>OZ020305.1:53184320-54496143 GCA_963971305.1 Arcuatula senhousia
GCTAAAGGTTGATATACTCGAAAATGACTCTTTGACGATACAATATCAATCTTTTGTTATGATTTGCGTTTTCAAGTGCGATTTGACACTGATAACATTTTGGAGCTTCAGGGGACCGTATTTTTCGAATCACATTTATGTACTAAAGCCATCTTTTTTGGCATGTCAAGTTATGTAAATACAAAAATTCCTTTTGTTTGTTTCTAACATGTTAAATTGTGCTTAACAGTCAAGACAGTGCAATACAAGTTTACATAGACTATCAGTTAAACAAGGATTAAATAGTGTCTTGACACCCGTGCTGGTTCCGGGTGGCGAATGGGCCCGCATCAGCGCTAAGCTTGTCGGTATAAGTCCACTAAAGGGCGCTCAGAAACCTGACATCGGGTCAGGCCGCTTTGCCCACAAAGCAACTGGGATGTGTGCCCCAGGTGGTTGAATGGGGTAGCCCTGATATCGAGAGATGCGGGGTCGTCAGGCAGAAAACCTGACCGCAAACCATAGCGGTGCACCTTGTTGGGAAAAAAGTCACGTTCTTCGCACGTTAAAGAAGGACCCGTAGGATGCCCATGCAGGAGGCTAAATTTCCCGTCCCTACCCATCACTCCTTTTTCCAGTGGCAGTCAAAAGTCTCCTACCCGATTGGCCTTGTGTCCCCATTGCCTCCACTTCATCATCATTTCATGTTCGTTGCATCACCATTTTCATGTTCATCTCCCGGATACAGCCGAAACGTGCTGCTTGCACCTTGTTGGGAAAAAGTCACGTTCTTCGCACATTAAAGAAGGACCCGTGGGATGCCGATGCAGGAGGCTAAATTTCCCGTCCCTACCCATCACTCGTTTTTCCAGTGGCAGTCAAAAGTCTCCTACCCGATTGTCTTTGTGTCCCCATTGCCTCCACTTCATCATCATTTGATGTTCATTGCATCACCATTTTAATGTATAGCCGAAACGTGCTGCTTGGGAGTAAAGTAAAAACTAACTAACTAATAGTGTCTTGAAAATGAATGACTTTAAAAAAATCACGGGGGTGCTTAACTTTTTCCAGGTGTATATTTTGGTTCGAAGATAGAAACAAGGTTGGAAAAGGTACATCATCATCAGAAGGCCATGTTCGGGTCCCAGATCGCCAGTAGGCCTGTAGCAGCTAGCTAACGAAAGAGCACCAAGAACCTAACGTCGTGTCAGACCGCTTTCCCCACAAAGCGACAGGGATGTTTGATTATTTAGTTATTAAGTAATTGCTTTACTCCCAAGCAGCACGATTTTGGATATTTCAGGGAGATGACCATGAAAAGTATGAAATAATGATGAAGTCGAGAAATTAATACACAAGGCCGATTGGGGATGAGTGTTTTGACTGTCACTAGAGGGAGGGCTGGTAATTAAGATGTTTGATCCAGGTAGTAGAATGGGGTAGCCCTGTCATCTTACATTCAGGGGTCGCAGGCTACCGTATTATGCAGAAAACTTGACCGAAATTTGTTGTGGTGCACCGTGTTAGGAAAATTGTTACATTCGTTGCACTTAAAAAATATACTAACTCTGAAAGGGACGAGGGAGCAACAGCTTGGTGAAAGTATTCATCAACAGCCCCCTTGCAGGTCATGAAAAGCTAAGCACTAAGCTTGTCAGTAAAAATCCACTTAAGCAGGCAAACAGATTTCTATAGTAAAGGGGAAGGTTCACGAACACCCTTATTTGGCCCACAATTTGGCAAAAATCTTAACTTAAATATTTCATGTTATAACTCTTTGTAAGTATAGTCATGTGCTTGATTTCTCTAATTCTAAACTTCTTTTTGACATATTATAAAAGACCAATTCAACCATAGGGGTCAAACTTGGGGTATTTAACGAAAAATCAAAAATTTCACCATATTTTGCTACTTTTTGGTTCTAAATTGGTTAAGAAAAATATGAGCGCAATCAAGGGCACCCTTTATATTTTCAGAAAACCTTTAATATGGTCATAATTATAATCTACTTAATTATGAAGGGTGTCCTTGAGTGCGCTCTATATTTTCTAAGCACAAATGTGCATTGAAAAATGGCAAAATCTAAAGATTTTCAACATTTTTTGCAAAATGTTGAAGTTTGTGACGTCACTGCGACGTAAATTATGTCACAAATCAAACTTTCAAATGCATATGTCTTACATATATCCATAGTACTATATCTACAACAAATATGACATGATTATCTAATACTTGAAATTTTAGGGCCAAATATGAAGGTTCGTGAACCTACTCCTTTAATAGAAATTCTAGTACTTTATAAGCTCAGATTTTTTTTTCGATTATGATCATCATCGTCTTACGGAGACTAAATGGGAATTACTTGTACATCTGGTAGTGATCACAAACAAATCACATTAGATTCGACAAGACAAAACTCAAATAAAGATTAATTGATTCATCTTCATTCACGACCTATGATAACCAAGAACTGTGTGTATATAAACTGCTAAGATTATTGACCGTAGCAGAGAACTCGGTTTGTCAGGTCGTAAATAACAGTTAAAAAGTTATTTTATGATAAAAAAAAAAGCCTGTCTAGCCAACACTATAGAGAGACCGGCACTGGCAATAATGTGCCTATAGAAAGTGTACAAATGTGATATTTTTCATATTCGAAATAGTTTTTTGTATAAACCAATATCGTTCAACCCATATAATATTAAGAAGTTTGATTTTGTCACCATAATTAGGCACTATACTAAATGTGAACTCTTATTAGTAAAAGCATCTTTCTAGTGGCAAACAGTTTTGAAAGTCTTATATAAACCCGTGCGGGTTCCGGGTGGCGAATAGGCCCGCAGCAGCGCTAACCTTGTCGGTAAAAGTCCACTAAAGAGCTCTCAGAAGGCTGACATCGGGTCAGGCCGCTTTGTCCACAAAGCGACAGGGCTGTGTGCCCCAGGTGGTTTAATGGGGCAGCCCTGACATCGAGAGATGCGGGATCGTCAGGCGATAATGCGGAAAACCTGACCGCAAACCATAGTGGTGCACCGTGTTGGGAAAAATGTCACGTTCCTCGCACGTTAAAGAAGCCTGCTGCAGGTCTCGGTAATCCGTAGGATCTCCATGCAGGAGGCTAAATTTCCCGTCCCTACCCTTCACTCCTTTTTCCGGTGGCAGTCAAAACTCAGCTACCCGATTGGCCTTGTGTCCCCATTTCCTCCACTTCATCATCATTTCATGTTCATTGGATCACCACTTTCATGTTCATCTCCCGGATATAGCCGAAATCGTGCTGCTTGGGAGTAAAGCAATAACTAACTAACAAACTAAATAAGCAGAGGCACCAAAGGGGCATTCTAGTGTCAAAAGTCCGAAAAGGCAACGACAAAACCGGTAAACATGAACAAGAACAGCACAAGGAAACACAAAACATAAAAACGACCGAACAGAAATCAACAACGCGAACTCAAGTCGTAACAAGAGTGAACTCGGGTGCTCCGGAAGAGTAAGCGGTTCCTGCCTGCTATAGCACACCCGCCGCGCTGCCAATTTCCAATTCAGTGTGTCAAATCCGGTAAAGGAAGACAAAACAAAACTCTATGACAAACCGACATCTGCACTCATCTGAGAGATAGAAATCCCATATTTATCTATGAGTACATGGTGTCTACCGTAAAATTTCTTGAGTGAAGACAGCAACCGAGGAGCAACATAACCCTGTGTTAGCAATTTCTGTGTCAAACGTGACGTTCTGCCAAGGAAATCGATGTAACTCCCACAAGCTCTGGAGTAACGAATCAATTGTGATACGTAAACTCCATAAGCTGGAGCGGACGGAATGTTGCTACACACGAAGGGAAAGTTGACGATTGGGAAGTTGAAGTCACTTACTTTTATAAACCCCTTTCCAGCTCGTTCAGTGCGAGTATTTTGGAGAGACCAAACAATTAAGATTTAAACCTTTTAAGATTTCTTTCTAACTGAGTAAAAGCTGTCGGCAGACATGTTATGATAAATAAAATTTCAACTTTGTCGTACGTTTGAAAACATTACTGCAGTTTGGAGTCAGTAGGACACTTGGACACACTGCCGTAGACAGCCGATTTTTCCCATAATAACCGAAAACATGCCATAACTACATGTACTTCACCAATGGCTATTTATACTTTGGTTTCCTTTGTTGCCTATTGTAATAGGAACACAGAAATGCAAGACCTCCATCCATGCACTTAAAAAAAAAGAATAAAAAAGATTGTCGGCTGTCGGCTCCTTGTAAAATCCGCCGTAGAAAACATGCATATTTAACTTAATTTCACGTTTGTGTCTAAATTATGCACTTATTATTCTATTGTAATATTCTATTCTAATATTACATGACGTTATTTGTATGGCTTTTTTAATTGATTTTTTGTCTACATGTTTTGTTTTATTAACTCGAAACTTCGTCGGAATTTCACACGGAACAATTCAAAAGTTTCTATTTCAAGATGATGAAATTGACGTTTTCAAGCTAAATTACACAATTTAATCAACTATTTCCTTTTTGTAGGCAGCCAAACCAAATGAAGATGAATGGAGTCTATGCAATTTGATTTATCGACAAAACATCGCATTGTCTTTTGAGAGGTCAAGAAATTTGTTTTCCTTTTTAATTAAAACACAAACGAAAACATCATACAAGCACTATGGGACTATATACGATAATGTAACCCTCATTCCAATACTGTAACGCCCCGTCACGGGAATGCTATATGCGTCCCAGGCAGAGAAAAGTTAAAAGAATCCGGGTTGTCGTTAAAGGCAACTCAGGATCTTGAGAATCTGACGACGGGTTAGGCTGGTACCCCGCTGTTATCTGAAGATAAAGGCTGGTATGACCCGATTTTGCAAGTAAAATCTTTTACTTGTGAGATTATACGAGACTTTCACTAATATGGTTTTATCATGTGATTGAAATCATCCCTCTTTCCTCATCCACACTGTTAGTAAATTAATTGTTAATTGGCTATCCAAACATTTCTTGTAGTAAAGTTAAAGAATAAAGAAATTCCTAACCATTTGACGTTTAGGTGTGAATTGATTCATATCATTTTTAATCGTATATCTTAAGATAAGTAAACATCGTTAATTAACGCTAATTAATCAGTTCTGATTGACAACTTCTTACTACATGTAATTGGATGATATCCAATCATATCAATTTTATCATTGGGTCATACCGGCTCCTTATCTAAACAGTAGGGAGCCGGTTGCCAGCTTAACGACGGGTCAGTGTGTAGATGTGGCTGAATTTGGCGGCCCAGGTGTGCGCTGAAGGGGGTAGTCAAAATATAATGCAAAAGCCTGACCGCTTAAGAACTGTTCCTATATAAATTATACATGTTTGAAGAGTGTCATGCTTTACTCACATGCATGATCCATTTGTGAACGGCCATTGGTGAACCTTATTCTTGCCCTTTTCCAGTGACTTTCAAAATTCGCTGTTCCATTATTTTCCATCTCACCTCCCCATATTTATCATCATCATCATCTTATGTCCATTGAATAGTCCCCTAACGGCGAAAGCCGAAGGGGACTATAGGTTTGCACTCTGTCCGTCCGTCCGTCTGTCACGCCTCAGTTTTTCGCACTATTTATGCCCCCGAGACGACATGTCGGGGGCATTTAGTTTTACTCATGTCCGTCCGTCCGTACGAAATTTCCGTTAAGCTTTTCTCAGGAACTGTAAATGAGAATGATTTGAAACTTAGTAGGATTGTTCAGTATGACAAACTGTACGTCCTAAGCAATTTGCAGACCTGTCGGACATCTACTTCCTGTTTGGGACTAAGGCGAATGTGAAAATATGTGACCATGACTATGAAAATTTTCGTCAAGTTTTTCTCAGGAACCGTACATGAAAATGATTTGAAACTTGGTAGGGTAAACGATTTTCAGACCTGACGGACATCTACTTCCTGTTTGGGCTTAGTGTGTGAACTTTAAAAATTTTCGTCAAGCTTTTTTCAGGAACCGTACACGAGAATGATTTGAAACTTGGTAGGATGGTTTATTATGACAAACGATACGTCCTTAGCGATTTTCGACCTGTCGGACATCAACTTCCTGGTTTGGGACTTAGGCTGATGTGAAAATGTGTGAATATGACTTTAAAAATTTCCGTCAAGCTTTTCTCAGGAACCGTACATGAGAATGATTTAATACTTGGTAGGATGGTTCAGTATCACAAACTGTATGACCTTGTCGACTTTCAGGTCTGTCAGACATCAACTTCCTGTTTAGGGCCTAGCGGGGGCATCTGTGTCCCAGGGACACATTCCTTCTTTATTTTTCTAAACGCCTATAGATAAAGAACTGATTTTTGGTATGAGAGTTTACCATGATGAGTTACAGATCAAGTTTGAGTTTCGCATCAGTCCACAAATATTTAAGGGAGTTATGGCCCTTTGAACGTTGGAAATTCACTGAAATTTCAGTTTTCCGCACTTTTTTTCTAAATGCTTATGGATCATGAACTGATTTTTATACGACCGCAAAATTTTTGCGATCGTATAATGTTATGGCGATGTCGTCGTCGTCGTTGTCGTCTGTGGACATTTTGGTTTCCGTGTGATAACTTGAGTAAATATTGACCGAATGTTATGAAATGTTGATATGATGTTTGTTATCACTTAAGAAAGATTGGTATTGTATTTGGGGGTTGTGGCCCCTATTGTTTTAGAAAAAAAAGCCAAAAAGGGCTAAAACGTGTGTTTTGACAAAACTGTTGTAGAATGTTTATTATTCATTCGATTTTAAAAATTCTTTTTTTATTGAATTCATCATTAAATTCTGTCAACAAAATGTGTCAATGGTTTTGATATATATTGCACTGTTACATTGATACTGGGGGTCAAAAAGGGGCCACACCCAATAAATTGACTTTTTTATTTGTGGTCCGATTTTCAAAATCTTTCTTGTGAAAATCCCTGCCTGCATTTTTCAATCAGATTTGCAATATCTCTTACCGTTTTTGAGAAATGAGGGGTCAAAGGGGCCAAAAACGCCATTTTTAAAAGTTTGTCAATGCAAATAGTTTTATACCCAAAATTAAGTTGTAAGTGGGCCTGCCAATTGTTATGAAGTTTTAATATGATGATTATATCCACTAAAGGAATGTTGGTTTTGTTTATGGGGTTTCTTGTCCCTACTGTTTTAGAAAAAAGGGCAAAAAGGGCTAAAACGGGTCTTTTGACAAAACTGCTGTAGAATGTTTATTATTTATTCGATTTTGAAAATTCTTTTTTTATTGAATTCATCATTAAATTCTGTCTACTAAATGTGTCAATGATTTTGATATGTATTTCACCATTACATTGTTACAGGGGGCAAAAGACAGGCCACACCCATAAAATCAACTTTTGTATTTGTGGTCGGATTTTCAAAATCTTTTTTCATTGGATTCCATGTACAAAATTTCCTTATTATTTATTATCGGATTAGCAATATCTTTTACCATTTTTGAGAAATTAGGGGTCAAAGGGCCAAAATTGTAAATTAATACATGTATATGAATAAGGCTTTTTATATTAGATGTTAATGTAAATATATTTGTCAAAAATGCATTTCTAAGTCAACCACAGCATGCATGTGTCAAAAAGCTTTGTAAGTACACCATGGGCTTCATGTGACCAAAGCAATGGACTATCCATATTGGGCCTCCAACGTACAGGGTTCAACTTGTTGTGGTCGTATCATGCTGCGCTTGGCGTAGCTTTTTATTGGTATGTGAGTTTACAATCATGAGTTACAGATCAAGTGTGGATTTCGTGTCAGTCCACATTTTTTTGCGGGAGTTATGGCCCTTTGAACGTTAAAATTCACTGAAATTTCAGTTTTCCGGTTTTTTTCTAAACGCTTATAGATAATGAACTGATTTTTGGTATATGAGTTTACATATTTACTCATAACTAATATACTTTTAGTCCTTGCATTGGTTGTTCATATTTGGTGAAAGCTTAATATAGAAATGATGTATACATGTATTTTGATATCTTTTATGTCCATCTGACATATACTTCCTGTTTACCGAAAACTTTATTTTTTTCTGTCATACTTTAATTCCGTCCCGCATTTCATTTGCTCATAACTTGCCAACTACTAGTATTTATCCTAGGTAGCTGCTATTTGGTACAAGCTTGATATAATTATTATGATATATTGTGCAGTACGTTTTTAGCAAAGGTGCACAATTAGTGTCAATTGGAATAACCTATTGTTTGCTGAAAATTCACTTCCACCAAACTGATCAAATATGTTGTCGATAAGCAAATTAAGCACCTCAATAATTTGATCTTCTGTAAATTTGTTCTTTTTCTAAAAGGGTGGTAAAGTAAGTCCTAGTATAATCGACTACCAGATATTTGTACCTGCGTTTCCATTCTTTTTGAAAAAAAATACTACTAGACTAAGTATTTATCCTAGGTAGCTGCTATTTGGTAACAAGCTTGATAAAGATATTATGATGTATTGTGCAGTACGTTTTTTGAATCCATCGATAACTTCATGTTTATCGAAAACCTCCTTTTTTCCGTCACACTTTTATTCCTTCTTGCTTTTCATTAGCTCATCACTTGGCAACCATTATTCCTAGATTGCTGATATTTGATACAAGCTTGATATGGGCATGATATATTGTGGGATACGTTTTTGTATCCATCGAACATCTACTTTCTGTTTGCTGTAAACTTAATATTTAGCACATTGCATTCTAGTAGTAGTTGTGAAAGCGTGGGTATCACTAGTGAGCATTGGATCATTTTTATATTAAGTATATAGTTTCAAGGCTGTAAACACCAACTCACTATATTTTCACCAACTGAATTATACTTTTGATTAAAATTTAGAAGGAAAAAGTGAATTTTATTGGAAAAAGTGTAATAAAAATTCAAAATAATTTTACAATTAATATTTAGCACATTGCATTCTAGTAGTAGTTGTGAAAGCGTGGGTATCACTAGTGAGCATTGGATCATTTTTATATTAAGTATATAGTTTCAAGGCTGTAAACACCAACTCACTATATTTTCACCAACTGAATTATACTTTTGATTAAAATTTAGAAGGAAAAAGTGAATTTTATTGGAAAAAGTGTAATAAAAATTCAAAATAATTTTACAATTAAAATTGTAGCCTTTATGTCCAGTGGAGTCTTCTTCGACCATCACAAATAATGTTTTAAAAATATATCTTAAAAGAGAGATTCAAATGGTATAGTTTGCAGTCAGGCTTTCATTAGATTGCTTGACGCCTCGACATGCAAGACGGTATAAAGTTCCTATTCACACCATTCTAGTCGCTCTGTTTCATTAAAGTAACTTTATAAAATTCTTTAATTTTACAAAATGTTTTGGAAAATATCTAATTTGTTTTCTATTCATATTTAATTTATCCAAAATTGGGAAACAAGCAGAATGCTTCTATTAATCCGTATCTAGTTTGCAGCCTTTGTAGTGGCCCTCATTGAGTCTACTCTTTCCGATCTCAATATATATTTGAAATTGATTTAAATGCTATCATTAGCGTCACTGCAATATTCATGAAAATGGCATTCTGCAGGCCTATTCATGAAGCAGTGAGATGGACGCATTTGTTAACCTTACTTTAACAAGAAGATGAAAAACAAAGATCTCGGGCAGGTAATATAACTAACAAACCTAATAACAAACATGTGAGAAAGTCCCGCTGTTATAAATAACAAGCGGGACTCGAACACCACCCGAAAGGTGATCAGCTAGTGATCAATAGAGAAGTTTTTTTTTAACCAGCGCCTAGGACCACTCGGCCACCCAGGCCCATAAGGCTCATATATTGATGATGGTCTAGTTGCATTCCTACAATTTATCCTCCAATAAACCACCGAATCTACTTGCTATTTCGAATTTGACTCGAGTGGTCATCGCTGAACAAAAATATACGACAAAAGAGACGATTTTAAGTTTCACTACCGGTATTATTTAACTAATCTGGAAGTAACATCCCCACCTTGCCAGCACAGGAGGTGTATATTTGATCCCTTATTCGGACGATATGCCAGAGCTTTTACAATTTTTTTTTACTCGATACCGTTGTCTCCGTGATCGGCTTTTAGACCAAGGATAAAGGAAATACGTCGCTTACTCATTCAGAAGAACCCCTTGGTTTCCGAGGATGATATCAGACTGGTAGCAAAATTTAAAATGTTATCATTTAAAATGATTCATGATTGTTTCAGTTAGATTTTGGTGCTTTGTTGTACTGAGATGGTCACCTTGTATCCCTATTACACGTATGTCTCATTACCGTGTTGTGTTGTGTATTATTGGACCATAAGATTGCAATGAGATTTGGTGACATAAAACCTCGTTTAACCCACTGCCTGTACCTAGTCATCTATTTCTCAGGTATGTCTTCCCTGTTAGATCTTTTTCTCGAATTTGAAATTGATCCTCCATTTTTGGTAGTTTCTTATTACCTTTATTGTTGTTAATTTATCACCCCTTTTCTTATGAGCAAATAAAACAAGAGGCTCCCAGGAGCCTGAATCGCTCACCTGGTCTTGATGTCAACCCTACGAAGAACTTTGTAGAGCTGAATAAGCTGAACATTTATGCAAGCAATATCTTTTCTCTTACGGCAATAGTTTTCATTCTGTAGGCCAAAAACGTGCAAAATGTTATTTTAAGGGCCATCTGAACACTTTGACTCCATAGAGACTTTAATTAAGAGCGTCTAATGTAGTTTTCATTATATAAGCCAAAAACATGAAAACATGTTTATTTAGGGGCTGTTATCCCTCGAAGCGGTCATCTGACAGCTATGACCCTTTGGAGACTTTTGTAGAGCTAAATGAGCTGAATGTTTAAGCAAGCAACAGTTTTTCTCTATCTGCAATAGTTTTCATTCTATAGGGCAAAAACATGAAAAAAGCCTATTTTTGACCTTTAAAGGGCCATAACCCCTATAAGGGTTCATCTGACAACTTCGACCCAATGGCGACTTTTGTAGAGCTTTTGATTCTGAAGAGCCTAAGATCCTAAAAACGTATCCTGCAATACATCATGTCCATATCAAACTTGCTACATTGTAAAAAGTGACGCAATTCGCAATTAAAGTGTGACAAAAAATTCAAAGAATTCGGTAAACAGAAAGTAGATGTCCGATGGATCTAAAATACATCATGTCCATATCAAGCATGCTATCAAATATCAACTTAGAAGTAACAGTTGCGAAGTAATGAGCAAATAAAAGTGTGGGAGGGAACTACGTGTATAGACGATCACAGGCCTAGGTAATACAGTATACCCGAATAGAGGGGTATTATAATACTGTTTATGAAAATATCAGTAGATAATGTTAATTCAATAAAATAATGCATCCATGCATTGGGCGTAATATTAACATGTAAAACCATATGGATATTTTTTTTACTCCTACTTATACAAAGAAGAACTGTTTATCTGTGAAAATATTACATTTTATTGAAATGGTTAATTTAAAAGTTGTTTGCATTTTTCCTGTTAATCATGATGACTATTCCTTCCGATATGTTTCATAACACTTAACAAAATAATAGATATCCAACAATTAGTGTCAAGGGACTGATAAGAATTGTGGTATATTTATTACAACCCAACATTGTAAAAATCTATTGTCAGTTTGGTTTCATCTACGGGGTAGTTCCAATTTGTCAAAATAATTGAAATCTGTCAAAACCCTCGTTCAAGTATTATTTCTTAGTCTTACCACGTGTGAGTTTCGGGTGCCTAATAGGCCCGCAGCAGCACTAAGATCGTAATGCAACAATTTCTTTTAATCTGTTATGGGAGACAGCAAGCAGCCTTCGGTGTGACCCGTTGTCGCTGCTCGCCGTCTTGCGTCTTGGTGAAAAATTAAAGAAATATACATGAGATTCAACACCAAACTCAAATTTATCAGCGAAAGACTCATTTCTTGACTTAGAACAATGAATATGAAGATGACAGGAACAATTAAAAGCGTTGACAAAGATTCCTGGTTTAGGACAGGCAAACATTACGTGTGACGGTGTTGTTTGGTACCATTTAGGCAAATAACCTTAGTGACTAGCACGATTTTGCTGATTGTCGCTTACCTATACGAAGTTATGAAGTGCAGCAAATGTTTGTAATAAAACAGAAATTTTATTTCTAATTATAAAAATTATACTACATGTTATTGGGACATTCACATATAATGTGCACGAAAAACAGTTAGTTTAAATGCTATCACAATGTTATAAACATTGTTTTACACGTACAAGACAAACAACGTGTAATTGTTATCAAATGTTGTACTTATTTTTTTCAACAACTGTATATAAGTTCTATTGCAGTAGATAAACTTAAAAATATAACTACCGATCCCAAATATTCAAGATGTAACGACAAAATAGGGCAAAGACATATTGGTGCAATTGAAGGTCGCATTTGTTCAATTATTTCGAAAGAAATGGTGGGTTAAACAAGGTGTTAAATGGCACCACACCTACCTCTCCAGGGTCCGATGCCAATAAAAACACAAGATATGGCTTTGAGTTACAATTACCAATACGCAGTTTTGTCTTTGACGGTTTTCCAGATGACACTGTTTGAAGATTTGTTAAGTTATTTAAGTAAAATGTTATTGTTATTGTGCATTAATCATAGGCGTGATCGTCCACCAATTCCAACTGTTCAACTTTTCAAAGTAACTGGCTAGGCAATTTTGAAAATTGCTTAGCCAATTGGTTGAACAGATGAAACCAATTGACAAGAAAAATAAGCAGTGTAGTGCAGAAACATAAAATATCTTACCAACTGTTCTGTTTCAGGGATGTAATCATATTTTCAATGTGACTTGGTCATTTCGAAAACAAATAGCCAATAGCAAAATATAAAAGAATTCCAAAATGTGTCAATTCAATCTTTATAAAATCTGAGCACCAAAGGGCACATTGTTAATTTAAATCAAAATGTATTAATCATCGTATGTTCATGAAAATTTTTCAAGGCATTATTATTTTTAAGGTATTTTTTTATGCTTTAACATGTTCAATGGAGACAATAATCTTGAGTTTTATATTGACTATCACATTTATTGAGTTGACAAAAATTGTTTCCCTTTATTTTATTCAAGTACCCAAATAATCCTTTAAAAATAAAATATCTTGCATAATTTTCATGCACCTATTATGATTTATATTTATTTTTATAAATTAACAATGTGCCTTAAAGTATTCAGACTTTATAAAGATTAAATTTGCACATTTTGAATTCTTTTACATTTTATTATTGGCTATTTGTTTTTGAAATGACCAAGTCACATTGAAATTATTATAGGTAAGATATTTTATTTTTCTGCACTGCACTGCTTATTTTTCTTGTCAATTGGTTTCATCTGTTCGACCAATTGGCTAAGCAATTTTTAAAATTGCCAAGCCAGTTACTTTGAAAAGTTGAACAGTTGGAATTGGTGGACGATCACTCCAATGATTAAATCACAATAATAAGAATGAAGAAAAACAACAATGTAACAAAACTTTTTCAAACTATTTTCATGCCTCCGTGACGACAGGTCGGGGCATTAAGTTTTACTCATGGTCGTACGTCCGTCCATCCGTCCGTTCGTACGAATTTCCGTCAAGCTTTCCTCAGAAACCGTACATGAGAATGATTTGAAATTTGGCAGGATGGTTTAAGGTGACAAACTGTTCGTCCTAAGTGACTTTTTGACCTGTCGAACTTCTTCTTTCTGTTTGAAACTGAGCCAATATGAAAATTCTGTCGTTTTCACTTTGTCCATTTATCTGCCCACCATTTTTTGTTAGTTAGTTAGTTTGTTAGTTATTGCGTTACTCCAAAGCAGCACGATTTCGGCTATATCCGGGATATGAACATGAAAGTGGTGATACAATGAACATGAAATGATGATGAAGTGGAGGAAATGAGGACACAAGGCCAATCGGGTAGGAGAGTTTTGACTGCCACTGGAAAAAGGAGTGATGGGTAGGGACGGGAAATTTAGCCTCCTGCATGGGGATCCTAAGGGTCCTACTCTTACCGAGACCTGCAGCAGGGTTCTTTAACGTGCAAGGAACGTGACATTTTTCCCAACACGGTGCACAACTATGGTTTGCGGTCAGGTTTTCCGCATTATCGTCTGACGACCCCGCATCTCTCGATGTCAGGGCTGCCCCATTCAACCACCTGGGGCACACATCCCAGTCGCTTGCCAACTCAAAAACTACAAGGAGTAAAGATCTTTAGATTGATATGTTGATTCGGTACCATTTTAAGATTTGCATATTTTATTATTTTTTAAGAAAATCCGTCAAATATTTTTAACAGTGTCCTTCCTGAATTTTCATATTTCTAGTATAAATGTACAAAAAGTATGTAAGGTTACATATTTTCTTAACCTTAATGAATTGTTATTAGATGTACTCATGATTAAAATACAAAATAATCAGTTATTTTATCAATTACTTTGAAAGTAACTGGATCCATCTCTGTTCCAATCTTATTGAGTTTTTCTGTTAGAATTTTATTGAGTTTTTTAGTGAACTGGTAGGTTTGCACATCGATAAAATCCCTCAAAATGTCCTTATTACTACCGTACAAGTTATTTTATTATTGTATGGTAAATTTCGCGTAAACATATTTTAATCCGCATGTCGTACTTTTAAGACAAAATGTGTAACAAACTTTCAAATACGCATCCATCAAAATAGTTTATTCTTTCCATAAAAATGTATAATAATGTATATCATCATTATACCGTTCTGCACAATATTGTAAATAACATTTGACTATTGAAATGATTAATGGTTCTTCCGCATGAAATTGAAACAAACATATCGATAGAGGATCAGACACTGGTTCAAATCAAACTAAAAGGCCTCAAATATCAAATGATTGAACGAAAAGAATGTTGATAATGCATCTTTAACCGAAACAGTCCCTGAATGAGTTAGGTTATTCATGAACGATAAAGAGTGATTTATTCCAAATCACAAGAGACTAATTATTCATAAAAGTCTATTAACTTGCCTCTGTTGGGAAAACGGCAGTAATTGTATTGTGTTCTATTGAGCAATGATATTATCAACACATTTTAGTCTGGAAACAAATGTTTTGCCAGATTAAAGATACCAATACTTTGTATAGTACACATAATTTGCTATTATTAGCCTAGAATTGTAATGGGGTAGAAATTTCAGTTGTAAAACACCATTTTTGATCATCTGTAATTTTTATTGAATGGAAATTTAATATTTTTAGCATCCTGTCATGACGCACATCATATATATTAAATGATGCGTATTAGGTACAGATAACAACCAAATTCTAAGATGTATTGTTTGGTCTTTACCGAAAGTATATACTTGTAAAATTATTGTTGACCCGGCCGGTCAGCACAAACTTTTTACCTCACCTGACCGAACGCTCAAATGAGCTATTGTCATCACTTGGCGTCTGTCGTTGTCTGTCGTCTATTGACAATTTAAAAAAAAAATCTCCTCTGAAACTACTGAACAGAATTTTATGAAACTTGATACGATTGATTTTAAGGATAACCTGTGCATCAGTTGTGTTTCAATTTCTGATCCGTCAAAAAAACATGGTCGCTGTTACTCAATATATATAGAACATAGACCGAAACCACATAAAAGGCTTTTAACTAAGAAACTATAACAGATAGGAAAAAAATCCGAAGCATCGAAAACTCTACAAATTTCTCAATTAGATTGAAGTCGTCAGATGACCCCTTACAGGGGTTAAAGCCCTTTAAAGGTAAAAATATAATAATTTTGTCATAATTTTGGCCTATGGAATGCAATTATGGTAGATAGAGAAAAGTTAATGTTTGCTTATTTCTTCGTCTTTTTTATCTCTACAGAAGTATCCATTTGGTCGAAGTTGTCAGAGGACTCCTTATAGGGATGTGTAGGAAGCAAAGAGGCACCAATGGGGCATTCGAGTGTCAAAAGTCCGAAAGTGCAACGACAAAACCGGTATACACGAACAAGAACAACACGAAGAAACACAAAATCAACCGAACGGATATCAGTAACGCGAACTCAAGTCGTTACAAGAGTGAACTCAGGTGCCTCGGAAGAAAAAGCGGTTCCTGTGTGATATAGCTACCCGTCGTATAAGCAGGAGTAGACATAATGTTGCTGCACAGAAAGATAATTTTGACGAATGGAGAGTTATAGTCATCACGTTTGTCATAGAGCCTTGTTAAAAGTCTTCCTTGAGAGCCAATTTAGAGATGTATCCCTTTAAAAGTAAAACATAGCGGGTTTTTTCTTGTTGTTGTCCTATAGAATGAAAACTATAGCTTATTCTGATTTTAAACTTATAAAGCTCTACAAAAGTGTTGTAATAAGACCCCGTATACAGGTTATGGGTGTAACATGTATATAGCTTATACATGTAGAAGAGACCTTTACGGTTTAAGGAACAGGTGAGAGACTCAGGCTTATTGGAGCCTCTATTGTAAAAACTGTATCGATTACTAAGAACAAAACAGAGCTTAATCATAGGTTATTTCTTCGACCATTCATAGTTTAACATAAACTGCGTTCATGACTTTAGCATAAGCTTCTAATAAGTATTATGAATGACAATTTTCGACCAGAGTTATTCTGAACAGAATGTCGAACGTCAAATAAACAAGTTTTAGAAATAAAACAAAGGGGAAGTAACTTAATCCATTTGGAATCAGATCCTATCGGAAGTCACCTATCGTCACCTTAATTACTACTGGATAATGCTGAATGAAAAATTAAATCTGTGTATTCATAACCTATTCTTAATCTAATTCCATTCTAGTTAAGCTTTTAAGTAAATGATTGTGACCGGAATTCTATTGCATTAAATAAATAATATGTATTAAAGTTAATACTAAAATAAAACACTGTAGTAATTTGCTCAGCGGGCAGTTTATCGTCACGAAGGTAAGTACTTTACTGTTATGAACAGTTCTGATAGGTTGTTCATCCTTTTTTTTTTTTTGGTTGTAGTCATATTAGGATCTTAATTTTCAAGTATTTTTCAGTCTATCGTTCTTATATATATTATCTGTTTTCAGCTGTCTTAAAATCTTACAAAAACATTGATTGTTGTATCCTATGGGTTCAGGTGACGATATTGCGATTATTCGTTTAAACTTTGGGACAAGAACAGATCTAGATACTTAAGATGCAAGAAATATACAAAAAGCGTTCTAAGCGCAAAATTCAAAATTATTAGCAATTTAAAAGGGTACTAGAAATTGGAAACAAGAGGTGAAAGGGCATAAAAAATAGCCGATATATCAATTACCACGAAAAGCTGTCCGTCAAGAATAGCAAAAACGTGTACATTATCAAAGGCATAGAACCTATCATTTTCGAAAATCGTTAAAAAGAACGAAATACACAGTATATGAAGTCTAAAAACGTCAAAAAACTTAAATATCAACAACAAAAACTTTGTTGTTGATATGGGTTGTTTGATTTTTGATATGGGTTGTTTTGATATGGGTTGATATGGGTTGTTTGAACTTTGTTGTTGATATGGGTTGTTTGATTTTCGAGAGAAAACTGTACAACTCGGTTTATTCCGCGACGTTACTTGAATGAAAGCATACATACCCTTGCTAATGTGTTTTCGTAAAACTACTTGTCAAAGAATACGATTCTATTAATAGTACACAAAAGTTGTTAATATTCTAAAATAATTCTTTGTGCTGGCAAAACAATACCGTCGTACCGAAAAAAGAATTTAACGTTAATTAAACCCCAAAATGGTTTTGCTTAAGTATATAAACTCACCTTTCCTGTGTTGTCTTCGTTCATTTAACGCTTTGTCATATAAAAGAGTTTTGAGTACGCAGAACGTGACTGAAAAGTGCTATGGTCATGTGAACGGGTCAAGCGAAGTGCCCTTTTTTGTGTGGAAAGCTGTAACGAGAATATTTTTTAAGATTATTTTTTATAAAGCTTCATTACTTTGATGTTGTAAGACGTTAAACTTGAGTCTTGAAAGGTAGCAGTTTTAAATAGAAATGTAAGCACAGGTACAAATATCTGGTGGTTGGTTATATAAAGACTTTCATTATCAACAATTTACAGAACATGCTCAACTTTCATAAACACAACAAATTTGTTCATTTCGATGGACGTGTTTTTCAGCAAATATTTGCATTCTTATGGGCACTTATTGTGCACATTTATTTGCATTTGTATGAAAATCAATTCAAAAATCGTATACGAATTCCGTCTTTTAGCCCCAACTTCCGTTATACTGATGATGCCCCTCCACTGAAAGTCATCTGTCATCTCATATATCCCAAGGAACATAAGATTAAAGACACTTCAGATTCAACGAAGTCTCTAAATAGATGCTCTTCTTTCTCTCCTTGTGTGGCAACATTCCGGCTTGTGTTGTTTACATACATGTATCACAATTGATTCGTTATTCCAGGGCTTTTTGGTCATATTAATGTGTTGCTTTCCTTTTTAGAGCGGCGGCACGATTAACACTCAGAATGCCACCACAGGGTAATGTTGCTCTTCAATTGTTTTCTTTTTTCACTGTAGAAATTTTCTGGAAGACATCAAATATTGATTAAAATTTAGTAACATGTACAATTTTTAATATATCGTGTTTTTTGTTCAATTTAGTCTAGTAAGATATTTCCTGAAAACTAACATAGTTACTAGTATATTAATTTTTTCCCTCCTACATGACGAAACAACCGTCAAACATCCACTGAAATACCCAAGAGTACAATACCATCAATAAACATTGATGAGAGGAGAATATTGCTTGCACATCGTCAAGCAGATGTTCTGAATCAACTTATTAAAGGCAAAGCAACTTGTCATATTTATCTGTTTGTTATGCATTACAGAATAACATACCACATTCTTCAATAAACAAGCAATAAATTGCACCATGGAGGACCAATAACGAATTTCTATGTTTTTTGGAGAATGAATGAACATTGTTTTGCTGTTATTGATTCCATTGAAAATATAATTGAGGTCAAAACTTGTAGTTGAAGGTAGACAAATGATGAATGAATCACAAATATATTTGCAGACTTATGCGTAATTAAACATGCATTGTGATTAATTACAATTATTCTTAAAAGAATCAAAATTATTTTTTTTTATTATTGTACTTTAGGTATTTTAAAAAAAAATCTGCATAGTGGTCTTTAAAATTTCCTGTTTGTTATAATAAACTTTTCTTGTCTGCTGTTATGGAACATCTCCAGTCAAAAGTTATGCGTTGCACGGGCGTAAAATACCAACTCACTCACTCACTCACTCAATAGTTATGGCATTGCCTTTTAACTTTACTAATTTAACTTCATGTCGGTTCCCTTTCACAACGAAAAATGCAGGTTTAAGTACATGTAAGACTTTAAATAAAGTGAACTCAAATTTGTCTATCAGTCACTCTATTCCGTCTGATTGTTCCCTTGCACCAGTACAAAATGTACATGTGTAGGGTAGTTGCTGTTTAGTAGTTATTGCTTCACTCTCAAGCAGCACGAATCAGATCATATCAGGGAGATGTCAATTTAGACCCTCTGCAGAGGGTCTTACAGGTCGTACATATGATACTCTTATCGAGGTTTAAACGAGCGACGAACGTCAAATTTTCCCCATACACCATGGTTAATGGTCAGGTTTTCTGCATTAATGCCTTGATATTCATGTGACCTGGGCACCCAATTAAATCACCGATTGCAAACATACCAGTCACTCTTTCGGAAAAGCAGGTGGTTTTTAAAAGAATCGGATTTAAACTGTTTGACATAAGCATGATAATCAAAAACAAACATTAATATGGAGTAGGCATTGCCTAAATGCGAGCATAGTTAAAAGGGACTACGTTTTTTTGTTCTAAATGTCGACATTCAGGGATATCGCTATCATTTAATTTCCAATATTTCCATTTGCTTATTTTGGGGCGAGATGGTATGGGGCGATTAAGCTTCGAGACACGTTAGTTTCGTACGTGCATATAACCAAGACGAAACGAGCAGCTTATGTGTATTTATTATTTTAAGAATATTATTTTCTTGTAAAAAACGCAATTTATTATTTTTTTAAGCATTATTTCTTTTCTTATAAATTATTTTAACATTCACTCCGGACCTGTAAAAATAATAACCCTTTCCGGACCATAAAAAATCTAAATCAGCATTAGCAAATTTCTCGCGGAAACAAATACCGTAGAGCTCTCCGCTCGAGCGGGCACTTGGTGCCCGCTTATAAAGTATTCACGGTGTTTAACTGAGCACTTTTTGAGCTAGTCTAAACACAAATGTTAAACTAAACCTTTTGAGTTCAAAACAATTGACCATTGGCAAGATGTTCATATGTTTTTGATAGACAAGACTTTTTCCTGTATTTAAGAAAAAACATTAATCTAAAATAATATTACATAATAAGCTGACAGAATTTTGTAATTGTAATAATTTGTATTCAGTGTTATTTATTTTAAACTCATTTTTCCCTATTTGTAATCTTGTAAATAAAGAAATGCTAATTCCTTTTGTCTTGTTCAAATTAAATAGAGATACATTATTTCATATTTTAAAATCCATTATTGCATTATAAAATAAACATTTTTGAATTCGTCTCCCACTTCTTATTGTAGATGGAATATATGTCATTCCAATGTTAATGGCTGAATACATATACGAAAATGTTATTGAAGGGAACTACTGTTATAAATGAAAAAGACATTTTGGATGTCATAAAAAGCTTTTTAATGCATTAAGAAGCAATATCGTTGTCTAATATCAAAGACGAAAGTATGTACAACTCCTGAATCTTCGTCAGAGTATTTTATATTTCCATTCCACAATATTATATGTAAAGAGTTATTTATTACTTATTCCATAACATCAAATATATAGTCATGAATAATATTTAAAGGACACATTTTGCGTTGTTTTGGTACATTTTTTTTATTACGAAGGACAAATTATTTGACAGCTCCACATTTTGGAGACCAATTTGAGCAAGTACGTTGAAAATACGATAATGAATAGTAACAAATTGTTTTGAAAAAATGGACATAAAAGACCAGAAGGCACTGAGGACAACTACTTATGTTAAAAGTTTTTTTTAAACACTTTTTTTTTTCATTCAGTGCTCATTTTTGTACAAAGATTTTTACATAATAAATATAACGTTGCATTCGTTCAGACATTTA
Organism: Arcuatula senhousia; assembly: GCA_963971305.1. Classification (NCBI taxonomy): domain Eukaryota; kingdom Metazoa; phylum Mollusca; class Bivalvia; order Mytilida; family Mytilidae; genus Arcuatula; species Arcuatula senhousia. The sequence goes on from OZ020305.1 coordinate 53,205,527, forward strand.
AATGTTTTCGGTGTTCAATTAAGATGGTTTGAAAAATCATTACGGGAATATTTAATCGCTGTGAGGTTACAAGGTCTCAATGAACTCAATATCTTTTAAAATTTCGAATGAAAGCTTGGTTCAATTAGTGTCGGCTCAAAATATAATTTAAGAAATAACCAGTAATTCTAATATTTACAACCTGAACATGGATGAAGAAGAAAGTTCGTGTGAAATTAAATCTGTTTCAAGGCAAACCATAAACATTCGGCCAAGGATTAAAAAGGTGATTTAAGTTAAGAAGTACTAGAACTCTTTTTTGTTGCTTGTATCACTGTAATTTTGTCATGGATTCATCATGTGTCGATAATGTGTCGGCACTTATTTGGCATCAGTGCGGGCTCCGGCTGGCAAAAAGGCCCGCAGCAGCGCTAAGCTTGTCAGTAAGAGTCCATTAAAGAGCACTCACAAACCTGACATCGGGTCAGGCAGCTTTTCCCACAAATGTGTGCCCCAGGTGGTTGAATGGGGCAGCCCTGTCATAATGAATGCCGGGGTCGTTAGACTATGATGCGGCAACCTGAACCCAAACCATATATATGTTGTGTACAAGTTGTAATTTTGTACAAGTTATAACCTGTACAAAAGTTTTGTACATGTTATAACTTGTACAACCCCAACATACAAGTTATAACCTGTACAATTTTTGCCCGTACATGTTATAACTTGTACAAAATAAGGCGGAAAAACGAGTTTAACTTGTACAAAATTTCAACATTGCAAAATAAATAGAAAAAAAATTATTAACTAGTAATTTAGGTAAAAACATGTATTTTACATATTTAAGATGATTTAACTTGCTTATTGCTGTAAATTAATGTTCAACAAATGAAACTTTTATTTGCACAACAATTACAATTGTTATAAACCTAGTTACTTATTGCTACAGCTATTTGACATATGACATCTATAATTGCACAACACTTTCATTTTTCGACAATGGTAATTTGCACCTCTCTCACGACGCTACATTCATAGATCGGAACGTCAGAAACTTTAAGAGCGGCATTTGGAAAACTTTCAAACCGGTTTCTACTGACATAACTTTTTATTTTCCAACCTTTGTTCCTATCTTATATGAACCATGTTCATTAATCTTAAGACCAACATCCATTATAATTTTTACGTCTGTTTGATCCCTATATACAGATGGAATAGGCAATATGACATTATCACATTAAGAACAGACAAACTTGCTTTTTTTCACCAACTTTTCTACATCTCCAATTTTGACTTTCAAACTGTTTAAGCAATGTTGTTTGTTTCCCACTTGGTACTGCTTCTAATTTAGCTTCTTTATCACTATCAATTAGTCTCTATTCTTTCTTTTGTTATCTAAATTTATTTTATCTTGACATATCTAGAATTGCAGAACAAAATTTGTCTTGCCTATCTACATCAATCCTGATTTGATTGTGAAATAACCCAACTAAATTTAAACAAACTTCGTCTTGCAAAAATCCTATTTTAAAAGTGATCACGAGTGTTCAAACTTCACCTTGCAGAAATTCTAGATTAAAAGTCATCACTAAAATATTCAAACTTCAAAAGTTTATGTAAAATAAATTATTGGTATATAATAAATGTTTAAACCATTCTTTATTCCCCTTTAGTAAAGAAAATATTTCTATAATAATCATTGACATACTCATATTCACGTTTCTTTTCTTATCTGCATGTTTGAACATTTATTAATAGTTAATAAATATGATTTTTTTTTCTATTTATTTTGCTATATTGAAATTTGTACAAGTTAAACTCGATTTTCCGCCTTATTTTGTACAAGTTATAACATGTACAGGCAGAATTTGTACAGGTTATAACTTGTATTTTTGGGTCGTACAAGTTATAACATGTACAAAAATTTTGTACAGGTTATAACTTGTACAAAATTACAACTTGTACACAACATATACATATGTAGTGTTGCACCGTGTTGGGGAAAAATGACACGTACGTTCCTCGTTCATTAAAGAACCCTGCTGCAGGTCTCGGTAAGAGTAGGGCCCGTAGGATCTCAATGCAGGAGGCTAAATTGCCAGTCCCTACCATTACCATCACGGCTTTTTTCAGTGACAGTCAAAACTTTCCTACCCGATTGGCCTTTTGTCCCCATTTCCTTCACTTCATCACAATGTCACGTTCATTTTTATCATCCTTTTATGCTCATCTCCCGGATATATCCGAAATCGTTCTGCTTGAGAGTAAAAAAATAACTAACTAAGCAACACTTAAATTGGCTTCCAAACTATATCTGAAATTTTGCGAATACTTAAATTGCATTTAGTACCAGTAGTTCAAAACACACGGTTTCTCTCTTTGAACTCCTCAGTGCTGATATTGGCTTCCTTGTTCGAACATTTGTCTAATAAGTGTTATTTCCATTCATTTCCCTTGGATTTCGACCTTTCAATGTTCAAATGTTTCATATGTTACTCCTTAACAATATGTTCACAGAACATAACTAAAATAACTGTTTTATTGGCACTTCCTGCTAGTGGCGAAAAAAAACCAAGATCAATTGGTGAAATTGTCTTACTTATATCAGGATGTTAGTTCTTTTATCTACAAGGTCAAACTTTACTTTAAAAAAGTATTACCTCAAGGCTTTGATTTCCTATTGGTTCGCTAAGGAATTTATTTTTTGATTTCAGAATACTTTTCCCCATATTTGCTTTAAGCATGTAAAATATGCTTAACTAACTGTCACTTTTCTAATCTCATAAAGCAAAGAGTATGAGATGGATTTTTTGTTTTATCAATAACCACCAACTTTGATGTAATTTTCAATTGATGTTTATTCAACCTTACTAAATACATCATAAAAAGCCAATCAAGAATCTTCTAGTGTCAACATTATATGAAGATGTATGGTTCATTGGAATTGGTATCGATTCGAATCATTTCATCTTCGCCATTCCGCTATGATAGGGACATCACAAATCTTGGAAATAATCAATGTTAAAGGCATAGGCTTTGATTCTCCTTCAAACTTTTCCATGTCTATATCATAACTTTATAATTCTTGCCTGATTTGAGGTATAATCTATAGATGAATGGAGCTCAATTAGGACAATTTTACTTAATGGTTGTGCTGGCAGCTTTCGATCGTTTGTGATACAGGAGTATATACCGATTGCTTGTTGCTTCCAAGTAAATTTCAAGTCTCTTTAAAAGTTTGTGCGTTATTTTTTTTAATTTATTCTAAATGATACAATGCAATTATTTATACAGGGTTTTGAATGTTAATATAGTTTGGAATACAAAAATTGATATGAAGGTCCAGTTTAGTTCTCTAGGCAAAATTATCTTATAGCTTATTAAATGAAATGAGACATTAATTTAATGCGTTTAACTGTGATTGTTTTAGACTTTTACTTGTACGAGGTAATTCGTTCATAATAAGTATAATTGAATGGAACAAAAAGGTCAAATTAACAGATTGGCTATAGATTTATTGACAAAAGGCTTCCATTAATTCAATTGGCTGTCTGGCTACAGATTCCAGTACTCCCGAATTCTTTCATTCTGCTAACTCTTCTTTATTTTAGGGTCTTACAGATATACAGTAAAGAAAATAACAAATATGTTTCTAATAAGCTGAGGAAAACATGTGTCTAATTACCGTGAGTGATTTGTTGAAGTGTTACCACCAATGACATAAGCATTCGACCAACAACCAGAAGAACGTAGAATAGGTTATGGTTCATAATTCTGTTAATAAGCTTGACTTTGGAATCATCACCAATAAAAGACGATAGAACATTTTTAAGTGAAAACAACCTGTTGGATTATAATGATGCATTGTGTATAGCTAATTTTGGTTAAAATAATGAAGAGGAAAATTGCAAAATTGTATTACTCTGGTTTAGGAGTTATTTGGAGTTCATTAAAAGATGCTATTCTAATTCACCTGATTTGTAGTTGTGGTGAGTATTTTTTTTTTATAACAATAAATATTTTAATTCTCTATGATTATAGACGTTTTCTGCATAAGCGTACATGACAAATGAAGATTTGAGTAAATTCAAGTCTATAAAGTCCATTAAGAAACCACAGGCAGTAAATTATTTCCCAATAGAACCTAACCACCTTAACCAGAAGTAATTTTACCGACGACCAAATTATAAGTGCACCTATAAAACTGCGTCGTACCCTTAATTTTAGTCAGGACCATTGCGATCCACCAGTTCTCCGGTATGACTGATTCGTTTTTGTCATTTTCTCTGGACTATGAGATTGATCATTCAAGTTCGGTAGTTTTGTTATTACCTTTATTTAGTTTAGAATACTAATTTTGTACTATTTTCTAGTTATACTCTCTATAATATTGTAATGCATTTACATGTACAACATGTATATGGGTTTTAGTTTTCACAATAAACTTTTATTTTATTGGGCGAATCCGAGTACTTTAACAGTGCATACTTTTTGTTATACACGGTAGTTCCAGATTTTAGAGCTACATGTATAATAACACCAACGCAATATGGAAACTTTTGTTTATTTTCTAAAGAATAAGTATGTAGTTTTGTTCCGTGTATGCAACAATGTTCGATATTTATTGTTTAAAAGCTTTGAAAACTCTTTGTTAATGATTCTCTTTCAAAAAACCTTAGTGCATATAAATGAAAGAAAGCTAATATAAAGAAACAAACTCAATGACTTGTTTATGACACTCTTAAACATTTAAAGTACAACATTGTTCTAAAGGCAAGTATTTAAAGCTTAAAAAGAGTTAAAAGCTGAATAAGTCTAGAAGTGGTACATTAAAATGCCAACCTAAAACTCGCTTAAAGAGTCAGATTTACAGAACAAATAAAAACCAAGTCATATATAACACTGTTAATGTTTTGTAGGGTTGGTAGATTTTCCAAACGTAGAATTTTTAAGTGGATAATGACTATTCGTTTTAACTATCTATTTTGTGTGTGGGCGAATTGAACTTCTTACACGAACAAGTAATTTTTTGCGATGTTTGGACCTAAGTATTGTTTGCTTTGTGCATATGCCTGGAAAAACAAATGTAACCATAGAACATTATGTCTATCTACGTACAGTCAAGCTTACTGTTACGTATAGATGATATACCTCAATCGCTCACTGGTCCTTAAGGGTCTCTATTTACCAGCCTAACGCCTAAAATGGGTTGTCTTATAACTACAGTCTAGAGGAATCTTGTATGGCTTCTAGAGCTAGAATTTAGTAAAACACCCGCTTTTCTGAAATAGTTTTTAAACATTTCTTTTTGACTTAAAGGGCATATCTCCAAAGAGGGTCATCTAACATTTTCGGTTTTATGTAGATCTTTGTAGAGCCTCTTGACATGAGCATTAAAGTAATTTTCCCCATCTGTGAAGTCTTTCATTCTTAACCAAAAAACCCCACAACTTTTAACCTTAAAGGCCTACATGTTACGCCGAAAAGGGGTCATCTGACTAAATCGATCTAATGCAGATTTAAGTTGACGTTCCTCGATCTGTTGAAGGTTAAAGGAAAGAACATGGACCTTTTTTACATCTACAAATGATTTTGTATATAATAATCGAAAGACGCAACGCTTTTCACGACATATGACACCTTTTGTCTAATGGAGACTTTTTAGTAGAACTTCTTTAACTGCACATTGAAGCATGCAAGTATTGTGTTTTCTCTAATTGTCTGTATTTTTTCTTTCATTTTATATTCATGATACAAAAACATTAAGACGTGATATTTTACATTCGAACGAGAATAACTCTTGAAAGGGGCCATCTGAACTTTGATCGAGTAGAGATTTTAGTGAGACTTCTGATTCTAAATGGTCTTAGATACATCAAATTTTCTTAACTGTTATTGTTTTTGAGTTATAAGCTAATTAATAATTTTACCATAAAGTATAAAACAGCGAACATGTTTTTTGATATTAAAAAAAAATGTAACGCAACTTTTTTTGCAAAACATATACTAAGTTTCATTAAAAAATATGTTGGGAGAAATAAGTTCGAACTTAAACCATCATCCGGTGAACAAAAACAAAATACAAAAAATGACATTGTAATTTTAGCTACTTGCTAGGAATAAGAGAAATATTGATTACTTTGTACCGATGTTACTTGAGCGAATCTCAAAACATTTGTTTATTATATAAATATATAAAAAGAAAACATAATTAGCAGCATAATTAGTGTCCAAACTATGCATGTAAGAAGGAATAAGGAACAGAGATCAGTCTGATAGATATGTTCAAGAAAAAAAGTTCGGTCAAGAAATTTTCCGAAATTTGAAAAAAAAATGCCTGCCTGGTATTAAACAATACATGTATCTTACAATGAAAGACATTTCTGTCTCCTAAAAGTCTTAGACATGCATTGAAATAAAACATCTATTGAGCAAATGATTTTCATCAAACAAGAGTAAATATATGTACAATTTTCTAGCTCATACATGTACATGAAACGCTTACTATAAGAATTTTTGACATGCCTTAGCATGTAAGTTTTTTTTTTTAATTAAAAAATACATAATACCAGTTTTAAGAAAATCAAAGTGAAAGAATAAGATAAAAGGCAACTTTTAACTAGAAATCTCCAAATATTTAATTTATGAGGGGGTCTAAGAGATAACCATGCAATATCCCCAATTTTGTCCAGAAGCAATATTTTCATAGGTGTATCTTAAAGCCCTTAACCAGTATACCTGCATTTCTTTTCCATATCAGCTTTACCGAAAACAAAACTCCAATAATTTTAAGGTTTATTTTGACTTTCCCACTGTCTTGTAGTAATGAACCAATGAACATGAAATTTCTGAAAGGGTGATACCTTAATTGCTTTAAACTGCAACAAAAATTTTGGAAATCATAATTTCTATCACCAAGCGCCCAAGGGGTGGCAATTTTCCAAATTGTTCAAAATCATCAAAATCCTTGTTTGTTTTATTTCTTTTAGTTTTGTCTAAAATCAGCTTTTGAATGCCTCCATCATGACAAAATTGACAACACAAATTTGTAAGACCAAATCTTGAAGACCAAAAGGGTTCTTTTAGATATATTGTCACCACATTTGACATGCCGTTTATTGGATCTGCTTTCATCATCTAAAACTAACTACTTTCTTCACTTTTCCATTAATTTTCCAACATTCCACATTTTGAGTCCCGACTGAGCATTTTGCGCAAAATCAAGACATCTACAGCTATTCTTCTTACCTAACTAACTATCATCTCACTTTCATGTCACAAAAACACTTTCATGTTTTTACACATCTTCGCTTGCCAAGGGTTACGATCCGCTATCTCTCATCTTCATGAGAGGTAGCGGATCGTAACCCTTGGCTAGCGAAGATGGTTTTTACAAAAAATATTTTTAAAAAACTCATTTCACAGACATATACCGGATCCAAGATTGCAGGCCTAACATGTTCACCTTATAAGCATTAAAATTTTGAATATTAGATAGCATGTTATATATCAATGTTTATAAGGCCTGATTTGGACAAAACTCAAAATAAAAAAATAAAAAAATTGATGATTTTGAACTATTTGAAAAATTATTACCCCCTAGGGTGCTGAGTAATTCAAATAAAGTTCTGTTTTCAAAAGCTGATTTGGCAAAGAAATGCAACTATACTGGTAAAGGTTTTTGGGTCGGCCATCTTGATTTTTCATATTGGATCTGGACAAATCTGCATTGATTTCTCCGAGACATTCGCTCATGTCGTAAAGTTGAGCAATGTTACTAGTATGTTACATGTAATGAACATTTACCTTATTTTGATTATTTTGCGAAATTTGTCCAGTGAAATCTTGAAAAAAAATGTTTAAAATGTCAGCCTTTTTCTAAAAGATATGCTTAAGGCACAAACCATTTTCATTTGGTGGGGGGCCTGGGATTTTTTTCCAAAAAAAAATATTAATTCCAATTTTTAGAGAAAAAAATTAAAATGCTCCTAATGGAGCTGAAAAAAATAAATATTCATAAATTTCTCCAAAACAAAAAAAAAATCACCCGTGCGGGTTCCGGGTGGCGAATAGGCCCGCAGCAGCGCTAAGCTTGTCGGTAAAAGTCCACTAAAGAGCGCTCAGAAACCTGACATCGGGTCAGGCCGCTTTGCCCACAAAGCGACTGGAATGTGTGCCCTAGGTGGTTGAATTGGGCAGCCCTGACAGAGATGCGGGGTCGTCAGGCGATAATGCGGAAAACCTGACCGCAAACCATAGTGGTGCACCGTGTTTGGAAAAATGTCACGTTCCTCGCACGTTAAAGAACCCTGCTGCAGGTCTCGGTAAGAGTAGGACCCGTAGGATCCCCATGCAGGAGGCTAAATTTCCCGTCCCTACCCTTCACTCCCTTTTCCAGTGGCAGTCAAAACTCTCCTACCCGATTGGCCTTGTGTCCCCATTTCCTCCACTTCATCATCATTTCATGTTCATTGTATCACCACTTTCATGTTCATCTCCCGGATATAGCCGAAATCGTGCTGCTTGGGAGTAAAGCAATAACTAACTAACTAACTAACTAACTAACCAAAACAAAAATTATAATATATATCCTTTGAACTCAAATGATAAAAGCCTGATTTTTTCTGCCTCGCTTCGCTCGGCATACATCACCTTATTCATCATTGCCTTTTGCAAAAGTTTCAAATTTTGAAATTATAATGTGCTACGAAATAGTATCACTTTTAATATGTTTAGTACATGCATACATCAATAGTTTTGTTCTGTTATGGTATGAAATTGTTGTCCCGCTTGACAAATAAAATTATATATATTTTTTTTAAAACCTCCCCACCCCACTGGTAGATCCAGAAATACCTATAAAACGGCATTGGTCAATCTTCACAGATTTCTTATATTTCCAACTGCACTATTCTTGTGTTGTTTTGTAGTTCATATGATGATTTTTTTAAATGAATTATGAAATTTAGATATCATGATTAGCTTTCAGGAAATCACAAGAATGGATGATTTTGCATAAATTACCCAAGAGCTTTTGAGGGCTTCAGCGGTCCCAATGTCTGTTTAGTATGCTAGTTACGCAGGATCCCTAACCAAATCAAAAGGCTTGTTTTTCTATGATCCCTTATTGGCTTCAACTTGTACTTTTCTTTGTCTTATTTCAACCCCTGACTTGCTGTTTCAGGGAAATTATCTTTTCAAAACTTTGAAGTCAAAAGGTGAAACTAAAAGGTGTGATAAGTCCCCTATGTGACAAGGTTACCAGGGCAATTACAAATGAATATTGCTTTCACTTCTTAGTCTTGATAAGTGTTAGAATAAGATTTCACATATTGAAATAAAGTATATTTATAAAAGAAACACATTTTGGATTTTGGATATCCAGCTATTTGACTTTGTCTATTGTCAATTTAAATTAATATTGGTAAATAATGAATGTTTATTTGGGGAGGATATTGGTTTTTAATTATTTTCCTTTTTTTACTGTGTGCTTTCAATAGAGGTTGGCTGACATATTCGCCATGTCTCCGTATGTCCCATTTTCCTATAAATATATTTGAATATGCATGTATTCAACATCAAAATACAATAGTCCAATGCATATTTCATCTCCTACCGAGAGTTTGTCTGTTTGACTTATTCCACATATACCATTTGTCTTTACATGTAAAATATATATGAATGTTACTCACAATGAGAATAAACAGTCCAAAAACTGGCCTAATTCATACAATTGATAAAAGACCTGTAAACATACGAATAGAAAAACAATTGTAAAAAATATATATAAATTTTCTGAATTGGTCTGGAAAAAATTATGATTTTGCTTTTGGTGGAAAAAAAATTGTAACTTTGATTTGGACGACTTTGATTTGGACAGAAAAAAAAATAATATCAGGTTACAAAATCCCAGCCCCCCCCCCCGTATGAAAATGGTTCGTGCCTAAGTTGTATCATAAAATTTGCATGAGCTTGTTTTCAAACGTGGTTTAAACATCTTTTTAAACTCTAAATGATCTTGACAAACACGTTGGACAGACATAAAATATAAAAGACTATGCTGAAGATTTTAACAAAGAAAAAAAAAACAATTTTATGCGCAATGTTTTTTTCAATTTCTATTCTCCAAAAGTTCCCTGTTAAGCCTTCGGGTACAGTCAGTAGTCTTGTACAGTATATTCTAACACACAAGCTATATATCTGACAGTTCTGAAACGGATTCTGTACTTTTAGACAGTGTGATTTGTGAAAGTAATATTGTGTACCTTTGCGAAAGACCATTGTTATGACTGCAAATATTTGCGTTTGAAAGAAACATAAAATGCTATCTACAAAATGTATGTGGTCATAAATTAATCACTCTATCAAAGAAAATCAATCTGAAATTCCTGATTTTACATAAAGAATTCTCCGAAGCCACAGATTGGAGCTAGGAAAATGTTAATCATTTATCACACTTAGAATTCTTACTCCTGAAAAGCACGCAACTTTTCAAGCTTCATAACAAAAGTATAAATTGGCTTTGCTTGTCATAACAACACGAATTCACGTTTTTTTCTAATTCGTACTCTTCGTTATGAATCGTGATGTGCCAACAGCTAGAGCCATCTCTTATGTGTTAAAATAATAGTCTGTAGCTTTAACACGTTATGTAGTGTTTTCTCCTTAAGCAAATGCTAGTAGTATTATTACGTAAAGGACAATGACAAGTTTGATTTACCAAAAAGGTACAACCAATCTTAAAATGTCATAGAATACGAAGACAAATCAGCTTGTTCAACAAAGTGATCGAGTTTTGAGTGTGTTGTTGTTTTACGCGCTAGCAACACTTAATAGGTTACATATATATCAGGGGGATAAAAATAAGTTTCGGATAGGGACAAAGACAAGGGACCATATCATTTTTAATATCACTGGAAAAGTTGACAGATGGTTAGGGTTGAAAATTATTCCTTTGTAGTGCACGCATAGTGGTCCACAAAGGATGAAGCGTGGTAATCTACCAATATGTTGAACCACTACTATCACATGACTATGGTCAGGGGTTAAACTTTCTGTATTGTTTGGACCAGGGGAGGCATCCTAATTAACCAACGGTTATACACATTAATTGCTATCTTGACTTAGCACTGACCTGCCGTCAGAATCTCAATGCCCTGAGTCACCTCTTACGACTACTTGGATTCTGTACGAGCCTATTTGCCACAGAACCAAAACATTAGACATCCACGTCATATAAACGTAGATATTGACTACTTAATATTTACAATTTGCAAAGGTCTGAATAAGTCTAATATTAACATTGACACTGCCGGTAAAAGACTACTTATATATACAATGTATATGTAGTCCCCTTTATCGTCCCATGTTTGAAACAACTACGAGCAGCGACTGCTGGTCCACGTCAATGTCTGCTGACTTCATTTCATAGCAGATTTTACCTTTGTGTTTATATTACTCTTTTGGAACATCTGAGTTCACTCTCGTTACGACTTGAGGTCGCGTTGTTGATTTCTTTACGGTAGATTTTGTGTTTGTTTAATGTTTTGTGTTTTTTTGTGGTGTCCTTGTTCATGTTATTGGTTTTCTCTTTACACTTTCGGACTTTTGACACTCGAATGCTTTCTTTGATTCTTTCATATACACTTATGTCACATGTCGGTAGTCCTATAGTAGGTAAACCACAATTGAAATGAGCCTACGATAATTACCTTGCAAAAATCTCAGTTCTATTTGTTTATAGACAAACAATAACAATAGTTAATGCTAAATAATTAGTTCGTTCAACCCATGTAAATAACACCACGGATTTGTAGAGAAACTTAAGATATTACATCTTCGTAACGAGGGAGTGATAAATTAACTGCAGTACGACGGCAAACAGATTGAAAATTAAATATTTATAAGGATTTAAACCAATAATCATTAGAAGATGCACCACACGTAATAGACTCTGCATGGTTTATAAGGTAAACCTTACCATTAAAGAAATAACGATTGAACCCATGTGATTTCTTACTGAATGAATTTGTTCATCTGATGTAATAAATAATTAATTTACTTGATCAAGAGCGTAATTGAAAGTCCCACAATAGACTTTGAACTTTGAAAGAATAGTCTAAGTCTGTATCTTGTGGTCAGCTTTTTATTTACTAATATGGGTTATCTTGTTACCATGAATATCCTTCCACGAAATCATTGCAAATTTGTTGCAATTCCCCTTTTTTGTAACTCCTTGTCATGTTAATTGCAGCAAATTTACCTGTTTCGTACTTGGCTGTTTACGTATTCAGAACAAGGATTTGTTTATTTGTTTGTTTGTTGCTTGTTTTATGACCAGTCAACAATATTTCAGTCATAATCAGGACAAAAACTAATAGAAACAACATATTGAATTATGTCGACCCACCCAGGACACAACTACCATTACACAGACCCATGTATGTCATGCAAAACAGATATACGGGACAAGGAATGTATAAATGTATGTTAATATGCCTCCTGGTTAGTTTAAAAACAGGGATTCTTGTGTTCGAAAAATTGTGTTTCTATGTTATTTCAAATCAGTTGGAAAAGAGGAGAATGCTTCTTGAGGTTGCTGAAGATACTCATATTTTACATAATTTCTTGTACCAATTAGTCAATAATTCATTATCACTAGCCAGAGAACAATCACGATTTTAAACATTATTTGTTGATTATTGTATATGAAATAAGGCCAAATAAAAAATATGTGTGTTTCTGGTTTCCCTGCATATCCTAGATTTTCATGCCGATTCTTGCCTTTTTAATGCAAGTCTTGCTTAAGCACCGTTAAACTTGATACAAAATATATCTACTCCCCTTTTTAACTTAAGGTAAAATTGTCTACCTACCTACCCTATTTTGTGAAGCACGAAACCAGAAAAACACATAGTTTGGGGGACCTTACCTCTTATCTCTTATAATCTTAAATATTGTGTTTAAATTCCTTGTCAAAATTTATGACCAAACGATATTTTTTTATATTAATATCCCCATTTATGAAATTAATCGCCTAGTTACAGTGTAAGAAATCCATCATGATATAAACTAAGTAAACCTTGTTTTGTCCAGCCTAACAAAAGCAACCAAAAGGCATATGATATGCAAGACTTGGTAGTCTTATTTCCTCATTGCAGGATGTCATTGTCTAAAGCTTGAAAAAAAGAACGATTCGAATTACTATTTATGTGAAGCTTTATTAAAACTGAAAGTTTCAGCAATAGATTTTAATTATTCGACATTGCAAAAACATCCTAGTATCATATTTGTTCTGTGACATCTTTAATTCGATTCTTCTTGAAGACTTCCTGCAAAAGAGTAATATTGAAGTGATTAAGGGTTTATTTTATTTACTTTGTCAGCTAATTTTGTAAAGATCGTCTTGCGTGTTTAGAAACAAAACAAAAACTTTGAACGTCAGATCTTTTTCTGACAGTATAGCATTATTGTATACCATAAACACTTGTTGTTCCTTCGTAATCAATGAAGCTGTCTTCATTGGTTAGGTCGGCTATCTATAACTATTATACACTGACAATTCCAGTCACAGAGTATGTAATCTGAAAAATAAAGTCACTCGCTAGTAATTGTTCCCCGGATAAACGATCAGATAGGAAATTTTATTTATGACGCGTCAAAGGTAACGCGGCTAATGACAGAATGCCATTTTTGGGAGTCCCTGTTGACACATCAACATTTTTATTTGTCAGAGGAGTATTGTTTTACTTATCTTACTTTTTCGTTTATGCCATGATTTTAGAATGCCGCTGTTTATAAGGGTTAAAGAGTTTAATCATTTACCCAATCGCTTTTAGCATATATTGTAAAAGACTTTGAACAAAGTCAAGTTGCAATTGTTAAATGCTTTTTCTTTTCATATTCACACGTGCAGCACCATTTATCTGAATTTAGTTTCCGTGCATGTTTTATATTACTAGTATACAGGGGTAAACCTCTCAAAAAGTTTTACAATTAGTAGGATAGTTATTGCTTTACTCCCAAGCACCACGAATTCGGCTTTGTCGAGGATATGAAAATGAAAGGGTGATAAAATGAACATGAAATGGTAAAGTATGATTGGAACACATTATAATTAGAGTATACGAGCTAGCACTGTCATTGCAAAAAGGGATTGGGTAAAGTCGTGCACTGCCGTCATACTAGTACTCAGTAATTGAAAACTCCAGTGTAGTTCTTTAAAGTGAGTGAGTTGGTGGTTAACGTTCCAAGAACAATACATAGCTTTATATCAAGGCGAGAAATATAAAATGAAAACTGAATGATAATAAGAAAAACGGGGAATTGGTAACAAGAGAGAAGCCGAGGTACCAATGGGGCATCCGAATGTCAAAGTCAGAGAAAGGGCAGAAGCAAAATCAGTAAACACATACAAGGACAGGACGTAAAACAGACAACATATAAAACACGGAAACACAAAAACCTCTGAATATCAATTAAAAACGCGAACTGTAGTCGTTTTGAGAGTGAACAACTTTTGAAAGACCAATGGAAATGGGTCTGTGAGGAACGTGACGGTACACTGCTATGCTAAATAAGATTTTCCTTATTATTGCCTGACGACACTGGCATGCTATATGACAATGTTACCCTCTTTAACCAATTGCTCTTTTAGGCAACAATAAGACCAAAGCGACCGGTCATCAGGGTACTGGATGCTCTTCACTGGACTTTTACTGACACGGTTAACACTACTGTGAGTCTCATCTTCATCAATGATCCGCACAAAGGGATAAAGCTTTAGGCTTCAAATGTAGACTATCTTTTGATTTTTTTTCGCCGGGCATTTGAATATTTTTTCCTGGCACTAATCATTTTGTTTCATAATAATTATACAGAATATATGCGTAAACTGTGCATACAGCCGGTGCATTCTATGAAATAGATCTAAAGTTGGGCTGCACTGTTTGTACGCCATTCTACCAATCGGTTGGTTACCGCAAAATACGTACATGTAATTTGCTTTGCTTCATTTGGGATTTCACATCAAATTAATTTATTTGCAAATAATCATTACAGGATTCAACAAGTCTCAATATTGCAGATGAAATTAATAGAACATTATTCCATCAAGCAAACAGGCAGAAAAATAATTAGTTCATTAGTAAATGGAGTCTTTATCTTTATTGCAGATTGTAAAGGCATGTCACAAGACAATTCAGTATTACGGAATTTATACGTACGTCATTTTACAAAAAGGACATTGACAGTACTGCAAAAGCAATGCCCATATTGATTGCATTAAAAATAATTAGTCCGCTTGGAATGACAGAATGATTTATAGATAGTCTTTATAAGGTCTTCATGGTTTTTGCTTACACACATCCATTAAATCAAGACATACGATTGGTCAGAAAATGTCATGAAAGCTGTAATAAGAGCAAAAGTTATGTCATTTTCTTATTATCAAGGGGATGCGTCTAACTCTAATGGTGTAGAGGCATCGATTAAACTGACTTATCTATGGGTTTTGCAACTATGAACAACTTGAACCAGATTTGGTATTACTTAGGGCATTTGAAAATACTTTTCAATCCGTAGACAGCTATGACTTTTCCACTTTATATACTAATCTACCTCACAATCTTATCAAAAAGAAATTTGAATATTTAATTAAATGGTGCTTTGACAAATCTAAAAGTGACTACATCTGTTCTATAGTGTCACAAGTATTTAGTAATTCGTTTTTTAGTAACGAAACCCACAAAGGTTATGTTAATTGGACCGACATAGAAGTTATTACTGCATTAAACTTTCTTTTAGATAATATTTACATCCGGTTCGGTAAACAAATATATCGCCAAGTCATTGGTATTCCAATGGAAACCAATTGTGCTCCACTCATAGCTGATCTTTTTTTATATTGTTACGAATCACAGTTTATGGCCAAGCTACAAAAAGACCCAAACAAAAACCACCTTATCGAAACTTTTAACAATACATATAGGTACTTAGATGACATACTTGCTCTAAACAACCCCACATTCTCAAATTTAATAAATGATATATATCCTAAAGAATTAACCCTAAATGAAGCAAACTCGACCAACAGTAGATGTCCATTTCTAGATTTGGACTTAAGCATTATCAATGGTAGATTACATACTAAAGTATATGATAAACGGGATGACTTTTCATTCCCAATAGTTAATTTTCCGTTTCTTGAAGGAGACGTACCATTAGCTCCAGCTTACGGGGTATACATTTCACAATTAGTCAGGTATGCTCGCATTTGCAGTGATGTGTCTGATTTTAATGATAAAAACCGTTTAATTACAGAAAAATTGCTAAAACAAGGTTACCGTTACCACAAATTAGTCAAATCTTTTACAAAATTTGCACATAAATATAGACATCTCATCGAAAAATTTGATTGTACACGTAGATTTCTGATAGTTAAAGGAATATCTCATCCTGATTGTTATAGCAATGTAGTTTATAAAGCACAAACATTCAAAAACAACCTTATGGAAATAAAAAAACTGGCTTAAAAACCTTATGAAAAAAGGATACGAATTCAATGTTTTAGTAAAATCTTTGCATTTGGTATGTTTTTGGCAGAAATATTGATAGCTTGATAGTAACTCTAAAACGTTAAATTTTCACTTTGTATCCACTGTATTATTTATAAGCACCACAGCGATCAAGTATGTCGGTTCTGTGTGGTGATACAACTCTAAATCATTCATTGTTTTGACGTGGGGTGTCGGATTTAGAACTGATGTATTTGATTCTTTTACATCAATCGATAAATGTTTCTTAGCTAGTTGTCAGTAACTTCGAGTGTTCTCAAGAGAGTTCCTCCTTGTCTTGTTGTTTTCGTACAGTATTTTGTCTTAGGTTCTCTCTTGTTGAATTGAACTTTTGTCGATAGAGTTTTAAAGTGTGTTTTATATGTATGCTTTGTGCAAGCTTATCAATAGGGGGAAGGTTGGATCCAAAAAACTAGTTTAACCCCGCCACATTTTATATGTGCCTGTCCTAAGCCAGGAAACTTTGCCAAAGCCTTTGTTTGTCCTTGTCATTCTGTGTTAACTGTTTTATGTCAAGAATTGGGTCTTTCGTTGATGATTTAGGGGATTGGTTTTGAAACTTTTGTATTGTATTATAAGTCTTGGGCCAATGCAAGACGGTAAGCAGTGACCTGTGATCATGTTGAAGACTGCTTGCTGTTTTCCGTTGTGATTTTTTGAATTGCTGTTTGTTTATGTGTGTTGTGTCGCGTACACTTATTCCACATCTCAATATCGTCTATTGTAAGATAAAATAAAATAAAATATGATGCATGTTAAACCTGATAAGATCCCGCAGATAAAGTAACTTTCATATATGTATATGGTACCTCATACTTGAGGTAAAGCAACAATTCATTATCTTTAAATAACAGCTAGAAATGCAAGCTTTTGCATGATTTTGAAAAAAAAGAACGCACCTGCAAACAGAACAAGGAAGTGATTTTATCTTAAACACTATAGGATAAACATAGACGATTGTTTCGGACGTCGCAGAAGACACCTTTAAAGAATTTCTACTTTCTTTTTCGAATGCAAAAGCAGGCTAGAGAGAAAATAACCCCAAAGAATGGTTACGGAGGACAAAGTAAATGTAATAACTGCAGGGAATGAAATGTGTCTGCTAAATTATTAAAGGTATTTGCTTGGTTGATAATGCACCGCTTTTGGGGGGGGGTCTTGTTTCGCGAAAATTACCATAAAAGGTTCCCGCGCTTCTGTCATTTTGTTTAGATTGACGCGACCTCTGGTGATAGAATATGGACAATTATGACGTCAATAATTAAAATATGCCCGACGTGCTACATGTATTTTTTATTTTTTTTTAATTCTTTACATTTAAAACTTCTCACTGCTGATAATACTTAAAATAATTATATAAATACAATAACTATGCAAATTATTTTGTTTAAAATGAAAATTACAAAATAGGAATTAAATTTTGCAATCCGGGTTATTGTATGCTGATTTCTGACTAGCTTATTCGTCTTCCGGTTAAGGGCATCTAGCTACCGCGCAGTGGGAGCTTATTAATTGGTATATAAAATCGGTCAACTTGGTTTTGTTGTATGTGTATTTCAACTGCAGCAACATTTGATTTAAAAAATGGTATGTCAAAAACCAAAAATATTGAAGGAAAGTACTCTAACCCAAAACATTCAAACGCACAGGGAAGCCAAATCCATCACTGAGGAAATCGATCATGTGCAATACAAAGAAAGAAACCTGGTGTTTTAAACAATTTTGAATTAAGTCAATCGGAAATTTCTATGATAATAAAAAATGTATATTGGTAAATACGTGTCAGACAAGTGTGATTACCAGGCTTGTCATTACCCAAAGATTAGGAAAACACTACTTGTACAGTTAACGTCCTGAACATCTCTAGGTAGCAGCGTTTGCTTCACGTTGAATACCACGAACCCTATGACTAGAGGATGAAGAACTGCAATAAAAGCACTGTTGCTTTGCTTTGCTTCATTTAAATATTTATACTGTGCTTTGTGTATACACGTGTTTCAGTCCACGTAAGAATCTAGCAAAATGCACACATGTGGTGGCACATGATGGAAAAGAATGCAAACTTTTGATCATGGAATTTGATAAAACTATTCAATATAACATTCTAGCCTGTCAAACTTATTCTAAGCAATTGACACTTTTTCAAATTTAAAATCTTTTTGTTTTTATATCAAATAAAGGGGTGTAGGTAATCATCGAGTTCGAGTCAGAGTTAGAGTTCGAGTTAGAGTTCGAGTTAAAGTTCGAGTTACAGTTCGAGTTAGTTTTCGAGTTTAAATTTCCAGCTAACTCCAAACAGTGATTTTCATGGCATGGTACGACTCGAGTTCGAGTTACCAAAAGAATTTGATATTTATTAAAGTTCCAGACAATAGATTTTGCTACGCTTAACGTGCGTTTCTTCTATTCAAGATTCATCAGAGCCAGTGTTCTACCCAAATATTAAAAATGCCAAACACAATATGAAACTACAGCTTGTTTTACCACCCGTCTTTCACAGAAGTGACACATATATCCTTATCATTCCTCATCACAGCTGCGACGCCCCCACTTCAGATATTCAAAATCAAAAGAAAAGGATGCCGACGTTGGGTCCCGTACCGGGGCATTTGATTACCAAGTGTTCTTATACCCTCGCTTGTAAACTGGGATGGGGGTTTTAGTGATGGGATGTCTGGCTCTCCAACATTTCACATTAGATACATATTGCTTATCAGTGGATTTTAATGAAACTTTCATCCAATGTGTATGACATGAAGATGCGCACCACTTTTTAAAAAAAATTGTTTTAATTGATTTTTGGGTGTTTCTTGTAGCAAGACATTGTGACGAAGCCATTGACAACAAGGGGAACCCATCTCTTATTCGCAACTCCTGCTAAACCCCTAAATGTCACATTTGCTTTTAGCACACAGTCTTTGTGATACAGCGTACATATGCACATTCATGATCGTTTGATTTTTAATCATATCTATTAATTAAAGGGAATATAACTAGACGACAATCTAAAAAAGTTAAAATTTAAATGTTTGACAAAATTCATATATTTCCGCTAAAAATAAATATCCAACTCGTTTTGTGAAAATCGAACTCTTAACTCGATCTGTCACTCGAACTTTAACTCGATCTCGAGTCGTAACTTGATTACTGTCATAAAAATAACTGTTTCGAGTTTACTCATATTTCGACTCGAACTTGAGTCGTAACTTGAACTCTTACTCTTTCCGAACTCGATGATAATATACACCCCAAATAAAGGTAATAACAAATTTACCGAACTTGGAGAATCAATCTCAATGTCCAAGAGAAAAAACAAAACATAGAAGACATACCGGAAAATAATAGATCGCAATGGTCCTGAATTGGTTAAGACATTTCAAATGAAATGATGGTTTAGACGGGTTTATTGGCGCGCCAATCCACCCTAGTTACACAACAAACAACACGGTTGTGAAGACATAATAGAAAAATGAAGCATGCACGCCAAAAAAAGCTTAGATAAAAAAAATGATGTGCCGCCCACTGCCTGGCCCTTAACTAGACTACTATTTTATTTGCCCATTATTTTGAATTTAAAACTTAAACAAGGATATAAGCATGAAAAGTACTTAGTTATGTTTGCAGTTTACGCTTCTTTAAACATAAACAATGTAGGTACAGCTGGAATCTCTAATGATTAATGAAATTTAATATCCATCTCTAAAACTACATTTGATTAACTTTCATTAAATTGAATTTCTTTGAATTACAGACCGAAAGCAAAATGGGTTAATATTTCAAAGACTTTTCAAACATTTACGACTTTTATTAGAAAAGGTTGCCTGCAATTTTAATTAAATTCAACTTTCATTTGGCTCTTTACAACAAAGAATCAATATCATTAAAATTTTACAAGTATGTGAAGTTATGTAATGTTGGACAGAGCAGATACATGTACAAAGGGAATAATGAGATGTAAAATAGTTATGTGACAGAACTTTCATATGTATTTTAATCATTCCACAACGAAAAAAAAAAACAGCAACGTGACTATAGTTGTCACTGCTCACACTTTTGCAATTGGCCCTGACTAAAAATATAATGCACACGATTCAATATGTAAAAGAAAGAGTCCATTTTTAACAAAAATCAATTAATATAGAGACGACGAGTACAACATTAAGCTTTGATAAATTTTCCTGGTTTAGGACAGGCACATTTAAAATGTTGTGGGGTTGAACTAGGCCACCCATCTGCCTATCCATACAAAGCACACTTTTTTTTTTGGCTTCATCGAAGTATGACAAATGAAAATAATATGTAAGAATGTCATTATACCGTTGTAAAATAACTAGAACGCCCCAAAAAAGTCAAGACGACTACCGGTAGCAAAAAATCTTAAGTTTTCCAACCATATATATACTATACATGTTGTACCTATAGTTTTTTTTAATTATTAATATTTGTGGACGGACGGATAGAGGCAAGGCGAATAGTTTGGGGTTTCCCATCTTCGATGCGGGTCCCGTGTAATATAATGCCCCGATCATAAATCTGAACAGGTCCAAGTAAAACAAACAAAACATATACTAGTAATTACATATCAACATATAACAACGTTTTACCGATTTGCTACTTGTATCTATATTTTAGTATATGGCAGTTTTATATAAATGTGATAACAAAACCACCGACCTTGGAGGATCTATCTCAAATGTTCAAGAGAGAAGACAAAACAAGGAAGAAATCGACGAAGATCGCAAATGCCCTGACTTGGCACATACTAGTACATTTCAAAAGAAAAAGTGGGTTAGACCACGTTTCATGGCGCAAAACCTCCCTCCTCCATTGAGATCTTAGGGTCTGATAGCAACAAAAACACAACACGGTTGTGATACATTATGGGGGTTTTGAGGTGATCACCCCTGTACAACAATCAGCCGAACACCAATAAAAACAAAAATTAACCATCGCGTCTAACATAATTTTTAATTTATCCACCAGTAGCTGATAACGAAGGAATATTTTTTATAAGTTCGAATGAGACGTATTTTCCTATAACATTGCTCTAATAGTCGATCACAGAGACAGCGGTCTTTAAATTTGTTCAAGCCTTGGCGTATATCAAATAAATTGAGAAACAATGTCTTGAACTGCAAGTTTTAAAACACTCTGTTTTTTTTGTAAATTTAAAAAAAAAATATGAAAATGTGGCAATTTTTTTATATCCTTGATCTCTTCTTAAGGCCATAAATATGAATTCGTGTAATTTAGGTTGAAAAATATACATTTTTTATGTTTAAGGTTAAAATGTTTCTTTCTCGTAGACTCGCCAGAGATATTTTTGTTGGTAACGAAAGACGGTGCTAGGTTCATTCAGTAATTAGGTCACATCATCCATTAAATATAATTAATTTTGATCACCGTAATTCAACCTAAAAACGGGCTGTTGTGAAGAATACAACATATTTTTTTCTTCCTATACGTAATTTTACTAGCAAAACATTTTAAGTATCAGTCTACGTAAGAATCAGGCAGATTGCATATATATGGTCGCACATGAAAGAAAAAAAACGCAAACTTTGATAAAACTACCTAAAATATCATATCAATTAATAAAAGTTCTGACTTTTTTGCTCTTTAAGATATAATCATTCGCAATTAAGTTGAATGGTACAGTGAAAAATTCCGCGTCTCTTTTTTACCCTCATAGTGACCGAAATACATTATCGAACAAACATCAATCAATCATTCAAAGAACATGTGAAGTACTACTTAGTATTTAGATTTTGCCATTTTGTAGATATTTTGTTAAAATGATGCTTTGAATGATATGTTTTTCTTAACAACAAATTAGATTTTTGTTGACCCTACATGTAATGTAGCTTCATGGGGTTGTAAAAGTAAGGTGTCAAATTAGGCTGTTGGTATTATTATGACTGATTTATAACGCTTTCTCTCGTTTACCATTCTTACATTCTGTAGCTTCTGCCAAGAACAACATATAGTACAAGTTTCTCTATGGGTAGACCATTCCTTCTCCCCAGAGTAATTAATAATGCATTCCACTTGCAAATCGAACAATCGGTTTTCTAATACTACATTGTAACTTGTCATATTTTGTTAACATACACACATTAGCAGGTACGTTCGATATTCCTTACAGAATGGTCATGCATATATATATTTTTTATACATAAAGATACGTATATATGACGTAAAAACATTGTATCAATAGTTCTACCTTCGTCGAGTAATAAAAAATCATGTATTTTCATTTTTGCGTATACACTGAGACAATAGACGGGTTGCGCATTTGCGGGATCAGTCACTAATTTAGCCAAACGAGGAGGAACTGGTAAAAAAACTGGTTCCAACACGTGATGGACGAAGAAAGTAATTTCTTTATTTCTGTTCAAGATTGATTTTTAATTGGTTGGAAATGTTGTCCGTGGGTTTATTTTTCAGTTGCAAATGATTTTTATCCATATGTTGTATAATTACAGAAGAATCGTTGATAGAAAATGCCGTTCCCTTTGTTCCATGTTGAATGACGTCATTTTTCCTCCCCGTGACCCCTGATGACCTCGTCTAAATGACGAGTCAAATCCGGAACGGATATATTGTGCAATCCTAGTATAATTAAATAATTCGATATGATTTTCTCAGGTATACATTTTCTTGGGTTTGCAAAAATTTACACGCTTGTGATTTTTTGAAACGTGGCTAACAATGGGAAAGTTCCCTTACATTTTTTTCGAAATTTCATATTTTCGCAGTGATTTTATTTCTTCGCACAATCAAAACTAATATTAAAGGGTTTGAAATTTGAGTAAAATTGTCAAAATAACATTAGTGTGACTTTCAGCCATGTCGGTATTTTCCCCTAAATTTGCCAAAACGACCCGATAAAAGACCAGTAAAATATGAGAAAGAACTAGTATTGTACGTTTTTTTCTACTTGTTGTCATGAGGATAAAATATTACTACAATATACATGATATAATTAAAGTTAAAAAACTAAACACAAATTAAAACTGCAACGAGTATTAGCTTATTGCAATTGAAATTTAAATGTTGCTATCATGTATGAAAGCTAAACATCTGAACATCTAACGCTATAATATAAATTAACAGAAATGCATCTAATGAAACTAAACGAACCTGGTGCATTTGTGAAAGGGTTGATTAGAACTTAATTGCTTGATTGTTTTTTCTTCTGCCTTTTGTTATATAACAAGAGAAAAAGTGAGCACTGACTGTGAAGAACTACATCGTTTTGCTTCTAAACCTGTTGATTCCTTTCGTGTCTCTAATTTGTAGAAAGACTAAAACTGTAATAAACAAGGCAATTAAAGCAAAAGAAACATGCAAGTTTCAAGGTTTATTACAGAAACTCATCGTAAACGTGTTTTATTTGAAGATATTACAATGAAAGACACTTCTTCTATTGAAATTCAATCATTACTTTTTATTCTAAGTCATTCCAAACGCAAAATGAATTGCAAAAGTTTAAGAATTTTCATGCGTACACTTAAATGACTTAGTTGAACTTTGCTAGATTATAATCATTTGCATGACAATTTGTGGATAGCTTTATTTGATAGCTTTTATTAAATAATGCGCAATCTTTCTCCTCGTCTCTCATTAAAAAGTATGCGAAAATATAACAAAATTACAAATAAGAATTATCTACTCACTTTTTGGTGAAATTTACTCTTTCGGCCTTTTCAAGAATATGAAAACAAAAGACATGGTTGCTACATATAAATATATTCTGATAATATATGCAAAAAAATGCTAAGTTTTAGACACCGCATTTACCTTAAAAACTTATTAACACTTCACTCACCATTTCTTTTGAAATGCCTGAACCAAGTCAGGACCATTGCGGTCTTCAATTTTTTCGGTATGTCTTCCTTGTTTTGTCTTGTCTTATGGACATTTGATATTGATTCTCCAAGTTCGGTATAATTTTGTTATTACTTTTATTCAAAGCATTCCTATACACTGATTTAATATATATGTGTACGAAACTTGAATTGCTGTTTTTAATAGTTCAAGATAAACAAAAACCAATACAATTTTTTCCCCAGAATGGCTATCGATATTTGGCCCATTTCAAAATGTCGACATACATGGACTCTGTAAATGATCGATAAAGTATTCACCTTGAAACACGGTTTGGTTTCTTACATTACTAGAGCGGTTCTTTCTACTTGCATACCAATTTCTTCTGTCGTGATACTAGTAAATTAACTATGAATTGTTTTCGTTTTAGTATGGTGCATGGCTTCTATGTCAACCTTGAAGCCAGTATTCAATGAAACCCCTGTCAATGTCACCTTCTTTAGAGGTGAGACAGCAACGCTGTCCTGTTCTGTTATTAACTTAGGATCAAGCAGCGTGAGTATATTATATAAAATAGATTTAAAATGTCTCAAACACTTTGCTGTCTGGCATTAACAGTTCAGAGACTTTCCCTTGGTATGTGAAGTCTTTGGAGTTAAATGCTTTTTACAAGACTTACTTAAATATTTATAGTGATGTATCCCCTGATATAGGTTGGTCGTAGTTTTGTCATTCAATATCATTCCTTTATGGCTGCGTTTAATGTTAACCTTTGGTCGGGATATTCTCTAAAGAGTATCACAATATTTTTGTGACATTTATAGATGTAGGGCGCTTGAGACAAATGATCTATATCAAAAAGTTTTACGGAGTAGTGCATGCGAAACTAGCATGCCCTATAAAGAGAAAACGTGTGCATTAGATACTGAAATCTATTCATTAACATATATATAACAAAATTAATTCGAGTTGAATTTTATTGCCTTAGATAAAGAGGTGCAAAGTCAGTATTCTATTTAAGATTGAAGATGAAATTGATTTTTCTGTAAAAATTCTGAACATAATATATAATTTGTATACCTCTCAGAAGTTTCTTTCAATTCTGAATTGCTACTTAATTGCAAAATGTACGCTATATGATCAAAGATCAATATCTCTATTAAACAAAATCATTAATAATTTCATTATCGTCAAAACAATCTTTTACAGGGTAACAAATGATTATTGCTACAATTAAGAATAATTATTCTCAAGTAGCATAGCCTTGTGTATCAAATTTTGTTATTAAATAAGTTGCAATCTTGACAGCTTTTTGGTCATTTCAATAAGTTCCCCTTTCTCTATTTCTGAAATTGCAGCAATGATGCCGACTATTTCGCATTCAATTAGTTCTATGAAATTTTACGTAACATCTCCAGACTATATAAAGTGCAAACATTTTAAAAGTAGCAGGGATTTAATTTGTTCTAAAGTATAATTATCCGAGTCTATCGTTCGGATCGTCCCTGATTCTGCAAGTGATCATTTGTATTACGATCACAAATAAAACAATTGTGTTGATAGATATAATTACACTGATTTTTATTTTAGATCGCAGACAGAAAGTGCATACTCACTCTGATAAATTCAAAGTGTGATCATGTTAGTTGGTTTTTTTTAAATGATTCTTTTAAAGATTTTTTGGTCTGGTTTTTATTCAAAATCTGGGGCGGTGTTCTCGAAGCTATCTAAGGACTAAGACGTGTCTATAGACCATCTAAAGACTCGTCATAGTCTTAAGTCGTGTTCTCGAAGCAGTCCTATTTTAAACTTTTGTCTCTTTTTAGGATAAAAACTAAGACACCAAATTTGATGTCTTTAGACCATCCAATCTCACATTTTACATATTTTATACACTAAAACTCGCTATATTTTGTCCATGTGTTCACCTAATTATATTTAATCATCGATTAACTTGTATTCAAGGCATCATGTATGATTTTAAACTT
The DNA here is from genome assembly GCA_963971305.1 of Arcuatula senhousia. Lineage (NCBI taxonomy): Eukaryota > Metazoa > Mollusca > Bivalvia > Mytilida > Mytilidae > Arcuatula > Arcuatula senhousia. The sequence continues at coordinate 53,231,898 of OZ020305.1, forward strand.
TGAACTTATTTTTACATATTTCAATGATCCTGTATGTTGTTTTAATTATTTGAGGACAACGTTGTTATGATTTTAAAATAAAAATAGTAGCTAATTACATGTTGACTTTTAGTTTAAGCATTCAAATAATAGCCCGTTTGGTGTACATTCAGGTGAATATATTGTTTAAAAAAGTTAATTATCTAATTTTGTTTCAATTAAAATATTATTAAATCTATATTGAGACGTCCTAACAAAAGACGCGTCTAAGATAGTTTCGAGAAACAGATTAGGATGGTCTAAAGATGGTCCAAACTAGGTCTCAACATTTGACTTTGGACGCGTCTTTAGACAAATTTTAGGATACTTTCGAGAACACCGCCCCTGGATACCAAAATAGTCCCAAGCGTATAAAGTTTAAGTTTGATTTACTAATGGTCGTTTTAGACTTCGAAACTCGTTTTTATTCATCACTTTAATTATCGCTTAGTACACAGGGACACTATTGAAAGCTAAAACAAAATAATTCAATGTAATAAATTATTCCATACTAAGATTTTCTTGACGTTTGTAAATCTTTTTTTTTTTCTTTTAGGTTGTATGGAAAAGAGTTGATCAACCAAACTTTTTAACCGTTGGGGAATTTGTTTTTGTTCAAGATCCCCAATTTAGTGTAAAACACATTCCTTTTAGAGACGAATGGAATCTTATTATAGACCACGTGGAGCCAAAACATGCTGGGCGATATGAATGCCAAGTCAGTACCAAGGCTGACATTGTTCGGTTCGTGAATCTAAGAGTTATTGGTAGGTATAATTTATCTTTTCATTCATTTGGTTTGTTTTATATAATTGCCTTTTTCGTTTTTCTTATACTAAATAACTGGACCAGCAGTTCTCTGGTTAATCTCTGTCTAGTGTTTCAGACTTGGTTGTCTCATGCACATACATTTGTTACATGTTTATGCAGCATTTATTAACATATAAAATAAGGCTTAAAGGTTTTCTCATCTTCAAAACCTTATATAGGTTATTTAATTAACATATGTATCAGCTTCGCGTGATGCTAACTGGTCATAAGTTGTCGTCTGCATAGCAGAAGGGGAAAACAATTGTCCCTATATGACTCATAATACGAAAACCTAGACGGTTAATTTGGTTACGCTGTATATGCATATTTCAATGAGTAACCTCTAAAAAGCAGCATTGGAAGGTCAATAACCAAAAGTATTGCACCTGTCTTAATTTTTCATGCACCCTTGGTTCATCTCTCTAAAACATTGTATACCACTTTATATGCCAAATATGTTTCTGTTTTGGTTGACTTTTTTTCATTGACAGTTCTAGTAGTGGTCTTTAGTGGCCATTTGTATAAGTAACATAGTGCTGGTCTGTTTAATCAATATCATAGCTTTATGAAGATAAATATTCCGAACAATCCAAGTTTTTTGTCAATGAATGGCTTTAAATTTAAAACCATTTACGGAAAAACATAACGACCCAATAGCAGTTAATAAGATTTACGAAAGAAAAAGTCTACTAGTAAAACCGTCTTAAGAGGAAGAAAATGTAACATTCGTTTGAAAGCAGTTGTTTGTTTATTATAACTCTTTTACTTGGACTGTAGCCGTAGTCTGATATGTGAGATTAAGCTAATAACAAAATTATCAGGGATGACCCATCTGAAATGTCCAAGTAGAAAAGAAGAAAAAAACATTAATTCTAGAAAAAATGAAGACTGCAACGATCCAGAACGTAAACAGGCATTTCAAAAACCAGGTTTTGTGATGCTAAATCCCTTCTCCCATTGATATAGAATGGTGCAGCACCAACACAAAACATAACACGAGACGAATTAAGGAAAGTAAAAAGACCCCCTTTACAGACAGTCAAACAACTTCATAAAACAATCTGAAAGATAACCTTTTTAGGAATTATTTGTGTCTGGCTTATATAAGTATTAAATATACACACTTTTTTATATCTAGACTTGAGATTTTTTGCAATGAATTTTACTTTATATAAATAAGTACTAGTAAAACTTAATGCTTGTTTTCGTTGACTTTTTGTGATTGAAGCTCATAAATTGTTTTGCATGTGCTTTCCATCCATGGTCACATGCGAGGCAAATACACAAATATGGTTTATTTTGTAGATGAACCTGGTCATGACAACAAATGTAAGTGAATAAGTTAGTATATAACAAAAAATTTAAAAAAAAACATGCAATTGATACATCATGTAAGTTTGCTGGTTTAAATTAAAAAAGGCATAGATTTACTTACCAAATAAATTTAAATCATTTTGCCAACAAATTTTCAGGTAAAACAATTTTACACTTGACGAAGATTGAACCAGGACATTAGCGTTACTATTTGTAGCCCGACGTGTTAACAACTTAGATATAGGAAATTGGAACAAAAGCTACTAATGCAATTATCTGTTTATTATATCTTTTGCATCTTTTTTTAATTTGAATTTACAGTTGTTGACATTGCTGGTCCACATTTGGTCGAAAAAGGTCATCCGATACGTTTGACTTGTAATGCCTCCGGAAATACCCGATCTCCTACGGACATCGACTGGTACCTTGGTGGTCTACTGTTATATAATGGGATGAATAGACATATTCGTATTGTGACGTACCCCAGATCTGACGTTAATGCTTTATATAGTGAATTACGTATTTCAAAAAGTGATAAAACGAATTCAGGGACGTATGTTTGTCAAACGACATTTTATGATGACATTTTAAAAGTTGCAAAACATGAAATAGAGGTTGTAAGCAGTAAGTACAATGTATTTATGTGCATACTTTTTTAACTTGTAGATGCAATAATATAAGACTCTTGTACAAACAGGTAGTGTTACAAAATACTTGATTTGAACTTGTTGCAAACCTCAGGGTGATCTTAGCAGGTGTAATTATTGAATACAATGCACTCAAACAGAATGGTCGTCATCTCTGGAGAATATTGTTAAAGGGTTTTTTTTTCGAATTAGCATAAAAAAGAAAAAGTTTCAAATGATTTGAAAGATTTTATGAAATTATTAAATAAACTTTTAAAAATGTTATTTGATTTAAGTTTCTCAGTAACTAATGTAAATGCAATCTTTTCTTTAATTATTTCAGCAGATTCCAACAATATCAAAAGAGGTGAGTACCTTAAACACATGATCGAATATTTGTGGTTTGTGAATATATTTTGCTTCTAATCACGTTACTGTCCTTTAGTCAAAATATATTTACCGATAACCAGTTAGATTTTTCACAAAATATAAAATTCTAGGATGACCTAGATTCTACACTGTCTAGTAATGTAATTTGATAATTCCTGAAGGGAATCATTAATCCTTACAAAGAATGACAGTAGTGAATGGTTTTACTCTCTTGTCCTGCTTTGATTTATCTTTATAACATAAAGTTTGACGTCACTAATACTTATTATATAGAATTTAAGGATCAGATTTCACCTGCTCTTCACATAAAATTTAGGGTATACCTTGTTCTTTGAAAATGTTTTAGATAGTGCTGCATTAGAAATTTCTGTTATATACGTTTTATAAAACTGTAATATGCAAAAAATTTTGATCAAATGATTTAGTTTTGGTACCATGCAGTCAAGCTTTTAAAGCATGTTAATCTACAATCTCAAAATACGAATTACATTTACATGCTTTCTTTTTCGTAGCCATTTTAAATAACAACTATTTCCGTTCTTGTACCATCCTATCCATCATTTTGCCTTATTGATATGTTAAAACTTGCCCTTGTCCTTTTTGGACTCATCTCAACAGTAAAGACAACATTCATTTTTTTTTCACTTTGGATTATAATTTGCCGTCCGAGAGAGTCTGTGTCAACTTTGGAACGTTCTAGGTCACCTAGTAGAGTACTTGATTTTGAGGCAAATTTAGTTAAAAAAAGACAATGTCCCTTCGACAGTTTAAACATCTTTACTCATGTAAAGATTGATCGTATTTTCCAAAAGAGCATTAAATTTACTTTCTAGACATTGGTGTTTTGTTATTACTATCATATCAAATTAATAGCCAGATTTTATTCAAAAGTGTACACCTTACTTCCACATCAGATTCTCATTTACTGCTTTTCCCAAAGAACATCAACAGACGCCAAATTATTTCAATTACATATTATACGAGTTCTTTTTATTATTTTAGGTACAGTTGCGGAGGGATCTATACAAGATTCCGGGGAGGGAAGCAACAATAATCCTCAAAATAGAGCAACACGATCTCATTTCATTTCAATGTTTCAAATAGTTTTATTTATGGTTGCATGGTACTTTGGACCATAGTTTTAGATGTAAGACTCGTTTCTTTTTTGTTGTTAAAAGAATACAATACCAAAAACGGGTATAAACCGGTTAATTTGGTTATGCTGTATATCGATATCTCAAGGATTAACCTTTCATCAGCAGCATTTGAATCAAAACAAAACAAAAACAAAAAATTATGAACGAAAAGTACTCATTACCAAAAAGTTCGAACAGGAAAGTTCTGGTACATCAGAATAATGAGTAAGATTGGTAAGTTTTGAAAGTCAAATTACATGTGAACCACACTACGTAAATACCAATACTTGAACAACGATGCAATATACTCTAACTTTGTTTTAAGTTTATCTAGTAAGGCAAAGATATCTAGATACTCACCAAAAATTTGCTCTAGCTACAAAACATGTTATATTGCTTAATGAATCAAATATGGCAAATCTGTCATATGCTATGGGAATAAAACAGTGTACCTTGCAAGTTGACGTAAGACCTAAGACCAGGATGATCTTTTAACAGCTTAGTTAATATCGTCGCCCTTTTGTGTGTAGCAATAAGGAGCACACATGCTAACATTCTACTTGTAAAGTGCAAAAAATCACCTAAGGTTTGAAATTTTCCAGAAATTTTACGGTAGACACCGTGCACTCGTAGACAAATATGGCATTTCTATCTCTCAGAAAATCACCTTAGTTAGTTAGTTATTGCTTTACTCCCAAGCAGCACGATTTCGGCTATATCCGGGAGATGAACATGAAAGTGGTGATACAATGAACATGAAATGATGATGAAGTGGAGGAAATGGGGACACAAGGCCAATCGGGTAGGAGAGTTTTGACTGCCACTGGAAAAAGGAGTGATGGGTAGGGACGGGAAATTTCGCCTCCTGCATGGGGATCCTACGGGTCCTACTCTTACCGAGACTTGCAGCAGGGTTCTTTAACGTGCGAGGAACGTGACATTTTTCCCAACACGGTGCACCACTATGGTTTGCGGTCAGGTTTTCCGCATCTCTCGATGTCAGGGCTGCCCCATTCAAACACCTGGGGCACACATCCCAGTCGCTTTGTGGGCAAAGCGGCCCGACCCGATGTCAGGTTTCTGAGCGCTCTTTAGTGGACTTTTACCGACAAGCTTAGCGCTGCTGCGGGCCTATTCGCAACCCGGAACCCGCACGGGTTTTCACCTTAGCTTTGAAATTTTCCAGAAATTTTACGGTAGACACCGTGCACTCGTAGACAAATATGGCATTTCTATCTCTCAAATGAGTGCAGATGTTGGTTTGTCGTAGAAATTTGTTTTGTTTTCCTCTACCGGAAATTGACACACTGATTTGAAAATTAGCAACAAGACGGATGTGCTATAGCAGACAGCAGCCGCTTACTCTTCCGGAGCACCTGAGTTAACTCTTGTTACGACTTGAGTTCGCGTTGTTGGTTTCTGTTCGGTTGATTTTGTGTTTTGTGCTTCTTCGTGCTGTTCTTGTTTCTTGTTCGTGTGTGCCGGTTTTGTCGTTGCCCATTCAGACTTTTGAAACTCGAATGCCCCATTGGTGCCTCTTTGCTTCTTTGACGTTGCTTCGTGAAAAAAGTGTGTCATTTGCATCTTCGTGTTTGTTCTTTGGTTTGTTGTCTGCGATATCCCTTCCTATTTGAGAAGGTATTCTGAATATAAGTTTTGTATATTTTTAGGTTCACTAGTAAATTTAAATAATTTTAGGCAATACTGTACAGGATTTGAAGAGAAGAAAGATATCTGGTACGTCATGGTTTTATAACTTTATGAGAAAGTTTTTTTTTCTATTGTAATTGAATTCAGTTGTATCGATTTCCATCTTTATAAGACACATAGCAAAGTATAAAGTATAGAGTACCTGAAATTATCAATCAGGAAAAGCAGACAAAACAGGTAGCAGTTACATAACATTACATAACAGAGTTACTTGTGTGGTTTGAACTGTCCCTATTTCCAATTGATGTCTTTTTGATCCATTGGTTTTGTCTTGGCCTTTTTTATATCTTACAATCGAAGGACCGATAATTACGACGGCTTATTCGTGCCAAACAACAAAAAGAAAACAATCTTATTTCATTTGAAAGATTTATATCGTTTAATATGTTATCTTAAGTTTTCAACCTATCACATATTATTAAATATATAATAAATGATGATGCAGTATACAGTGAAGATGCATATACTTTTTGCTTTTCTATTTTGATAATTAACAATAATTGTCTTATTTCAGAATATGAGTACTGGAATCTGTGCTGTGCCTTACTTTAGTTTTTATGGTGACATTTTATGGAGATTGCACTGATATTCTACTAACAGTCTTAAAATGTATTAGTCTTGCTAACAAATGTTTGCTAGATGTTACAATTCCATTTAACTGTATGTTACTCTGTCTTTTGTCAAATTCACAGGTAGAATACAAAGGAGAAAGAGCTATCTTTTTATATTTCAAAAGTACTTGTTATAAAAAAAAAAGCTTACGCTTGCTTTAAGAAAAAGAATAAAATGAAGCTGTTTCCGAATCAAAGTATATTTGCGTTTTATAATTATAAATGTGTATTTATTAATGTAAATTTCCTGTGTGCATGTATTTTTTTCAGTACATACTTATAAGTATTTAGGTTGCCAAACAAACTTTTTAAAAACATGAAATAAGCATTCCACGTTTGAGTATCATGGTTCATATTAGATGCTAATAATTCAACGTTTCATATAGGAGTATATAGTGGGCTGAGGATTACGTTATCGCATCTGTTCATACAAACTTTTTATTTTCAAACCTACATGCTATAATTTTGTACAGTTAGTACTTTCTAGTTACTATATATATCTATGCAGTACATGTATCATTCTTGTTTTAAAGGGTGAAATAATTTGTTAATTTTATAATTATATTTTATTAATAAAACTTATTCTGAACCGAGTTATTAAATTCCTTAACGCGAACAAAAAGTCCACAGGCGGAAGTAACGAATCGATGCATGTTGAATAGTAAATTCCATCCCAAAGACCAATAGAATCTCAAATTTTTTTATTATATTCATGTACAAAGCACAAGTCGGGCAGGAATATAAAACAAGTCATTTGGCTACATGGTTGGTTATATTGATTGAGTTCTCGCTAGTTAACATGGTTCTTATTATCTAAAGAGGTACCAATAGGGCATCAGAATATCAAAAGTCCAAAGGGCTAAGACAAAACCAGTAAACACAAGCGATAAAAACACGAAGAAACAGACAGCACAAAAACACAAAAACATAAATACAACTGAAAAGCAATCAACAACGAGAACTCAAGTCGTTACGAGGGTGAACCAAGGTGCTCTGGAAGAGTAGGAGGTTCCTGCCTGCTACATCACACACCTGTTCCTGCAAAATGATCTGAAACGGCCATTAAATGTTATTTTTACCGAACACATCTTAAAGAAAAGGCGTTCAGACCTGTTAAAAATGTCAGTTAAAGTTCAGACAAAGCGCTAGCAGTCATTTCAGACGTGTTAAGAAAATATTAAAGTTATGGTGAAACGTGCGGGTTCCGGGTGGCGAATAGGCTTGAAGCAGCGCTTAGCTTGTCGGTAAAAGTGCAGCAAAGAGCGCTCAGAAACCTGATCGGATCAGGCCGCTTAGCTCATTAAGCGACTGGGATGTGTGCCCCAGGTGATTGAATCAAGAATCTTGAAGACAATTTTAATTTGATTATTTTTTTTTAACTGCTATAATTGGTCATGAAAATATCAAATCTTCTGTCATAATTTTTTTCTTAGAAAACCTGAATCAATTTGCTGTAAAACCGGTTCAAGTGAATATGCACTATTTAAAGTGGAGGATGGTAGAAGTATTTAGGCCATATTATAAACATTTTGGTTGCGAAATGCATTCTGGTATATTTGAATCCTTTTCGTGGTCTCTAATTTAGAGAGCAATGGTTTAAAAGAGGTCGTTGAAACCTGGGACAGTGATTTAGTAAGGTCCATTACGGGCGTAAACCGATTGAGTTCAGAAAAACACATCCACAAAACTGAACTAATATGTTGTCAATAAGAAAGTTGAGCATGTCGATTACTTGGTACTCTGTTAATGTGTTCTTTATCTTAGACTCATTGATGATAAAGAAATTAAGTCTTTGTATAATCGACTACTAGATATTTATACCTGCGGTTTTCGTTCTTTTTTGAAAAAAAATGCCTTTAACCATGTTAACTATAGCAGTGCTAATCGTGATTTGAGTGGAATTGAAGGATAAAGTGTGGAGAAATGGAACTTTTGATGCAGATAGCAAAGATGCACCAACCCTTCAACATACATTTATGTGCATGACATGTTTGTTTAGGAACATGTATGTCACATTATAACTATTCATATTTTTTCTATGTATCACCTTTGATTTTCATGACACTTGGCACTCATCAGTTGTAGACTCTTCAGTAGTAAAGGAACACTTAAAACAGAAAGTTATTGCACTTTGTATTTGCTTTGTGATAGTTACGGTATTTTGTATCTATCTATTTTTGTATCTATATTATACGTTATGTTGAAGGGCTTGTGTTATCTTTTTAAAGTTAGTGTTGACGCTGGTATATGGAACCCTTTGAAATGTTAGCACAAAATTTATTTAAAATGTTTGCCTCGTTGTTATACATGTATCAAAGAATTATCAATTGTACAAGTGTGGTCTGCAATAGAATACATGCGATACATATGTAACAATTATAAGTCTTTCGAAGGCCCGAATAATTGTAAACTTGGACGCTAATCGATGGCTTTTAAGGCGTTGTCTGAGGTTGCCTCTATAAAAAGTCAAAATATCTACATATCTGGTATAAATGTTTCAACGATGTTTTTAACTTTAATATAAGATAAAAGGTGAACTACGTGTACCCTTTAATTACCAAAAGTCAAAACCAGATAGTACAGGGCTTTGCTTTAAATTAGTAATGCCATGGCGTGCGCGCTGTTTGTTTAAGAGCTTACAACACAAAGGTATTCCCTAGCTCTACATACATGACATATGAAACATTTGTATTTTTAGATGTTTCCATGCATCCATATTATGGCAGCAAAAACGTTTTAGAAGGTAGTTAAAATGTAATGCTCCATAAATAACTTGACATTGGACATAAACAAAATAAAATGCACATTACATTATGATTAATGGATTTGGAATTTCCTAATACAATTGAAAATTTGCTCTTAACAGTTTTGACGTGACATTTGAAATCTTTATAATAAAACATGTAAAATTGCAGTAATTAAATATTGTAATTTAATTGCGTGCATTCCTAATTGTAGTGTTCACAATCATGCTTTTTTTATATTTTAACGCTTTCGTCACATTAAATAAATTGAAAAGTTCATGTTTACTTGCATGATCTTGCAATAAGGCATAGTTTTTTGAAATGCCAACATGTCATGTATTTGGAAAGAGACACGCGGAAGAAACGGCTGTAATCTTTTAACCTTTCCTTCACTTTCACATATCTTATAGCCGTTAATTCAGGATTTTTACGATGTCTCAATTAATGTACATTTGAAGAATATTAAAAATTCAGAAAAGTACAGACACAAGCCAAAACATAACGCACAACTGAAAGGAGATGTGCAACTACGTGTAGCCTTGAGCATTACAGCAATCAAATGTGTCGGTTTTGTGTGATGATACATCACCAAATGATTAAATGTTTGACATGTTGTGTTGGATATTACTTTGATATACATATTGTACTTGATATTTTTGTGCATCAATCGATAGATGCTTCTAAGCTAGCTGTCAGGGGAAGGTTTGGCCCAAAAAACTAGTTCAACCCCGTCACATTTTATATGTGCCTGTCTGTCAATTCGTCTAATTTATGTTATTTGTTTTTGTCAAGAAGGGGTCTTTGAAATTCGTTGAAACTTCAGGATTTGGCTTGAATCATATGTAGTATACTTCCAATCCAGGGCCGATTGCAAAACAGAGAGTAGCGACTGCTGGTCACATTAAAGGCTGCTTGGTGTGGATTTTTTAAATTGTTGTTAATATTGCAGGTTTTGTCGCGACCACTTGTTCCACATTTCATTATTTTCTATATTGAATTCAGACCTCTGGTCGCTGCATGTCGGCTGGAATTTCATGTACAGTCAGATAACTTTAATGCAAACGATTTAAAATTTATGAAATAATAATAGAAAGACATATAGAACAACTCAAAATTAAACATCAGGCACTGCAACAAAAAGTATATAGAAAATGCAAATGAAAAAATTGCGATTATAAAAATGTACCAGCATTGCCAAGACCAGTCTACACGCGATTAAATAATCTAATAAATGTCATCATAAGCGATTCGAAAAGCATTTAATGCAATGACCAGCACATGGCCATTTTTACTTTCAATTCCTAATTTTACCCCCAGAACTCATGAAGGTGATAAAATAATTCCAATACTGATCAAATGACTAAAATCTATCAGAAAATGCTAAAAAATTGTTTTTCATTGTTCATTTAAATGATAAAAAGCAAAGGTGAACAAAAAGGGGTAATCAAACATCATGTTTCCGAAAAGCCAAAGACAAAATCGGCAGACAAAAAATCATCACAACGAAACAAACCTAACAACAAACAAAGACCACACAGAACAAATAAACAGCAATTAGCAACGAGAACTCAAGTCGCCGCTTGCTTTGGCACACCCGTCACGTTGCCAAAGATCGAATTAATGTTAGTCATATCCGGAAAGGATGACATTACCAAAAACTGTGTCAACTCAACATTTGCGCTCATCAGACAGATAGAAACACCGTATTTGTCGACAAGCACATGATGTTTTCCGTAAAATTTCTTGAGTTATGACAGCAACCTGGGAGCAACGTATCCCTGTGTTAACAATTTTCTTGTCAGTTGTGTTTCTTTATCAAGGAAGTGGCAATACTGCGCACAAACAACAAATAACTAATCATTTGTGATACGTAAACTCCATATACTTTAGCGGACGGAATGGTGCTACACAGAAAGGTAAAATTGACTATTGGAAAGTTTAAGTCATCACGTTGTCAAAGAGCTTTGTACAAAACCTTCCTAGTGTGTCAATTTCGAGAAATAAATTCAAATATGAAACGACCCCTAAGAATCAGTAGTGTTTTTATCTCAAGTTGCTTGGAATATATGAGATGTAAATAGTCAACAAATCGAGGATTGTTTATTGAAAGGACATCATCAACATAACGAAATGTGATATTAAAGGATAAAGCAAGTAGCAATCCTTTTGTCTATAAGTGATTGTAAGAAGCCAGCTTCATATGAATGAAGAAACAAATCGCCAAGCAATGGTGCACGTTTTGTACCCATTGGGATACCAACTGTCTGCTGAAACGAAACACGACCACCAAAGTGTACAAAAAATGTTGTCGATGAGAAAGTTGAGCATTTCTATTTTATGACTTTTGTAAAATTTTTTATCTTACTAGACTCATGGATGACAAATTCAGTTTTTATATTTGTACCTGCATTTTCAATTCTTTTTGATAAAGATACGTTTAATTTACTCTGTCAAACGAGATTTTAATGAGGAACTGAAGTATATAATGTAGAGAACTTTTAATGCTACTATAGGATGAAATGGCTTAGTGTTGAACATTTCCATCAGTTCTTTAGAATTTTTGAGAATCCACATTTGATTGACGCTATATCTAGAGTAATAACAATCAAATTTTTTTTGAAGGATTGATTTTATTGCCGTCAATATTGTTATCAACAAAACTGAAAGAGGTTTAGTTGTACATTTGAATGACACAGCAATAAAACGTTGCCTGTATGGAGTTTTCAGTAATTTTGGAATCAAGTACAAGAAAGGAACGTCATCGTTCCTTTTGTCAACAGAAATGCCAATTATGATTGCTAATTGTCTCCTCCTTTGATTTTGTTGATGCTGTACATGTGGTGCTTTTGCTGTTACAACCAATCCCTAATTCAGCTGTTACACAATCAAATTAAGGTAATATAAAGAAATAATGTATCAACACAATTTTATTTACGAAATTTTCTTCCAAAAAATCTATTTTTTTCTAAGAAAAATATTAAAAAATAAAATAAAAAAGATATCTGACAGAAAATAACAACAACGTTGGTCACAAAATAAAGGTAATAACAAAACTACCGAACTTGAATGATCAATCTCATAGTCCAGAGAAAATGACAAAATTGAATCAGTCATACCGGAGAATTGGTGGATCGCAATGGTCCTGACTTGGTACAGGCATTTCAAACGAAATGGTGGGTTAAACCAGCTTTATGGCGCCAAACCTCCCTCTTCATTGCGATCTTAGGATCCGGTAATGACCATAGAACACAACATAGTTGTGAGACACAATAGGGATATTGAGGTGATCATCTCAGTACAGCAGACTAGTCAAACACTAATTAAAACAATTAACTATCATATCTTTTAACTCAATTTTGAACTTTTCTACTAGTGGCTGATAACGAAGAAAGAATTTTTTTAGTGATCGTATGAGACGTATTTTCTTATAGCCCTGCGCCAAAAGTCGGTCACGAAGAAATCGGTGTCTGATCAAAAAATCTGTGAAATGTGTGCAAGCTCTGGCATATCGAATAAGTTGTGAAATATAAACTCCGTATGCAGGAGAAGTAGGTATATTGCTCTGTAGATTAGGAAAATTAATAATTTGAAAATTAAAATCGTCTCGTTTATCGTAATTTTTTGTACTGAGATGACCACCTGGGTCAAATTCGAGGTGCAAATCCAAGAAAGACGTGAAGCAATTTGATTCGGTTGTCTCTTTAATCTCCAATTCCGGAGGATATATTGAAGGAATCCATCTACCAAATGAAGTGTTATTGACAGAAAGGACATCATCAATATATCTGAATGTAAGATTGAATGACCTTGCCTCTTTCATCTTCTTGTTCTTTACGAGTTCCTGAAGAAATTCAGTCTCGTAAGAGTATAAAAACAAATCGGCGAGGAGAGGAGCACAGTTTGTGCCCATTGGAATGCCGATTTGTTGTTGAAAAATCTCTCCTCCGAAGGTGACAAATATGTTGTCAATGAGGAAATCAAGCATACTGCAAACTTGTTCCAGTGTGTAACAAATTTTATCTTTGAAAGTTGTTTTGGAAAAGAAGGTAGAATTATAACCCAAAACAACAAAATTCCTAGAGTTTGAAAAGGCTTTTTCGAGAAGTTTTTTTCAGGCGACATTTTAGTTTTTCGTGTGGCAAGGTAGTGTATAAAGTTGAAAAATCAAACGTTTTCAAAGAGTGAACCTCAGAAAATGATCTAGATTTAAAATGATCTAACAAATCTTTTGAGTTCTTCAAAATCCACATATGGTTAATTCCACTACGATTATAAATAGTGTCGCAGTATGCTTGTTGACCTTCTTTGACAGCAGACAAGATTTTAGTTAAATGAACGGACAGCTCTGTAGTTGAACATGATGAAGATCCAGCTATATACCTTTCTTTGTACGGATTTTTGTGAAGTTTAGGTATCCAGTACAAATATGGTAACTCTTTATGTTCCTCTTTCATTGGAATATTGAAAGAGGACATAAAAGAGCTATGGTTGGCTATGATTTCATCTTTGTTAAATGTAGTCCGTGTGTATGTAGCACTAGCGAAAGTATTACCATCAATGCCTAGTTCTTTTATTAGACAATTGTAATAGTGTGCTTTACATACAAAAACTATATTATTGGAAGCCTTGTCTGCTGGCGTGACAACATACCTGTCATGTAAGGAAGAGAGACAATTGAGAGCTTCACGATCTCTAAATACAGAAGAAGGCCGGGGGTTCACACATTTGCGAAGTTTGTCTATTCGGCATCGTACAAGAGATCGGATAGTCCTTACCCAGTCCGACAGTGATTCAAGCTCTGGTCCTTGGTCCTTTTCCCTCTTTATACAGGCTCTAGCATAGTCCTCCACAGCGTCCATGATGATCTTAAAGTTGTGATTCCAATTTATACGTTGCGGTTCCCTGAATTTAAGTCCATGGGAAACCACATAACGTAATAAATCATTTTCAATTATCTTAAGATCACCCGTGAATAATGAATATTACGTTGAATTTTATATATTTTACCACACGAGTTTGTCCAGAATTTGTTATATTGGCTTCGATTCATGGCTCATACCCTTTTGTGTAATCTTACAGTAAAATGTGGAGTTTTTTTTACATCGTCACATTTGTTTTTTAGCAAAATGGCTTATGTATCATTACCATGAAAGAGTGCATGACAAAATATATACAGGGCTATGCTTAAATTGTGGCTGACTTTAAAAGTATCGAACAGTATGATGAATTAAAATTGTTCAACCGTTTTTTATTTTTAACAGGTAGTTAAAGGCAACATAAATCTTACAATTCAATGAAAAATCATACATGTATGAAACTCAATTGATCATGCTTCCTGCAACAGTATTCAACGTTTAAAGTTTTTCAGTCAGTTCTTTGTTAAAGATACTTACTACATTGTACTTGTTATTTCTGAAAACACGAATAAAAGGGAAAACATAACCTGATGCTTATTGAAATTGTTATTGCTGACTTTGCAATCAGCATTTCGAATTAGTTTTCTGCAATATTGCTCGTTTAAATATGCATTAAGAGATAAATAGGACTTTCTACCCTTCCAATTTTCGGACAAATATTCCATGCTGTAATATTTATAAGGTCTGTCTGTTTTTAGTTTAACGATTAATCAGAAGTGCTGGCTCAAATTTGATGTTTTGATTGGACATATTTCATTTTGGAAACTATAAAACACGTCTAGACTTAGATAAATCATAGCTTTATCTTCAGAAAAGGATGCATAAAAACCCAGAAACTAAATTGGATGGTGTTGTTAGATTCGTCCATCAATTTATCTTTATTTCTTACGCCATCCTGCATTACAGGGTAATGGAACTAACTTTTCAATATATGTAATTATCTTAAATATTATGAGTTTAAAAGTGTTAGTAAGAGATATAAATGTGTCTAGATTACGTCCATTCATCGCGTTAATAACCATTTTTTTCTCCTGCCATGTGTCGTTAATGCAAGTTAAATGTTACATACTCATCCAAAGCGCGAAAAGTGTCGTTCAGTTCAGTCATGATTGGAACAAAGACTCAACCAAACACAGAACATTATCAGAATGGTAATAAACTCAGGGTAAACGAAAACAAAGCAAAAACTCCTAGCACAACACGAGAACCATAAACAGGCAAAATTCAAAATAATTCCAAGCATGTACCAAATTTGCTTAGCGATCTTTAATAAGGTTGATTTTGTAGAATGTCTGCAACAAAACTTAATACTCTAGATCTCAACGAAAAGGGAGATTTACTATCATCAAACCTGGTTCAACCTACCATTTTTCGAATCGTTCTTTCAAGTCAAGACCGATGATATCTTCAATTTGTCTGATATGACATTGCCTTTATTTTCCTTTTCTTCTTAGAGACTTGAGATTGGCCAGGCATCCCTCGTTGGTATTTTTTGCTCTTACATTTATTTGTATTCGGCAGTATGATACAGCCTATTAAAAAGTAAATTTTGCATAAAAACAACTTTTACTTACAAAAATCATTTGAATATCTTCTATCATCAGAAGTTTTACCGTATCCATTTCGCCGTAGTGTAACTACTATTTTTTCAGTGTTTGGTGGTTTTGTTATCATTCTATTAGTGTAAGTTGTTGATGCACTGATTGAAACCCGTAGCAGTTTAATTCACTTGCCTTTGTTCATTAATTGGTAGTGGTCAAGAGTAAAAGTAGCCAGACAAATGATAGTTACATCTTTAATGAAAAAGACAGGCAATTTCTTTTCAGAATCACCACAATGTTTAGGACTGCATCAAAGTCATGACAAGTTTCTTTATCCCTACAAAGAAGCTCATTTTTTCTTGTTTATTTTCTATTATTCTTTTGACATTCGCTTCATGATTCATTTCTGCATCAGTAGTGCTGACGGATATGTAATCCTGCGATAGCAAAGGTCACAATAATATTGGTTGTCGCTGGCGTTTCATTGTGTTGGAATAATGTTTCCTCTTCCGTATCTTAGACCGGTCTGATTTCATCAAATTATCTTTCGCCACCACAAATTGACTTCTTATGGTGTTTCAATTATTAGCTACAAGGAAAGAAATTGAATATTGATCTCATGATAAAAAAAAACTTGGTCCATTTCAAATATGTCAGGGTTTGTTTTTTCTCTTAAAATCTGGTAGTGTTAAATAAATTCTAAAATGAGTACTGAAGAACATCTTTAAATATGGTATATTCACATTATCTTCAAATGGGCATCGCAAAGATGTATTTCTAATTAACCTTGAATGATATTTCAATGCACAGTACCTCAATTCTTTATACATTATTACTCATGTAGATATCAGTCCCGTGCAGGACCCGCGTGGCGAATACAGCTGCAGCAGAGCATATAGCTAGTCGTAAGACATGTAAGGGGCGATTACTGTCTGTAAAGGGTAGTCTGGGGAATGGAAAAATCAAAAATATTTTTTTCTAAAATAATTTAGCTTTAATTTGTTTACATAATCTTATACGTAGTTAAAAAATATAACAACTTTACAGAAAGTTCAATACATTTCCTAAGAATTCAGATATTTGCAAGCCTATGGGGATTTCCTATTGTAAAAAAATGGCGGGAAAAATTGTCAATTTCTATTGTGACGTCAAAGTGCACTCCCAGATATAAACAAAAACAAGTTGATCAAAAAATATCTCTGTGATCTGAATAATATTCTTAAATTGTACAAAAAAGTGATTATTGACAATTTGGCATCCCCAAATATGGCTGCCATTTACAATGGAAAAAACAAGGGGGCAAAGTGATTTTGCTTCATTTATCCAAGAGGTAAGCAATTTCTATAGTCTTTTTTGTAAATTTAGTTACGTTTTCTTGCAAAGATAAAAATGGCAAACATTTCAAAGGTTCTAGCAACAACATGAAGAAAAAAGTTAAGAATTTCTGTTCTCGAGACTACCCTTTACAGACAGTAAGTTCTTGGGATTTTGAAATTGGGTAAGTACCCAGCGAAACACAGAGACGAGGGTGTGAACTCAAGGTGACCAAATAGGGTGCCCCTCGTTTGCGGGGGTTGTAATGTCTACAAAAATGTACAATAAGGAAATTCTTGCCTCTGACCATAGTGGACCAACCAAGGTGGAGTGTCCCCCTTTATGGACCGCGAAGTAGTGCGCCACTTTCGTGTTCAATTTATCATCCTCTTCATTTTCATAGCCCTTTAAACCTTAACGTGTTGCTAGGGCAAAAAACACCAACTGACTCACTCAGATTTAAATCAAAATTAAACTTTGTTTTCATGGGTACTACATTATTTCCATGTAATCATTATCGTCTGACAGTGATGAATTTTAGCTTGTAAAGACTGCTGCTTCCTTTTTAGGTAATTTAAGCTCTATATTCTCCACTTGTTACACCTTTAATGAGCATATCTGTCAAAACAAATGCATATATCAAGTGCCACCCTCTGTGGTTCAATTGCAAGTTTTTGAAGTTTATTTCGACAAGAACACAAGTTTCTTTAGTCCATGATCTTAAATATTGGTCTCTGCATTAACAGTAATACAAATCTTTTCATATTGTTACAAAATTTACAGTTTAGTGAGAAACCAATGACCTTTTTTCGGTGTCAAGTAATATACATCTAATGATATAATCATGTCCGCCTGAACATTTATATTGTTGTTACTTTTCAATAGACGAGGATGTTCAGTCGCAATTTCAAAAGCTTATAAACAAAATGAATGATGTAGCAAACTTATTCGTTTTAAAATCCATTGCGTGCAAAAATATCAGAATAAAACGATTTGCATGTAAATCATATGATGTGGAAATAATAGTCTAAGATATCCTTGGGTATAATGTCGATATCGTAATAAATGGTTTTCCTATATAAAAATACTACATCAAAGCAAAAGTAGCAATTATAAATAAACCACTTAAAGAAAGGATGAAAAACAATTCAGTCGATCGTGATTTATCAATGTTTCAAATTTTTTTGTCAATCTTTCACAGTTTATGATTACACTCTTTTTTTATCAATATGTTACCAATTTTACATGTAAAGGAATAATCTGCATGTAGGGACTGTTAATTGTCTCTAAAAAATCTGTGGAGATGAAATTAAATACGTTTTGTGGTCAAAAGTTGTAGGAACATTTTAGGGAGGGGATTATTTTTACTAATATTCGATTTTGCGTCATCGACATTTTCGGTAATAATAACATTCCATTTTTAATGCGAACAAAATACCAGACACCTAGTCAAAATTAAACCTTAACCAGAAATAGAAAAATTTTGAAAACAACGAGATTTTTTAACACTGTTTTTAGCCCAAGTAGCAAAAATAGGGTATGTAATGGGACATTAAATGATACCCCGCCACGTTATAATATCAAAAGTTCATAAAATTTGATTTCAAAGTGGCCTATGTCGAAAACTGATTTTCGGATCATGCTGGAAATTAAACTTGACAGTATTTTAATGTACTCAATAGCTGTGCAAAATATCATTTAAATCCTTTGACGCGTTTCCAAGTTATTGGTCGGAAACCTTCGGGGGACGGACAGACGGACGGACGGAGAGACACCGAAAAAAACTGAGGGTATAACATAATACCCTGCCACTTCGTGTGGCGGGGTATAAAAAGTGTAATATTTGTAGATTGGTTGTGAAGCGAAAATCGAGACGATACATTGTTGCACTGTTGGGTGCAAGTTTATTTCATAAAAAAATCTCTCCTTCTGTTAACACCGTTATAAAATCATTTTAAAAAATATTTTTTTCTAAATTTCCCAAATCCTAAGATAATTATACCATTGGTACCATATATATACATGTATATTAAAGCTATGATTCTAATCAAACAGTGTTTAAAGTAGAATTAATTATTTTTTTTCTTTGATATATAAATACATGTTTTCTTACTACTAGTAATAATGTTTTGGTATTTTTGTATCAGTTTTGGACCAGGACTTTCTCTTCTGATTGGTCTTCAATTCAGAAATGTATGACAGATTTACTCAACATGCTCAATTCAGATCTATTTTGAAAGAATCTTTTGAAAAGTTTTGAAAAATAGAAACCATAATGCTTTACAAAGTTATAATTACATATGCTGTAAAGCACGAAATATTTGATCACTTTTGGTTAATGATTTCGTAAAGTACACTTAAGGTGGGGGTCTAACGAAAAGATATACTTGACGTTTAAAAAGCCATAAGCAAGTAAGAAAACTGCTAACATTGTCTTAACACGCAAATTTAATACAGCATTGCATAATCTTAACGAATCCCAGACGCCATTGTTATTTATAATTGTTTAATGAGTTGGAGAAATTACACCATATTTCAATGACAAATGCTTAGTTTGATCAATAAAATCAAATTATATTAACCATTGCATAATTTCATACATTCTAACCGATATTGTCAAATCATTTTATAAAGCTGATTGCCCATGAAGCTATCAAAGACACGTTCAACTATGGATGTCTTAAATAATTGACATCAGAATATCTCCAATGCAAAAGAACTTCAGAAACTGATATAAGTATCAAAGCTTCTGTTATTATATGTCATATTTTATAGATGGTATTCATAAGATTTTAATAAATTCTTTATATTAAATTTTTTTATTGATATGTTAACGAACATATTACAGAACAATATAAATTGAGTTGATGTGAAAATACTGAATCGTAAATCTTTGACTTTAACTTGTGCTAACTTTTGCATTGATGCCCTACTCGACAGATATTTTTTGTTTTATGCTGTGTTTTTCATACTTTAGTTACTATGAACATCACGTCGACAAAATGTACAACAAAACACGATATTATTAGATTTTAAATAGCAAATAGCAATGCAAATTCTCATCGGGACGAGAGTAAACGCTGGTGCTTTGAAAGATAAGGAGTTCCTTCCTAAGGTTAGATGAGTTATGTTACTTTTCGCATGAAAAACACCATTAGAGCTACATTTTGTACAGTGTAATAGACCACCAAAATCCTTTTCACAATAAAACCGATCAAGCCCATTCTGAAACAAAAATACACCACTTCAATTCTTTCCAAGGATTATTATTTCAAGCTTTTAGGCTTCATAAAAACGATTCCTTATAACCATGACATTTGTATAATTATAAATGGATTTAACCAATTTGATGAATTACTTTCAAAACACGTTAACAAGGAAAAAATGAGATTTCAAGAGTTTGACACTATTTCTGCTCAATGACGGAAGTAATTAAAGATGAGAACAGATCAGCGAGTACAGTGTGAAATCTCGGTGAATCAAATTAGAACCCGTTAAAGATTAATACAAAGTGACATCAACAAATATGCTTAATGTAGGTCCGACACAATATTTCAAAATTCGCCAAGAATTTTAGACACTACCGGGCTTTCACAAATGATTGTACATAAATGCCTAATATAGTCTATCAGGTGCATACGAACGCTATGAGCATAATTTTGTATATAACACTTATCTTTTCATTTCTATGTTATTTTGTAAAGTTGAAAAGATCAAAGATAAAAGGTTATGTTTAACAGGAAGATGGTGAGAAGCAGATCTTAAATAGAATTCCATGATATGGAACTGATGCTGCATGCTAAATATCAAGAGACTGTGATTAGTACAGTGACAAAGAAAATTGTTACGAAATATTTCCCTTTCCCATTTTATAGCCCATGCAGATATTCAATTTGTGATAAAAATGCCACAATTTAGTCAAAATATGTGCATTATAAAGTTGACTATTTGCGCTTGGATACAATCACAGGAAATAGTGAGAAGTTGCATTATCTGCATGCTTACCTTACTGCATGTATTGGTTTGAGACATTTCATGTTCACCTTATGCGTAAAAGAGTAAGCTGTCCAATAATGCAAGGATAAAAACAAACGTCAGAAAATGATAATGGAACACTGACTTAGAAGATTTTGTCGTTTTGTCTAGGTTTAAATAGTAGTTAAATGTTTTTAGTCTTGAGAGCAAAGTATATTACAAGAGCAAATTTAAGCGGTGAGTTGGTGTTTTACGCCCGTGCAATGCTACATGTATATAGGTAATTTACAGGCGATGAACATGAAAAGGATGATAAAATCAACATGAAATGATGATGATAAATGAAATATGGAGGTGGGATAGGAAACAAAGGATCTGTAAATTTTGAAGAACCACAGGAAAAGGGGATAGGTGTATAGGGGCGGAAAATTAAGCAATCAGAAAACAAACATCAATAACATCGAGGTCGAAGACACAGACTCATTTTTCATGCAATAACTAGAGGTAACAGATTTTGCAAGATCTGCCTACTTCCAACAAAGAAAAGTATGGAGGTAACCAAAATATAGCCCAAGAACTAAAACATTGTATCTTAACTCCAACCTATATCCATATTTACACTCCTCTTATGTACAGAACTTTGGAGAGCTACCAAAACGGATAACGAAAGGCTAGACACATTTCATCGTAAGTGCTTGCGCAGAATCTTGACACTCCATTGGCCTGAGAAAATCTCCAACATTTATTTTTTCAACACCACTGTCTACTCACATTAGGGCACGTAAATGGAGATGAATTAGTAGCACTCTTCAACACCATGATAGTATCAACATGAATGCATGAGGGGAAAAGAAAATAAGGCAGACCTCAAAACAAATGTCGAAGAATAGTAGACAAAGAAAGAAAGGAGCTTGGATAGGAGACATGACAAAGGAATGAAACTGCGGCAAATGAAAGACAGAGATAACACAAGATGATGTCTGGTCTAAAGAGTCCTTAAGGGTCTTGAGAGGGTATGTATGTAACGTATGAACGTACAAAACACGCTAGAAGTTTTAAAACTTTTAAAACTTTTTGACTTTTGTCAAAAATATAAATAATTCAAAAGTATTAATATATTTATAAAATCTATCCACAAACAAGAGGCTCCCAGGAGCCTGAATCACTCACCTGACATATATTCCTGAAGTAAAGGTTATTAGGCAAAATCTATTTGACTTTGAAAGGGTCATAAGATTAATAAGGGGGTCATCTGACAATATGGTGGATCTTAAGGTGCTGATCACTTTTGTTCTCAATCGAAATCTAAAAATCTGTCACCCTTTTTGAGTTATTTGCAAAAAAATGCAGTTTAACCTTATGTTCTATTTTTAGCCACAGCGGCCATGTCTTACAACCAATCAAAAATCCCCACATCAGTTCTATACACCTAATGCTAATAAAGAATAATAAAAAGTTTGGTTCCAATTGGACTTAAAGTGTCAGAGGAGTTAACGTTTTCAATGTAATGAGGAAATGCTGTTAAAATGCTCAATTTTGACGTTCTAAGGGCAATAACTCCTAAAAGGAAAAGTCCTACAACGTTGACCCTATTACGGTACATGATTTGTAGATCTTGATGTGCTCAACAATATCCAATTTAAATTTCTCAATTATGTAGTATAGTTTTGAAGATATTGAGCTAAACAGGTGCAAAATTTGCAAAAAAAATCCACAAATAAGGGCAATAACTCCAACATGGGTTGTTGGATTTTCTTCAAAATTTCAGAGCTGGTAGATCTTAAGGTGCTGATCACTTTTGTTACCAATCAAAATTTTGAAATCTGTCACGGTTTTAGAGTTATTTAAAAAAAAACTGCCATTTACCCCTATGTTCTATTTTTAGCCACAGCGGCCATGTTTTACGACCAATCAAAAATCCCCACATTACTTCTATACACCTAATGCTAATAAACAACTATACCAAGTTTGGTTCCATTTGGAATTAAAGTGTCAAAGGAGTTAACGTTTTCAATGTAATTAGGAAATGCTGTTAAAATGCTCAATTTTGACGTTCTAAGGGCAATAACTCCTAAAAGGAAAAGTCCTACAACGTTGACCCTATTACATGATTTGTAGATCTTGATGTGCTCAACAATATCCAATTTAAATTTCTCAAATATCTAGTATAGTTTTCAAGATATTGAGCTAAACAGGTGCAAAATTTGCAAAAAATCCTTAAAAAGGGCAATAACTCCTACATTGGTTGTTGGATTTTCTTCAAAATTTCAGGGTAGGTAGATCTTGAGGTGTTGATTACTTTTACATGTCAGAATTTTGATATCTGTAACGTAACCGTTTTTGAGTTATTTGCAAAAAACTGCAATTTACCCCTATGTTCTATTTTTAGCCATGGCGGCCATGTTTTTCGACGAATCAAAAATCCCCACGCTAGTTTTATACAACCTATGCTCATTAAAAACTGTCCCAAATTTAAAAGCCATTGGACTTATGGTGTTAGAGGAGTTAACGTTTGAAAAATGTTAACGACGACGGACGCCAAGTGATGGCAATAGCTCACCTGGACCTAAAAGGAAACAGAATCTATCGAGCTAAATTCATCCTCAGTACTTATAGGCCTGGTCTTAAATGAAACTGTCCCTTTAAAAAAGTTCAGTTTCGATTATAACTTCATAAATAAAGCATCAAGTTGTCGATATCGAGATAGTATGTAAAGAATTAATACAAGTTTATAAATATACAAACAGTTTATTTCCAGACAAGTGTTAATTCCCCTGGTCCCTGTAATACTATGATGCTTATTGACTTTATACATAGTTGTATGTCAGGGAAAATATCCATCTAAATACAAATTAGAATTGAAGATTAGCGCCTTAACAAAATCGGACGTGACAGTGGAAATTCAATTATGTTTTCTGCTTCATACTATGTTCAGACCAATCCCTAACTATTAGTCTAAGATGGTTGATATTTTAAATTTAGAACATATAGTCAATGATCGAACGCATTTCTGAAAAGCAAATTTCTCAATTTTAAAATAAGATTATAATTAAAAGTCAATTGGATAGAAATTCATACAATTATGTCTCAATTGGTTTTAAGTTTACGTTAAACCCTGGGTTGATAACCTATCTCTCCTGGAAGACCAGAAGCGTCTAAGAGTCAATGACCAACTCGGCTGACGGACTTTTATAACACGGATTTTACCTTGACTTATCATAGAAGTTGTCTATTCCAATAACTCATAAATGTTGTTTTTTTTTACCAAGGTTTGTGCCCTCCTACTTGACATCGATTTTGAATGTCGCTTCTCGACAAAAAGCAACTCTGTTTTGATATATACTGTGGTTTCTTTACATCCTACTGTTTCGTTTCAAATGCTGTTGTCTGAAGGGTTTTCTCTAAAATACCTGTTTCCATATTCAGCATACCCAGTAATTTTATTTACCCTTTTATAACATCGTGACAAATATACACACCATTATAGAATCATAATACCACGCAATCTTGATTCTGAGGAATATGAAGAAAACTTAGCATACTAACCAAATAAAGGTTTGACCTTGTGAAAATAAATGATCAGATGTCATAATGAAAAATGCGCGTATTAATCACAAGTGAAAAGGGGGAGAATGACCAATGTCATTAATGGTGGTTTGCCATCTTCATTTTATTTCATTTGCAAACCACCATTTATATTTCATTTACATTTGACCTAATTTCGAAACGAGAAAAAAATGTGTAAGAATTTCACATGTTTATGCAACCTTCAAAAGTATTATGTATTTAAAAAATAAATTTACAACTGAATACATTGTACAATCTTTTTTGAAACTGAAAAGTACAGTATGCATTGGTTTAAATCAAAATTTTTAAAACGCATAATACCCATTGCTATACTCCTAGGCCATGTTTTGCAACGGTCTGTACATGTACATGTACCTGTTTACAGCAGTTTGTCTGTTTATAAGTACATGTGTACGATTAGAATGCCATGATAAACATGTATATTTAAATTGGTTTATACAGCTGTTATCATACCAATGAATTTAGACACTAATGAATCTCTAACACATCTTTGAAAAAAAGTTCGCAAACACTCCTAAAAATTTTCATAATTTTACAAATATTTAAACAATGCCAATTATTGACTCACTAGGCCTTAGAGCACAGAAACAAATATTAAGAGAAGATGGCGTTTAAAGAAAATGTAATTTTAGAGCACTTTACGAAACAAAAGTGCACTAACTTCGTTTTAAGAAAATAAAAAATATGAAACAAAATTGATTATTATACATTAGAGAAAGTTCCTACACGCAAACCATTATCTCTTAGTGTTCATCTTCCATTAACAGAATTGTAGGAACTGTCATAGTTCTATTGTTTTATGGACTTAATATAATTTTGTCAGTTTCCTTGGGCGGTATATAATCTTAACGTTATATTTTCTCCCAAAATCTCAATGAATAACAAGCATTCGATCAATAATTATTTCCCAGCAACCATACTAAAGGTTCCTTCTCTGTGAGTTATCGCATGTTTTTGAGCAACTGCACGATACTTAATCTAATGAAATTTGTAAATTATTGAAAAACTAACACACCCCTTGTTGTTTTTCATGAAAAATACATGCCATTAAAATTAGCTATATTAGGCTACATGGATCCATTATATGTATTACCAACAATACTCAATAGTAAGCATAAAGATGTCTTTAAAATATTTGGCAAACAAACTTTTTAAAGGATTGAAAAAAAAAGATTGTTTCTGATTTGAATACTAACTTAGTAAAGTATTATCATTGTAATATTGAAATGTCATTCTCATTTACGGACAAAATATTTGTATTAAAGTTGTTTGCTCTAAATTAGTTGATTTATTTTATTCAAGTCTGTTTCAGAAAGTCAACACACAAAATTGAATAAGGCAATAAGAAATAAATAAATAAAAACACACTATAGCATTGAAAATAGGAGGTTCGAAAATGTATGTATGTCAAAATATTGAGTCTTCATGAGCTATTCCAAGCTGTCTCCTTTCAACTGTATGATGGATTGTTGTCTGTTGTCGACTTCTCTTTTGTCTTGTCGGTGATCAACCATCATCAGGACAAAAGCAACTTACAAAACATTAATAAAATTTAATGTAAAACCAAGCCAGTGGGAAAGAAAACGCGAAGGAATCAAATAAATAGATAAAATCCTACAATAAGAAATTTACATTAATAAGTAAATTACAATGATAATAACATAAGACAGATAAGAATGTAAACAAATTAAAGCGTTGAACGATTGGAAATGCGAAAGACCGTTAGTGCCATGAGTTCTTGCACATTTCTCGATTGTAGCTACAAATTTTCCATATTTCAGTTCCAAGTTGATATTTCTT
The DNA here is from genome assembly GCA_963971305.1 of Arcuatula senhousia. Classification (NCBI taxonomy): domain Eukaryota; kingdom Metazoa; phylum Mollusca; class Bivalvia; order Mytilida; family Mytilidae; genus Arcuatula; species Arcuatula senhousia. The sequence goes on from OZ020305.1 coordinate 53,258,391, forward strand.
ACTCCGAATAGAAAATAATGATATGTGGAATAAGTGTACGCGACACAGCCCACAATCAAGCGGCAATTAAGAAATTTTTCTCAATTACAAGTTGACATTTCTCAGTTTCAAGTTGACAGTTCACAGTTTAAAAATGACATTTCTCACTTTCAACTTTGAATTAAGAAATGTCATCTTGTAATTTCTCAGTTTCAAGTTGACAGTTCACAGTTTAAAAATGACATTTCTCACTTTCAACTTCGAACTGAGAAATGTCATCTTGTAATTGAGAAACAAATTCTTACTTCCAAGTTGACACTTCTTAGTTCCAACTCGACATTTTTCAGTTCCAAGTTGAAATTTCTTATTTCCATGTCAGCATATTCTCATTTCCAATTTGGAAATGAGAAATGTCAAGTTGAAACTTAATTAGAAATGTAAATTTGGAATTTATAGTTCCAATCGAGAAATGTGAAAGAACTTATGACACTACAGGTCTTTCGTATACGGTTCATGTAAGTCATAGCTTATTGCCATTCGCGTTTTGAAGTCGTTGCTGCATGGTAAAGTTGTGTTAAACTTGTTGTAAACATTGTACAATGTAGAAATCTGCTTATCAAAAAATAGTTAAATAATTCACTATGGTATCATTAAGGTAAACCATCTGTATGCTTTTATTACTTTGAGCAACCATGGCCTTTCTTTTAAATGTATTAAGTCGTATTTTATTTTAAATAAAGAGTTGGAATCAAGAGAGCAGTATCAAAATGTACACTTTACTTAAAACTTCTAGAATAGTAAACTTCTATGAGAAAAAATTTGTTATGCAACAATTTGGATTTAGGAAAAATCACAGGACCACAGATAGTATTTTCATTCTAAGATCATTAATGATCTCACAAAAAATAAGAGCAAAATTTATTCATGTTTTGTTGATTTTCGCAAAGCATTTGACACAGTTTGGCATGGAGGTTTATTATATAAATTAAAGAAAGAAAAAGTAGGAAAAAAACTATTTGAAGTGATTAAAGACATGTATGATAAATGTGAGTCCTCTATAAAAATAGAAAATGAACACTCTGAGTTCTTTGAGGTAAATACAGGAGTGAAACGGAGATAGCTTAAGTCCAACCCTGTTTAACTGCTTTATAAATGATATTCACTCCATTTTTGATAAGACATGTGATCATGTCCATCTAAATGAGTTTTCAATTAATAGTCTAAGCTTTGCTGATGATCTGATTATATTCTCAGAATCTCAAAGAGGCCTTCAGATAGCTTTAAATAAGCTAGAAAAATATTGTCATAAATGGCAATTAACTGTTAATAATAATAAAACTAAAGTTATGATATTTCATGGCGGAAATAACTTGTGTCAAGCAAAGTTTCTCTATCAGAACTCAACTCTGACAGAAGTACAAGAATATACCTTTCTAGGCAATACTATTGACAGAAAGGGTAGATTTAAAAGATCTATGCAAGAACTTACAAAGAAAGGGCTAAAGGCCTTCTTTTCTTTGAAAAAATATATGTGTAATTTCCAACATGTCCCAGTTGACTTATCTTGTAAGCTTTTTGATTCTTTAATAAGACCTATAATTCTTTATAATAGTGAAATCTGGTATATGGAAGAATATTTTCCAGTATATAAAGCAAAAAACAGGGCTAGAACCAATGGAAATAGATGTGACATTTTATCATTGACTGACAGATCTAGTATGGAAAAACTTCATCATAAGTTTTGTAAATCTGTTCTTGGAATCAAGAAAACATCCAGCAATATTGCAGCAAAATCAGAGTTGGGTAGACTTCCCCTTGACTCATTTATTTAAACACAAGTTTTACTATATTATACCCGCATTAACTGTAAAGAAATTAATCCACTGGTTAAAGATGCACTTCTAGTGAACAAGACTTTGTCACAAGAAGGCATTTATTCTTGGTATACTTTCGTTAAAGAAGTACTTGATGAATTTGATATTAATGAAGAGGATCTTATGAAAGAAGAAAGACCCTTTAATCTTATTAAAAATCCAATTAAAAAGTCTGTAAAATTGAATGTAAAACAACAATATGAAAAAATTATAATAGAAAAACTTAACAAAATAGATGAAAATTCTAAAATTTTTATCTATAGTAAAATTAAAAATGAAATAAAAATGGAGGATTATTTAACAAATTTAAAAAATCTCAATAGCCGCAAAGTGCTTACTAAACTTCGCATTAGTGACCACAATTTAGAAATAGAAGTAGGTCGGTATAAAAAAGTTCCAAGAGAAGAAAGAGTTTGTAAAATTTGTAAAACACTGGATGATGAACATCACTTTTTCTTTACCTGTAAAACAAGTAATGATATACGAAATATTTTGTTACGTAACATCGAAAGGTTTTATCCCAATTTTAACCAGCTTAGTTCAATAGAGAAACTTAAAATTGTTCTTGACCCTATATCAGATATCTTGCCCAGCGTTGTCGACTATATAAAGCAATCAATTGAATTGCGAAAATAAGGTCCACACTGGTCACTTATATCTATTATAATTATATATAATTCATTTACATGTTGAATCATTTTGTTCTTATATGTTTTATGTTTGTCATTTTTTCATTTGTAAGTATTTGCTGAACCCGTCAGGGTTTTAAGTTTTGCAAATAAACTTATTATTTAAATATCTAATTTGCATACACATAAGAGTAACTTTATTTGCGGGGAATTTATCGAACTAAGTAGGTCAGTTTGTTACACAATCCCGGCCAGCATAAAATGTTAACATTTGAACCGTATTTTCAACCATCTTTTATCATTGCAAATAAGGTTTTGCAGGGAAAGAATCGATCTTAGTAGGTCAATTTGTTACATAACCATTGTAACACCGATCAGCCTAAAGTGTTAACATTTGAACTATATTTGTTGCTTCGCATCCCGTTTATTTTCCACAATCTTTTATCGTTGCACATAAGGTTAACTTTCAAATGCACTTTATAAATATAAATTCTATTCGAATAAAACAAAAGTAGTTTTCTTGGCTGGACCCAGTATTTTTATGAAAGCTTAAATTTGTAAAAATTAAGGCTTGTCTTAATATTAGATAACTGGCTGTGTCTTTTATGTCTATTATAATAACGTATATTTTGAAGACGGAAAGAAGATTTTAAAAAGAAGTTTTCTTTAGTATTTAAAATTCGAAATGCTTTTCACAGCAGCTAAGAAATCTAATCAAATTTCAAAAATACCTAGAATTTCACATTTATGTTCTGTAACAACAAAGCTCTAACAAATATTTCAAGTGCTTTGACACGCGATTCAGGTTGGATGTACATGTTTATTTAGTTAATTTGCTGCTATATAGCAATGTTCATAGTTTTTGATACTCTTAAATATGTAGCATAACCCGTGAAATTAACGATTTATGGTTAATACATCCTTTGGTATTTGTACTTTAAAATAAATAAATATCATTTATGATATTTTATTTTTAAAGCAAGTGAAAATATATTTCATTTGATAGTTAACAATATGCTCCACCAAATGTGTTAGCTATGTATAGATGAGCAAATGAACTTTGCAACCTACCCGCTAGCACTTCATTAGAAAAATCAAGTCGTAAGTCCGAAATTGCCATAACTAGAATATGAAGAGCACAAAATATTAAAACAAAAATGTGTCAAATAGAATAAATTAAGACTTTCGTCAGCGCCTTAGAGAAGGGTCAAGGCTTTAGGGTTTGTTTATAACATAATAATTTGGAAATTTCTACTGAAAAATGTTTGATTTTGATGTTTAATTTTGTCAAGATTAAGTTATCCAATAGGTGTTGCTAATAGGAAGGGCGAAAAATTCAGCCTATAGCGTGCACTACTTGGCTGTCAGCAAGGAGAATAACGGGACGCATGGCACCGGCACACAAAATCGAAAGACCATTAGCCGCCTTCTACGACAATTAAGATGGTTTCTGCTGTAGGCATATTCGCCACCCGGGACTTGACCATGGTTAAAGTGAAACAAGAAGAAATTCACTATTATTCTTCCGAAACACTTAACCTTATTGTTTCGACGATAGTTCTCATTGCTGATTTCAGTTAAGTTGTTTTTGTGATTGTTTTGTTATATGTGCACTTTTTATATTGCCCCCCCCCCACGACCACATGTTAGGAACGTTTAGTTTTACTAATGTCCGCCCGTACGTCCTTACGGATTTCCATCAAGCTTTTTCCAGAAACTACATACATAAGAATAGTTATGTCTCCCCCCACTTTTGTGGGGAGACATATTGTTTTTGTCGTGTCCGTCCGTCTGTCCGTCACAAAGTTTGTAAGCGCAACTACTGAACCGAATTCAACGAAACTTGGTATATAGGAAGGACATCATATGTAGTTGTGCATATTACCAGGAAATTTTGATCCTCAAATTTTTGTGGGAGTTATGGCCCTTTGAACTTAGAAATTTGCTGAAAATCCTCATTTATCATCTTGTCAGCGCAACTCCTCTGAAACTACTGAACCGAATTCAACAAAACTTGGTATATAGGAAGGACACCATATGTAGTTGTGCATATTACCAGGAAATTTTTATTCTCAAATTTTGGTGGAAGTTATGGCCCTTTGAACTTAGAAATTTGCTGAAAATCCTCATTTATCATCTTGTCAGCGCAACTCCTCTGAAACTACTGAACCGAATTCAATGAAACTTGGTACATAGGAAGGACACCATATGTAGTTGTGCATATTACCATGAAAATTTGATCATCAAATTTTTTTGGGAGTAAGGGCCTTTTGAACTTGGAACTTTTTGGGGAAACGGGGGGAGACATCGTTTTTGTAGGCAAAAACAAACTTTAATTTAACATTGGGTAGGTCGGTTAGAAAATAATTACGTTTATCGCCTATTAGATAAACCAATTTAATTATTGCGAACGCTATTTACATTATGCGGAACTTCAACCATTATCCGTAGTTGTTCCGTATTTCGAACTAAATTACCCATAAATCCATTCGTAAAACGCCTTGTTGCTACATAACGCCATTTTCGTTCAAAAAGTTTTGAAATTCAATCCATCGAATCTTCGACAGTGTGGTGAAATATTAAGATGAAACCACAAAAAAGAAATCTTCAGGCACCCAACAGATACAAACAACCACCAAAGAAGCCACGCAAACTGATAGACAATACGTGTAATTCGACAAGACAGACGAGCAATTCTGCACCAGTAGAGAACGCCATATCAAGTTCTTCCAGTTCTGGGTCGGGCGTCTGTGACACTTTAAATCTAAATAGTGCATGTCGTCCAGCTAGAGCAACTACAAGTCATCTCTCAATATCCCATGGACCAGTGGTCAATATCGTTGCAGATAACGAGCAGGAGAATCTTCGTTCGTCGTCGACAAGAACAGATCCCATTACAGTGCCCCATCAAGCAGCTCCAGGTCCTTCCACGTCTGGCCAAACAACACAATCACAGGGTACGTTTATCCAGACAGGCACCCCTAACCCAAACTATCAAAATTTAGATTTATGTAATAAAATACAAGTACAACACTACCCAGAAGCCACATCAAGCATATTTGAACCCATTTCATCATCCATTCCTCAAAAAATCAAAGCAAAAATATGGAATGGAGAATTTATTGATTTAAATCTTTTATTAAAAGCTAATCCAAGCTCTTCATCAAACGATGACAACGTTGAGGGGGACCTTACTGTAAAAGCCGGGGTCCTGTCCCTTGTTCCCAAAAAACATAACAGTATTAATAGTATTCACTTATGGACCTCGGCATTCATGGTTTATTCAAGCGTTGTACTTGAAAAATGGCCAGAAAAAGGTATGGAATTGATGAAATATATGCATATTATAAGAACAGCAGCAAGTAGAGGTTGTGTATCGGGATGGGTCTTGTATGACGAGCAATATCGCCTTCGGAAAAGTCGTACTCCGTCATCATCCTGGGGGGTCATAGACATGGAATTGTGGATGTTATATGTTGTTACTCCCAATTTTGAGTTAACAAATAATCATGCTCCATCAAGGCAAATCCAAGCATCAAATGCAAACTCGAACATTAATAGGGATAATCCTAATTCAAGGGAACAAGGACAAAGCACGAAAAATTATGTCCGTGAATGAAAGCAAAAAAATGGAGTACAACTGACATGTAATATATTTAACAAGGGGTCATATTGTAAATATGGACTAAATTGCAGGTTTTCACACAAATGTTGTAACTGTAATGGTAGACACCCTGCTAATACCTGTAAATTGTAATTTATACTGCACATTTGTTCTTCGTGGCCTTATATTTTTTAATTTGTACTTGATTTTTGTCCACAGGAAGGCAAGAATTGAATTCCTTGATTAAAGTTAACCAAGTGCGAGAGTCTTTATTAAATTACCCTCAAAAGGAAGAGACTATCAAACTATTGAACGGGCTTAAAAAATTGGTTTAAATTACAATATTCCAGACTCCGCACACCTTTTGATTCCACTACCTGTAAACAAATAACTGGAAAACTGGCATCTATTGCGCAGCACACAATTGACAATGAAATTGCTTTAGGCAGAGTAGAAGGCTATTTCCCACTCCCCCCTTTTCCTTCTTTCAGAGTATCACCTATATCAGTCATCCCTAAAAAAGTCTAGTTCCGAGTTTCGCATGATTCACAGCTTTTCATTCCCCGCAAATAATTCTGTTTATATAATGATTACATTGATCGGGATTGCTGTTCGGTAGTGTATTCCAGCATTGACGAGGCAGTCAGGACGATTCAAAATCTTGGCAAAGCTTTTATAGCGTCGGACAATATATTTTGCTGTCCAGAAACAATTCAATAAATGATTTATTCATTTAAATATATGTACTTTCCATGGGTGAATGGGTATAGACCCATCCATGTGGCAGGTCTTGGCAAGATAAGGGGCCTCGAATCTTTTGATAATTGTACGGCGGATCATAATCATTTTTATACTTTCTAGTGTTACCACTAGAAGATTGAATTAGACAATCTCATGTTACCATGAGTTGTCGGCTCTGGACTGTTACCAGTTTGAGTTACATGTTAAATGATTTACTATTAGTAAAATATTATTGTATAAATTTTGGTTTTGTCTCCTCTGAACTTTTTAAAGTTGCTTATACCAGAGGGTGCTGGGATATGACCCGTCGTATTGGGAAAGCGGGGCCCCGTTCTCTCTTGGTGGTTCTTAACAAGAGGAATATTTTGCATCCACTGTTACCAGTGGTGCGCAGACATGCCCGGTATTTTTTGGTAATCTGATTATCTTGCCAAGTCTCGTCAAATCTTTTCGACTGTGGCCGTTTATTTCCAAATTTGTTAGTCCAATATATTAAGCCTGATGAGTCAATAATTAATTACGTTTATCGCCTATTAGATAAACCAATTTAATTATTGCGAACGCTATTTACATTATGCGGAACTTCAACCATTATCCGTAGTTGTTCCGTATTTCGAACTAAATTACCCATAAATCCATTCGTAAAACGCCTTGTTGCTACATAACGCCATTTTCGTTCAAAAAGTTTTGAAATCCCCCCTCCCTCCCCCTATCAGCCATCGTTTTATAGAATATTTTTGCTGCTGCTGTTTTATTGTTTTTGCAGGTCGGAGGAGATGATGTGCACGTCAAGAACTTTTATAAAACTGTCAGTGTAACGGAGGAACTATCACGAGACGTCAAATACTGGAGGAAACTGGAAGTGTTACTGCTGTACATAATCATCTGGAATTCGTTTATAATCATAAGATGTCGGACTTCATGAAAAAGTTTGCTTATAAAGAATTGTTTTGTTTTGACATGCATTATAATTGTTTTTAATTATGTTTTTAAATAAATATTTTGTCACAGTTTGACTTGGCGGGATTTCGCAAGATAAGGGTTCCCTTTTCTTCCTTTAATTGTATGACGGATCATAATCATTTTTCTCTGAACTGTAACCAGTTCGTGTAGGGTTTGAATAGATACAATGCTAAATTATTTCCTAAATTAATAGGTTTGATAATCTCATGTTACCATGAGTTGTCGGCTCTGGACTGTTACCAGTTTGAGTTACATGTTAAATGATTTACTATTAGTAAAATATTATTGTATAAATTTTGGTTTTGTCTCCTCTGAACTTTTTAAAGTTGCTTATACCAGAGGGTGCTGGGATATGACCCGTCGTATTGGGAAAGCGGGGCCCCGTTCTCTCTTGGTGGTTCTTAACAAGAGGAATATTTTGCATCCACTGTTACCAGTGGTGCGCAGACATGCCCGGTATTTTTTGGTAATCTGATTATCTTGCCAAGTCTCGTCAAATCTTTTCGACTGTGGCCGTTTATTTCCAAATTTGTTAGTCCAATATATTAAGCCTGATGAGTCAATAATTAATGAGATGTAGAATAAGTGTAATCGACAGCCCACAATCAAGCGGCAATTCAGAAAAACCACAATGTGCACTTGTACCTTTCAATTATATACTCGCACCTAGTTTTAAAAAGGTTTTGGATGGACCTTATTACACATTAAATGTACGAGTACATGTTCAAGAAAATATTTTGCTTATAAGATCGATTATCAACACCGCTGTCAATGTCGTAAGGAAGATAATCCAAACGTATTTTAGTCTTCATTTCCCTTTGTTTATCCTACGGAGAGTAATGATATGATCTTTTGTAAAAGTTGATATTAATGAACATGTGCAACAACAAAATTCTGATATATATTTTAAATCTACTTCTTTCCTGACTTTGATTTTTTTCTAACAAACAATAAAGTTCCTCGTGCGTAAGACAAAGTGATTTTTATTATTAAATAAAAATGTGAAGATTTATTCATTTTTTTAGATTTTGTTTACTCTGACCACAAAATCAATCCATGTGCTGTCATGAGTATCGCGTTTATATTTTTCTAGAATGTTACGAATTTGTCTTCTGCATGGACATTTTTTTTTATTACTTGTTTATTTTAGTTACACGTACACTGTGCGTCATCAATATATAAACATAAACAACATGGCGAAAATACAAGACAAACATGTACCGGTAGCTATGTTTGTCCTTTTTCCAGATCTGTACAAAATAAAAATTACAAGAAAAAAGGATAGGTTCATTATCAATGCATATCCATGTATTTTGTTAAAAAACATTAAGATGTTTGGCACACTTCTTATAACGCGCAAGACAGAGAACGAAGAAAAGTTTCAATGGTATCGAGTTGCAAGCAACAAGTCGGTTACGATGTACATTATTAAGGTTAGTAATGAGTCGTTAAACAGTCCATATAAAAAAGGAAAAATATGAGAACACCCATGAAGAAAAAATAACTAATGAATGAGTATTTTTGTCAAGGTTACACATGTACTTACAAAATAAAAATAACAACAAAAGCAAACCAAACAATTTTAAAGCATCAGTGTTCGTTTTCATGGTTTGAGGCTAAACAAGTCGGAATTTTAAGCAGAAAACTTTAGAATATTAAAGAAACAAAGAGGCACCAATGGGGTATTCGAGTGTCAAAAGTCCGAATTGGAAACGACAAAACCATTAAACACAAAGAAACAAAAAATCAACCGAACAGAAATCAACTCTCGAACTCAAGTCGTAATGAGAGTGAACTCGGGTACTCCGGTAGAGTAAGCAGTTTCTGCTTGCCACAGGACACCCATCACACTGAAAATTTCCAATTCAGTGTTTCAAATCCGGTAAAGGAAGACAAACAAAACCCTATGGCAAACCAATATCTGCTGCTCATCTGAGAAATAGAAATACTATGTCTATGAGCTCATGTCTTCCGTAAAATTTCTTGTAAAGACAGCAACCGAGGAAGAATTTTTTGTGTCAGACGTGTCGCTTTGCCAAGGAAATCGTTTTAATTTCCACAAGCTCTGGAGTTAAGAAAAAAAAATACAACATAGTTGCAGACAATGAATTTTGCTACGCCTGTTGCGCGTTTCGTCTATTCAAGACTCGTACGAGGTGTCCTACCCAAAGTAATAAAAAAGGCAAACACTATACGATTATGAAGAGGATGAAACAATAAAAACAAATATATGGTACTGGAAAACCAAATTATGACTAAGATCGTCAACCTATGTCTGTGGTAGGAAGAACCTTAGGGTTTTAAAATTTAAACGGATACTTAATAGCTTTGAAGTGTTCTTCAACACAAAAGTATTGTTGGGAAATTTTAACTCCAATAGCACTACGTGTTTTTATTATAAATGCATAAATAGAACCAAAAGACTTTTTTTGCTCATATACAATGTATAGCTACAAGATCTAACCTGGTGTTTAGTGAGATCTAAACAAATCTATGTTTGATATTACAATGTACACATATCAGCCAAGGATTCGTATTTTTTTAAAAATGTATTGGTAATAATTTAAGCTAAAACAATCCACCAGATTAAATTTAGGCGATGGAGCTTTTTAGTGAATTAGTAAGTTGGTTGGTTAGCTAGTTGCATGTAGTTATAGTTATAGCTTTGAGGATGAAAATGGATGATGATTAAGTGTGGCGGAGTCACAAAATTAATCACGGAAACGTGTTTTGACTGACACTGGAAAAGAGTGTTGGGAAAGAAGGGTCAACTTATCTTCCTGTTGGAAATCCTTTTGATCAGCTCCGGGTTTTAAATAGGCTTACAGCAACGCTAAGTTTGTACATAAAACTTCACTAAAGAGCGCTCATTTTATCGGCCAACGGGTTACCGGAATGTGTATTCAAGGTGGTCGAATGGGGTAGCTGGGGTGGTCACACTATATTGGAAAAAACCTGAACGCAAACCACAGTGATGCATCGATATCGTTTGTGGAAAATGTCACATTTCTCCCACCTTAATGCACCGATAAGAATATTGTCCATGACATCCCATGCTGTAATCTAAATTGTCCGATCTTAATCATCTGTTTTCCAGTGGCAGTCAAAACTCGTTTCCTGAATTGGCCTTGTGTCCAACATCCTCCCATATATAGCCGAATTTGTGCTGCTTGGAAGAAATCCCTTATTGACACTAAAGGGTCCAACCGAAACCTGTACATGAAGCAATGTTCTTTAACGTGAAAGGCATTTTTGGTAAGTTGCATCGCTATGGATTGCGTTAGCATTCTGTATGATGCCTGCAAGATGGCAGTGTCACGTCGGCCAGGGAACTGCCAATAATTCCCAGTTGACATTGTCTTGTTGCGGACATGTCGTCACTTCATTGTTACAAAACGAATTAATATTCTTAAGGTAAACACTTCATATGAAGATGAAATGTAAGTAAATATATGTTCAGTGTTTTTAAGCTAGTTCCATGTTTGCACTAGTACCATCTATAAGAAAATTAATTGCACGCTTTATCTTGGTTTTATTCATCAATAAATAAAATTATTAATAAAACTTCAGTTGGTTGAGAAATAAACATAAGACTGAATTAAAGAAATCTATAAGTTTATACCTGAAAAAGGGGAAAATATAGCTTAGGTATAGTGTTTAGTCGATACATTTGATCAAATGATTTAATCATTAACTACCTTAGCTACATCGAACTATTCATTTACGTTTTAATGATGAAAAAAGTCGAAACGTCAATTGCAAAAACCGTGATGACCTCATTTATTACAGGGTATTCCTTTACTGAACAAAGGCCTAACTACAAGTTGCTAATCAAAAGCCTCATCGAACATCTTAATTGCTCGTTAGTCTATCGGATCACTGACAGCTCAATAAGTGCACAGCAGATATATGAAATCATGCAACAACGTGAATGCACTACCAGTTATATTCTTAATATATAGTAAAAAAAATACACTGTACCTGCAATATTTTTACATAAAATTTTCAGAAAAAAATAAACAAAAACTTCAGTACCCGTTTTCACTATCTTGCATTGGAAGTGCATTTTAAGATTCATAGAATGGTCGAGGTTAGAACTAGAGCATCGTTCTAGGATAGTGCTACTAGTACTTTCTGTTTTAAAACTGCTCGCAGATAACTGTTTGATATTTATTAACAAATTATAAATATAGAACTGGCACCAACTGTAGATGTCATACCAGAAATAAGAAAAATAAGGAGGTTTTAGATGGAAATTGCATAACTGTTTGTCCTTAATCTATTCAAATGTTTGCGGTAAAACATACATGTAGAAATTGTCGCATGTCAAAATTACTTGCAAGTATCATTGAGTATGTGCGTAAGACAAATTTCTTTCCGTTTCTTCTTTATTTTCGTTATAAATAATGATACAGATGGGAGAACCTGTATGTGCGTAAGACAAATTTCTTTCCGTTTCTTCTTTATTTTCGTTATAAATAATGATACAGATGGGAGAACCTGTATGGCAAGAAAACTTGAAAAGCATGCAAACAGTTAACTTCAAGTTTAGTTGTGATTGTTCTTGTTACTGCCTTTAACACACGGACATTTGCTTCAAAGTTAATTTTAAAATGTTTCTCTGTTCTCCGGTTCTCTGGTTTGTTAAGTTGACTTCGTGACAACTTCACTACATACACTGAAGCTGTTGTTATTGTGGAAGTTCTCATTTTTATGTTAAAACAGTCACTTTCTGACCAATGACAGGTCTGGTTAGAATAGACACAACCTTATGACTTGATATGATCAGTCATCAAAAAGCTGTCACGTGTCTGCTTTGACCTTTCAGGAGTTAACGCAAGTTAGCACACCTGGTCATAGAGCTATAAGGGTCTCTACTATGAACTAGTGTTACATGTACCCCTATAAGTGGTCATGTGACATCTTTGCCCAAATGGAGACTTTTGTCAAGCATTAAGCTCATTAAGAGCTGAAGGTTAAAGCAAGCAGAAGCTTTTCTCTATTTGCAATATTTATCATTCTGTAGGGCAAAAACACAAAATAGAACTGTTTGACCTTTGAAAGGACAAACCCCTTTAAGCTTAATGACCTGAAGGTTTAAGCAAGCAATGGCTTTTCTCTATCTGCAATAGTTTTCATTTCTCTAGGGCAAATACATGAAAAAAACGCTATTTTTTACCGTCAAAGGGTCATCAGAAATCGAAACAGAACTTTTGTGCGGAACACCCTAAGGATCCAGCATACCAAGTTTCATTAAATTCTGTTAAGTAATTTCAGAGGAGTAAATTTTTGAAAAAGAATGTTAACAGTCGATGACGTCAGACAACACGGTAATTTAGTAAATAATCTCCGTTTCTACAACCATTTCACACAAATCGATTTGTTCTGATTCGGGACGGGCCGACACGAGGGGCACTACATCGGACCTTCGGTCCAGGTGAGCTAAAAATCACTATGACATGACACTCAACATATTCAGAGGTCGCTTCTCGCAGTATTGCATGTTTGCTATATTAGACTAAAGCAGAAAAAAAAGCAGTCACACAAGTAAACTTTGTGTTAACTTTTGTTCATGTTATGTGTTCACCCACCTGAATCGCATAATGCTTTATTCGTTATATTTATAAAAATAATGTTTCTTTCATTATATTTCAATCATTGTTAGTAAGGTAATTCATAAATATAACACCTGTTAATGTTTATGACATTTATTGTAATTATTTTCATATCAATTTTCAGATCTGAAAGTAAGAAATAGCACACTTAGTCTAACAATTTAACATGAAATCTGTGCAAGAATACACAAAAAAATCAGTAATAAGACGATTACTAAAATTATGCTGGGTATTCATGTTTCGAGCATTATCCTTTTGCCAATAAGGCAGTAGAAAATTAAAAGTATAAAAACAGGTTACTCTTTAGTTCATACGATTGGTAGTGGCTTTGTTCTTTTACATTACTCGATTGTAACTACAAATTTCTCAGTTCCAAGTTGACATTTCTCAGTTCCAAATTGATATTTCTTACTTCCAAGTTGACATTTCTCACTTCAAAGTTGACATTTCTGACTTCTAACTTCACATTCCTCAGTTTCAAGATGCCAACTCGGAAGTAAGAAAATCCTACTTGGAAGTTAGAAATATCAATTTGGAACTGAGAAATATCACCTTGGAACTGATAAATTTGTAGTTACAATCGAGTAATGTAAAAACAATTGAGAATCATAAACGTCAACTTGGAACTAAGAAATGTCAATTTGAACTATGATATTTGTAGTTCCAATGTTGCTAGTTCCATGGTTGCTAGTTCGACATTTTTTGGTCTCTTCATATTCAAATAGTGTTTGGCATTTTCAACTTTTGGTAGAGCGCCTCTGAAGAGTCTTGAATAGACGAAACGCATCAGGCGTAGCAAAATTAATGTCTGGACAGCAAAAAAAAACAATAATCTCACCTAAACATCGGGCTGTTAAGAAATAAAAATTAGCTTGAACGATCTCAATTAAAATAGAAATAAGTAACAATGGGTCATTCATATCATAAGAACATGCTAAAGAATACATCACGAAAAAACACACACATCATAATTAACAAACGTATAAAACACCATAGCTGTAATCAGTAACTGAAACACACATAAAACAAGTAATAACAAAATTACCGAACTTGAAGAATCAATCTCAAATGTCCATAAGACGAGACAAAACAAGGAGGACATACCGGAAAAATTGAAGACCGCAATGTTCTTGACTTGGTACAGGCATTTCAAAAGAAATGGTGGGTTAAACCGGGTTTTAAGGCGCGCCAAACCTCCCTCTTCCATTGCGATCTTTGGGTCCGGTAGTTACACAAAACACAACAGATTTGTGATGACATATCAGGGATGCTAAGGTGATAATCTCAGTACATCAACCAGCCAAACACTAATCAAAGCAAGAACTAATCATTTCGTCTAACATGATATTGATTTTTTCTACCAGTGGCTGATAACGAAGAAAGATTTTTTTAGAGATCGTATGAGACGTATTTTCTTATAACCTTGGTCTAATAGTCGGTTACGGAGAAAGCGGTGTAGGATAAAAAAATCTGAAAAAAATGTGTATAAGCCCAGGCATATCGAATTAGTTGTGAAATATAGACACCGTATACCGGTGACGTTGGTATGTTACTTTCCAGGTTAGGAAAATTAATTATTTTAAAATTAAAATCGTCTCTTTTATCGTAATTTTTTGTACTGAGATGACCACCAGGGTCAAATTCGAGATGTAGATCCAAGAATGATGTAAAGCAAGTGGATTCTGTGTTTCTTTAATCTCTAGTTCTGGAGGATATATTGAAGGAATCCATTGGCCAAACGACGAGGGACGTCATCAATATATCTGAAAGTGAGATTCACAGCGCATTTAAGGTAGAATATGACTGTATTCGGCCATAAAACTATTTGCGTCAATCAGATGTGAAAACCAAACCATCACAATTAATTTAATAATTTATGTGAAAATTAAAGGTATTTGTGTTATATTGATATGGGCCGAAAAAAATTAGGGACGAAAGGGGCGAAATCCTGGGACGAAAGTTTTGACTCAAAAGTTCTGGGGCAAGCCGGGGTCACAGCTTTAAATTCATTATCTAAAAACGATTGCAATTTTATATTCTAACGGAATATTGCCGTGCCTTGATCTGTTGCATATGCATTTTTGAACAAAATGAGAATTTATTGTTCAAATTAGCGAGTCCGAGCCTACCCGGTGACAATTTTACTAATCATATTATTTGTATACCAAACACACTGTTGGCATGGCAATATTCCGTTACAATGTAATATGGCAATCGTTTTTAGATAAAAAAATTGAAGCTGTGACCCCAGCTTGCCCTAGAACTTTTGAGTCGAACGTTTCGTCCCAGGATTTCGCCCCTTTCGTCCCTAGAATATTTCGGCCCATATCAATGTAACACAAATATCTATGATTTTCATATATATTATCTAACTGATCTTGAGGGGTTATATTTCACATCTGGTTGACAGGAAGAGTTTTATGGCCGAATACAGCATATTCTGCCTTAAATGCGCTGTGTTAAATGACCTTGCCTCTTTCCTCCTCTTGTTTTTTACGAGTTCCTGAAGAAATTCAGTCTTGTAAGAGTATAAAAACAAGTCGGCGAGGAGAGAAGCACATTTTGTGCCCACTGGAATGCCGACTTGACATTAAAAGGGCCATAACCCCTATAAAAGGTATCTGACATATCTTCGGCCCTATGAAGATTTTTGTAGAGCTAAATTAGCCGAAAGTTTAAGCAAGCAACAGCTTTTCTTTCTGCAAAAGTTTACATTCTATAGACCAAAAATATTTTTTGACCTTTAAAGGGCCATAACCCTGTAAGGGGTCATCTGACAGCTTTAGCCCAATAAAGACTTTTGAAGAGATTTTGATGCTGAATAAGGAAGGTCAAGAAAGGTTGCTTCAGATTTTCCCTATCTCTTATAAATTTTGACTTAGAAGCCAAATACAGTATTCTTACACTCCTGTTTTTTTTAGCAAGGCCGTTATATATTTCGATTTCGATATTTCGTATCAAAATTCGAAACCTAGATTTGGTTCAGGACATCCTAATGATCAATCATACGAAGTTTCATTTAATGCATATGAGGATATTTTTTTGAAAAATTGTTAACAGACGACGATGGACGCCAAGTGATGACAATAGCTCACATGGACCTTTGATCCATCTGAGCTAAAGAACTAAGTCGACGATTTTAAAGTAAAAGACGTAACTTTTGTCATTGGGTTTTGTACAAAGTCTTCCTTAAGCATTGAAGCTTGAATGTCCTGTATCTGAAATTCATGAGGATTAATGAAAAGGAAAAAGTCACCATGTCGAGGATGAGTGACATGACATCAACCTTTTAACGTAGTTCAACGGTCTTTCTGCCTAGAAGTAATAAAAGCCCATTGGGATACCCATTGTCTGCTCAACACACCTCCAACAAACTGTACAAATATGATGTTTATGAAAGTGCAGAGCATTTCCATTACTAGTATTTAATCGACTTCTTTAAATGTGTTTTATTGGTAGAAAGATGGTATACTGATAGTGCATACGAAGTCCGATAGGACAAAAACTAAATAAGTCTAAACAATTGAGAACAACACGAAGAAACGGACAACACAAAACAACCGAACCGCAACCAGCAAAGCGAAGTTGTACAATTAATTCAGATGCTAATGACTGAAGTTCATGCACTTCTTGAGCTCTAACAATGACAACAATGTTCAGCCTAGCATCTTTAACACGCGTTTTCCCCTAAAGTCAACATTTGCAACGCGACGGATGTGCTATATCAAACAGGAACTGCTTTCTCTTCGGAAGCACATAAGTTCACTCTCGTTATGACTAGACTTCGCGTTGTAAATTGATATTCAGTATTTTTGTGTTTCCGTGTTTTACATGTTGTCTGTTATTTTCGTCCTGTTCTCGTTGGTGTTGTTTGCTTTTGTTTTTGCTCTTTCGGACTTTTGACACTCGGACGCAACATTGGTACCACTGCCTCTTTATACAAACACCAATAACATGTACTTATCATAATTATGTGGCTTTGAGAACTAAGAGAAAGGTCCTGAGTTTCGAAAAGAATTATTTTGTTTACAGATTTTTAAATATACAAAATATAAAAATAAAATAACTAAATATGTGACAGGTGGTGTCTTGGTTATTTTTGTGGTTACAGAGTACTGGTTTAATTTCTTTTTGAAATGATCACACCAAACCAGCCCTATTTAAGGGGGTACAGAACACTTATGCTAAAATAAAGTTGTGTCGTTTAATTTTCCTTAGAATTTGCTAAAATGTTTACTTTGATAATATAAATGCAATTACAAAATCTTAAGAAAATTGAACCATAGGTTTTCTGGTAAAATATTCATTGAACATAATGGAGTTTCAAAATTTCTAATTGTGATCACTTACAAGCTTGGTTTCCTTGAGAAAATGTGCCTGATTAAAACGTTCAACTGATATTTAAGAGTTATTTCCCTTAGGTGTTCTGTACCCCCTTAAGTTACCAATGTGTTTCTAACCACTCTTTCGTGCCTATTGTTTTGGTAAAATGATATAAGATTTGGTAGTAGACCAAAAATAATAAAGTGTAAGTTTTAAGGCTCAAATGAAAGTATACATGACATAAATTCAGAAAATAAATGATCTACGTGACCGTTCGGTCCTGGAATCGGTATTAATCTGATGTTATTTATTGACAAAATGTACACCACCAATAATTTTCTGCTTCATGATTATCAATATTGAGTATAAAATCATATTTTGTCTCTGTTTATTGAAGCCTTCATTAGATGATTGATAGGATAGCTATCTAAGGCTAATCTATAAAATGTGCTTTGAGGGTCATCTCATTATTTAAAATCAGCCTAGTGGAAAAGAAAGTCTAAATGGTTCTATAAGAAAAATGGTACTAACGATAGGATTTTCAGGTGTGCTCACGTTATTAAAAGCTAAAAAATTACTTGTATTTACTTTAATGTTAAGATGGATTCGAAAAAAATACAGCTGAATATTGAAATCGTGATAGCATTATAAAAATCTACATACTGAATTCTTACAATGCACTGTTAAACATTAAACCTATTTTCCTTGAATGGAGACTGAGATGTTCAACGTATGTATGTGGTAGTAAATCTTGTTAAATCCCACCGCCAGCAAAATTTAATCTTGATTGAACAGTGATGTGACCAATTACATCTTTTTCCCATTGGTTCAAAGATTATTGTCTCGTGCGTGCCCCGCATTACGAATAGGTCCGTAGCAGAGACAAGTTTGTCGAAAGAGGCTACTAAGCTAGCGCCCTGAGATTTTGACAGCAAATCAGTGCTCAGTCCATTTACAATTAAGTTGTTTACCCTTATTGGCGAAATAGGGTACCAGTCGTGCGCGGAGTGGCAAAGTCCTTATACGGAATTCTTTACCTCTCCCCATTAGTGGACCAACTGGTGTTGGTAGTGGTACGATTCATGCACCTAAAAGACCTCTGGCACGATTGCATTGCATAGGCCAAAGCTTTGGACCCCCATCTCATTAACTTTTTTCCAGTTGTCGTTAGAATTAAGTGTTCTTTGTTTCCCATCCATCCCTGATATTTCAAATCATATTTTATATTAATTCCATTTTATTATCGTTTTTTGTTCATCGCCCTAATAAAATATTTTAATACAGTGTTCGTAGGGCGTAAATCACCATCCCACTCACTATATAAAGAGATATTACAATTAAAATCGAGTTTTAGCTATTTTGAAAATTCATTGTTCGGGTAAATATTGCTGTTATAGATATAATTTACCCTCAACATTTTTATAATACCATATAATTGACATTTACACAATTACAAATTTTATAATAATATAAAATCTTTATCACATTGTTACAGTATTCTCCATGATCTTAAACATATAAAACTACTCAGACATACGGACTATGTAAATCTAATACAAAGATACAATGCCGCGATGAAATTTTCTTTTATTAAATGAATACTGTGTCTATTGTTAAGCACATTGCATTGGTCTTTGATTATTTGTCTAAGATGTCTGGAGAAATCAGCAGTGAGGAATTGGATTGGCACTGGTACCGTGGTCAATTCATCACACGGTAGACAGTAGAAATTGATTGGTTTTCGACTGTAGATATGTCATTCCAATTTCCTGATAACACTATAAAGGTTAAAATTTGTGGAGATGGTCAAAAGTTAGAAACAAGTAATACTCGCGCAGTGTCGTTTTGTTCGATTCTATTTTCTTTTTAGGGCAAAATCTGCCGAACGTTACTTTGATTACTTACAACAAATATTATTTTAATATGAGGTAGGCATTGCCTAAATGCGAGCACAGCAAAAATATAAGATGTCAATGAACAGCTATAATTGTATTTTTAAATACCTTTTGAGTTGAAGAAGGCTACCCCTATACCATGAAACATCACAGATGGACCCTCTTTTAAACCCTCAAATGACGGAGTTCCACGCCTCAATTGAGGAATAAAATCGTTTAGAATTCAGAATATAAGATCTAGAGGACCCCATTCCCGAAAAGACGTGGACACTTTTGATGCAACTGTTAACTGTTTGATCGTAGTTATTTTTATTTTAATCAGTTCATTTTCTAGAACGTTTAGTTTGTGACGAGGTACTTGGGGTGAATGAGCGTAAAAAAATGAATAAAATTTGTTTACTTAAAAAATGAAATCATTCATCGTCATCAGAATATTTTTCTCCTTGTTCTATATTTACATAGAAAATTTTTGGAAGGCGAGTAGCAAAATTGGTTATTATTTTCAAATTCACATCGAACCTATATAAATTGTGCACGTGAAATTGTGAGAAGCATATCCGGACGAAAAAAATCAATATCAGCATTAGGCAAATTTTTAGCAGGAACTTGCTGTAGAGCTCTCCGCTCTCGCGGGCACTTCGTGCCCGCTACGAGCTGTGCTCGCTATTACAATGCGTATATGATTTAAATTTTTAAAATATTAGGCTTCAAAGTTTGTAACTTACATACTTCATGTACATTTGACTTTTTGGTACAGCTTATTGGTGGGGTGAGATACTTGGTGGTTTTTTATGTAAATAATAATCCTTATGTTAAGCTCTTCGTTACAATTTCATTATTTCATTGGATGTTGCTATTTAGTCATTATCGAAACAATGTTAAGGCATCAAAGGACAAGAACATTAACCACTTTCTAATGTTTTATGGTAATGATTTAGTTCTACACGTACATGTAAGCCTTACACATGAGCAGTGCAATTCCTCATACAAGTGGACCAACTATTGGTTTATGCAGGTATTTCATACACCACTATAAAATACTTCGAAACCTGTCTAAAGGCTGGTTATTTTCAAATTCCTCTTTCTGCAGTCTAATTAAATGGTATTGTTCGCCTTGATCACGAGCGTAGAAAAATGTACGCATGCCATGATCATTTCAGTCAGGCAAAGTCGATATCCTCGGTGCTGGATTTGGCTTCCTTGTTAGAACGTTTTGGTTTTGAGTACTTTTCGTTTTCAACTGTTTTGGATTTTGACCTTCCAATGTTTTGGTTTAAATGCTACTGATGAGAGGTTACTCCTTGAAATATCGATATATAGCATATCCAAATTAACCGTTTATACCCGCGTTTTGGTATTTGTAATTTTGAAACCACTGGGCGATAACCGCTGCTGGTGGACCAGAGGTCCCCGAGGGTAATCACAAGCCTGGTAGTCAGACTTGTCTGACACGAATTACCATAAAATTTCTAATATATTGTCGCTGAAATTTCCGATTGTTAAATTCAAAATTGATGGAAACACCAGGTTTCTTTCCTTGTAATGCACATGGTCGATATCCTCGGTGCTGGATTTGGCTTCCTTGTTAGAACGTTTTGGTTTTGAGTACTTTTCGTTTTCAACTGTTTTGGATTTTGACCTTCCAATGTTTTGGTTTAAATGCTACTGATGAGAGGTTACTCCTTGAAATATCGATATATAGCATATCCAAATTAACCGTTTATACCCGCGTTTTGGTATTTGTAATTTTGAAACCACTGGGCGATAACCGCTGCTGGTGGACCAGAGGTCCCCGAGGGTAATCACAAGCCTGGTAGTCAGACTTGTCTGACACGAATTACCATAAAATTTCTAATATATTGTCGCTGAAATTTCCGATTGTTAAATTCAAAATTGATGGAAACACCAGGTTTCTTTCCTTGTAATGCACATGGTCGATATCCTCGGTGCTGGATTTGGCTTCCTTGTTAGAACGTTTTGGTTTTGAGTACTTTTCGTTTTCAACTGTTTTGGATTTTGACCTTCCAATGTTTTGGTTAAAATGCTACTGATGAGAGGTTACTCCTTGAAATATCGATATATAGCATATCCAAATTAACCGTTTATACCCGCGTTTTGGTATTTGTAATTTTGAAACCACTGGGCGATAACCGCTGCTGGTGGACCAGAGGTCCCCGAGGGTAATCACAAGCCTGGTAGTCAGACTTGTCTGACACGAATTACCATAAAATTTCTAATATATTGTCGCTGAAATTTCCGATTGTTTAATTCAAAATTGATGGAAACACCAGGTTTCTTTCCTTGTAATGCACATGGTCGATATCCTCGGTGCTGGATTTGGCTTCCTTGTTAGAACGTTTTGGTTTATGAGTACTTTTCGTTTTCAACTGTTTTGGATACCTTCCAATGTTTTGGTTTAAATGCTACTGATGAGAGGTTACTCCTTGAAATATCGATATATAGCATATCCAAATTAACCGTTTATACCCGCGTTTTGGTATTTGTAATTTTGAAACCACTGGGCGATAACCGCTGCTGGTGGACCAGAGGTCCCCGAGGGTAATCACAAGCCTGGTAGTCAGACTTGTCTGACACGAATTACCATAAAATTTCTAATATATTGTCGCTGAAATTTCCGATTGTTAAATTCAAAATTGATGGAAACACCAGGTTTCTTTCCTTGTAATGCACATGGTCGATATCCTCGGTGCTGGATTTGGCTTCCTTGTTAGAACGTTTTGGTTTTGAGTACTTTTCGTTTTCAACTGTTTTGGATTTTGACCTTCCAATGTTTTGGTTTAAATGCTACTGATGAGAGGTTACTCCTTGAAATATCGATATATAGCATATCCAAATTAACCGTTTATACCCGCGTTTTGGTATTTGTAATTCAGACAGTTCCTCTGTATAAAGAAAATTAGATTTTATGGTGACGGTTTCTTGTAGCAGGAAAATTTTAATTGCTAGTAGGTTTTACTTTTTGTTATAGTCAGCGTTCAAGAAATGGATCTAAAAGGGTGATCTAAATACGGGCAATCAATCATTAATTTAGATTACGATAGAAGCACGACTTCAGCTAAATCAGGAGTTGAACATGAAAGGGATGATAAAATAAACATAAAATGATGATGGACACAAGGCCAATCAGGAAAGAGTTTCGACTACCAAGAAAAAAGTACTGATGGGAAATGTCGCGCAACTGAACAAACTGCAGGGAATCCTTTCGGTCCTATGAAAAACGTTCAAGTCAATGTAAATATATATATATTTTTTTAATTTGAATATAACATCTAGATGAGTTATATTGTTATAACATCAATAACATGCATTTATTTGTCTACTTTTCCCCTAGAATTATCAAGATCGGTCTTAAAATATACGAGATTGACCAGTCTAAATGTTCTTCTAAATGAGTGCGGGTGGGAGACTCTAAGAGAGAGACGAGAAAACCATAAAATTTTCTTGTTTCATCAAATGATTAATAAGAATACTCCGACTTATTTGTCAGATTTGGTTCCTCCAAATTTGAACCAAATTCATGCGTATCAAACTAGACATGCTTCTAACATAAGCTCGATTCCGACTAGAACTAGCTATTACCATAACAGTTTCCTTCCATCTGTTGTTCGTCAATGGAACCAGATACCTCCGGTAGTGCGATCCTCCTCCATTGCGATTCTCAAAATTACACTAGAAAGCGTCATAAATTCCTAAATATACTGGTAATAGATTGGGACTAGTATTACACACTCGTATAAGAACAGAGAGTAGTGGTCTTCATGAACATTTATACATGAAAAACCTTACCGACCAACCCTTATGTCAATGTGATCAAGTTGAAAGTTCAAAACACTTTCTGTTAGATTGTCAAAGATTTACACGTCTCCGTCAACTCATGCTTGCTCAACTTACTTACAACCCCATTACTATACATATACTGCTTTATGGTGATAGTACCCTTTCTGATGATGAGAACTCAAAAAAATTCAAGATTATTCAAGACTTCATTGTAAATTCAAAACGCTTCTGACTCGATGCGTGTGGTTTATATCATGTATATTATGTTATTCTATTGTTGAAAGTGGTTGTTTTGTAGTTGTTAAATTGTTCTTTTTTTCTGACTTAATATATCATTGTAGACATTTTCTATGTTTAAAAGCCATTCTATATATAAGGGGGAGGAATTTGTAAAAGTGCTTGCACTTGTTTTCCGATCCCAATACTGATATATCAATGTAATGTATTGTGTATTTTCATGTTTACTGAATAAAATACTGTTTCACTAAAATATTTAAATATTCTAATGGATAACGACTTGCTTTATGCTCATAACGATGTTCATTTTTTACCATTTTAGAATTAGAAGCGGGAAAATAGTCTTTGATACTTCCGTCTGCTACGTGTACTTTCTAGGGAGGGAATGTAGTGAACCGGTGATAATGTTTTTATCTAGTTTTTAAAGATTTTTTTTCAATAGTTATTTTTTATATTTTATCCATTGATTTTATTCATTATTTTGGTAAATATGAACTGCAGTCTTACAATTAGAAAAAAAAATGCAAATTTTATATATCAAAAATTGTTATCAAAAGCCAAATGAAAATAATTGTAGGAAGAGCATTAGTCCTAAAAGGGTATTCAGTTAACGTAAATGTTGCTGTTGAAACTAGACATTGAAATTGCATTATAGCTTCATTTGCATAAACATTATTGTCTCTCTGTTGTATTAAAAGAAATTGAAAAGTCTGCACTTAATAACCACATATGTAAGTTAAACTTTTTATCATTGTACTTACTAACATAAAAGACTGGGAGTTCGTGATGGAACTAAACAAATAAAACTAAAGAAGAATTGTCTTAGGGCGCCGCTTTTTAACTTTTAATGAAAGCGTTGTCTTTTCAATAAAAGGCTTTTTTGTTTGTGTTTCCTACCAGAATGGTAATCCTTGAGAATTAATTGATTATTTTTGGTCGTCGCTGTAAACATGTTGTGGCTTCTATAGACTATTCTTTACTTTTAATAGACACCCATTTATCTGAATTTGCTATCTTAAAACACCAACTGCCCTTCCGGCTTACAAATAATAGTAAAATGAATTGTTTTAGACAAATAATCCTCACAAGATTTGCTTTATCTTCTTTTATAAACGCACTCATTTATTGTAATTTTGTTTTCTGTTCAAGATTAGAACTTACACGACTCCGATATGATTTCTAGTGTAACAAACAGTATTGGAAAAGCAAATGAGTTTGATTCTTATGCTAGAGAATATAACAAAATATTCAAAACCTTGGCAGAAAGTCTAAAACCATATAAATAGAAGCTTTATGTGAATTTTACTGATTGTTTTCTGCATGTACGTCAATGTTCCATAAAAGAAATACTTTACTTTTCTGTTTTTACCCATAAAATGCTGTATAGTCCAACTTGGAAACTGTTCGACATCTAGCTACAATAATGTAGCTCCTTTTGGCATCTCTCTACGCTCTGATCGGAAAATATGTTTAACACAAGGTCTCCCCATTTAGTGCAGTTCTTTGACTTCCTTTCTGCTTCGCCCTATTGCATTGTTAAGCAGGTTACACAAAAGTATGTACAACATTTTTTAATGTTAATTACGGGTTACACAGTGTGTGTTAAATTTTTAAAATGCTATTTCTTCATAAACAGAAAAAAAAGATATTGTGAATGTGGTCATTTCTTATAAATTAAATTTAGTTACAATCATATGATAGGAGAATAATAATTTTAAATCAATCTATTAATTTAATTCTCCTATTGGAGCCTTACTTGATCAAAAACTTCATCCATTGAAAAATAACTTTAGTTTACGAATTGTAAACATAACATCGCAACTATTTTTTTTCATGTTATTATCTATAGCAGGTTAATAAGCATTCAAATTGATCTTAATCTAAATTTATTTATTGTAAAATGGTTATGAGTTGAACATGAAAACAGTTGACCAAAATGTGAATTCTATGGGAACGCATACAGATAAATTGCGATATAGAATTTTGCTGTCATTAGAAGAGATAGAACTCAAGAAGCACTCAATGAATATACGATTTATGTGCATAAATGTGGAAGACAAGCTTCTTTTGTGATAAGCCCATTTTGCTGCATCTATTCAATAAAGATTAAATCCTCTTTCAATTGTATATTATTTATGTAATATAACAATTTTTTAAGTGGAAGATTCAGCAATTCGATAAATTGAATAAGAAATTAAGAGTTTCATATGCGAAGACATGAATTGACATTTTCAAAAAGCTTTGATACGATTTGGATGGTATAAAATGACAGTTTCTATTATTGTGTATCGATTGTTTGTCTGAATAAATGAATTTTCTGTGTTTAGTTTGGCATATGATGAACTGACGCGAGATAGTACCATTTTAAGAGCTAAGTAGCTAAGATTCTAAAGTTAATATTAAATTTTCATCGTATATATCTGTGCTATGATACAGTTTTTGGCATTATTGAGAAAAATACTTTTATAACATATTCGAGAGAGAAAGTGGGAGAAATCAATTTAAAACAGCATCAAATGTTTTTAAAACGATGGCAAGATGTTATGATAAGGCAAGATTCAATAACAGGAATATCGTTCACCAAAGCGGCAACTTTCGAGACAGTTATTCTGTTGATTGCTATGATTTTACAAAATAAACACCCATATCTTTTCTGTACGTGTGAAAAATGTTGCTTATTTATTATCTATTCTTTGGGGGAAACGGGTAATTAAATGATAAATATATTCTTTACGAAGTTGTTGGCTTTATTTTTGGCTAATATGGATTCCTGTAGGAAAATATTATACATTTAAGTACATATTGTGCGTAAATTGAGTGTGTATAAAATTATTATATTGAGTGCATAGTTACATATTTCTATTGCGCGGTCAAAATGTTATATAATTTTTAATATATAAAACATACATTTTTGGGCCTTCAAGGAATCAGAAGGAGAACAGATTTTCTTTTCAGGAAGCAAAATATACAAAACTAGGAAACTGTTTTTATGTTGGTTATATAAGTGTTTAAGAAGGTGATTTGCCACGCTTCATGCACGTAAAATACTCCTTTGTGGACCACAAAGTAGTGCACCACTTAGGCTAAATTTTTTCGCCCTTACCCACATCTCCCCTTTTCCTGTGGTCTTCAAAATTTACTGTTTCTTTGTTAACAACCCCATTCCGATGATTTCATTTTTCATTAACATCATTTTATGTTCATCGCCTTTAAGGATGGTCACTCCTGAACTTTTCTATATCAAAGATTTTATGATTTGTGGTGGAAATCATCGAGGGTTGATTTAATCAAATAACAAAAAGAAAATGATGGTCCGTGTGCTCGTTTTCGAGATACATGACGTCAAAAATTTGGCGGGAAAGAAGACTCCTCTAGATTTTACATAACTTTAACATTGCGATGTTTTTTACCATAAAAACCATGAAGTTGTATCAAGAATTTCAAAATATTTTATACTGTTGGTTGTAGAGGTCTATATAATAAGAAAATATCATAAAATGTAGGGGTCAGTGTGCAAAAAAATTCTTCAATATTTAAAGGTGAAGTCTAGAGGAGTTCCGAAATTAGACTGAAATTCTGAAACATGAACAGTGACCATCCTTAAATAACCTATATATCGTTGCAGTGGCGTTAAACACCAACTCACTCACTCAGTATTTAGTATATATATATTCTACATACGGCGATTGAACAATTCATAGTACTAAGGTGGCTGTCAATAACTTCAGCAGAAATTGAATCAAAATAATAAAAAATAATTATAAAAGCTTTCAATTGACAAAGATTCCTGGCTTAGAACAGGCACATTAAAAAATTGGCGGGGCTAAACTAGTTTTTTGGGTCCAAACTTCCCCTATTGATACATGTTATCTTGTACAAAGCAAAAAATAACACACTCTAAAAATCTCTAAGAAGTGCCATTAGAAGGGTTCTTAATCAATTTTGAATTTCAGTCATTTTCCGGAAAATTTCAAAAACGTATTATTTCCTAAATTCTTGTCTAACACATCTGACGACCTGGCGTACGAGTTCCCTAAAAGGACTTAAGGTTATTGATCCTGATGTTTTAAAGTTCAAAGTATCAGATTTTGTTATGCTGTATATGCATATTTTAAGGAGCGGTCGTTAATCAGTTGGTTATGACCCTTTAAAGGTCAAAAATAGCATTTTTCATGTTTTTGTCCTATAGAATCAAAACTATTGTGGATAGAGAAAATGAAATGCTTGCTTAAACCTTCAGCTCATTGAGCTTTACAAAATTCTCCATTGGGTTGAAGATGTCAGATTACTCCTTTTAGGGATTATGGCCCTTTAAGGTAAAAAATAGTGTTTTTTAATGATTTTGCCCTATAGAATGAAAAATATTGCAAATAGAGAAAAGCTGTTGCTGGCTTAAACCGTCAGCTCATTGAGCTCTACAAAAGTCAGCTTAATTGTTTGGAAGTTGTCAGATGAACCTTTATAGTGGTAATAGCTCATAGAAGCGACCCTTACAGCTTAAGGACCAAGTGAGTTATTTAGGCTCTTGGGAGCCTCTTGTTTATTTCAAATTCACCATACCCTCTTCCCCCTTGTAAATTACGTGTCTGCTCCCTTACACATTACTTTTTTCATGGGATATGGCGAGACAAGCCGTGTTCTATCACGACTCAGTTTTTTTATCAAACCTGAAATAATACCACTCTCCAAGGTTACATATAACATTAGGTTTTGTTTTGTTGTACGCTGATAAATCTTGACCAAAGTTTTTTTAAAACGCATTTGGTTGAAAAATATTCCAAGTTCATGCCATGTTCGGTTAATGTGGATTTTCATTAATTTAAGCCATGCATTGTATTACAAATCTTTATTAGAACTTTCTTTCCTATTAGTTAACGTTTAAAAACGTCCATATATTCCATCTCATTAAGTACGCTTACGTATAAATAAATTTAATAAAGATCTGAAATCCTTAATTTTCTTAACAAAAACATATCAACATTTGTTTCAGTCGAAGTTAAATTAATGAAACTAGAAACAAAATCACTTACTATTTATTAACCATTGCTAGAAATAGCATTCAAATAAAAGCCACAGTAAAATTTGAGTTCATACAAATGTTATAAGCAAGCATTGAAAACGTTAAAAGGTTCAGATGGCTCTCATAAAACAATGACATGTAAGGAATACAAATGGTCGTCTAGCTTTCATTCTAAATATAGTCACATGCACTCTAAAACATCATAAAAGATTTGTAAATAAGATAAATGTAACTATTTATGAATTATTATATTGTTTAAATTTTATCTTGGTCATGTTTACAGACGTATTTTTAAGTTGGTTTCTCAATAAGTTGTACTGGTTCTTGAAACTTGTTATCTTCGTAGATGTATATGGTGTCTTGTTTCGATTACACGTATGAATTACCCGCATTGATCTGACACATAGTAAAACAAGCACATGTTAGATATGGCTATGTCCCCCGTCGCCTTTGAAATAAAACCCCAAAACTCGTTACCGGTACTGCAAACGTTTTTTAGTGTAGATGAGAACAACAAACCATTCTACAAAATGTGAATTAATATGCTATAAAATTTGTCAGATGAAAATGACGTTGCGATATTATCGACTACATATATATGTTAAAAAAACAATCCTACAAAATTTCAGCAGAATTCGCTGAGCGGTTTCAGAAGAGTTGTGTCCACAAAAATGTGACGGGAGGACGTAAGGACGAAGACCACACGATGGAAGATTATTTGCCTAAAGCTTTGAGGTATAGAGTAAATCACTTTCTGAAGGATATATCCCAAAATAAGGAATTCTCGGTCAGAAGTACATGATATTATCGACTTCATATGATAAAAAAAAACAATCCTACAATAATTCAGCAAAATTCGCTGAGTGCATGGTTTCAGAAGAGTTGTGTCCACAAAAGTGTGACGAGAGGACGGAAGAACGAAGACCACACGATGGACGATTATTTTCCTAGAGCTTTGAGGTAAATCACTTTCTGAAGGATAAACTCCATAATAAGGAATTCCCGACCGGAAGTTCTCTTAAATTCTTAATGTTGATATTCATGTGCTCTGTTTTTTTTACAATTTGATGGTTTTTTTTCTCGCTTTAAACATAAAAATACGACAAGATGTTGTATATAGACGATGAGGTAAAAGTCTTTTTTTTTCAAAATTGCAAATAAAGGAATTAATTGGAGGATTAATCTCAATGTTCAAAAAGAGACAAAACAAGGACGACATACCGAAAAAAAAATTGAAGATCGCAATAGTCCTAACTTGGTACAGGCATTTCAAAAGTAATGGTGGGTTAAGCAATGTTTTATGGCGCGCCAAACCTCCCTCTTCCATTGACACTGGAAGTGATAGTACAAAAAAGTCAGACGTGACATCTAAGAACGTCCAAATGTGATCTATTGATAAGATAAGATAAGATAAGAAAGATTTATTTGAATTCGGATTTGCAAATAACAATAAACACAAGCTCTTAAGAGCTTTTTTCCGAATAATACATATAACTACTAAGAGCACAATACAATATAGTTAAGACATATACATTTACAAAGACTACATGCATGCAAAAGACAAACACAAGAAGCACATAAAAAGCATATATCATTCAAGCACTAAAATCAAACTAAGCAAGTGATAAAGCACAGGCAAGTACTAAAATGCTACAAGCTATATATGAACATGCAAAGCACAAAATAATAAATAATAATAACTTAAAACAAGACAAAATAAAAGGTTATACATGTAAAGCAGAAAAAGTTATCGACAAGCTGAGCAACGACATAATGATCCATTCCAGGACTGAATTAAACTTTTGAAATGTTGAAAACTATTTTCAGTTCTGAAATGGTTCGGAAGGTCATTCCACAGTCTGGCGGCTGCAAATATGAAAGAATTTTTGCCATACCTTGTTGATCTAACATGTGGTACATCCAGTATGTTGGAATATCTAAAAGAATATTTACAATCTTTAATATGAACAAGATCATGTAAACACACAGGTGCTATGTTATTCACTATTTTGTATGTTTCTAGAGCCATTGTTCTAATCCTTCTTATCTGCAAGGAAGGCACCTTGGCTTTTTCCAAAAGTTTCAGATATGAAGAGGAAAAATCTTCATAAACGAAACGAAGTGCTCTTTCTTGCACTTTCTCTAATTTTTGTGTATTTTTAACAGAACAGAAATGCCAAGCCAAAGGGCAGAAATTGAAGTTACTAAGAATAAAAGTATGAAAAATGGTTAATTTACTGAGTTTATCTATATATGAGCCTAAACGTTTCAATATATTTAGTTGCTGAGATGCCTTCCTGCAGATTGTACTTATATGCTTATCAAAATTTAACTGGTAATCTATATCAATGCCTAAAAGTTTTACTGTTTCTTCGCATGAAAGTACTGCATCTTGAATATTTATTTTGATGTTTCTCTCATAAGTTTTTTTACCAACAGCAAGGACTTGGAATTTGTCAGGATAAGCTTGCATCTTATTACATTTAAACCATTCAATCAATACATTTGATTCTGACTCTAGTGTATTTTTTAAGGTGTCAAAGTCTGGATGACCAAAAGACAAAGTATTGTCATCTGCATAATTATACAGAGTTCCTCTTTTTACAAAATAAAAAATATCATTTTTAAATACGTTAAAAAGGAGTGGCCCAAGGATAGATCCTTGGGGCACTCCTTTTTGGATACCAGCCCAGCTACTCAGAATACCATTTACTTTGATTTGCTGTTTACGGTTAGACAAATACGATTTTAAAAGAGTGACTGAATTTGATGATAGACCATATGCCGAAAGTTTATCAAGAAGAATTTCATGGGGGAGGCAATCAAAAGCTTTTGAAAGGTCCATCAGAACTGCTGCGACATAATAATTTTGATCTAGGGCTTTCCTCCAATCTTCTAAAAGTCTGAGTAGTGTGGTCTGGCAACCATGTCCTCTCCTAAAAGCACAAAGATATGGATTAAAAATAGTTTCAAAAAATTCAGATAATTGTTGCTCTAAAAATCTTTTCAAAAATTTTGGAAAATATTGGCAGCACGCTGACTGGCCTGTAATTTGATTTCAGTAGTGGATCATTCTTTTTGAATAAAGGAGTAACCTGAGCTCTTTTTAGGTTGTCAGGAAAAATATTTTGGTTTATGGACATATTCAAAATTGTGGTTATTTGTGGTGCAACAATAGATTTACAATTTTTAATGACTTTTGCTGGTATTCCATCTGCACCTGTTGCCTTTTTAGGATTTATTAAGTGCATTATTTTTTCAACCTTCTCAGAATTTACTTCTTTAAAAGCAAAAATATTTTCTACTGTACATATATGGTTTTTTATTTCTTTAACACTCGAGTGGTTTGCAGGGTCATATACAAAATCTTTCCCAATATTTTCTGCAACAGTGGAGAAAAAATGGTTAAAATGATCTGCTACATCTTTTTGATTATTAACAATTTTGTCAGATTCGCACAAAACAATTTTTTGTTCTCCACTGGTTCCCTTTTTAGAGAAAAATGGCTTAATAGTTTTCCAAAAGTCCCCAGATTTTGATCCCCCAGAGCAACGTTCTAAAAAATATGTTTTCATTGATTATCTTTTAATTTTAGTAACTAAATTTCTCTGCTTTCTAAATTTTTCCCAATTTTTGTCGCTCTGGCATTTTGTATATTGAGAATACAGCATCTGTTTTTTGTATATGGCCTTACGAAGCTCTTCGTTTATACAAGGTAAAGGTTTTTTTCTTTCGTACCTTGATTTAATAGGTGCATGATTGTCAAAAACATTTATAAACTCTCTCTCATATGCATTGTAAACAGAGTCAACTTCTTGATTACACTTATCTATTGTTATCTTATGCAAGTCATTGCTAAATTCATTTACATCAAAATTTTTATAACTTCTATAATATTTTAATTTTCTGTTATCTAGTGCTACTGTGCCTTTGAACATGGTGGTAATAATGTTATGACAGTCACTTACTCCAGTTGGCACATTTAGAGTATTGAAACATAATGAATTTTTGTTTGTAATAATTACATCTACCAGTGAAGGATTACATCCCTTTTTGAAACAAGTAGGGTCTTTAAACAAGTTGTGAAAAGTTGAAAATATCACAAAAGTCATTTAAAGATGTACACTTTTCTTTACTTAGTAAATCAAAATTTAAGTCACCAAGGATCAAGATGTTTTCATAAGTTACAAGACATTTATCAGTAAATTTGACAAAATATTCTAAAAAGTCATTGTTCAGCATAGAGGGGGGTTTATATGCTCCTACAATCAGCCATTTTCTGTCATTTATATGAATTTCGAAACACATTGTCTCAATTTTTTCGCTCTCCAGGTTTTGTTTTCTGCTCGATGCATACTCAGATTTTATATAAGTGATGAGGCCACCTCCATATTGATCCCTGTCTCTGCGTTCCATCTTAAAACCTTCAATCTTAAACAAGTTGTCATTAAAAGATTTGTCAATTTTGGTTTCTGATATTATTAACAAGTCAACTATGTTATCAGATAATAGTTCCTTAATTTCGTCAATTTTGTACCTTATACTATTGATGTTCAAGTATGCTGATAGAAAGTTTCTCGGATAAGATTTCCTTACAACACGAAGTTCTTGGTACATTTGTGTATGGGATTTGGATACATCTATGTTACTACCAGTAGATGTGTTGAGGTCTGGTTCGAAAAAGGAGTCTGTGAATTTGAATGATTCACAGTCATTGCAAACCCATGGCTCTTCAGAACTACCAAGTATTTTATATTCGGCTGGTGTAATATTAGCACATTTGATATGTTGCCATAGCCAACACGCCTCACAAAGTACAGCTCTGGTATTTCTTGCCACTGGCTTAGAGCAGAAACCACATGGATTTTTTACAGGGCCTGGATTTGATGAAACGTCTCCACCGTGAGTGCAAGTAAAATCAGTGCTCTGTGCCATTTATGTTGAAATTTAATGGGCCTGGATGGTGGTGTAGATCTGCTGTGTTTTATGTGATAAAACAGCATTGAGTAGGTGTCAATATCTAGGTCGCTTGCAAGTGTTATTTGGAATGTAGATGGTGACATCTTACATGTTTGTGTTTCAGTTTGTTTGTTTAGCTGCTGAATGTTTGTCTCTATCCTCATGAGGGATAAAACCTTACCACTCTTCTCTAATTTTGTCTCTGTTTGTAACAACATGACCAGAAGAAATGTCACGTAGAAAATCATTTTCGTTGTTTTGTTTTTGTTTACACCGGAAGTTATCAGCGGTGAGTTGAACAGCTGATCCAACATGTAATAAAAGTTCATATTTTGGTCTATTTCGATAATATCTGCTTCTAAAGATGAAAATTGTAAGTTTCTTTAGTTGATCGAATGTTTTGGTTCATGATAAATATCCAGAAAATAAGATAATTGTTGGTTTGTTTTCCTGATTTAAAAAGGCCGCTAGTTTGTTCGGGCATGCGCAATTGGAACACAGGACCAAGAGAAGTCAATGAAAAATGAATTTTTAATCTTTTTCTTTCTTTTCTACATAGAATATTGGTCAAAGATCACAAAATGATTTAGCCAACTTTAAGTAGATTAGAGAATCTTATTAGGGGCTGAACTTAAAGCTAATTTAATATCAAATGTACTGTCATTTAGAATCATTTCTTGAAATCATGAAACGTGTAATTTGTTCTTTCTGTTATATGTCATGTCTCAATGGCACATGTACATGTATACGCTCTCAGTTCAAGCTCTTTTTTTATTTTTATGGGACGGTTTGTCTGTAAAGTCCCTAGTTACATATAGATCATTTTTGCATTTTGTTTAAAATATTTTTAAAATGTCTGCTAAAATGTCTGCTAAATAAGGAAAAGAAAAGGTATGAGCCTCGAAAATAAAACAGCAAAAAGATTGCATAACACTTTCTTTTATTTCAAGAATTAAAGAAAGGGCAATATGAGAAACGTTTTCAGGTTGTTTTATGAATTTGTCTAATAAAGCCATGAATAATTTTTATCATGTCTATTAATATCTGTGGTTCCGTAGCATTATATGGTACTTTTTGATTTATTTTAATTTGGTTCGCCAAATAAAAAAAATAGAAATCATGGTGAGAAATATTTTCCACTCTTACACTTAAGACCCCACCCCTCCCCCATTATTATTATTTAACAGGTGGTTAACAAAATATCTACATAAGTTGATTAACGGCTCGTAATCCTCATACCGGGGTTTAGCATCGAGATTTCTCGGCATGGGGACCATAAAGAGCTACGGAGCCCCAGCTCATCTATCAATTTAAAAAAAAAACAGTCTTCCTTATCAGAACAGTAATTATAAAAGACCATTGGGGACACTACACGCGGCTGAATAATTGATATTTATCTCAGGTGTACCGGAACGGTAATTATTTTTTAATAAGCAGTAGCCGTCTAGGAGGCAAATCACATTGCTTGTGGTCTCTAAAAGCAAACCAAATCACTACTATAAAACAGCATATGTTTGTATGAAGGGCCTTGAGCAATTTTGAATAAAGATACTAGAAATGATCAATGAAATAAACTTTGCACACCAGCTGTCGTCTACAAATTAAAGCTAGTTTCTAGATAAAAGCAAAGTTATTGTGCTAGATGTCGGAGCTTCTGGTGGAAAGTTCATGCACTTGGGTTTCTTAAGAGTAAAGCATTACCGTAGAAGGTAAAAAATGGTCAGGACAATATAGGTATAATTTGAAAGATTTGTAAAAGTGTTGCAATTAAGCCATACGTAAACAAGAAAAGACCTATTAACCACAAAGAGTATAGAAATATGACACAAACATCCGTAGTATACTTTGATTTAAATGATGCATCTGAAAACTGTATGGTCATTTTAATTTTTATTAATCAAATTCTCGACCAATGCTGCCTTTATATCAGGTTCAAAACAATTTTGTAACCTTTGTTTTAAAATACAATAAGAATATGTACATACATTTAAAAAAAAAAGGTTTTTTTTCGATCTTGTTACATCTCAGAAGGCTCAAAGATTATAATTAATCAGTTATTGCTGTATTCCCAGACAGCACGAATTCGACTACATCAGGAATGTGAACATGAAAAAGGTGATAAAATGAACACGAAATGACGATGAAATGGAGGAAATGGAACACGAGGCCAGTAGGGGATACGAGTTGACGACCAATGGAAAAATATGCGGCGTGGGGGGAGGGGGTCTACGAGATACTCTTATTGTTACACTGTGGTCAGCAATCAGGCTTTCAGGATCTCCGTGTTACAGCCAGAAGGACACCGTGCTAACCCGGCTGCAGGCCTATTTTATATGAACTATATAAAGTTAATAACTACAGTTCTGTATATATACAGTTGAAAAAGACTGTCTGGATGGTATTCGGCTCATAGATCGATCAAGATGTTTACCACTTTGACCAAACTAATAAAGCACTCGAAAGAGAAAGAGATGAGAACCTATCGTAGTATACAGAACACTCTAAAATTAAACATTTATAATCAAAGACTTAACTTGAATCTTTGGTGAGATTCTACTTATTATGTCATAGGAACACGATGAAAAGGGAAATTGTTAAAAAGAGTCGACAATGGTGAGTCAACGTGATAACATGTTTCATGTACGTGATGGCCCTTTTTGGACAGCTCATTAATGAATGACGTTTAGTTTACTGCCTTCTCTTCTCTTTTCCAGGGGTACACAAACTTTAAATACCGTTCCTTTGTTTCATCTCCACCTCCCAATTTCTCATCAACATTTTTATCTCTCTTAAATGGCCTTAAATAGTTATGCTAAAGTAAACACCAACTCACTCACTTTCCCAAAAAAGACTGTTGGTTTGAAAACATGTTGATGATACATGTAGATTAAGTACAAAGTCAACGTAGTGTTTACATCAGCTTAGTATTTGAAACATATTTATCTCCGGGCTATGTTTGTTTATGTTGCTGATTGGATACAAGCACTAAATGGTTTTCAAGACATTAATTACAGGTTCTAGGAGTAAGGAGGTCAATTAATTAGGATAATGGCATAATCCTGGGTACGGTTTAGGTTCCTAGAACTATTAAAGAGCCAATATCATCATATTTACGGCATTCTAAGAGATTGCATGCACCAAGGGCTTCTCCTTCTACCTTCACACCTGGT
This sequence comes from Arcuatula senhousia, assembly GCA_963971305.1. Classification (NCBI taxonomy): domain Eukaryota; kingdom Metazoa; phylum Mollusca; class Bivalvia; order Mytilida; family Mytilidae; genus Arcuatula; species Arcuatula senhousia. The sequence goes on from OZ020305.1 coordinate 53,295,198, forward strand.
CAAAAATGCGTCAACACCTTGATATCTAAAGAAATCTTAGCATATTTTTAAACATAAAGTTGAAACTTTGTTCAGTTACCCTGATTACGAGGCGGGTGCTTTGTCCCAGGTGGTTGAATTAGAAAACCCTGTTACATGCATCTTACATGCAATTTGTCGAGGTCATGACCGTTAAAAAGGTACACCTTGCGGTAAACCCTCACTTTCCTGGCACATGAAAGAAGACTGTTGCAGGTTACGATATGAATAAGACTCCTTTAAGAGCACCTGTAGAATGGTCAATACCAGTCTTCGAAGGCAATTAAAACTCCTTTAACCCACGTCACAACATCATCCACAACTTTTAAGTTCGTCGCCCTAATAGTGTTCGATGCTTGATATTAAGCAATAACTTATGAACGACTAAGTCAGAGACCAAACAAATCGAACAAAAGTTCAAAAATCTTTTGTTAAAAACGGTTATGTCACTTTTAATTGACCATTCTTCAAAGCTTATTGTTTTTTTAACTGTTGGCAAGCTATAGAGAAAATTGATCTATTTTTACATAAATACAATCTTGAAATATTATCGTAAATTACTGAAATTATTTCAAAACTCTTTAGATTGAAGTGTTCATAAAGTATAACGACGTTTAAAGTCTGTATCATTTCTTTTATCGTTTGAATAATAAAAGATCTTAGTGTGCGCTTTGATTTTAAAGCAAAGATTATAATGTTGTTTAAGTAAACTTCAACGTCAGTAGATTATTTCATAGTTTATGTTTAATTTGCCTTCCATTAAATATCTATCATAAGATGATAAAAAAGATGTTGCAACTTGATAGGACTGATAAGGCTTAGAATTTTCGTGATGAAAAGTATTTGTTAAAATGTGTTTTAATTGAACAAGCTTTTGCAAAGATACAGCAACATTTTAAACCAGTAACAAGCATTATGCATTTGTTTGGGGTTTTTTCGCGTCCGTCGCAGGATATAAATTTTGTCTGTGGGCATTCTAGTAAATATTTGTACAGCATTTCCATCATATTGCTATCTGATAGTTAATAGTTAGAATTAAAGAAGCAAGGAAATTATTTCTTATGTAAAATTTACCAACATACATTTGTCTAATTAGGTACAACGATTTGATCGGAAGGAACCAATTAGCGCTGGAAAAAGATATTTGATTCATTAACATAAGCATGCGTCCAAGTAACGTAAAGTTACGTCCAATACACTGATTATTTAATTGCACTAACAACGTATCTGCCTATTATATTGATAGATTGTTACAGTCTTTGGAATTAAAGTCTCATTCATGAAGTGACAATACCGTTTGTATGAAAATGGTTCTCGGCAGCGGTAGAATTAAACAGACATTCAGGGGAATTTGGTGTGTCATTGGTACAGTACAGGATGCAGTTTTTATTCAGATAATTTTACTTTCGTGTAAGTACATTTTTATTACTTTTCCTTATAATAGTTTATGCTTATTTGATATAAAGGTAGAATAAGTTATATCAAAGTTACGAAAGGACTCTGTAAGTAGTTTAACTATAGCGTTAAGGGTCATATTTACATTTATATACAGCATATTTTGTCTCACTAGTTCTATTTGAAAATTTGCAAATAAAGAGTTAGCAATGAACATTGTTGGAATCCACACTGTACGCTAGCTGTTTTTCACAAATGTATGGGTTTTTTTTCATACGAAGATTATTTTCTAAGTCATTAAATTTTCATGTTTTGACGAGACCAATATATTTGTCCTTGGTGTATCATTGTTAGTTATAGTAACATGAAAGATGTTAAAATATTCATCCCATTTTTTCAAGTAGATAGCCATATGTCTGTGTTTTTATGCACTTTATTTTTTTTCTCCCACATCTCTGTTATACCCTTTAAGGTTTTACATAGAGCTAAGGATGTCTCTGCTTGGTTTTGTATATCGCGTCAGACACAGTTATATTTTTTAAAGGGTGTTGCGTTTCTGGATCGACTACTTTTATGTGAGACTTATAGGCAATGGTATGCAGAGAGCATTGGGTAACTGTTCTCAAAAACAAAATCAAAGGTCAAATTTAAGACATAAGAACAATCTTTCGACCCTCTTAATTTTCATAAACAGAATATTTTCGATTAAAAAAAACACTACAGCTCAAGATAAATAGGTATATAGTAGGCAAATTATTTCTCAAAGATCGACAGTATGAGAACAAGACACGGACGTGCCTATAGAAACCCAAAATATATACTTTATAGATAGCTTAGCTTCGAAAACTTCCTATCAAGTCTTTAAAAAAATACAAACCATATAAATAAACCATTGCCTCTGTTTTGTTGTTTTTTTTTTCTTTATTTCTTGGGTTTTTTCGGATATATTTTGTTTACTTTCGGCAGCACAGACGTAGATATCTGCGATTGGGAAATCCTCTTGAAACTGTTTAAATATTTTTTAAACAGTCACCAGAACCCGTATTAAAGATAGAAACAGCATCGCCTTCTTGAAGTATTAAAATTACTACAAAAAATAACATTCCTTAAGTGTGTGTAGTCAAATTCTTACAAATGTACATGAAATTGACTCTAAAAGAAGACTTTGAACACCTAAGCTCTTTGACAATCATGATGACTACAACTTTCTTATCTGTAACTTTTTTTTATCTTTTCTCTTTTTTTTGCCTTCTCCAGCTTCTGAATTTGAGTTGTCATTTCAGAGTCTGTGGGATATACATGTATGATGATTTTCTTGATAGAGCATCATGCATTGGCGCAACAATTGCTAACACAGGGTTATGTTTCTGCTCTGTCGTTGCCTATACACAAGAAAAAGACTAAAGATAAATTATATCTATTTTAGATAAGTGCAGATGTATGTGGGTTTGTCGTAGAGGTTTTGTATTGTCCTCCTGTATCGGATCTAAAATTAACTGTGTTTTGCATGAACAACGCGATGGGTGTGTTGCAAAAAGCGTGAACTGCTTAGGTGCCCTCCCGGAGCACCTGGATTCACTCACGGGGAAGTGAAAGATATGTATCTTTCTTACGTTTTTAGTATGACACATTGACTCTTTGAAATATATAGATTCCTGTAGCAAGTGTTCGTATTTCTTGTTCTATTTCCAGAAGGGGTCTTTCGTTCATAGTTTTAGGATTGATTTTGCGACTTTGATTTGAAGCAAATTGCAAGAAAGCGATTCAAACTATTATTGTCTCAGTTCGGAATATATTTTTGACCAATAAAATCCCCTGCAGTTGGCTAAATTATCCGTTCTTAGCCATCCCTTTTCCCCGGTTGAACTTGCATTTAATTTCATCATCATTTCTTATTCATTCTATTACGCTTTTCGTGTTCACCGCCAAAAACTCAAAGGCGACAAACATTACGGTCTTGTAATAGTTCCTTTTTCTTTTATACACGACTGGTGTAGGTATACAGAGAAATATGCATTCTAGGAATGTCTATTAGGAATTTACATTTGTCACTTCGCATAGAAAACATATCGGCAAAATCCATTAGCTACATAAGTTTAGGTATACATTACAAAAAGATTTATTGTGGTACACCCGTAATTAACGCGTACAACAAAAATATATTATTCGATATACATAAGCTAGAAACAAACATCATACATAAACTTTGTATCAACATGATCAAAAGAATCCTAAAATGTCTAAATGATAAAATTCATCATTAAAATATGGCAAATTTATTATTGCTTTCTTGTGGTGTAAAAGAAAAGACGTATCAACACATTTAAGGTATGTATTCAATTGAATATTTTGGAATATGAAATTAAAATTTTTAATGCTGAAATTTCAGGTATGATCAGTTTAAACATCTCCTGAGAACCGTCAGAAAATGTTGTGATGACAGTTCAATTTAGTTAGTTAGTTAGTTAGTTATTGCTTTACTCCCAAGCAGCGCGATTTCGGCTATATCCGGGAGATGAACATGAAAGTGGTGATACAATGAACATGAAATGATGATGAAGTGGAGGAAATGGGGACACAAGCCACTGGAAAAAGGAGTGATGGGTAGGGACGGGAAATTTTGCCTCCTGCATGGGGATCCTACGGGTCCTACTCTTACCGAGACCTGCAGCAGGGTTCTTTAACGTGCGAGAAACGTGACATTTTTCCCAACACGGTGCACCACTATGGTTTGCGGTCAGGTTTTCCGCATTATCGCCTGACGACCCCGCATCTCTCGATGTCAGGGCTGCCCCATTCAACCACCTGGGGCACACATCCCAGTCGCTTTGTGGGCAAAGCGGCCTGACCCCGATGTCAGGTTTCTGAGCGCTCTTTAGTGGACTTTTACCGACAAGCTTAACGCTGCTGCGGGCCTATTCGCCTCCCGGGCCCCGCACGGGACGGATGACAGTTCAAAAATATTTTATTACAACCCTAGTTTTACCATAGAACTGTATGGACAGTCCTTCCCTATGACAGATTGAAAACTGTTCAAAGCCCTTGGAAATTTTACCAAATTTCAAGTATTGCACTTTGAAAAAAATATTTAGTTTTTACAAAATACCGTGCAAAGTGACTCTTTTAGTCATATCTTTGAATTAAGTCTTTTTGGTAAAAATATTGATGCTTTGATTCATACTTTAAAATGTATACTTATGTCATTATTCAACCATTACAGCGGTCAAGTTTGTCGGTTTTGAGTGATGATACATCACCAAACCATTAAATGTTTGACGTGTTGTGTTGGATTTAAAATCGACATGCTTGATTTTTTTTTACATCAGTCCATATATGCTTCTTAGCTAGCTGTCAGTAACTTCGGGTGTTCTCAAGAGAGGATCTTTAAGTGCCTTTACTTTCTTGTTGTCCTTTTGTCTCAGGTTATCTCTTGTTGAATTGAAAATTCTATCGATTTGATTTTTACTATGTGGTAGTTTGTGCTTTGTTATTGATTATCTATAGGGGGGAGGTTGCGCAAAAAAACAAGTTTAACCCCGCCACTTTTTTAATGTGCCTGAATCTTCAATCCAGGGCCAATTGAAAAACAGCGAGCAGCGACCACTGGTCACATGCATTGAAGGCTGCTGACAGTTTTCCATTGTGGATTTTTTAAATTGTCGTTTATATTGTAGGTTGTGTCGTGTACACTTATTCCACTTCTCATAATATTCTATCTTATCATCTTTTTTTTTCAATTTAGCCATCAGTCTTTGCATGGTCATGCCAATGAGCTTTCTGTTATTTTTCATTTGAATAAGCAATAAAGGCTTCGTAACAATGTTTTCTAACATCCATTCTAGACAATATTGAATGATGACAAATAATTTAATAAAGTCATATTCAAACTAGTCACCATTTGATATTGTTTTGAATGGAATATATCTTGTGATAAAGTATCTTCGGAATATTTTTGACAACAGATACGCATAAAAGATACTAAATGCGTGTGAAATGTTAATATGAAACGAAATCAAAAGAGGTAAAAATTCTCGCCTTTGCTGCGTAAATTGTAATTTAATTTTTCTCAAATTTAATTGCTAAGCATCACGAAAGGAAAGGGCAATAAATGTATATTTTCTTCCATTTAACGGTACTATGAACGGCGGATACTCTGATAACGCAGTGATTATCTAATGATATAGGTTTGTTATTCTAGACAGTGAAACTGCCTTTAATGGACAATTTAGTATCTAAGATGGCATTACTAGGAGACCATTAGTTCATTTTGTCAGAGAAAACTACTAAGTATAAGAAGTGGTCCGTCTTCTTCATTGTGCATACGTGCAATGCAAAAACATCTACACGGAGTAACATTTAAATGGCGTATAGATGTTAGATGTTATAATAACGAAACAAGTTAAACTTGTTTAACACAAATAGAACTATAATTGAGGTTTGCTCGTCTATCTTAAAGTAAATAAAATGGATAAATTTGCATCTGCCTTAAAGCATATTGACTGATCAAATTAAGCAAGAAAAAAATATAGGTCGATGTGCTCCTTTTTATGCTATAACCGTTGATGATTTTGGTGGGAAACAGGTTTTCTCTAGAGTTTTCATTCATTTTGCATGCTGCTAAATGGCATCTTAATTTAAACTTCTAAAAATAATAACAGAGTAGGTAAAATGATACGTCAGAACACACTGGATAATACAAAGGGTGTTGTGATGTATCATCTTCTTTTGTTTTTTAAATGAGAATAGATGTGTAACCGTTAGAGTTTGATGTACCATGTAAAACGGTGTGTTTATTTGCTATTTGATAAACATAGTGTGACAAAAATATATATATATATATACTAGTATTTCGGATACAACAAACTTTATGTTTTCAATGTCTTGTTTTAAAAAAATTGCAGAACTCTTACACTGTACGATTTCAAAGGTCTCTCAACGGTGAAATGTACATATCAAAAAGCCTATTTGTTTAGTGGTCGTTGACAGGCTTGGTAGCAGTTCGATTGGGTTGTCAAAGTGTTGACGTGTGTTCGAAATGAAACTCTATCATTTCATCTATTAATATCCAAAATCCTTCTGCAATTTTCCAAGCAATTACATGTTCACTGTCTTGTAAAATGAAATTGTCTGCCTGCCACATATTGATACGGGCTTCGTCAATAGAGCGAAAAAGAAAGGGGAAAATTTTCGCATTTCGTTAAATGACGCTTATTTCTTATGTATATATATTTTTCTAAGTTTTCAATCTTCAAAGTGTTTTTTTCCTATAATTCCAAACAGTATAATCTATTACCGCTTAATCAAAATAGGTTGTAATAAATTATTTAGAACGTTAATCAAAGAGCATGGTGGATTCAACAGACTTAATTAGATCATTTCATCAATCAGGTTTCTAGCGATGTTTACGCCCAACAGACTAGTCAAGTGCTCTGAATTTAAATCAAGATTTTCGTTGAAGTGTTCTTGTATCTGATGATGAAGAACCCGGATAATAATGAAGACTCGTAGACCGAGGAAATAATTTATTTCCGGTACCAATTTTAATCAACAATTCTGACCTTTAAGATGCCCTTCTAATTATAGATCTCGTAAAACGGGCCAATAGATACAAGCATATCTGGTTAATCAAAGCGCTAAAGCGTTAAAAGGCAGTGCTAAATCTAAGCACTAAAAAAAAGAATGATCTGTGTTTCATAAACTTGAAACATAGAACATCAATTTTCTTTGTTTGCTCCGCATTCTTGCACATTTGTTAAGAGATCTGTAATAAGGCTCCGCCCACTTGATCAAAGGTCAAAGGTAAATATTAACGTGTATTGATATACGATATGTAATGCACATTTATAATGCATTCTATGGTGGGGTATAAAGATGTACCTCTTATTTTAGACAATCTGTATACAATTCAAAATACATTTAAACAATGAAAATACACGATTAATGTTGAAAAGATCCTGTGGTAGGAATATTGGCTGACCAATTTACCCTGTCTAGACGAAAAAAAAACGCGAAAATCAGATAGCTATATGTCTCTATAAGGCTCTGCCTAAAAATCTAACATCAAAAACTTAAAGTTAGCGTAGGCGTAATTTTACACCGATGACATAATTTTGAAATTTAGCGAAATCTGGATGTTAATGGTAAAATGGGACAAATGTGTAAAAGTTGTATCTCCATGTCAAACAAACGCTATGTCGGTGAAACCATTTTGCATTGCCATTTGGCTGCTACATGTTCTTGTTCTTATTTAGTTATAAAGTGGCAGATCCGTTGCATCTCTTCTGTTTTTCGGAAGTTTGCGTTAATAATCACGGTTTTGTTATTTTGTGGAGATTTTTGTGTTTGCTTCCTGTATGGTTTTGACTTTTTTGGACTTAAGGATTCGAATGTCCCTTTAATATTTCGTTTCTTCTCTCCTTAAGTAGCAAGAAAGAAAGAAATGACGATTCTGTGCCAATGATAAAATATATTGTTTTAAATTTTAGCTAATGCAAAATTATAGAACAGTCCTTGTGTGATCATTGGATTCTTCCAACATTCTGACAAACTTTAGGTACATCTTATTATAAATTCCTCCCATATACATAATGTTCATTTGATGAACAGCTGCACTACTTAACCCACTTAAGCAGTGTTTCTTCAGAACCATCTTCTAAGTATTTTATACACATCTTAATAGGAGATAAAAACATGTTTAAAACATTTATAATAAACTCTAAATGTTTAATTTATTATCTCAAATGCTTAAAGATTAGTCTGGTGATTCTTTAGTTACAGTAATGTTTAAGAAATTAATTATAAATACGGCATTTATAATAATTTTTCAACCCACGCTAAATGATGGAACATTTGTACACTTGCTTTGTGAATGCTTAAGATTTGAATTATTTTTTTAAACAAGAATATTAATGTTTTCGAACCAAAACAGGAAATAGGAATCCAACGCATCTGCAAATAGCAGATCACACACTGTCATCAGAATTCCACCTTTTTAGCTCACCTGGACCGAAGGTCCAGGTGAGCTATTACCATCACTTGGCGTCCGTCGTCGTCTGTCGTCGTCTGTCGTCGTCTGTTAACAATTTTTCAAAAATCTTCTCCTCTGAAACTACCAAACAGAATTTAATGAAACTTGGTATGAATGATCCTTAGGGTGTCCTGCACCAAACTTGTGTTTTGACTTTTAATCCGTTAAAAAACATGGCTGCCGTTACTAAAAATAGACTAGGGGGGTCAGACTACTGTTTTTGGCTTATAAATCAAAAAGTATAAGAGATAGAGGAAATCTGAGGCACGCTACTGATTCAGCATCAAAAGCTCTACAAAAGTCTCCATTTGGTCAAAGTTGTCAGATGACCCCTTATAGGGGTTACGGCCCCTGAAAGGTGAAAAATAGCATTTTTTCATGTTTTTGGCCTACAGAATGAAAACTATTGCAGATAGAGATTAGCTGTTGCTTGCTTAAATGTTCAGCTCATTTAACTCTTCAAAAGTCTCCATAGGGTCGAAGTTGTCAGATGACCCCTTATAGGGGTTACAGCCCCTTAAAGGTGAAAAATAGCCATTTTTCATGTTTTTGGCCTACAGAATGAAAACTATTGCAGATAGAGATTAGCTGTTGCTTGCTTAAATGTTTAGCTCATTTAGCTCTACGAAAGTCTCCATAGGATCGAAGTTGTCAGATAACCCCTTATAGGGGTTACGGCCCCTGAAAAATGGCATTTTTTCATGTTTTTGGCCTACAGAATGAAAACTATTGCACATAGAGATTAGCTGTTGCTTGCTTAAATGTTCAGCTCATTGAGCTCTACAAAATTCTCCATAGGGTCGAAGTTGTCAGATGACCCCTTATAGGGGTTACGGCGTCTGAAAAATAGCGATTTTTCATGTTTTTGTCCTACAGAATGAAAACTATTGCAGATAGAGATTAGCTGTTGCTTGCTTAACTGTTCAGCTCATTTAGCTCTACAAAATTTTCCATAGAGTCGAAGTTGTCAGATGACTCCTTATAGGGGTTACGGCCCCTGAAAAATTGCAATTTTTCATGTTTTTGGCCTACAGAATGAAAACTATTGCAGATAGAGATTAGCGGTTGCTTGCTTAAATGTTCTGCTCATTTAGCTTTACAAAATTCTCCATAGGGTTGAAGTTGTCAGATGACCCCTTATAGGGGTTACGGCCCCTGAAAAATAGCCATTTTTCATGTTTTTGGCCTACAGAATGAAAACTATTGCAGATAGAGATTAGCTGTTGCTTGCTTAAATGTTCAGCTCATTTAGCTCTACAAAAGTCTTCATAGGGTCGAAGTTGTCAGATGACTCCTTATAGGGGTTATAGGTGAAAAATGGTGTTTTTGGCCTGTAGAATGAAAACTATTGCAGGTAGAGAAAAGCTGTTGCTTGCTTAAATGTTCAGCTCATTTAGCTCTACAAAAGTATAGGGTCAACATCAAGACCAGGTGAGCGATTCAGGCTCCTGGGAGCCTCTTGTTAGATTTCAAAATAAATTTCTTGACGGAAATGTTCACATCGGCAAATCGAAACTGGAAATAGGATTCTGGAAGGTCTATAAATTGCTAGGACTTACAAATGGCAAACCAAATATTTTTTTCTTATTTCAAATCATTCTCGAGTAATGCTATTTCAAAAAATCTGTTAAAACAGAGTTTTTTACCTACCGGCGTACGGATGGACATGAATAAAACTTAATGCACCAACAAGCCGTTTGGGATTGTTTGCATAAAATAAATTGATGCGGATGTATTTTAAAGTCACATTACGCTTTAAGGTTTACAAATAAAATCGAAAACTAAAATGTTACAAAAAAGTTTATACAAAAGTTGATTAATCTTGTAAAACAATCAAACTCAGTCCAAAAATGTCAATAGACTCAATACAATTATGAGAACCTTTGAGTGATTTCGATACTTTTTATTGATATTCTGGCATGTCAACACGGCTACGGAGCAGCGTTTGTCATTATTTACACATTACAGAAATCAAAGGCTATAATTTACGTAAAAGGCTTCATTAAGAAAGACTTCTCTACTAACAAACAAATGACAGGTCATATTAAATAAGAGCCTGGTTCAGACTATATTTTTCTCAGTACGGCTTCAAAACTAGGCCATGTCTGTTTTTCTTGGCACGGACATAAACTGACATTATATAACTTGCTGGCGCAAATGGGAATAATAAATTTGCTAAGACAATATTTAGTCAGTATTTTCTCCAAGCGTTTGGATTATACTGCACTTTATTAGTTTATAATAACTATTTTATACTGAAATATCTCCATATTAGCTCAGTAGATCACCATTAAAAATTATGAGGAATGTCTACACGCTATGTATTCTCAAACTAGAAGTGAAATCACTTTCTGCTGTGTTCTTTTCTATAACCCCGTTTACAGATAAGCTTGTAACATGAAAAAAAAATACTATTTACGGACGCTTTTAACATGTTCATAAAAAATCCTTTATACTGGGTACATTATAAAGCTACAAATATCCTATTTGATATTCAGGTGTTTTTGTTTTGTTTGTTTGTTTTTATGGTAGTTCTTAAAACAATAAATTTACAACTACACGAAATACTAACACTTATTTATAGAGGTGCGCTGCAGAGTTTACCGTGGAAGATATTGACGTAATAAAAATTGCCACTTGAAAAATTCAATTTTAATTTTTTTTTGTACTCAAAATGCATTTGTTCATTTGGTTTCTGTTTAAAAACATTTAAGAACCATTATATATGTTAGCTAGATGATAAACAACACAACACCGATGCTATCTTGGCATAGCTTAGCTAGCTTTCTGTGTCATATTTATAATGATAATCATGTTTTTTGTCGCTGTAGCTATTATACTTCATATGTCAATATGTAACATCAAATACGGTAGTTTGCAATTGATAACGGAGAAATTTGCTTGTAAATCAAACTGTTGAAAATATCAAAAACGAATGTTGACCAGTTTGAGATGACAATAGAATTTGAAGGTTTGGTGCCATAAAACACGGTCAGGTTAATTCACATTTTATTTGAAATGCCCGTTATCAAGTAAGGACGGTTGTGAATCTGGTATGTCTTTTCCTTGATTGGTCTTCTCTACTTGGACATTTATATTGATCATCCCTGTTAGGTTATTTTGTTTTTACCTTTATTTGTTTCTATAATTAGAGTGAGTGAGTGAGTTGGTGTTTTACGCCCGTGCAACGCTATATAGGTTATTTACAGGCAATGAACATGAAAAGGGTGATATAATGAACATGGAATGATGATGATAAATGAAATATGGGGGTTGGGTGGGACACAAAGGAACAGTAAATTTGAAGAACCACAGGAAAATGGGAGAGGTGGCCATGTTTAGGAGCGGAAAATTTAGCCTATGTGGTGCACTATTTGGCGGTCCACAAAGGGGTCTTTTACGTGCATGAAGCGTGGCACTCTCCACACACGTCGGCCCACTATGGTTGGCGGTCAGGGTTTCCGTATTATAGACCTGACAACCCCCGCGGACGAGGGCCACCTTATTCAGCCACCTAGGGTACACACTTGGTCGCTCTGTGGGCTGAGCACTGACCCGACGTCAGAATCCCAAGACCCTTAGTCGCCTCTTACGACAAGCTAGGCTCTGCTGCAGGCCTATTCGCCACCCGGGCCTTGCACGGGACTCTATAATTAGAACATACAAAAGTTTTAAAAAATGCTAAATAGCGCCGAACAACTGCTTATCGTTAGATTATTTGAATTACTACCAAAAACATAGCATTACTAGTACATGTATTTGATTTATGGTTCTGGTTTTGACAATTTTGTCGCTTGTCATCTGCTCTGCTTGACATAATACTTTAGGAATACAATCTGCTTCTAGCTAAAAAGACATAATTTGATTGCATGTTGGCAATAAACGACGGAATTCTACATGTTTTATGATTTCATGCAATGATTTGATTTCTTTATCATGTAAATGCATTTAAAGGATAATAATGCAAAGAGCTTGTAATCAAACAACCTGAAAATAAATTTAAAGCATGTTACAATAACTGCGTTGCAGTAGAATTTCAGTTTGAGCCTAGAACATGCTTTACATGCTAGACCACCCAAAACATATAGATACAACTACGCATGAGCTAACAGACATCTTCTTTGATCAATTCCCGGGCCAGTATATAGTAAACAACAACAAAAATGTCCCGAGTGAGTGAGTGAGTTTGTGTTTTACGCTCTTGCAACTCTATATAGGTTATTTAAAGGCGATTAACATGAAAAGGATGATACAATGAATATGAAAGAATGATGATAAATGAAATATACGGGTAGGGTGGGAAACAAAGGAACAGTAAATTTTGAAGAACCACAAGGTGGGTAGAGGCGGAAATTTTAGCCAATGTCGGGCACTACTTGGTGGTCCACGAAGGGGTCTTTTACGTGCATGAAGCGTGGCACTCTCTTCACACGTTGGCCCACTATGATCAGCGGTCAGAGTTTCCGTATTAAAGACCTGACAACTCCCGCGGACGAGGGTCACCCTATTCAGCCACCTAGGGTACACACTTTGTCGCTCTGGGGCAGAGCACTGACCCGACATTAGAATCCCAACACACTTAGTTGCCACTTACGACAAGCTAGATTCTGCTGCGGGCCTTTTCGCCACCCGGGCCTTGCACGGGACCAAAAATGTCCCGAAAAAAATGATTGTAGATCCACTTTTCACTTTGGTTAATATACATTATTATAGTTATCTGATAGAGTCAAAGGTGTACTAATGGGAAAATCAAATGTCGATCGTTAGTCCCTTAAAGACATAGTAGTTGAAAAAATCGGTATACATAAAATCATCACACCAAACAAACCTTATAACACACAAAACACATACAACAAGGGGTTGCACTAAGTCGTGCTAAGCATACCCCCACTCGACCATTCAGACAACAGGAAGTAGATGACCGACTGACCTGGAAAGGGAGGCTCATCATGCTAAAGCTGTATACCAAATTTGAAATCAATCCCTTTTGTAAAAGCCGAGAAATCTGTTACGAAAAATTGTCTATTTTTGACCAATTAAAAGTCTAAGTTGGCTCGGAAAACAGGAAGTAGATGATGGACTGACCTGGAAAGGGGAGGCACTGTATAACTCATCATGTTGAAGCTGTGTACCAAATTTGAAACCAATCCATCTAGTAGAAGACAAGAAATCTGTTACGAAAAATTTCACATTTAAAATATTTTACCCTAAAAAAGTCTAAGTCGGCTCGGAAAACAGGAAGAAGATGACGGACTGACCTGGAAAGGGGAGGCACGGTATAACTCATCATGCTGAAGCTGTGAACCAAATTTGAAACCAATCCATTCAGTAGAAGCCAAGAAATCTGTTACGAAAAATTTCACATTTCAAATTTTTTTCCCTAAAAAAGTCTAAGTCGGCTCGGAAAACAGGAAGTAGATGATGGACTGACCTGGAAAGGGGATGCAAGGTGTAACTCATCATGCTGAAGCTGTGTACCAAATTTGAAACCAAACCATCCAGTAAAAGCAGAGAAATTGAACCGGACGGACAGACAGACGGACGGACAAGGTGATTGCAATATAGCCCCCTCTCTTACGAGTGGGGGTATAACAACCGAATCACGATCAGTAACGTGAACTTACAATGTAAGTCGAAACGAGGGTGAACTCAGGTGCTCCGGAAGAATAAGTAGCTTCTGCTTGCTATATCACACCCGGTACGATCGCTTTAGTGTGGATCAAACCCGGTTAAGGACATCAATACTAAATATAAACCTCTTATGTCAAACCAACAACTGCTCTCATCTGAGAGATAAATATTCGTATTTCAAATATACTTTTGTTTGATCATCTGCTAGTTTGAAATATCTTCTTTGATAAAAGTTCTTACTTTAATTAAAATGGCATCGAATGATATTTTCAATTCCGAGAAAATGCAATAAACATCTTCAAGATGAGAAAAAGGGAAAAACATACAATAGCCGTTACATAACTATACTAAGAAATTAATCTCATCAACGAAATATCTTAAGGATGTTCAATAAGTGTATAAGCTATTAAAGATCTTAATCAAAGACATCAACTTGAAGTCTTAATAAGTTGGTTGATCTAAATAACATTCGATTTCTCATCCCGGGCTGTAAACTAATTACCCAGCCACTGTACGATAAGGACGTAGTATATATTTTATCGTTGATAAATCGTAATATCAGCTATATAGATTTAATGATTAGGATGCTTAAACTGGTATTAAAAGAACCGAGACAAAATTAATTGCGGCTTTAAAGTTAAGGAGATCTATATGTAACTCATTAGTTCCTCTATGAGATAACTGCTAAAATAACACTTGTGCATACTTAGCATGTCTGACATTAAGTAAAAAAAGCTACGCCGAGCGCAGCATGATACGACCGCAACAAGCTGAACCCTGTTCGTTGGAGGCCCAATGTGGATAGTCTATTGCTTTTGTCACATGAAGCCCATGGTGGACTTACAAAACTTTTTGACACATGCATCTTGTGGTGGACTTTAAAATGCATATTTGACACATATGTACTTACTTTAACATCTATGATCTAATACGAAAATAAGCCTTATTTATATACATGTATTTTAAAATTGACATTTTTGGCCCTTTGACCCCTAATATCTCAAAAATTGTAAGAGAAATATTGCAAATTAAGACAGAGATTTTCATAAAGAATCCAATGAAAAGAAGATTTTGAAAATTGGACCAAAAAATTTTCAAAAAATTTAATAAATAATAAACATTCTACATCAGTTTTGTCATTACACCTGTTTTAGCCCCTTTTGACCCTTTTTTTAAAAACAACAGGGGCCATAAACCCCAAATTCAATACCAACATTTATTAGCCGAGTTGCAACGAAGTTGAACTCGGCTATTGTGATGATGATGGCGGGCGGCTGGGCGGGCGGGCGTGCGGGCGGGCGTCAACAATTGGTTTCCGGACCATAACTCAAAAAGTTGTGAACCGATTTTAATGAAACTTTGGTATATTGTTACATACCATAAGAGGAGGAACCCTATTGATTTTGGGGTAAATCCGTTCAAGGTCAAGGTCACAGCGGCAGAAAAACCTTAGAAAATTTCTTAAATTAATGGTTTCCGGACCATAACTCAAAAAGTTGTGAACCGATGTTAATGAAACTTTGGTATATTGTTACATACCATAAGAGGAGGAACCCTATTGATTTTGGGGTAAATCCGTTCAAGGTCAAGGTCACAGCGACAGAAAAACCTTAGAAAATTTCTTGAATTAGTGGTTTCCGGACCATAACTCAAAAAGTTGTGAACCGATTTTAATGAAACTTTGGGATATTGTTAGATACCATAAGAGGAGGAACCCTATTGATTTTGGGGTAAATCCATTCAAGGTCAAGGTCACAGTGACAGAAAAAGATTAGACAATTTCTTGAATTAGTGGTTTCCAGACCATAACTCGAAAAGTTTTGAACTGATTTTAATGAAACTTTAGGATACTATTTCATACCATAAGAGGAGGAACACTATTGATTTTGGGGTAAATCCATATAAGGTCAAGGTCACAGCGACAGAAAAACATTTGAAATTTACTTAAAAAAGCAGTTTCTGGTCAAATACTCAAAAAGTTGTCAACAGATTTTAATGAAACTTTGTAATGTTGTTTTGTTACCAATTATAAGAGGAGACACCCAAATGATTTTAGGGTAATTTCGTTATACGGCAACTCGGCTTTTGCACCCATGTGCATATTGATTTTTTAGTGTATTAAAACTTCATAAGAATTGGCTGGCCCACTTCAACTTAATTTTTGGTATAAGACCTTGACAAACTTTAAAAAATGGTGTTTTTTGCCCCTTTGACCCCTAATTTCTCATAAATGGTTAAAGATATTGCAAATCTAATTGAAAAACACAGGCAGGGATTTTTACAAGGATTCAAAAGAAAAAAAGATTTTGAAAATCGGACCACAAATAAAAAAGTCGATTTTTTTTATGTGGCCCCTTTTTTGACCCCCTATAGCAATGTAACAGTGCAATTTTATCAAAACCGTTGACACATTTACATGACAGAATTTAATGATGAATTCAATAAAAAAAGAATTTTCAAATTGAATGATAAAGGTAATAACAAAACTACCGAACTTGAATGATCAATCTCATAGTCCAGAGAAAATGACAAAAACGAATCAGTCATACCGGAGAACTGGTGGATCGCAATGGTACTGACTTGGTACAGGCATTTCAAACGAAATGGTGGGTTAAACCAGGTTTTAAGGCGCCAAACCTCCCACTTCCATTGCGATCTTCAAGTCTATAATATATAGTTACGTAAAAAATATTATACACTGTAAAATTTGCTTAGCTCATACATGTAATATATAAATTAAGCGATGCTGTAATAGTTACTCGGAATAAAGTTTAGTTGAACAAGATATGATATGGAATATAACATAAGCAAAATCTCGAAGTTCTAAGAGTTGTAATGAAACCAGAAGAATCAAAGATCGCAATGGTCCTGACTTGGTACAGGAATAATAAACATTCTATAACAGTTTTGTCAATACACCCATTTTAGCCCCTTTTGACCTTTTTTCTAAAACAGCAGGGGCCACAAACCCCAAATTCAATACCAACATTCCTTTACTGGATATAATCATCATATTTAAACTTCATAACAATTGGCTGGCCCGCTACAACTTTATTTTGAGTATATAACTATATGCCTAAACAGACTTTGAAAAATGGTGTTTTTGGCCCCTTCAACCCCTAATTTCTCAAAAACGGTTAGAGATATTTCAAATCTGATTGAAAAAACGCAGGCAAGTATTTTTATAAGGATTCTAATAAAAAAAAGATTTTGAAAATCGGACCACAAATAAAAAAGTCAATTTTTTGGGTGTGGCCCCTTTTTGGCCCCCTATAGCAATGTAACAGTGCAATTCTTATCAAAACCATTGACACATTTAGTTGACTGAATTTAATGATGAATTAAATTAAAAAAGATTTTTCAAAATTGAATGAATCATAAACATTCTACAAGAGTTTTGTCAATTTAATCCCATTTAGCCCCTTTTGGCCCTTTTTTCTAAAACAGTAGGGGCCACAAACCCCAAATACAATACCAACCTTCCTTAAGTGGTTACAATATCATTTCCAAATTTCATATCAATCGGTCAATATTTACTCAAGTTATCGCACGGAAACCAAATGTCCACAGACGACGACGACGACGACGACATCGCCATAACATTATACGATCGCAAAAATTTTGCGGTCGTATAAAAGTATACAGTTAATAAAACGTAGCTTTAACGAAAATGGGTACTAGTATTTACATTAAGGCCCTTGCATCTGAATCTTTTTTTCAAATAGCAAAGTCTTTTTATTAAAACATTTATACGTCATTTAAAAAAATGTGCAATTAATATGACAATAAATAATAAGCTAAAATCTTGTTGATGTAAAGCCCACGAAATAAATAGACAACCTCCAATGAACTATAATTTCTATTAGTGTCACCAAACCCGACGTACAGATTGATAATAATGACCCATATGTTTATATATTTTTAACGTGCTGCTACAAAGTACATGTTAATGTAAAAAGTAAAGCCATGAATGCATATCCCTGTTTATGTACATCAATAACATTTTAAAACATAAGTTACAATTTTGATATATTAACACCCCAGCATTATGTTACGATTATTGAGTCCCCTTTTCTGATATTACCTATTCTTGTAATCCAATATCGACTTACAGAGTGGCAATGATAGAAAAATACCTCAAATTTGTTGGTCCGATTCTTGGGTCTTGGTTCGTTGTGTTGGATAAAATAAGAAACTCTGACAAACTAAATATGACTTTGCTTTACTTTTTCAGGTTGGCACGTTGCATCGATGACAACTTTTAATCCAATATTTAACCAGACACCTGTCAATATAACGTACTACACCGGAGAAACAGCAACGCTAAGATGTTCAGTGAGTCACCTTGGACCAAGCAGGGTATGTATATCCTGATAACCAGAAATCTAATACTGAATGATACATTTTAATTGCACTTCTTAAGTTGTAGCAAAATTTATTGTCTGGAACTTTGTTGTCATTTGTATTTTGTAGAAATGTCTGTTCGTCCGTCCGCCCTAAATCCCAAAATTTCCGCTTACTGACAACTGCCACAGCAACCATATTGGTATGGTAGATACACCTAGTGATGCCAAGCACAAAGGATGCTCCGAATGCTGGTTGTGACCTGTATTTTCCGCATTGATGATTGATGGTTTGTTATGACGTGATATTTTATAAAAGTCGTCGTAAAATTTCTCACGTGCCAAGTATTTAAAAACCTTCGATTGTAAGGATGGAGGGTATTATTGCAACAACACTAAGTAAATAAAAGGGACAAATGTGACTATTAATGCTTGGATTCGTGGCGTCTTAGATTTTCATTTTAAAAAGTTTTTTGGTTTATTTTTGGTTTTGTTTTTACTCCTTTTTTGTTTGTTTTCTTTTGGTTTTACTTTTTTTAATTAGGCAAGTTGTGAAAAATGTACCTTTCTATTGATACTGGATTCCATAATGAAATACTACAGTAGTATAGATGCACCGATCATTTATCATTTCTCAGGACGTCCCCGACGTCCCATAGGCTGCCTGTGACGTCATATCCACTTCCGGTCCGCCATCTTGCTTCCGGTCCGCCATCTTGCTTCCGGTTCCGCCATATCCACTTCCGGTCCGCCATTTTGCTTCCGGTCGGCCATCTTGCTTCCGGTGACGCAACATCCGGTATTTAAGGGGAGGTAATTCCGCAAAGTCACCGAACGGTAAAAGGCTTGTTACTTAGTTATTCCTTGACCGATTCCTTTCGGGTTTGTTGTATTGTTTTTAGTAAGACAATGTCTCTTTGATGATTTTCTTTGTGGTCTTCAGTGGTCATTAGAGGCTTGACCAGTAGGTGACCATTTCCTATTTCTTATCAAAGGTGGAGTTGTCGTATATCGTTGGAAAGGTCGCAAGGTGTAGTTGCAATTTTTGAGTTGTTTGAGTCGGTAGTGGTCAGTGGTCAGTCAGGGCTTGACCATTAGGTGACCCCTTTTTCTTCTTGTTGTATACTTAGCGTGTAATATGTCATTGTAAAGCTTGTGAGGTCTAGTTTTATATTCTTTCTTTCGTGTCAATCTAAGGGAAGTAACTCTTGGTTTGTACTGTGTTTTAAGTCTTGTATTTGATACCGTTTTGTAAGGAATTTGCCGGGCTTTGTGGGGTAGTACTGGTTTGCTCTTTTTTATAGGGCGTTAGGGATAACAAATCGATTTTAAGTTTCGATAATTTATTTTGAACACAGTAATAGGTTTCAGTCTTCATCCTCGTCGTCTTCACTCTCCTCGTCAGGCCTGAACTGTTTTATTTTCTCATCCAGCAAGTACTTTCTCTTCTCAGTAGCGTATTTCCAAGACTCTTCATACTCATAATCTTCATCGTCCCTCAGTCGTTTTGCTGTTTGTTTGATCTTCTTGTGGAGTGGATCTCGTGCCATTTCCATTTGCCACATAATGTTATTGACGTAGCGATTTTTTAAAGCTTCTCTATAGAGCGGGAGCAAATCCAAGTCAGCCTTTGATATTGCCTCTTTTTCGTGGTGACCTTTTTCCGTGTATTCATCCATTTTCTTTTCGTGTTCGTCTTTGTAGCTGATCATCACTTGTCCAATAAAGTCACCCCACGGATCAAACTGTTCTCCGGGGTAAGTTTCTTCGTCTTCAGACAAGTCGTCACTCTTTTCTGATTCCGTATCCTCCTCTTCCTCTTCCTCAGTTTCCCATTCCGGGTCCTCCTTCAACCATTCCGGTTCCTCCATTTTTCTTTGATGCTTCTGTTCTTTGTGTCTCTGTAGATTGAACAACTTTTGACTTGTGTATCCGCATACGTCGCAATGGTACATCTTTCCTTCTCGACGGCCGGGTTCTATCTGATGATTTTTGTTCCGTCCGTGTAAATTTATCTATCACTTCTGAATAGTATAACATGTTGTTAACAGAATCCTCATTGCCGGTGCGGATTTGATCGGGTCTCGTTAAATTGTCTTTCTTTCTTTTCCATACATAGGCAAAGAATGCATTCCTCAAATTTGCTAAGCTCTTTCTATTGTATGCAAGCTTCAATGCTTTGAATCTACGCCATTCTTTAAATATTTGCTGGCATTCTATGCACGGCACAATTAAATTTTGTTTCGATTTATAAAACTGATCTTTTGGCTTCCTCTCGCCGCATTTACGACAAACACGTTCCCCGTTCTCACTTTCAATGTTCTTTTCTATGAGTTTTAGAAGATAATCCATTACATTTACGTGCGTCTTGTTCGAATACATTTGAGCCACTGACAACATTGATCATTCATTTTGCCTTTTCAAAATTGTATCGTCCAATCACCTCTCAGCATTTTATCACGTGACTTACTCTTTGCTCATCTCGCTCTTTTGCAGCTCATCTTGCTCTTTACCTTGCTCATCTTGCTCTTTTGCAGCTCATTTTGCTCATTTACCTTGCTCATCTTGCTCTTTTCCTTGCTCATCTTGCTCTTCTGCAGCTCTTTTTTGCTCTTTACCATGCTCATCTTGCTCTTTTGCAGCTCTTTACCTTGCTCATCTTGCTCTTCTGCAGCTCTTTTTTGCTCTTTACCATGCTCATCTTGCTCTTTTGCAGCTCTTTACCTTGCTCATCTTGCTCTTTTGCAGCTCATTTTGCTCATTTACCTTGCTCATCTTGCTCTTTTGCAGCTCATTTTGCTCATTTACCTTGCTCATCTTGCTCTTTTGCTGCTTTTCTTACTAATTTGATCACCCAGCAGCAGCAGCAGCAGCAGCAGCAGCAGCCATTTTACCCTCTTCCCCCTTTCACTTACGCAGCAGCAGCAGCAGCCGTTTAAGACCTTCTCCCCCCCCCCTTTTCACTTACGCAGCAGCAGCAGCAGCCATTTCACCCTCTTCCCCCCCTTTCACTTATGCAGCACCAACCGATTCCTTACCTTCTTCCCTTTTCTTCTAGTTGTGTTTTTCCTTTCCTGTGTTAACTTGTACAACTTTTGTGAAGCAGGGAATCCAGACCACTTTATACTTTTAATTTTCCATAGGCCCTGTGTTAAATCTGTTGGCGACTCGTGTCACCCCCAGATCTCAGCAATGTCGTGTGTAATCATGCGGAACTAACTATTCCATTGAGATTATTTTGTACTTGACAACCCAATATCTTGTAACCAGTTCAAACCGGTTTCTTTTCGTTCCGATACTACCCCTTTGCATTTCTATTTTTAACCCTAACCCTAACCCTACCCCTAGCTATTCTAGCTTGTAATTCTAACCCTAACCCTAAACCCTAACCCTAACCCTACCCCTAGCTATTCTAGTTTGTAATGCTAACCCTAACCTTAAACCTAACCCTAACCATAATCTCTAACCTTAACCTTTTCTCTTTTCAGTTCTATTTTTAGCCCTTACCCCAATTCTAACTCTAACTCTCTTTGATAGTGTTGTCATTTTATTTCTAACCCTAACCCTAATTCTTTCTTCTCTAACCCTAACTCTCTTTTCTCTAATCGTATCCCTAAGCTCTCTTCACTAACCCTAACCCTTTCTCTTTCCATTTCTATTTTTAACCCTTATCCTAATTCTAAGTCTCTTTGTGTTTGTTGTCATTGTATTTTTAACCCTAACCCTAACTCTCTCTTCTCTAACCCTAACCCTTTCTCTTCTATTTTTAGCCCTTATCCCCATTCTAACTCTAACTCTATTTGCCTTTGTTGTCATTGATTTTCTAACTCAAACCCTAATTTTCTTTTCTCTAACTCTCTCTTCTTTAACCCTTTCTCTTTCTATTTCTTAACCATTTACTCTAACCCTAACCTAAATTCTCTGTTGTGTATAGTATTTCTATTCATGTTCGTACCCTAACCCTAACTCTTCTGCTATGTAGCCTTAACCCTAACTCTTGATCTCTTTGCACGTAGTGCTCTTTTTGTTGTTGTTCTGCTTTTCCTGTTCATGAGCGGTTTGTAATATCACGTTTGCGCCAATTTCTGATTCTTTGTGAAGTTAAACAAAAACAATGCAAACAATAATGCATTTACAAAACAACAAAAGGAGCACTACGTGCAAAGAGATCAAGAGTTAGGGTTAAGGCTACATAGCAGAAGAGTTAGGGTTAGGGTACGAACATGAATAGAAATACTATACACAACAGAGGAGAATTTAGGTTAGGGTTAGAGTAAATGGTAAAGAAATAGAAAGAGAAAGGGTTAAAGAAGAGAGAGTTAGAGAAAAGACAATAAGGGTTTGAGTTAGAAAATCAATGACAACAAAGGCAAATAGAGTTAGAGTTAGAATGGGGATAAGGGCTAAAAATAGAAGAGAAAGGGTTAGGGTTAGAGAAGAGAGAGTTAGGGTTAGGGTTAAAAATACAATGACAACAAAGACAAAGAGACTTAGAATTAGGATAAGGGTTAAAAAATAGAAATGGAAAGAGAAAGGGTTAGGGTTAGTGAAGAGAGCTTAGGGATACGATTAGAGAAAAGAGAGTTAGGGTTAGAGAAGAAAGAATTAGGGTTAGGGTTAGAAATAAAATGACAACACTATCAAAGAGAGTTAGAGTTAGAATTGGGGTAAGGGCTAAAAATAGAACTGAAAAGAGAAAAGGTTAAGGTTAGAGATTATGGTTAGGGTTAGGTTTAAGGTTAGGGTTAGCATTACAAACTAGAATAGCTAGGGGTAGGGTTAGGGTTAGGGTTTAGGGTTAGGGTTAGAATTACAAGCTAGAATAGCTAGGGGTAGGGTTAGGGTTAGGGTTAAAAATAGAAATGCAAAGGGGTAGTATCGGAACGAAAAGAAACCGGTTTGAACTGGTTACAAGATATTGGGTTGTCAAGTACAAAATAATCTCAATGGAATAGTTAGTTCCGCATGATTACACACGACATTGCTGAGATCTGGGGGTGACACGAGTCGCCAACAGATTTAACACAGGGCCTATGGAAAATTAAAAGTATAAAGTGGTCTGGATTCCCTGCTTCACAAAAGTTGTACAAGTTAACACAGGAAAGGAAAAACACAACTAGAAGAAAAGGGAAGAAGGTAAGGAATCGGTTGGTGCTGCATAAGTGAAAGGGGGGGAAGAGGGTGAAATGGCTGCTGCTGCTGCTGCGTAAGTGAAAAGGGGGGGGGGGAGAAGGTCTTAAACGGCTGCTGCTGCTGCTGCGTAAGTGAAAGGGGGAAGAGGGTAAAATGGCTGCTGCTGCTGCTGCTGCTGCTGCTGCTGGGTGATCAAATTAGTAAGAAAAGCAGCAAAAGAGCAAGATGAGCAAGGTAAATGAGCAAAATGAGCTGCAAAAGAGCAAGATGAGCAAGGTAAATGAGCAA
Source organism: Arcuatula senhousia (assembly GCA_963971305.1). Taxonomy (NCBI): domain Eukaryota; kingdom Metazoa; phylum Mollusca; class Bivalvia; order Mytilida; family Mytilidae; genus Arcuatula; species Arcuatula senhousia. The sequence continues at coordinate 53,319,033 of OZ020305.1, forward strand.
AATGAGCTGCAAAAGAGCAAGATGAGCAAGGTAAAGAGCTGCAAAAGAGCAAGATGAGCATGGTAAAGAGCAAAAAAGAGCTGCAGAAGAGCAAGATGAGCAAGGTAAAGAGCTGCAAAAGAGCAAGATGAGCATGGTAAAGAGCAAAAAAGAGCTGCAGAAGAGCAAGATGAGCAAGGAAAAGAGCAAGATGAGCAAGGTAAATGAGCAAAATGAGCTGCAAAAGAGCAAGATGAGCAAGGTAAAGAGCAAGATGAGCTGCAAAAGAGCGAGATGAGCAAAGAGTAAGTCACGTGATAAAATGCTGAGAGGTGATTGGACGATACAATTTTGAAAAGGCAAAATGAATGATCAATGTTGTCAGTGGCTCAAATGTATTCGAACAAGACGCACGTAAATGTAATGGATTATCTTCTAAAACTCATAGAAAAGAACATTGAAAGTGAGAACGGGGAACGTGTTTGTCGTAAATGCGGCGAGAGGAAGCCAAAAGATCAGTTTTATAAATCGAAACAAAATTTAATTGTGCCGTGCATAGAATGCCAGCAAATATTTAAAGAATGGCGTAGATTCAAAGCATTGAAGCTTGCATACAATAGAAAGAGCTTAGCAAATTTGAGGAATGCATTCTTTGCCTATGTATGGAAAAGAAAGAAAGACAATTTAACGAGACCCGATCAAATCCGCACCGGCAATGAGGATTCTGTTAACAACATGTTATACTATTCAGAAGTGATAGATAAATTTACACGGACGGAACAAAAATCATCAGATAGAACCCGGCCGTCGAGAAGGAAAGATGTACCATTGCGACGTATGCGGATACACAAGTCAAAAGTTGTTCAATCTACAGAGACACAAAGAACAGAAGCATCAAAGAAAAATGGAGGAACCGGAATGGTTGAAGGAGGACCCGGAATGGGAAACTGAGGAAGAGGAAGAGGAGGATACGGAATCAGAAAAGAGTGACGACTTGTCTGAAGACGAAGAAACTTACCCCGGAGAACAGTTTGATCCGTGGGGTGACTTTATTGGACAAGTGATGATCAGCTACAAAGACGAACACGAAAAGAAAATGGATGAATACACGGAAAAAGGTCACCACGAAAAAGAGGCAATATCAAAGGCTGACTTGGATTTGCTCCCGCTCTATAGAGAAGCTTTAAAAAATCGCTACGTCAATAACATTATGTGGCAAATGGAAATGGCACGAGATCCACTCCACAAGAAGATCAAACAAACAGCAAAACGACTGAGGGACGATGAAGATTATGAGTATGAAGAGTCTTGGAAATACGCTACTGAGAAGAGAAAGTACTTGCTGGATGAGAAAATAAAACAGTTCAGGCCTGACGAGGAGAGTGAAGACGACGAGGATGAAGACTGAAACCTATTACTGTGTTCAAAATAAATTATCGAAACTTAAAATCGATTTGTTATCCCTAACGCCCTATAAAAAAGAGCAAACCAGTACTACCCCACAAAGCCCGGCAAATTCCTTACAAAACGGTATCAAATACAAGACTTAAAACACAGTACAAACCAAGAGTTACTTCCCTTAGATTGACACGAAAGAAAGAATATAAAACTAGACCTCACAAGCTTTACAATGACATATTACACGCTAAGTATACAACAAGAAGAAAAAGGGGTCACCTAATGGTCAAGCCCTGACTGACCACTGACCACTACCGACTCAAACAACTCAAAAATTGCAACTACACCTTGCGACCTTTCCAACGATATACGACAACTCCACCTTTGATAAGAAATAGGAAATGGTCACCTACTGGTCAAGCCTCTAATGACCACTGAAGACCACAAAGAAAATCATCAAAGAGACATTGTCTTACTAAAAACAATACAACAAACCCGAAAGGAATCGGTCAAGGAATAACTAAGTAACAAGCCTTTTACCGTTCGGTGACTTTGCGGAATTACCTCCCCTTAAATACCGGATGTTGCGTCACCGGAAGCAAGATGGCCGACCGGAAGCAAAATGGCGGACCGGAAGTGGATATGGCGGAACCGGAAGCAAGATGGCGGACCGGAAGCAAGATGGCGGACCGGAAGTGGATATGACGTCACAGGCAGCCTATGGGACGTCGGGGACGTCCTGAGAAATGATAAATGATCGGTGCATCTATACTACTTACTACATACATTTAATAGATATAGTGTCTTCATTCCTTAAGTGTACTACATAAATATTTATAATGATATGTTCTATACTTCTATGCTGTTGAGGAATAAATACAAACAACCTAGTTTAAGATGCTTTTGTCGAACATAGCTCTTTGCCAAGGTAACTGTAACCTTTCTTATGAAAACTGTATACACCACATTGTAATTATGTATATATATTTCAATTTGATTTATGATAATTTCCAATTGATACTTCATTTAATAAACAAGACAATTTATATATAACGGAAAATACATCAAAGCAACGACAAGAAGTATTTGTTTTAACACCCAAAGTATTATAATGTAGTTCACATGACTCATTACGGGCTTAAGCAAGAGATGTAATTTCTATTAACATTTAAGAAGGTTAGGCAACCAATTCCCTATACTTTACATCATAGAAAACTAGTTTTCAGCTTTTCTTTATTTTTGTGCCAAAATTATTTCGAGTTCAGCAACGAGTAATTAGGAAACCTTCTATCTGTCAGGCATAACCATATAATATGCAATAATTACACCCGTTGACATCTGGTATTGTCGTGAATATTTATCGGGAAAGATATTATTTGCATGTACCTGTACAAAATGTACCTAAAAGCATTCCTATCTACACTTTAAACCATTGTTATGTTTCAAGTTTTTTTTTAAAGAAACACTCAAAATCAAAAACTAAACGAGGAAGCAAAGGTGTACCACATCATTATATCGGAAAAGACAAAGACATTATCGATAGACAAACAAATCTTTACATCGAACCAAACAACGCAGTAAACAACCAAACCGCATTTAGCAACGTGAACTAAATTCGAAACGAGTGTGAACTTAGGTGCTCCAGAACAGTAAGAGGAGTAAGCTGTTGCTTGCTATAGCACACCCGTCATGTTGCCAAGGATCGATTTAGTGTTGGTCAAATCTGGAAATGATGACATAACCAAACTCTATGTCAAACCAACATTTGTGCTCATCTAAGAGATAGACATTCCGAGTTTGTCTACGAGCACATGTATCCTCCGTAAAAATTTTTGTGTGATCAATGAAAAAAACCTGAGAGCAACGTCCCCTGTGTTAACAATTTGCTTGTTAGCCGTGTAGCTCTATCAAGAAGGGTGTTATACTCTACATATTCTCTGGAATAAAGAATCAATTGTGATACGTAGACTCCATTTGCTGGAGCGGACGGAATGTTGCTACACAGAAAGGGAAAGTTGACTATTGGAAAGTAGAAGTCATCACGTTTGCCATAGAGCTCTGTATAAAGCCTTCCTGGTGTGTCAATTTCGAGAAATATATCCAAATATGAAGCTTGTCTCCTAAAATCTGTAGTGTCGTTTATCTCAAATACCTTTAGTTCTATGAGATGTAAATAGAAACAAAATCGAGGGTTGTTTAGTGAAAGGACATCATCAATATAACGAAATATAAGCTTAAAAGATAAAGCAAGTCTGCAGTCCTTTTTGTCTAGAAGTGATTTTAAGAAGTCCGCTTTATATGAATGAAGAAACAAATAGGCAAGCAATGATGTTTTTATTACTAGACTCATTGATGACAAAATAAGTCTTTTTTATAATCGACTACCAAATACTTGTACATGTATCTGTAGGACTCACACATATTTAACCGTTATCTACTATAATCCGAATCAATGTCACACAGAGATCGAACTCATATGCTCAGGAATAATAAATATTCTTTGATTTTGAAAATTTTGTATGTATTAATAGGTCAAATTTATAAAATTTGATATTCATTAGCGGTGCTGCTCTGTTCACAGTAGTTAAGCGTACACTAAATTGAGGTTCCAAGCAATATAATAACTTTTAGATTTGTTTTAATATTATTTTACATAGAAATCAATGGAAAACATTTTAGTGACCTAATACTTTGGCACATATCTGCACCATGGTGTTTAAAATGTATGCTTCGTAAACGAATCTCACACTGAAATAAAAAGTTGAAGGCAAAACTTTGGACATTCTATGGGCTTTTTCTTTACCTCAAAAACTGAACGTGTTTAAGTTTCATGAATTTATATTAAGATGTGCAAAATTTCAATGCTTCACTATAAAAAGTTTTTCATTTTTTTAACCTTGCCCTTTGATATTTTGCCCCCCCCCTACATTTTGGGTTCTTTTTTCATTCTTGAGCTTAAATATGAGTAAGTTTCATGAAAATCTATATAGGCTCTTTGGACATAAACCAATCCGGACGGAAACCTTTTTTCTTGACCGAAATGAATCTAATGTTTCAAATGTTTAGTGATATTGAGAGCAGAAGACTGTAAAAATTATAATTTACGGTTCTTATATACCGTTTTCACATCAATTACGTCGTCTCGCAGCAAAACTTCCATCCCCATATATATATATATATATGTTGTTTATATTTAGAAGTAACTTGTTCCAAGCTTAAGTTCTTGGTTTAAGTTCAAACAGACCATATGTAAAGCATTGTTTCCATTTGTGTCAATTCGTCTAATTTAAACCGGAGTATGATGAGACTAGCGATTACAATCTATTGTAGATAATAGATGGACGACCACTCAAAATCTTATTTCTATGCAAAGCGCGTAAGAAAAATTTCCGTACTACAGAACTTCCATTGATATTATCTATATAGACTAGAGCAGACTAGAAAAGTTCTTGGGAAAAGAAAAGACTAAATAAGGAAATGATAAGGGAACTGTTGAAGGAACGAATCATAATTAAATAGAATGAATAAAAAGTTCATGAAGCAAGACAATAATAACCATTTAAGATTCATTGTACTTCCAAACCTACAAAGGTCAATTGTCTCTAAAAAAATTCACCTTCATGTACAAGTAAGCAAAATCAAAAGGGAATAGAATACGAACAAAATCAAGACAGCAAGAAGATTTGTATATTAACCAGTTCTTTTTCCACATATAACAAAGCATCTTCTTATTTTAAATCTCACGATTGAGTGTTGTTACAAAGAATGCAAAGGTGTACATGTACCGAATGTAGGAAATGCGAAAAAGCTAAGACAAATCAGAAGTCATTTAAAAAGACAATCCCGAATAACATACCAAAAAAAAAACAACTTAACTGCTGCCCCAACTCGGGTCAAAACGAGAATGCTTGAACTTCGGTGTTTCGAAAAGTAAGCATTTGCTGCTTGTTATGACACACGTCACTTTAGCATTGAACAATTAAGAGTCGGTTGAATCCGGAAATAACGACAATAACATATAATATCTTCCGTAAAATTCTTGAGTAAAGCCATAACCAAGGGGAAACGTAACTCCGTGTTAACAATTATGTGGAACAAAATCATAAAGTACCACAGTCTTTTGGATTACGAATTTGAAAAGGTTGCCTTTTACTGTCGGGGATTGAATGTTGTTACCCAAATGATGGAAGTCGATGATTGAAGTCCACTTCTGTATTACTTCGCATCAAATTTTAAGGCACTATACACAAGAATTGGCTGATTGTCGTTGAAATCTGTCCTCTTTGTTTCCTTTCCTGACTTTGATAGCACTCGGGCACTTCAGTACATTTCTAAAATATTGCTGAGTTCCTATTTAGGTCAAATTGTGGTAAATCTAGTCTTTTTAATGAAACGCTCTCCAGGTGTAAATTTAGTAAACCAATTTTAACTTAATTTTTAGGTGATTTGGAAGCGTGAAGATCAGCCATCACCATTAACTATAGGAAAGTTTGTGTACATCAGTGACCAAGAATACAGTATTAAACATATCCCGTATAAAGATGAATGGAACCTTATCATAGAAAATGTTCAACCTAGCCACGCAGGTTTCTACGAGTGTCAAATAAGCACAAAAGATGATATAAAACGATATGTACAGCTGAATATCATAGGTATATGATATACAAGTTCTTATAAATGTTTTCGTCTTGTAAATAGGCCCAAGATGCAATTATATATATATATATTTTATTTTGAAACTACCCCTTTACAACGGGGGCAAACACCGACGGGGCATCGGCGCTTGCGTCTACAGGTCAAACAACTATATACAAGTAATTGTAAAACATTCTTTACAATATAAAATATATAAAAAGTTCGTCATAAAAGATATAGTATCTTTGGTAAACAATAAAACAAACACATTGACTAAAACCACAGTTAAAAGTCAAGTCATTCAGTATATAAGATAAAATAACAAATCATTTTACAGCCATGATCGGGTTTACATACGCTCCTTTTTTTAAAACTGAAAAATGATAAAAGCTTAACTAGTCATTCTGGTATTAAACTCTTTCTCAAAGACATAACATCAGATAAAAACTTTTTGGACAGGTTATCAACCAGGTTGCCCAACACTGGGTCAAAATTGTGAGAGAGTTCACCGATCATGAACTGTACTTTTAAAACATCTGGCAACTCTGGAAAGTTAACACCAATAGTTTGGGCGAATTTGGAGAACAGATTTTGCATTTCTGAGTAAAAAGTATAGCGCAAGTCATCGTAAGCAGTGCATTTGATTAAGACGTGCATAATATCTTCTGTTTCATGGTAACTGCAAAATTCACATATACTATGTTCTTTTAGATTCATTCTTGCTAAGGTGGAATTTATTGGTAAACAATTGAGTCTTGCTAAAAATTTTAGTCTTGCTGACCGAAAGTCAGTCCTTGAATTAAGATAAGGCTGTCTCCCTTTAAGAGTAGTAAATGTCTTGTAAAGATCAAGACTTTCTTTATTTGCAACTTCGCGCCAGAGATTTTTATTACTTTCCTGACCATGGAGTCGTTTAAAAGTATTTACATTAACTTGTCCTTCAATATAATGGTCAAGACCAGCATTTTGAAAGATACAATTTAAATGTTCTAAGTAGCAACATTGATATCCATTCATTGAAATTTGTCGGAGCTCGTTATAGACTACTTTACAGAGTCTGTCCGATGGTAGTTCATTTAATCGCGCGAAGTATTGGACTCTTAGCCTTTCCATAAAATCATTTACCGGTTCCCACCCAAATTCTAACAGCATAGCGCTCTTTGGTATGTTCATTTTCGTATTAAGTATGACCTTTCCGATTTGATATTGCCATCGAGCGATCAGCTCTTGACTCGATTTCGAAGAAGGATACCAAATAGAGCAGCCATGCGTGATCGAAGGTCTAACAACTGATGTCCATATTGCATCGCCGAATTCGAAACGATTAAAGTCCCCATGCTCGCCCAAAACTCTCATTGTGTGGGTAAGTTTTCTACTAAAATTATCTTTTAGATGGCTTTCTATATGATGTTTAAACTTAAGAGATCTTGATAAATAGACTCCAAGATACTTGTATTCGTTTACTTCTTCTAATTTATCATCACCTAAAAGCCAGTTACTATCTTTATTCAACTTCTGCCCTACAATAAGGATTTTTGATTTCTTGGCATTAAATTTTAGGTTCCATTTCTTAGAAAATTCGTTAGCTACGTTTAAAAGACCTTGGAGTTCCGTCGCCGTTCGACCGACTAATACAATGTCATCTGCAAACAGAAGACAGTTAATCAGTTTTGTAGCTAAGTTTTGGTCTAAGTTCCATTTCTTCAACATATCGACCAAATCTGACATTAAGATCGAAAACAAGGTAGGCGAAAGTATACATCCCTGTTTAACGCCTGCATCTTGGTCAAACCATTCCGTTTCATATTCACCAAATAAAACCTTATTTGTGACTTTACTATAAAGTGAACGTAATAGTCTCCAACATTTACCCTGAATACCTTTTTTCCAAAGCATGTAAAACAACCCGTTGCGCCAAACCCTATCAAAAGCTTGAGACAGATCTAGGAAAGCCAAAAACGTTTTTTCGTTTTTGATTTTTCTTAGGGAACAAAGACCATGAAGGGAGAAAATATGATCTTCAATTCTCCTGCCTTTTCGGAAAGCCCCTTGTTCTTCACCTAAAATATTTTTGTCTTCGATAAAGTTCATCACCGTATTCTCGATTATCTTGCAATAAACTTTGTAGACATTAGAGGTCAACGTTATTCCCCTATAGTTACTAATAATATGCGTCGGACCTCCCTTATGCAACGGTTTAATAATACCCTTGTGCCATTCGCTGGGAACAGATTCAAGAACTGTTACTCTTGTAAAGAGCTCGACTAGTGAATCTGCTAAAGGATCGCCACCGAACTTTAGAAACTCGTTAGGGATGTTATCTACACCGCATGCCTTTCCACTTTTGAGATCCTTCAAAATATCGATGATTTTATCTCTCTCAATTGGCACATATAAATCTGACTCATCTGTCACCATGTTATCGTCAACCCTTTTAACAAAAGTTTCCACTTCGTCTCTAAAGTTACGATAACACTGTGAGATGCCAGTGCTAGGAGACGAGAAATGATTTTGTAGAGCTTTATTTATTTCTTCAGGGTTCGTAATTTTGTTGTTTTGGTTATCGGGGTCAGAAAATTCAGAAGGGGTATTAGTGCCTTTCTTAACTTTTAAAAACTCCCAAAACCCTTTGGCTTTATTTTTAGATAGTACGCATTTATCATGGAAGCGTTTTAAAGTCGCGGCACGTTCTTTCCGTTTTATAGCCTCGCTAACTTTTGCTTTACGTTCATTGTATATGTTTGTTAGTCTTTTACCGATTTCAGTATTGTGATTATTTGTACTGTCAAATGCACGCTTAAGACGACATGCTTCTTTTCTATCTTTGATTAATTTATCAAGTTCAGAGTCCCAAAACTTTCTGAAGTTCTTAACATTTTTGGACTTATCAATGCTTTCCTTAGCCGCTTCCTCGACCATGTTTTTCCAACATTCCCATATGTTGTTAACATCTGCATTTTCATCGCAGCATTTTCTAAATTTATTACAGTTTATCGCAATTTTTTCTCGAAAAAGTGGCCAGTTAGTATCATCGTTTATTTTCCAATGTTCAATCTCTTTGTTTGGCTTTCTTTGTATAGCCTTTTTAGATTTGAAAACAACTCGTATGATAACATGGTCACTATGTAGATCAAAAGTTCCTTCTTCGTCAATATAAACTTTAACTACATTGTTAGCTAAACTTTGGGAGAGAAGAACATAGTCGATAGCAGAACGTTGGTTGTTTAAAATTAAAAATCGCATGCAACATTCTGTGCACATGCATTCAACACGAAAGTTGATGTTCAGGTGAACTTTCTGCATATTTATAATGCATATAAAGATTATTGTTTACGAAAGTATACAAACTGTTTAATAAAGTTTAACCAAAATAATCAGATGCATTTTATACATTTTTATGCATTTAAAATGATTTTTCAAAAATACCTTCGTCACCATGACCGGCTCTAGACCAAGGTAAGAAAATACTTCTCATGTGCGGTCTCTTAAAAGTTTCTCTCGATATCAGCCACTGGTATAATAGTTAAAATTACGAATGATTCGTGATAGTTTTGATCAATGTTTGACTGTTTGTTGTGATGAAAAGATCAATCACCACTATACCCCTATTATGTCTCAACCATTTTGTGTGTTACTGTTGGACCCTAAGATTGTAATGGACATATGAGGTTTGGCGCACCATAAATCTTGTGTAACCCACAGTTTCTTTTGAACAGTCACGATATTCCAGCCTTATTTTATTCTTTTCTTTCGGACATTTGAGACCGATTCTCCAAGTTTGGTAGTTTTGTTATTACATGAACCTTTATTTACTGTTTAGCTAAAATGTCATTGTTTCGATTGGACCTATTTACAAAGATCCACCACTCATAACTTCAGCCGTGCATGTTCAAATGAACTTTCTGTACAAACATATATGTTTAGATGAACTTACTGTACAGTAATATATGATTGGGAGAAGTTTTTACGTAGACATACAATCATGTTCAAGTGAACTTTCCGCACAGGAAACCATGGCCAGAAAAACAGACCTTAAAGAAGTTTAATACCAATTAAGAAGTTAATCATTTATGTTCAAGTATATAAAATATTCATTCTGTTTATTTCAGATGAACCTGGACATGACAGGCAATGTGAGTATTTTAAGATGAAAGTTTTAAATATTCATAATATTTTCTTAAAGTTAATTCTTCAGTTCAGTTCAAATCGAACAGTGTGTTCCAATCTCAACATGGGTTCAGAGAAATAAGGTTATTGACTTAAACAATTTAGATTTTCCATAGATGAAGGAAAGAAATGCCACAAAAGAATTAAAAAAGCTTTCTCCCTGTATTTTTGACGAGAGTACTTTACATCTTTTAATTTTTATTACAACGGTAGTCATCGGTTCTACCATGGCATCGTTTACTGTAATATTTTATCTAGAGAATCACATATTGCTTTGAAATGGATAGTTTGTGTTTTTATTAGTTTGTTTGCTTTTTTACTGATAACAAATTTGATCTGTCTGTACATTATAAAATAGTTAGGATAAGATTTCCAAAAAAGAAAAAAATCACAGCACGTAAATAATATTTTGATTTTTAGGCATTAAATAATTTTTCAGTCTTTTTTTTCAGATATAAATATAACTGGTCCAAATCATTCACAGAAAGGACACTCAGTTAAACTGACGTGTAATGTATCAGGCTTTAGAACTACACCCCGCAATATTAAATGGTTTTTAAACGGGACACACATTATCCGTGGAAAGGACCCCAACATAAGGATAGTTACATACCAACGTTCCGATGTATTTTCACTCTTCAGTGAACTTGATCTGACAAACGTCAATGTCAGATACGCTGGTGTTTATCTATGCCAAGCTCAATTTGCAAATGGTTTGAAAGTTTCAAAACATATCCTGTCGATAGACTCTTTAATATGTAAGTATAACCATTTTATTTTTTTATTTTTTTTTTTGGGGGGTGGGGGCAGTGTTTTCAGTATAAGAAGCAAAGAAATACAAAATGGGCTTTCGGTTCAGGAAGCCAAAATTAGGACTTTCAGAAGATTTAACAGTATGTAGAGAAACAAAACACTCAACCAAATCGCTATCATGAAAAAATAGAAAATAATAAGGACGATTAATGATTAATAATGCTCAAATAAAGTTTGATCACATGTGTTTTGGATGGTTTATCGTTATTGACGGCACTCCTCTGTCACATTATTCTGCCTTTCTCAAACAATTTATTCAGATCAGAAGTACATGTACATGTATTAGTTTTTATTGCTTATTCTAGCTGTTAAATTTATTCATTAACACATGGCAATATCTGCAGAGTGCATTCAGCTACAAACATTATACAATATTTTTCCAGCATATAACATTTTCTATGTTTGCGTAAAGGGGGAATCAATAGAGTTAAGTCGACATTAGTAGATTTGACTACTTTAACCAATTCCATTACGGACTCAACTTAAAGTTGTAAGTCTACAGGGATACGAATTGTTTAGAAACACTCAAAAATTCAGTTTAGTAGATACATTGAAATACTGAAGTTAATAAGGCGTTGTAAAAGAAAACCAAGGGGGAATCATTTAAGGTATATTTTGCATTGTGCAACAAGTTAAATTGTTTCCAAATGCGGACTGGAATGTTTTGAGACTGATTATGTTACAGATTTTATGGTTCTTTCCCATTTTCTTATGTATAATAAGGCTTCCAGTTAAATTTGATACCTTTTAAATGCAATTGGAGATAAGAAAACAATTTACTGCAAGTCTAACAGATCATTACAACTATGAATCCTGGTCTATCGTTTGTACCTAAGTCAATTATAAATATAATACTTGACTCCAGACAAATTCATCATAAAACATATTATAACATTTTAGAACCTCTTAACATCTACTACTAGTATTTCATTATTATTTTTTAAGAATATATTTATTTTGTTTTTTATTGTTTAACATATTATTACGTGAGGGTGTGGAAGGTGTTTAAAGCATCGAGAAAAACGGACCCCAAAATATTAAGAAAACGGTTTTCCATACCTTCTTACTAATGGAGCAATTTATGTATATTCAATTTTTGCAACACGTGTTCGCAGTGTTGATTCCTATTCTGTTGTCTTGTGTGTTTTTATGTTGTCTGTTTCTTCCTGCTGCTCTTGTTCGTGTTAACTGGTTTTGTCTTTGTACTTTCAAGGTTTTGACATTCGAATTCCACATTGGTTCCTCTTTGCTACTTTTGTAATAATACATGTATAAGAAGTGCGTCATGATCAGAACCCGAATATTGTTTAACAGAAGGTCTCCGAACATAGCTACCATCCCATCCTAATCAAATCGTTGGACTGTCTTCTATTTTTAAGAAGTCATCTGTTGATTTGTTGCTCTTAAACCAGTTTACCGTTTTATTGACATCTGCTTTTGTGCTTGATATGATGATCAAATTGCGAAAATTCTATTATAGGTGAAAAAAACAGCATTGTTCCATCATAATTACGGTAGATTTGTTAACATGAAAACAGTTGACTAATTAAACGGGTTTTACGTACAACAAGTATGAATTACTCTTTCAGTCAGGAAAAGTGTTACGTATTTTTTTTTATTACATAGATGCATATGAAATACCGATTTTTCCCAGTGAAATAAAATCTGGTAATTCACATTGTGAAATAACAAAAATATTTTCACTCTTGCGTCCTTTCCGGTCAAACTCAATTATGACGTCGTGAATTGTATTGCGTTGTCGGCATGACTCCTGCGGTCTAAATTCATACGCCATTCAAATATATTTATTAGAATCGATTAAATAGCGGCATTTTATCTATGTAATAAATACGATAATCAATAAGGTCTCATGAATATTTTTTGTATTTTTCAGTTGACAGCAAGCAGAGTAAAAGAGGTAAGTTTAAACCTTGGCACTCAAAGCTGAGACTTAGTTCTTTGGAAAAGTACAAAGCACTATAAAGTTGTTTTACATTGTATCATTTCTGGTCAATTGTTCGAGGTGTAATTAATTTTATTGAAATATGTCTTCTTTATCTCCATCTTTGACAACTAAGCCACAAGCACAGTTTCGAGAACATAGTTACTGATTTTATAGATATGTATTCATGACGTCTCTTTAAAAAAACTAAGAATGTTTTTTTAGAATCTTGTCCACGCATAATTTCAAAAAAGCCGACAAACAAAAAAACTAAAGGCAAATCGATTCACAAATTGAGCATTTAAACAAATCTTTTACTTGGATTCTTTGAGTTTCTCAATAATTAAGGTATACATATGTGTAAGTACAGCTTTGTTTTTGTGTTTAGGAACTATTGCAGATGGAACACTTAGTCCACCTTTGAAAAAGGACAACTTAAAAGATAGTAATTCAGCATCACAAAACTACAACAGTTGGATTGGAGTAGTTTTATTTACCCTTTATTTCCTTTTCACACATTGATTGAAGTAGCAGATGGTATGTACAGGTATATCTCTAACAATAGTGTTTTAAGGTTATTTAATCATATTAAAACGCTTTTTTTTCTGACAAGAGATTTACATATGACTATGCATACTAAGTTTTAATCATATCCCGGCTTCGGAAAAGAGGGAGGAGTATACACTGTTTAACCCTTGTCCGTTCGTCGATTTGTTCGTTCGTTCATTCGTAGCATAATTTCGTTAGTTTTGTAAGCAACCACATAAGGTAGAGGTCTGATATTTTGTATACAGATTTTCTGCTATAGTACCATACGAGGTATATCAATTTTATGCTCCTAGGTCATCTTCTTCCTGTTCACCGAACACGTAGGTTTTTACTCATAATGGATATACATTTAAAATTTTCGTAATACTTTTCTAAGCAACTACATGATGTAGAGGTCTTGATATTGATATTTTATATACTATAGTACCATTTGGGGTATATGATTTTATGCAGAAGTCTCACTAGTGAACATAAGCTCATAGGTTTTCTTGTTTAAATATGAAATATATTTAGTTAGTTAATAGTTAGTTATTGCTTTACGCCCAAGCAGCACGAATTCGGCTATATCTGGGCGATAAACATAAAAGGGGTGATAAAATGAACATGAAAATATGATGGGTTGGTGGAAAATGGTCCGGAAAATGGGGACACTAGCTTAAGTCCACAGGAGAGTTTTTACTGCGGCAATGGAAAAAGGGAATGGGGATCCTACGGGTTAAATTATTTCTTTAAATAACTGTGAAATACACGGTTGTAATGATACAAATAACTAATGCAACCACAAAGTTTTGTTGTATGATTTTTATATTTTTTTCTTTGGAGATAAAAATTACAACACAGTTCCAGAAATTAAATTTAGCTGATTTATAATTTAGAATGATACAAAAACAAATATCACAAAACAAAGCTTTTAAACTATTATTGTTTGGGATAGTTTCACCCGTAACATTTTATGCTCATTTTAAAGGTGTGTAAAAGGCAGGGAGACGTCATGGGACCAATGCTCTAATTTCATCCGTAGATTTCACCAAACATTGCCAAAGTTACACAGTGTATAATTGTTCTGGCCATGGATTTCTTATGTACAGGGTAAATATTTAGAGGTCGTGAACTTTTAAAGTGCATGTATTCCTAAATTTAAAAAAGTAAAATGAGACTTAGAGAATGCGCATCAGAAATGGTTAAAAACGAACTCGTATTACTGGAAGCAAATTCGTCCAAAAAAAAAATAAGAAAACAATACATTCATGTCTCCGGAGTTAAATAAATCAAAAAGGGTTCATGCAATTCTAGGCAAACTTATATATGTATATAAAATACATTTTAAATGTTTAAGCTATATCATTTTTGTTTTCAAAACCTTACAAAAGGAAAGGAACCTTAAAAAAAAACAGAAAAATGTGAACAATTGTCTTTGTTACCCAACTTTTATGCACAATAAACATCTGTAAGTAATGCTAATGATATCTTTTTCTTGCATTTCAGGTGTCGTAAATCGTATTATTCAACAAACATGTAGTTAGAAAGAGTTGATAGAGCGTTGGGAATATATGTGTTTTATCACCTCATCTCATAATAACTTATTTCTTGTGGAAAATTGTAAATTTTGGATTTTATATTTAATTTACTATGACTCTGTGTTGATAATTTCCATGCCTTTAAAACAAAATTGCGCAGTTTTTATTTGTTCTTCCTACATTTTATTTTACACTCACAATACAATTACTAATAAATATATTTTCCCAACATTTTTGTTTTATTGTTGCACCATGCCAATTAAAAGTGTTGTTATTATATCATGTTATGACAGAATATTCCTAAACAAAACGGCTAGCGTAGCATGGTATGTTTTACCTTGTACGTTTGAAAGATGAGACATTTCAATGTCAAAAGTCCGAAAGGGCAGAGACAATACAAGTTAACACTAACGAGAACAACAAGAAGAAACACAAAACATAAAAACAAAGCAAAAACGACTGAATAGGTTAGTTATTGCTGTATGCCCCAAGCAGCGGCGATTTCGGTCAGTAAGTGAGTGAGTCGGTGATTTACGCCCTTGCAACGGCACACATGTTATTTACAGGTGATAAACATGAAAAGGGTGATAAAATGAACATGAAATGATGATGATAAATGAAATATTTGGTGGGTTTGGAAACAAAGGAGCAGTTAATCTGAAGACCACAAGAAAAAGGGAGAAGTGGGTAGGGGTGTAAAATTTAGCCTATGTGGTGCGCTACTTAGCGGTCCGCAAAGGGATCTTTTACGGGTATGAAGCGTGGCCCTCCCCACACACACTAACCCACTATGGTTTGCGGCATAATTATGACAGGGCTGCTCCATTCAACGACCTGGGGCACACATCCCAGTCGTTGTGTGGGCGGCCTAACTCGATGTCACTTTATTGGACTTTTACCGACAAGCTTAGCACTTCTGTGGGCCTATTTGCCCCCCGGGACCTGCACGGGATCGCTTTATCAGGGAAATGAACATGGAATGGATGATACAGTGAACATGAAATGGTGATAAAGTAGAGGAAAGGAGGGACACCGGGCCATTTGACAGCCACTGGAAAAAGGAGTGATGACCGGGAAGGAACAGGCAATTTAACCTCCTGCATGGGGATCCATGGGTCCTACTCTTGCCGAGACCTGCAGCAGGGTTCTTTAACGTGCGAGGAACGTTGCATTTTTTCCCAACACGGTGCACCATTATGGTTTGCGGTCAGGTTTTCTGCATGAAAGTAGGAAAGGGTAAGATAGTAGAAATGGGTATGATAGTAGTAATGGGCAAGATCCGGCTATTCGGTCTATTGCAGGTGTTTTGACCTACGGATCTTTCTCCTATCGAGACCTGCAGTAGCGATCTTTTACATGGTGCACAAGTATGGTTGTCGGTCAGGTTTTTTTCGCATGATAACCTGACGACCTGCCTAAAAGAGGACCGGGATACCCTAGGTTGTCCTAGTCAACTATCTAGAGCAAACATTCCAGTCTCTCCGTAGATATAGCAGCCTGAACCAATGTCAGGTCCTGGGCGCTCTTTAGTGGAATTTTTCGGATAAGCTTAGCGCTACAGTGGGCCTATTCGTCCAAACACACATACGTGTACACGTCAATGTGTACTGGCTTGTGTCCAGTTAAAGTATATAAATGCTTAAGTAGACAGAGAGAAGGTAGAAATACTTTGGGGGGGGAGAAACTGTGTTTGCTTTTGTTTAGGCAATATAATGCATTTTATTCCCAGAAAATCGTTAAAAACAGTTATAGACTTGAATCTTTTACTGACTGTCAAATGGATGATATAGACATGTTTTTATAAGGTTAAAAGTTAAATAGTTTTTAATTGCAGTTTCTGAGATTTCAAGAAATAACTTTTCTCCTAAAAAATGTCTCGAAATTTTATGATGTTAAGATTTGACTTTTAATGGCCCTGTCACACTATAATGTTTTAGCCAACGTGTGCCAACGTTTTAGAATATATTTTCAACACGCTGGTGTGCTTTGCGTAAGTTTTGTATACGTTATGAACACGCTACAAACACGTTAGCGAACGTAACCGTGCGTTGGTGAACGTCGAGTGCGTCGCAAATTTTTCAACATGCTTAAAATTTCCGACGTTCGCCAACGTGTTAGAAATGAAAGAACCTTAGTGAGCACGCTCACATACCCCACGCGTTCGGCTATTGGACTATCAATGTTATCCTTGAGGAATAGTATTGAGCTACAGGAATCAATAATATTGAATGATTGTAAAAGTGAATGTGCAAGTATTTGAATACATGTATCATAACAAAGTTATGTCAAATTTCTAAGTCCTAAGGGCCATAACGCCCACAAAAATTTGGGGATCAAAAATTCCTGGTGATATGCACAACTACATATGTTGTACTTCTTGCATACCAAGAAACCTATTCAACGTGTTTGAAACGTGTACAGAGCGCACAGAGCGTCATTGTGACGAACGAGTAGCGTATCAACCCCAGAATTTTATAAGTTAGATAGAATTACAAGGGGGAAAGTCATTTTCAAAAGCTTCAAATACTTATTCAAACCTGAAAAAAATCTTTTTACAAAAACAATTAACAAGGCATAAAAATCTTGAATATAACAGGTCTGGAATTGAAAGTAATTCTTGCAAATTGTAATACACCTAGCTGTCGTGTTTTTGGTGGACATTTTTTTGATAGAAAAATACTCAAATACAACGAGTAACGACAGTCTAACTTCAATACTCATTTGAAATAATGCGTATTTTCAATATTCAATAAGCACACGCATTCTTCTCTATTAAGGACATCCGTCATGCAGTCTGCGATCATTTAGGATTAGTCAAGTGCTATAAAAAGGATGCTAGGCAAACTCTACAGACCGGTATTTCTTACATGTACATGTATATACTCATTTGAGATTTTGAGAGTTTTTTAACAAGCGCATGCATTCCTCTCTGTATATTTTTGACATATCAAAAAATAAAATCTACACTGTATTTTATTCTTTTAGACTGAGTGCAAAAATCATCACTATTGTTTAAAAAACGGCTTAAGAATAATTATACATTCATGTTACCAGAACGCTGAAA
This sequence comes from Arcuatula senhousia, assembly GCA_963971305.1. Classification (NCBI taxonomy): domain Eukaryota; kingdom Metazoa; phylum Mollusca; class Bivalvia; order Mytilida; family Mytilidae; genus Arcuatula; species Arcuatula senhousia. The sequence goes on from OZ020305.1 coordinate 53,337,097, forward strand.
ACCAATATTTTTTAAACGAAACTAAATTTCTAAATTTACATGATCAATGTATGGAAGGTGCGCTGCGTAAAAACGATTGAGAAGTACACCCGCTATAATTGATTAGTGCTTTTATGGTGGCTTGTGGGTAAATCAGACGAAAAAGACACCCGATATTGGGAATTTACATCTAAAATGCCAGAAATATGCCTAATAGTAATGTTTTTTAACTGGAAACTATTATTAAGGCATTTATGTTACTAATGACTTAAAATTGACTTTAATTTAGTTCTTAAAAATACAAATTAAATACTTTTATACATAAATATTCCGAAAATCACGTATATAAAACATCATAAGTATTTAAAACATTATTTTTTATCCTAAAGATAAGCTACCTAAATAACAATATATTGAAGGGTAGAGAGTCGTTTTATTGTGCCCTTTAATGATAAAACACGACATCGGTGCACAAGTTGTGAAGTACATATGCGAAAGTTTTTTAGTACATCTGCACAAGTTGAATTGTACATCTTTTAACGATTGGCGAAAGTTGAGATGTGCAAATGCGACAGTTGAGCTGTACAACTGCTTAAGTTGAGAAGTAGGTAGATATTATTTTTTGCTTTACCTCGTTACGATTTAAGTCACATTGGTGGATTTTCAATTTCTCACGGTTCAGTTTTGTAAGTGTGTTTTGTTTTCTTTATATCCGATTATGTTTGCTAGATTCGTCTTAATTTGATCTTTCTGAGTTACCCATTTTTACATCTGCAAATGTGACTTTTTGTTTTAATAATAATATTTCCAGACGAAATCGAAATGAAATAGTCAATTTTCAAAAAAAAAAAAGAAAACTGTCCATACATCATTAGCTTTGTCATGTTTGGACCATATGGTTTGATCATTGATCAAATAAAAGGGAGTCGGCGGTAAAGTTGTTAACGTGTCGGGCTACTAACACCGAGTTTCGTGGTTCCATCCTCGTCTGAGGTGAAAATTTCATGAACCAATTTTCTGACTCTCTTCTCAACACCATTTGTGAGAGTGGTTTCGAGGAACGATGCCCAGACCTTCGAAATGGGCAAAAAGATGTCCTTTTTTAATATGATGAGAGGAATATCTTATGCTCGCTTTAAAAGTTCTTTAAAACTTTAAAGTCCTCTCTTGTTTGTTCGTGCTTAATTGTTTTGTTATGTAATGACCGATTTTGTCTTCGCTCTTCTCGACTATTGGCTTCGGACTGCACGATTGGTGTCTCTTGTCTTCTTGTATAGTTCGATAAGAGGAGGCTCAATTGTGCCGCTACAACGTTCACGCTCGCAAACTGCAAGACAAAATTTTGTAGCGATATATACGGTTTTCAAGTTACATGTATTTGTAAAATATAGTGATTTTTATGGTCCAAAAATGCGAAAATTGTCATTTTATGCCACCCGCGACGCCATGTCGGGGGCTCTAGGTTTTACTTATGCTCGTACGTCCGTACGTACCGGTATATATATATAATTCCGCAAAGCGTTTTTAAGAAACCGTAAATGGAAATGAGTTGGTACTTGGTAGGAAGATTCAGTATGACAAACAATGCATCCTAAGCCATAAGCGACTCTCAGATCTGTAGGACTTTCAACTTTTTATTTGGGGCCAACGATGGCATCCGCGTCCACATTCTTTCTTTATCTTTTTTTTTTTTATCTAAAATCGTTGTCATTTTCAACACAATTTCGAATTCATATATTTTAAGATGGAGCATGACACTGGTCATGTGACCGCGAAAAGCAAAAAGTGCAACAATATGTGCAAATGTCATTAAATACGAATAAATTAGGCTTAACAGTTTTTTTAATTTTAAAAGTTTAGGAATGCTTTTGAATTATTATCAAACTCTTCAATCAAACGTATATATACATGTAAATACATTTCTTTTATTTTTCCAGTGAAATAATTCATACAAAAACTGGCAAATGATATGATTTATCAAATTTCGTGGATGAAGGCTACCCACGAAAACCACAAAAATTGATACCCCACGAATAATAATGAAACCACAGTAATACATTGTTCAGAATAGTTTGCACTGCTATTATACAGGATTTGATGTTTTTATCTTCAAAGCAGAATTTTTCATGAATTTTTATTTGATTTATTTCTTAATTTTATATTCCATCTGGCGGCCATCTCGAAAATGGTCGCCATTTTGACTTTTAGAATTGGGTCCATAGCTAATATTGTTTAGTATGCATTGTTCTACCACTATGCCAAATTTCATGCTTTTACCACCTTTTGAGCATTTATTTTCACAAATCGACTGGACTAGTATGGATATGACCCTTTTAAAGAATACATCCTTAAGTAAATTTCTTGTTTAAGGTGATTGCCGATTTTTATTTAAATTTAGTATTTTTCGTGTTCAAATGTGTATAAACAAAGTACACTGTTGCACTGATAAACTTTAGCTTATGTACTATTCAACATGTGCTTGTGTACTATTCAACTAGTGCACTCTCAAAAAAGTTGTACTTCACAACTATAACATGAAATATTTTACTTGTTTTGAAAGATAGATTTGTAGCATTGCTTAATACCTTTATTTCATCTATTTTATTATATGTTTATTGAGGAGATTGTTTAAAGTATACAATATATACATGTTTTATTTTGTTTGTTTGCCCATTTTCATGCAGCGGCTACTTTATTTCAAAAAATTAACAAAACGTTCGACTTTTTTATTCTTACTTGACGGCCATTGATTTTAGTTAAAAACGAATGTCATTTTATAGGACAATGTAAAGTATAGTAAAAAAAAGTGCCAATTAAATTCAAAGGAATGACTGCTTACAAGTCTTTTTTATGGAAAAAGCCAAAAAATATGCAGACGGTTTTCTAGGTTGCACAAGTCAACTATGACGTATGTACTTCTCAATCGTTTTTACACAGCGCACCTTCCATACATTGATGATGTATCTATATTTATTAATTAATCCAGCAATACATTAAAGCCAAATATATAATAGATATATTTGGGCTATTGTGAAATAACACTCAAGAAAAGAACAGAAATCCTAGGTCTCCCCACCGAGAGAAAAAAAACATAAGTTAGACGCTATGAATGCGTCGTCACACATGCGCTAGGCAAACGTCAAGTACGCCCGGACAAACGCTATAGATAAGTTTTGAATAAGTTTGTCGTGCGTTGCAAGTAGTTAGTCTGTCGTTTTGTGGTGTGTTCATCGAGATATTTTTTGAAACTTTTTACAGCGACTGCCAACGTGTTCCAACGTTTTAGAACATTATTCGAACGTTCGGCACACGTTGGCTAAATCGTTATAGTGTGACAGGGCCATAACGCTATTCATATTCGAATTAATTTTTTGCTGTATATATTTCTTGTTAACTAAAATGAATGTATTGGGTGTTTAATAATTTAATTGCCCCTTGTACATGTTGTAGCCTAGATAAGTTTTGTCACTTACAATGTATTGATTGACTTGAAATCAGCGCTATACTTTGTTAATATGAAGAGTGTGTGTGTGGGGGGGTGCCATATGGGGCGGTCAGTTTGAATGGTGGAAGAAACTGGATTACCCGGAAGAAATCACCGATCTTGGACAGGTGACATTCATTTACAGAAGGAAAGTCCCGTTTTTTCAAAATTTACAAGCGGGGCTCGAACACTACCTGAGAGGTGGTCATAATAGGATATTACACCAGCGCCTTAGACCACTTGGCCACCCAGAAATAATATCAAAAGTATGAGTATAAAAGGGGTTACAAATGTACAATGAGGTGGGATGGCCACAAGGCCAATCGGTGGAACGAGTTTTTTTTTTCAGTCACTGAAAAAAGACAGGATGCTGAAGGATAGGCCAAATAGTCTACTGCAGGAGATCCTACTACATTTACCGAAACCTGCAGCAGCATGCGAGGAACGTGGTATTTTTAAACAAAAGGGTGCACCGCTATGGTGAGCTAAAATATTAACTGATTATGACCTGACGTCCCCTACAGACATGATACATGTAACACAGTTACCCCATTAAGCCAACTGGGGCACACATCCGAGTTGCTTGTTAGGAAAATTGCTGGATGAGGGTTATGGTCACTTTTCAGTGGACTTTTACTGACCGGCTTAGCGCTTTTGTGCACCTTTTCGCTATCCGGGACGCGCATTAATTTTTGTATTTATTGATATCAGTGGGGGTTTTTTCTTGCATGTGTCGATTTTTTGTATTTGTTTATCTGTCGGACATGAAATCTACTCTTTGTAACAAATTGAGTGGATCTGAAGATGACAATCCACTTCCGGTGAGTGCAGCAAGCAAAAGGTCGTCGCGTTGTTTTAATTCTTCTTCAGTCTCGTTTGCAAAGCAATATAAGTAAGCCGAAAGAACTTGTAATGTACCTTCAGTTTTACAAAAATATGTTGAGTTTTACAGTAGAAAAGTCCTTATTATAACCATGTTACATAAGCAAATTTCAAAAAGATATAATATGAAACCTTAGACTCATTTTCATTTATTTTCTACGTTTTCGCAGATTCTACCGATTGCTTGTGGTACATTTGTCTTATTTTCGTTCTGATATTGACAATAAAAATATGCTTTTCATGGTACCTTATCAATATTAGATAATATAACTAACCGCAATGAAAACGGAAGAGCCGAAAGGCCATCATTTCTCAGACATGTCTGTCAAGTTGTTAAATAAGAAAGTTCTCCAGGGACATTAAAACAGAAAGTCAAATCTGTAATCTGAATATAATATTGTAACGCAATATCGTTATCATTTGGGGCATTTTAAAGTCTGAGAACAAATTTTTCGCACAATGGTGTAATTTCTTTTTTTTCTGATTTTAGTTTCAGCATTTGTTTCCGTTTGTTCGTTTTTGAAAATCAGATCAATAAAGTCTGAATATCAAAGAAACATATAAATGACAAGTGTTTTGGGGAAGTATTCGTTTTGTGGTAAGACCGACTTGCATAACCGTATACAATTACGACAATCATAATATAATAAAAGTAGTCGGAGAAACGATGCAGTCTGTGGCTTTTATCTCTGTCTATGCTTTATTACAACTTATTTTTTCATATTTCAAAGGAGTACTTTCTTCTGATTGGTATTTCAATTTTCATTAAATTAAAGTTGTAAGCGATTGCTTACTTTCAATCAGCGCAAATTAGCTATATCAGAGAGATGAATATAAAATTATAAAGTGAAATGTGAGATGAGGTCACAAGTTCTGGTTGCCACTGGAATAAAAAGGGGTGGATAACAGAGGGTATCTTAGTCCACTTCAACGGATCCCATGGGCCTTACTTATATCAATATGCAGCAGTGTTCTTTAACGGGCAACAAAGGTGGTGGTTTTTTTCAAAATTATCCTCACTAAATAAGTAGCATTATGGTTCGCGGACATATTTCGGTATCAATGCTTAGAATGTAAAACGCACCAAGTCGTCGTAAGGGATTATAAGCTTTTTGACCGTAAAGCGTGATATTCTGCAAGCCAGTACGATACCTGTGATCCACATGGGTCAATAAATAACGAAAAAGATATGTATCGGGTAGATTTTTTAATTCTCATGTGCGGTCTTAGAAAGTCAATTAAATTTCTGTTCTATAACTCCAAGCACCAACGACAGCATGACTGAGTGATCTTTTAAAACACTTAAGGTTGTTCTTTGCTTCTTCTGCGTGCCCACATTCTTTATTTATTAGGACAAACTTCAATTGAAACTACATTAGAATTAATAAAATAGAATTATTCCCCAAAGCTTCAAATCAAAACTGTTTTAATGAAAACTGAAATTTTGACATTGAATAGTCCTGAAAAGACTCATCCAAGGAAATAGATTGCTATAGAAAAGAGTTAATGTCTAGTGTTTTTCAATTTATTTAAGCTTTAAATTGAAAAATGGCCAGACATAAAATCTTTTAAAGTGACAGTTAATTGTTTAAGCGGAAAATTCTGCTTAACAATGCATTCAAATTAGAAAAACGAACGTTTGATACAAATGCGATAGAGAATGTCACATCAATTCTGGACGAGTCTTATAGCAATTACAGATTAAAAATTGGGCAATATGTCCTTTCGAATTCAGAAGTCAATAACATCTTGGAGGAAAGTGTATCGTAAGATAGACTATTAATGCAATTACCTCCATTTTTCTTGTGTATAGTTAGAACATAATTTTACACGGTCATTGCCAAAAAAAAATATATAGAATTTATTTGGGCGTAGAAACAGATTGAAATTCGAGGTTTACCGAGCATTTCTGGCCTGTTTTGGGATGATTCAAAATAAATTCTCATTTATTTATTATTTTTTTTTGGCAATGCTCTATGTATTGCGTTTGTCATGTTTGTCTTGCATTCATTTCACATATTTCATTTGAATTCAAGCTATTAAAATCACTTTGATGGGAAATAGTAACATACGAAGTCCCGACAATACGTTGGGAACCAGTATACATCAACTATTTTCATTGAACCAGTTGAAACAGGTATCTAAAGGTTTATTAGTTTAGTATCCCAAAGACCACTTTTCTTTATTTGACCCCTAATTTTAGTAACAAATCCTAGGCTATTATGCGGAAAACCTCACTGCGGACCATAGTGGTGCACAGTGTTAGTAAAAAAATCGTAAAGAGCCCTGTTGCATATCTCTATAAGATTAGGAACAGTATGATCCCCATGCAGAAGACTTATTTGTCCGATCCTATCCATTCCTTCTTTCTGAAGTGGCAGTCAAAACTCTTATCCCCGGATCTAATGTCCCGAATTTTTCTCTCCATCATTTCGTGTTCATTTTATCCCCCTTTCGAGTTCATCTCCCTGCTATGCTGATGTACATTTTTTTTTGTAGATTGGTCTCAATATTACTTCCATGGTCTAACTGCCTCTGTGTCGGATTTATCTGATGGTAGTCGCATAAGAACTTGTCCAAAATAACAGCCACCTCAACGGAGGTAAGACGGCTTTGAATTTAGTGTTTTTTGGCAGAAATATTGAAAACTTAATACTCGCTTTAAAACTTCCATAAACGTTTTTACTATTGTCATTTTTAAGCATTATAGCGATCAAGCGTGTCGGTTTTGTGTGATGACACTTCACTAAATCATTATTGCTTGAAGTGTTGTGTCGGATTTAAAATCGATACGTTTGATTTTTTTACATCAGTCGATTGATGATTCTCAGCTAGCTGTCAGTAACAGCGAGTGTTCTATAGAGAGTTCCTTTACCGTCCTTTTGTTTGTTCTTGTTTTTTGTCTTAGGTTCTCTCTAGTAGAATTGGACTTTGATCGATTTGATTTTTATTGTGTGTTTAGTTTTTGTGCTTTGTCTAGGAATATTGATAGGGGGAAGGTTGGGCCCAAAAAACTAGTTTAACCCCGCCACATATTACATGTGCCTGTCCTAAGCCAGGAATCCTTGACAAAGCTTTCGTTTGTACTTGTCTTTTTGATGTTTTCTGTTCCTTGTTTAAGAAGGGGGTCTATCTGTGACTATTTCAGGGCTGGATTTGAATTATATGCTTCTTATTTAGACCATGGGCCAATTACATAACCGAGAGCAGTGCCAAATGGCCTCGTTGAAGGCTGCTGGCGGTTGTCCATTGTGGTTTTTCTAAATTGCCGTTTAATTGTGGGCTGTGTCGCGTACACTTATTCCACATCTCTTTATTTTCTATTTGACAAAGCTCGGCTGCAATCACATTTTTTTTTCACCTTCAGATGCCAAAGCATACATATATGGTCCTTGTGGTAATTAGCAATTGCACCTGCCAAAAACCATCTATTCCTTCTTATTAGTTGGTAATAACAAAGAAGCAGAGGTGTACCAAAGGGGTAATCAGTATCATAAAACCGTAAAGACAAAGACAAAACCGGCAGACAAAAATCATCACAACAAAAGAAACCACATAACAACAAAAAACACAAACACACATAACAACAAAACCGCATTCAGCAACGCGAACTCAAGTCGAAACGAGAGTGAACAAGTTTTGTATTGCCTTTGTCCTTTTCTAACCTACTGAAATCCTACTGTGGTCCTACTGACACAAAAACAAGATGGAGCCTTCCCCGGAAGGCATATATGCTTTTCCGTAAGCAGGAAGAAAAGTTATGGGCATAAAATCCCTGTACAACATATAGTACTGCAGTATGATGCTGTACGTAAAATATCGGAGCCTTCTGCATGTGTTTCCCAGAAAAGATTTTAGTGATTCCGCAGGACACAAGACGACAGATAGTGCCTAAGTGACCCCTGACATAAAAAAAAACCTATAGCAATGTTCCTAAACGTGCGATGAAGGTGGCCTTTGTCCCCATGCAGTGCACCGCTATTATTTTCGGTAAGATTTCCCGTACATGTATAATGGCCTAGCTGACGACAACAGTATGCAAGACATTTAACCAACTGGGACACGCATCTCATTCGCTCTGTGTACACGTTAGAGCCCCTATGTGGACCGCAAAGTAGTGCACCACATAGGCTAAATTTTCTGCCCCTGCCCACCTCTCTCCTTTTCCTAATTAATCGTTCCTTTGTTTCCATCCCCACCCCCATATTTCATTTATCATCATCATTTCATTTTCATTTTATCATCCTTTTCATAATAACCTGTATAGCGTTGCACGGGCGTAAAACACCAACTCACTCACTCATGCTCTACGTGCAAGGCGCTCAGTCTTGGGGTACTAAGCACTAATCGAATGGCTGAACAAACTCATTTACATTCGCGGTTCAAATGTGTTAAGAAATTTATATGCTCGTTGACAACAGTAATTCTGTAGTAAATTTGGTTATTTCACCAGTAGTCCTTACTTGTTTTCGTGCTGGTACATGTATGTGCTTCGAAATCCCGAAGCGTTTACATTTTTATTATTAATTGAGGGTTTGACTTTTTCAACTGCCAACCAAAGGTATTTTTAGTAAAATGTTGCCACCAATTTTAAATCTTATATGCATGTGCAATTACTCTTATTAAGTATAAATTGTTTATTTGTTTTTTGTTCGATGTATGGTGTGCTAGACAAATATAACAGTGATGAAGTATTCAGTTTGAAGATGTTTATTTTAGAATATAAAAAAAATGGCTAGAAAAAAGTTCGTATATCCGATTATGACACGAAAATCTGCCATAAAATTGGAGATTCAATGAATTTTGAAAACCATCACAACTTTAGAAGCTACAAACATACAAAACCAATTAGCTGAGCAAATATCTGTCTGACATGTGCAATAAAGGTTTAAAATTGGGCTCACAATAAAGTCGATGAAGAATGCCAAATCAAGTAAAGAATATCTTGATCAACACTTTCATTTACGAAAATTGGTAGCATAAAACGCCAATTAAAATATACGTTAGCCTATAGTTCCAACATCGGTTTTGTCATACTTCAAAAATGTACTTCTGGCATGTAGTATGTCTGGTATTTTTTTATAGAAGATTTAGATTTAGAATTATTTTATTTGCTCTACAAATGCAAACAAGGATCAGACACAAGTTGGTAACAATATAAGAAGTTACATTTTGCTTAAATTTAATTATCAATACATAATCATATAACTTATGAAGTCTTCTCCTTTAAAAAAATCAAGATAATACCTGAAGAGCATGTAGATTTTATGATTAGTCGATGATCATGACACACCATCTGTAAAATATGCTTTAAAAATCGGTCATTGAAAACAAACATAGATAGTAGACCATCGATTGCCGTGCTAGCCGTTTTGTCCCGTTTTATACTATCACCGTTTAAGCTGTTCACATATAATGCTTACATACAGTCAGAAAGGTGGTCAGAACGAGACAAAAGAATATGCGCTCTTCAGTAAATAAGGTAGAATTTGATTCGGCATGTTTACGTTGTAACTATGGGCATTAAGGTTCATCTGTACCTTTCTTCAAAACATGGCGTTATTTTTAATCTATTTTCAGTCTATGCACAGCCAAAACTGCACATAAAATTGAAATATAAAGTGTAGCTGGACCTAGATATTAAAAAATCTTACCTTTTCTCTATGAACTCTTCCTGAAAAAATCCTTTATTTTAGAGATCTCTTTTTTCTCCGCTTTTAAAAACATCTGATTTAAGGCTAATATCACTTTCACCCTTTATTGTGGCCTCAAATTTCATGCAACTTTCAATAAGGGATTTAACAATGTTTAACTAAAAGCGTTCACCTCGTTTCATGTAAGAGGCACAGTAGGGATAGTTTGTCCTTTTTCAATTTAAAATCTGAACAGGAAAAAAAAAGAGATCTTTATTTTTAAGGAACTTAAAATGAAAAATTGATAGAAATTGAATCAGAAATTACCATATCTAGGTCCAGCTATGCTTTATTTTGTTATTTTATTTGTAGTTTTTGTTCTGCATATACTAAAAATAGGTAGAAAATTTCGCTATTTTTAACGAAAGGTACAGATGAACCTTAAAAAGTTTATTAGAGCAACTTTTAAAATAAATTGTGATATAAAATATGTAAAATGAAAGTAAACAACACCTAATTTGCCTTGGTTTATTAGATTTGCAGCGTGAAAAGAGCACATTTCTCATGTTAAGTGATATTATGGGGTCTGATTTCCTTTGTGACAAATAAAACATTATGCTCCTAAAAATCTGAAAAAAATATATCCAACAGATAAGACTCCATTCTTTCAGATAAAAAATTCCTGAACCCGTCGCTATAGCGGTATTGATAAAAATGATTGTCAAAGTTGTGCAAATTTCATAAGTTATTTGTGAATCCCCCATTTTAAATATAGAAATTTCATTCCTAAAATAAATAAACATTGAGAGTATCTCATACCCAGCTAAAAATAGCAATGGTCTACTCGACTTCCTAAAATATTTTTTCTTTAATTCTGCAATATATAAGGCCTTAACTGGTGAAACTGTTTAAATTTTACTTCTTATTAATATAATGCATGTCTTTATAATAAAATGATAAGAAGCAAATGTAAAATGACGTTTTAGAAGGGGGGGTCTATTAAGTGCGGTTTGTTCGATTTGTAAAACTGTAATCGTCTCCCTTCATTTGCCTAGCAACGTTTTAGACTTGCTTGTGACAAAAAAAAACATTTTTCTCCGATTTCCTTAAAATTTTGTCAACAAAAAAAGCAAAAGATTGGTCGTCATCTGTCAAAGTATGTAACCCGTCGCACTTACCATTATTTTTTAAATTCAACATGTTTATCACCTTTTTAGAGTTCCGGTTATTCCTTAGAGATAATAAATTCCTTTTTTGGCACAAATTATTATTCTATGCGTAAAACATCCTAACTAAGAAAAAAGAACAATATTTTGTCCATTCACTTGTTCCCGAACTTGAAAATAACCATGACCTACTTTTTATTAATCAAAAGATTAAATTGGTGGTTTCAGCTCACCGCGTCATTCAAAATGATGTGTTTTTCGGATCAGTTAGACATACAAATTATTTACAAGGGAGATAATATTTTGTCACCACCTGTCTGACTGCATACTACAATTGGCAATAACTTACACACGGAAAGATACATATTTGTACATAAGGTAGGCGACTTTGTATAGAACAGGAAATTGGTTTAGCAACAAAACGAGTTAGCAACCAGAAATGTTTAAGTTTTCAAACTAGATTAACATGTATCTAATATATGAATTACAATTTAAAAAAAAAGGTATGTTTTTATTTATGTTTTGAATATTTATTGAACAAGTAATGAAATAAAATGAAGGGTATTTCAGACTGCTCAGAAACCAAGGTTATGAATAGTTGTTACGGGTAGTTGAGACCGCTCAGAAACCAGAGTCTGATGTGAGTAGTTGAGACCGCTCCGAAAGCAGTGTCTGTTGCGGGTAGTTGAGACCGCTCCGAAACCAGTGTCTATTGTGAGTAGTTGAGACCGCTCCGAAACCAGAGTCTATTGTGGATAGTTTAGACCGCTCAGAAACCAGATTCTGTTGTGTGAAGTTGAGATCGCCCCGAAAGTAGTGTCTGTTGTGGATAGTTCAGACCAGTGTCTGTTATATGAAATAAAAAACAAAAGCCTTATCGAAGAGACCCTTAAACTGGTGTGCAATTTAATCTACATATACATCGAACGTGCTTTTCACCACTGACGGGCACTACTAGTTTAACCACGTAATATGATGCGATCTACCCGAAGTCAGCTTGTGAGAGATCGGCTAGATGTTGGTCAGACCATGTGAACCAGACACCCAAGTATCAAGATTGATTTTTACACATTTGTATGAATATCACGAAAATGATAAATTGTATTTACAGAAGGTAAATAAGACCAGAAATGTAATTTTTGCGAAAGTAAAAGAAGATAAAAGCCTTTGTCTATTAAAGACGTCTGAGTGGTCACTTGGTATAGAATCCTTTAAACAATGTCCAGAAGTTCAAACGGAAAACGTCTGGATTGAAATTGATAAAAATGGAGTTATGTCGCCTTCCGGTCATTTTGATGAAAACAAATTATGTAATGTAATCAAGCTACTAATGGCCAGTGTCTGGAGTAAGAAGCCTCTCGTTAACGACCACTCAGGTGGACAGACAGAAAAATGACTTGATCAACAGTTTTATTCCTAATATACTATTCCTTGTACAACGAAAGGTCGTCATTGACAGTGAAGAAATCAATCTCGAGAAACGTACTACAGTTCTTGACGTTCGTATTACCTTAACGAAATATTTGATGTGCTTTCTTGTAATCACTTTGCCCGTTACTGAAAGGGCAAATGATTAATTTTGCTAATGAAAAAGTATCGATGTATGTTTATCAAAACCAGATTTCTCTGAAAAGTACAAAAATTACAAGAAAAAAAACAGTTATTTAGAAGGCAAGAATAATCTATTATCTCACCATCTTAGTAAATATGATATTCAAATATAACGTTCAAAGAGCAACAATCCAAATTCAGGTTAACATGTAGAACGGATAGTGCATTTAATATGTACTGATAAAAACCAGTACGTACTACTTTTAATTTCATAAGAAAATAAACACTTTTGGTCTAATAAAAAAGTGGTTTGTTTAACATGTTTCGGTCCGGTTCAATGCTGGGGTTGAAAATAGGGCCGCAGTAGAGCCTAGCTTGTCGAAAGGGTCATAGGATTTTGACATCGGCCCGGGTTAGTGCTAAACCCACAGAGCGACCAAGTGTGTACCCTAGGTGGCTGAATAGGATGGCCCTTGTCGGCAAGGATTGTCAGGTCTATAAATAATTTATAAAAGATATGGAGTAAATGAACAGTACGGAAAGCCTGACCGTTGACCATAGTGAGCCAACTTGTGTTGAGAGTGTCACGCTTCTTGTACGTAAAAATATCCCTTGATCGACCGCCAAGTAGTGCACCGCATAGGCTAAATTTCCATCCCCATCCACCTTCTCTTGTGGTCGTCTCCTTTTTCCCCACTCCACCCCATATTTCTCATCATCATTTCATGTTCATTATATCATCATGTTCATTACCTTTATATAGCCTATAGTGTTGGAAGGAAAAACAACACCAACTCACTATATCTCTCATTAAACCACAGGGACTTGTTACGAAAAAAAAAATTAAATATCTCTATATATTTATTTTTTTTCGTAACAAGTCCCTGTGATTAAACATGTTTCGTTCCGCATTCTAAGAACGAAATAAATTTATCATTTATCAGATATTGACTATCTAGATTAAGTTTTAAAATGTCCCGCCTTTTAACTTTTAAAACTGTATACGTATGCAATACATGTACATACATTTGTAAGATAACATGATATTTAATACCCACCTGATTGTGCGTTCGTGATACATTGTTCAGTTACAGGATGGAGGAAAACATTAAAAAGGCTAAAGGAAAGTACGAATTTGGTATGTGTGTTTATATATATATATGCATTACTTTGATTTTATATGTTGAAAAGATTTTCGACACGTGTTATGTAGTCTACACATAGATGGGTTATATGTCTATGGTCTACATAATTATTTTTAAATATTTTATCTAATCTAGAGTAAAAGGTGGAACTAACTTTAAATCTGCCTCTCGAGCTCCTCTTCTACAAAATTGGCCTCTATTCTACACACATTGATTCGACAACATTCATTAAGTTATAGTTTCATCTTTTACTTAATTTTATAATTCTATTTATATCTTGGCTTTGTATTTAAATATTTTATATTTATTAAAGGGAGTTTCCAACACCTCTATTCACAAAGTTCCATTTCTCAAATATTTCACAGATGAACGTCTTAGTGAAACGTCTCTGGAATTGTTACCGACAATTTTGGTATTTGTATTCGTTTAAGATGATTCAAATGGGTGTAAATGAAAACAATTGGCTTTAAAAAAAAGCAAAAAGCCGCATACACTACAATGTAATTCACACTTGTATGGATGAAATGCATTTCAGGTATGATTCAAATTTCCCATAAAAGCATTGGCCTTGTAACTTTTGTACAACTACATACACTTTGGACACACAATCAAGCGGCAATTCAGAAAAACCATAATGGACAACTGCCAGCAGCCTTTAAATAACGAGGCCAATAGGCGCTGCTCGCGGTTCTGCAATTGCATTGTGCATAACTTTTTTTATAAAGCTTATAACTTCAACACTACAGGGCCATTAACTGAAAAAGATGTGGTTGTTAACGTCAAACAACCGGGGAAAGCAGAGGCCGAGTACTTGATAGTTGATGAACAGGAAATACGACTGTCTTTCCAAAAGTTGGGCGTCGTCCCAGATCCAAGAATCCAAATTCCCCTTCTTAGGGAAATGGACTGTTATGAAGACGACATCTTTATGTGCGCCTACCCAAAATGTGGTAACTATATTACTCTTATTTACAACGTGTACAGAGTACGTACTGTGATGTTTGTTCTAGTATGTTTACATATTTTACCTTTTATAAAACTGACAAAAACATACATATATGTTTATGTATTTGATTTATGTATTTGACATTAAGCATGAAAATAGATAGACACGACACTGAATGTATTCAGATCTGCATATAAATTTATTTCAACTTATATTTTTGTCAACACACTCACTATAGAATATGTTCACGTACATGACGTATGCAGGTTATGCTGTTTTGGGCAGTATGGAAGCCAGTTACGAGAGTAAACGAGTAAGAGTTACGTGTACGTTATCGTTACTATTTGGCAGCTAATCTCGAAAAGATAATGAAATAATAGTACTAAAACACAGCTACAAATAAATAAACCTTATTTCTGGGTTTTTTTTTACACAGGAACACATTGGTTGTATGAAATGTGCCAAATGATAATAAAAGGAAAAGCAGAATTTAATAGCCAGAGTAAAGAAGCCTGCATGCTTGAATTCCACTTGCCAGGTGAGATGAAAGATGAGCCTCGACCAAGAGTTTTTAATACACATTTTACACCCATTTGTATACCTAAACAGGCAGTAGAAAAGAAGTGTAAATTCATATTAGTTCACAGAAATCCCAAAGATATCTTCACCTCTCTATATCATCATATGGTTAAAACAAAACTTAACGTTGACGGAGACACAAAATGGAGCGACTTTCTTCATTATATCATGGATAATGGTATGATATTTTTTCTAATTGTCAATAGATATAGAAATCTTCATCTTTTAAACACAAATGCCATCTGCTTTTCCGAACCTATATGTGAAATACATCTTTAAACGAAGCACGCAAATTCTGAGAATTAAGGAGGAAACTATACATCAATGGGAACGGTAAACCAGCACTCGCTATCCAAAGGTTACGATCTTTTACTTTATGTCATAAATGTAGCTGAATTGTAACAGATCTTTCATTTCATAATAGTACGTGGTTTTGGCCATGCGAAAGTTTATGAATTATTTATTATGTCCCTCAGCCAGATAACGGCAACGTTTTGCCAGACCGAAGCAATTTTCGCAAAACTTTCATATTATTCTTCTCCTAAACTAGGCTTGTGATGTAAAAACTGCAGTATGTCCAAATTGAAT
Source organism: Arcuatula senhousia (assembly GCA_963971305.1). Classification (NCBI taxonomy): domain Eukaryota; kingdom Metazoa; phylum Mollusca; class Bivalvia; order Mytilida; family Mytilidae; genus Arcuatula; species Arcuatula senhousia. The sequence continues at coordinate 53,353,050 of OZ020305.1, forward strand.
GACAATTTGCCCTTCAGTACAGGTTGTGTCTGGCACATGTCTTGAAAACTGTGCTTTAAATTTACTTAAGGCACAAAGAGACATTATTAAGCTTTGATAAGGATCTCGAAACCGCTTGCATTCGTTTGCATTTTTAACATAATATTGGTTATATTTACCCACCAGATAGACAAGTCAGTTCAAATTGGTTCTTTTTCAACCGAAAATGGTCATCCTTCAAATCATCGAATCCGGATGTTCCGGTTCTGATTGTTCATTATGAAGACTTAAAATTGGTAAGAGTTTACTTCATAATGTAACAATATGAAATATATGGGTAAAGTAATTTAATTATTGAATTTAAATTAGGGTAAATCAACATCTTCCTTAATCTGCTTCGGAGGAGTAGGCAGGCACTGCTGCTTGCACCATCCGAAGCACTTGAGTTCACTCTCATTGAAGCGTGAGTTGCTGATTGCAGTTCGTGATTTTTGTGAGTAAAGTTGGTATTATGTGCGTTTGTGTTGTTGTCATGCGAGTAACCACATTTTGTCTCTGTCCGTTTTCTGAATTCTGACATTTGAATATCCCGTTGTTTAGTTTTTGCCTCTTTTAGAGTCAAAACTGTAAAAGACTGACTTGGATGCAAACTTAAACATCTTACAATCAAATATAAGTTTATTAGCTTAAACTTTGTAGACATGTAGATCACATTGAATATGCTATTGGTCTTTTTCAGGAACCTTTGAAAAATCTTTCAAGAGTATGTAAATTCATTGGTTACGACAGAGATGAGAGTTTACTGAATGAGATTTTAGACAAATGTAGCGTAGAAAAGATGAAAGATATAGAAACGAAACGAGAAACGAAAACAGATGTGGTGAGCCCAAAATTAGTGTCAAATCTTTATAGAAAAGGTATGTTAATAATAAACTGGTAAGCAAGTAAAGATAGTGTGAAGTTCTGTACGAACAAAACACAAATAAAAATACTTTGATTATTTGCCAGGCTTAATTTACTATTAAAATGAAAAAGAAGATATTTATGACACAATATCGCATTTACAATAAACAACAGTAGTCTGTTTATCCTCGAGTTCACTCTCTTTGTATTGTTGAATTATAATCTAAAGTTAAAGTACTTAGGACACTTGCTGATTTATTTAATTAATACTAGGGACAGTGAATGTAATTTGCTTGGCGTAATATATGTGTTAATACATGTATGTAAATTCGAAATAATTATAAAACCAGATTTCTTGATTTGTACATTCTCGTTGCTGGATTTAGCTTCCCTGTCGAACTTTCTGGAAACCAGAACACTTCTTTCGATACTTTTGGATTTCCACTTTCCAGTATGTCTGATTTAGCTGCTGCTGGTCAGTGGTTGTACTCCTTTAACTATACAATATACATTGTTTTATTAATATTTGTTTTCTTCAGGCGTTGTAGGTGACTGGAAAAACCAGTTTACAGTAGCAGAAAACGAACAATTTGACGCCTTCTTAAAACGTGAGCTGTCTGATGATGAATTTAAGTTTATATATGAAGTTTAGAGGACAAACTTTTTTATCGAAATACACAGCATTATATATATTGAAATGACTTTTACATAGATATTTTTATTCGCTTTTTAATCAGTTTTACATGTCATTATAGATACTTTTCATGCAGTAAATAATTTTCAAAATATACGTGTTTTGTGCATTTGTGATTCAAATTAATCCCAGAACGAGGTCAAGGTTTGAAAATTAGAGGAAATCGGACAGTGGCCCGAAGTAATTTGAGTTTTATATGCCTTGATCTGTTTGTATATACACTTAGTTTCCTATATGTTTTATACTGCACTATTTGTTCATGGAATCATGCACACATGTTGCTTATATACATGAAGTGTACAATAAAGAGAGAAAATGTTAGCAATCTTTCTGAATTCAACCGAAAAATTTGTTTATTTCCAGAAAACTAATTAATGTTATAGAAAAGCCTTTTAGGAGTTTGACAAGTGCATGTCGAATACCGCAGGGATTCAACAAGTGAGTGGAACTTATTCCGCGCACGAGTAAACCAAGAATTGCATGAATGCTCTTCTTGCTCCACAAAAGAGTCACACACTAAAGTTTAAGCATTTTTGTCCAATTGTTTGTGTTTCCTTTAATGACAAGTTTATCTTTGTCACACTTTAATATCTGGGTTGTTAGGTCAAAACAGTACGTAGTTAGGTTACTAACGATGTATCATGGTAATACATGGCCTAATATGCTTTTATCGGTTTACTACATCATGTGACCTATACATTTTACATGTAGTAACAAAAAAAAAATCCGTTACTAACCTTGGTGTGCATGCATTTTTTTTTTTGGTAATGTAAAAGCAGACAATTTTTCCAAAAAAGGTTGAAATAATTTTACGTTCAAGTATTTTTATATAACTATGAAGTAAACATACATAAACATATAAAATGGGAGATATAAAGCACCGTAAGTGGCAGCTTGTTTCCAATTTTATTACGATTTGTTTGATTTGGATATTTATATTTACTGCTTATTCTGGTCTTCAAAACTTGGAAGCCGCTGTGAATGCCGACATTGGATTATATTCACTTGCGGCGGTGACTTCCGGTGGTGTTGTATCCTGTCTTTTGGCACCGACGATTATTAGTTTTATTGGATCTAAAGGGGCGCTCATCGTTGCATGTTTTTGCCAATGCATATTCGTCATTGCCAACTTTTACCCGAAGCCAGAGGTTCTGATAACTGGAGGCGGTATCGTTGGATTATCTTCTGGTTTGCTTTGGACTGCACTTTCCTGCTATGTGACGATGACAGCCGTCGAATACAACAAACTAAATGGCGAACCTGTCGCAGCGCTTCTAAGCAGGTTTTTCGGAGTATTTTTCATGGCTTTTCAAAGCACACAAGTCTGGGGTAATCTCATTTCTTCATTGGTGTTCCAGCAAGGTAGAAGTTCTGAGCAACAAACCAACAACTCGTTCTGTGGAGCTAATTTCTGCCCATCAGATATAATAAAAAGGGAAACAAACACAACAACTTATACGATTTCGACACCAACAAATGATTTAAAAACTTTACTAGTTGGCATTTATCTTGGTAGTACAATAATTGGCTTGTTGTTAGTGATATTTGTGTTGAAACCCATCCAATCCAATGTCAGTGACAAATACAAATCTTTAAAAGCCCGACTTACTGCCAATGTTACTTTAGTGATGACAAATGTTGACATGGTCTTGTTGATACCCTTCGCGCTTTACACAGGTATAGAACAGGTTCTAATATTTGCAGAATTTACAACGGTAAGTGTCCAGCTTATCACGTACTTGTACAATGTATTTATCTTTGTATTCTTGTTAGTTAGTTACCCCAAAAGTTAGTTATTGCTTTACTCCCAAGCAGCACGATTTCGGCGATATCCGAAAGTTGAACATTAAAGGGTGATACAATAAACATGAAATGATGATGACGATGAAGTGGAGGAAATGGGGACACAATTCAATTGGGGAGGAGGGTTTTTGACTGCCACTGGAAAAAGGAGTGATAGGTAGGGACAGGCGAAGAATGTGACATTTTTCCTAACACGGTGCACCACTATGGTTTGCCGTCAGGTTTACCGTATTATAGCCTGACGACCCCGGCGTTCATTATGACAGGGCTGTCCCATTCAACCACCTGGGGCACACATCCCAGTCTCTTTGTTGGCAAAGTGGCCTGACGTGATGTCAGGTTTCTGAGCGTTCTTTAGTGGACTTTTACCAATAAGCTTAGCGCTGCTGCGGGCCTATTCCTCACTCGGAACCCGCAAGGGGATTTTTGTATTCTAAGTCAAAGATTTTGTCTATTGTTAGTTATTGTCAAACAAGAACCAATGGCGGATTCAGAAAGGAGCTAAGTATATTACGATGTTTAACAGTTTTTTTTTTAAATATTCCCGACATTTGTCTGCCTAAAATAACCTTTTTTCATCAAAAGTCGAAAAAAAAACCAAATACATCACCAGTTTTTCTACGTCTTTTGCTTTTAAAGTCGGTCCAGGAACAGTCTGGTAATATTTTTTAAGTGAATTTATACGAAATATATTGGGGAAAGATATTAAAAGACTCACTTGTCTTTTGGCACGGTTCTGTACTTGGATGTTATATGATTAAATAGATGACGTAAAATTAAGATCTTTTCAAGGTTGAATAAAAGGACATGTAAGCATGTAGCAAAATATGCTATATATGCATAAGATTTTTAACAGCACGGTAAACAAAAATTTTAAGGAAGGATATGGAGTAAATAAACACGAGACCATAACACATATGTAAGCTCCAACTGACTGTAATTAAATCTATGAGCTGTATATGGTCATTTCTGAATTTTATTGGGCCTAAGTGGCTGATTTGTCTAAGCGCTGCTACTGATCTCTAGCCGAACACCACTCAGTTCGAGTCTCGCTTGTAATTTACAAAAACTGGATTTCCCCACCTGTGTGTAATTAGGTTTGTCAGTCACCTACCCAAGTTCGGTGGTTTTCTCCGGGTACTCCGGCTTCCTCCACTAATGAAACCGCCCTACATGGCACAGATGCGTCGATAAAGGGCGTTAAATAACTCGACACACACACACACCGGAATTTTATTCCTCATCAGCAGCACTAGATCCCAAACATAGGAAATGCACAATTCCAAAAAATATTGAAAATGGATAAAACCAAATCAAATACCAAATATATCTAAGGACAGATTAAAACCTTAGGTTTAATAATTCACATTTATTAAGATAATAGTTTTAACATGTCGAAGAATTACTGTTTACATCAAACGTTTGACCAATGATTTTTGAGATAATATAAATAACTATACGATCATCAACACGTGATTTTAATTTTAAAAAAATAGAAATCTAACTTGCAGAACAAATGTTAAAAATAAGCGGTGAAAAAAATAGTTGGTCTTCTTGCATCAAAATCAGGTAAAAAGTTAAGGTATAAAGGACACCATTCCCCCCTTTACGAGGAGCATTGACCAGTGACCTATGCCAAATAAAATAACGTTTAAAACCAAAAATATTTGGTATTGACGAAATATGAGCGAGGAAGTCTAAGAAAATATGATTATGTTGAGAACTTTTCCATAAAAACTTCCAAAAAGTTTTACTTTGTTCTCCCATTAGAAAAGTCAATTTTGATAGGTGAAATAAAATCTAGATGACTCGACCAGTAAACTTGTACACATGGGATATAATCTCATGTACAAGTTCACCATATATAAGAAAAATGAAGAGCACACATCTGAGACATAGGGAATTGTTTTTCTAACTCCACACGACATTAAAGCCATTCTTATTCTGATGGCGAATTAATTTTTGTTTTTGCTTACAAAAACGATGTCTCACCCCGTTTCTCCTAAAAAGTTCTTAGTTCAAAGAGCCATTACTCCCACAAATGATTGAGAATCATAATTTCCTGGTCATATGCACAACTACATATGGTGTCCTTCCTATATACCAAGTTTCATTAAAATGGATAAATGAGGATTTTAAGCAAATTTCTAAGTCCAAAGGGCCATAACCCACAGAAATTTGAGGATCAAAATTTCCTTGTAATGTGTACAACTGCATATGGTGTTCTTCCTATATACCAAGTTTCATTAAAATGGGTTCAGAAGTTTTAGAGGAGTTGCGCTGACAAGATGATAAATGAGGATTTTCAGCAAATTTCTTAAGTTCAAAGGGCAATACCTCCCACAAAAATTTGAGGATCAGAGCTTTCTGATAACATGCACAACTACAAATGGTGTTCTTCCTATATACCAAGTTTCATTGAATTCGGATCAGTAGTTTCAGAGGAGTTGCGCTGACAAGATGATTGATGAGGACTTTAAACAATGTTCAAAGGGCCACAACTCCCACCAAAATTTGAGGATCAAAATTTCTTGGTAATGTGCACAACTAATTATGGTGTCCTTCCTATATACCATGTTTCATTGAATTTGGTTTAGTAGTTTCAGAGGTGTGGCGCTGACAAGATGATAACTGAGGAATTTCAGCAAGTTCACAGGGCCATTACTCCCACAAAAATTTGAAGATCAAAATTTCCTGGTAATAATTATGCACAATAACTTATGGTGTATTTCCAATATATCAAGTTTCATTGAATTCGGTTCAGTAGTTTCAGAGGAGTTGTGCTGACAAACTTTGTGACGGACAGACGGGCAGATGGACGGACGAGCACGACAAAAACAATACGTCTCCACACAAAAGTGGGGGAAGACATAATTTTCACTCCTAAACAAGAGTTTGTTTATCTGTTGATTTGTGATTTGTACCTCGTAAGGTTTTTAAAGCGCTTACTGCAATTGCTAATTACACGGTGTGTATTTTTCTAACTTCACTTTGTATGTTCTTATGTTGTAAGGTTAAATTATATTATAAGGGAGCGACCATTTGATTTTTTTGGGGGCGAGGGGGGTATGATGAAATTTGAAATAAAAAGTCAGGAAGGCAAACAATCAAGAAATAAAAAAGACAGGTCAGTGCTTTGAATTAAAAAAAGGCAGGATAGTATATTTGGTTAAAAGTTAAATAGCAGCTTAAAAAAAAAACAGGACGAAGAAAATATCCATAGCCCCCAAATATCAAATGGTTGCTCCCTCACTATAACTAGGACCAGGATGTCGATGATAAAAACACTTTTATTGTAGGCTTACACGGCTTGCAAGTTGGGAGTCGAATGGATTGGATACACAATGATCTGCTTCGGGGTCTGTAATACGATTGGGTCATTGTTGGCAGCCATCATATCTAAATATACAGGCAGATCCGTCTTATTTGTAGTAGCGGCCATCTTGAATGCAGGTGTTGTTGTTTTTCTAAGGCTATGGTCATTGGATGGTGATGTGCCATTTGCATTGTTCTTTACTATACCGGCGTTGTGGGGTTGCAGTGATGCCATCTGGCAATCGCAAAAGGATGGTGAGTTAGTTCAAACATTTGTTTACGTTTAAACATGCAAAAATGGCCACATAATTTGCAACTCTTAATAACGAAATTTAAATACATGACTTGTGTGCGTCAAAAATGCAGACATTTAATTTGACTGTTAATATTCACACAATTGTCAATAGAAATTAACTATACCGGAACTATTTAAGACTTAATATATAATCCCGTTACCCATATTGCAGTAGGGCATAATCTATCACCAGAGGGAGCGTCTATCAAAAAATGGTGTTGATAGACGCTCCCTCTGGTGATAGATTGCACTAGGGCAAACTTATCGACGAAATTGCACATTATTTATTAAGAGATCTGCTATTTAACTGCTAAAAGATTATTGCATGAATATTGCGATTGAGAGAACATCATTATATTAGCATTTACATTATAACATTATGTTTTTCAGCACTGGTGGGAACAGTTTTTCACCAAACACCAGAGGTTGCCTTTTCAAACGAACTGATGTTCCAGGCTTTGGGACTAGCTGTTGCTTATATATACAACATATATTTGTGTGAATATGTTCGGCTTTATATCTTATTAGGAATATTGCTGTTGGCGATAACATGTCTTTGTGCGATTGAATATCGAGTGAAAAGAAGAAAGTTTATATCATAACTTCAACCAATTAGGGACGGACAATTTAACTTGAAGGAGTGGCTAGGTTTTTTGTTTTGGCCAGAAAAAAATGTTCTGCGTCATTATTTTTTTAATGCGTCGCGACAGTATATTTATCTTTTTTTAAGGTGTCGCGACAGAATATTTTTTTTCATTTTTTTACATTATTCTAAATAGCAGTGATCCTTCTTCAGAATATTTTCTTCTGCTGCCAAAATATTTTTAGGAAAAAAACAAGCACCCTCTTTCAAGTTAAATGGTCGGTCCGTCATGTATTGAAAGTTGTGGAATGGTAGCTATTGGTATTGAACGTCTGGTTGCGTAAAAATTACATTGAAAAAAAACATTCTGTTGAGCTACGATATCGCATTTGTCATATTAGATGATTATCTGATTAACATTTATATGTTCTTGTAATGAATTAAAGATTATAATGTAATATTTTTTCAAAGAGTTGGTTTGTGTTGTTACGTTTAATTTTCCAAAATTAATATTCAAGGAGTAAATATTGACTTTTTTAATACAACCATTACATGTACGTCGATTTCCTTTGTGTATAGTATTTTATCGAAAAAGACTATTATATTAAACTTAATATGAATAAGGCCCTGCCTTCTTAGCGAGTATCGAAAAAATATATTTATATTGTTAAAATATATCCATGTGCTCGATCGGCTAAGTTCAATTATTTGTGCAAATAATAAATCCCTGTTACATTCGGGGACGACATTTAGCGAGGACGAAATTATCCCTTTATGGATTCTGTAACGTCATTTCCTTGTCAAAGTATTTTGTGCTTCTTCAGCAGACCAAAAGACAAGCTCCAAAAACAGCAGGTATCCGCTCGTGACCTTACGTTTAAGGTAGCTCTATGGACTATCAGCCGCTGTTTTCGGAGCTTGACCGAACAACGCCTCAGATTCTGTCAGGTTTTGTGAGATTTTCTGAGTATCAGTGTTTTATTTGGTAACAGAAGGTACATTAAGAAACCTGGCAAAAAAAAAAACGGAAAAGTAAAATATCATGCAGGATTGAGGAAAGTGAGTGAAACCCCGCAGTTTCATTTTCAGGTAAGACCCTTTTATTTATTATTATGAATTAGTCCATGGTCGTTGTCAGTGCAAGGTTGTAATAGATTTTATTCAGTTAATTTATGTTTTTCTTTATCTTACTTAGAATTTAAAAAAGCTCGGTGAGCATTATGCATTAGGTGTGACAAGTCAATGGGACTTGCCTAAAGCTAGCTCGGTTATTTCCGGAAAATCGTTTTTCAGCGGAAAAAACCGAGTGGTGTTTAAATTAAATTTTTTGTGTAAAAATAAACAAATGGATAAATGAGGTTTTTATCACTGGTTTTGCACTTCTATTTTTTTTTTCAGATCAGATTATGATGTATTTTTTATAAGCCCAGAAGGTTGATTGTTTCACTTGATCCGTGCCTGTTAAATTTGTTGCTCCGTAAAAGTAAACCTGTTCCGGTTTTCTTGTATATTTCTGGCACATCTCAAAACATGTATAATGCCGTAGAGCTCGCATCTGTGATGCTCGCGATAAATCACCAAGACAAAAAAGTAAGAGTTGTTGTTCTGTCTTAAAGTTCAACGACAGGGAGACTTAGATATGATACACAAGTTCAAGATAAACAAACGAATTCAACCAAGGAAACCACAGACCGCATCCCAAGCATGCATTGTGATGTCATCCTTTCCGGATTTGACCAACACTTAATCGATCTTTGGCAACGTGACGGGTGTGCTATAGCAAGCAGGAACTGCGAACTCTTCCGGACCACCTGAGTTTACTCTCGTTTCGACTTGAGTTCGCGTTGCTGAATGCGGTTTTGTTGTTATGTGGTTTGTTTTGTTGTGATGATTTTTTGTCTGCCGGTTTTGTCTTTGTCTTTACGGTTTTATGATACTGATTACCCCTTTGGTACACCTTTGCTTCTTCCATAGTCCAATCCAGTCTAGTCGGCTTATAATTACCTAAAGCCCTTATTTTTTTCAACAAACTTTCTTTTGATGTTAAACTGTTTTTTTTTCAGAAAAATTGGCAGGATTTATCAATAAACTTATGTTCGAAAATATATATGAAACTTCGGCAGAACCATTTCCCAACATTGCCAATTTAAAAACAAATAGATTGATAGAGGTGACGAGCCTCTATTTTAGAGTCGAAACAAGCAAATGTCATCCCTATTATTAAACATAGGTAATTTATCGATTACGAAGCTCACCGCGTTTCACATTATTGTCACAAGTGGGAATTAACTTTAACTTTTCAAAATTTTAAGTGCTCAATCCATGCAAAAATAGGTCACAGCCAGCATCTGGAGCATGCATCTTGCTAACCATTTCTAGGTGCACCTTACCATACCACTTTAGATGATGTGATTTTTGTCGGTAAGGGGGTATACTGTTTAACCATTCTTCTGTAAGGGGTCATCCATGCGGAAAATATAGGTCACAGCCAGCATCCGAAGCATGCACTGTGCTAATCATCACTAGGTGCACCTACCATAGCAATATCATTTATGTGGCACTTTTCAGTAAGCGTGAATGGATCTTAACCATTCTTCTGTATTTGGTCATGCATGCGAAAAATGTAGGCCACAGCCAGCATCTGAAGCATGTTTTGTGCAAAGCATTATTAGGTGCACCTACCATACCAATATCATTGATATGGCACTTGTCAGTAAGCGGGAATAGACTTTTCTTCTGTAAGTGGTTATCCATGCAGAAAACATAGGTCAAAGCCAGCATCCGAAGCATGCACTGTGCTTAGCATCACTAGGTGCACCTTTCATAGAAATATCATTTATGTGGCACTTGTCAGTAAGCGGGAACGGACTTTAACCATTGTTCTGTAAGTGGTCATCTATGCGGAAAATATAGATCACAGTCAGCATCCGAAGCATGCATTGTGCTAAGCATCACTAGGTGCCTAGGTGCACCTACCATAGCAATATCATTGATGTGGCACTTGTCAGTAAGCGTGTATGGATCTTAACCATTATTCTGTAAGTGGGTGCGCTAAAAAGGGTGCTAAAACAGCATGTCAGATAGGTCAAACACCATAGTCATTTTTTCTTAAATTGTGTACTAGTATAAGTATACTAGTACCGTAAAAGTCATTTCCAGACCTGACAAAATTGTCAGATTTCTATAATTAGACTCAACATAAGACAGTTTATCACAAATACAAGTCATAAAAAGGCAGGTTCATTACAATGATTATAACAGAAGTCAAGAATACACCATGAAAATAAAAGTAAATACCACCAACAATGAGCCAGTAAGCCTAAATGGAGACCCACTAGAAGAGGTAGAGTCATTCACATACCTTGGCAGTATAGTGGACAAACAAGGAGGTACAGATGTTGATGTCAAGGCCAGAATCGGCAAAGCAAGAGGGGTATTCATCCAACTCAGAAACATATGGAATTCACGAGTCATCAGCAGAAATACCAAGTTTGACTTTTCAACTCGAACGTGAAATCAGTGCTCCTGTATGTTGCAGAAACCTGGAGATTTACCAAGGCCACCAGCCATAAGATCCAGACATTTGTAAACCAATGTCTTCGCCGTATCCTTTCCATCCGCTGGCCTGAAACCCTCAGTAACAAGGAATTATGAAGAAAGACCAACCAGTGTCCAGTTGAAGAAGAGATCCGTAGAAGAAGATGTGGATGACTTGGACCTACCCTAAAGAAGCCGAGTGGAAACATCACGAGACAGGCGCTAACATGGACATCCCAAGGAAAGAGAAAACGAGGACAACCGAGGAACACCTGGAGAAGGGACCTGGAATCAGATGTTAAGCTGACAGGAATGACAAGGGGACAACTGGAACAAACAGCAAAGAACAGGCAGCGCTGGTGGACTATTGTCGATGGCCTATGCACCAGAAGGAGCGAAGGGCTAAAGTAAAGTAAGTAGTTTCATACTGCAACAGCATCAAAACTTTCGATTTCTCCACTCTTTACACTTCTATGAACAACTCAAATCACATTTGGCACAGCTGATTAAACGCAGCTTTTTCAAAAAGAATGGAAACCACAGGTACAAATATTTGGTAGTCGATTACAGTAAGACTTACTTTGTCATCAATGAGTCTAAGAAAAAGAACAAATATACAGAAGACCAAATAGTCGTCTTGCTCAATTTTCTTATCGACAACATATTTGTTCAGTTTGGTGGACGTGTTTTTCAGCAAACAAAAGGGATTACAATGGGCACTAATTGTGCACCTTTGCTTGCTGATTTGTTTTTACATTCATATGAAGCAGACTGTTCACAATCTCTTCTAGACAAAAAATGTCGTAGACTTGCTCTCTCGTTCAACTTCACGTTCCGTTTTATTGATGATGTCCTTTCACTAAACAATTCTCGATTTGGTGACTTTCTCCTTCTCATATATCCTCGGGAGCTTGAGATAAAGGACAAAACGGATTCTAGGAAGTCTGCTTCATATTTAGATCTACATGTCGAAATTGACTTTCAACGAAGACTTTCAACAAAGCTCTATGACAAACGTGATGACCTCAACCTTCCAATCGCCAACTTTCCCTTTTTGTCTAGCAACATTCCGTCCACTCCTACTTATGGAGTCTTCGTATCACAGTTGATTCGTTACTCCAGAGCTTGCGGGAATTACATCGATTTCCTTAGCAGAGCATCACGTTTGACACAGAAACTGCTGACACAGGGTAATGTTGCTCTACGGTTGATGTCTTCACCCAAGAAATTTTACGGTAGACACCGTGCACTCGTAGACAAATATGGATGTTGGTTTATCGTAGAAATTTGTTTTGTCTTCCTTTACCGGATTTGACACACTGAATTGGTAATTGTCAACACGACGGGTGTACTATAGCAGACAGGAACCGCTTACTCTTCTGGAGCACCGGCGTTCACTTTTGTCACGACTTGAGTTCACGTTGTTGATTTCCTTTCGGTTGATTTTGTGTTTTGTGTTTCTTCGTGCTGTTTTTGTTTTCGTCGTTGCGCTTTCAGACTGTTGACACTTGAATGTCACATTGGTGCTTCTTTGCTTCTTTCAGGCTTTGTCATATAATGTTCGACGAAAATCACTCAACCGTAAGGTCAGAATATTGTGCCTATCGATGCCAGACACAGTTTCGTAGAAAAGACTAGTGGTGGTAGCCCAATATATTGACCAATGAGTGAAGGGAATCCTGTCTATTTTTGTACCGGAAGTTAGAATGACCATTTATTTTGTACTTTTGTGATTGTTTACATACTTCTCTGCATGAAAAACATCATATCAGGCCTGCTTTTGTAAAATAAAATATTTTTTGGATAATATTTGTACAAAGGGGGATAACTATAAAACCCTCCATTTTTTGAATGTGACAAATCGCCACTTTTTATGTAAACAGAGATATTTCTAAAAAAAAAGCAGGTAAACGTACCCCAATATTTTCACAGTTTACAAAAGGAAACATGGCCTTTCAGATATTTCTGGTTCAGGTATTTTCATTATTGTAGAAGTTACTGAAATCAAGTCTAGAAAATGTGATGACCCCCCTTAATTTTTCACTAAAACGCCCCTTTTAGGTCTGTTTTTGCCACTTTTATTGGACTACACTGACTTTTATTGATTCATAAAATAGAAACCATCAATAAGAGTGCAGATTTATCTTTTTATTGATATATAAATGGCCATAGTGCAAGTGATAGCCAGATTTTATTCAGAGCATGGAAATGACATTGCTTTGGTCCAATGACGTCACTTTGAATTACTATGTCCTGCACCCTATGGTTCAATGAAAGAAGCGAAGCAAACAGGCACCAATGAGGCATTCAAGTGTCAAAAGTCCGAAAAGGCATCGACGAAACCGGTAAACACGAACAAAAACAGTACGAAGTAACCCATCACAAAATCAACCGAATGGTAATCAACAACGCAAACTCAAGTCGTGACAAGAGTGCACTCAGGTGCTCTGGAAAAGTAAGCGGTTCCTGCCTGCTATAACACACCCGTTGCGTTGCTAATTTTCAATTCAGTGTGTCAAATCCGGTAAAGGAAGACGAAAAAATATTCTATGACAAACCAACATCTGAACTCATTTGGGGGGATTTATGCAAATATATTAGCGAGATAACTTGTCGAATTGACGTGAGTTCTGTTCTAACATAATATTTCTTATTTTAAAATGATAAGACATCCTATTTTACATTTTTGAACACATGTTGGTTTTATAAACATTAATCGTTAAATTGTACTCACGGCACGGAAGTCTACCTGGTTTCTAAATTATTTATGTTTATTTGAGTAAAAAAAGGGAACATTCTTGATTACAGAATCATGCATGTTCGTCCAATCTGATTCTTGATTTTGCTGAACCGGTTATCAAAAAAAGGCTAGTGTACTAAAATAGAACAATATGTTGGTTCTTTTTTGAATATTTGATTGTAAAAGATGTTCACAAAATAATTTATGTGGGTGAGTAAATGTGTTTTGCAGATGTTTTCAAAGCTAATGAACACACCATCCCCCCTTTTGGAACAGGAGAATATTAAATGTATATATAATCATATTTTAGATAAAAATTATATAAGGGAGCAACCATTTGATTTTTATGGGGGGTTTTGGATATTTTCTTCGTCTTTCCTTTTTATTTTTGGAAAAATTCAAGCGCCAGTATTTTTATTTTAAAACAACAATAAACTTTCAGACAAAAATACCATCCTGTCTTGTCTTTAATTCACAGTACTGTCCTGTCTTTTAATTTCTTGATTTTTGCCATCCTGCATTTTTATTTCAAATTTCACGATAGCCCCCCATAAAAATCAAATGGTCGCCCCCTAAGCTTTGGGGCGCACATGCATTGTATTGTACACAAATGATATCGATTCAAACACCCCTTCGATAAAAATGAACTCGTTCAGCATATATCTTCATCAATGCGTATTGTGTATTGAATTTTATGAATGAACCAGAAAGGAACCTAGCATTCTCCACTCTTTACACTTCTATGAACAACTCAAATCACATTTGGCACAGCTGATTAAACGCAGCTTTTTCAAAAAGAATGGAAACCACAGGTACAAATATTTGGTAGTCGATTACAGTAAGACTTACTTTGTCATCAATGAGTATAAGAAAAAGAACAAATATACAGAAGACCAAATAGTCGTCTTGCTCAATTTTCTTATCGACAACATATTTGTTCAGTTTGGTGGACGTGTTTTTCAGCAAACAAAAGGGATTACAATGGGCACTAATTGTGCACCTTTGCTTGCTGATTTGTTTTTACATTCATATGAAGCAGACTGTTCACAATCTCTTCTAGACAAAAAATGTCGTAGACTTGCTCTCTCGTTCAACTTCACGTTCCGTTTTATTGATGATGTCCTTTCACTAAACAATTCTCGATTTGGTGACTTTCTCCTTCTCATATATCCTCGGGAGCTTGAGATAAAGGACAAAACGGATTCTAGGAAGTCTGCTTCATATTTAGATCTACATGTCGAAATTGACTTTCAACGAAGACTTTCAACAAAGCTCTATGACAAACGTGATGACCTCAACCTTCCAATCGCCAACTTTCCCTTTTTGTCTAGCAACATTCCGTCCACTCCTACTTATGGAGTCTTCGTATCACAGTTGATTCGTTACTCCAGAGCTTGCGGGAATTACATCGATTTCCTTAGCAGAGCATCACGTTTGACACAGACACTGCTGACACAGGGTAATGTTGCTCTACGGTTGATGTCTTCACCCAAGAAATTTTACGGTAGACACCGTGCACTCGTAGACAAATATGGATGTTGGTTTATCGTAGAAATTTGTTTTGTCTTCCTTTACCGGATTTGACACACTGAATTGGTAATTGTCAACACGACGGGTGTACTATAGCAGACAGGAACCGCTTACTCTTCTGGAGCACCGGCGTTCACTTTTGTCACGACTTGAGTTCACGTTGTTGATTTCCTTTCGGTTGATTTTGTGTTTTGTGTTTCTTCGTGCTGTTTTTGTTTTCGTCGTTGCGCTTTCAGACTGTTGACACTTGAATGTCACATTGGTGCTTCTTTGCTTCTTTCAGGCTTTGTCATATAATGTTCGACGAAAATCACTCAACCGTAAGGTCAGAATATTGTGCCTATCGATGCCAGACACAGTTTCGTAGAAAAGACTAGTGGTGGTAGCCCAATATATTGACCAATGAGTGAAGGGAATCCTGTCTATTTTTGTACCGGAAGTTAGAATGACCATTTATTTTGTACTTTTGTGATTGTTTACATACTTCTCTGCATGAAAAACATCATATCAGGCCTGCTTTTGTAAAATAAAATATTTTTTGGATAATATTTGTACAAAGGGGGATAACTATAAAACCCTCCATTTCTTGAATGTGACAAATCGCCACTTTTTATGTAAACAGAGATATTTCTAAAAAAAAAGCAGGTAAACGTACCCCAATATTTTCACAGTTTACAAAAGGAAACATGGCCTTTCAGATATTTCTGGTTCAGGTATTTTCATTATTGTAGAAGTTACTGAAATCAAGTCTAGAAAATGTGATGACCCCCCTTAATTTTTCACTAAAACGCCCCTTTTACGTCTGTTTTTGCCACTTTTATTGGACTACACTGACTTTTATTGATTCATAAAATAGAAACCATCAATAAGAGTGCAGATTTATCTTTTTATTGATATATAAATGTCCATAGTGCAAGTGATAGCCAGATTTTATTCAGAGCATGGAAATGACATTGCTTTGGTCCAATGACGTCACTTTGAATTACTATGTCCTGCACCCTATGGTTCAATGAAAGAAGCGAAGCAAACAGGCACCAATGAGGCATTCAAGTGTCAAAAGTCCGAAAAGGCATCGACGAAACCGGTAAACACGAACAAAAACAGTACGAAGTAACCCATCACAAAATCAACCGAATGGTAATCAACAACGCAAACTCAAGTCGTGACAAGAGTGCACTCAGGTGCTCTGGAAAAGTAAGCGGTTCCTGCCTGCTATAACACACCCGTTGCGTTGCTAATTTTCAATTCAGTGTGTCAAATCCGGTAAAGGAAGACGAAAAAATATTCTATGACAAACCAACATCTGAACTCATTTGGGGGGATTTATGCAAATATATTAGCGAGATAACTTGTCGAATTGACGTGAGTTCTGTTCTAACATAATATTTCTTATTTTATAATGATAAGACATCCTATTTTACATTTTTGAACACATGTTGGTTTTATAAACATTAATCGTTAAATTGTACTCACGGCACGGAAGTCTACCTGGTTTCTAAATTATTTATGTTTATTTGAGTAAAAAAAGGGAACATTCTTGATTACAGAATCATGCATGTTCGTCCAATCTGATTCTTGATTTTGCTGAACCGGTTATCAAAACAAGCAAAGATGTGGGTGAACCCACATCTGAGGTAAATTCCCTTAATAATATGAGACATGTTAAACTTGTTACACTCTTTGGGCTTCAAATTAATTTTATTTATTTGTTTGAATATAAAATCTATTAGTTAAGTGGTTTTTTAATGACGGCCTAAATTTTCCAAGAAAAAACGATTTGATGTTAAATCTTTGTTTCTTATTACAGTATTTTTTGTATAATCATATCGTAAAAAGGTTTTTAAGGGGGGAGTAGGGGGATTGTGGTTAGTCCAGAGATAGATTCAACTTTAAATCGGATTCTAAGGTTTATATACTATATATGGATGAGTTGTTTCTCCGTGTTGCGGTTTGTGGCGACAAGAACATCTTGCATTTTCAATCAAATAATGTGCTTACAATTGAGTCTGTGCAAAATGTTGTGGTTTAAAACGCAAGATCAACTTAAGAATTTTGTATAAGACGCATTGTCTTAAGGAGATGCGCACTTGAAAAAATAGTAATTAAATGTTACTTAACATAATAAAAAATAAAATCATTTTTAAGAAAAAAAATCCATATGTATATGAGGTAATTTAGATGATATACATGATATAGGCCGTCAAACATTTGGCGGGAAATCAAACTGCTCTCGATTTTTTATTGAAATAACACAAGAACAGATTTTGACCTATAATTAAAGGACTGAAATAATAATAAAATCCTGCAAAATTTTTGATTGATTGTTAATTCATACATTATTTGGAAAATAATGAGATAAAAATATGGGGTTAATGGTAAAAATATTTTGGATAAACCCAGATAATTCCGATTACCGCTTATTGTGTGGGCTGTGTCGCGTACACTTATTCCACATCTCATTATTTACTATTCTTTTCTTTTAGGGGGGAAATTTCAAAATATCAGGATCATATATCTCCTGGAATAAATAACAGTTTGTTTTCTACAACATCAAATGCTATTTGACTTTAAGTCTTCATTCAGTATGGGAATAACTTTTATATATTTTTTATTTAATTTAAAGGACTATAAGTTGTGCAAGGCTTCATTTGATAATTTGATCTAATGGTTCTTTTGTAGTGCTAATCGAGTTGAACTATATAGGGTAACAATTTACAGTTAGACTATATTGAGATGTGGAATAAGTGTACGTGACACAACAAACATAAACAAACAGCAATTCAAAAAATCACAATGGAAAACAGCAAGCAGTCTTCAACATGACCAGAGGTCACTGCTTGACGTGTTGCATTGGCCAAAGACTTATAATACAATACAAAAGTATCAAATCGCTAAATCATCAACAAAGACCCAATTCTTGACATAGAACAGTTAACACAGAATGACAAGGACAAACAAAAGCTTTGGCAAAGTTTCCTGGCTTAGGACAGGCACATGAACATGAACTGGTGAAGAATCGACATGATGGTGATAGATGATAGAACATGTAGAAGGTGTAGGTAACAAGTGGTGTAGGTAGCCTTCTCCAGCAGCAATTTTCGTGATGACGTCATTTAAAAAAATGTTTATAAATTAAATATAACAACAGCATTTCAATATAAAAAATAACCCGAACTAACTTCATAATACTCATTTTTCCATCTTTATAAATACTTCAACATTGGTAATACAAACGAAAAATAATAACTATATTTAATGCGTCGTCATCAAATAACAGGAGAAGAGATTCGCCAACGTATTTCATTGAAAGATTACTCCGCTATACCCAAAAGTAGATATAAATCCATACAGAGATACCATACAGAGATGGAATTTATGAAAAGGCTAGTGTACTAAAATAGAACAATATGTTGGTTCTTTTTTGAATATTTGATTGTAAAAGATGTTCACAAAATAATTTATGTGGGTGAGTAAATGTGTTTTGCAGATGTTTTCAAAGCTAATGAACACACCATCCCCCCCTTTTGGAACAGGAGAATATTAAATGTATATATAATCATATTTTAGATAAAAATTATATAAGGGAGCAACCATTTGATTTTTATGGGGGGTTATGGATATTTTCTTCGTCTTTCCTTTTTATTTTTGGAAAAATTCAAGCGCCAGTATTTTTATTTTAAAACAACAATAAACTTTCAGACAAAAATACCATCCTGTCTTGTCTTTAATTCACAGTACTGTCCTGTCTTTTAATTTCTTGATTTTTGCCATCCTGCATTTTTATTTCAAATTTCACCATAGCCCCCCATAAAAATCAAATGGTCGCCCCCTAAGCTTTGGGGCGCACATGCATTGTATTGTACACAAATGATATCGATTCAAACACCCCTTCGATAAAAATGAACTCGTTCAGCATATATCTTCATCAATGCGTATTGTGTATTGAATTTTATGAATGAACCAGAAAGGAACCTAGCATAAACCAATGAAATACCGTTAACAAATATATTTGAAGGAATAGTGCACGACCAATCAAGTTACAGATAAATCTTCATGTATGATCTGGTGCCTATTATTAAATATTGCGTTTTGTAAATTACAAAGGAATCAATAAAACTCGTTGTGTGTCGTTTAAAAATGAATATATATATTAAAAAAAAAATGGGTTGGATTTTTACATATTTTATCATATTTTTTTAAGTAATATAGAAAATAAAGAATACATGTCATCGGCAGATTACCCCGTCTAGACTAAATAAAAACGCGAAAGCCAGCGATAATCTTGTGACTACACAAGGCAGCTAACACTTGCCTAAAAAAGGATATATGTACATGTACCAGTAATCGGTAGTGAAAAAATGTATGTTTCTGTAATTATCTTAAAAATTATTTCTTTACGATAATTATATAAATCAGATTTACAACATATTTCCAGACAAAAATTTTAACTCAGATTCATCAGAGGCGCTCTGGTTAATAGGTTAAAAACAACAATCAAATGAATATGATGAGTTTAGAACAATAAAACTGGAACCTAAATAATGACTCTGTGGATAGAGAAAAAAACAATAGGATTACTAAAAGTATTACAACTTCGAAAGCACCGACAATTTGACGTGATACCCTTGGGGATAGCAGCGGTTATCGACACAGTGGTTTCAAATTACTGTAACGAATTTTGGGATAGCCAAGGAATTACATCTATATAATTCCTTGTGAAAGCTATATTTTTTTCATCTTGATCATCTGTAACCTAGTCCTATGCATGATTATTCCTTTTAGTTATTTTTTTTTATTGTGTCAAACTTTCAAATATCTTTCTAAATATAAACAAGCACCTGACGTCTATAAATAGATAATTCTACTTTCAGTTTTAAACGAATGAATTATGCATCTAAATATGTTGAATCTAATGTTTTCTTTAGCATATAATTGTGTAATAATGTTTGATTGGTTAACTTATGATTGATTTCAGGTAGATTAGATCGCCGAAGTCTGGTCAACGCGTTTTACTAAGTTTGCGTAATTTCTCGTTCTTTTACCGTCGTCAAAACTGTCGTATTTTAACCATATTTCATCTAGATTAATCATTTAAAGTACTTGAGGTTCAAGAAATCGTTAAGAACTATCGTTTTATACCACAAATTGTGTGAATTTATGTATTTTGTTAAAGTTTAGCGTATATAACCTCCTATTTCATTTGGCTTGAAGGACTGAGTCGTCACATAACTTACGTTTTTCTATATTTCTAGTTGGAATTTTAACTTCAAAATCGCTAGTAATATTGGTCCTAAGTGGAGAATCAATGTAGTAATCCGTTTTAATGTCTAGTCCTTATGAAAATCGAATAAATCGTAAAAAATCTAGTTTGTCACAAACACACGACTCAACGTTGTTCAGTTTTGACAATTGCCGTAAGTCAGTTTTAATGTCGTTAAACGTCTATGACGTCACATGAGTCGTGGACTTGCATAAATAGCGCGAAATTTGCTTGAATTATTCAGTCGTGATCCGACTCACGAGGTACTAAGTACACTCGACAAAAACTCCGAGATCCTTTGAACTGAGTTCAATAAAGCGACTCCACGCCACACCTTCATACCGGAAGTCTTTTACGTTTTATTATCTGAAGGTTATTATCTAGAGCGACTCACTTCCATATTATTTTAATAAAATATCTAGTAAACGATTATTCGTTGAAATACAAAGAAGTTTCATAAAACTTTGCACATATATCTATACTAAGTAAACGATCTCTGATCGTTGAATGATCTTGAATATCTAGTGCAAACTTATTCTAGAATCCCATCCTACGTCAATTACCTCAAGGTTATTTTCTATTGTGACTCACGCGAGACGACTCACGTCAGATTATCTACGTAAACGATTACTCGTTGAAATATAAAAAGATTCATAAAACTTATACATCTGCTATAGGTCAATATTTAGTGAGTCTCGCGAGTCATACATTTATTGAATTGGGATGTGGAACTAGTGTCGCTTCATTTTAAATAGAAACCCTTCATTTTTCACACCAATCGGCATATACAAATAATCAAGTAGACGTTTAACGTCGAATTTTATTTTAACTTCGTAATTGCTACTCGCATACAATTTCTATAAATTATTTATCCGTATTTCATGAACGCTTGACCAGAGCTTCCGTGCGATATCTTTAATTTCACTTGAAAATTGATAATATTTAACTTTAATTTGTAAATACGTTTTAACTTTTATCAGAACCTGTTACAAGTTGAATTTATTACTTGATTAAATAATCAAATTTTATGATTTAATCTGTGTCAATCTCAGGCAGTATAACTTGGGTCGTTTAGCACATCACTTGGCTTGTCCGGTGTCGTCTTTGGTTGTTGTGTGGAATAAAGTACATGAGACAACATAACTTGGCAAATAGTTTATTCATAGTTACTTCAGCGTAGCGTCGCCAGGGACGCTACATTTGGTGGCCATTGTGGGGATCCCTTATTTTCAACGGGGATCAATTATCAAGCTGAAGTTAATTTCAGATATTTGTCCAGATGTCTATATCCAATACACCAAGACAACCAAGTTTTGTCATGTTAGATCAATCCAGCGAGCACAGCGAGGACACGGCGGAGTTCTCGGGAGCCGCATTACGACTCCCCGCATCAGCAATAAATCAAAACACCAATGTTAATGATAGGAGTCTTATAGATCTCACTCCTTCTGGTGAAATCCAGATGCGGGCTATCAACTCAAATATAAGAACCACACAATCCTCTGATTTCACGTCTGCATGTAACATTGAGAAACAAAATGAACAAGATTGTAGACGAACAACAAGAGATAATTTTAGGGGAGAAGGTAGAAGGGCAGAGGTATTTCAGGAGGGTCATTATATAGGCGATGATAGAGATCGCCGGGAATCTATTAGGGTATCCTATGGAGGGGGAGATAGTCTAAATCTCAATAGACAGGCAGATCTCCGCGGTCGGAGTGACCAGTGCTATGGGCCCGGCACTAACTCTTCATGGAAGGCAACTTCTAGCACGCGTGTTAGAGGACGCGGTGATGCTGTCCGAGTGGACAGAAACGGGTGTGTTTCAGACACCATGACAACTCCAGAGGAGATCACTGACGTGATAAATGGGCAAACTAGACGTGCTAATCCCCAATCAATGTTTCATGCAGGCGGAGGTCCTTCAAACCATCAGGTCCAGTCTCAATTTCCAAATAATAACATATCTCAGAGTAAACCTAAAAAACCACCGATATTTGATGGTACGGGTAGTTGGCAGGATTTTCTTGTCAAGTTCGAAATGATTTCTGCGGTTAATAGGTGGGACGATTTTACAAAAGCATTTGAATTAGCTACGAGTTTAGGTGGAGTAGCACAGGGTATCGTTACTGATGCCGAGCCTGGTAAAAGATTTGATTATGAGTATTTGGTTTCGACCTTAACTGCGCGGTTTGAGCCAGTTAATCAAGAGAATTTGTATAAAGTACAAATGAATTCATATTATCGTAAACCTGGTCAGGGTTTGCCAGAAATGGCTCAAGATATCAGAAGAATTACTAGGTTGTCGTACCCCACGGCACCTGTTGACATACGAAATCAGCTTGCAAAAGATTGCTTTATCAGGGCATTAAATGACCCAAAAATCCAGCTCTTTATCTTTCAGAGGACACCAAAATCTATTGATGATTGTGTTATGTACGGGGTAGAGTATGAATCATTTATTCTTGATCAAAAGAGAATGGGTAGCTCAAAACAAGGTCTGCGCATGGTAACAGACATGCATGAGTATGATGAATCAGAAGATGATATCGTCAATCATTTATCACTGATAAATGAAAAGATAGATAAACTCGATCAAAAATCAGGAAAACCTAGTGGTTGTTTCTATTGTGGCAAATCTGGTCACATAAAAAGGGACTGTCGTAAATTTGAATGGGACAAAAAGCACAATTCTGTCCAGAAAGCAAACAAAAATCAATGCTCTAAGAGCACTCAATGTACACAAACTGATAATAAGATGTTGTCCACAACTTCGGGAAACATGTAGATGCTGGAGATGTGGACCAATCACCAGCAGACGGTTTTAATGAAACTAGGTCCATGAATATCTCAAAATCAAATAGACAAGGCAGTTTATTTTTAAAATGTTTTATTCAAAATGTACATGTTAACTGCTTAATAGACACTGGTTCAACAATATCAATCCTACATCCTAGAAAGTATAATCTTATTTTAGATGAGCTTAAGCCTAAAATCAAAACCCATGGGTCGAAATTATGTCTAGCAGACGGTGGGCAGCTTGAAACGTTGGGTTGTGTTGAATTACAAATCAAAATTAGTGATCAAGTGGTCACTCATGAATTTATCCTGGCTGAAATTGACGTGCCTGCAGTTATAGGTTACGACTTCTTGCATAGATTTGATTGTACACTTAAGATGGGAGAAGGCATACTTATTTTTGGCAAACATAAAGTTCAATGTTCAAGAGAGTCTCAAATGAGCTCACTGTTCAAAATTTCACTTGCCGAAAAGGTAGTAATACCTCCAAATTCTGAGATTATTACGCATGGTAATATTCTAGGCGATTCTAGCCTTATCATGTATGCTATTGTTGAACCATTGCAAAGCAAGCAAAATGAAAATATCATGGTAGCCAAATCTTTAGTAGACCCTAGCTGTGGTCGAATTCCATTGCGATTGGCTAACATTACGGATTTTGAAGTTTCACTTCCTAGTTTTATATGCGAAGCAGCATGTGAACAAATAGATATTGAAAAGTCTAGTTTATCTGAAGAAGACAGTAAATTGAGATCTTTAAAGGTCGATAATGCTAATGATTTTCCGAGCCATCTAAAAGCTCTGAAAGAAAACAGCAGCATTTTACTAACAGAGTCGCAACAAAAGCAACTCTCTGATCTATTGCAAAAACATCAAAACACATTCTCCAGAAATAAATATGATCTAGGTACTGCTAGCAGCATTAAACATAAAATTGACACGGGTAACGCTAAACCTTTCAAACAGCCATTGAGGCGTATACCTATTAACAAAAGGGAGGCAGTCGACAGGGAGATTCAACGACTCCTTGACTCTAAAATCATAGAGGCTTCTACAAGCCCTTGGGCATCAAATATAGTTCCTGTAACCAAGAAAGATGGGTCAGTCCGCATATGTGTGGATATGAGGAGTCTCAATAATCTAACTGTTAAGGATTCCTATCCTCTCCCACGTATAGACGACTCACTTGATGCATTACGTGGTTCCAAATACTTTAGTGTTTTAGATCTCTCCAGTGGTTACTTCCAGGTTGAAATGGATGAAAAAGATAAAATCAAAACAGCTTTTACTAGCTCAAAGGGTCTTTTTCACTTTAGGGTGATGGCTATGGGACTTTGTAATGGGGTAGCCACTTTTCAGCGTTTAATGGAATATGTTTTAGCAGGACTGAACTGGAAGACATGTTTGATTTATATAGATGATATCATTGTTTTTTCTGATACAGTCGAGTCTCACATGGAGAGGCTCGATGATGTTCTAGACAGATTAGCTAAAGAAGGTCTTAAGATATCTCCTGACAAGTGTTCATTGTTCCAGAATCGTGTGTCTTTCTTAGGACACATAGTGACTTCTGATGGGGTTGCTGCTGATCCTGCAAAAATTGAATGTGTCAAGTCATGGCCAATACCAAAATCTGTTAGGGATGTGCGAAGTTTTCTTGGCACATGCTCTTACTATCGTAAGTTCATTAAAGGCTTTGCTTCTATTGCAAAACCTTTGCACAAGCTTACTGAAAAGAATTGTCAATTTATGTGGACAGAAGAATGCCAAAATGCATTTGAAAAGCTAAAAATGGCTCTAATAACATCTCCTATTTTGGGTTTTCCAGATATGACAAAATCTTTTATACTAGATACTGATGCTAGTGGTCATTCGATTGGTGCTGTAATTTCTCAGATTATAGATGATAAAGAAGTTGTAATTGCTTATTTTAGTAAAGCTCTAAGTAAAGCACAGCGACAGTATTGTGTGACTCGAAGGGAGTTGTTAGCTATTATTCTGGGTATTAAACAGTTTCATCATTATCTATATGGGTCAGAGTTTCTGATACGCACAGATCATGGTGCACTTACCTGGCTTTTGAGATTCAAAAATCCTGAGGGCCAGATGGCTAGATGGTTAGAGATGTTAAGCACCTACAATTTTCAAATACAGCACCGCCCAGGCAGACAACACGGAAACGCGGATGGTCTATCGCGAAGGCCATGCAGCGATTGCAAATATTGCGACAGACAAGCACAAAAAGAGAATTGTGCAAGTGTCGACCAAATAGATTCATGTAGAAGGGTAAAAACAAGATCAATGAAAAGCAACTCGCTTTCCACGGACGAGTTTCCTATACAATGGTTCAGTCATAAATCAGAAGAAGAGATTTCTGAAGCTCAGAAATCCGATCCAGTACTCTCAAAACTACACAGAATGAAGACAGAGTTTCATGAGAAACCTGAATGGTCTAAAGTAGCAATTGAAAGTATTCCTTTAAAAAGATTCTGGTCCCAATGGGACAGAATTTTGATCAGAAATGATGTACTGTATCGAAAGTGGATACATGCTACTACTGAAGAAACTATCATGCAGTTATTGCTACCACAAAAGTGGATTACAGAGGTTCTTGAACTTTTACACGATGGTTTGCAGGCTGGTCATCTTGGAATTAAGAAGACCACTGCACGGGTTCAAAACAGATTTTATTGGCTAGGGTACAAGCCAGATGTTGTAAAGCACATCCAGCTTTGCAGTATATGTCATTCCAGAAAAGCTCCATCGAAAAAGTCGAAAAGCAAGATGAAACAGTATATTGTTGGCGCTCCTTTAGAGAGAGTGGCTATGGACTTAATAGGTCCTTTGCCCTTGTTTTATGGAGGGAATAAATATGCCCTTATTATCTCAGATTACTTTACTAAATGGGCTGAAGGCTATCCTTTGCCAGACATAGAGGCAAAGACTGTTGCAGATAGCTTTGTTGTAAATTTCATCACCCGGTTTGGTGTGCCGCGTGAAATCCATACTGACCAAGGCAGACAGTTTGAGTCCAAGTTGTTCAGTGAATTATGTGAGATCTTTCGTATTCACAAAACTAGAACAACCGCCTTTCGACCACAGAGCGATGGGTTGGTCGAAAGGTTGAACAGAACTCTTGAAGATATCATAAGTAAATACATAAGTCTTAATCAGAAGGACTGGGATGAACACCTTCCCTGGGCCATGATGGCTTATCGATCTGCTGAGAACGAATGTACCAAACTCTCGCCTTGTATGATGATGTTCGGTAGGGAGATTGAACTTCCTATAGATTTAATCTATGGTCCACATCCTCAAAAAGAATCATTTCCTTCTGAGACTAGTGCTTGCTCTAGCTATGTCGAAGGGGTACAGAAACTGTTATGGAAAGTACATGAGAAAGCGAGAAGCAATGTTATAACTGCCAGTGATAGGCAGAAACGCCAATATGATATGAATGCTAGGCAAAATTCTTACAAGGTCGGAGATCTTGTGTGGCTTAATCAATTGGCAAGGTCAAAAAATATAAGCCCAAAGCTTCAAAAGCATTGGGATGGTCCATTTATCATTGCAAAAGTGATCTCAGATGTTATTTATAAAATAAAAAGAGAACACAATGCAAAATCATATGTGGTTCACCATGATCGATTAAAACCGTTCTATGGGAGAAGCTAATTTAAGTTAGGCTAATATCAAGTAAATCAAAGTACTGTCAGCACTGTCAGCAACAGGTCTTTGTCAATCTTAATATTTATTGCGAATATCTGTGTTATCAAACACATTATCAAAAAAAAAAATCAATTCCAGTTTTGGCTGTATACGAAACTCTATCGCACGCGCAATTTTTGTTGTGGAAGTATGCACATGTGGCAGATCAATCCAGATTTTTATTTTTTTTTAAAAAAAATGCTCTCCTCTATCGGTTTCAGATGGAATTTAGATGCAGAAAATGTCCTGCCACTTACAGAAATCAAGCAGCCTTAATGAGGCATTGTAGAAACTATCATCCTAAAATAATGATAAAATGCAACAGATGTTCGTACATGGTGCCGCCAGGTCTAAGATATAGGATGCATAGACATCAAAAAGAGAAACATAGACTGACGCGTGATGACGTAATTGAAGTCCCAATTCCAGATTCAGATGAAGACAGAAACTCTAGTATCCAAAACCAGATGTCCTTAGGAGGCAAAGAGGGGTCTACCAGCGAGAGGAAGTCAACACCCAAGGCATCAAAATCCAATCCGTCAACATCCAAGCCTTCAACATCCACATCCAAGCCTTCAACATCCAATTCTTCAATGGGTCATGCGTTTACCCTCTTTTCGACTCTAGAGAGGTCGCCAGTAGATATTATGTACGGAATCGAGAACCATCCTCCAGTAAGCCCACTGAAAGCTGAATTACAGTCTTTATTTTCTTCAAAGAGACCAATCTCGCCACTCCCTGCTACACCCAGCAAAGTTAAAAAAGTTGATTTGGATCAACAACCATCCACATCAAAGGCTTACTCCATGGACAAAAAGGACAATAGCCACCTGGCCCTACCAAATAAAGAAGAAACGGAGAGTGGAAAGAGGTGGCAGAGGTTTCTGGCGCCACCTAGCTCTTATCAGAGGGGTGAACTGGCAGAAAAGATTGGCGAGATACGAAGAAAGGCGGTAGCCAGCAACAATTACGTAGGCAAAGTTCTGCCCTTCGGATACAGTTGTGTCAAGAAGGATGAGCGTGTTATTTTTCCAGATGGAACAATGTACATTTTAACTGCCACATGGGTTTCAGACCCAAAGACAAGTCAACTGGTAGATAAAGAGCAACAGACATATCGGACGTTAGATATGCCATTCGTTGCGTGTCCTATCTTCGATAAAACTACCAATACCGATGACCTTGGACAGAGCTCGCAAGGCAGCAACAAACCAGAATTAGCTTCCGAAACTCAGGATACTAGAGAGGTAATCATTATCGATTTCGATTCCGATGACATCATGGATATACAGGAAGTCTCAGACAACAGTGACACGGACAGTGACAGTGACAGCTCTTGCCCCAGTAAGACAGAATCCGATGTAGAATCAGAAACCGTTGAAGTCACCATTATAACAGAGGACTCCAGTAACGAAGACAATTAAAGTGTTATAGTGACATAATAATCGTATTATTTTAAAGACATTCAGACGTATATATATGTGCACTATCGTATTTGCTGACATTTTGATATTTCTATGAACTGTATTGTTTTCATATTTTAGATTTTTTATGAAAATGCTTTATGAATAATGGAATTTTCCTGTACGAGGACGTACAGATTTTCAAGATGGGGGGACTATGTAACGAATTTTGGGATAGCCAAGGAATTACATCTATATAATTCCTTGTGAAAGCTATATTTTTTTCATCTTGATCATCTGTAACCTAGTCCTATGCATGATTATTCCTTTTAGTTATTTTTTTTTATTGTGTCAAACTTTCAAATATCTTTCTAAATATAAACAAGCACCTGACGTCTATAAATAGATAATTCTACTTTCAGTTTTAAACGAATGAATTATGCATCTAAATATGTTGAATCTAATGTTTTCTTTAGCATATAATTGTGTAATAATGTTTGATTGGTTAACTTATGATTGATTTCAGGTAGATTAGATCGCCGAAGTCTGGTCAACGCGTTTTACTAAGTTTGCGTAATTTCTCGTTCTTTTACCGTCGTCAAAACTGTCGTATTTTAACCATATTTCATCTAGATTAATCATTTAAAGTACTTGAGGTTCAAGAAATCGTTAAGAACTATCGTTTTATACCACAAATTGTGTGAATTTATGTATTTTGTTAAAGTTTAGCGTATATAACCTCCTATTTCATTTGGCTTGAAGGACTGAGTCGTCACATAACTTACGTTTTTCTATATTTCTAGTTGGAATTTTAACTTCAAAATCGCTAGTAATATTGGTCCTAAGTGGAGAATCAATGTAGTAATCCGTTTTAATGTCTAGTCCTTATGAAAATCGAATAAATCGTAAAAAATCTAGTTTGTCACAAACACACGACTCAACGTTGTTCAGTTTTGACAATTGCCGTAAGTCAGTTTTAATGTCGTTAAACGTCTATGACGTCACATGAGTCGTGGACTTGCATAAATAGCGCGAAATTTGCTTGAATTATTCAGTCGTGATCCGACTCACGAGGTACTAAGTACACTCGACAAAAACTCCGAGATCCTTTGAACTGAGTTCAATAAAGCGACTCCACGCCACACCTTCATACCGGAAGTCTTTTACGTTTTATTATCTGAAGGTTATTATCTAGAGCGACTCACTTCCATATTATTTTAATAAAATATCTAGTAAACGATTATTCGTTGAAATACAAAGAAGTTTCATAAAACTTTGCACATATATCTATACTAAGTAAACGATCTCTGATCGTTGAATGATCTTGAATATCTAGTGCAAACTTATTCTAGAATCCCATCCTACGTCAATTACCTCAAGGTTATTTTCTATTGTGACTTACGCGAGACGACTCACGTCAGATTATCTACGTAAACGATTACTCGTTGAAATATAAAAAAATTCATAAAACTTATACATCTGCTATAGGTCAATATTTAGTGAGTCTCGCGAGTCATACATTTATTGAATTGGGATGTGGAACTAGTGTCGCTTCATTTTAAATAGAAACCCTTCATTTTTCACACCAATCGGCATATACAAATAATCAAGTAGACGTTTAACGTCGAATTTTATTTTAACTTCGTAATTGCTACTCGCATACAATTTCTATAAATTATTTATCCGTATTTCATGAACGCTTGACCAGAGCTTCCGTGCGATATCTTTAATTTCACTTGAAAATTGATAATATTTAACTTTAATTTGTAAATACGTTTTAACTTTTATCAGAACCTGTTACAAGTTGAATTTATTACTTGATTAAATAATCAAATTTTATGATTTAATCTGTGTCAATCTCAGGCAGTATAACTTGGGTCGTTTAGCACATCACTTGGCTTGTCCGGTGTCGTCTTTGGTTGTTGTGTGGAATAAAGTACATGAGACAACATAACTTGGCAAATAGTTTATTCATAGTTACTTCAGCGTAGCGTCGCCAGGGACGCTACATTACAAATATCATACAGGATTATAAAACAGTTAATTTGACAAGCATTTGAATCAAATGTTGGAAAGTACTCAAAACCAAAACGCTCGAACGGGGATGCTAAATCCAGCACAAAGGATATAGACCAAGTACAATGCAATACACGTTTGGTCATCAGAAAAAAAACAATTAAATTCACATTGTTCTTTCACAAAATATTAATCGATTCATTTTTTCGTATTTTAGTTAAGTGGTTCATTTTTGGCATTTTAAATGTCTTGAAATATGCATAAGGTATGGGACGTATAAGCCAGAATATCTTTAAAAATACCCTAATTATTAAAAATCAGGGTTAAGATCAGAGTGTTTCCTCTCTGTCTAAAAGGTCTTTTAAATATCATCGTTTCTGATATTATACATCTGCAGTAAATCTAATTCATTAACATTTAAATATCTATCTGATATATTTTTACATTATTATAAATAAATAGCTCTAAAAGTTTAAAAAAACATTTACGGTATAACGTCAATATTTGAATTGGATTGTGTCTGCTACTAATTTAATTATTGAAATGATTCAAACAAGTTTGGTAGATAATAAAATCCACCAGTTCTCCGGTATGACTGATTCGTTTTGTCATTTTCTCTGGACTTTGAGATTGATGATTCAAGTTCGGTAGTTTTGTTATTACCTTTATTTATATACACAATGAAACTATAGGAATATGTTTTCTTCGAACGATTCCCATTTTCGTTAAATTTTGTGGTCGGTCCAACCTTGGCTTATTTGACAATATTGTTAAATATTGCAGTATTCATAGCTTTGTTTTCCAAGAAGATTCTCACGCCAGCTACAGTGTTGATGCAAGGGCTTGCTCTGGCTGTCTCATTCACCGCTCTCTGTATGTACGGATTTGAGCCATTGTTTTACCACGCATACCAGTGGATGGCCACCGGAAACAGCGAGATAAAATATGGTAATACAACATTCGGTTACATTAGCTCAAAAACTGCAGACCTAGTGACATTGTCGTATCCGTATTGTGCAATCCATTACTACGTAGGCCATATGTCCGAAATCTTTCATTTCGCATCTGTATTTTTGACAGCAAGTCTAGGATTACAGAAAGTTGTCGCCATACTGATTCCTGTTTGGAGTAGAACTGGTATGACTCCAAGGAAATCCGTGGTTGTTTGTTTAGTCTGTTTCATGGTTTCCACATGTCTCCATCTTCCACGAATGTTTATCGTTACAGTACAACTAAATAATGGAACATGTGGTCTAATAGAGGGTAAAACCTGGCTACAGCCATATTTCCTTACGATTTATCCAATGGTAGCATCCGTTACTCTAGGATTAGCTGGATTCTGTATGATTGCAGCAACTTTAATCATCATTGGTCAGTTTTTCCATGGAAGAAGTAGATTGGGGAAATCGGGCTTATCGTCGTATGAGAAACGTTCAAGCATTTTGGTTATGGTTGTACTGGTTATTTTCCTAATCACGGAAACTCCTCGATTCTATCTCAACAAAAGCGTATTCAGTTCATATAGATCAAGCTCAATGCAAGAAGATGTTGTCTGGAATAAAATTAAGGCAGATACCGAACGCCAGCTGAAATCGGCTTATAGTTCCGTTGATATGAACCTGGTATTTAAACTACGAGAACTACGTTCAACTTATCATTATTTCAGACATAGGAGACTAACATGCAATGATGTTGATACGCATGATCTACAAGGAAATCATTCAACACGTAAGCTTTTCACATATTATGGAAATTTCTACCACAGGGTATTTGGCATTGAAAAAATAAATATTTTTTTTAGATTTTGTAGATAAATGTCAGCAAAGGTTTACAGAGGGTGGATATTCTGGCAGAAATAAGAAGGAACTTTTAAACATTACCTTCAATTGTGAAGTATTAAATGGTGCTTTTGTTGGACTTAAAAACTATAATGGTTTTAACTCGAAATTATTCCGGTTATGTCCTTTGAGTCGCGGAACAGGACCGGGATGTGTGGGTACCACTTATGAAATGAATAGACAAAATATAGAAAACATTAATGTTTTCTTCATAAGAAAACGAGAGAAATTCTATGAGGGAATAAAAGATCAAATGGACCCCAAAATTTTCCAATTCCTAAAGACTACAATTGATTCACTTTTGGATTTCCAGGTAAGAAATGTTCTCGATCTGGTCGAAAAAGGAAATTTAATAAAGCGTTGTCAAGGTTATATTATATATGATGCAGTAGAAATGGAACTAATCAAAATCGTTGAAAACTTTGGTCATTACTGGACAAAACTTGCTCACGAATTGGAAAACAACGTCCTTCCATTTATTCTGGCCTTTACCCCTTACATTGAACAGATCAACTACTTAATGACTACAGAGACTGCCGAGTTAGTCACAAATCTAAAAGACATAAAGCTTATGTTGGAAATTCTCAAATTGTTCACTATTGCCGGTTGTCTCTCAAATTTCATTATTTACATTGTTTTGAGTGAAAAGCTGAGGAACGAACTTAAAAGAAAACTGTGTTTATGTGAAGAGAAAGAGAAAGGTACTCTTCATACGTGATTTTGTAAATCAATTTACGGGTAATAGTGTTCATGTGTGTCCTCTTATGTGAGATGAACACGTGTGGTTACAGATGAGAGATTAAAGGTGTGTTCATAGGTGAGAAATGTACAGCTGTGATCATAGATAAATAAGAAAAGTGTAGTTGTGATAACTGGTGAAAAAACAAGTGTGATCATTGGTGAGAGGTGTATACTCGTGAACATAAGTTAGAAATGTACAGATGTCATAGGTAAGAGGTGTACATGTGTGGCCATTGGCACGAAATGTACAGGTGTGGTCATTGATGAGAAGTGTACATGTGTGGCAATTGGTGAGATGTGTACATTTGTGGACAATTGTAATAAGTTTACACTTGTTAACATAGGTGAGAAGTTTACAGTGGTAAACATGGCTGCTGAGAACTGTACAGATGTAATCATATGTAAAAATTGTATGGATGGAAACATAGAAATGAAATGTTTAGGTGCGATCTTTGGTGATAAGTGTACATGTGGGATATTTATAAGAAGTTTACAGGTATTATCATTAGTTAGTTAGTTAGTTAGTTAGTTATTGCTTTACTCCCAAGCAGCACGATTTCGGCTATATCCGGGAGATGAACATGAAAATGGTGATACAATGAACATGAAATGATGACGAAGTGGAGAAAATGGGGACACAAGGCCAATCGGGTAGGATAGTTTTGACTGCCACTGGAAAAAGGAGTGATGGGTGGGGACGGGAAATTTAGCCTCCTGCATGGGGATCCTACGGGTCCTACTCTTACCGAGACCTGCAGCAGGGTTCTTTAACGTGCGAGGAACGTGACATTTTTCCCAACACGGTGCACCACTATGGTTTGCGGTCAGGTTTTCCGCATTATCGCCTGACGACCCCGCATCTCTCGATGTCAGGGCTGCCACATTCAACCACCTGGGGCACACATCCCAGTCCCTTTGTGGGCAAAGCGGCCTGACCCCGATGTCAGGATTCTGAGCGCTCTTTAGTGGACTTTTACCGACAAGCTTAGCGCTGCTGTGGGCCTATTCGCCTCCCGGGCCCCGCACGGGACTATTATCATTAGTGAAGCGTTACTGTAGTGCGCAAAGCTGAGAAATGTACAGGTATAGTCATTAGTTAAAAATGTATAGGTGTGGACATAAGTAAAAGATGTACAGCTGTGGTCATAAGTTAAAAGTGAACAAGTGTTAACATAACCATAAGTGCATTAGTTAAAGTGTACAGGTGTGAACATTAGTGAGAGAATTTCATGGTTGATCATTCGTTAGAAGTGTACATGAATGCACATTAGTGCGAGATGTACAGATGTGATCAGAAGTAAGAAGTGTACAGGTAAACATTAGTGAGAGATGTACAGGTCTGATCAGTAGTGGGAAGTGTACAGGTGTGAACATAAGTTAATGATGTACAAGTGTGATCATTAATGAGAGATGTACAGGTCTGATCGGTAGTGGGAAGTGTACAGGTTTGAACATAAGTTAGAGATGTACAAGTGTGATCATTAGTAAGAGGTGTACAGGTTTGAACATTAGTGAAATGATTAGGTGAGGTTATTAGTAAGAAGTGAACAAGTGTGATCATTAGTCTGCAGTGTACAGGTGTGAACATATGGGAGATATGTACAAATTTGAGCATTAGTGAGAGGTGTACAGGTGTGATCATAAGTTAGTAATTTACAGGTGTGAACAAAATTATAAGGTGTACAGATATGATCATAAGTAAAAATAAGTACTAGTGTGGTCACTTGTAAGAAGTGTGCATGTGTGATCATATGTGACAAGTTTACATGTGTGTCATAAGTGAGAAGTGTTGCATGAGCATACAAGTATGATCATTGGTTAAACGTGTACAGGAGAGGTATATTGATGTGAAAAAGAGGTGGAAATTGTGCTTTTGTGACCATTGAAGAAAATACTAGTATACAGGTGTGATAATAGACGAAAGTGTACAGTGTACATGTGTAATTATAGGTGAACGTCCAAGCATGGTTATAGTCGGTACGAGTATTCGTCGGTGTAAAGTGAAAGATTAAAGTACTTGTATTTTCATACTGCTACTGTTATGATATAATCTTATATTTTAAAAAGTTTAACGTTCAAAATCCAGACTACCAGCTTAAATAGCGAATACAAAAAGACAAGACCATCTGAGTTATTGCCATCAATAGGCGTCCGTCGACAAAAATCTTCTTTGAATTAACTGTGAAATTAATCCAAGCTTTGGATTCTTTTAAAGAGTGTCCTTCATGATATCATCTACCCGTGCGGGTTCCGGGTGGCGAATAGGCCCGCAGCAGCGCTAAGCTTGTCGGTAAAAGTCTACTAAAGAGCGATCGGGTCAGCCCGATTTACCCACAAAGCGACTGGGATGTGTGCCCCAGGTGGTTGAATGGGGCAGCCCTGACATCGAGAGATGCGGGTTCGTCAGGCGATAATGCGGAAAACCTGACCGCAAACCATAGTGGTGCACCGTGTTGGGAAAAATGTCACGTTCCTCTCACGTTAAAGAACCCTGCTTTAGGTTTCGGTAAGAGTAGGACCCGTAGGATCCCCATGCAGGAGGCTAAATTTCTCGTCCCTACCATCACTTCTTTTTCCAGTGGCAATCAAAACTCTCCTACCCGATTGGCCTTGTGTCCCCATTTCCTCCACTTCATCATCGTTTCATGTTCATTATATCACCACTTTCATGTTCATCTCCCGAATATAGCCGAAATCGTGCTGCCTGGGAGTAAAGCAATAACTAACTAACTAACTCATAATATCATCATTTGGATTTCGATTCGTCATCAACCTTGGCCGTTGTTGCTAAAATAGAATATCACGTTAAAAAGCTTAAAACAAAAAACAAAAACAATAACAGATTGATCAAGTTACACTCGTTTAAATCAAAGCCCAAACAAGGAAATTTGTTCAGTCGAATTGGTGAAATGGCCCCTTAAAGGGGTAATGGCTCTTCTTAGGTAGGAAATCACGTTTTTGTTTGATAGAATTAAAACTATTGCAGAGAAAAAAGAGTTGTTTAAATTTTTCACTCAAGAAGCTCTAAGAAAGTCTAAATTGAATTAAAATTGTCAGGTCCCTGAATTAATTTTATTTGTAAAAAAAAGTATTTAATCAATTCTTACCCGCATCACACCGCAAAAAGGTTATCATAGAAGCCAGGTACTGTCTTATGACAAGCTTGAGAATAACTTTAACTTTGACAGTATTTCTGTGGGTTATTTATTTTGTCAAAGTGCTTATGTATTGTATTCTATAATGTTTTAATATTATATTATTACTAGTATATTATCGTGTGTTTATATGTATGTATCTCAGCCTAATTGTTAGCTACATAGTATTTGAAAATTGCATATCGCAATTCTGCATCATCAGTATAGTGGATTTTTGTCCATGAATATGTGTTATCTATACATGTACATCATTCAAATTGTGACAATTGAGATAAAATTGTTGAATAGTGGAAAAATTGTCAAAAATATTTTTTTAAAGTATATGACCCCTTAATTGTTATGTCAAATAAGGATTTTAGTCTTAAACATTAAAACAAGCATACTGTTAGTGTTAAATGTTTTCGCTATTTAAATTTGTGGAAAAATTTCATAAGTTTAAAGTTCGAAATCTAGAATCTAGAAGAGTCGAAGTTGTCAGACAGGGTCAATCACTTTTTTCATGTTTTACCTAGAAAGAAAAACGACTCAAGAAGTTCTACGACAGTCTCTGTTGGGTCAGAGTTGTCAGATGACCCTATATAGGAGGGGAAGTCATTCTTCAGTAAAATAAATCACGTTAATTCATGTGGAAAAAAACAGGAAAGATTGGATGTCCTAAGCAAATTTCAGACCTGGCGGTCTACTTCTTTCTATTGAAGACTGAATCTATATGAAAATGAGTAATACAGTTTCCATCATTTTTTTTTTCTCGCAAAAACCGTAAATGAAATGGTTGGTATGAAAATGAATAGGTTGGTAAAAAATCTCAAAGTGTAAGTACTTTGCGACTTTCAGAGATGTCAGACACTCACTTCCTAATTTTAGGTCCTACGCAGGGGCGTCTGTATTTCGTGGACTTATTCGTCCTTTATTTAAAGGCATTTAAGGCTCCAGTTTTTACAATTTCTAAGTTTTGTCTTCCTTTACCGGATTTGACACGCTGAATAGACTGTTGCCAACGCGACGGGTGTGCTATAGCAAGCAGGAACTGCTTACTCTTATGGAGCACCTGAGTTTATTCTTGTTTCTGCTGGAGTTCGCGTGGTTGATTGATATTCAGTTATTTTGTGTTTCCATGTTTCACATGTTGTCTGTTTTTGTCCCGTTCTTGTTGGTGTTAACTGGCTTTGTCTCTGCCCTTTCGGATACCCCATTCGTACATCTGCTTCTTTTATTAACTAGATTTTAAAAAATCATCTTTAAATACTTATGCATGAATAATTCTTTATTAGAACAGAAATAAATTACATGGTTTTGTCTTACAAATCCAACTAATTAAATAAAAAAATACAAATGACAACAAAGTTCCAGATGATAAATTTTGCTACGCCTGACGCGCGTTTCGTCTAATCAAGACTCATCAGAGGCGCTCTACCAAAAATATTGAAAATGCCCAACACTATATGATTTAACCAAATTATTACTAAGATGATCAACCTATATCTTGGGTAGGAAGAATCTTAGGGTTAGACAATTTTGAAATTTAAACGGATAATTAAAGCTTTGATGTGTTCTCCAACACAAAAGTGTTGGTGCCGGAGCGGGCTAAACTCGGGGACTTAAAACTCAACTTTTTAAGGATGAGTTTCTTTTCCTATTCCACTGTAAATAAAGTCTATGAGGAATCTTAATAATAAACATTTTAAATGGTTAGGATGAAGATTTTCTTTAAAAAAATACCT
Source organism: Arcuatula senhousia (assembly GCA_963971305.1). Classification (NCBI taxonomy): domain Eukaryota; kingdom Metazoa; phylum Mollusca; class Bivalvia; order Mytilida; family Mytilidae; genus Arcuatula; species Arcuatula senhousia. The sequence goes on from OZ020305.1 coordinate 53,391,070, forward strand.
CAACACCACAAGGAGTTAACATAAAAGCCTCCTTCTTTAGACAGGCATTCAAATAACTTTAGTTTTTTACTTCTTTACTGTGGGTTATTTATTTACATAAATTAATTAATTTTATATAAATTATGTTTTATAATGCTACAGATTGTATTTTTTGTATTAATCTATATGTATTTTATTTTATTGTATTGTCCTTATTTATTTGTATTATATTATAGTATATTGTCTTTATATGTATATATCATATATTTAAGTATAAATATATACTGAATAATACATGGCAAAATCTGTATCATATGCTGTATTTACCCGAGACACCTATATCATACCGAGGGCCAACGGCCCGAGGTATGATATAGGTCGAGGGTTAATACAGCATGTGATGCAGATTATGCCATGTAATGTTCATTATATCATATAGAATTGATATTTTGTAGGGGTGCGATATAGGGTATGCGATATAGGGTAAGGGGTGCGATATAGGGGGTGCGATATAGGGTAAGAGGTGCGATATAGGGGGTGCGATATAGGGTATGCGATATAGGTAATGTGCTTTGTCCAATAATGCATATTAAAAAAGACTATATCATATATTTAAGTATAAATATAGTCTTTTTAATATGCATTATTGGACAAAGCACATTACCTATATCGCATACCCTATATCGCACCTCTTACCCTATATCGCACCCCTTACCCTATATCGCACCCCTACAAAATATCAATTCTATATGATATAATGAACATTACATGGCATAATCTGCATCACATGCTGTATTAACCCTCCACCTATATCATACCTCGGGCCGTTGGCCCTCGGTATGATATAGGTGTCTCGGGTAAATACAGCATATGATACAGATTTTGCCATGTATTATTCAGTATGTATCACAGCATAATTTTGGGCCACATAGTATTTGGTCATTGCATATTCCACATCTGCATAATAAGTATTGGATTGTTGTCTAGTAATAAGTGTTATTCATACACCATTTAAAGTTGTGTAAAACTAAGATAGAATTTGGGAAAAAGTAAAAAAAAGATTTTATTTTAAGGTGACTCCTTTATATAATGCTAATCAGTTTTGTCTTTAACATTAAAGACAGACATACTAATGAATGCATGTTTTAGCTTTTTTATTTTTTAGAAAAAAATCATGTGCTCTAGGTTCAAAATCTAGGATACTTCCTTAATATTGGAAACAGTAGATTCACAACAGATCGGGGTTTTCTTTGCGTCGATTCACAGATCGTTACCTTTTTCAAAAATATTTGTATCCTCTGTCAGACTTAACCAACTTGGCAAGATTTATTATATGGTGTTCCTTACAAAATCATCGATTCGAATTTGATTCGTCGTCAAACTTGGCTACTGATGCTTAGAAAGGTTAGAACAAAGGAGAAAATCAAATCACAATTAAACTCAAAATCTATAACAGATGGAACAAATCTAATGATACAATTTCACTTTTTAAAATCAAAGCTCTACCAAGGTATTAATAAAGCCAAAGTTCTCAGAGGTCCGTTTCTTCATGTTCTGTCTGCTTGAATGAAACCAATGACAGCTAAAATACTGAAAGGGGTTATAACTTTTTTATTGGTAAAAACGGAGCTTCGCAGCATCATCATTTTTTAAACATACTTGTACATACCGGTATGTAGAGCAATTTATTGTTTTTCTCTATACATGAATTTCATGATTTAGATTAAAATTCAAAAAAAAAATAATGATAGATACTTTCGATTGGTTACTATTTAGAAAATGTTTTTTTTTTATCCATTGTAAAATCGATGCTGATTGATAAAAATTTTAAATAATAAGAATAAAGATTTTAGTTTAATGTAATTTATCCAAAAAAAAAAACACCTCAACACCTGAATAGGTCAAGAGAGGAAAGCCTCTTTCGTTAGATAATCATTAGCTTGAGTCAAGCTGACTTATTATTTGCATCTATTTTATCATGTTTATATATTGTGTTATATAACTTTTTTTTGCTTTTAGATGTATGTGAATAAAGTATACAAATATGCATTTTCAAATTTTGAATAATTAGTAGTGGATTTTCGTCCACAAATGGGTTTCGGAAGGAAGGTGGATTAAATTATCAAAATGAAAGTATAAAGAAATTATGACCCCATAATCATATTTTTCTGTACAAAATTTGAAAACTATTACGGATAAGAATAGAAATCTTTCGTTTGCTCAACTGTTCATTCAATGTCAGATGAGCGGTTTAGGCTCGCCGGAGTATTTAGTTTCCTCCTATACTTTTGCTTTAAACTGTTGCTGTATTTCATTTAGTCATCCAAAAATCTTAAATGAGTCATGACCCCTCATAGAAATCAAGATTCTATGGCGGTCAAAATACCAATTTTGCATATATCTGTCTTGTAAAATTTTAAAACTATTGCAGTTAGACAAAAGTTTCGGCTTGTTTAATTTGATATAGGGATGCATATAGAAAATTATGTGTCGTAAGCATTATTAAAGTTGGTAATTTAGGGAGTTTCATTAGTGACTGGAACACTTTAAATGATTTCGCAAGATTGCCTTTGCCTACAATGAAAAGTTGATAGATTTTTTACTTTTCTAATCATGCTTTTGTATTTATTATCCTTTTTTTATGGATGGATGTGGGGTAAACGAGACCATAACACATATGTTAACCCATTTACTGGAATTAATTTTAATGAGCTGTATGGTCATTTCGGAAATTAATTTCTCATCAGCAGCACTAGAACATTCTAATCCATAATTTCAAAAAAATCTTAAAAATGAATGAAACCAAACGAAATCCGATAATCAGTAACATCAAATATTCATGTCTTTATACACATAAAACCTGTTTGAACTTTGGAGATTCTGGAATGGCCTATAGAGGCATATTCTTCTATAGATATGTTTCTATACCCCTGCAAACTGCTTAGAAGGTATATAGGAATCTGTCTGTCTGTCTTTCTGTCTGTCGGTCGGTCGGTTCGTCCGTCTGTCTGACCGTCTGTTCACATACTTTCTCTGCGCAACCCTCTTAAATCTCTTGATGTATTATTATGTAACTTTGCACGAAGGAAGTACATAATACAAACATGTGCATGAAAAACGAAGGAAGTGCATAATATTGAGATGTGCATGACGAAATTCCATAGCTTTCGAATATCATTCAGTGGAGGTAGTTGGATTTAGACTTTTAAATATAGTGTTAAATGCCAAGAGACATCGCAAGCACAACTCCTTACACCACTTAAAGAATTTTGATGAATCTTTACATGAAGGAAGCACATTATACGGAGATGTGCATAAAGAATAAGAATACTTCCAAAAGACATAATGTCCCATCTTTCAACATTTTTTTTCTGCAATCACTAAAGCATCTGAAATATGGGGATTTGGGGCGGACAAACGGACGGACAGACGAACGGACGGACGAACGGACCTGCACACTATATGCCAATATACTTTCGTAGATTGGGCATAAAAATCATTTCACGCGAAAATTATTCAGGAGAAATAATTGTACTTTAAGTCTTTTGCATGAATATGCAGACGGGGTCACAAAATTCCTTGTCCATCCTTTAAAGGTAATATGTAAAGAGCTTGTTGAGCTTTGATCTTCTAGATTGTTACGTTAAACATAATGTACTATACAAATTCTCTACTGAAATCTGTTTCCAGAGGTCCACTAAAATTAATATTTTCCCTTTCATGTAGTAAACTTTTGCATTCAGACCGAAGCTTCATATATTTCAAGATGTAATTGGTCACTCAATGAAGTGGGTTGTAATGTTAACAATTAGTTCTTAGTGTCATTTAAAATGTTATTTTCTGTCCAGTTGTGTAAGACATAATGCATTGGGTTCCAGGGCAGAAACTATAGCTCATGGGAGCCCTTGTTGCCTGTATTGTTTTTGTTCTATTTTTATCTGGTTTTATATATAAATGGTCTGGAGTGTTAGTTTGTTTTTGTGTTGTTTATCTTGTTTCTAAAGGAGTAATGAGTGGGGGCTATGTTGTTTTATTAGTGTGCTGTTGTTTTTACTGGACTGATAGTTTTATCGTCATGCTTTAACATTGACTATTGCATTGTTGAATAATCATATGAAGTCAAAATCGAATAATTTATTATCAACATTAACAAACAATAAATATGAAGTGAACTTATTCAACATTTGTTCAGGCAACAACAAAGAACACACCTGATGCTTGCACACAAATCATTAATAAGACTAGAGAAAAATATGTTCGTATGACAAGTTCACGATGACATCCACTAATTACACTCAATGCATAATGGGAAGATCATCGTGGACCGTATTTGATGTAAAGTAGTCCTTTTGACTAGCCGATGGGATGCCAATAGAGCTTTGTGTCATGAAATTGTTCATGGCTGTGTTGTTTCACGCAACAAGAGTATATGAGTTCACTGCAATATGTCATTTGAAAGCAAAACTCAAAATGTAAATTGCTAAATGTTTCGTCTGAATTCATCCCTCCAATTTTGTATCGATATAAATGATAAGGATTTATGCTGTCTTTCGTGGATTACTGGTATCTAGTTGTGGACTTTATCCAAAGGAGTTAAAACGCCATATGAATGTATGGAATTCTGACATCTCGTTGTTTTAACAAGTTGCGCTAGTAGCATCAAGAGATCTGAAACAAAAAAAAATACATTGTTTTTTTATTTTCATTATATGAAATCAGAAATAATTTTGTCAAACAGTATTTCAAAAAAAAAGAAAAAAGTTTGTTGAAAAATAGCATACCGTGTGACCATTGAAAGTTAAAACAACAACAACAACAAAAATTAATCAAATGTAAATAATTATATTGTATTTTTATTGTTAAAATAAGCATAGTACACGTATCTTGTTCAAAATTTTGGAAACTCCGAATGACACCAAACCGAACGCATGAAACGGAAAGACAGTTTTAAACAATATTATATCGCCACTTGTGCAAAGTACAATTGTTTTAACTTGCACAAAAAATATCTGCATGTAATAAAGATTTTGTCTTTTAATATCGCTAATCAAAATTCAAATATATAATATGACAACATATGTGAATTCAATTTATTTTTTCAGCATATTGCTTGTTTTACTGCTAAATGCAGTCGCGATCTACATCGTAACTCAGCATCTGTATGATTCTACAAACATTTTCTGAAATGTCAACTCTCTTGTTACGTATTAACTCGGATAGCACGTAGACGTTTGACAAACACAATTGACAGGGAAGTTTACATAGAGGGAGTTAATCGCCAAATTAACTAGGATTTATTTTCCCTTTTCAGAATTCTAATTGACCTCATTTTTATCTCATAGTTTTCTGTATAAGTGGTTCATTTTAGTACGAAGGCGGGGGTGGCCTTTACAAAATAAACAACGGATTTATTATCAATCTTTATTTACGATTTCAATTAAAATGTTTGCATTATCAAAACTGAAGAATTTTAATGCACTTCACCTTTACATAAAGATATTCCCTTTAATTCATAAAATAAGAGTTGTGAATCAATCTGAACCAAAATTGGAAAAAAAGACAAATAGTAAAGGGGTCTTAGAAACATCCTCAATTAATTGTAAACAGTTGCATGGATTGCCATGATATAAGTAATGAATTGTAATTAAGCAATGTTGAGAAAATCAGCACAAGAAATTCCATATGAAGCTTAAGATCGCCTATTTTCTTCGCAAAACTAATATTAATCAGGATATTTTTAAAATCTCCTCATGTGATTAAAACTAAACCAAATACATCATTCTAGTACGTGTAATTCTTTTAGTACAAAATTGTTTTCAAAGCTTTATAAACTAAAACGGAAAGAAGTTGGACTTCATTTTGTTATACGTATTTGATTTAACAGTGGACTAAATTTTAGGAACGTTCTTCATACAAAGTAATATCATTTATTTTTAAATAGAATTTCAAACGTCATATTGCTTTTCATTTGTCCACTTTTACAAAATATTAGGAAGCAAAACATGTTTTCCTTCATTTGTTACATTAACTTCATAGCATTGCTCTTGTCGACACTTCATATTTTTTTTTTTGGTTCATATGTACTAAGTCTATAAAACGTATAAGCACCGTATGTATAGGACAAGGAAGCAATGTCCCTGATGATACGTCGGAGACAGCAACAACATGTGTCAATGGGGATAATTTTGTGACAGCTGAAATTCGGGTCTAAGAAAAGTAATCTATCCGAAAATGTCATCAAATTATAGAAAGTAACACAATCAAATTATAAATGCCATCGGATTATGACGGGTAGTGTGGATAAAGCAAAATGGGATGAACTATAAGTTAAAAAGATATCGAAGTTCTTACAAAAATTCGGAATTATTCCGTAGCATAAACAACTATAACATGCTATATTTTTTTTATGAAAAAAAAATGCAAAAAAATACTCAATGTGCGTGCCGGAGCAGCCCTTCCTGAATATTTCTTATGTATATAATATATTGCAAAACTTTTTTTTTATTTTTACCTTTGAAATTTTTTTTTATCATCATCCATGATTTTCCTTTCCTTTTTTTCGAACATTTTGAAACTGGATATTACGCAATAGCAAAGTAAAAACAAAATGTATGCGTGCGTGATAGAAAACCTAACAACTTTTAATAAGACCGCAAAAAAATTGCGGACGTATTATGGTATGATGCTGTCGTCGTCGTCGTCGTCGTTGTCTGTTAACTTTTTAGTGTTTCCACAATAACTTTAGTTCCAGTTATCCGATTGCTATGAAATTTTACAATGATGTTCCTTACCATAAAAGGATGAATGGGATTGATTTTGGGGGTCCCACCGTTTTTCGTTTAGAAATTAGGGTCCAAAAAGGGCCAAAAATACTACTTTTTTTTGTTTCCACAATAACTTTAGTTCTAGTTATCTGATTGCTATGAAATTTAACAGTGATGTTCCTTACCATAAAAGGATGAATGGGATTGATTTTGGGGGTCCCCCCTTTTTTCTTTTCGAAATTAGAGGCCCAAAATGGGCAAAAAATTCATATATTTAATTGTTTCCACCATAACTTTGGTCCTAGTTGGCCTATTGCTGTGAAATTTGTCAAGAATGTTTCTTACAATAAAAGAATGAACCTGATGAATTTTCGTGCCCCTTTTTTCCCCCGTTATCTAGTTAGGGGCCAAAAGGGGCCAAAATCAAAACTTTTTTATTTGTGGTCCGATTTTGAAAAAAAAAATTTGCATGTTTGTTTTCGTCAAATAGGGGATACAAAATTAAGAATGAAATTTTGCGACCCCTCCCCTTTCCCCCCTATTACGATATTTGGGTTCAAAAGGGGCCAAAATCGAAACTTTTTTATTTGTGGTACAATTTTGAATTTTTTTTTTCATGTTTGTTCTTGTCAAATAGCATATACAAAATTGAGAATTAGTTTTTGCGACCGCCCTTTTCCCCCCTGTTATGTAATTAGGGGCCAAAAGGGACCAAAATCGAAACTTTTTTGCTTGTGATCCGATTTTGAAAATTTTTATTGCATGTTTGTTCTTGTCGAATAGCGGATACAAAATTGAGAATTAATTTTTGCGACCCCCTTTTTCCCTCTTTTACGTAATTAGGGCCAATAGGGGCCAAAATCGAAACTTTTTTATCGCGTAAAAAACATCATTGATAATAGATTAACCTAGAGTAGGATCTATTTCTTAATATAAAATTGAGCGGGGATATTGAAACGTTATAATTATGATATTGCAAGTATAATTTTTTTCCATTTGCTTTTAAAATAGTTAAAATCTAATGAATTCCTTGTAAAATGTGGGTGGAAAGTCCACCAAAGAAGGCATGTGTCAAAAACCTTTGTCAGTCCACCATTGGCTGCATGTGTCCAGAGCAATTGACTATCCATATTGGGCCTAAAAGGTACAGGGTTCAACGTGTTGCGGTCATATGATGCTGCGCTCGGCGAAGCTTTTTTTCAGTAGTATTCTTGTCTTTTTATAAGAAATATTAGTGATTGAAATAATGAAAATTGCTTTGTATGTATTTTAGTTCGAAATTTTAGAAAAATATTAGTTGCATTTGCATTGAAAGAAAATTGGGTTTATTTTCTTGTAAACTTTTAAAAAGTCAATGACTTTGATTGAATTAATCATTTTAAATACGCCTAATATTGAAAAAAAAGTATGTTCGAATCCAGTTTAAACCGAAATACAACAATGAAGTTTATATACACTTTGCAGCTGCACGCATGCCACGTGCAATGTGATTGACAGGTGTAAATATTAGTACGCCGATTTGATTTACCGAATTTTTAATATTTTAATGGAAATAATGTAATTATACTAAGTTTTCGCGCCGAATTATCAATAAATTTATTTATAAGTATTAACTGTAAAAAAAATATAGAAGCCATAAGCTATTTTTTTTAATGATTATTCAATGTGCACCATGAACAATTTAGTTTATGGTTCAATAAACCAGAAAAAATATTTCAGGTAATTCTTAAATGAATTAAATTATTCAACAAACAAAAAATATATCCAACATAATAAAAAATGCGTCAGAAGAGAAAAAAACACATATTCACCCGTTCGGGTGTAATATTTATAATAAATAAATATTGTTCAATTATAATTTATAAAAAAATCATTGTTAACACCATCACACAAGAAACTAAAAAAATGGAAGAAATTCACTGAGCCTCTGCTCACCAATCATTTTCTTTATTAAAAAAAAAAAACAATAAAACATGTTCCCAATCAATTTTGAATTTCGACCCTTTTTCTAATATTATTAGCATTGAATATGTTATTTGATATCAAAACATGCCAAACAAAGAATACAGAAAAAAATGTTGCAATTTTTAAGACAGTTTATGAAAGATTTTATTACCAAAGTGGTAAATATTTCTATAATTCCTGATTAGTGTCAGGCAATCTATCAGAATTACGTCTGGTGTTCGTTATGGAAAATACATGTACAAATGAGATGGCAAAGCGAAAATTGGAATATAATACTATTTCAAAATTTACCATTTACCATTTTCCGTTGTCTGTTTTGTAGCAGTAATTTCATGAGATGTCTCCTTGGATGGCGAATTCTATGTTCAGTTCCCTGGTGCAGTGCGCGAACGCCATGTAAGCATGCAGTTGCACAGAAAATGTCAATAAAACAACACGAGATTCGTGAGCCTTCATACCCACAAGCAATGTCTGTTCTAAAAATTGTAAATATGAAAAATAATATAACTCCTGATTTTACACGCATACTATTATCTTATTTTATGAATGTTAAGATGTTATATATGAAGTTTATAGACACTTTTCTCAAGGCTTGTGCAATAGCATAGTTGTTACACGTGAGTCGTCAAATATTAATAGAAATGATCTGTTTATGGCCAAATATATACAACCGTTATCTTTCTGTGTAGGAGTAGCGGTTACAGAAATTTAAAAAAGACAATATCGAAAGTTTATCAACTGAAAGAACAATCTGGTATGTAAATTAGCCAGCTATTAGCAACTGACGAAATATCGAGCTAAAATTGAAGTGATTTCGGAACAATGGAAGCCTATCCTTCTAAGGAACGTGATTACTTGCAGTTTTCACAAAGTGCGTCAGGGTGCTGTGCACTTTTTGATGTTCCTCGCTATGAATTGCAGTTCTGTTTGTCGTTATGATGTGCTAGTAACATTTTATCACTCATGGTTACATGTTCTTTAGTTTGCAATCTTTGCATGGATTTTATTCCCTTATATGCATGCACTTAATAACCTTCAATGTTCTTTTTGGTAACGGAAGTTTGCATCTCTGATAAACTGCATTCGTTCGTCAATATGTCATTTTCCGTCTTAATATTTTATCAAGTTTTGTTATATTTTATAGTTTCAAGGTCTATGTGCATCAATTTATCATTGAACGAACAGCTGTCCTCGTTTTGGGACACACTGTTAAGGACATATATGCTAAACTTGAGCTTCGTAGTTGCTGTTGGTGACGAGGCACTTGATTGACTCTATCTTTACAGATAAGTCCTGCCAATCCATTTATCTCAATGGAATATCCATTAGAAACCGTAACCGCCCCTGTCCGTTGTTTGTTATCAAATTTATAGTCCTAGCATTATAGTCCGCGTGGGAAGAGGTTGTAAAATTAATTGCTAGGCCATTGTGTTTCAGTGACATCATATGGTAACTGACGTAGAGAAGCTTTAGACATACGTAATTTTAAACCCGAATTACTTTTAGTACTTTAAACTTCAAAATAAATTGAATTTTTCGAAGTCTTCGTTTGTAGTATAAACATAACATAACATAACATATCTTTTATTTCCAAATCAGGAGCCAATTGGTAGCAAGGGGAATTGCACAAAAAGAGGAAAAGAACATAATTGATATATAATTATACATAATATGAACACATTTTGCTATAGGCTGTACTTATATCATCAGTACATGTATGGATTTCGTCCTTCTGTTTGTCTCCATACCTTTTAAGCCCACATTCTCCTAAACTGCTTCATTGGATTCGCCGAAACTTTACATGAAGATTGTAATTTATATGGAGTTGTACAAGGGGAATCAATCATCTAGGGAGGAGGTTATTGGGATAATTTTTCCAAATATAGCATGAGCAACTTACGTTGTATGCACAGCTTATCTATTAAGCTTATCAAATTAAGGAATTAAAAAAAGATATTTTACATCTAAGAAGTACACAATATGAAAATGTGCATGAAAAAATCTTAAAGATAAATAGTTTCAACCAATATTTATTAAGGATATCCAAGCTCTTTAAACGTGTATATTATGCATGTACAGTACATGCATAAAAAGTTGCTCCCATTTAAGGAAAGTTGTTTTAATACACGTATACCACAGTATTACGAACGGAAGTATATATTGATTGTGCTAACTAAAAACGATGTGTAGATATGTTTATTTACTTTAAAATGTAAGTTAGCTATTAACATGTTTAAAACGCCTGTACCTCATCCCTTTGTCGTTCCACTTTTAACGCCTGATTATTAAAAAGGTTGGAATTGATGGGAGTGACCAAGAAAAGTTAATGTTCAGTTGGACACTGGCAGACACTTGTAAGTGCAAGTAAATATTGAGGTTACACAGGTTTATGAAAATGGAATGTTTAACTAATATCAATAAGTAACATGAGTAAAAACGACTTTAATCAAACCATTTGAACTTATTCCACATCAAACATTTTATCTCAAATTTAAGAATAGAAGGGTTTTTTTTAAAGATATGAACGAAGATCCAGGTTTTCAAATGGGGGAGGGGGTCGAGGTAAATTTTGTCCACAATGTGCATGAAGATAAGAAAATAACAGTTTCCTAAGAAATGCCCCGTCCCCAATCTGGATCCACCAATGTATCTCTTGGTTTGTAAGATCTTCTTAAATATATAATGACACTTTAAAAATGATTTTATTTCTATCAACTAATATTGTTTGTTGTACAGTACGTTTTATATTGTCCTTACTTTTCTTCTATATCGTAACATTTTATATAGATTTACGATCTGTGATAAGATATGTGTGACAATGCATGTATCCGCCTAGTTTTTCCTTAAACACTGTCCCAGATATAGAACCCTTTTTATTTACAAAACATAACTTTCTAAATATTGTAAATATTTACATCGACGATTTGCGTCATAAAGAATGTAGACAGTCACATTCGAATTTTATCTTGAAGTTGTATTACATGATGTAATATTAAACCCTTTTGGGGCTATGATTCAAACATTCCAATGCAACCCTGGACAACGATTGTCTGAGGATTAAAGCATTTAATGCAGAAGACAACATATGGCTTACGAGCAAAAATCCAAAAAGTAAATGCAAAACACCAAGAGACTTTGCCGTGCACTTGTCTGGAAAACTATGACGGATATATATATATATATAGCTGCAGGCGGCTGATTTTTTAGAATTTATTTTATTTAAGCAGTTGAATGCAATTTATTATTTTTGACATGCTTAATTTTCTTATCGACAACATATTTGTTCAGTTTGGTGGACGTGTTTTTCAGCAAACAATAGAGATACCAATGTGCACTAATTTTGTACCTTTGCTTGCAGATTTGTTTCTACATTCATATGAAGCAGATTTCTTACAATCTCTTCTAGACAAAAAAGATTGTAGACTAGCTCTCTATCTTAACCTCACGATTCGTTACTCAAGAGCTTGCGGGAATTACGTCAATTTCCTTGGCAGAGCGTCACGTTTGACACAGAAATTGCTGACACAGAGTTATGTTGATCGACGAGTGCTGTCTTCACTCAAGAAATTTTACGGTAAACACCGTGCACTTGTAGACAAATATGTGATTTCTGTCTCTTAAATGAATGCAGATGTTGGTTTTTCGTAGAAATTTGTTTTGTCTTCCTTCAATACCGGATATGACATACAAGTACTGAATTGGAAATTAGCAACACGACGGGTGTGCTATAGCAGGCAGAGTTCGTGTTGTTGATTTCCTTTCGGTTGATTTTGTGTTCCTTCGTGCTGTTCTTGTTCGTGTTTACTGGTTTCGTCCTTGCCCTTTCGGACTTTTGACACTCGAATGCCCCATTGCGCCTCTTTGCTTCCTTCTTCTTTTGACATTCTAAAGGGTATAACTCCGAAAATGAACGATCCTACAACTTTGACCCTGTCTCAAGTTTTGTTGATCCTAGTATGCTTTATAATAATATGAAATTCAAATTTCTCGAATTTCTAAATTTTAATGTAATTATATATGTGATTATTAGCATTCATACAGCAGAAATCCTTCTTCAGGATATTTTTTCTATCTTTCTGCTGCCCAATTATTGTTTTCATCAAAAATAATTTTCAAACACTTTTTCAAGAAAAGCCCCCCTTCAAGTTTAACGGTCGGTCCCTTATAAGCAAAAAAAACCTGCAAGTTCACCGTCTTCTATGGTGAACAATCTCATTAAAATCAGATCTATACTAGTAATACAATCATCAACCTAGTTGGTGTGACCCGGTGGTTTCTTTCCCCGAGAAAGCAAGGTCATCCGAGGGCTTGCCCCGATGGTGACCTTACTTTTCGAAGGGAAAGAAATTCCGGGTCACATATCATCTAGGGTGATAACTATTATATTATATCGAATATCTAAATAAATCTAAATAAACAATTAAGTATTAAATTTTGAAACATATTTTAAATATATTTACATTTTTCCAGTGGAAAAAATCCAGCATTTACATTGTGAAGGAAAAAAACGTAGGGATCACGTGCAAAATCTCACAAGAGGGTGACCTTACCATGCGACCCAACGTCTAAGCAAATCACAATAAAGATATCCCACTGTCTATGCATGGCAGATCTGAAGACATCCCATTCTACTTTCTGCTCTGATGTTCTTTTGAATTGACCAATCAGATTTTGGAAGTAATACTTCTTATGAATCCAGAGGATTCTGAAAAGGTCATCAGTAATCTGACATGCAGAGACAGTTTAGGGAACAACTGATAGATCTGATTTTGATAAGATTGTAAGGGGATTGAGTCCTAAATGGAATGACCCAACAACGTAGACCCTATTACGTATTTTGTAGATCGTGATGTCCTTACCAATTTATTTTTTTTTAAATATCTTTATAACAGTTTTTATATATTGAGCTTAATTAGTGCAACATCAATAAAATAAAATAAAGAAAACTGGCGGTAACTGCTTCATGGAATTATGGATCTTCTTCAAAGTTTCAGGGGGAGTAGATCATGAGGTGCTGATCACTGTGATTGTGCCAGAATTTCGATATCTGTAGCCATTTTGTTTTTTTAGTTAATTGCAAAAAAAAACTGTAATTTACCCCTATGTTCTATTTTTAGCCACGGTGGCCATGTTTTACGACGAATTAAAACTCCCCATATTAGTTCTGTGCATCTTATGCTAATGAACAACCATATCAAGTTTGGATGCATTTACCCTATGGTGTCAGAGGAGTTAATGTTTTAAAAAGTTTACGGACGACGGACGCCAAGTGATGACAAAAAGCAGTTTTTTTTAGTTCTGATGAAAACAAAAAATTCATTTAATTTTGTAACATTATATGATATTGCACTTCCTACCCTAAAACTTTTTGGATGTGGGGAGTAAATATTTATTTGTGAACTATGGCTCAGTTTTTCTAGCATTGATTTTGGTCTTTAAAATTAACAATTTATAAATATAACTTATATTTATAAGACCGAACGAATTAAGTTGCAAATTTTGTACATGATCTGACCATTTACACCTAAATATATCTGTTTGGAAAATAGAAATTCCGGAAATATGTTTATAAATAGGACTGGCCACACATCTGACTGCTCAATTTTTTTTCTTAAAAAAAAAACACAAACACGTTTCTTGATTTCTCTATTTTACAGTATTAACAAAAGGCTCCCTTTGACCCCTAATTTCTCAAAAAATGTTAAAGATATTGCAAATCTGATTGAAAAATGCAGGCAGGGATTTTTACAAGGATTCCAAAGAAAAAAAGATTTTGAAAATTGACCACAAATAAAAAAGTCGATTTTTGGGTGTGGCCCATTTTTACCCCCCTATAGCAATGTAACAGTGCAATATTTATCGAAACCTTTGACACATTTAGTTGACAGAATTTAATGGTGAATTCAATTCAAAAAAGAATTTTCAAAATTGAATTAATAATAAACATTCTACATCAGTTTTGTCAATACACCCGTTTTAGCCCCTTTTGACCCTTTTTTCTAAAACAGCAGGGGCCACAAATCCCAAATTCAATACCAACATTTATTTAGTGTATATTATCATCATATTAAAACTTCATAATAATTGACTGGCCAACTTCAACTTAATTTTTGATATAAGACTATTTATCTTGACAAACTTTTAAAAATGGCGTTTTTTGCTCCATTGACCCCTAATTTCTGATAAACGGTTAAAGATATTGCAAATCTGATTGAAAAAAGCAGACAGGGATTTTAACAAGGATTCCAAAGAAAAAAAGATTTTGAAAATCGGACCACAAATAATAAAGTCGATTTTTGGGGTGTAGCCCCTTTTTTATCCCTTATAGCAATGTAACGATACAATATTTATCGAATAATTGACACATTTAGTTGACAGAATTCACAGAATTTATTGATGAATATAATAAAAAAGAATTTTCTAAATTGAATGAATAATAAACATTATACAACAGTTTTGTCAATACTATCGTTTCCCTTTTAGCCCTTTTTAGCTCACCTGACCCGAAGGGTCATGTGAGCTATTGTCATCACTTGGCGTCCGTCGTCCGTCCGTCCGTAAACTTTTTAAAACGTTAACTTCTCTGACACCATAAGTCCAATTGCAGCCAAACTTGGTATGGTTGTTCATTAGCATTCGGTGCTTAGAACTGATGTGGGGATTTTTGATTCGTCATAAAACATGGCGGCCATGGCTAAAAATAGAACATGGGGTAAAATGCAGTTTTTTGCAAATAACTCAAAAACGGCTACAGATATCAAAATTCTGGCATAGGGTAAAAGTGATCAGCACCTCAAGATCTACCTACCCTGAAATTTTGAAGAAAATCCAACGACCCATGTAGGAGTTATTGCCCTTTTTGTGGATTTTTTGCAAATTTTGCACCTGTTTAGCTCAATATCTTGAAAACTATACAAGATATTTGAGAAATTTAAATTGCATATTGTTAAGCGCATCAAGATCTACAAAATTTGTAACAGGATAAACGTTGTAGGACCTTTCCTTTGAGGAGTTATTGCCCTTGGAACGTCAAAATTGAGCATTTTAATTGAATTTCCTTATATTGAAAATGTTAACTCCTCTGACACTTTTAAGTCCAAATGGAACCAAACTTGGTATTATTGTTTATTATTATTAGGTGTATAGAACTGTTGTGGGGATTTTTGATTGGTTGTAAAACATGGCCGCTGTGGCTAAAAATAGAACATTAGGTTAAACTGCATTTTTTTGCAAATAACTCAAAAAGGGTGACAGATTTTTAGATTTTGATTGAGAACAAAAGTGATCAGCACCTTTAGATCCACCATATTGTCAGATGACCCCCTTATTAATCTTATGACCCTTTCAACGTTAAATAGATTTTGCCTTATAACCTTTACTTCAGGCACATATGTCAGGTGAGCGATTCAGGCTCCTGGGAGCCTCTTGTTTCTAAAACACTAAGGGCCACAAACCCCAAATACAATACCAACCTTCCTCAAATGGTAACAGATTCATATCAATCGGTCAATTTTTACTCAAGTTATCGTACGGAAACCAAATGTCCACAGATGACGACAACGACGAAGACGACGATGACATCGCCACAACATTATACGATCGCAAAAATTTTGCGGTCGTATAAAACACTATTTTTCACCTTTAAGGGGCCGTAACCCCTATAAAGAGTCATCTGACAAGTTCGACCATATGGAAACTTTTGTAGAGCTAAATAAGCTGACCATTTAAGCAAGTAACAGCTTTTCTCTTTCAGCAAAAATTTTCATTCTGTAGGCCAAAAACATGTAAAATGTTATTCTAGGGGCCATAACCCCTATAAGGGGTCATCTGACAACTTTGACTCTATACAGACTGTTTAGAGCTTAATGAGCGGAACTTTTAAGCAAGCAACAGCTTTCTCTATCTGCAATAGTTTTCATTCTATAGGCCAACAACTTGAAAACCTTTTGACACATGTTTTAAAAATTAGCGGCTGTAATCCTTATAAGGGGTCATCTGACAAACTCAACCCTATGAAGGCTTTTGTAGAGCTAAATGAGCCCGAATTGCTCACCTGGTCTTAATGAACTGAACATTTAAGCAAGCAACAGATTTTCTCTGTCTACTATAGTTTTCATTCTGTAGGTCCAAAACATGAAAAACCGTTATTTAGGGACCATAACCCCTATAAGGGATCATCTGAAAACGTCAATCCTATGAAGACTTTATTAGAGCTAAATGAGCTGAACGTTTAAAGCAAGCAACAGCTTTTCTCTATCTGCTACAGTTTTCATTCTATAGGCCAAAAACATTAATTAGAGGCTCCCAGGAGCCTGAATCGCTCACCTAATCTCTTATCAGGGTTCCCACGCCATCCTTGAATTCAAGGAAACCTGGAAAAGTCCTTGAATTTCATTTCAATGTTCAAAAACCTGGAAAAATCCTTGAATGTTTTCAAATATCCTTGAAAAACCCTGGAATTTTGTAATATGCAGATTTGTTGATCGTTTGATAAAAAAGGCCGAAAAATATTGGATTTTTAAAATTTTTGCGAACTATTCTAATCCTTGAAAATGACCTCAATACCCTTGAAAAGTCCTTGAAAAACCCTTGAATTTTGTGTCCAAAAAATAGTGGGAACCCTGTCTTATGCTTAAGCCTCTTACCTAGTGTGCAACATGGTCTACATGTACTTGGTAAGTAACATTAAAGAAACTAGTTAGGATAGAGAACACTTTGAAGATCAGAATACAAAGTTAAAAAGCTTTCCATTTGAAACAAAAAAGCTAAAATTGAAAACACTTTAAGGAGGGTAACTATTAAAAGGATGATCTGACAATTTTGACCCTGAAATCATTTTTGTAGATCTCAATAAGCTGAACAATTTTGCAATGCTAACTATTCCTCTAGCACTTTCAGTTTTCAAGATCCAGTCCAAAAACTGTGAAAATGGTCAATTTTGACGATTAAGGGGAAATAACTCCTATAAAGAGTCGTCCCACAACTTTGACACAAATGAGAATATCATAGAGCTTTTGATGCTGAAGAAGGAAGGTTGCTTCGGATTTTTTCTATCTCTTATACTGTTTGAGCTATATATAAGCTAAACACTATGGTATGACCCCCCTGTTCTATTTTTAGTAACAGCAGCCATGTTGGTTGGTTGACGTCCACAAATTTCACAAACTTGGTAAATGACATCCTAAAGATCAAGAGTACAAAGTTTCAAAGCAACCCCAGCAGTGGTTTCAGAGAAAAAGATTTTTAAAAATCAGTTAAAATTAATAGAAAAATGAGTGAAAGGGGAATAACTCTTAAACGGTTGATCTGACAATTTTGACCCTGGAATCTTTCTTGTATATCTCAATAAGCTGAACAATTTTGCAATGCTAACTTTTCCTCTAGCACCAACAGTTTTCAAGATACAGTCCAAAAACTGTAAAGATGATCAGATTCCTATAAGGAGT
This sequence comes from Arcuatula senhousia, assembly GCA_963971305.1. NCBI lineage: Eukaryota > Metazoa > Mollusca > Bivalvia > Mytilida > Mytilidae > Arcuatula > Arcuatula senhousia. The sequence goes on from OZ020305.1 coordinate 53,409,224, forward strand.
CATCCCACAACTTTCACGCAATGAAGACTTTTGTAGAGCTTTTGATGCTGAAGAAGAAGGGTTGCTTCAGATTTTCTTTATACTTTTTGAACTACATGTATAAGCTAACAAGAGGCTCCCAGGAGCCTGAATCGCTCACCTGACATATGTGCCTAGAGTAAAGGCTATTAGGCAAAATCTATTTGACATTGAAAGGGTCATAAGTTTAATAAGGGGGTCATCTGACAATATGGTGGATCTTAAGGTGCTGATCACTTTAATCTCAATTGAAATTCAAAAATCTGTCACCCTTTTTGAGTTATTAGCAAAAAAATGCAGTTTACCCCGATGTTCTATTTTTAGCCACAGCGGCCATGTTTTACGACCAATCAAAAATCCCCACATCAGTTCTATACACCTAATGCTAATAAACAACTATACCAAGTTTGGTTCAATTTGGACTTAAAGTATCAGAGGAGTTAACGTTTTCAATATAATGAGGAAATGCTGTTAAAATGCTCAATTTTGACGTTCTAAGGGCAATAACTCCTCAAAGGAAAGGTCCTTCAACGTTGACCCTATTACATATTTTGTAGATCTTGATGTGCTTAACAATATGCAATTTAAATTTCTCAAATATCTCGTAAAGTTGTCAACATATTGAGCTAAACAGGTGCAAAATTTTCCAAAAATCCACAAAATGGGCAATAACTCCTACATGGGTTGGTGGATTTTCTTCAAAATTTCAGAGCTGGTAGATCTTCAGGTGTTGATCACTTTTGTTCCCAATCAAAATTTTAAAATCTGTCACCGTTTTTGAGTTATTTGCAAAAAACTGCCATTTACCCCTATGTTCTATTTTTAGCCACAGCGGCCATATTTTACGACCAATCAAAAATCCCCACATTAGTTCTATACACCTAATGCTAATAAACAACTATACCAAGTTTGGTTCCAATTGGACTTGAACTGTCAGAGGAGTTAACGTTTTCAATGTAATGAGGAAATGCTGTTAAAATGCTCAATTTTGACGTTCTAAGGGCAATAACTCCTAAAAGAAAAGGTTCTACAACGTTGACCCTATTACATATTTTGTAGACCTTGATGTGCTTAACAATATACAATTTACATTTCTCAAATATCTTGTATAGTTTTCAAGATATTGAGCTCAACAGGTGCTAAATTTGCAAAAAATCAACAAAAAGGGCAATAACTCCTACATGGGTTGTTGGATTTTCTTCAAAATTTCAGGGTAGGTAGATCTTGAGGTGCTGATCACTTTTACCCTTTGCCAGAATTTTGATATCTGTAGCCGTTTTTGAGTTATTTGCAAAAAACTGCATTTTACCCCTATGTTCTATTTTTAGCCACGGCGGCCATGTTTTACGACGAATCGAAAATCCCCACATCAGTTCTAAGCACCGAATGCTAATGAACAACCATACCAAGTTTGGTTTCAATTGGACTTATGGTGTCAGAGGAGTTAACATTTTAAAAAGTTTACGGACGGACGACGGACGACGGACGACGGACGGACGACGGACGCCAAGTGATGACAATAGCTCACATGACCCTTCGGGTCAGGTGAGCTAAAAACTATGATCTGACCCCCCTGTTCTATTTTTAGTATCGGCGGCCATGTTGGTTGGTTGACGTTCACAAATTTCGCAAACTTGGTTATATATAAGTACATCCTAATGGTCAAGTGTACAAAGTTTCAAAGCAATCCCATCAGTGGTTTCAGAGTAGAAGATGTTTGAAGAAAAGTTAAACGGACGGACGACGGATGCTTAACGATGACAATAGCTCACATGACCCTTTGTGTCAGGTGAGCTAAAAACATTATTTTAAGGGCCGTAACCCCAATAAGGGGTCATGTGACAACTTCAACCCTATGGAAACTTTTGTAGAGCTAAATGAACTGAACATTTAAGCAAGCAACAGTTTTTTCTCTTTGTGCTATAGTTTTCTTTCTATAGGCCAAAAACATGAAAAACGTTATTCTAAGGGTCGTAACCCCAATAAGGGGTCATGTGACAACTTCAACCCTATGGAAACTTTTGTAGAGGTAAATGAACTGAACATTTATGCAGGCAACAGCTTTTCTCTAACTGCTATAGATTTGGTTCTATGGACCAAAAACATGAAAAAACATCATTTTAAGGGGCCATAGCCCCTATAAGGGGTCATCCACAACTTTGATCCTATGAAGACTTTTGTAGAGCTTAATGAGCTGAACATTTAAGCAAGCAACAGCAGTATCTAATATACAGGTCTATGTTTTTACTTTACAAGTTTTTCTTTAGAGGAAAAGTATGATTAAGGAGAAAACCACAAAGACATAAGTTTTCAAAACTTGACTGTGTATAATTTCCTTTTGTAAATATTTAAAAACTGTTAAAAATTTTTATTGTTATTATGGAATTTTATTAACAGAGATGAAGTTGTTATTGTATGCAATTTTTTTTCTCAGAGGTTTGTGTGAAAATGGTGTTAGGTCAAACAGAGTTTTGTATTTCAATAAAATTTAAAAGTAGCAAGAACCTGCATTACATTTATAAAAGGAATTATCTTATGTTATCATATGCTTCTGCCCTTATAGGTATACACATGAAACCCTAAATTCCAACAGATTATATCAACAAGATTTCAAACTAATCTGTCCAATGGTTTCAGAGAAGATAATTTTCTTGACAAGAAAAGTTATGAAACAACAATAACTTTTGACTCATGTAAGCCTTAAAAGGCCAACACACACAAAATCATACAAAGATACATTTATTACATTATAAACTTAAAATTCTACAAAAATAATCAATAAATTACATGATACATCTTAATTAACCTACATAAAACAATACATGTATATTGCACTTACTGCTCTAGCAAAAATTCTAAGAAAGACTTTACAACAAATAATCTAAACTGTTCTTTTTTATTTGCTCCATGTTCTTTTTCCTACATCTGGACCTGGTTGCATTAATGATACAAGGATTAGCATCAATTGTACATTGTAATATCAAATGTCACATCCTAAATTTAAGAAAAACATCAAATAATTACTGCAGAAATAATCCAAGTGTGAACGTTTTGTGTTGGGAAGTTCCTTCGAATGTTGAGGAAGTTCATTGATAAGTTCCTGAAAAAGTTCCATTTTTTAGTAGACAATGTTCAAAGTACATATTTGTATTCATGCTCAAAACAACTTTTATTTACCAGGAGACAATACAACAAAAGTTTACAGCATATCTTATGAACATATGTAGCTTTTTTAGGAACTTCTAAAGAGAACCACTTCAAAACATGAAGGAACTTCCAAACATAAATCGTTCACACTTCCAAACATAAATCGTTCACACTTCCAAACATAAATCGTTCACACTTCCAAACATAAATTGTTCACACTTGGGTTATTTCTGCAGTAACAAGGTAAATATTCCATGATGTACTTGTCTTAACCTTATTTCATCTTTATTTACAGTCAAATATTAACAATGTGATATCATTTTTTAATTGCCATGAATAATAAAAAGAATTAAAATATAATCAACCTTTAATGATCATAATAAATTTGGTTCTTAAACAAAAACATACTTTTTTACAGAAATTGCATGTGCAGAACCAGAACCCTGGGTACCGTGGATTATGTATGTTGTCTGCTTCTAAAGTCTTCAGTAAACAGAGAGCAGATGCATGACAGGTCATGAAATTGTTTTACACCATATAGCTCTATAAGATAAAGCCACGTGTCAAATATCAAGAGACTATAGGGCTTGTTGTATAATGGTAAACTGTTATTTGAGAATGTGACTTCAAGACAAAGGATAGTGCTTATGATCTGTACATGTCGATTTTCATCAGGTTACAGGCAACATAAATAGAATGTTGTTTTTTTTCATTTGCCAAAGCATTAAATTCTGGTGATACCCCTTTTATAATAACATTGGTGGAGTACTTTAAAAGATGTATGAAAAGAATGCCCAAATGTGCTGTCAGAAGGCATATTATACTTCTTATACATGTATCTTCATGATGATTCAAAACTAAAACTAAAACAGCTAGCAAAAATAAACCCCAGTAACAATGACAGGTGTAGATCCATGGAAAGGCCTACCAGCATATGCCCCCTAAAACTAAAAAAAAAAGTTTCTTTGTACAAAATCTAAGTGAAAAAAAACACAAAAAAGATTTTGTGCTTTGCTTTGAATGGCAAAAAGCAGTTTTTATGCCAACCCTTAAGTAAAATCCTGGATCAGCCCCTGAATGGCAAAGGGAACAATATGGCTCAGTCTAAAAACATTTCAGAACCATCAAAACATTTTGGTTATGATATTTATACCCATTCATTGAGCCCTATACATGTAGTAAGAAGTTTAAGTTGTGATTCAGGTAAAATGGGGGTCTAAACAAAGTATTAATTAATGATTCATTTATATACAAATTCCCCCCCCCCCCAAAAGAGTATCATGCTTCGAAGTGATTGAGACAGACATTAAGGATATGATTATAAAAATAAGATTACTCTAAGAAAGTCATTTCTTATATAAATTAATGTTATTGCTAACACTGTTGCATAATTTATATTCAGTCATACTGACACAATAATTATGTATTCAAATTTCACACTTATTTTTTATCACAAAATTACATAAATTCTAGTAAAATTTTTAATTCTTCAATGACATACAAATTATATAAACACTGGCTGTTGGTCAAACACATTTATTTTATGTATTTATTATGAGTGAACAAAAAATGATAGATTTTTATAATGTTTTAAAATTCTTTATGATGGACGGACTTGTGCAAATTACAAGCATAACAACAAAATACAAGACAATTTTTCTTACAATGCATCCCTCATTACATACATGTATTGAAAATACAAGGAAATAATTATTCATGCTTGTTGTCCCTTCATTATGCCATTTGAATTATTTTGATTTACTTAATGCTTTTATCATGAATTTATGTTAAAACTTTATAGTATATAAATCTGTTAAAGACTCCGATAAATTATGAACAATATGTTTGACATCATGTACATAAATTTTTTTGGTTGTTTTCAATGATATGGCAAAATATTTTTTTCCCTACTACTTAAATATCAAAATCAGAACTTCCATTAATGTCACCAATTCTATGAATTATGGTCTTTTACACTTCTAACATTTTCACCCTATCCTTAAAATACCATTTAAGAACATATCTCTTTTCCACTATATACGGTATTCACAACTCTAAATTAGTCAATAATTTACCATAGTGGTTAAATCTCGTAGACCAATTTCTGTTAAAATTGTCAGTTTAACCACCGAATTTACACTGTTTATGAATACAAGTAATTGGTCAAATCAATATCAACAGATGAATTCATCTGACAGTTTGGGCCATGTGTAATGGATTTAACATCAGTTCAAATGCTGCACCCTTCAGGTTAGCTCCCCTTAGATTGGCTTCCTGTAAATCACAGCCTGATAAATCACAGTTCTGAAAAGAAAAGGCATAAATTATCATAACTATTGATAAATATATGCAAAACTTCATTAATATCAAGGATAAGTAGATGAAATAGCTGTTTATCACCATTGATCTGTTTGAGATCTTTTATTTACTTTTTATTATTAAATTATCCACTGCCAGTCCAGGCACATCTTTAATCACAGCTCTGATAACTAACTGTGAAAGGGATATTTTCATGTGGGCTTTAGTTCTTGATGATATATTTACCAAAAAATAGGGCATCTAATGGGACATTAAATGATACCCTGCCACAATATTCATCAATAGTTCAAGATCTTTGATAATTATATTTCTAAATGAACAGTTATAACACTTACCTCTAAATCAGCACCAGCCAACACAGCACCCCTTAAATCACAGTTCTGTAAGTTAGCATTCTTTAATGTAGCCACTCTAAGGTTAACACCAGCCATGTGGCTTCCCTCCAAGTCTACATTCTTCATCAATGCTCCTAAATTATAGAGAGAAAGAGTTAGTAATAAAAAAATCTGTATATAACTGCTTATAGAAGATGATGGAATCAAAGTGTTGGACAAATGCTTTTAATGGTTAAAAATAATCTGTCAAAGTCAATAATAGATGGATTTTGTTTAACATGAAGTTGGTAAGCGACAGACCTTCAAATCAAATCCTACGTTATGGGACCCTACCTCGATGCTGTATACCGGTACAATATATCAAGTGGCTGTGATTAATACTTGCAGAAAACTGTTATGGAAATTTCTTCCCCAACCCCCACCACTGACATTCACCATATTATAACTTGGATTTTTCACTCCGAGAAATCCAGTCTATAAGAAAGTTAAACACCATAATAACAAACAAGAACAGAAATACACAAGATTCTGACAACAGCTTGGGCGCTTTGCTTTATCATCTATAGGTTATCTAAAAATTCTATTTCTCTTACCTTCCATGTTAGCTCGACTGCCTGCTGGATCCTCAAAGTTACATCCCCTTAAAGAGGCCCCTTCCATGTTGGCACATAACATTTTGGCACCCAATAAGTTAGAAGACTGAAATACATAATTTTACATGGAAATTATATGAGCTTCTTAATTTCCTATTTAAAGTGAACTATAAATAAATCTAATTTAAAGTTGAAGTATCTGAATAAGTAACAGTGAAAAGGACACAGTATGATTAGAGCCCAATTTTGCCCCCATATTTTAAAAATATTAAAAGGAGCTGGAAATATGCAATAGATATACTATTAGTTAAAATTTACTGTATCAGCATAATTTAAAGTCGTCCATTGTGATGTTAAAATAGTTACCCAAAGTTACTTACATCCATCTTTGTATGGGATAAATCTGCTCTCTCAAAATTACAATAGGACAGATTAGCTCCTGCTAAGTTAGCATTCTTTAATACAGCATACTTAAAGTTTATATAACGTAGGTCTAGCTTGGATAAGTTAGCCCCTGTAAAATCCATTCCCTGCAAAAAATGTAGAAGATAATGCTTCATGATTTACATCTGAATTCAATTTTTATTCAATTTAGTAAAAGTGTTAATCTGTTTCATTACAATTACATTAAGACATTTAACTACTGTGGTATCATTATTACTCGTGGGGTATGAATTTATGTGGTTTTCGTGGGTGGCTGTGACCCACAAAATTTGATACCACATGAAAAGGAAATTTTTACATTGATTTGTATGTTGCAGACTTCAGAACCACGAATTAAAGAATCCATCAACTGATACTATTTCATCAACATTGGTACCCATGAAAATAAATGAATCCACAGTAAAGCAAAATAAATGTATATAACAAAGCATCAATAAATAAACAACAAGTTTTAAATCTGAATTAAAAAATAATCAACAGCCAGGAGTGCTTACTCATTTCTTCTAGTCTGTTCTGTCAGGATGTTTATCTATTTTCATCTTTAACCCTTTCCTACATGTAGATGCCTTTGGACACCCCTGTGTCATTTTGGTGACCCCCCCCCCCTTTTTGTCCCCCTCTACCCTTCTAATATCCCTGTAAAAGCATGACTGGGGTTATTTTGGCAAATATAATTGTTGCCTAAAAAATGGTCACTTTTTTCGCGCGGTTAGGGACTAAAAAGATGTTCTGGGGGGGGTTCCTAAAGGGGGGATTTCCCCCCTTTGGTCAGGGGTCGAGGGGGCAGTAATGCCCCCCACCGCCAGGAAAATTTTTAACCCTCAGGACTGTGACAATTGCCCTCAAAACTACCTCAAATGCCACATTTAAAAAAATTCTAGGTCAGAGAACAATTGGACTTGCCCATAATTTTTAAAAAAATTTTAAAGGTCAAAATTGGGTGGTAAAATGATGGAAAAAAGCCACTTTTTTACATTTTTTGGCCAGCCTTGGTTACCATTAGCAACCATGAAAATGGCAGTTGAGACCTGCATCAATAGACCCTGGCCCAGTGAACAGCTTGACTAAGTTTCAAAACCTTTGGATGAAAAATAAAATTTTTACAGCCTTTTCATTTGTTTGCCTTTTTTCATTGTGCATTTTTGCCATTTTTTCACTATTGCTCATGGAGGAAAGGGTTAAAGAGTATGAATGATTTAAATTTTATTTGCATGTTTTCTCTTGGGTTGTATATTAGAAATTTTAAGTGTAGCATGGCATGTTTCTAGTGCCTTTTCCACATTTTGTGATCAGATCCCCCCTACCCACTCTCCTCTATTTTAAACATCTTACCTGACACCTTAGTTCTTTATCAGTAGGTGTAGATAACAACCTTAGAACCAATTCTCTTCTTGAAATGGGTGTAGTGTCATCTGCTTTCTGATTTTTCTGTTAAAATTAATATAAGGAAATAAATCTGAAAATCAGTCAATTGTGTTTTAGTTCTTTATTCTATAACAACTATTCTTGATTTATACCAACTATTCTTGATTAATAATTAATAATAACAAGAGGCTCCCAGGAGCCTGAATCGCTCACCTGACATGTGTGCCTGAAGTAAAGGCTATTAGGCAAAATCTATTTGACATTGAAAGGGTTATAAGTTTAATAAGGGGGTCATCTGACACTACGGTGGATCTTAAGGTGCTGATCACTTTTATCTCAATTAAAATTCAAAAATCTGTCACCCTTTTTGAGTTATTAGCAAAAAAATGCAGTTTAACCAAATGTTCTATTTTTAGCCACAGTGGCCATGTTTTACAACCAATCAAAAATCCCCACATCAGTTCTACACAACTTATGCTAATTAACAACAATACCAAGTTGGGTTCCAATTTGACTTTAAGTCTCAGGAGTTAACATCTTCAATGTAATGAGGAAATGCTTTTTAAAAGCTCAATTTTGACGTTCTAAGGGCAATAACTCCTCAAAGGAAAGGTCCTACAATGTTGACCCCTTCACATATTTTGTAGATCTTGATGTGCTTAACAATATGCAATTTAAATTTCTCAAAAATCGTGTATAGTTTTCAAGATATTGAGCTAAACAGGTGCAAAATTTGCAAAAAAAAATCCACAAAAAGGGCAATAACTCCTACATGGATTGTTGGATTTTCTTCAAAATTTCAGAGATGGTAGATCTTTAGGTGCTGATCACTTTTGTTCCATATCAAAATTTAAAAGTCTGTCACCATTTTTGAGTTATTTGCAAAAAACTGCCATTTACCCCTATGTTCTATTTTTAGCCACAGCGGCCATGTTTTACAACCAATCAAAAATCCTCACATCAGTTCTATACACCTAATGCTAATGAACAACTATACCAAGTTTGGTTCCAATTGGACTTGAAGTGTCAGAGGAGTTAACGTTTTCAATGTAATGAGGAAATGGTGTTAAAATGCTCTATTTTGACGTTCTAAGGGCAATAACTCCTCAAAGGAAAGGTTCTACAACGTTGACCCTATTACATAGTTTGTAGATCTTGATGTGCTTAACAATATGCAATTTAAATTTCTCAAATATCTTGTATAGTTTTCAAGATATTGAGCTAAACAGGTGCAAAATTTGCAAAAAATCCACAAAAAGGGCAATAACTCCTACATGGGTTGTTGGATTTTCTTCAAAATTTCAGGGTAGGTAGATCTTGAGGTGCTGATCACTTTTACCTTTGTACCAGAATTTTGATATCTATAGCCGTTTTTGAGTTATTTGCAAAAAACTGCATTTTACCCCTATGTTCTATTTTTAGCCATGGCGGCAATGTTTTACCATGAATCAAAAATCCCCACATCCGTTCAAAGCACCGAATGCTAATAAACAACCATACCAAGTTTGGTTTCAATTGGACTTATGGTGTCAGAGGAGTTAACGTTTTAAAAAGTTTACGGACGGACGACGGTCGCCAAGTGATGACAATAGCTCAGATGACCCTTCAGGTCAGGTGAGCTAAAAATGTCATACACTTTACTTGAATACATGGATCAGATATTTGGGGCATTAACAAAGGGTTGAGAGATTTTCCTGGATGTTACTAAACACAAGAGGCTCCCAGGAGCCTGAATCGCTCACCTGACATATGTGGCTGAAGTAAAGGTTATAAGGCAAAATCTATTTAACGTTGAAAGGGTCATAAGATTAATAAGGGGGTCATCTGACAATATGGTGGATCTAAAGGTGCTGATCACTTTTGTTCTCAATCAAAATCAAAAAATCTGTCACCCTTTTTGAGTTATTTGCAAAAAAATGCAGTTTAACCTAATGTTCTATTTTTAGCCACAGCGGCCATGTTTTACGACCAATCAAAAATCCCCACATCAGTTCTATACACCTAATGCTAATAAACAACTATACCAAGTTTGGTTCCATTTGGACTTAAAGTGTCAGAGGAGTTAACGTTTTCAATGTAATGAGGAAATGCTGTTAAAATGCTCAATTTTGACGTTCTAAGGGCAATAACTCCTAAAAGGGAAGGTCCTACAACGTTGACCCTATTACATATCTTGTAGATCTTGATGTGCTTAACAATATGCAATTTAAATTTCTCAAATATCTAGTATAGTTTTCAAGATATTGAGCTAAACAGGTGCAAAATTTGCAAAAAATCCACAAAAAGGGCAATAACTCCTACATGGAATGTTGGATTTTCTTCAAAATTTCAGAGCTGGTAGATCTTGAGGTGCTGATCACTTTTGTGTCCAATCAAAATTTTGAAATCTGTCACCGTTTTAGAGTTATTTGCAAAAAAACTGCCATTTACCCCTATGTTCTATTTTTAGCCACAGCGGCCATGTTTTACGACCAATCAAAAATCCCCACATCAGTTCTATACACCTAATGCTAATGAACAACTATACCAAGTTTGGTTCCATTTGGACTTAAAGTGTCAGAGGAGTTAACGTTTTCAATGTAATGAGGAAATGCTGTTAAAATGCTCAATTTTGACGTTGTAAGGGCAATAACTCCTAAAAGGTAAGGTCCTACAACGTTGACCCTATTACATATCTTGTAGATCTTGATGTGCTTAACAATATGCAATTTAAATTTCTCAAATATCTAGTATAGTTTTCAAGATATTGAGCTAAACAGGTGCAAAATTTGCAAAAAATCCACAAAAAGGGCAATAACTCCTACATGGAATGTTGGATTTTCTTCAAAATTTCAGAGCTGGTAGATCTTGAGGTGCTGATCACTTTTGTTCCCAATCAAAATTTTGAAATCTGTCACCGTTTTAGAGTTATTTGCAAAAAACTGCCATTTACCCCTATGTTCTATTTTTAGCCACAGCGGCCATGTTTTACGACCAATCAAAAATCCCCACATCAGTTCTATACACCTAATGCTAATGAACAACTATACCAAGTTGGGTTCCATTTGGACTTAAAGTGTCAGAGGAGTAAACGTTTTCAATGTAATGAGGAAATGCTGTTAAAATGCTCAATTTTGACGTTCTAAGGGCAATAACTCCTAAAAGGAAAGTTCCTACAACGTTGACCCTGTTACATATTTTGTAGATCTTGATGTGCTTAACAATATACAATTTAAATTTCTCAAATATCTAGTATAGTTTTCAAGATATTGAGCTAAACAGGTGCAAAATTTGCAAAAAATCCACAAAAAGGGCAATAACTCCTACATGGGTCGTTGGATTTTCTTCAAAATTTCAGGGTAGGTAGATCTTGAGGTGCTGATCACTTTTACCCTTGCCAGAATTTTGATATCTGTAGCCATTTTTGAGTTATTTGCAAAAAACTGCATTTTACCCCTATGTTCTATTTTTAGCCACGGCGGCCATGTTTTACGACGAATCAAAAATCCCCACATCAGTTCTAAGCACCGAATGCTAATGAACAACCATACCAAGTTTGGTTTCAATTGGACTTATGGTGTCAGAGCAGTTAACGTTTTAAAAAGTTTACGGACGGACGACGGACGCCAAGTGATGACAATAGCTCACATGACCCTTCGGGTCAGGTGAGCTAAAAATACCAAAATTATAGCATGTTTTTATCTTTTACCTCAATATATTCCTCTAAATGATCAATCATAGACCTTAAACCATAAAATTTGGCCTCCTCTAAAATACCTGTATTAAAAATTACAGAAATATTAATTACGGCATAGAAATATTTATTTACAATATCAATTTTATGGAATGCTGATGAACATTACATAAGAAAATGAGTATTTGAACAATTTTCAGCTTTGCATTCCGATTTTGTCATTTCCTTTTCATTTAACAACAAGAGGCTCCCAGGAGCCTATATCGCTCACCTGGTCTTGATGTCAACCCTATATTTTGTAGAGCTAAATGAGCTGAAGATTTAAGCAAGCAACAGTTTTTTCTTTATCTACTATTTAGTTTTCATTCTTTAGGCCAAAAACAAGAAAAACCGTTATTTTAGGGGCCGTACCCCTATAAGGGGTCATCTGACAACTTCAACCCTATGAAGACTTTTGTAGAGCTTTATGCGCTGAACATTTAAGCAAGCAACAGCTTTTCTCTATCTGCTATAGTTTTCATTCTAAAGGCCAAAATCATGAAAAAGGTTATTTTAGGGGCCATAACCCCTATTAAGGGTCATCTGACAACTTCAATCCTATTCAGACTTTTGTAGAGCTAAATAAACTGAACATTTAAGCAAGCAACAGCTTTTCTCTATCTGCTATACCAAAAACATGAAAAAGGTTATTTTAGGGGCCGTAACCCCTATTAAGGGTCATCAGATGACTTCGATCCTATGGAGACTTTAGTAGAGCTAAATGAGCTGAACATTTAAGCAAGCAACAGCTTTTCTCTATCTGCTATAGTTTTCTTTCTATAGGCCAAAAACATGAAAAAACATCATTTTAGGGGCCGTAACCCCTATAAGGGGTCATCTGACAACTTCGACCCTATGGAGACTTTTGTACAGCTAAATTAGCTGAACATTTAAGCAAGCAACAGCTTTTCTCTATCTGCAATAGTTTTCATTCCATAGGCCAAAAACATGAAAAAACATTGTTTCAGGGGCCGTAACCCCTATAAGGGGTCATCTGACAACTTCGACCCTATGGAGACTTTTATAGAGCTAAATGAGCTGAACATTTAAGCAAGCAACAGCTTTTCTCTATCTGCAATAGTTTTCATTCCATAGGCCAAAAACATGAAAAACATCATTTTAGGGGCCGTAACCCCTATAAAGGGTCATCTGACAACTTCGACCCTATGGAGACTTTTGTAGAGCTAAATGAGCTGAACATTTAAGCAAGCAACAGCTTTTCTCTATCTGCAATAGTTTTCATACTATAGGGCAAAAACATGAAAAAAACGCTATTTTTCACCTTTAAGGGGCTGTTACCCCTATAAGGGGTCATCTGACAACTTGGACCAAATGGAGACTTTTGTAGAGCTTTTAATGCTGAAGCAGTAGGGTGGCATCAGATTTCATCTATCTCTTATACTTTTTGATTTACAAGCCAAAAACAGTAGTCTGACCCCCCTGGTCTATTTTTAGCAACGGCGGCCATGTTTTTTGACGAATCAAAAATCCCCACATCAGTTCTGTGGGGGATACCCTAAGGTTCCATCAGACCAAATTTGGTTTGATTCTGTTCAGCCGTTTCAGAGGAGAAGAAGTTTGAAGAAAAGTTAACGACGACGGACGACGACGACGACGGACGACGACGACGACGGACGACGACAACGGACGCCAAGTGATGGCAATAGCTCACATGGCCTTTGGCCAGGTGAGCTAATAATTATGTGCTAAATCAAATCTAAATGATGAGCTGTTAACAATATTAATTTTTCAGGTTTTAGTTTTATCTAAAATAATTATATTTGGAACAGAAAGAAGCTTTATTTTCCATAGTCTTTTGATATCTATTTTAAGAGCAAATGCAAAAAATTTATTCTTAAAATATCATATTTAATCATTTCAATGTCCCCTCTCAATTTTATATTAAGAAATAGAACCCCTTTCTTGGTTAATCTATTATTATTATTGATGTTTTTGACACCTCTGACCCCTAACTTCTTGACAGTAAGAGATATTGCAATTCTGTTAAACGAATAAAAAAGTTTCAATTTTGGTCCCTTATAACATAATAGGGGAGAAAAAGGGAGGGGGTCTATAAATACTCTATGTGCTATTTCAAAATAAAATCTGGGGATGTCTGGAGTTTTACTACCCAACAACCCATAAAATCTAACTCAATATTTCCCTATTGCTTTTTCACAAAATTCTTCTCTAAAACCCAACAACTATAATTAACTGATAAAAAACCTCCCAGCCACTCTCCTAACATTTAATTTTGAGACAGCCCTTGAATTTTCTCTCTCTTTTTTACTTTATCTTGCTATGTTTTCCAAATTTCACTTTATGTCTTACCTTCTGCATTAATATTTTTGTCAATGACGATTCGGCCGTGTCTGAGATAGTTAATGATTGGCTCGAAATAATGAGGACTACGGTCAATCAGATAAGCACCAGTCTCGTCTACACTGCTGTGCCAAGAAACAGCTAAAATTAAACAGATATTATATGTTTAGCTCCCATTTCAGGAATTGATGATGCTATACTATGTATAGATAAGATATTTAAGTACATGTACCAGAATTTATAATTTAGGGAAACTTGGACTGTTTTCTGAAGGAAACAGTTCGGTTTGTTGCATTTAAAAAAATATCATTCTACATGTATCAAGAGTCTCAAACATATTGACAACAACAAGAATAATTAAAATCTATAATTAATAACATTTCTCAGCCAGATGAAAAATACATGTATGTGATTTGAAGTTTTTAAAAGAGATATATGCTTTTATATAGGTTCTTTTCTTTGTAAATGCCTTACATTTGTCTCCAGAAAACATTCTAGCTAGCATACTGTCAGGGTCTTGTTGTGTTAATGTACTTCTGTAAATAAAACAAGCATAAGAATTATATTCCACGTATTATCATGCCACAAACACATATGAAGATGCAAAATGTTAACTAAAAAAAATGTCCATCTTAATTTTGAAATTGTAATCCATCTGATAAACACCAATCAGTTCTACATATCTTCAACTTCAATAAAAAACAGCCAGAATATTTTAGGTGCTACATGTGTACCTTAATAAACAGATTCAAATATCTGATAAGCATATTACGGAGTGAAATATATGTGCATGAAACAAAAATGTCTCTTCAAGACATTCATGATGCCCCACCTTGTAGTACTGAAAACCAATTTTCGCAACACGAAATCCCCAGATATAATTTACTTGCAAAAATAGGTTGGTTTACAGAATGTTCTATTACGCTAATCAATGAACCATCAAGTTAATATTGAGGATAAAATTTATGATGATTTTTGTTTATTCATTTTCTAATCCATATGTGTATAAACTTTCATGATGGTACAAAGTACTACACTTCCTTAATAGTAAAGTAACTTGAGAAAATTTGAGTTGTGAAGGAAGGTGGGGTGAATGGACTCAAACAATGTATGCTCCTTTATTTTCAGGCAAATTTGGCATAAAAAACATATGGACTCAAAAAAATAATGGGTCTTCTGCGTGACAGATAATGCTAAATTTTAGTACATTTTTAATAAAATGCACTCCACCTTTAAATGCTCTGAGACCAACCTTGTGCTGGTAAATAATTTTCCTCCGACATTAAGGGTAACCCATTCATTATAGGGTTGAGATTCAGAAGAGGGTTTTTTAACATGTCCTTTAACTGGCACACTGTCATCAATACATCTGGACGCTGTAGGCTTCAAAGGAGCTAAAATTTACAATGTACATGCAACTAAAACAAATAAAGCATATAAATCTTCTTTTTATGAAATCAGGACTACTATACATACATGTTCTTGTTAGTTAAGTCCCCGACCACGAAGTGTCGGAGGACTTATTGTTTTTGCCCAGTTTCTTATTATTATGGCTCCCAAACGAAGTTTGTGGAGACATATTGTTTTTGCTCGGTTTCTTATTATTATTATTATGTCGACCGAAACGCAGTTATTCGGTAGACATATTGTTATTGTCGCGTTTATTTTTTTTCATTATTATTATTATTATTATTATGTCCCCGAACACGAAGTGTCGGGGACATATTGTTTTTGCTCGGTTTCTTATTATTATTTTTTTTTTTTTTTTTTTTTTTATTATTATTATTCTTAGTATTCTTTAGTGTGAACTTGTCCGCTCGATTTAAAGAACATCTTTAAAGGTAGGAAGCTGAAACTTCATATATCAATAGTATGGAGTGTGAAATTGTGTAATCAGATTTTTTCGTCAAAATCAAGCGACCCCTTATTGGGTAAAAAGGGGCCTGAAAATGGCTCCTCAAAATCAAAGTTGAATTTTTACTGGCATTTCCAAACCGGCTGGATTAGGAATAATTCCTTTCACTATGTAGTAGGTATATATAAGAGGTATCATACAAAAAAAGAATTTTGAAAATCGGACTTACCGTTTTCAAAATATTTGCAAAAATTCGAAAAAAAGGGAGATAATTGAATACCACATTATTTAAAATTATATCAAATCTTTAGTATTTCTAGGTAAATTTTTACAAATTAAATATCACTGACTACTTTTATACAGGTATTGGTGTAGAAAGTAAATGTGATATGCCAAAATGATTTTTGGTCTCAAAAAAACTTTGGTCGATTTTCAAAATGGCCGACCGTTTCCCGCCAAAATTGAAACTTGCTCCAAATTTGATGAAAATTGGTCTATAAGGTAATAGTGATATACCGAGTTAATTTTTGGTATCAAATTTTTTTTATCGACCGCAATTTTCAAAATGGCCGCCACTTCCGGTCAAAATTCAACTTGCTCCGATTTTAACGAAAATTGATATCTAGGGGTTTTAAAAGATGGCGAATTGAGGCGTAAAGTCGAAAATTTCAAAAAAATTCAAAATGGCCGCCACTTCCGGTAAAAATTCAACTTGCTCCGATTTTCACGAAAATTGATATCTAGGGGTTTTAAAAGATGGCGAATTGAGGCGTGAAGTCGAAAATGTCGAAAAATTCAAAATGGCCGCCACTTCCGGTAAAAATTCAACTTGCTCCGATTTTAACGAAAATTGATATCTAGGAGTTTTAAAGGATGGCGAATTGAGGCGTGAAGTCGAAAATGTCGAAAAATTCAAAATGGCCGCCACTTCCGGTAAAAATTCAACTTGCTCCGATTTTAACGAAAATTGATCTCTAGGGGTTTTAAAAGATGGCGAATTGAGGCATGAAGTCGAAAATGTCGAAAAATTCAAAATGGCCGCCACTTCCGGTAAAAATTCAACTTGCTCCGATTTTAACGAAAATTGATATCTAGGGGTTTTAAATGATGGCGAATTGAGGCGTGAAGGCGAAAATGTCAAAAAATTCAAGATGGCCGCCACTTCCGGTAAAAATTCTACTTACTCCGATTTTAACAAAAATTGATATCTAAGCTTTATATTGGATTGCGAACAGAAAAATGTTCTTGAACAAGCCGGATATTAACAAAGAGGGGTACGTGAGGGGACATTTGTGACTCGCTTTGCGATCACAATTATACCTAGTTATTATTATTATTATGTCCCCGAACACGAAGTGTCGGGGACATATTGTTTTTGCTCGGTTTCTTATTATTATTATTATTATTATTATTATGTCCCCGAACACGAAGTGTCGGGGACATATTGTTTTTGCTCGGTTTCTTATTATTATTATTATTATTATTATTATTATTATTATGTCCCCGAACACGAAGTGTCGGGGACATATTGTTTTTGCTCGGTTTCTTATTATTATTATTATTATGTCCCCGAACACGAAGTGTCGGGGACATATTGTTTTTGCTCGGTTTCTTATTATTATTATTATTATTATTATTATTATTATTTTTCTCGGTATTCTGGAGTGGTGAACTTGTCCACCTCATTTTTTCGACATCTTTTAAGGTAGGAAGCTGAAACTTCATATATCAAGAGTATGGAATGGGAGATTGTGCTTTTTGTATTTTTCGCCGTAATCGAACGATCCCTTTAAGGTCAAAAAAGGGCCTCAAAATGGCTTCTCGAAACCGAAGTTGAATTTTTACCTGGCATTTCTGATCCGGCAGGGGTAGGAAAAATTTCTTAATAGGTAAAGTGCGGATATTTAATACCTTTCATTTAAAAAAAAAATTTTGAAAATCAGACTTACCGTTTTCAAAATTTTGCAAAAAATCGAAATTTAATTTTTTTGTAAGATTGAGTTATCTTCCTTTGTACAATATATTTTGTAATAGTAATGAAAAAAATTCTCAACTTTGTTATTTCTTAATGAAAATTGGTTTACAAGGTAATAGTGGTATGCCGAGTTCATTTTTTGGTATCGAAAATTTTTTTTGGCGGCCATTTTCAAAATGGCGGCTAAAATGGCCGCCGTTTTCCCGCCAAAAATTAAACTTACTCCGATTTTGATGAAAATTGGTATATAAGGTATTAGTGGTATGGTGAGTTGATTTTTGACACCAAAATTTTTTTATCGTCGGCCATTTTCAAAATGGCTGCCGTTTCCCGCCAAAATTAAAGTTACTCTGATTTTGATGAAAATTGGTATTTAAGGTAATAGTGGTATGGCGAGTTGATTTTTGACATCAAAATTTTTTTATCGTTTGCCATTTTCAAAATGGCCGCCTTTTCCCGCCAAAATTAAAGTTACTCTGATTTTGATGAAAATTGGTATAGAAGGTAATAGTGGTATGGCGAGTTGATTTTTGACATCAAATTTTCTTTTATCGTCGGCCATTTTCAAAATGGCCGCCGTTTCCCGCCAAAATTAAAGTTACTCTGATTTTGATGAAAGTTGGTATATAAGGTAATAGTGGCATAGCAAGTTGATTTTTGACATGAAATTTTTATTTCGTCGGCCATTTCAAAATGGCCGCCGTTTCCCGCCAAAATCAAAGTTACTCCCATTTTGATGAAATTTGGTATATAAGGAAATAGTGGTATGGCGAGTTTATTTTTGACATCAAAATTTTTTTTCGTCGGCCATCTTCAAAATGGCCGCCGTTTCCTGCCAAAATTAAACTTTCTCCTATTTTGGTGTAAATTGGATATATTAAGTTATCTCAAATGCCAAGAGACATTGACAAAGAGGGGTACGTGAGGGGACATTTTTGTGACTCGCTTGCGATCACAATTAGAACTAGTTATTATTATTATTATTATTATTATTTTTCTCGGTATTCTGGATCGTGAACTTGTCCACCTCATTTTTTCGACATCTTTTAAGGTAGGAAGCTGAAAATTCATAAATCAAGAGTATGGAATGGGAGATTGTGCTTTTTGTATTTTTCGTCGAAATCGAACGACCCCTTATAGGTCAAAAAAGGGCCTCAAAATGGCTCCTCGAAACCGAAGTTGAATTTTTCCTGGTATTTCTGATCCGGCAGGGGTAGGACAAATTCCTTTATAGGGTAAGTGTAGACTTTCAATACCTTTCATTTAAAAAAAAAATTTTGAAAATCGGACTTACCGTTTTCAAAATTTTGCAAAAAATCGAAAATTATTTTTTTTGTAAGATTGAGTTATCTTTCTTTGTTCAATATATTTTGTAATAGTAATGAAAAAAAATCTCAACTTTGTTATTTCTTAATGAAAATTGGTTCACAAGGTAATAGTGGTATGCCGAGTTCATTTTTGGAGTCGAAAATTTTTTTTGACGGCCATTTTCAAAATGGCGGCTAAAATGGCTGCCATTTTCCCGCCAAAATTTAAACTTGCTCCGATTTTGATGAAAATTGGTATATAAGGTAATAGTGGTATGGCGAGTTGATTTTTGACATCGAATTTTTTTTATCGTCGGCCATTTTCAAAATGGCCGCTGTTTCCCGCCAAAATTAAAGTTACTCTGATTTTGATGAAAATTGGTATTCAAAGTAATAGTGGTATGGCGAGATGATTTTTGACATTAATTTTTTTTATCGTCGGCCATTTTCAAAATGGCCGCCGTTTCCCGCCAAAATTAAACTTGCTCCGATTTTAATGAAAATTAATATACAGGGTAATTGTGGTATGGGGAGTTCATTTTTAGCATCAAATTTTGTTTATGGTCTCATGCAACAGCTTTTGGATGCGACTGTGTGACTCTTCTCAACCATACGAGATTAAGGGAGAATAATATCTTATATGGATGTCAACCAAAAGCTTCTCCGTCACGTTCTTAGCATTTCATTGAAGAGTGGCTCCATTGTGGAGGACGAGAGCGGTAGTTATGCTCGCTAGTCACCACAATAGTTTACAAGTACGCTACCAATGCTTGTAAAAAGGGTGCTTCAATGGAATGATAAGGGCGTCATTGCTTAAACAGGGTTCCCACAAAAGCCAGAAATATTGACAAAGAGGGGTACGTGAGGGGACATGTATGTGACTCGCTTGCGATCACAATTAGAACTAGTTATTATTATTTTTCTCGGTATTCTGGACCGTGAACTTGTCCACCTCATTTTTTCGACATCTTTTAAGGTAGGAAGCTGAATCTTCATATATCAAGAGTATGGAATGGGAGATTGTGCTTTTTGTATT
The DNA here is from genome assembly GCA_963971305.1 of Arcuatula senhousia. Lineage (NCBI taxonomy): Eukaryota > Metazoa > Mollusca > Bivalvia > Mytilida > Mytilidae > Arcuatula > Arcuatula senhousia. The sequence goes on from OZ020305.1 coordinate 53,429,652, forward strand.
TTTCGTCGAAATCGAACGACCCCTTATAGGTCAAAAAAGGGCCTCAAAATGGCTCCTCGAAACCGACATTGAATTTTTACCTGGCATTTCTGATCCAGCAGGGGTAGGTCAAATTCCTTTATGGGGTAAGTGTAGACTTTCAATACCTTTCATTTAAAAAAAAAATTTTGAAAATCGGACTTACGGTTTTCAAAATTTTGCAAAAATTCGAAATTTAATTTTTTTGTCATTTTGAGTTATCTTTCTTTTTACTTTGTATTATGTAATAGTAATGTAAAAATTCTCAACTTTGTTATTTCTTATTGAAAATTGGTTTACAAGGTAATAGTGGTATGCCGAGTTCATTTTTGGTATTGAAAATTTTTTTGGCGGCCATTTTCAAAATGGCGGCTAAAATTTCCCGCCAAAATTTAAACTTGCTCCGATTTTGATGAAAATTGGTATATAAGGTAATAGTGGTATGGCGAGATGATTTTTGACATCAAAATTTTTCTATCGTCGGCAATTTTCAAAATGGCCGCCTTTTCCCGCCAAAATTAAAGTTAGTCCGATTTTGACGAAAATTGGTATATAAAGTAATAGTGGTATGGCGAGTTGATTTTTGACATAAATTTTTTTTTATTGTCGGCCATTTTCAAAATGGCCGCCGGTTCCCGCCAAAATTAAAGTTACTCTGATTTTGATGAAAATTAGTATATAAGGTAATAGTGGTATGGCGAGTTGATTTTTGACATCGGAAATTTTATTTCGTCGGCCATTTTTAAAATGGCCGCCGTTTCCCGCCAAAAATCAAAGTTACTCCAATTTTAATGAAAATTGGTATATTAGGTTATTGTGGTATGGCGAGTTTATTTTTGACATCAAAATTTTTTTATCGTTGGCCAATTTCAAAATGGCCGCCGTTTCCCGCCAAAATTAAACTTACTCCGATCTTGATGAAAATTGGTATATAAGTTATTCTCAAATGCCCAAACACATATTGACAAAGAGGGGTACGTGAGGGGACATGTATGTGACTCGCTTGCGATCACAATTAGAACTAGTTATTATTATTATTATTTTTCTCGGTATTCTGGATCGTGAACTTGTCCACCTCATTTTTTCGACATCTTTTAAGGTAGGAAGCTGAAAATTCATAAATCAAGAGTATGGAATGGGAGATTGTGCTTTCTATATTTTTCGCCGAAATCGAATGACCCCTTATAGGTCAAAAAAGGGCCTCAAAATGGCTCCTCGAAACCGAAGTCGAACTTTTACCTGGCATTTCTGATCCGGCAGGGGTAGGAAAAATTCCTTTAAAGGGTAAGTGTAGACTTTTAATACCTTTCATTTAAAAAAAGAATTTTGAAAATCGGACTTACGGTTCTCAAAATTTTGCAAAAAATCGAAAATTAATTTTTTTGTCAAATTGAGTTATCTTTCTTGGAACAATATATTTTGTAATAGTAATGTAAAAATTCTTAACTTTTTATTTCTTAATGAAAATTGGTTTACAAGGTAATAGTGGTATGCCGAGTTCATTTTTGGTATCGAAAAAAATTTTTGGCGGCCATTTTTAAAATGGCGGCTAAAATGGCCGCCATTTTCCCGCCAAAACTTAAACTTGCTCCAATTTTTATGAAAATTGATAAATAAGGTAATAGTGGTATGGCGAGTTGATTTTTGACATCAAAATTTTTTTATCGTCGGCCATTTTCAAAATGGCCGCCGTTTCCCGCCAAAATTAAAGTTACTCTGATTTTGATGAAAATTGGTATATAAGGTAAAAGTGGTATGGCGAGATGATTTTTGACAACAATTTTTTTTTATCGTCGGCCATTTTCAAAATGGCCGCCGTTTCCCGCCAAAATTAAAGTTACTCTGATTTTGATGAAAATTGGTATATAAGGTAATAGTGGTATGGCGAGTTGATTTTTTACATTGAAATTTTTATTTCGTCGGCCATTTTCAAAATGGCCGCCGTTTCCCGCCGAATTAAACTTACTCCTATTTTGATGAAAATTGGATATAATAAGTTATCTCAAATGCTAAGAGACATTGGCAAAGAGGGGTACGTGAGGGGACATTTTTGTGACTCGCTTGCGATCACAATTAGAACTAGTTATTATTATTATTATGTCCCCGAACACGAAGTGTCGGGGACATATTGTTTTTGCTCGGTTTCTTATTATTATTATGTCCCCGAACACGAAGTGTCGGGGACATATTGTTTTTGCTCGGTTTCTTATTATTATTATTATTATTATTATTATTATTATTATTATTATTATTATTATTATTATTATTTTTCTCGGTATTCTGGATCGTGAACTTGTCCACCTCATTTTTTCGACATCTTTTAAGGTAGGAAGCTGAATCTTCATAAATCAAGAGTATGGAATGGGAGATTGTGCTTTTTGTATTTTTCGCCTAAATCGAATGACCCCTTATAGGTCAAAAAAGGGCCTCAAAATGGCTCCTCGAAACCGAAGTTGAATTTTACCTGGCATTTCTGATCCGGCAGGGGTAACACAAATTCCTTTATGGGGTAAGTGTAGACTTTCGATACCTTTCATTTAAAAAAAGAATTTTGAAAATCGGACTTACGGTTCTCAAAATTTTGCAAAAAATCGAAATTTAATTTTTTTGTCAAATTGAGTTATCTTTCTTGGTACAATATATTTTGTAATAGTAATGTAAAAATTTTCAACTTTGTTATTTCTTAATGAAAATCGGTTTACAAGGTAATAGTGGTATGCCGAGTTCATTTTTGGTATCGAAAAAAAATTTTGGCGGCCATTTTCAAAATGGCGGCTAAAATGGCCGCCGTTTTCCCGCCAAAATTTAAACTTGCTCCAATTTTTATGAAAATTGGTATATAAGGTAATAGTGGTATGGCGAGTTGATTTTTGACATCAAAATTTTTTTTTTCGTCAGCCATTTTCAAAATGGCCGCCATTTCCCGCCAAGTTACTCCGATTTTGATGAAAATTTGTATATAAGGTAATAGTGGTATGGCGAGTTGATTTTTGACATTAAAAATTTTTCATCGTCGGCCATTTTCAAAATGGCCGCCGTTTCCCGCCAAAATTAAAGTTACTCAGATTTTGATGAAAATTGGTATTCAAGGTAATAGTGGTATGGCGAGTTGATTTTTGACATCAATTTTTTTTTTATCGTCGACCATTTTCAAAATGGCTGCCGTTTCCCGCCAAAATGAAAGTTACTCAGATTTTGATGAAAATTGGTATTCAAGGTAATAATAGTGGTATGGCGAGTTGATTTTTGACATCGAAAATTTTATTTCATCGACCATTTTCAAAATGGCCGCCGTTTCCCGCCAAAAATCAAAGTTACTCCGATTTTAATGAAAATTGGTATATAAGGTTATTGTGGTATGGCGAGTTTATTTTTGACATCAAAATTTTTTTTATCGTTGGCCAATTTCAAAATGGCCGCCGTTTTCTGCCTAAATTAAACTTACTCCGATCTTGATGAAAATTGGTATATTAGGTATTCTCAAATGCCCAAACACATATTGACAAAGAGGGGTACGTGAGGGGACATGTATGTGACTCGCTTGCGATCACAATTAGAACTAGTTATTATTATTATTATTATTATTTTTCTCGGTATTCTGGATCGTGAACTTGTCCACCTCATATTTTCGACATCTTTTAAGGTAGGAAGCTGAAAATTCATAAATCAGGAGTATGGAATGGGAGATTGTGCTTTTTGTTTTTTTCGCCGAAATCGAACGACCCCATATAGGTAAAAAAAGGGCCTCAAAATGGCTCCTCGAAACCGAAGTTGAATTTTTCCTGGCATTTCTGATCCGGCAGGGGTAGGAAAAATTCCCTTATAAGTTAAGTGCGGATATAAAATACCTTTCATTTAAAAAAAAAATTTTGAAAATCGGACTTACCGTTTTCAAAATTTTGCAAAAAATCGAAAATTATTTTTTTTGTAAGATTGAGTTATCTTTCTTTGTACCATATATTTTGTGATATTAATGAAAAAAATTCTCAACTTTGTTATTTCTTAATGAAAATTGGTTTACAAGGTAATAGTGGTATGCCGAGTTCAATTTTGGAATCGAAATTTTTTTGGGGGCGGCCATTTTAAAAATGGCCGCCATTTCCCGCCAAAATTAAAATTACTCCGATTTTAATGAAAATTGGTATATAAGGTAATTGTGGTATGGCAAGTTGATTTTTGACATCAAAATTTTTTTATCGTCGGCCATTTTCAAAATGGCCGCCGTTTCCCGCCAAAATAAAAATTATTCTGATTTTGATGAAAATTGGTTTACAAGGTAATAGTGGTTTGCCGAGTTCAATTTTGGAATCGAAATTTTTTAGGGGCCGCCATTTCCCGCCAAAATTAAAATTACTCCGATTTTAATGAAAATTGGTATATGAGGTAATAGTGGTATGGCAAGTTGATTTTTGACATCAAAATTTTTTTATCGTCGGCCATTTTCAAAATGGCCGCCGTTTCCCGCCAAAATTAAATTTACTCAGATTTTAACGAAAATTGGTATATAAGGTAATATATGTATGGTGAGTTGATTTTTGACATCGAAATATTTTTATTGTCGGCCATTTTAAAAATGGCCGCCGTTTCCCGCCAAAATTAAACTTACTCCTATTTTGATGAAAATTGGATAAATTAAGTTACATGTATCTCAAATGCCAAGAGACATTGACAAAGAGGGGTACGTGAGGGGACATTTTTGTGACTCGCTTGCGATCACAATTAGAACTAGTTATTATTATTATTTTTCTCGGTATTCTGGATCGTGAACTTGTCCACCTCATTTTTTCGACATCTTTTAAGGTAGGAAGCTGAAAATTCATAAATCAAGAGTATGGAATGGGAGATTGTGCTTTTTGTATTTTTCGCCGAAATCGAACGACCCGATATAGGTAAAAAAAGGGCCTCAACATGGCTCCTCGAAACCGAAGTTGAATTTTTCCTGGCATTTCTGATCCGGCAGGGGTAGGAAAAATTCCCTTATAGGTTAAGTGCGGATATACAATACCTTTCATTTAAAAAAAAATTTTTGAAAATCGGACTTACCGTTTTCAAAATTTTGCAAAAAATCGAAAATTATTTTTTTTGTACGATTGAGTTATCTTTCTTTGTACCATATATTTTGTGATATTAATGAAAAAAATTCTCAACTTTGTTATTTCTTAATGAAAATTGGTTTACAAGGTAATAGTGGTATGCCGAGTTCAATTTTGGAATCAAATTTTTTTTTTGGGCGGCCATTTTAAAAATGGCCGCCATTTCCCGCCAAAATTAAAGTTATTCTGATTTTGATGAAAATTGGTTTTCAAGGTAATAGTGGTATGCCGAGTTCAATTTTTGAATCGAATTTTTTTTTTCGGCCACCATTTTCAAAATGGCCGCCATTTCCCGCCAAAATTAAAATTACTCCGATTTTAATGAAAATTGGTATATAAGGTTATAGTGGTATGGCAAGTTGATTTTTGACATCAAAATTTTTTTATCGTCGGCCATTTTCAAAATGGCCGCCGTTTCCCGCCAAAATTAAATTTACTCAGATTTTCACGAAAATTGGTATATAAGGTGATAGTTGTATGGCGAGTTGAATTTTGACATCGAAATATTTTTATTGTCGACCATTTTAAAAATGGCCGCCGTTTCCCGCCAAAATTAAACTTACTCCTATTTTGATGAAAATTGGATAAATTAAGTTATCTCAAATGCCAAGAGACATTGACAAAGAGGGGTACGTGAGGGGACATTTTTGTGACTCGCTTGCGATCACAATTAGAACTAGTTATTATTAAGTCGCCCAAAACAAAGTTTGGGAGACTTATTGTTTTTGCACCGTTTCTTATTATTATTATTATTATTATTCTTATTATTATTATTCTTCTGATTCTTTATCGAGAATTTGTCCTCCCTAATACAAGAAAACAGTCCAAGGAAATTGAATAACACTTGTGAGATTGGATAGTGGGTCATTCAAAGTTGTGTAATGCACTTTTAAAATTTTCAAGATGGCCGCCGTTTCAAAATGGCGGCCATCGGAAAAAGTGGGCGGAAAATTTTTTTTCTTCGGATCGTCTTGAAAATTGGTCATCTGGGTAAAGCGGGTATGCTGAGCTCAAATCTGCGACCGGATTTAGAATCCGACTTACGGTTTCAAAATGGCGGCCATTTTACTACACCCGCCCCCCTAAAAACGTCAACTTTGTCCGATTTCAACGAAATTTAATTTCTAGACTTACTTTGATGCACTGATTTGAATGGAACTCTATCCAAGGCGATTTTGGGCGACTTGTGTGTTGGCATCCCAACACAATTATACCTAGTTATTATTCTTCTGATTCTTTATCGTAAAGTTGTCCTCCCTAATACAAGAAAGGGGTTCAAGGAAATTGAATAACACTTGTTGGATTGGATAGTGGGTCACTAAAAGGCGTGCATCCAAGTTTTGAAATTTTCAAGATGGCCGCCGTTTCAAAATGGCGGCCATCGGAAAAAGTGGGCGGAAAATTTTTTTTCATCGGATCGTCTTGAAAATTGGTCATCTGGGTAAAGCGGGTATGCTGAATTCAAATCTGCGACCGGATTTGAAATTCGACATCCGGTTTCAAAATGGCAGCCGTTTTACTACACCCGCCCCCCAAAAACGTCAACTTTGTCCGATTTCAACGAAATTTGATTTCTAGACTTATTTTGATGTACTGATTTGAATGGAATACTATCCAAGGCGATTTTGGGCGACTTATGTGTTGGCATCCCAACACAATCAGCACTAGTTATTATTATTATTATTATTAAGTCGCCCAAAACAAAGTTTGGGAGACTTATTGTTTTTGCACCGTTTCTTATTAAGTCGCCCAAAACAAAGTTTGGGAGACTTATTGTTTTTGCACCGTTTCTTATTATTATTATTATTCTTCTGATTCTTTATCGTAAAGTTGTCCTCCCTAATACAAGAAAGGGGTTCAAGGAAATTGAATAACACTTGTTGGATTGGATAGTGGGTCACTAAAAGGCGTGCATCCAAGTTTTGAAATTTTCAAGATGGCCGCTGTTTCAAAATGGCGGCCATCGGAAAAAGTGGGCGGAAAATTTTTTTTCATCGGATCGTCTTGAAAATTGGTCATCTGGGTAAAGCGGGTATGCTGAATTCAAATCTGCGACCGGATTTGTAATCCGACTTCCGGTTTTAAAATGGCGGCCGTTTTACTACACCCGCCCCCCAAAAACGTCAACTTTGTCCGATTTCAACGAAATTTGATTTCTAGACTTATTTTGATGTACTGATTTGAATGGAATACTATCCAAGGCGATTTTGGGCGACTTATGTGTTGGCATCCCAACACAATCAGCACTAGTTATTATTATTATTCTTCTGATTCTTTATCGTAAAGTTGTCCTCCCTAATACAAGAAAGGGGTTCAAGGAAATTGAAAAACACTTGTTGGATTGGATAGTGGGTCACTAAAAGGCGTGCATCCAAGTTTTGAAATTTTCAAGATGGCCGCCGTTTCAAAATGGCGGCCATCGGAAAAAGTGGGCGGAAATTTTTTTTTCATCGGATCGTCTTGAAAATTGGTCATCTGGGTAAAGCGGGTATGCTAAATTCAAATCTGCGACCGGATTTGAAATCCGACTTCCGGTTTCAAAATGGCGGCCGTTTTACTACACCCGCCCCCCAAAAAACGTCAACTTTGTCCGATTTCAACGAAATTTGATTTCTAGACTTATTTTGATGTACTGATTTGAATGGAATACTATCCAAGGCGATTTTGGGCGACTTATGTGTTGGCATCCCAACACAATCAGCACTAGTTATTCTTCTGATTCTTTATCGTAAAGTTGTCCTCCCTAATTAAAGAAAATGGTTCAAGGAAATTGAATAACACTTGTTGGATTGGATAGTGGGTCACTCAAAGGCGTGTAATCAAGTTTTGAAATTTTCAAGATGGCCGCCGTTTCAAAATGGCGGCCGTCGGAAAAAGTGGGCGGAAATTTTTTTTTCATCGGATCGTCTTGAAAATTGGTCATCTGGGTGAAGCGGGTATGCTAAATTCAAATCTGCGACCGGATTTGAAATCCGACTTCCGGTTTCAAAATGGCGGCCATTTTACTACACCCGCCCCCCTTAAAAATGTGAACTTTGTCCGATTTCAATGAAATTTGATTTCTATACATATTTTATTGTACTGAAAGGGAAGAAAAAGTATCCAAGGCAATTTTGGGCGACTTGTGTGTTGGCATCCCAACACAAATTATAGCTAGTTATTATTATTCTTTCTTCCGCCCTAAATTTTTGTCCGGAAGTTTTCTCGTAAACTGTTTATCGAAACATTATGAAATGTTCCCCAATTATAGACCCTTATGAGAAATTGTGCCTAATGCGTGGGAAATTTTCAAAATGGCTACCGTTTCCATGGAAACGGGGAATGTTCCAGATTTCGGACAATCTTATATCTCTGGAACCTAGGTGGCCAGGACTTTGAAACTTGGTATGATTGTAGAGCATGATGGGTACAACAAAATTACGAAAAAAAATTCGGAAGCGATATTTACGGTTTTTCCGTAAAATGGAAAAATGTGAATTTTCTAGAAATTTCTAAAATTACCAAAAATTAAAGTTTGTCGTATCTTCACAAAAATTGGTCATCTGGGTAAATCAGGTATGCTGAATTCAAATTTGCAATCGGAATTTTGATCCGACTTCCGGTTCCCGAATGGCGGCCATTTTGATTTCTAAAAATAGCCAAAAACTAAAGTTTGTCGAATCTTCTTGAAAATGGGTCATCTGGGTAAATCAGGTATGCTGAGTTCAATGATGCAATCGGAATTTTGATCCAACTTCCGGTTTCCAAATAGCGGCCATTTTGATTTCTAAAAATAGCCAAAAAGTAAAGTTTGATGAATCTTCTTGAAAATGGGTCATCTGGGTAAATCAGGTATGCTGAGTTCAATGATGCAATCGGAATTTCGATCCGACTTCCGGTTTCCAAATGGCGGCCATTTTGATTTCTAAAAATAGCCAAAAACTAAAGTTTGCCGAATCTTAGTGAAAATGGGTCATGTGGGTAAATCAGGTATGCCGAGTTCATCTGGGTAAATCATGTATGCTGAATTCAATGGTGCACTCAGAATGTTGATTCGACTTCTGGATTTTCTATGGCGGCCATTTTCACTACACTCCCACAGTTGGATTTTAACCATATTTGGTTTCCGTGAAGATATCAGTTGTCGACATGGTGCCGTCGTTTGGGAGCCATTCATGATCTCTGAGATCATATCATCAATATTTATTATTATTAAGTCGCCCAAAACGAAGTTTGGGAGACTTATTGTTTTTGCACCGTTTCTTATTATTATTATTAAGTCGCCCAAAACAAAGTTTGGGAGACTTATTGTTTTTGCACCGTTTCTTATTATGTCACTCCACATGGTGGATGTGACATGTTGTTATTCTACGTTTCTTCTTCTTATTATTATTCTGATTTTTCCAATGAAATTTGTCCAGACTAATGTGAGAAAACTACTTGACCAAAAGACTTGAAATTTTAAATGCACCTAGACTTTAGTTTGAATTTATTTCTAAAACTTTTTTTTTCAAAATCAATGCAGCCATTTTTAAATTATAGCGATTTTAAAATTTAAAAATTCCCGTAGGTTTCACATTGGCTGGCAGAAAGCCAAGTTGGTATTGATTTTCTCAGTGAACATGCGTCGTCTGCTACAGGTAAGTAATGAGTTTTGTCCAAAGCTTTTTGATAAAACCACTGGATAAAATGTTTCAAAATTTATAGTATGCTTAGACTATAATTTAAAGTTTTATCAATTTTTTTTTCTAGTGGATCGAAGCAGGAATTTTCAAATTATCGCCAATTAAAGATTTTCTGTTTTCCCCATAGGTTTAACATTAACTGGCAACATGCCAAGTTAGTATTGATTTTCTGTCAAGATGCTAGAGTCATTTCTATTTTTAAACATATCATTATATCATTATGAAGACTCATGGAAAATTTTGATAGGACAAAGATAAAGGTCATGATGACATATTGTAATTTATAAAGACATGTTTGTATTGATTTACTGTCAATATGTGTCCTTTCTATTTATAAACATCATTAGGATGACTCATGGACAATTTTGTTAGGACAAAAAGTAAAGGTCATGATGACATTATGTTATAAAACTATTAACATGACAAGTTTGTATTGATTTTCTGTCAACATGTGTCATCCTGCTGCTGTAATTTCTATCTATAGACCTTTCATTGAGTAACTTTTAATTATAAATCTTGTGAAAAAATTTTGCTTGACCAAAGATAAATGTCATGGTGACATATAATAATTCAATGAGCTTATAACATGAACTTAATAAACTTTACACACAAAATGGAGTGACATGTGCTATTTCTTGAAATGGCATTTATATCTAGTTATGTCACTCCACATGGTGGATGTGACATGTTGTTATTCTACGTTTCTTCTTATTATTATTATGTCACTCCACATCGTGGATGTGACATGTTGTTATTCTATGTTTCTTCTTATTATTATTATTCTCTTTCCAATGAATTTTGTCCAGGGATTTTTGAGGAAACCGCTTGATCAAATGTTTTGAAATTTTGAATGTAATTAGGCTATCATTTGAAGTTACACCAAATTTATTTTTTTAGTCAATCTAAGCAGCCATTTTTAAATTATATTGATTTTAAAATTTTAAAATTCCCATAGGTTTAACATTGGCTGGCAGAAAGCCAAGTTGGTATTGATTTTCTCAGTTAACATGCGTCGTCTGCTACAGGTAAATAATGAGTTTTCTCCAAAGCTTTTTAAGAAAACCACTTGATTAAAAGTTTTGAAATTTAGCATATGATTAGACAATAATTTAAATTTTTATCAATTTTTTTTTTAGTTGATCGAAGCAGGCATTTACAAATTATCGCCAGTTAAAGATTTTCTGTTTTCCCCATAGGTTTAACATTGTCTGGCAACATGCCAAGTTTGTATTGATTTTCTGTCAAGATGCTAGAGTCATTTCTATTTATAAACATATCATTATGATGACTCATGGAAAATTTTGATAGGACAAAGGTAAAGGTCATGATGACATATTGTAATTTATAAAGACAAGTTTGTATTGATTTTCTGTCACTATGTGTCGTTTCTATTTATAAACATCATTAGGATGACTCATGGACAATTTTGTTAGGACAAAAAGTAAAGGTCATGATGACATTATGTAATTCATTGAAGAGCTTATAAAACTATTAACATGACAAGTTTGTATTGATTTTCTGTCAACATGTGTCATCCTGCTGCAGTAATTTCTATCTATAGACCTTTCATTGAGTAATTTTTAATTATAAATCTTGTGAAAAAATTTTGCTTGAACAAAGGTAAATGTCATGGTGACATATAATAATTCAATGAGCTTATAACATGTACTTGATAAACTTTACACACAAAGTGGAGTGACATATGCTATTTCTTGAAATGGCATTTATATCTAGTTATTATTCTGATTTTTCCAATGAATTTTGTCCGAACGTTCCTGAGAAAACTACTGGATCAAAAGACTTGAAATTTTAAATGTAGTTAGATTTTAATTTGAAATTATACCATAATTTTTTTGGGGGTGATCAAAGCAGCCATTTTCAAATTATTGTGATTTTAAAATTTAAAAATTCCCATAGGTTTAACATTGGCTGGCAGAAAGCCAAGTTGGTATTGATTTTCTCAGCTAACATGCGTCGTCTGCTACAGGTAAATAATGAGTTTTGTCCAAAGCTTTTTAAGAAAACCACATGTTTAATTGTTTTGAAATTTTAAGTATGCTTCGACAATAATTTAAAGTTTTATCAATTTTTTTTTTAAGTTGATTGAAGCAGGCATTTTCAAATAATCGCCAATTAAAGATTTTCTGTTTTTCCCATAAGATTAACATTGACTGGCAAAATGCCAAGTTAGTATTGATTTTCTGTCAAGATAGCATCATATCTATTTATAAACATATCATTAGTATGACTCATGGAAAATTTTGTTAAGACAAAGGTTAAGGTCATGATGACATATTGTAGGTTTATTGAAAGGTTTATGCTAAGTTTGTATTGATTTTCTGTCAACATGTGTCATCCTGATACAATTATTTCTATTAATAAACCTATCATTGAGTAAAACAAAGGTAAAGGTCATGATGACATATTCTAATTGACAGAGCTTATAACATGCACTTAATAAACTTTCCACACAAAATGGAGTGACATATGCTATTTCTAGAAATGGCATTTACATCTAGTTATTATTAAGTCGCCCAAAACAAAGTTTTGGCGACTTATTGTTTTTACCCCGTTTCTTATTATTCTTATTATTATTATGTCCCCGACCACGAAGTGTCGTCGGGGACATATTGTTTTTACTCCGTTTCTTATTATGTCCCCGACCACGAAGTGTCGTCGGGGACATATTGTTTTTACTCCGTTTCTTATTTTTCTTATTATTATGTCCCCGAACACGAAGTGTCGGGGACATATTGTATTTGCTCGGTTTCTTATTATTATTATTATTATTATTATTATTATTATGTCCCCGAACACGAAGTGTCGGGGACATATTGTTTTTGCTCGGTTTCTTATTATTATTATTATTATTATTATTATTATTATTATTATTTTTCTCGGTATTCTGGACCGTGAACTTGTCCACCTCATTTTTTCGACATCTTTTAAGGTAGGAAGCTGAATCTTCATATATCAAGAGTATGGAATGGGAAATTGTGCTTTTTGTATTTTTCGTCGAAATCAAACGACCCCTTATAGGTCAAAAAAGGGCCTCAAAATGGCTCCTCGAAACCGAAGTTGAATTTTACCTGGCATTTCTGATCTGGCAGGGGTAGGAATAATTCCTTTATAGGTTAAGTGCTGATATTAAATACCTTTCATTTAAAAAAAAAATTTTGAAAATCGGACTTACCGTTTTCAAAATTTTTCAAAAAATCGAAAATTATTTTTTTTGTAAGATTGAGTTATCTTTCTTTGTATTTTGTATTTTGTAATAGTAATGTAAAAATTCTCAACTTTGTTATTTTTTAATGAAAATTGTTTTACAAGGTGACAGTGGTATGCCGAGTTCATTGTTGGTATCGAAAATTTTTTTTAGCGGCCATTTTCAAAATGGCGGCTAAGATGGCCGCCATTTTCCCGCCAAAATTTAAAGTTACTCCGATTTTGATGAAAATTGGTATATAAGGTAATAGTGGTATGCCGATCTGATTTTTTACATCAAAATTTTTTTATCGTCGGCCATTTTCAAAATGGCTGCCGTTTCCCGCCAAAATTTAAAATTACTCCGGGTGCAGGACATAGTAATTCAAAGTGACGTCATTAGACCAAAGCAATGTCATTTCCATGCTCTGAATAAAATCTGGCTATCACTTGCACTATGGACATTTATATATCAATAAAAAGATAAATCTGCACTCTTATTGATGGTCTCTATTCTATGAATCAATAAAAGTCAGTATAGTCCAATAAAAGTGCCAAAAACAGACCTAAAAGGGGGTGTTTTAGTGAAAAATTAAGGGGGGTCATCACATTTTCTAGACTTGATTTCAGTAACTTCTACAATAATGAAAATACCTGAACCAGAAATATCTGAAAGGCCATGTTTCCTTTTGTAAACTGTGAAAATATTGGGGTACGTTTACCTGCTTTTTTTAGAAATATCTCTGTTTACATAAAAAGTGGCGATTTGTCATATTCAAAAAATGGAGGGTTTTATAGTTATCCCCCTTTGTACAAATATTATCCAAAAAATATTTTATTTTACAAAAGCAGACCTGATATGATGTTTTTCATGCAGAGAAGTATGTAAACAATCACAAAAGTACAAAATAAATGGTCATTCTAACTTCCGGTACAAAAATAGACAGGATTCCCTTCACTCATTGGTCAATATATTGGGCTACCACCACTAGTCTTTTCTACGAAACTGTGTCTGGCATCGTTTAAAGCAAAAGAATTGTTAAATGTATAACATTTACCTATTTTTTGTGGTTCGGTATTTCATTGCGATTAAAATGGTACCTCAGTTTTGTCGTTCGCTTTAAAAATGACGAAAACATAGCGATTCTCATGAGAGACCCCGCAATAGGTTTTTGGCCCATTTTGTCTAAGTGGATTTTCTTTAACCAGAACATTGATTATTTTCACTTAACAATGGTGTTCCTATACTTTAACATTACTTTCATAATTTGTGCAATACTTTTATTGCAATATTAAGGTAAATCTATCATTCTTGTGGCAATTTTTTAGTTTTACTCTCTGATTTTCATGTAATATAGCCATACCAAAGTCTTCTTAGCTATTGTTTAAACAGAGGTTACATAGCTGTATCTAAATAACATTTATATTGAGCTTTTAGATGAACTTATTAAAAGTGTATGAATGTGAAAAACAATTTTACACCGAGCCAAATGAAATGTTCCAATTACATGTACAATTTTTGGTTTCGAAATCACATGAACTTCATTCTAGGAAACCGAAACAATGAAACGTCACAAATGACGTCACATAAAACATAATGACTTTGCATACTTGACCGGTTGCTATGGTGTTTTTGCATAACATATTAGTATTAGAAAGCTACAAATGGACCATTACATTGGTATTGTGTGTATAAGCAAATTCACAATTGGTTGCAGCACTAAAATGGACTGTAATAGACCAGGTAAAGCATTCAAAATCTTATTATATGCCTTTAAAGGGTGCAGGACATAGTAATTCAAAGTGACTTCATTAGACCAAAGCAATGTCATTTCCATGCTCTGAATAAAATCTGGCTATCACTTGCACTATGGACATTTATATATCAATAAAAAGATAAATCTGCACTCTTATTGATGGTCTCTATTCTATGAATCAATAAAAGTCAGTATAGTCCAATAAAAGTGCCAAAAACAGACCTAAAAGGGGGTGTTTTAGTGAAAAATTAAGGGGGGTCATCACATTTTCTAGACTTGATTTCAGTAACTTCTACAATAATGAAAATACCTGAACCAGAAATATCTGAAAGGCCATGTTTCCTTTTGTAAACTGTGAAAATATTGGGGTACGTTTACCTGCTTTTTTTAGAAATATCTCTGTTTACATAAAAAGTGGCGATTTGTCATATTCAAATAAAAAGCTACGCCGAGCGCAGCATGATACGACCGCAACAAGTTGAACCCTCTACGTTGGAGGCCCAGTATGGATAGTCCATTGCTTTGGTCACATGAAGCCCATGGTGGACTTACAAAGCTTTTTGACACATGCATCCTGTGGTGGACTTAAAAATGCATTTTTGACACATTTATATTTACATCAACATCTAATACAAAAGCCTTATTTATATATACATGTATTAATTTACAATTTTGGCCCTTTGACCCCTAATTTCTCAAAAACGGTAAAAATATTGCAAATCCAATTAAAGAATAAGGCAGAAATATTCACAAGGAATCCAATAAAAAAATAATTTTCAAAATCGAATGAATGATAAACATTCTACAACAGGTTTGTCAATACAACCGTTTTAGCCCTTTTTGGCCCTTTTTTTCTAAATAAGAAGGGGCCACAAATCCCAAATACAAAACCATCATTCCTTTAGTGGATATAATCATCATATTAAAACTTCATAACAATTGGCAGGACAACTACAACTTAATTTTTGGTTTAATGACAAACTTTTAAAAATGGCGTTTTTGGCCCCTTTGACCCCTAATTTCTCGAAAACGGTATGAGATATTGTAAATCTGATTGAAAAATGCAGGCAGGGATTTTCACAAGGATTCCAATGAAAAAAAGATTTTGAAAATCGGACCACAAATAAAAAAGTCAATTTTTTGGGTGTGGCCCCTTTTTGACCCCCATTAGCAATGTAATGGTACAAGATACATCAAAGCCGTTGATACATTTTGTTGACAGAATTTATTGAGGAATACAATAAAAAAAGAATGATCAAAATTGGATGAAAATTAAACATTCTACAGACGTTTTGTCAATATACACATTTTTGCCCCTTTTGGCCCTTTTTTCTTAAACGGTAGGGGCCAGAAACCCCAAATGCAATACCAACCTTCCTTTAGTGGTTATAAACATCATATCAAAATTTTATAACAATTGGTTATCTACAACTAAAGTTATCGCACGGAAACCAAAGTGTCTACAGACGACAACGACGACGACGACATCGCTATAACATAATACGATCGCAAAAATTTTGCGGTCGTATAAAAATGGAGGGTTTTATAGTTATCCCCCTTTGTACAAATATTATCCAAAAAATATTTTATTTTACAAAAGCAGACCTGATATGATGTTTTTCATGCAGAGAAGTATGTAAACAATCACAAAAGTACAAAATAAATGGTCATTCTAACTTCCGGTACAAAAATAGACAGGATTCCCTTCACTCATTGGTCAATATATTGGGCTACCACCACTAGTCTTTTCTACGAAACTGTGTCTGGCATCGTCTGATTTTGATGAAAATTGGTATATAACGTAATAGTAGTATGGCGTTTTGATTTTTGACATTAAAAATCTTTCATCGTCAGCCATTTCCAAAATGGCCGCCGTTTCCCGCCAAAATTAAAGTAACTCGGATTTTGATGAAAATTGGTATTCAAGGTAATAGTGGTATGGCGAGTTGATTTCTGACATTGAAATTTGTTTATCGTCTGCCATTTTCAAAATGGCCGCCGTTTCCCGCCAAAATTAAAGTAACTCCTATTTTGATGAAAATTGGGTAAATTAAGTTATATCAAATGCCTAAAGACATATTGACAAAGAGGGGTACGTGAGGGGACATATATGTGACTCGCTTGCGATCACAATTAAAACTAGTTATTATTATTTTTCTCGGTATTCTGGATCGTGAACTTGTCCACCTCATTTTTTCGACATCTTTTAAGGTAGGAAGCTGAAAATTCCTAAATCAAGAGTATGGAATGGGAGATTGTGCTTTTTGTATTTTTCGCCGAAATCGAACGACCCCATATAGGTAAAAAAAGGGCCTCAAAATGGCTCCTCGAAACCGAAGTTGAATTTTTCCTAGCATTTCTGATCCGGCAGGGGTAGGAAAAATTCCCTTATAGGTTAAGTGCGGATATACAATACCTTTCATTTAAAAAAAAAATTTTGAAAATCGGACTTACCGTTTTCAAAATTTTGCAAAAAATCGAAAATTATTTTTTTTTGTAAGATTGAGTTATCTTTCTTTGTACCATATATTTTGTGATATTAATGAAAAAAATTCTCAACTTTGTTATTTCTTAATGAAAATTGGTATATAAGGTAATAGTGGTATGGCAAGTTGATTTTTGACATTAAAATTTTTTTCGTCGGCCATTTTCAAAATGGCCGCCATTTCCCGCCAAAAATAAACTTACTCCGATTTTGATGAAAATTGGTATGTAAGGTAATAGTGGTATGGCGAGTTGATTTTTGACATCAAAATTATTTTATCGTCGGCCATTTTCAAAATGGCCACCGTTTCCCGCCAAAAATTAAACTTACTCCGTTTTTGATGAAAATTGGTATATAATGTAATAGTGGTATGGCGAGTTGATTTTTGACATCAAAATTTGTTTATCGTTGGCCATTTTCAAAATGGCCGCCGTTTCCCGCCAAATTAAAGTTACTCTGATTTTGATGAAAATTGGTATATAAGGTAATAGTGGTATGGCGAGTTGATTTTTGACATTGAAATTTTTTTATCGTCGGCCAGTTTCCCGCCAAAATTAAAGTTACTCTGATTTTGATGAAAATTGGTATATAAGGTAATAGTGGTATGGCGAGTTGATTTTTGACATTGAAATTTTTTTATCGTCGGCCATTTTCAAAATGGCCGCCGTTTCCCGCCGAAATTAAAGTTACTCTGATTTTGATGAAAATTGGTATATAAGGTAATAGTGGTATGGCGAGTTGATTTTTGACATTGAAAGTTTTACTTCGTGGGCCATTTTCAAAATGGCCGCCGTTTCCCGCCAAAATCAAAGTTACTCTGATTTTGATGAAAATTGGTATATAAGGTAATATATGTATGGTGAGTTGATTTTTGACATCAAAATATTTTTATTGTCGGCCATTTTAAAAATGGCCGCCGTTTCCCGCCAAAATTAAACTTACTCCTATTTTGATGAAAATTGGATATAATAAGTTATCTCAAATGCTAAGAGACATTGACAAAGAGGGGTACGTGAGGGGACATTTTTGTGACTCGCTTGCGATCACAATTAGAACTAGTTATTCTTTATTTTTTCTTTTTCTTCCGTCAACCTGATGCACGAACTTGTCCGGCCTACTCCTCAGAAATGGATGGACCGATCGATCTGAAACTTGGAGGGATGATAGGTCCCAAGGTCCTACGATGTTTTTTGGGGTTTTTAATTTCAAGATGGCCGCCATTTCCAAGATGGCCGCCAAAAACCGAAAAACTATTAACTTTTTTTTCTCGGAAACCACTCGATGTAATTCAACAAAACTTGGTATACATGTTCAAGAACATAATTGGAAACTTTTTGGGCGAAACAAAATTTCGCGAGTGGCGGCCATTTTGAAAAATGGCCGAAAAAGAGCGAAAAATGTAAACATTGTCAGATTTCAACGAAACTTGGTATACAGGGTATATTGGTGATGGCGACTCACGGCGCATTGTCAGAATTTCCGTAATGGCCGCCATTTTCAAGATGGCCGCTGAAAATGGCCAACAAAGTCAACATTGTCGGATTTCAACGAAACTTGGTATACAGAGTATATGGGTGATAGCGACTCACGGCGCATTGTCAGAATTTTCGTAATGGCCGCCATTTTCAAGATGGCGGCCGAAAATGGCAAAAAATATAAACATTGTTCAATTTCAACGAGACTTGGTATACAGGGTATATGGGTGATGGCTACTCACGGCGCATTGTCGGAATTCCGTGAAGAGGACAGACATTAAATGAGAACGGGAGGGGACATCCCACGTTTCGGGAAACGTAAATTTTAATTTTTCTTATTATTATTCTTTATTTTTTCTTTTTCTTCCGTCAACCTGATGCACGAACTTGTCCGGCCTACTCCTCGGAAATGGGTGGACCGATTGATCTGAAACTTAAAGGGATGATAGGTCCCAAGATACTACGGTGTTTTTTTGGGTTTTTGATTTCAAGATGGCCGCCATTTCCAAGATGGCGGCCAAAAACCTAAAAACTATTACCTTTTTTTTTCTCGGAAACCACATGATGAAATTCAACGAAACTTCGTATACATGTTCAGGAACATAATTGGAAACTTTTAGGGCAAAAAAAATTTTCGCGAGTGGCGGCCATTTTGAAAAATTGCCGAAAAAGAGCGAAAAATGTTAACATTGTCTGATTTCAACGAAACTTGGTATAGAGGGTATATGGGTGATGGCAAATCACGGCGCATTGTCGGAATTTCTGTAATGGCCGCCATTTTCAAGATGGCCGCCGAAAATCACGAAAAATGTAAACTTTGTCGGATTTCAACGAAACTTGGTATACAGGGTATATGGGTGATGGCGACTCACGGCGCATTGTCAAAATTTCCGTAATGGCCGCCATTTTCAAGATGGTCGCCGAAAATGGCAAAATATGTAAACATTGTCCGATTTCAACGAAAATTGGTATACAGGGTATATGGGTGATGGCGACTCACGGCGCATTGTCAGAATTTCTGTAATTGCCGCCATTTTCAAGATGACGCCGAAAATGGCAAAAAAAGTAAACATCGTCTAATTTCAACGACACTTGGTATACAGGGTATATTGGTAATGGCGACTCACGGCGCATTGTCGGAATTCTGTGGAAGTGGACAGACATTAAATGAGAACGGGAGGGGACATCCCACGTTTCGGGAAACGTAAATTTTAATTATTATTCCTTTTATTACCCTTGAACTTGTCCTAATAACTAGTCCTAGGATTTTGGAGTTAGATCAACAAAACTTGGCAAAGTTGTAGCCCATCATCCAAAGTTTTGCAGGTGCGATGGATTTTTTCAACATGGCCGCTGTTTCAAAATGGCGGCCATTTGAAAAAGGGGGCGGAATTTTTTTTATCATCGGATCGTCTTGAAAATGGTTTATCTGAGTAAAGCGGGTATGCTGAGTTCAAATCTGCGACCGGATTTGAAATCCGACTTACGATTTTAAAATGGCGGCCATTTTACTACACCCGCCCCCTTAAATATGTGAACTTTGTCTGATTTCAATGAAATTTGATTTCTATACATATTTTATTGTACTGAATGGGAAGAAATAGTATCCAAGGCGATTTTGGGCGACTTGTGTGTTGGCATCCCAACACAAATTATAGCTAGTTATTATTCTTATTAAGTCGCCCAAAACAAAGTTTGGGAGACTTATTGTTTTTGCACCGTTTCTTATTAAGTCGCCCAAAACAAAGTTTGGGAGACTTATTGTTTTTATTATTATTAAGTCGCCCAAAACATAGTTTTGGGGACTTATTGTTTTTGCACCGTTTCTTATTATTATTATTAAGTCGCCCAAAACAAAGTTTGGGAGACTTATTGTTTTTGCACCGTTTCTTATTATGTCCCCGAACACGAAGTGTCGGGGACATATTGTTTTTGCTCGGTTTCTTATTATTATTATTATTATTATGTCCCCGAACACGAAGTGTCGGGGACATATTGTTTTTGCTCGGTTTCTTATTATTATTATTATTATTATTATTCTTTTTCTTAGTATTCTGTAGTGTGAACTTGTCCAATGTTTTTAAAGAACATCGTTTAAGGTAGGAGGCTGAAACTTCATATATCAAGAGTATGGAGTGTGAAATTATGCATCTGATTTTTTTTAATGAAATAAACGACCCCTTATAGGGTAAAAAGGGGCCTGAAAATGGCTCCTCGAAATCAAAGTTTTATTTTTAATGGCATTTATAAACCGGCGGGATTATTGAAAATATGTTTATATATAAAATAGGTACTTACAAGAGGTATCATTCAAAAAAAGAATTTTTAAAATCTGACTTACCGTTTTCAAAATTTTGCAAAAAAACGAAAAAAAGTTTTTAAAAGGGAGATAATCCAAATTGAATTTTGGGAAAATTTTTAATCTTCATTATTTTTTAATGAAAATTTGTATTTAAGGTAATTGGAGTATGCCGAGTTTATTTTTGGTATAATTTTTTTTTTAACGTCGGCCATTTTCAAAATGGCCGCCATTTCTGGTAAAAATTTAACTTGGTCCGATTTTAATGAAGATTTGTATTTAAGGTAATTGGGGTATGCCGAGTTCATTTCTGGTATCGAATTATTTTTATCGGCCGCCATTTTCAAAATGGCCGCCACTTCCGGTAAAAATTGAACTTGCTCTGATTTTAACGAAAATTGATATCTAAGGGTTTTGAAGGATGGCGAATTGATGCGCGTTGTCGAAAATGTCGAAAAATTCAAATGGCCGCCACTTCCGGTAAAAATTCAACTTGCTCCGATTTTTACGAAAATTTATATTTAGGGGTCTTGAAGGATGGCGAATTGATGCGCGTTGTCGAAAATGTCGAAAAATTCAAAATGGCCGCCACTTCCGGTAAAAAATCAACTTGCTCAGATTTTAACCAAAATTGATATCTAGGGGTTTTGAATGATAACGAATTGAGGCGCGTTGTCGAAAAATTCAAAATGGCCGCAACTTCCGGTAAAGATTTAACTTGCTCCGATTTTAACGAAAATTGATATCTAGGAGTTTTGAAGGATAGTGAATTGAGAAAATGTCGAAAAATTCAAAATGGCTGCCACTTTTGGAAAAATTCAACTTGTTCAGATTTAAACGAAAATTGATATTTAAGCATTATAATGGATGGTGAACAGGAAAATGTGTTCAATGAAGCCAGATATTAACAAAGAGGGGTACGTGAGGGGACATATGTGACTCGCTTTGCGATCACAATTATACCTAGTTATTATTATTATTATTAAGTCCCCCAAACAACGTTTGGGGACTTATTGTTTTTGCACCGTTTCTTATTATTATTATTCTTCTTCTTCTTCTTATTCTTCCACTTAGTCGTGAACTTGTCCGGAGATCCCAGAGAAAACGACTCCACATATCAATATGAGACTTGGCAGGATAATAGATTGTAAAGAAAGGAAGCTTCGTTGACAATCGGAATTTTCAAAATGGCCGCCGTTTCCATGGAAACAGGAAAATGGACTAAATATTGGACATTGCAATATCTCGGTAACCTAGGTGCGCAGGGTTCTGAAATTTTGTAGGTTGATAGAGCAAAACATTCTCTTTAATAATATGAAAAAAAAATTTGAAGCGATATTTACGGTTTTCGAGATATAAATAAAAATGTGATTTCTCAAGGGAGATAATCGGGTCGAAATTTTCAAAGTGCTCCGATTTACATGAAAATTGATATTTAGGGTTTTTTTGACATGCTGAAGAGAATAGTGGCAAATACGGGTCGTTTGGGGGACTTTGTGACTTGCTTGCAATCACAGTTAATACTTGTTATTCTTCTGATTCTTTATCGTAAAGCTGTCCTCCCTAATACAAGAAAACGGTTCAAGGAAATTGAATAACACTTGTTGGATTGGATAGTGGGTCACTCAAAGTTGTGTAATGCACTTTTAAAATTTTCAAGATGGCCGCCGTTTCAAAATGGCGGCCGTCGGAAAAAGTGGGCGGAAAATTTTTTTTCTTCGGATCTTCTTGAAAATTTGTCATCTGGGTAAAGCGGGTATGCTGAATTCAAATCTGCGACCAGATTTGAAATCCGACTTTCGGTTTCAAAATGGCGGCCATTTTACTACACCCGCCCCCTCTAAAATGTGAACTTTGTCCGATTTCAATGAAATTTGATTTCTATACATATTTTATTGTACTAAATGGGAAGAAAAGGTATCCAAGGCGATTTTGGGCGACTTGTGTGTTGGCATCCCAACACAAATTATAGCTAGTTATTATTCTTCTGATTCTTTATCGTAAAGTTGTCCTCCCTAATACAAGAAAATGGTCCAAGGAAATTGAATAACACTTGTGAGATAGGATAGTGGGTCACTTAAAGTTGTGTAATGCACTTTTAAAATTTTCAAGATGGCCGCCATTTCAAAATGGCGGCCATCGGAAAAAGTGGGCGGAAATTTTTTTTTCATCGGATCGTCTTGAAAATTGGTCATCTGGGTAAAGCGGGTATCCTGAGCTCAAATCTGCGACCGGATTTGAAATCCGACTTACGGTTTCAAAATGGCGGCCATTTTACTACACCCGCCCCCCTAAAAACGTCAACTTTGTCCAATTTCAACGAAATTTGATTTCTAGACTTATTTTGATGCACTGATTTGAATGGAACTCTATCCAAGGCGATTTTGGGCGACTTGTGTGTTGGCATCCCAACACAATTATACCTAGTTATTATTATTATTATTCTTCTGATTCTTTATCGTAAAGTTGTCCTCCCTAATTCAAGAAAATGGTTCAAGGAATTTGAATTACACTTATTGGATTGGATAGTGGGTCACTCAAAGGCGTGTAATCAAGTTTTGAAATTTTCAAGATGGCCGCCGTTTCAAAATGGCGGCCGTCCGAAAAAGTGGGCGGAAATTTTTTTTTCATCGGATCGTCTTGAAAATTGGACATCTGGGTAAAGCGGGTATGCTGAATTCAAATCTGCGACCGGATTTGAAATCCGACTTCCGGTTTCAAAATGGCGGGTATTTTACTACACCCGCCCCCTTAAAAATGTGAACTTTGTCCGATTTCAATGAAATTTGATTTCTATACATATTTTATTGTACTGAAAGGGAAGAAAAAGTATCCAAGGCGATTTTGGGCGACTTGTGTGTTGGCATCCCAACACAAATTATAGCTAGTTATTATTCTTCTGATTCTTTATCGTAAAGTTGTCCTCCCTAATACAAGAAAATGGTTCAAGGGAATTGAATAACACTTGTTGGATTGGATAGTGGGTCACTCAAAGGCGTGTAATGCACTTTTGAAATTTTCAAGATGGCCGCCGTTTCAAAATGGCGGCCGTCGGAAAAAGTGGGCGGAAATTTTTTTTTCATCGGATCGTCTTGAAAATTGGTCATCTGGGTAAAACGGGTATGCTGAATTCAAATCTGCGACCAGATTTGAAATCCGACTTCCGGTTTCAAAATGGCGGCCATTTTACTACACCCGCCCCCCTTAGAAATGTGAACTTTGTCCGATTTCAATGAAATTTTATTTCTATACATATTTAATTGCACTGAATGGGAAGAAAAAGTATCCAAGGCGATTTTGGGCGACTTGTGTGTTGGCATCCCAACACAAATTATAGCTAGTTATTAAGTCGCCCAAAACAAAGTTTGGGAGACTTATTGTTTTTGCACCGTTTCTTATTATTATTATTATTAAGTCGCCCAAAACAAAGTTTGGGAGACTTATTGTTTTTGCACCGTTTCTTATTAAGTCGCCCAAAACAAAGTTTGGGAGACTTATTGTTTTTGCACCGTTTCTTATTATTATTATTATTCTTCTGATTCTTTATCGTAAAGTTGTCCTCCCTAATACAAGAAAGGGGTTCAAGGAAATTGAATAACACTTGTTGGATTAGATAGTGGGTCACTTAAAGGCGTGCATCCAAGTTTTGAAATTTTCAAGATGGCCGCCGTTTCAAAATGGCGGCCATCGGAAAAAGTGGGCGGAAAATTTTTTTTCATCGGATCGTCTTGAAAATTGGTCATCTGGGTAAAGCGGGTATGCTGAATTCAAATCTGCGACCGGATTTGAAATTCGACTTCCGGTTTTAAAATGGCGGCCGTTTTACTACACCCGCCCCCCCCCCCCAAAAGGTCAACTTTGTCCGATTTCAACGAAATTTGATTTCTAGACTTATTTTGATGTACTGATTTGAATGGAATACTATCCAAGGCAATTTTGGGCGACTTATGTGTTGGCATCCCAACACAATCAGCACTAGTTATTATTATTATTATTCTTCTGATTCTTTATCGTAAAGTTGTCCTCCCTAATACAAGAAAACGGTCCAAGGAAATTGAATAACATTTGTGAGATTGGATAGTGGGTCACTCAAAGTTGTGTAATGCACTTTTAAAATTTTCAAGATGGCCGCCGTTTCAAAATGGCGGCCATCGGAAAAAGTGGGCGGAAATTTTTTTTTCATCGGATCGTCTTGAAAATTGGTCATCTGGGTAAAGCGGGTATGCTGAGCTCAAATCTGCGACCGGATTCGTAATCCGACTTGCGGTTTCTAAATGGCGGCCATTTTACTACACCCGCCCCCCTAAAAACGTCAACTTTGTCCGACTTCAACGAAATTTGATTTCTAGACTTATTTTGATGCACTGATTTGAATGGAAATCTATCCAAGGCGATTTTGGGCGACTTGTGTGTTGGCATCCCAACACAATTATACCTAGTTATTATGTCACTCCACATAGTGGATGTGACATGTTGTTATTCTACGTTTCTTCTTATTATTATTCCAATGAATTTTGTCCGAACGATTTTGAGAAAACTACTGGATCAAAAGACTTTAAATTTGAAATGTACTTAGACTTGAATATGAAGTTGTACCAAAATTAATTTTTTTTTCGATTAAAGTAGCCATTTTAAAATTAAATCGATTTTAAAATTTTAAAATTCCCATAGGTTTAACATTGGCTGGCAGAAAGCCAAGTTGGTATTGATTTTCTCAGTTAACATGCGTCGTCTGCTACAGGTAAATGAGTTTTGTCCAAAGCTTTTTGAGAAAACCACTTGATTAAATGTTTCAAAATTTAAAGTATGCTTAGACTATAATTTAAATTTCTATCAATTTATTTTTTTAGTTGATTGAAGCAGGCATTTTAAAATTATTGCCAGTTAAAGATTTTCTGTTTTCCCCATAGGTTTAACATTGACTGGCATCTTGCCAAGTTTGTATTGATTTTCTGTCAAGTCTATTTATAAACATATCATTATGATGACTCATGGAAAAGTTTGATAGGTTAAAGGTAAAGGTCATGATGACATATTGTAATTTATAAAGTCAAGTTTGTATTGATTTTCTGTCAATATGTGTCATTTCTATTTATAAACATCATTAGGATGACTCATGGACAATTTTGTTAGGACAAAGGTAAAGGTCATGATGACATTATGTATTCATTGAAGAGCTTATAAAATTATTAACATGACAAGTTTGTATTGATTTTCTGTCAACATGTTTCATCCTGCTGCATTAATTTCTATTTATAGACCTTTCATTGAGTAATTTTTATTTATAATCTATCATTTGGATGATTGTGAAAAAATTTTGCTTGAACAAAGGTAAATGTCATGGTGACATATAATAATTCAATGAGCTTATAACATGTACTTGATAAACTTTACACACAAAGTGGAGTGACATATGCTATTTCTTGAAATGGCATTTATATCTAGTTATTATTATTATTCTTCTGATTCTTTATCGTAAAGTTGTCCTCCCTAATACAAGAAAATGGTCCAAGGAAATTGAATAACACTTGTGAGATTGGATAGTGGGTCACTCAAAGTTGTGTAATGCACTTTTAAAATTTTCAAGATGGCCGCCGTTTCAAAATGGCGGCCATCGGAAAAAGTGGGCGGAAATTTTTTTTTCATCGGATCGTCTTGAAAATTGGTCATCTGGGTAAAGCGGGTATGCTGAACTCAAATCTGCGACCGGATTTGAAATCCGACTTACAGTTTCAAAATGGCGGCCATTTTACTACACCCGCCCCCCTAAAAACGTCAACTTTGTCCGATTTCAACGAAATTTGATTTCTAGACTTATTTTGATGCACTGATTTGAATGGAACTCTAGCCAAGGCGATTTTGGGCGACTTGTGTGTTGGCATCCCAACACAATTATACCTAGTTATTCTTCTGATTCTTTATCGAGAATTTGTCCTCCCTAGTACAAGAAAACGGTCCAAGGAAATTGAATAACACTTGTGAGATTGGATAGTGGGTCACTCAAAGATGTGTAATGCACTTTTAAAATTTTCAAGATGGCCGCCGTTTCAAAATGGCGGCCATCGGAAAAAGTGGGCGGAAAATTTTTTTTCATTGGATCGTCTTGAAAATTGGCCATCTGGGTAAAGCGGGTATGCTGAGTTCAAATCTGCGACCGGATTTGAAATCCGACTTACGGTTTCAAAATGGCGGCAATTTTACTACACCCGCCCCCCTAAAAACGTCAACTTTGTCCGATTTCAACGAAATTTGATTTCTAAACTTATTTTGATGCACTGATTTGAATGGAACTCTATCCAAGGCGATTTTGGGCGACTTGTGTGTTGGCATCCCAACACAATTATACCTAGTTATTATTCTTATTATGTCACTCCACATCGTGGATGTGACATGTTGTTATTCTATGTTTCTTCTTATTATTATTATTCTCTTTCCAATGAATTTTGTCCAGGGATTTTTGAGGAAACCGCTTGATCAAATGTTTTGAAATTTTGAATGTAATTAGGCTATCATTTGAAGTTACACCAAATTTATTTTTTTAGTCAATCAAAGCAGCCATTTTTAAATTATATTGATTTTAAAATTTTAAAATTCCCATAGGTTTAACATTGGCTGGCAGAAAGCCAAGTTGGTATTGATTTTCTCAGTTAACATGCGTCGTCTGCTACAGGTAAATAATGAGTTTTCTCCAAAGCTTTTTAAGAAAACCACTTGATTAAAAGTTTTGAAATTTAGCATATGCTTAGACAATAATTTAAATTTTTATCAAATTTTTTTTTTAGTTGATCGAAGCAGGCATTTACAAATTATCGCCAGTTAAAGATTTTCTGTTTTCCCCATAGGTTTAACATTGTCTGGCAACATGCCAAGTTTGTATTGATTTTCTGTCAAGATGCTAGAGTCATTTCTATTTATATACATATCATTATGATGACTCATGGAAAATTTTGATAGGACAAAGGTAAAGGTCATGATGACATATTGTAATTTATAAAGACAAGTTTGTGTTGATTTTCTGTCACTATGTGTCGTTTCTATTTATAAACATCATTAGGATGACTCATGGACAATTTTGTTAGGACAAAAAGTAAAGGTCATGATGACATTATGTAATTCATTGAAGAGCTTATAAAACTATTAACATGTGTCATCCTGCTGCAGTAATTTCTTTCTATAGACCTTTCATTGAGTAATTTTTAATTATAAATCTTGTGAAAAAATTTTGCTTGAACAAAGGTAAATGTCATGGTGACATATAATAATTCAATGAGCTTATAACATGTACTTGATAAACTTTACACACAAAGTGGAGTGACATATGCTATTTCTTGAAATGGCATTTATATCTAGTTATTATTATTAAGTCGCCCAAAACAAAGTTTGGGAGACTTATTGTTTTTGCACCGTTTCTTATTAAGTCGCCCAAAACAAAGTTTGGGAGACTTATTGTTTTTGCACCGTTTCTTATTATTATTAAGTCGCCCAAAACAAAGTTTGGGAGACTTATTGTTTTTGCACCGTTTCTTATTATTATTAAGTCGCCCAAAACGAAGTTTGGGAGACTTATTGTTTTTGCACCGTTTCTTATTATTATGTCCCCGAACACGAAGTGTCGGGGACATATTGTTTTTGCTCGGTTTCTTATTATTATGTCCCCGAACACGAAGTGTCGGGGACATATTGTTTTTGCTCGGTTTCTTATTATTATTATTATGTCCCCGAACACGAAGTGTCGGGGACATATTGTTTTTGCTCGGTTTCTTATTAAGTCGCCCAAAACAAAGTTTGGGAGACTTATTGTTTTTGCACCGTTTCTTATTATTATGTCTCCCAAACGAAAGTTTGGAGACATATTGTTTTTACTCTGTTTCTTATTATTATTATTCTTTTTCTTCTTTCCTCCCGCCATGAACTTGTCCGGTAGTTTTCTCTCAAACGCATAGGGGGATTTGCACGAAACATTGTAGGAAGGTAGATCGGTTACTGAAGTTCTTGACGGACTTTTCAAAAATTTCAAAATGGCCGCCGTTTCCGTGTAATTGGCGAAAGTTCATAATATAGGACATTGCAATATCTCGGTAACCTAGGTGCGTAGGAGGCTGAAATTTTGTAGGTGAATAGAGCAAAAGGAGCTCTTTAATAATACGAAAAAAAATTTTGAAGCGATATTTACGGTTTTCGAGTTATTTTCGAAAATGTGATTTTTCGGGCCCAAAAATGCGAAAATCGTCAAAATGCTTCGATTTCGACAAAATTTTGTAACTTGGGGTTTTAAAAGATGGCGAATCATAATACGAGGTCAAAAATGGGTTCGTTTGGGAGACATTTTTGTGTTGGGCATCCCCAACACAGTCAGCACTTGTTATTATTATTATTATTATTATTCTTCTGATTCTTTATCGTAAAGTTGTCCTCCCTAATACAAGAAAATGGTTCAAGGAAATTGAATAACACTTGTTGGATTGGATAGTGGGTCACTCAAAGGCGTGTAATCAAGTTTTGAAATTTTCAAGATGGCCGCCGTTTCAAAATGGCGGCCGTCGGAAAAAGTGGGCGGAAATTTTTTTTTCATCGGATCGTCTTGAAAATTGGTCATCTGGGTAAAACGGGTATGTTGAATTCAAATCTGCGACCAGATTTGAAATCCGACTTCCGGTTTTAAAATGGCGGCCATTTTACTACACCCGCCCCCCTTAGAAATGTGAACTTTGTCCGATTTCAATGAAATTTTATTTCTATACATATTTCATTGCACTGAATGGGAAGAAAAAGTATCCAAGGCGATTTTGGGCGACTTGTGTGTTGGCATCCCAACACAAATTATAGCTAGTTATTATTATTATTATTATTATTATGTCCCCGAACACGAAGTGTCGGGGACATATTGTTTTTGCTCGGTTTCTTATTATTATTATTATTATTATTATTTTTCTCGGTATTCTGGATCGTGAACTTGTCCACCTCATTTTTTCGACATCTTTTAAGGTAGGAAGCTGAAAATTCATAAATCAAGAGTATGGAATGGGAGATTGTGCTTTTTGTATTTTTCGTCGAAATCGAACGACCCCTTATAGGTAAAAAAAGGGCCTCAAAATGGCTCCTCGAAACCGAAGTTGAATTTTTCCTGGCATTTTTGATCCGGCAGTGGTAGGACAAATTCCTTTATATGGTAAGTGTAGACTTTCAATACCTTTCATTTAAAAAAAAAAATTTGAAAATCGGACTTACCGTTTTCAAAATTTTGCAAAAAATCGAAATTAATTTTTTTGTAAGATTGAGTTATCTTTCTTTGTTCAATATATTTTGTAATAGTAATGAAAAAAAATCTCAACTTTGTTATTTCTTAATGAAAATTGGTTTACAAGGTAATAGTGGTATGCCGAGTTCATTTTTGGAGTCGAAAATTTTTTTTGACGGCCATTTTCAAAATGGCGGCTAAAATGGCTGCCATTTTCCCGCCAAAATTAAAACTTGCTCCGATTTTGATGAAAATTGGTATATAAGGTAATAGTGGTATGGCGAGTTGATTATTGACATCGAATTTTTTTGATCGTCGACCATTTTGAAAATGGCCGCCGTTTCCCGCCAAAATTAAAGTTACTCAGATTTTGATGAAAATTGGTATTCAAGGTAAAAGTGGTACTACGAATTGATTTTTGACATTAATTTTTTTTTATCGTCGGCCATTTTCAAAATGGCCGCCGTTTCCCGCCAAAATTAAACTTGCTCCGATTTTAATGAAAATTAATATACAGGGTAATTGTGGTATGGGGAGTTCATTTTTAGCATCAAATTTTGTTTATGGTCCAATGCAACAGCTTTTGGATGCGACTGTGTGACTCTTCTCGACTATATGAGATTAAGGGAGAATAATATCTCATATGGATGTCAACCAAAAGCTTCTCCGTAACGTTTTTAGCATTTCATTGAAGAGTGGCTCCATTGTAGAGGACGAGAGCGGTAGTTATGCTCGCTAGTCACTACAATAGTTTACAAGTACGCTACCAATGCTTGTAAAAAGGGTGCTTCAATGGAATGATAAGGGCGTCATTGCTTAAACAGGGTTCCCACAAAAGCCAGAAATATTGTCAAAGAGGGGTACGTGAGGGGACATGTATGTGACTCGCTTGCGATCACAATTAGAACTAGTTATTATTATTATTATTATTATTATTATTTTTCTCGGTATTCTGGATCGTGAACTTGTCCACCTCATTTTTTCGACATCTTTTAAGGTAGGAAGCTGAAAATTCATAAATCAAGAGTATGGAATGGGAGATTGTGCTTTTTGTATTTTTCGCCGAAATCGAACGACCCCATATAGGTAAAAAAAAGGCCTCAAAATGGCTCCTCGAAACCGAAGTTGAATTTTACCTGGCATTTCTGATCCGGCAGGGGTAGGAAAAATTCCCTTATAGGTTAAGTGCGGATATACAATACCTTTCATTTAAAAAAAAATTTTGAAAATCGGACTAACCGTTTTCAAAATTTTGCAAAAAATCGAAAATTATTTTTTTTGTAAGATTGAGTTATCTTTCTTTGTACCATATATTTTGTGATATTAATGAAAAAAATTCTCAACTTTGTTATTTCTTAATGAAAATTGGTTTACAAGGTAATAATGGTATGCCGAGTTCAATTTTGGAATCGAAATTTTTTTTTGGGCGGCCATTTCCCGCAAAAATTAAAATTACTCCGATTTTAGTGAAAATTGGTATATAAGGTAATTGTGGTATGGCGAGTTGATTTTTGACATCAAAATTTTTTTATCGTCGGCCATTTTCAAAATGGCCGCCGTTTCCCGCCAAAATTAAAGTTATTCTGATTTTGATGAAAATTGGTTTACAAGGTAATAGTGGTATGCCGAGTTCAATTTTGGAATCGAAATTTTTTTTGGGGCCGCCATTTTTAAAATGGCCGCCATTTCCCGCCAAAATTAAAATTACTCCGATTTTAATGAAAATTGGTATATGAGGTAATAGTGGTATGGCAAGTTGATTTTTGACATCAAAATTTTTTTTATCGTCGGCCATTTTCAAAATGGCCGCCGTTTCCCGCCAAAATTAAATTTACTCAGATTTTAACGAAAATTGGTATATAAGGTAATATATGTATGGTGAGTTGATTTTTGACATCGAAATATTGTTATTGTCGGCCATTTTAAAAATGGCCGCCGTTTCCCGCCAAAATTAAACTTACTCCTATTTTGATGAAAATTCGATAAATTAAGTTATCTCAAATGCCAAGAGACATTGACAAAGAGGGGTACGTGAGGGGACATTTTTGTGACTCGCTTGCGATCACAATTAGAACTAGTTATTATTATATCTCCCAAACACTATGTTTGGGAGATATATTGTTTTTACTCTGTTTCTTATTATTATTATTCTTTTTTTTCTTCCGGACATGAACTTGTCCGCACCACATCTCATAAAACTACTTAATGGATCTTCATGAAACTTTGTATGTTGATAAAGGGGGTCTCAAAGGTTGGAATGCAAAAATCAGAATTTTCAAAATGGCCGCCGTTTCCATGCAAACAGGGAAAGGTCATAATATAGGACATTGCGATATCTCGGTTACCTAGGTGCGCAGAGTTCTGAAATTTTGTAGGTGAGTAGAGCAAAAGGAGATCTTTAATAATACAGAAAAAAATTTTGAAGCGATATTTACGGTTTTCGAGTTATTCACGAAAATGTGATTTTTCGGTCCCAAAAATGGGAAAATTGTCAAAATGCTTCTATTTAATAAAAATTTGGTATCTAGGGGTTTGAAATGATGGCGAATAAGGGTGCGATGTCCAAATTTATGCAAAAGTGACAGTATGCGTACGTTTGGGAGATATTTTTGTGTTGGGCATCCCCAACACAGTCAGCACTAGTTATTATGTCCCCGAACACGAAGTGTCGGGGACATATTGTTTTTGCTCGGTTTCTTATTATTATTATTATTATTATTATTATTATTATTATGTCCCCGAACACGAAGTGTCGGGGACATATTGTTTTTGCTCGGTTTCTTATTATTATTATTATTATTATTATTATTATGTCCCCGAACACGAAGTGTCGGGGACATATTGTTTTTGCTCGGTTTCTTATTATTATTATTATTATTATTATTATTATTATTATTATTATTATTATTTTTCTCGGTATTCTGGATCGTGAACTTGTCCACCTCATTTTTTCGACATCGTTTAAGGTAGGAAGCTGAAACTTCATAAATCAAGAGTATGGATTGGGAGATTGTGCTTTTTGTATTTTTCGGCAAAATCGAACGACCCCTTATAGGTCAAAAAAGGGCCTCAAAATGGCTCCTCGAAACCGAAGTTGAATTTTTCCTGGCATTTTTGATCCGGCAGGGGTAGGACAAATTCCTTTATAGGGTAAGTGTAGACTTTCAATACCTTTCATTTAAAAAAAAAATTTGAAAATCGGACTTACCGTTTTCAAAAGTTTGCAAAAAATCGAAAATTAATTTTTTTGTAAGATTGAGTTATCTTTCTTTGTTCAATATATTTTGTAATAGTAATGAAAAAAAATCTCAACTTTGTTATTTCTTA
Source organism: Arcuatula senhousia (assembly GCA_963971305.1). Classification (NCBI taxonomy): domain Eukaryota; kingdom Metazoa; phylum Mollusca; class Bivalvia; order Mytilida; family Mytilidae; genus Arcuatula; species Arcuatula senhousia. The sequence goes on from OZ020305.1 coordinate 53,463,212, forward strand.
ATGAAAATTGGTTTACACAGTAATGGTGGTATGCCGAGTTCATTTTTGGAGTCGAAAATTTTTTTTGACGGCCATTTTCAAAATGGCGGCTAAAATGGCTGCCATTTTCCCGCCAAAATTTAAACTTGCTCCGATTTTGATGAAAATTGGTATATAAGGTAATAGTGGTATGGCGAGTTGATATTTGACATCGAATTTTTTTTTATCGTCGGCCATTTTCAAAATGGCCGCCGTTTCCCGCCAAAATTAAAGTTACTCCGATTTTGATGAAAACTGGTATATAAGGTAATAGTGGTATGGGGATTTGATTTTTGACATTGAAATTTATTTATCGTCGACCATTTTCAAAATGGTCGCCGTTTCCCGCCAAAATTAAAGTTACTCAGATTTTGATGAAAATTGGTATTCAAGGTAAAAGTGGTACTGCGAGTTGATTTTTGACATTAATTTTTTTTATCGTCGGCCATTTTTAAAATGGCCGCCGTTTCCCGCCAAAATTAAACTTGCTCCGATTTTAATGAAAATTAATATACAGGGTAATTGTGGTATGGGGAGTTCATTTTTAGCATCAAATTTTGTTTATGGTCTCATGCAACAGCTTTTGGATGCGACTGTGTGACTCTTCTCAACCATATGAGATTAAGGGAGAATAATATCTTATATGGATGTCAACCAAAAGCTTCTCCGTCGCGTTCTTAGCATTTCACTGAAGAGTGGCTCCATTGTGGAGGACGAGAGCGGTAGTTATGCTCGCTAGTCACCACAATAGTTTACAAGTACGCTACCAATGCTTGTAAAAAGGGTGCTTCAATGGAATGATAAGGGCGTCATTGCTTAAACAGGGTTCCCACAAAAGCCAGAAATATTGCCAAAGAGGGGTACGTGAGGGGACATGTATGTGACTCGCTTGCGATCACAATTAGAACTAGTTATTATTATTATTATTATTTTTCTCGGTATTCTGGACCGTGAACTTGTCCACCTCATTTTTTCGACATCTTTTAAGGTAGGAAGCTGAAACTTCATATATCAAGAGTATGGAATGGGAGATTGTGCTTTTTGTATTTTTCGTCGAAATCGAAAGACCCCTTATAGGTAAAAAAAGGGCCTCAAAATGGCTCCTCGAAACCGAAGTTGAATATTTACCTGGCATTTCTGATCCGGCAGGGGTAGGAAAAATTCCTTTAAAGGGTAAGTGTAGACTTTTAATACCTTTCATTTAAAAAAAGAATTTTGAAAATCGGACTTACGGTTCTCAAAATTTTGCAAAAAATCGAAATTTAATTTTTTTGTCAAATTGAGTTATCCTTCTTGTTACCATATATTTTGTTATAGTAATGTAAAAATTTTCAACTTTACTATTTCTTAATGAAAATCGGTTTACAAGGTAATAGTGGTATGCCGAGTTAATTTTGGGTATCGAAAATTTTTTTTGGCGGCCATTTTAAAAATGGCGGCTAAAATGGCCGCCGTTTTCCCGCCAAAACTTAAACTTGCTTTAATTTTTATGAAAATTGGTATAAAAGGTAATAGTGGTATGGCGAGTTGATTTTTGACATAAATTTTTTTTTTTCGTCAACCATTTTCAAAATGGCCGCCATTTCCCGCCAAAATTTAAAGTTACTCCGATTTTGATGAAAATTTGTATATAAGGTAATAGTGGTATGGCAAGTTGATTTTTGACATTAAAAATTTTTCATCGTCGGCCATTTTCAAAATGGCCGCCGTTTCCCGCCAAAATTAAAGTTACTCAGATTTTGATGAAAATTGGTATTCAAGGTAATAGTGGTATGGCGAGTTGATTTTTGACATCAAATTTTTTTTTATCGTCGACCATTTTCAAAATGGCCGCCATTTCCCGCCAAAATTTACAGTTACTCCGATTTTGATGAAAATTTGTAGATAAGGTAATAGTGGTATGGCGAGTTGATTTTTTACATTGAAATTTATTTGTAGTCGGCCATTTTGAAAATGGCTGCCGTTTCCCGCCAAAATTAAACTTACTCCTATTTTGATGAATATTTTGTATATTAAGTGATCTCAAATGCCAAGAGACATATTGACAAAGAGGGGTACGTGAGGGGACATATATGTGACTCGCTTGCGATCACAATTAGAACTAGTTATTATTATTATTATTATGTCCCCGAACACGAAGTGTCGGGGACATATTGTTTTTGCTCGGTTTCTTATTATTATTATTATGTCCCCGAACACGAAGTGTCGGGGACATATTGTTTTTGCTCGGTTTCTTATTATTATTATTATTATTATTATTATTATTATTATTTTTCTCGGTATTCTGGACCGTGAACTTGTCCACCTCATTTTTTCCACATCCTTTAAGGTATGAAGCTGAAACTTCATAAATCAAGAGTATGGAATGGGAGATTGTGCTTTTTGTATTTTTCGTCGATATCGAACGACCCCTTATAGGTCAAAAAAGGGCCTCAAAATGGCTCCTTGAAACCGAAGTTGAATTTTTCCTGGCATTTCTGATCCGGCAGGGTTAGGAAAAATTCCTTTATAGGGTAAGTGCGGACATTTAATACATTTCATTTAAAAAAAAAATTTTGAAAATCGGACTTACCGTTTTCAAAATTTTGCAAAAAATCGAAATTTATTTTTTTGGTAAGATTGAGTTATCTTTCTTTGTATTTTGTATTTTGTAATAGTAATGTAAAAATTCTTAACTTTGTTATTTCTTAATGAAAATTGGTTTTCAAGGTGATAGTGGTATGCCGAGTTCATTTTTGGTATCGAAAAAAAAATTTTGGCGGCCATTTTCAAAATGGCGGCTAAAATTTCCCGCCAAAATTTAAACTTGCTCTGATTTTGATGAAAATTGGTATATAAGGTAATAATAGTATGGCGAGATGATTTTTGACATCAACATTTTTTAATCGTCGGCCATTTTCAAAATGGCCGCCATTTCCCGCCAAAATTAAAGTTACTCCGATTTTGACGAAAATTGGTAAATAAGGTAATAGTGGAATGGCGAGATGATTTTTGACATCAAAATTTTTTTTATCGTCGGCCATTTTCAAAATGGCCGCCATTTCCCGCCAAAATTAAAGTTACTCCGATTTTGACGAAAATTGGTTTATAAGGTAATAGTGGTATGGCGAGATGATTTTTGACATCAAAATTTTTCTATTGTCGGCCATTTTCAAAATGGTCGCCATTTCCCGCCAAAATTAAAGTTATTCCGATTTTAATGAAAATTAATATACAGGGAAATTGTGGTATGGGGAGTTCATTTTTAGCATCAAATTTTGTTTATGGTCCGATGCAACAGCTTTTGGATGCGACTGTGTGACTCTTCTCGACTATATGAGATTAAGGGAGAATAATATCTCATATGGATGTCAACCAAAAGCTTCTCCGTAACGTTTTTAGCATTTCATTGATGAGTGGCTCCATTGTAGAGGACGAGAGCGGTAGTTATGCTCGCTAGTCACTACAATAGTTTACAAGTACGCTACCAATGCTTGTAAAAAGGGTGCTTCAATGAAATGATGAGGGCGTCATTGCTTAAACAGGGTTCCCAAAAAAGCCAGAAATATTGTCAAAGAGGGGTACGTGAGGGGACATGTATGTGACTCGCTTGCGATCACAATTAGAACTAGTTATTATTATTATTATTATTATTATTATTATTATTTTTCTCGGTATTCTGGACCGTGAACTTGTCCACCTCATTTTTTCGACATCTTTTAAGGTAGGAAGCTGAAACTTCATAAATCAAGAGTATGGAATGGGAGATTGTGCTTTTTGTATTTTTTGTCGAAATCTAACGACCCCTTATAGGTCAAAAAAGGGCCTCAAAATGGCTCCTCGAAACCGAAGTTGAATTTTTCCTGGCATTTCTGATCCGGCAGGGGTAGAAAAAATTCCCTTATAGGTTAGGTGCGGATATACAATACCTTTCATTTAAAAAAAAAATTTTGAAAATCGGACTTACCGTTTTCAAAATTTTGCAAAAAATCGAAAATTATTTTTTTTGTAAGATTGAGTTATCTTTCTTTGTACCATATATTTTGTGATATTAATGAAAAAAATTCTCAACTTTGTTATTTCTTAATGAAAATTGGTTTACAAGGTAATAGTGGTATGCCGAGTTCAATTTTGGAATCGAAATTTTTTTTTGGGCGGCCATTTTAAAAATGGCCGCCATTTCCCGCCAAAATCTAAATTACTCCGATTTCAATGAAAATTGGTATATAAGGTAATTGTGGTATGGCGAGTTGATTTTTGACATCAAAATTTTTTTATCGTCGGCCATTTTCAAAATGGCTGCCGTTTCCCGCCAAAATTAAAATTACTCCGATTTTAATTAAAATTGGTATATAAGGTAATAGTGGTATGGCAAGTTGATTTTTGACATCAAAATTTTTTTATCGTCGGCCATTTTCAAAATGGCCGCCGTTTCCCGCCAAAATTAAATTTACTCAGATTTTAACGAAAATTGGTATATAAGGTAATAGTTGTATGGCGAGTTGATTTTTGACATCGAAATATTTTAATTGTCGGCCATTTTAAAAATGGCCCCCGTTTCCTGCCAAAATTAAACTTACTCCTATTTTGATGAAAATTGGATAAATTAAGTTATCTCAAATGCCAAGAGACATTGACAAAGAGGGGTACGTGAGGGGACATTTTTGTGACTCGCTTGCGATCACAATTAGAACTAGTTATTATTATTTTTCTCGGTATTCTGGACCGTGAACTTGTCCACCTAATTTTTTCAACATCTTTTAAGGTAGGAAGCTGAAACTTCATAAATGAAGAGTATGGAATGGGAAATTGTGCTTTTTGTATTTTTCGTCGAAATCGAACGACCCCTTATAGGTCAAAAAAGGGCCTCAAAATGGCTCCTCGAAACCGAAGTTGAATTTTTCCTGGCATTTCTGATCCGGCAGGGTTAGGAAAAATTCCTTTATAGGGTAAGTGCGGACAATTAATACCTTTCATTTAAAAAAAAATTTTTGAAAATCGGACTTACCGTTTTCAAAATTTTGCAAAAAATCGAAATTTATTTTTTTGGTAAGATTGAGTTATCTTTCTTTGTATTTTGTATTTTGTAATAGTAATGTAAAAATTCTTAACTTTGTTATTTCTTAATGAAAATTGGTTTTCAAGGTAATAGTGGTATGCCGAGTTCATTTTTGGCATCGAAAAAATTTTTTGGCGGCCATTTTCAAAATGGCGGCTAAAATTTCCCGCCAAAATTTAAACTTGCTCCGATTTTGATGAAAATTGGTATATAAGGTAATAATAGTATGGCGAGATGATTTTTGACATCAACATTTTTTAATCGTCGGCCATTTTCAAAATGGCCGCCATTTCCCGCCAAAATTAAAGTTACTCTGATTTTGACGAAAATTGGTATATAAGGTAATAGTGGAATGACGAGATGATTTTTGACATCAAATTTTTTTAATCGTCGGCCATTTTCAAAATGGCCGCCATTTCCCGCCAAAAGTAAAGTTACTCCGATTTTGACGAAAATTGGTATATAAGGTAATAGTGGTATGGCGAGATGATTTTTGACATCAAAATATTTTTATTGTCGGTTATTTTAAAAATGGCCGCCGTTTCCCGCCAACATTAAACTTACTCCTATTTTGATGAAAATTGGATAAATTAAGTTATCTCAAATGCCAAGAGACATTGACAAAGAGGGGTACGTGAGGGGACATTTTTGTGACTCGCTTGCGATCACAATTAGAACTAGTTATTATTATTATTATTTTTCTCGGTATTCTGGATCGTGAACTTGTCCACCTCATTTTTTCGACATCTTTTAAGGTAGGAAGCTGAAACTTCATACATCAAGAGTATGGAATGGGAGATTGTGCTTTTTGTATTTTTCGTCGAAATCGAACGACCCCTTATAGGTCAAAAAAGGGCCTCAAAATGGCTCCTCGAAACCGAAGTTGAATTTTACCTGGCATTTCTGATCCGGCAGGGGTAACACAAATTCCTTTATGGGGTAAGTGTAGACTTTCGATACCTTTCATTTAAAAAAAAAAATTTGAAAATCGGACTTACGGTTCTCAAAATTTTGCAAAAAATCGAAATTTAATTTTTTTGTCAAATTGAGTTATCTTTCTTGGAACAATATATTTTGTAATAGTAATGTAAAAATTCTTAACTTTGTTATTTCTTAATGAAAATTGGTTTACAAGGTAATAGTGGTATGCCAAGTTCATTTTTGGTATCGAAAAAAATTTTTGGCGGCCATTTTTAAAATGGCGGCTAAAATGGCCGCCATTTTCCCGCCAAAAATTAAACTTGCTCCAATTTTGATGAAAATTGGTAGATAAGGTAATAGTGGCATGGCGAGTTGATTTTTAACATCAAAATTTTTTTTATCGTTGGCCATTTTCAAAATGGCCGCCGTTTCCCGCCAAAAATTAAACTTACTCCGATTTTGATGAAAATTGGTATATAAGGTAATAGTGGTATGGCGAGTTGATTTTTGACATCAAATTTTTTTTATCGTCGGCCATTTTCAAAATGGCCGCCGTTTCCCGCCAAAATTAAAGTTATTCTGATTTTGATGAAAATTGGTTTACAAGGTAATAGTGGTATGCCGAGTTCAATTTTGGAATCGAAATTTTTTTTTGGGCCGCCATTTTCAAAATGGCCGCCATTTCCCGCCAAAATTAAAATTACTCCGATTTTAATGAAAATTGGTATATAAAGTAATAGTGGTATGTATGGCAAGTTGATTTTTGACATCAAAATTTTTTTTATCGTCGGCCATTTTCGAAATGGCGGCCGTTTCCCGCCAAAAGTAAATTTACTCAGATTTTAACGAAAATTGGTATATAAGGTAATTGTTGTATGGCGAGTTGCTTTTTGACATTGAAATATTTTTATTGTCGGCCATTTTAAAAATGGCCGCCGTTTCCCGCCAAAATTAAACTTACTCCTATTTTGATGAAAATTGGATAAATTAAGTTATCTCAAATGCCAAGAGACATTGACAAAGAGGGGTACGTGAGGGGACATTTTTGTGACTCGCTTGCGATCACAATTAGAACTAGTTATTATTATTATTTTTCTCGGTATTCTGGACCGTGAACTTGTCCACCTCATTTTTTCAACATCTTTTAAGGTAGGAAGCTGAAACTTCATAAATCAAGAGTATGGAATGGGAAATTGTGCTTTTTGTATTTTTCGCCGAAATCGAATGACCCCTTATAGGTCAAAACAGGGCCTCAAAATGGCTCCTCGAAACCGAAGTTGATTTTTACCTGGCATTTCTGATCCGGCAGGGGTAGGAAAAATTCATTTTAAGGGTAAGTGTAGACTTTTAATAGCTTTCATTTAAAAAAAGAATTTTGAAAATCGGACTTACGGTTCTCAAAATTTTGCAAAAAATCGAAATTTAATTTTTTTTGTCAAATTGAGTTATCTTTCTTGTTACAATATATTTTGTAATAGTAAAGTAAAAATTCTCAACTTTGTTATTTCTTAATGAAAATCGGTTTACAAGGTAATAGTGGTATGCCGAGTTCATTTTTGGTATCGAAAAAAATTTTTGGCGGCCATTTTCAAAATGGCGGCTAAAATGGCCGCCGTTTTCCCGCCAAAACTTAAACTTGCTCCAATTTTTATGAAAATTGGTATATAAGGTAATAGTGGTATGGCGAGTTGATTTTTGACATTAAAAATTATTTTTCGTCAGCCATTTTCAAAATGGCCGCCATTTCCCGCCAAAATTTAAAGTAACTCCGATTTTGATGAAAATTTGTATAAAAGGTAATAGTGGTATGGCGAGTTGATTTTTGACATTAAAAATTTTTCATCGTCGGCCATTTTCAAAATGGCCGCCGTTTCCCGCCAAAATTAAAGTTACTCAGATTTTGATGAAAATTGGTATTCAAGGTAAAAGTGGTATGGCGAGTTGATTTTTGACATCAAAATTTTTTTATCGTCGACCATTTTCAAAATGGCTGCCGTTTCCCGCCAAAATTTAAAGATACTCCGATTTTGATGAAAATTGGTACATAAGGTTATAGTGGTATGGCGAATTGATTTTTGACATTAAAATATTTTCATTGTCGGCCATTTCCCGCCAAAATTAAAGTAACTCAGATTTTGATGAAAATTGGTATTCAAAGTAATAGTGGTATGGCGAGTTGATTTTTAACATTGAAATTTATTTGTAGTCGGCCATTTTGAAAATGGCCGCCGTTTCCCGCCAAAATTAAACTTACTCCTATTTTGATGAATATTGGTAATATTAAGTGATCTCAAATGCCAAGAGACATATTGACAAAGAGGGGTACGTGAGGGGACATATATGTGACTCGCTTGCGATCACAATTAGAACTAGTTATTATTAAGTCTCCCAAACGAAGTTTGGAGACTTATTGTTTTTACTCAGGTTTTTCAGATTTTTTTTACAATGAACTTGTCCGACCGGTTTCTCTGAGATGGTTTTTCAGATCAAAACCATACTTGGTATATGAGTTATTCATGTTATGAAGGTGTGCACAAAGTTTTCGAATTTTTCAAGATGGCCGCCTATTTCAAAATGGCCGACAAAAATCGGCTAATTTTTGGGAATGTTGACCGATTCTGATGAACATTGGTTTCTGGGCTAAACATGATGCTCCGAGTTCAATGGAAAAGACCAAAAATTGTTATCTTGTATAGTTTTTTTTTCATAATTTTTTTTTGTATTTTTTTGAATTTTTGAAAAGTCACATAAAAAATTTAAAAAAAATTCTGAAAAAAAATCAAGTGCTCCTATCAAAAATCTGATTTGATATTTGAAATCAGCATTATAAAAGCTACAAAAAAGGGGTGAGTCATGAAAAAATCTGACCAACGGTTTTCGAGTTATACAGTTTTGAAATTTTTTCCGAAGTGACCCCACCCCTCCTTTGGACCCCCTTAATTTCGCAATGGACCTCTTACATTGAAACCATTACCGTATTGAGTTCAAGTACATGTTAGGCATTTTATAATAGGTATTGTTTATACAGATTGGATTTACTGTTTGAGAGCTATAAGGAGTTTTGTGTGCGAAACCATGGCATTTTGGCCTACGGTCCCCCTTTCTGGTACCCCCCAGAACCCCTTATGACTTGTGAATCTGATCTTTTTGGTATTAATTCTTTACATTGGCCTTAGTCCTACATGTTTACCAAGTTTCAGAAGGATCGGTTAAAAAATGCCTGCAAAAAGTTTCGGTATGTAATTATTAAGTCTCCCAAACGAAGTTTGGAGACTTATTGTTTTTACTCAGGTTTTTCAGATTTTTTTTACAATGAACTTGTCCGACCGGTTTCTCTGAGATGGTTTTTCAGATCAAAACCATACTTGGTATATGAGTTATTCATGTTATGAAGGTGTGCACAAAGTTTTCGAATTTTTCAAGATGGCCGCCTATTTCAAAATGGCCGACAAAAATCGGCTAATTTTTGGGAATGTTGACCGATTCTGATGAACATTGGTTTCTGGGCTAAACATGATGCTCCGAGTTCAATGGAAAAGACCAAAAATTGTTATCTTGTATAGTTTTTTTTTCATAATTTTTTTTTGTATTTTTTTGAATTTTTGAAAAGTCACATAAAAAATTTAAAAAAAATTCTGAAAAAAAATCAAGTGCTCCTATCAAAAATCTGATTTGATATTTGAAATCAGCATTATAAAAGCTACAAAAAAGGGGTGAGTCATGAAAAAATCTGACCAACGGTTTTCGAGTTATACAGTTTTGAAATTTTTTCCGAAGTGACCCCACCCCTCCTTTGGACCCCCTTAATTTCGCAATGGACCTCTTACATTGAAACCATTACCGTATTGAGTTCAAGTACATGTTAGGCATTTTATAATAGGTATTGTTTATACAGATTGGATTTACTGTTTGAGAGCTATAAGGAGTTTTGTGTGCGAAACCATGGCATTTTGGCCTACGGTCCCCCTTTCTGGTACCCCCCAGAACCCCTTATGACTTGTGAATCTGATCTTTTTGGTATTAATTCTTTACATTGGCCTTAGTCCTACATGTTTACCAAGTTTCAGAAGGATCGGTTAAAAAATGCCTGCAAAAAGTTTCGGTATGTAATTATTAAGTCTCCCAAACGAAGTTTGGAGACTTATTGTTTTTACTCAGGTTTTTCAGATTTTTTTTACAATGAACTTGTCCGACCGGTTTCTCTGAGATGGTTTTTCAGATCAAAACCATACTTGGTATATGAGTTATTCATGTTATGAAGGTGTGCACAAAGTTTTCGAATTTTTCAAGATGGCCGCCTATTTCAAAATGGCCGACAAAAATCGGCTAATTTTTGGGAATGTTGACCGATTCTGATGAACATTGGTTTCTGGGCTAAACATGATGCTCCGAGTTCAATGGAAAAGACCAAAAATTGTTATCTTGTATAGTTTTTTTTTCATAATTTTTTTTTGTATTTTTTTGAATTTTTGAAAAGTCACATAAAAAATTTAAAAAAAATTCTGAAAAAAAATCAAGTGCTCCTATCAAAAATCTGATTTGATATTTGAAATCAGCATTATAAAAGCTACAAAAAAGGGGTGAGTCATGAAAAAATCTGACCAACGGTTTTCGAGTTATACAGTTTTGAAATTTTTTCCGAAGTGACCCCACCCCTCCTTTGGACCCCCTTAATTTCGCAATGGACCTCTTACATTGAAACCATTACCGTATTGAGTTCAAGTACATGTTAGGCATTTTATAATAGGTATTGTTTATACAGATTGGATTTACTGTTTGAGAGCTATAAGGAGTTTTGTGTGCGAAACCATGGCATTTTGGCCTACGGTCCCCCTTTCTGGTACCCCCCAGAACCCCTTATGACTTGTGAATCTGATCTTTTTGGTATTAATTCTTTACATTGGCCTTAGTCCTACATGTTTACCAAGTTTCAGAAGGATCGGTTAAAAAATGCCTGCAAAAAGTTTCGGTATGTAATTATTAAGTCTCCCAAACGAAGTTTGGAGACTTATTGTTTTTACTCAGGTTTTTCAGATTTTTTTTACAATGAACTTGTCCGACCGGTTTCTCTGAGATGGTTTTTCAGATCAAAACCATACTTGGTATATGAGTTATTCATGTTATGAAGGTGTGCACAAAGTTTTCGAATTTTTCAAGATGGCCGCCTATTTCAAAATGGCCGACAAAAATCGGCTAATTTTTGGGAATGTTGACCGATTCTGATGAACATTGGTTTCTGGGCTAAACATGATGCTCCGAGTTCAATGGAAAAGACCAAAAATTGTTATCTTGTATAGTTTTTTTTTCATAATTTTTTTTTGTATTTTTTTGAATTTTTGAAAAGTCACATAAAAAATTTAAAAAAAATTCTGAAAAAAAATCAAGTGCTCCTATCAAAAATCTGATTTGATATTTGAAATCAGCATTATAAAAGCTACAAAAAAAGGGGTGAGTCATGAAAAAATCTGACCAACGGTTTTCGAGTTATACAGTTTTGAAATTTTTTCCGAAGTGACCCCACCCCTCCTTTGGACCCCCTTAATTTCGCAATGGACCTCTTACATTGAAACCATTACCGTATTGAGTTCAAGTACATGTTAGGCATTTTATAATAGGTATTGTTTATACAGATTGGATTTACTGTTTGAGAGCTATAAGGAGTTTTGTGTGCGAAACCATGGCATTTTGGCCTACGGTCCCCCTTTCTGGTACCCCCCAGAACCCCTTATGACTTGTGAATCTGATCTTTTTGGTATTAATTCTTTACATTGGCCTTAGTCCTACATGTTTACCAAGTTTCAGAAGGATCGGTTAAAAAATGCCTGCAAAAAGTTTCGGTATGTAATTATTAAGTCTCCCAAACGAAGTTTGGAGACTTATTGTTTTTACTCAGGTTTTTCAGATTTTTTTTACAATGAACTTGTCCGACCGGTTTCTCTGAGATGGTTTTTCAGATCAAAACCATACTTGGTATATGAGTTATTCATGTTATGAAGGTGTGCACAAAGTTTTCGAATTTTTCAAGATGGCCGCCTATTTCAAAATGGCCGACAAAAATCGGCTAATTTTTGGGAATGTTGACCGATTCTGATGAACATTGGTTTCTGGGCTAAACATGATGCTCCGAGTTCAATGGAAAAGACCAAAAATTGTTATCTTGTATAGTTTTTTTTTCATAATTTTTTTTTGTATTTTTTTGAATTTTTGAAAAGTCACATAAAAAATTTAAAAAAAATTCTGAAAAAAAATCAAGTGCTCCTATCAAAAATCTGATTTGATATTTGAAATCAGCATTATAAAAGCTACAAAAAAGGGGTGAGTCATGAAAAAATCTGACCAACGGTTTTCGAGTTATACAGTTTTGAAATTTTTTCCGAAGTGACCCCACCCCTCCTTTGGACCCCCTTAATTTCGCAATGGACCTCTTACATTGAAACCATTACCGTATTGAGTTCAAGTACATGTTAGGCATTTTATAATAGGTATTGTTTATACAGATTGGATTTACTGTTTGAGAGCTATAAGGAGTTTTGTGTGCGAAACCATGGCATTTTGGCCTACGGTCCCCCTTTCTGGTACCCCCCAGAACCCCTTATGACTTGTGAATCTGATCTTTTTGGTATTAATTCTTTACATTGGCCTTAGTCCTACATGTTTACCAAGTTTCAGAAGGATCGGTTAAAAAATGCCTGCAAAAAGTTTCGGTATGTAATTATTAAGTCTCCCAAACGAAGTTTGGAGACTTATTGTTTTTACTCAGGTTTTTCAGATTTTTTTTACAATGAACTTGTCCGACCGGTTTCTCTGAGATGGTTTTTCAGATCAAAACCATACTTGGTATATGAGTTATTCATGTTATGAAGGTGTGCACAAAGTTTTCGAATTTTTCAAGATGGCCGCCTATTTCAAAATGGCCGACAAAAATCGGCTAATTTTTGGGAATGTTGACCGATTCTGATGAACATTGGTTTCTGGGCTAAACATGATGCTCCGAGTTCAATGGAAAAGACCAAAAATTGTTATCTTGTATAGTTTTTTTTTCATAATTTTTTTTTGTATTTTTTTGAATTTTTGAAAAGTCACATAAAAAATTTAAAAAAAATTCTGAAAAAAAATCAAGTGCTCCTATCAAAAATCTGATTTGATATTTGAAATCAGCATTATAAAAGCTACAAAAAAGGGGTGAGTCATGAAAAAATCTGACCAACGGTTTTCGAGTTATACAGTTTTGAAATTTTTTCCGAAGTGACCCCACCCCTCCTTTGGACCCCCTTAATTTCGCAATGGACCTCTTACATTGAAACCATTACCGTATTGAGTTCAAGTACATGTTAGGCATTTTATAATAGGTATTGTTTATACAGATTGGATTTACTGTTTGAGAGCTATAAGGAGTTTTGTGTGCGAAACCATGGCATTTTGGCCTACGGTCCCCCTTTCTGGTACCCCCCAGAACCCCTTATGACTTGTGAATCTGATCTTTTTGGTATTAATTCTTTACATTGGCCTTAGTCCTACATGTTTACCAAGTTTCAGAAGGATCGGTTAAAAAATGCCTGCAAAAAGTTTCGGTATGTAATTATTAAGTCTCCCAAACGAAGTTTGGAGACTTATTGTTTTTACTCAGGTTTTTCAGATTTTTTTTACAATGAACTTGTCCGACCGGTTTCTCTGAGATGGTTTTTCAGATCAAAACCATACTTGGTATATGAGTTATTCATGTTATGAAGGTGTGCACAAAGTTTTCGAATTTTTCAAGATGGCCGCCTATTTCAAAATGGCCGACAAAAATCGGCTAATTTTTGGGAATGTTGACCGATTCTGATGAACATTGGTTTCTGGGCTAAACATGATGCTCCGAGTTCAATGGAAAAGACCAAAAATTGTTATCTTGTATAGTTTTTTTTTCATAATTTTTTTTTGTATTTTTTTGAATTTTTGAAAAGTCACATAAAAAATTTAAAAAAAATTCTGAAAAAAAATCAAGTGCTCCTATCAAAAATCTGATTTGATATTTGAAATCAGCATTATAAAAGCTACAAAAAAGGGGTGAGTCATGAAAAAATCTGACCAACGGTTTTCGAGTTATACAGTTTTGAAATTTTTTCCGAAGTGACCCCACCCCTCCTTTGGACCCCCTTAATTTCGCAATGGACCTCTTACATTGAAACCATTACCGTATTGAGTTCAAGTACATGTTAGGCATTTTATAATAGGTATTGTTTATACAGATTGGATTTACTGTTTGAGAGCTATAAGGAGTTTTGTGTGCGAAACCATGGCATTTTGGCCTACGGTCCCCCTTTCTGGTACCCCCCAGAACCCCTTATGACTTGTGAATCTGATCTTTTTGGTATTAATTCTTTACATTGGCCTTAGTCCTACATGTTTACCAAGTTTCAGAAGGATCGGTTAAAAAATGCCTGCAAAAAGTTTCGGTATGTAATTATTAAGTCTCCCAAACGAAGTTTGGAGACTTATTGTTTTTACTCAGGTTTTTCAGATTTTTTTTACAATGAACTTGTCCGACCGGTTTCTCTGAGATGGTTTTTCAGATCAAAACCATACTTGGTATATGAGTTATTCATGTTATGAAGGTGTGCACAAAGTTTTCGAATTTTTCAAGATGGCCGCCTATTTCAAAATGGCCGACAAAAATCGGCTAATTTTTGGGAATGTTGACCGATTCTGATGAACATTGGTTTCTGGGCTAAACATGATGCTCCGAGTTCAATGGAAAAGACCAAAAATTGTTATCTTGTATAGTTTTTTTTTCATAATTTTTTTTTGTATTTTTTTGAATTTTTGAAAAGTCACATAAAAAATTTAAAAAAAATTCTGAAAAAAAATCAAGTGCTCCTATCAAAAATCTGATTTGATATTTGAAATCAGCATTATAAAAGCTACAAAAAAGGGGTGAGTCATGAAAAAATCTGACCAACGGTTTTCGAGTTATACAGTTTTGAAATTTTTTCCGAAGTGACCCCACCCCTCCTTTGGACCCCCTTAATTTCGCAATGGACCTCTTACATTGAAACCATTACCGTATTGAGTTCAAGTACATGTTAGGCATTTTATAATAGGTATTGTTTATACAGATTGGATTTACTGTTTGAGAGCTATAAGGAGTTTTGTGTGCGAAACCATGGCATTTTGGCCTACGGTCCCCCTTTCTGGTACCCCCCAGAACCCCTTATGACTTGTGAATCTGATCTTTTTGGTATTAATTCTTTACATTGGCCTTAGTCCTACATGTTTACCAAGTTTCAGAAGGATCGGTTAAAAAATGCCTGCAAAAAGTTTCGGTATGTAATTATTAAGTCTCCCAAACGAAGTTTGGAGACTTATTGTTTTTACTCAGGTTTTTCAGATTTTTTTTACAATGAACTTGTCCGACCGGTTTCTCTGAGATGGTTTTTCAGATCAAAACCATACTTGGTATATGAGTTATTCATGTTATGAAGGTGTGCACAAAGTTTTCGAATTTTTCAAGATGGCCGCCTATTTCAAAATGGCCGACAAAAATCGGCTAATTTTTGGGAATGTTGACCGATTCTGATGAACATTGGTTTCTGGGCTAAACATGATGCTCCGAGTTCAATGGAAAAGACCAAAAATTGTTATCTTGTATAGTTTTTTTTTCATAATTTTTTTTTGTATTTTTTTGAATTTTTGAAAAGTCACATAAAAAATTTAAAAAAAATTCTGAAAAAAAATCAAGTGCTCCTATCAAAAATCTGATTTGATATTTGAAATCAGCATTATAAAAGCTACAAAAAAGGGGTGAGTCATGAAAAAATCTGACCAACGGTTTTCGAGTTATACAGTTTTGAAATTTTTTCCGAAGTGACCCCACCCCTCCTTTGGACCCCCTTAATTTCGCAATGGACCTCTTACATTGAAACCATTACCGTATTGAGTTCAAGTACATGTTAGGCATTTTATAATAGGTATTGTTTATACAGATTGGATTTACTGTTTGAGAGCTATAAGGAGTTTTGTGTGCGAAACCATGGCATTTTGGCCTACGGTCCCCCTTTCTGGTACCCCCCAGAACCCCTTATGACTTGTGAATCTGATCTTTTTGGTATTAATTCTTTACATTGGCCTTAGTCCTACATGTTTACCAAGTTTCAGAAGGATCGGTTAAAAAATGCCTGCAAAAAGTTTCGGTATGTAATTATTAATTAAGTCTCCCAAACGAAGTTTGGAGACTTATTGTTTTTACTCAGGTTTTTCAGATTTTTTTTACAATGAACTTGTCCGACCGGTTTCTCTGAGATGGTTTTTCAGATCAAAACCATACTTGGTATATGAGTTATTCATGTTATGAAGGTGTGCACAAAGTTTTCGAATTTTTCAAGATGGCCGCCTATTTCAAAATGGCCGACAAAAATCGGCTAATTTTTGGGAATGTTGACCGATTCTGATGAACATTGGTTTCTGGGCTAAACATGATGCTCCGAGTTCAATGGAAAAGACCAAAAATTGTTATCTTGTATAGTTTTTTTTTCATAATTTTTTTTTGTATTTTTTTGAATTTTTGAAAAGTCACATAAAAAATTTAAAAAAAATTCTGAAAAAAAATCAAGTGCTCCTATCAAAAATCTGATTTGATATTTGAAATCAGCATTATAAAAGCTACAAAAAAGGGGTGAGTCATGAAAAAATCTGACCAACGGTTTTCGAGTTATACAGTTTTGAAATTTTTTCCGAAGTGACCCCACCCCTCCTTTGGACCCCCTTAATTTCGCAATGGACCTCTTACATTGAAACCATTACCGTATTGAGTTCAAGTACATGTTAGGCATTTTATAATAGGTATTGTTTATACAGATTGGATTTACTGTTTGAGAGCTATAAGGAGTTTTGTGTGCGAAACCATGGCATTTTGGCCTACGGTCCCCCTTTCTGGTACCCCCCAGAACCCCTTATGACTTGTGAATCTGATCTTTTTGGTATTAATTCTTTACATTGGCCTTAGTCCTACATGTTTACCAAGTTTCAGAAGGATCGGTTAAAAAATGCCTGCAAAAAGTTTCGGTATGTAATTATTATTAAGTCTCCCAAACGAAGTTTGGAGACTTATTGTTTTTACTCAGGTTTTTCAGATTTTTTTTACAATGAACTTGTCCGACCGGTTTCTCTGAGATGGTTTTTCATATCAAAACCATACTTGGTATATGAGTTATTCATGTTATGAAGGTGTGCACAAAGTTTTCGAATTTTTCAAGATGGCCGCCTATTTCAAAATGGCCGACAAAAATCGGCTAATTTTTGGGAATGTTGACCGATTCTGATGAACATTGGTTTCTGGGCTAAACATGATGCTCCGAGTTCAATGGAAAAGACCAAAAATTGTTATCTTGTATAGTTTTTTTTTCATAATTTTTTTTTGTATTTTTTTGAATTTTTGAAAAGTCACATAAAAAATTTAAAAAAAATTCTGAAAAAAAATCAAGTGCTCCTATCAAAAATCTGATTTGATATTTGAAATCAGCATTATAAAAGCTACAAAAAAGGGGTGAGTCATGAAAAAATCTGACCAACGGTTTTCGAGTTATACAGTTTTGAAATTTTTTCCGAAGTGACCCCACCCCTCCTTTGGACCCCCTTAATTTCGCAATGGACCTCTTACATTGAAACCATTACCGTATTGAGTTCAAGTACATGTTAGGCATTTTATAATAGGTATTGTTTATACAGATTGGATTTACTGTTTGAGAGCTATAAGGAGTTTTGTGTGCGAAACCATGGCATTTTGGCCTACGGTCCCCCTTTCTGGTACCCCCCAGAACCCCTTATGACTTGTGAATCTGATCTTTTTGGTATTAATTCTTTACATTGGCCTTAGTCCTACATGTTTACCAAGTTTCAGAAGGATCGGTTAAAAAATGCCTGCAAAAAGTTTCGGTATGTAATTATTAAGTCTCCCAAACGAAGTTTGGAGACTTATTGTTTTTACTCAGGTTTTTCAGATTTTTTTTACAATGAACTTGTCCGACCGGTTTCTCTGAGATGGTTTTTCAGATCAAAACCATACTTGGTATATGAGTTATTCATGTTATGAAGGTGTGCACAAAGTTTTCGAATTTTTCAAGATGGCCGCCTATTTCAAAATGGCCGACAAAAATCGGCTAATTTTTGGGAATGTTGACCGATTCTGATGAACATTGGTTTCTGGGCTAAACATGATGCTCCGAGTTCAATGGAAAAGACCAAAAATTGTTATCTTGTATAGTTTTTTTTTCATAATTTTTTTTTGTATTTTTTTGAATTTTTGAAAAGTCACATAAAAAATTTAAAAAAAATTCTGAAAAAAAATCAAGTGCTCCTATCAAAAATCTGATTTGATATTTGAAATCAGCATTATAAAAGCTACAAAAAAGGGGTGAGTCATGAAAAAATCTGACCAACGGTTTTCGAGTTATACAGTTTTGAAATTTTTTCCGAAGTGACCCCACCCCTCCTTTGGACCCCCTTAATTTCGCAATGGACCTCTTACATTGAAACCATTACCGTATTGAGTTCAAGTACATGTTAGGCATTTTATAATAGGTATTGTTTATACAGATTGGATTTACTGTTTGAGAGCTATAAGGAGTTTTGTGTGCGAAACCATGGCATTTTGGCCTACGGTCCCCCTTTCTGGTACCCCCCAGAACCCCTTATGACTTGTGAATCTGATCTTTTTGGTATTAATTCTTTACATTGGCCTTAGTCCTACATGTTTACCAAGTTTCAGAAGGATCGGTTAAAAAATGCCTGCAAAAAGTTTCGGTATGTAATTATTAAGTCTCCCAAACGAAGTTTGGAGACTTATTGTTTTTACTCAGGTTTTTCAGATTTTTTTTACAATGAACTTGTCCGACCGGTTTCTCTGAGATGGTTTTTCAGATCAAAACCATACTTGGTATATGAGTTATTCATGTTATGAAGGTGTGCACAAAGTTTTCGAATTTTTCAAGATGGCCGCCTATTTCAAAATGGCCGACAAAAATCGGCTAATTTTTGGGAATGTTGACCGATTCTGATGAACATTGGTTTCTGGGCTAAACATGATGCTCCGAGTTCAATGGAAAAGACCAAAAATTGTTATCTTGTATAGTTTTTTTTTCATAATTTTTTTTTGTATTTTTTTGAATTTTTGAAAAGTCACATAAAAAATTTAAAAAAAATTCTGAAAAAAAATCAAGTGCTCCTATCAAAAATCTGATTTGATATTTGAAATCAGCATTATAAAAGCTACAAAAAAGGGGTGAGTCATGAAAAAATCTGACCAACGGTTTTCGAGTTATACAGTTTTGAAATTTTTTCCGAAGTGACCCCACCCCTCCTTTGGACCCCCTTAATTTCGCAATGGACCTCTTACATTGAAACCATTACCGTATTGAGTTCAAGTACATGTTAGGCATTTTATAATAGGTATTGTTTATACAGATTGGATTTACTGTTTGAGAGCTATAAGGAGTTTTGTGTGCGAAACCATGGCATTTTGGCCTACGGTCCCCCTTTCTGGTACCCCCCAGAACCCCTTATGACTTGTGAATCTGATCTTTTTGGTATTAATTCTTTACATTGGCCTTAGTCCTACATGTTTACCAAGTTTCAGAAGGATCGGTTAAAAAATGCCTGCAAAAAGTTTCGGTATGTAATTATTAAGTCTCCCAAACGAAGTTTGGAGACTTATTGTTTTTACTCAGGTTTTTCAGATTTTTTTTACAATGAACTTGTCCGACCGGTTTCTCTGAGATGGTTTTTCAGATCAAAACCATACTTGGTATATGAGTTATTCATGTTATGAAGGTGTGCACAAAGTTTTCGAATTTTTCAAGATGGCCGCCTATTTCAAAATGGCCGACAAAAATCGGCTAATTTTTGGGAATGTTGACCGATTCTGATGAACATTGGTTTCTGGGCTAAACATGATGCTCCGAGTTCAATGGAAAAGACCAAAAATTGTTATCTTGTATAGTTTTTTTTTCATAATTTTTTTTTGTATTTTTTTGAATTTTTGAAAAGTCACATAAAAAATTTAAAAAAAATTCTGAAAAAAAATCAAGTGCTCCTATCAAAAATCTGATTTGATATTTGAAATCAGCATTATAAAAGCTACAAAAAAGGGGTGAGTCATGAAAAAATCTGACCAACGGTTTTCGAGTTATACAGTTTTGAAATTTTTTCCGAAGTGACCCCACCCCTCCTTTGGACCCCCTTAATTTCGCAATGGACCTCTTACATTGAAACCATTACCGTATTGAGTTCAAGTACATGTTAGGCATTTTATAATAGGTATTGTTTATACAGATTGGATTTACTGTTTGAGAGCTATAAGGAGTTTTGTGTGCGAAACCATGGCATTTTGGCCTACGGTCCCCCTTTCTGGTACCCCCCAGAACCCCTTATGACTTGTGAATCTGATCTTTTTGGTATTAATTCTTTACATTGGCCTTAGTCCTACATGTTTACCAAGTTTCAGAAGGATCGGTTAAAAAATGCCTGCAAAAAGTTTCGGTATGTAATTATTAAGTCTCCCAAACGAAGTTTGGAGACTTATTGTTTTTACTCAGGTTTTTCAGATTTTTTTTACAATGAACTTGTCCGACCGGTTTCTCTGAGATGGTTTTTCAGATCAAAACCATACTTGGTATATGAGTTATTCATGTTATGAAGGTGTGCACAAAGTTTTCGAATTTTTCAAGATGGCCGCCTATTTCAAAATGGCCGACAAAAATCGGCTAATTTTTGGGAATGTTGACCGATTCTGATGAACATTGGTTTCTGGGCTAAACATGATGCTCCGAGTTCAATGGAAAAGACCAAAAATTGTTATCTTGTATAGTTTTTTTTTCATAATTTTTTTTTGTATTTTTTTGAATTTTTGAAAAGTCACATAAAAAATTTAAAAAAAATTCTGAAAAAAAATCAAGTGCTCCTATCAAAAATCTGATTTGATATTTGAAATCAGCATTATAAAAGCTACAAAAAAGGGGTGAGTCATGAAAAAATCTGACCAACGGTTTTCGAGTTATACAGTTTTGAAATTTTTTCCGAAGTGACCCCACCCCTCCTTTGGACCCCCTTAATTTCGCAATGGACCTCTTACATTGAAACCATTACCGTATTGAGTTCAAGTACATGTTAGGCATTTTATAATAGGTATTGTTTATACAGATTGGATTTACTGTTTGAGAGCTATAAGGAGTTTTGTGTGCGAAACCATGGCATTTTGGCCTACGGTCCCCCTTTCTGGTACCCCCCAGAACCCCTTATGACTTGTGAATCTGATCTTTTTGGTATTAATTCTTTACATTGGCCTTAGTCCTACATGTTTACCAAGTTTCAGAAGGATCGGTTAAAAAATGCCTGCAAAAAGTTTCGGTATGTAATTATTAAGTCTCCCAAACGAAGTTTGGAGACTTATTGTTTTTACTCAGGTTTTTCAGATTTTTTTTACAATGAACTTGTCCGACCGGTTTCTCTGAGATGGTTTTTCAGATCAAAACCATACTTGGTATATGAGTTATTCATGTTATGAAGGTGTGCACAAAGTTTTCGAATTTTTCAAGATGGCCGCCTATTTCAAAATGGCCGACAAAAATCGGCTAATTTTTGGGAATGTTGACCGATTCTGATGAACATTGGTTTCTGGGCTAAACATGATGCTCCGAGTTCAATGGAAAAGACCAAAAATTGTTATCTTGTATAGTTTTTTTTTCATAATTTTTTTTTGTATTTTTTTGAATTTTTGAAAAGTCACATAAAAAATTTAAAAAAAATTCTGAAAAAAAATCAAGTGCTCCTATCAAAAATCTGATTTGATATTTGAAATCAGCATTATAAAAGCTACAAAAAAGGGGTGAGTCATGAAAAAATCTGACCAACGGTTTTCGAGTTATACAGTTTTGAAATTTTTTCCGAAGTGACCCCACCCCTCCTTTGGACCCCCTTAATTTCGCAATGGACCTCTTACATTGAAACCATTACCGTATTGAGTTCAAGTACATGTTAGGCATTTTATAATAGGTATTGTTTATACAGATTGGATTTACTGTTTGAGAGCTATAAGGAGTTTTGTGTGCGAAACCATGGCATTTTGGCCTACGGTCCCCCTTTCTGGTACCCCCCAGAACCCCTTATGACTTGTGAATCTGATCTTTTTGGTATTAATTCTTTACATTGGCCTTAGTCCTACATGTTTACCAAGTTTCAGAAGGATCGGTTAAAAAATGCCTGCAAAAAGTTTCGGTATGTAATTATTAAGTCTCCCAAACGAAGTTTGGAGACTTATTGTTTTTACTCAGGTTTTTCAGATTTTTTTTACAATGAACTTGTCCGACCGGTTTCTCTGAGATGGTTTTTCAGATCAAAACCATACTTGGTATATGAGTTATTCATGTTATGAAGGTGTGCACAAAGTTTTCGAATTTTTCAAGATGGCCGCCTATTTCAAAATGGCCGACAAAAATCGGCTAATTTTTGGGAATGTTGACCGATTCTGATGAACATTGGTTTCTGGGCTAAACATGATGCTCCGAGTTCAATGGAAAAGACCAAAAATTGTTATCTTGTATAGTTTTTTTTTCATAATTTTTTTTTGTATTTTTTTGAATTTTTGAAAAGTCACATAAAAAATTTAAAAAAAATTCTGAAAAAAAATCAAGTGCTCCTATCAAAAATCTGATTTGATATTTGAAATCAGCATTATAAAAGCTACAAAAAAGGGGTGAGTCATGAAAAAATCTGACCAACGGTTTTCGAGTTATACAGTTTTGAAATTTTTTCCGAAGTGACCCCACCCCTCCTTTGGACCCCCTTAATTTCGCAATGGACCTCTTACATTGAAACCATTACCGTATTGAGTTCAAGTACATGTTAGGCATTTTATAATAGGTATTGTTTATACAGATTGGATTTACTGTTTGAGAGCTATAAGGAGTTTTGTGTGCGAAACCATGGCATTTTGGCCTACGGTCCCCCTTTCTGGTACCCCCCAGAACCCCTTATGACTTGTGAATCTGATCTTTTTGGTATTAATTCTTTACATTGGCCTTAGTCCTACATGTTTACCAAGTTTCAGAAGGATCGGTTAAAAAATGCCTGCAAAAAGTTTCGGTATGTAATTATTAAGTCTCCCAAACGAAGTTTGGAGACTTATTGTTTTTACTCAGGTTTTTCAGATTTTTTTTACAATGAACTTGTCCGACCGGTTTCTCTGAGATGGTTTTTCAGATCAAAACCATACTTGGTATATGAGTTATTCATGTTATGAAGGTGTGCACAAAGTTTTCGAATTTTTCAAGATGGCCGCCTATTTCAAAATGGCCGACAAAAATCGGCTAATTTTTGGGAATGTTGACCGATTCTGATGAACATTGGTTTCTGGGCTAAACATGATGCTCCGAGTTCAATGGAAAAGACCAAAAATTGTTATCTTGTATAGTTTTTTTTTCATAATTTTTTTTTGTATTTTTTTGAATTTTTGAAAAGTCACATAAAAAATTTAAAAAAAATTCTGAAAAAAAATCAAGTGCTCCTATCAAAAATCTGATTTGATATTTGAAATCAGCATTATAAAAGCTACAAAAAAGGGGTGAGTCATGAAAAAATCTGACCAACGGTTTTCGAGTTATACAGTTTTGAAATTTTTTCCGAAGTGACCCCACCCCTCCTTTGGACCCCCTTAATTTCGCAATGGACCTCTTACATTGAAACCATTACCGTATTGAGTTCAAGTACATGTTAGGCATTTTATAATAGGTATTGTTTATACAGATTGGATTTACTGTTTGAGAGCTATAAGGAGTTTTGTGTGCGAAACCATGGCATTTTGGCCTACGGTCCCCCTTTCTGGTACCCCCCAGAACCCCTTATGACTTGTGAATCTGATCTTTTTGGTATTAATTCTTTACATTGGCCTTAGTCCTACATGTTTACCAAGTTTCAGAAGGATCGGTTAAAAAATGCCTGCAAAAAGTTTCGGTATGTAATTATTAAGTCTCCCAAACGAAGTTTGGAGACTTATTGTTTTTACTCAGGTTTTTCAGATTTTTTTTACAATGAACTTGTCCGACCGGTTTCTCTGAGATGGTTTTTCAGATCAAAACCATACTTGGTATATGAGTTATTCATGTTATGAAGGTGTGCACAAAGTTTTCGAATTTTTCAAGATGGCCGCCTATTTCAAAATGGCCGACAAAAATCGGCTAATTTTTGGGAATGTTGACCGATTCTGATGAACATTGGTTTCTGGGCTAAACATGATGCTCCGAGTTCAATGGAAAAGACCAAAAATTGTTATCTTGTATAGTTTTTTTTTCATAATTTTTTTTTGTATTTTTTTGAATTTTTGAAAAGTCACATAAAAAATTTAAAAAAAATTCTGAAAAAAAATCAAGTGCTCCTATCAAAAATCTGATTTGATATTTGAAATCAGCATTATAAAAGCTACAAAAAAGGGGTGAGTCATGAAAAAATCTGACCAACGGTTTTCGAGTTATACAGTTTTGAAATTTTTTCCGAAGTGACCCCACCCCTCCTTTGGACCCCCTTAATTTCGCAATGGACCTCTTACATTGAAACCATTACCGTATTGAGTTCAAGTACATGTTAGGCATTTTATAATAGGTATTGTTTATACAGATTGGATTTACTGTTTGAGAGCTATAAGGAGTTTTGTGTGCGAAACCATGGCATTTTGGCCTACGGTCCCCCTTTCTGGTACCCCCCAGAACCCCTTATGACTTGTGAATCTGATCTTTTTGGTATTAATTCTTTACATTGGCCTTAGTCCTACATGTTTACCAAGTTTCAGAAGGATCGGTTAAAAAATGCCTGCAAAAAGTTTCGGTATGTAATTATTAAGTCTCCCAAACGAAGTTTGGAGACTTATTGTTTTTACTCAGGTTTTTCAGATTTTTTTTACAATGAACTTGTCCGACCGGTTTCTCTGAGATGGTTTTTCAGATCAAAACCATACTTGGTATATGAGTTATTCATGTTATGAAGGTGTGCACAAAGTTTTCGAATTTTTCAAGATGGCCGCCTATTTCAAAATGGCCGACAAAAATCGGCTAATTTTTGGGAATGTTGACCGATTCTGATGAACATTGGTTTCTGGGCTAAACATGATGCTCCGAGTTCAATGGAAAAGACCAAAAATTGTTATCTTGTATAGTTTTTTTTTCATAATTTTTTTTTGTATTTTTTTGAATTTTTGAAAAGTCACAT
This sequence comes from Arcuatula senhousia, assembly GCA_963971305.1. Classification (NCBI taxonomy): domain Eukaryota; kingdom Metazoa; phylum Mollusca; class Bivalvia; order Mytilida; family Mytilidae; genus Arcuatula; species Arcuatula senhousia. The sequence continues at coordinate 53,488,419 of OZ020305.1, forward strand.
AAAAAATTTAAAAAAAATTCTGAAAAAAAATCAAGTGCTCCTATCAAAAATCTGATTTGATATTTGAAATCAGCATTATAAAAGCTACAAAAAAGGGGTGAGTCATGAAAAAATCTGACCAACGGTTTTCGAGTTATACAGTTTTGAAATTTTTTCCGAAGTGACCCCACCCCTCCTTTGGACCCCCTTAATTTCGCAATGGACCTCTTACATTGAAACCATTACCGTATTGAGTTCAAGTACATGTTAGGCATTTTATAATAGGTATTGTTTATACAGATTGGATTTACTGTTTGAGAGCTATAAGGAGTTTTGTGTGCGAAACCATGGCATTTTGGCCTACGGTCCCCCTTTCTGGTACCCCCCAGAACCCCTTATGACTTGTGAATCTGATCTTTTTGGTATTAATTCTTTACATTGGCCTTAGTCCTACATGTTTACCAAGTTTCAGAAGGATCGGTTAAAAAATGCCTGCAAAAAGTTTCGGTATGTAATTATTAAGTCTCCCAAACGAAGTTTGGAGACTTATTGTTTTTACTCAGGTTTTTCAGATTTTTTTTACAATGAACTTGTCCGACCGGTTTCTCTGAGATGGTTTTTCAGATCAAAACCATACTTGGTATATGAGTTATTCATGTTATGAAGGTGTGCACAAAGTTTTCGAATTTTTCAAGATGGCCGCCTATTTCAAAATGGCCGACAAAAATCGGCTAATTTTTGGGAATGTTGACCGATTCTGATGAACATTGGTTTCTGGGCTAAACATGATGCTCCGAGTTCAATGGAAAAGACCAAAAATTGTTATCTTGTATAGTTTTTTTTTCATAATTTTTTTTTGTATTTTTTTGAATTTTTGAAAAGTCACATAAAAAATTTAAAAAAAATTCTGAAAAAAAATCAAGTGCTCCTATCAAAAATCTGATTTGATATTTGAAATCAGCATTATAAAAGCTACAAAAAAGGGGTGAGTCATGAAAAAATCTGACCAACGGTTTTCGAGTTATACAGTTTTGAAATTTTTTCCGAAGTGACCCCACCCCTCCTTTGGACCCCCTTAATTTCGCAATGGACCTCTTACATTGAAACCATTACCGTATTGAGTTCAAGTACATGTTAGGCATTTTATAATAGGTATTGTTTATACAGATTGGATTTACTGTTTGAGAGCTATAAGGAGTTTTGTGTGCGAAACCATGGCATTTTGGCCTACGGTCCCCCTTTCTGGTACCCCCCAGAACCCCTTATGACTTGTGAATCTGATCTTTTTGGTATTAATTCTTTACATTGGCCTTAGTCCTACATGTTTACCAAGTTTCAGAAGGATCGGTTAAAAAATGCCTGCAAAAAGTTTCGGTATGTAATTATTAAGTCTCCCAAACGAAGTTTGGAGACTTATTGTTTTTACTCAGGTTTTTCAGATTTTTTTTACAATGAACTTGTCCGACCGGTTTCTCTGAGATGGTTTTTCAGATCAAAACCATACTTGGTATATGAGTTATTCATGTTATGAAGGTGTGCACAAAGTTTTCGAATTTTTCAAGATGGCCGCCTATTTCAAAATGGCCGACAAAAATCGGCTAATTTTTGGGAATGTTGACCGATTCTGATGAACATTGGTTTCTGGGCTAAACATGATGCTCCGAGTTCAATGGAAAAAAACAAAAATCTTCGCGGTGGATCTCGAAAATATAGTTATATTGGTAGAAAACATGTAAATGGAATGTCATCATAGTTTACAATTTTCTGAAAGTCTTAGCTATTGCAATTTCTATATTTTTTTGTTTTCCATGTGAGACCATTTCACAGCAAAATAAACATTATTCATACACTTTTTGAAATGAGACATAAATTGAGATGATGATGTTGCATTCATTCAACTAAATATTTGCATTGTTATTTCAGCTTATTATAAAGGAATAAATTTGAAAGTTTAAAACCCTGCCTGTCATCATTAATTTCACTTTTTTAGGGACTATGTTAGGGAGGGACCAATTGACCCTCGACCTTCAGCAAGATGGGTGTATTATCTCCCTTTATGTTTTAAAATTATTATTTTCACACTCGTCCTTTTTACAATGGAAAAAATAAAGCTTTATTTTTTTTTCTACAACAATTTTGAACTATTCTCATCTATTGGTTTACAAAAGATCTTTAATAAATATAAAATATTTGCAAATTTTAAAATTTAACTATACCTGTTGCATTATTTCCTATTTACTTATTATATTCAAAATATATTGAATTTTCATGATGATCTTCGAACCTTGGGACAAAGGGAAGCCTTCATTTAGGAGTTGTTACTTTTTTAATCGTTTGGGAGACTTTGTGTGTTGGCATCCCAACACAATCATATCTTGTTATTATTAAGTCGCCCAAAACAAAGTTTGGGAGACTTATTGTTTTTGCACCGTTTCTTATTATTATTATTATTCTTATTATTATTCTTCTGATTCTTTATCGAGAATTTGTCCTCCCTAATACAAGAGAACGGTCCAAGGAAATTGAATAACACTTGTGAGATTGGATAGTGGGTCACTCAAAGTTGTGTAATAAACTTTTAAAATTTTCAAGATGGCCGCCGTTTCAAAATGGCGGCCATCGGAAAAAGTGGGCGGAAAATTTTTTTTCATCGGATCGTCTTGAAAATTGGTCATCTGGGTAAAGCGGGTATGCTGAGCTCAAATCTGCGACCGGATTTGGAATCCGACTTGCGGTTTCAAAATGGCGGCCATTTTACTACACCCGCCCCCCTAAAAACGTCAACTTTGTCCGATTTCAACGAAATTTGATTTCTAGACTTATTTTGATGCACTGATTTGATTGGAACTCTATCCAAGGCGATTTTGGGCGACTTGTGTGTTGGCATCCCAACACAATTATACCTAGTTATTCTTATTAAGTCGCCCAAAACATAGTTTTGGGGACTTATTGTTTTTGCACCGTTTCTTATTATTATTATTAAGTCTCCCAAACGAAGTTTGGAGACTTATTGTTTTTACTCAGGTTTTTCAGATTTTTTTTACAATGAACTTGTCCGACCAGTTTCTCAGAGATGGTTTTTCGGATCAAAACCATACTTGGTATATGAGTTATTCATGTTATGAAGGTGTGCACAAAACTTTCGAATTTTTCAAGATGGCCGCCAATTTCAAAATGGCCGACAAAAATCGGCTTATTTTTGGAAATGTTGACCGATTCTGATGAACATTGGTTTCTGGGCTAAACATGATGCTCCGAGTTCAATGGAATAGACCAAAAATTGCTATCTTGTATAGTTTTTTTTTCATAATTTTTTTTGTATTTTTTTTGAATTTTTGAAAAATCACATAAAAAAATAAAAAAAAATTCTGAAAAAAAATCAAGTTCTCCTATCAAAAATCTGATTTGATATTTGAAATCAGCATTAAAAAAGCTACAAAAAAGGGGTGAGTCATGAAAAAATCTGACCAACGGTTTTCAAGTTATACAGTTTTGAATTTTTTTCCGAAGTGACCCCACCCCTCCTTTGGACCCCCTTAATTTCGCAATGTACCTCTTACATTGAAACGATTACCGTATTGAGTTCAAGTACATGTTAGGCATCTTATAATAGGTATTGTTTATACAGATTGGATTTACTGTTTGAGAGCTATAAGGAGTTTAGTGTGCGAAACCATGGCATTTTGGCCTACGGTCCCCATTTCTGGTACCCCCCAGAACCCCTTATGACTTGTGAATCTGATCTTTTTGGTATTAATTCTTTACATTGGCCTTAGTACTACATGTTTACCAAGTTTCAGAAGGATCGGTTAAAAAATGCCTGCAAAAAGTTTCGGTATGTAATTATTAAGTCTCCCAAACGAAGTTTGGAGACTTATTGTTTTTACTCAGGTTTTTCAGATTTTTTTTACAATGAACTTGTCCGACCAGTTTCTCAGAGATGGTTTTTCGGATCAAAACCATACTTGGTATATGAGTTATTCATGTTATGAAGGTGTGCACAAAACTTTCGAATTTTTCAAGATGGCCGCCAATTTCAAAATGGCCGACAAAAATCGGCTTATTTTTGGAAATGTTGACCGATTCTGATGAACATTGGTTTCTGGGCTAAACATGATGCTCCGAGTTCAATGGAAAAGACCAAAAATTGCTATCTTGTATAGTTTTTTTTTTCATATTTTTTTTTGTATTTTTTTTGAATTTTTGAAAAATCACATAAAAAAATAAAAAAAAATTCTGAAAAAAAATCAAGTTCTCCTATCAAAAATCTGATTTGATATTTGAAATCAGCATTAAAAAAGCTACAAAAAAGGGGTGAGTCATGAAAAAATCTGACCAACGGTTTTCAAGTTATACAGTTTTGAATTTTTTTCCGAAGTGACCCCACCCCTCCTTTGGACCCCCTTAATTTCGCAATGTACCTCTTACATTGAAACGATTACCGTATTGAGTTCAAGTACATGTTAGGCATCTTATAATAGGTATTGTTTATACAGATTGGATTTACTGTTTGAGAGCTATAAGGAGTTTAGTGTGCGAAACCATGGCATTTTGGCCTACGGTCCCCATTTCTGGTACCCCCCAGAACCCCTTATGACTTGTGAATCTGATCTTTTTGGTATTAATTCTTTACATTGGCCTTAGTACTACATGTTTACCAAGTTTCAGAAGGATCGGTTAAAAAATGCCTGCAAAAAGTTTCGGTATGTAATTATTAAGTCTCCCAAACGAAGTTTGGAGACTTATTGTTTTTACTCAGGTTTTTCAGATTTTTTTTACAATGAACTTGTCCGACCAGTTTCTCAGAGATGGTTTTTCGGATCAAAACCATACTTGGTATATGAGTTATTCATGTTATGAAGGTGTGCACAAAACTTTCGAATTTTTCAAGATGGCCGCCAATTTCAAAATGGCCGACAAAAATCGGCTTATTTTTGGAAATGTTGACCGATTCTGATGAACATTGGTTTCTGGGCTAAACATGATGCTCCGAGTTCAATGGAAAAGACCAAAAATTGCTATCTTGTATAGTTTTTTTTTTCATATTTTTTTTTGTATTTTTTTTGAATTTTTGAAAAATCACATAAAAAAATAAAAAAAAATTCTGAAAAAAAATCAAGTTCTCCTATCAAAAATCTGATTTGATATTTGAAATCAGCATTAAAAAAGCTACAAAAAAGGGGTGAGTCATGAAAAAATCTGACCAACGGTTTTCAAGTTATACAGTTTTGAATTTTTTTCCGAAGTGACCCCACCCCTCCTTTGGACCCCCTTAATTTCGCAATGTACCTCTTACATTGAAACGATTACCGTATTGAGTTCAAGTACATGTTAGGCATCTTATAATAGGTATTGTTTATACAGATTGGATTTACTGTTTGAGAGCTATAAGGAGTTCAGTGTGCGAAACCATGGCATTTTGGCCTACGGTCCCCATTTCTGGTACCCCCCAGAACCCCTTATGACTTGTGAATCTGATCTTTTTGGTATTAATTCTTTACATTGGCCTTAGTACTACATGTTTACCAAGTTTCAGAAGGATCGGTTAAAAAATGCCTGCAAAAAGTTTCGGTATGTAATTATTAAGTCTCCCAAACGAAGTTTGGAGACTTATTGTTTTTACTCAGGTTTTTCAGATTTTTTTTACAATGAACTTGTCCGACCAGTTTCTCAGAGATGGTTTTTCGGATCAAAACCATACTTGGTATATGAGTTATTCATGTTATGAAGGTGTGCACAAAACTTTCGAATTTTTCAAGATGGCCGCCAATTTCAAAATGGCCGACAAAAATCGGCTTATTTTTGGAAATGTTGACCGATTCTGATGAACATTGGTTTCTGGGCTAAACATGATGCTCCGAGTTCAATGGAAAAGACCAAAAATTGCTATCTTGTATAGTTTTTTTTTCATAATTTTTTTTGTATTTTTTTTGAATTTTTGAAAAATCACATAAAAAAATTAAAAAAAATTCTGAAAAAAAATCAAGTTCTCCTATCAAAAATCTGATTTGATATTTGAAATCAGCATTAAAAAAGCTACAAAAAAGGGGTGAGTCATGAAAAAATCTGACCAACGGTTTTCAAGTTATACAGTTTTGAATTTTTTTCCGAAGTGACCCCACCCCTCCTTTGGACCCCCTTAATTTCGCAATGTACCTCTTACATTGAAACGATTACCGTATTGAGTTCAAGTACATGTTAGGCATCTTATAATAGGTATTGTTTATACAGATTGGATTTACTGTTTGAGAGCTATAAGGAGTTTAGTGTGCGAAACCATGGCATTTTGGCCTACGGTCCCCATTTCTGGTACCCCCCAGAACCCCTTATGACTTGTGAATCTGATCTTTTTGGTATTAATTCTTTACATTGGCCTTAGTACTACATGTTTACCAAGTTTCAGAAGGATCGGTTAAAAAATGCCTGCAAAAAGTTTCGGTATGTAATTATTAAGTCTCCCAAACGAAGTTTGGAGACTTATTGTTTTTACTCAGGTTTTTCAGATTTTTTTTACAATGAACTTGTCCGACCAGTTTCTCAGAGATGGTTTTTCGGATCAAAACCATACTTGGTATATGAGTTATTCATGTTATGAAGGTGTGCACAAAACTTTCGAATTTTTCAAGATGGCCGCCAATTTCAAAATGGCCGACAAAAATCGGCTTATTTTTGGAAATGTTGACCGATTCTGATGAACATTGGTTTCTGGGCTAAACATGATGCTCCGAGTTCAATGGAAAAGACCAAAAATTGCTATCTTGTATAGTTTTTTTTTCATAATTTTTTTTGTATTTTTTTTGAATTTTTGAAAAATCACATAAAAAAATTAAAAAAAATTCTGAAAAAAAATCAAGTTCTCCTATCAAAAATCTGATTTGATATTTGAAATCAGCATTAAAAAAGCTACAAAAAAGGGGTGAGTCATGAAAAAATCTGACCAACGGTTTTCAAGTTATACAGTTTTGAATTTTTTTCCGAAGTGACCCCACCCCTCCTTTGGACCCCCTTAATTTCGCAATGTACCTCTTACATTGAAACGATTACCGTATTGAGTTCAAGTACATGTTAGGCATCTTATAATAGGTATTGTTTATACAGATTGGATTTACTGTTTGAGAGCTATAAGGAGTTTAGTGTGCGAAACCATGGCATTTTGGCCTACGGTCCCCATTTCTGGTACCCCCCAGAACCCCTTATGACTTGTGAATCTGATCTTTTTGGTATTAATTCTTTACATTGGCCTTAGTACTACATGTTTACCAAGTTTCAGAAGGATCGGTTAAAAAATGCCTGCAAAAAGTTTCGGTATGTAATTATTAAGTCTCCCAAACGAAGTTTGGAGACTTATTGTTTTTACTCAGGTTTTTCAGATTTTTTTTACAATGAACTTGTCCGACCAGTTTCTCAGAGATGGTTTTTCGGATCAAAACCATACTTGGTATATGAGTTATTCATGTTATGAAGGTGTGCACAAAACTTTCGAATTTTTCAAGATGGCCGCCAATTTCAAAATGGCCGACAAAAATCGGCTTATTTTTGGAAATGTTGACCGATTCTGATGAACATTGGTTTCTGGGCTAAACATGATGCTCCGAGTTCAATGGAAAAGACCAAAAATTGCTATCTTGTATAGTTTTTTTTTCATAATTTTTTTTGTATTTTTTTTGAATTTTTGAAAAATCACATAAAAAAATTAAAAAAAATTCTGAAAAAAAATCAAGTTCTCCTATCAAAAATCTGATTTGATATTTGAAATCAGCATTAAAAAAGCTACAAAAAAGGGGTGAGTCATGAAAAAATCTGACCAACGGTTTTCAAGTTATACAGTTTTGAATTTTTTTCCGAAGTGACCCCACCCCTCCTTTGGACCCCCTTAATTTCGCAATGTACCTCTTACATTGAAACGATTACCGTATTGAGTTCAAGTACATGTTAGGCATCTTATAATAGGTATTGTTTATACAGATTGGATTTACTGTTTGAGAGCTATAAGGAGTTTAGTGTGCGAAACCATGGCATTTTGGCCTACGGTCCCCATTTCTGGTACCCCCCAGAACCCCTTATGACTTGTGAATCTGATCTTTTTGGTATTAATTCTTTACATTGGCCTTAGTACTACATGTTTACCAAGTTTCAGAAGGATCGGTTAAAAAATGCCTGCAAAAAGTTTCGGTATGTAATTATTAAGTCTCCCAAACGAAGTTTGGAGACTTATTGTTTTTACTCAGGTTTTTCAGATTTTTTTTACAATGAACTTGTCCGACCAGTTTCTCAGAGATGGTTTTTCGGATCAAAACCATACTTGGTATATGAGTTATTCATGTTATGAAGGTGTGCACAAAACTTTCGAATTTTTCAAGATGGCCGCCAATTTCAAAATGGCCGACAAAAATCGGCTTATTTTTGGAAATGTTGACCGATTCTGATGAACATTGGTTTCTGGGCTAAACATGATGCTCCGAGTTCAATGGAAAAAAAACAAAAATCTTCTCAGTGGATCTCGAAAATATAGTTATATTGGTAGAAAACATGTAAATGGAATGTCATCATAGTTGACAATTTTCTGAAAGTCTCATTGCATTTTCTATATATTTTTTGTTTTCCATGTGAGACCATTTCACAGCAAAATAAACATTATTCATACACTTTTTAAAATGAGACATAAATATCTGAGATGATGAGGCTGCATTCATTAAACTAAATATTTACATTGTGATTTCAGCTTATTACATGTATAATGGAATAAACTTGAAAGTTTAAAACCCTGCCTGTCATCATTAATTTCACTTTTTTAGGAACTATGTTAGGGAGGGACCAATTGACCCTTGACCTTCAGGAAGATGGGTGTATTATCTCCCTTTATGTTTTAAAATTATTATTTTCACACTTGTCCTTTTTACAATGGAAAAAATAAAGCTCTATTTCTTTTTCTAGAACAATGTTGAACTATTCTCATTTATTGGTTTACAAAATATTTCTAATAAATATAAAATATTTGCAAATTTAAAAATTTAACTATACCTGTTGCATTATTTTCTATTTACTTATGATATTCAAAAAATATTAAAAATTTCATGATGATCTTCGAAAATTGGGACAAAGGGAAGCCTTTATTTTGGAGTCATTACTTTTTTAATCGTTTGGGAGACTTTGTGTGTTGGCATCCCAACACAATCATATCTTGTTATTATTATTATTATTCTTCTGATTCTTTATCGTAAAGTTGTCCTCCCTAATACAAGAAAATGGTCCAAGGAAATTGAATAACACTTGTGAGATTGGATAGTGGGTCACTCAAAGTTGTGTAATGCACTTTTTAAATTTTCAAGATGGCCGCCGTTTCAAAATGGCGGCCATCGGAAAAAGTGGGCGGAAATTTTTTTTTCATCGGATCGTCTTGAAAATTGGTCATCTGGGTAAAGCGGGTATGCTGAACTCAAATCTGCGACCGGATTTGGAATCCGACTAACGGTTTCAAAATGGCGGCCATTTTACTACACCCGCCCCCCTAAAAACGTCAACTTTGTCCAATTTCAACGAAATTTGATTTCTAGACTTATTTTGATGCACTGATTTGAATGGAACTCTATCCAAGGCGATTTTGGGCGACTTGTGTGTTGGCATCCCAACACAATTATACCTAGTTATTATTCTTCTGATTCTTTATCGAGAATTTGTCCTCCCTAATACAAGAAAACGGTTCAAGGAAATTGAATAACACTTTTTGGATTGGATAGTGGGTCACTCAAAGTTGTGTAATGCACTTTTAAAATTTTCAAGATGGCCGCCGTTTCAAAATGGCGGCCGTCGGAAAAAGTGGGCGGAAATTTTTTTTTCATCGGATCGTCTTGAAAATTAGTCATCTGGGTAAAGCGGGTATGCTGAGCTCAAATCTGCGACCGGATTTGAAATCCGACTTACAGTTTCAAAATGGCGGCCATTTTACTACACCCGCCCCCCTGAAAATGTCAACTTAGTCCGATTTCAACGAAATTTGATTTCTAGACTTATTTTGACGCACTGATTTGAATGGAACTCTATCCAAGGCGATTTTGGGCGACTTGTGTGTTGGCATCCCAACACAATTATACCTAGTTATTAAGTCGCCCAAAACAAAGTTTGGGAGACTTATTGTTTTTGCACCGTTTCTTATTATTATTATTAAGTCGCCCAAAACAAAGTTTGGGAGACTTATTGTTTTTGCACCGTTTCTTATTATTATTATTATTATTATTTTTCTTATTATTATTATTATTCTTCTGATTCTTTATCGAGAATTTGTCCTCCCTTATACAAGAAAACAGTCCAAGGAAATTCAATAACACTTGTGAGATTGGATAGTGGGTCACTCAAAGTTGTGTAATGCACTTTTAAAATTTTCAAGATGGCCGCCGTTTCAAAATGGCGGCCATCGGAAAAAGTGGGCGGAAATTTTTTTTTCATCGGATCGTCTTGAAAATTGGTCATCTGGGTAAAGCGGGTATGCTGAGCTCAAATCTGCGACCGGATTTGAAATCCGACTTCCGGTTACAAAATGGCGGCCATTTTACTACACCCGCCCCCCTAAAAACGTCAACTTTGTCCGATTTCAACGAAATTTGATTTCTAGACTTATTTTGATGCACTGATTTGAATGGAACTCTATCCAAGGCGATTTTGGGCGACTTGTGTGTTGGCATCCCAACACAATTATACCTAGTTATTATTATTTTTCTTATTATTATTATTAAGTCGCCCAAAACAAAGTTTGGGAGACTTATTGTTTTTGCACCGTTTCTTATTATTATTATTATTATTATTCTTCTGATTCTTAATCATGAAGCTGTCCTCCCTAATACAAGAAAACGGTTCAAGGAAATTGAATAACACTTGTTGGATTGGATAGTGGGTTACCTAAAGGTGTGCAATCAAGTTTTGAAATTTTTAAGATGGCCGCCGTTTCAAAATGGCGGCCGTCGGAAAAAGTGGGCGGAAATTTTTTTTTCATCGGATCGTCTTGAAAATTTGTCATCTGGGTAAAACGGGTATGCTGAATTCAAATCTGCGACCAGATTTGAAATCCGACTTCCGGTTTCAAAATGGCGGCCATTTTACTACACCCGCCCCCCTTAGAAATGTGAACTATGTCCGATTTCAATGAAATTTTATTTCTATACATATTTTATTGCACTGAATGGGAAGAAAAAGTATCAAAGGCGATTTTGGGCGACTTGTGTGTTGGCATCCCAACACAAATTATAGCTAGTTATTATTATTATTATTATTCTGATTCTTTATCGTAAAGTTGTCCTCCCTAATACAAGAAAATGGTCCAAGGAAATTGAATAACACTTGTGAGATTGGATAGTGGGTCACTCAAAGTTGTGTAATGCACTTTTAAAATTTTCAAGATGGCCGCCGTTTCAAAATGGCGGCCATCGGAAAAAGTGGGCGGAAAATTTTTTTTCATCCGATCGTCTTGAAAATTGGTCATCTGGGTAAAACGGGTATGCTGAACTCAAATCTGCGACCGGATTTGAAATCCGAATTACGATTTTAAAATGGCGGCCATTTTACTACACCCTCCCCCCTAAAAACGTCAACTTTGTCCGATTTCAACGAAGTTTGATTTCTAGACTTATTTTGATGCACTGATTTGAATGGAACTCTATCCAAGGCAATTTTGGGCGACTTGTGTGTTGGCATCCCAACACAATTATACCTAGTTATTCTTCTGATTCTTTATCGAGAATTTGTCCTCCCTAATACAAGAAAACGGTCCAAGGAAATTGAATTACACTTGTGAGATTGGATAGTGGGTCACTCAAAGTTGTGTAATGCACTTTTAAAATTTTCAAGATGGCCGCCGTTTCAAAATGGCGGCCGTCCGAAAAAGTGGGCGGAAATTTTTTTTTTGTCGGATCGTCTTGAAAATTGGTCATCTGGGTAAAGCGGGTATGCTGAGTTCAAATCTGCGACCGGATTTGAAATCCGACTTCCGGTGTTAAAATGGCGGCCATTTTACTACACCCGCCCCCCTTAAAAATGTGAACTTTGTCCGATTTCAATGAAATTTGATTTCTATACATATTTTATTGTACTTAATGAGAAGAAATAGTATCCAAGGCGATTTTGGGCGACTTGTGTGTTGGCATCCCAACACAAATTATAGCTAGTTATTATTATTATTAAGTCGCCCAAAACATAGTTTTGGGGACTTATTGTTTTTGCACCGTTTCTTATTATGTCCCCGACCACGAAGTGTCGTCGGGGACATATTGTTTTTACTCCGTTTCTTATTTTTCTTATTATTATTATTCTTTTTTCTTTTTCTTCCGTCAACCTGATGCATGAACTTGTCCGGACTTCTTCTCGGAAACGGGTGGACGGATCGATCTGAAACTTGGAGGGGTGATAGGTCCCAAGGTCATTCGGGTTAGTTGGGATTTTCGATTTCAAAATGGTCGCCGTTTCCATGGAAACCGGATTTGTTCTAGATACCGGACATCGCCATATCTCGGAAACCTAGGTGGTCAGGACCTTGAAACTTGGTATGTTTGTAGAGCTTGATTAGTACTACTAAATAAGCGAAAAAAATTCGGAAGCGGTATTTACGGTTTTCGAGATATAAATGAAAATGTGATTTTAAAGGGAGATAATCGGGTCCAAACTTTTCAAAAAATTTCAAAGTGGTCTGATTTTGATGAAAATTGGTATACTGATAGATTATGGTGTTGCGAGTAATATTCTATATCTAAAATTAAAATTTGACGATGGCGGCCATTTTGAATCCAAGATGGCCGCCAAAATTTCAAAGTGGTCTAATTTTGATGAAAATTGGTATACTGATAGATTATGGTGTTGCGAGTAATATTCTATATCTAAAATTAAAATTTGACGATGGCGGCCATTTTGAATCCAAGATGGCCGCCAAAATTTCAAAGTGGTCTGATTTTGATGAAAATTGGTATACTGATAGATTATGGTGTTGCGAGTAATATTCTATACCTAAAATTAAAATTTGACGATGGCGGCCATTTTGAATCCAAGATGGCCGCCAAAACTTCAAAGTGCTTCTATTAACATGAAAATTGATATTTAGGGGTATTTTGACATGCTGAAGAGAATAAACTCGGTATCACAGACATTAAATGAGAACGGGAGGGGACATCCCATGTTTCGCGAAACATAAGTTTTAATTATTATTATTATTATTATTCTTCTGATTCTTAATCGTAAAGCTGTCCTCCCTAATACAAGAAAACGGTTCAAGGAAATTGAATAACACTTGTTGGATTGGATAGTGGGTTACCTAAAGGCGTGCAATCAAGTTTTGAAATTTTCAAGATGGCCGCCGTTTCAAAATGGCGGCCATCGGAAAAAGTGGGCGGAAATTTTTTTTTCATCGGATCGTTTTGAAAATTGGTCATCTGGGTAAAGCGGGTATGCTGAGTTCAAATCTGCGACCGGATTTGAAATCCGACTTACGGTTTTAAAATGGCGGCCATTTTACTACACCCGCCCCCCTTAAAAATGTGAACTTTGTCCGATTTCAATGAAATTTGATTTCTATACATATTTTATTGTACTGAATGGGAAGAAATAGTATCTAAGGCGATTTTGGGCGACTTGTGTGTTGGCATCCCAACACAAATTATAGCTAGTTATTCTTATTATTATTATTATTCTTCTGATTCTTTATCGTAAAGTTGTCCTCCCTAATACAAGAAAACGGTTCAAGGAAATTGAATAACACTTTTTGGATTGGATAGTGGGTCACTCAAAGTTGTGTAATGCACTTTTAAAATTTTCAAGATGGCCGCCGTTTCAAAATGGCGGCCGTCGGAAAAAGTGGGCGGAAAATTTTTTTTCATCGGATCGTCTTGAAAATTGGTCATCTGGGTAAAGCGGGTATGCTGAGCTCAAATCTGCGACCGGATTTGAAATCCGACTTACAGTTTCAAAATGGCGGCCATTTTACTACACCCGCCCCCCTGAAAATGTCAACTTAGTCCGATTTCAACGAAATTTGATTTCTAGACTTATTTTGACGCACTGATTTGAATGGAACTCTATCCAAGGCGATTTTGGGCGACTTGTGTGTTGGCATCCCAACACAATTATACCTAGTTATTATGTCCCCGACCACGAAGTGTCGTCGGGGACATATTGTTTTTACTCCGTTTCTTATTTTTCTTATTATTATGTCCCCGACCACGAAGTGTCGTCGGGGACATATTGTTTTTACTCCGTTTCTTATTTTTCTTATTATTATGTCCCCGAACACGAAGTGTCGGGGACATATTGTTTTTGCTCGGTTTCTTATTATTATTATTATTATTATTATTATGTCCCCGAACACGAAGTGTCGGGGACATATTGTTTTTGCTCGGTTTCTTATTATTATTATTATTAAGTCGCCCAAAACAAAGTTTGGGAGACTTATTGTTTTTGCACCGTTTCTTATTATTATTATTATTATTATTCTTCTGATTCTTTATCGTAAAGCTGTCCTCCCTAATACAAGAAAACGGTCCAAGGAAATTGAATAACACTTGTGAGATTGGATAGTGGGTCACACAAAGTTGTGTAATGCACTTTTAAAATTTTCAACATGGCCGCCGTTTCAAAATGGCGGCCGTCCGAAAAAGTGGGCGGAAAATTTTTTTTCATCGGATCGTCTTGAAAATTGGTCATCTGGGTAAAGCGGGAATGCTGCATTCAAATCTGCGACCGGATTTGAAATCCAACTTCCGGTTTTAAAATGGCGGCCATTTTACTACACCCGCCCCCCTTAGAAATGTGAACTTTGTCCGATTTCAATGAAATTTGATTTCTAGACTTATTTTGATGCACTGATTTGAATGGAACTCTAACCAAGGCGATTTTGGGCGACTTGTGTGTTGGCATCCCAACACAATTATACCTAGTTATTATTATTATTATTATTATTATTATTATTTTTCTCGGTATTCTGGACCGTGAACTTGTCCACCTCATTTTTTCCACATCTTTTAAGGTAGGAAGCTGAAACTTCATAAATCAAGAGTATGGAATGGGAGATTGTGCTTTTTGTATTTTTCGTCGAAATCGAACGACCCCTTATAGGTCAAAAAAGGGCCTCAAAATGGCTCCTCGAAACCGAAGTTGAATTTTTCCTGGCATTTCTGATCCGGCAGGGTTAGGAAAAATTCCTTTATAGGGTAAGTGCGGACATTTAATACCTTTCATTTTAAAAAAAAATTTTGAAAATCGGACTTACCGTTTTCAAAATTTTGCAAAAAATCGAAATTTATTTTTTTGGTAAGATTGAGTTATCTTTCTTTGTATTTTGTATTTTGTAATAGTAATGTAAAAATTCTTAACTTTGTTATTTCTTAATGAAAATTGGTTTTTAAGGTAATATTGGTATGCCGAGTTCATTTTTGGTATCGAAAAATTTTTTTGGCGGCCATTTTCAAAATGGCGGTTAAAATTTCCCGCCAAAATTTAAACTTGCTCCGATTTTGATGAAAATTGGTATATAAGGTAATAATAGTATGGCGAGATGATTTTTGACATCAACATTTTTTAATCGTCGGCCACTTTCAAAATGGCCGCCATTTCCCGCCAAAATTAAAGTTACTCCGATTTTGACGAAAATTGGTATATAAGGTAATAGTGGAATGGCGAGATGATTTTTGACATCAAAATTTTTTTTATCGTCGGCCATTTTTAAAATGGCAAAATGGCCGCCATTTCCCGCCAAAATTAAAGTTACTCCGATTTTGACGAAAATTGGTATATAAGGTAATAGTGGTATGGCGAGATGATTTTTGACATCTAAATTTTTCTATCGTCGGCCATTTTCAAAATGGTCGCCATTTCCCGCCAAAATTAAAGTTATTCCGATTTTAATGAAAATTAATATACAGGGTAATTGTGGTATGGGGAGTTCATTTTTAGCATCAAATTTTGTTTATGGTCCGATGCAACAGCTTTTGGATGCGACTGTGTGACTCTTCTCGACTATATGAGATTAAGGGAGAATAATATCTCATATGGATGTCAACCAAAAGCTTCTCCGTAACGTTTTTAGCATTTCATTGAAGAGTGGCTCCATTGTAGAGGACGAGAGCGGTAGTTATGCTCGCTAGTCACTACAATAGTTTACAAGTACGCTACCAATGCTTGTAAAAAGGGTGCTTCAATGGAATGATAAGAGCGTCATTGCTTAAACAGGGTTCCAACAAAAGCCAGAAATATTGTCAAAGAGGGGTACGTGAGGGGACATGTATGTGACTCGCTTGCGATCACAATTAGAACTAGTTATTATTATTATTATTATTATTTTTCTCGGTATTCTGGACCGTGAACTTGTCCACCTCATTTTTTCGACATCTTTTAAGGTAGGAAGCTGAATCTTCATATATCAAGAGTATGGAATGGGAGATTGTGCTTTTTGTATTTTTCGTCTAAATCGAACGACTCCTTATAGGTCAAAAAAGGGCCTCAAAATGGCTCCTCGAAACCGAAGTTGAATTTTAACCTGGCATTTCTGATCCGGCAGAGGTAGGACAAATTCCTTTATGGGGTAAGTGTGGACTTTCAATACCTTTCATTTAAAAAAAAAAATTTGAAAATCGGACTTACGGTTTTCAAAATTTTTGCAAAAAATCGAAATTTAATTTTTTTGTCATATTGAGTTATCTTTCTTTGTACCTTGTATTTTGTAATAGTAATGTTTTGTTATTTCTTAATGAAAATTGGTTTACAAGGTAATAGTGGTATGCCGAGTTCATTTTTGGTATCGAAAATTTTTTTTGGCGGCCATTTTCAAAATGGCGGCTAAAATTTCCCGCCAAAATTTAAACTTGCTCCGATTTTGATGAAAATTGGTATATAAGGTAATAGTGGTATGGCGAGATGATTTTTGACATCAAAATTTTTCTATCGTCGGCCATTTTCAAAATGGCCGCCATTTCCCGCCAAAATTAAAGTTACTCCGATTTTGACGAAAATTGGTATATAAGGTAATAGTGGTATGGCGAGATGATTTTTGACATCGAATTTTTTTTATAGTCGGCCATTTTCAAAAGGGCCAACGTTTCCCGCCAAAATTAAAGTTACACCAATTTTGATGAAAATCGGTATTTGAGGTAATAGTGGTATGCTGAGTTGATTTTCGGAATGAATTTTTTTTTATCGTCGGCCATTTTCTAAATGGCCGCCGTTTCCCGCCAAAATTAAAGTTACTCTGATTTTCATGAAAACTCGTATATAAGGTAACAGTGGTATGGCGAGATGATTTTTTGACATTGAAATTTATTTATGGTCGGCCATTTTAAAAATGGCCACTGTTTCCCGCCAAAATTAAACTTACTCCGATTTTAATGAAAATTAATATACAGGGTAATTGTGGTATGGGGAGTTCATTTTTAGCATCAAATTTTGTTTATGGTCCGATGCAACAGCTTTTGGATGCGACTGTGTGATTCTTCTCGACTATATGAGATTAAGGGAGAATAATATCTCATATGGATGTCAACCAAAAGCTTCTCCGTAACGTTTTTAGCATTTCATTGAAGAGTGGCTCCATTGTAGAGGACGAGAGCGGTAGTTATGCTCGCTAGTCACTACAATAGTTTACAAGTACGCTACCAATGCTTGTAAAAAGGGTGCTTCAATGGAATGATAAGGGCGTCATTGCTTAAACAGGGTTCCCACAAAAGCCAGAAATATTGTCAAAGAGGGGTACGTGAGGGGACATGTATGTGACTCGCTTGCGATCACAATTAGAACTAGTTATTATTATTATTATTATACTTTTTTCTTTTTCTTCCGTCAACCTGATGCACGAACTTGTCCGGCTATCTCCTCGGAAACGGGTCGACCGATCGAGATGAAACTTGGAGGGGTGATAGGT
Source organism: Arcuatula senhousia (assembly GCA_963971305.1). NCBI lineage: Eukaryota > Metazoa > Mollusca > Bivalvia > Mytilida > Mytilidae > Arcuatula > Arcuatula senhousia. Next base: position 53,506,282 of record OZ020305.1, read on the forward strand.
CCCAAGGTCCTACGGTGTTTTTTGCGGTTTATAATTTCAAAATGGCCGCCATTTCCAAGATGGCCGCCAAAAACGCCAAAAAGTGTAAACATTGTCCGATTTCAACGTAACTTGGTATACAGGGTATATGGGTGATGGCGACTCACTGCGCTTTGTCGGAATTTCCGTATTGGTCGCCATTTTCAAGATGGCCGCCGAAAATGGCGAAAAATGTTAACATTGTCCGATTTGAACAAAACTTGGTATACAGGGTATATGGGTTATGGCGACTCACGGGGCATTGTCGGAATTTCTGTAATGGCCGCCATTTTCAAAATGGCCGCCGAAAATCGCAAAAAATGTAAACATTGTCCGATTTCAACGAAACTTGGTATACAGGGTATAAGGGTGATGGCGACTGACGGTGCATTGTCGGAATTTATGTAATGGCCGCCATTTTCAAGATGGCCGCCGAAAATTGCGAAAAATGTAAACATTGTCCGATTTCAACGAAACTTGGTATCCAGGATATATGGGTGATGGCGACTCACAGCGCATTGTTGGAATTTCCGTAATGGCTGCAATTTTCAAGATGGCCGCTGAAAATCACGAAAAATGTAAACATTGTCCAATTTTAACGAAAACTTGGTACACAGGGTATATGGGTGATGGCGACTCACGGCACATTGTCGGAATTTCTGTTGAAAAGAACAGACATTAAATGAGAACGGGAGGGGACATCCCACGTTTCGGGAAACGTAAATTTTAATTATGTCTCCCAAACACTATGTGTTGGGAGACATATTGCTTTTACTCTGTTTCTTATTATTAAGTCGCCCAAAACAAAGTTTGGGAGACTTATTGTTTTTGCACCGTTTCTTATTATTATTATTATTATTATTCTTCTGATTCTTTATCGTAAAGCTGTCCTCCCTAATACAAGAAAACGGTCCAAGGAAATTGAATAACACTTGTGAGATTGGATAGTGGGTCACACAAAGTTGTGTAATGCACTTTTAAAATTTTCAACATGGCCGCCGTTTCAAAATGGCGGCCGTCCGAAAAAGTGGGCGGAAAATTTTTTTTCATCGGATCGTCTTGAAAATTGGTCATCTGGGTAAAGCGGGTATGCTGCATTCAAATCTGCGACCGGATTTGAAATCCAACTTCCGGTTTTAAAATGGCGGCCATTTTACTACACCCGCCCCCCTTAGAAATGTGAACTTTGTCCGATTTCAATGAAATTTGATTTCTAGACTTATTTTGATGCACTGATTTGAATGGAACTCTAACCAAGGCGATTTTGGGCGACTTGTGTGTTGGCATCCCAACACAATTATACCTAGTTATTATTATTCTTTTTTTTCTTCTTTCTTCCGGACATGAAACTGTCCGCAAGGTTTTTTGAAAACGACAAAATGGAATTGCACGAAACTTTGTATGATGGTAGATTGGTTATTGGAGGTGTGCACAGTCACTTTGAAATTTTCAAGATGGCCGCCATTTTCAAAATGGCCGCCACGGCAAAAGGGTACCCTAAAATTATCTCGGAAACTACTGAATGGATTTTAATGAAATTTGGTATGTGAGTAGAGGGTTATGAGTAGACTTGATACGTAAAATAAAAATTTTCAAAATGGCCGCCATTTTCAAAATGGCCGCCACCAAAAAAGCAAAAATTGCAAAAATGCTTCGATTTTAACAAAATTTTGTATCTAGGGGTTTTAAAGGATGGCAAATAAGAATACACTATCAAAAATTTATTCGTTTGGGAGACATTTTTGTGTTGGGCATCCCCAACACAGTCAGCACTAGTTATTATTATTATACTTTTTTCTTTTTCTTCCGTCAACCTGATGCACGAACTTGTCCGGCTATCTCCTCGGAAATGGGTGGACCGATCGATATGAAACTTGGAGGGGTGATAGGTCCCAAGGTCCTATGGTGTATCTTGCGGTTTATAATTTCAAAATGGCCGCCATTTCCAAGATGGCCGCCAAAAATGGCGAAAAATGTAAACATTGTCCGATTTCAACGAAATTTGGTATAGAGGGTATAACGGTGATGGCGACTGATGGCGCGTTGTCGGAATTTCTGTAATGGCCGCCATTTTCAAGATGGCCGCCGAAAATCGCGAAAAATGTAAACATTGTCCGATTTCAACGAAACTTGGTATACAGGGTATACGGGTGATGGCGACTGACGGCGCATTGTCGGAATTTCTGTAATGGCCGCCATTTTCAAGATGGCCGCCGAAAATCGCGAAAAATGTAAACATTGTTCGATTTCAACGAAACTTGGTATACAGGATATATGGGTGATGGCGACTCACATCGCATTGTCGGAATTTCCGCAATGGCTGCCATTTTCAAGATGGCCGCCGAAAATCACGAAAAATGTAAACATTGTCCAATTTTAACGAAACTTGGTACACAGGGTATATGGGTGATGGCGACTCATATTAAATGAGAACGGGAGGGGACATCCCACGTTTCGGGAAACGTAAATTTTAATTATACTTTTTTCTTTTTCTTCCGTCAACCTGATGCACGAACTTGTCCGACTATCTCCTCGGACATAGGTGGACCGATCGATTTTAAACTTGGAGGGGTGATAGGTCCCAAGGTCCTACAGTGTTTTTTGCGATTTATAATTTCAAAATGGCCGCCATTTCCAAGATGGCCGCCAAAAACCGAAAAACTATTACCTTATTTTTCTTGGAAACCACATGATGAAATTCAACGAAACTTGGTATACATGTTCAGAAACATAATTGGAAACTTTTTGGGCAAAAAAAATTTTCGCGAGTGGTGGCCATTTTGAAAAATGGCCGAAAAAGAGCGAAAAATGAAAACATTGTTCGATTCCAACGAAACTTGGTATATAGGGTATATGGGTGATGGCGATTCACGGCGCATTGTCGAATTTCCGTTTTGGTCGCCATTTTCAAGATGGCCGCCGAAAATGGCGAAAAATGTAAACATTGTCCGATTTCAATGAAACTTGGTATACAGGGTATATGGGTGATGGCGACTGACGGCACATTGTTGGAATTTCTGTAATGACCGCCGTTTTCAAGATGGCCGCTAAAAAAATCACGAAAAATGTAAACATTGTCCGATTTCAACAAAACTTGGTATACAGGATATATGGGTGATGGGGACTCACAGCGCATTGTCGGAATTTCCGTAATGGCTGCCATTTTCAAGATGGCCGCCGAAAATCGCGAAAAATGTAAACATTGTCCAATTTTAACGAAACATGGTACACAGGGTATTTGGGTGATGGCGACTCACGGCGCATTGTCGGAAATCTGTTGAAGAGGACAGACATTATATGAGAACGGGAGGGGACATCCCACGTTTCGGGAAACGTAAATTTTAATTATTCTTATTTCAATTTCCTATTTATAGATCTAAAGTTTGTCCGACATATCTCGTAAAAACGCTTTGGCGAATCAAGATGAAACCTTTTTAGATGGTTAGGGGGTCACTCATAGATGGGCCATCGACTTTTAAAATTTTCAAGATGGCCGCCATTTCAAAATGGCCGCCTGCGGAAAAAAGGGGCGGAAAATTTTTTTTCGTCTGATCGTCTTGAAAATGGGTTATCTGGGTAAAGTGGGTATGCTGATTATCATGGTGCGACCGGATTTTTTCTACGACCTGCCAATTTTTGGCAATTTGCCACCGAAATCGCCAAAAACTCGACTTTGTCAAATATCCATGAAAATTGTTATACTAGATAAAATGATTATGCTGATCACCATTGGGCAAGCACGGTTCTTCAATAAGTAACCAATTTTTGGCAATCCGCCAAAAAAAATGGCAATCTGCCAAAAGTCGCCAAAAATTTAAATTTGTCCAAATTACATAAAAATTTGTATACAATGTAAATTTGATATGCTGATCATCATGAGGCAAGTAAAATGTTTCTATGATTAGCCATGTTTTGGTATTTTGCAATCCGCCAAAATTTGGGGACGGGAGGGGACTTTTATGTGACTTGCTTGCAATCACAATTATAGCTAGTTTTTTTTACTATGTGTTTCAAAATTGGTTAGGGCGCACCATGGGCATTGATTACAAGTACAATTATGTTAAAAAGAAACATTTGTGTATTTCATATTTCAAAGTATTTTAGGATTTTTGTTGAAAAAAAAACAACTCTGTGTTATGATAAAAAAAAATTGTTTTCCTTGAAAATAATTAGGTAAATATTTTAGTTACTGTATACAAAGTAATTTCTATATTATTTCATTTGATAAATAGTATGTCAGTTTACTTTTCTTTCAGAGCAAAGAAAAAATCAAAACACTATCACAAAAAGTTTTGCACTGAAATGAAATCTCTGGTTTGACATTTTCAATCTTTGGGTAAAGTGCCTTTGACGTGTCAGGCATAGTAAAATTTATTGTCTTGAACTTTGTTGTTATTTGTATTTCTTAATACACAAAGCAAACGTGTCAAACAGACACAGTACTACTTACCCAGATTTTAATCTTTTTTTTTTAATGGAAAGAAGAAGAGTGGAACAAGTACATAAGTTAAACTTACATCTGAACGGCTCTCCTTCTGAGACATAGAAAACATCTTCATCCCTGAAAATACAGGCCAATACAGCTTTTATCTAGATACATGCATGTATTTTATATCTCAAAGTACATGTATATTTAAGACTTTTTGATGATAAAAATAGAAGCAATGTAATCATATAAAACAATTTGATTTGTTTTAATAAGTATATTTTACCAATTTTATCAGAAATGTTAGATACAACATTAGTGTCCCTTTAGATGGAATGTTAAAAATGTTAGGCCTTTTGGGAAATGATCATCTCCTCCAAATGTCTTCCTTTGTTGCTAGTGTAATAATGGACAAAATTTTATAGTTACAATTTATAAAAATAAAAAGCTTCGCCGAGCGCAGCATGATACGACCGCAACACGTTGAACCCTGTACCTTTTAGGCCCAATATGGATAGTCAATTGCTCTGGACACATGCAGCCCATGGTGGCATGACAAAGGTTTTTGACACATGCCTTCTTTGGTGGACTTTCCACCCACACACATTTTACAAGGAATTCATTAGATTTTAACTATTTTAAAAGCAAATGGAAAAAAATTATACTTGCAATATCATATTTATAACATTTCAATATCCCCGCTCAATTTTATATTAAGAAATAGACCCTATTTTTGGTTAATCTATTATCATTTGATGTTTTTTTATGCAATAAAAAAGTTTTGATTTTGGCCCCTATAGGCCCTAATTACGTAACAGGGGGGGGGAGAGTGGTCGCAAAAATTAATTCTCAATTATGCATATGCTATTTGACAAGAAAAAGTTTCGATTTTGGCCCCTAATTACGTAATAGGGGAAAAGGGGGGTGTTGCAAAATTTCATTCTTAATTTTGTATCCCCTATTTGAGGAGAACAAACATTTTGTATCCCCTATTTGACGAGAACAAACATGCAAAAAAAATTTTCAAAATCGGACCACAAATAAAGTTTTCGATTTTGGCCCCTAACTACATAACGCGGAAAAAAACGGGCATGAAAATTCATCAGGTTCATTCTTTTATTGTAAGAAACATTCCTGGCAAATTTCACAGCAATAGGCCTTCTAGGACCAAAGTTATGGAGGAAACAAATAAAATGAATTTGTTGCCTCTTTTGGGCCCCTAATTTCGAAACGAAAAAAGGGGGGACCCATAAAATCAATCCCATTCATCCTTTTATGGTAAGGAACATCACTGTCAAATTTCATAGCAATCAGATAACTAGAACTAAAGTTATTGTGGAAACAAACAAGAAAGTAGTATTTTTGGCCCTTTTTTGGCCCCTAATTTCTAAACAAAAAAAGAGGGGATCCCCTAAATCAATCCCATCCATCCTTTAATAGTAAGAAACATCATTGTAAAATTTCATACCAATCGAATTACTAGAACTAAAGTTATTGTGGGAACACTAAAGTTAACAGACAACGACGCAGACGCAGAAGACAGCATCATACCATTACATGTCCATCATTTAGCTTAAAATTATTACAATACTTTTTAAGACAAAAAACCTATCAATTTTGCATGTATAAGGCAGTAAAGGCACCACCTGTTTTGGGTTCAATAAACATTTCTAGGTATTTTGTACTTTACCATTTAATCTCTCAAAGAATACATGGATATTGCTTTATCACATATTTGCTCAATGTCCATGATGTCATAAAATTCCATTGATTATTTTTATTTAGCATGTTTAGCAGTAATATTATATTTATTATTTCTAATGACATAAAAATGCTGTTTTGATAAGTTGATCCAGGAAACAACAGGAATGCTACAGTTGTACTTGTATTTACACCTTATAAATAGTCTAGCCTCCTTTTTTGGCAGTTTTTCCTCAAAAAAACTCTTCTGATTAGATAGGTATTCGAAATTTTAAGTTTCTTGAGAGGTGTTACACTACATTCTTCATAAATTGTGCAATTTCATTAGTTTTTTTTTTCTTTCAAAAATTGCAAAAATGATAGGTTCAATGTCTTTGAGTATGCTAAGGTACACTGGAGGCATAAAAAATAAACCTTAATGGAATTCCTTTAACTATATATTAAATAACTGAAACAAACTAAAATTCAAAAGCAATCTATGAGCCACTGTTATGACTGTTCACTCAGTATTTCCCCCCTTCAAATGAGTAAATTGTAAACAAGAAGTAGATTTGCAACAGATTTAAAAATCTGGCCCCAGTTTCATAAAACATCTTAAATTTGAGATTTCCTCAAATCCTTCCTCAACTGAGATTTCTTGCAATTTAATTGGTCAATATTTGAGTTGAGGACAGATTTGAGGAAATCTCAAATTTGAGATGTTTTATGAAACTGGGGCCAGTACTTGTAATATCATGAAATGTATAACCTTATACTGAAGTCATTTACCAGATTTCAAGTTGCTGTGATACATGTAAGTAACTTATCACAGCATCTTGAAATTTTAGTAGTAGCTGCGCAAACTGTTATGAAGATTTATAACCATTGAATAATAATGTTGACTAAGTCAGTTAATAGGAATTTAATATCCAACAGACCTTAGATCAGAACTTGTTATCAAAGATCATAAAATAAAGTTATATACATGTATACATGTATGTATCACATTTCAAGTTGCTAAGAAAAACTGTTATGAAAATTTTCAACCATTAATATCGAAAACTGATTGTGTAAATACATTGTACATGTAAACAGGAAATAGATATCAAACGGACCTAAAAGAGTTCTTGCCATATACATGTATAAGACATCATACTGAGGCCATATACAAAATTTGAAGGTGTTGTGATAAGTAGTTGTCAAGAAAAATTAAGTCGAAAATTTTTAAATATTGACTACTTAGATCAAAAACATGAAGTAGATATTTAACACCTGAAATAATTGGCTTTCTGGGAAGACTGCTAAGAAAGTTTTGTTGCATACAGAAAGAATAGGTAAACTAGTATGCCACCAACTTCTTCAAAGCAGGGGTACATGTGTATATAAACAATAACAATTTTCATCTATACATGTACAAAATGTATGTGTAACATGGATTGAATAATTTTTGTAATGGAAAAATTAATGTAAAATCAAATACCTTATTAATGAGACGTCATCTAGTATGGCACCAAGTGGATTATATATAGAAACAGCATCTATATCTAACTTAGTTCCTGCTTTTTCTAAAAGATATCCTAAATCTGTATCTTCACTAATAGATAACATCTACAAAAATAGACCTGAATTGAACAGGGCATAAAAAAAGGCAATGTATACACTGAGAGCAGCATGATGCGACCGCAACATGTTGAACCTTGCATGTTGGACGCCCATGGTGGACTCACAAAGCTTTTTGACCCATACATTCTGTGGTGGACTTTCCTTGTATATTTGATTTTTTTTTTAATTTATTTATACATGTACTACATTTAGGGAAGCTAGTCTCTTGTAACTGTTTTTTTTTTCCTTTGACCCCTAATTTTACCAAAAAACTAAGAGATATTGCAAATCTAATTGACAAATGCCGGTATAGTAGGATATTACAAGGATTCCAATGAATAAAGTTTTAGAAAATCTTGACAACAAACAAAAATGTTGATTTTTAGGGGTGTGGCCATATTTTGACCCCCCTGTAGCATGGTACATGTAACAGTGTAAGACAGGGTTGGCAAAAACCCGGGTTTTAAGAGTATTTCCCATGGCCAGCCCAGAGGGAAATACTGGGAAAACCCGGGTTTTATTGGGTTTTACTGGGCAATACTGGACATTACTGGGTAATAAGTTTTTTTCTTATTAAACTATCATCAAAAACCTACATAACAGTCAGTACATAAATACACAAGCCCTACCTATTTAAAACAATTAAGGCAAAATTAGGATGTTTTGATTACTAATCCTTATTAAATCAGTTTGTAATCATCCAAGTGGATGGTAAACTGTATACCACAAGAAGAAATCTTTACATGTTGATGGTTTCACATTTTGTTCTATAGCCTGGGGCTTTTATAAATAATTAGCATAGATTAAACAGTGTATTGTCATGATTGTCAAAACTGTCATGACAATCAAAGAAAAAAATTATTGCCAAAAAAATAAGTACAAATTATTGAAATAATGCATGAAAAGTAAATGTTTTATTTACTGTTAAATACAAATCATTTATGTATTTTGTAGATGTTGAAAAATTTTGAAGTATAAAATATTATTAAATCGGACTTTGTTTCATTAATAAATTCTTATTACCCAGTATTGCCCACTTTTACAATTCTAAGGGTATTGCCCAGCCCGGGAAAACCTGGGCGGTCAATACTTTGCCAACCCTGGTGTAAGATTCATAAAAATTATTGACATTGACACATTTAGTTGACAGAACTAGTTGTGGAATACAATGATTTTTTTTATCAAAATCAGATGAAAATTAACATTCTACAGCAGTTTTGTTTAAACATTCATTTTATCCCTTTATCTCTGAACGGTAGTTATATAGGAAAGCAAATGTCCCAACATGACGAAGACAACGACGACCAAGACATCACAATCACATTATACCACTGCAAACTTTTTTGGTGGCCATCAAATGGTCATATAAAAATAAAACTGGCTACGATTACATTGTACCTGGATTTACCTTGAAAAGTAACAATAAGAAAAAAATTAAGGTTCATGGTTACACTTCAAATAAAATGGTAGATATTTGACCTATTTTTCTAGTCTATGTACGACTTAAACGACACATAGAAACAGAAAATAAAGTGTAGCAGCGCCTAGATATAAAAATCGCCGATCATTTTCCTTTCCAGTTTACAAGATTACTTTTGTTGTTTTCTCTATTCATTTTCTTTCCGTTCAAATTGTCCCACAAATAAAGCATGAATTATCCCTAAGTAACCTTCCATAAAACCGATTGTGAGTAGATTTAATAACACCAATAATGAAATTACCTTGCACGTGGAGGCCAAATGATAGGGCATTGTCGATATTTGGCTATATTTGGGTGAACTGAATAACGCAAAGAAAATGACCCGGCAAAAGGGATCAAGTGTACACGTGAAAAATACTTCAAGTTTGTGCAAAAAATATTTACCTAGACGCTGCTACGCCTTATTAAGCAATTGAATGTGTAGTTTAGGCTCCACATAGACTGAAAAAAGACGTAAAATATCGGTCATTTTTTCCGAAGTGTAAAGATGAACCTTAATGTTACCTGACTTGAAGCTCTTCACACATTTATAGCAATATAAGCATTTTAATTCTTCATCAAAAGCCTTTAACATAAAACCTACATCAGTACATGTATAAGTATAACCAGTGGAGATTATTTCCAGAGAGTTGGTGCTTGTGTGTCACATCAAATTACTGAAGAGCTCTGAGATACCAAATCCCCCGTGACTCAGGATCAAATTAGCCAAGTTTTATTCGTACGGAACAAAATGGTGTTTTTTTAATACAATCTATAGAAGTTCTGATGGCCTTTATACATAAAAAACGTTTTATTTACAAAAATAAACACCCAAAAAACGTAAAATGCACTTTTTAAAGAAATCATTTAAACTAAAGCTCGTCACCTTTCCATCTATGGCGTTTCCATTGCGAAAAATATTGATTCGCTTCATTTTAACTTCAACGAAAATTTCTAAACGTTTATACACATTTTCTTGGTTTAAAATGAGTCAATTCTTAAAATTGTTCATTAGCATTGACATTTTTAGATTTCGTCGCTTAAGTGCACGAAAAATTAGTACGTCGCTTAGATACTCAAAAAATAGAAAATATCAAAATTAAATGCCATTGTCCCGAGATAGAAATCTGAAAACTGAATAATTTTAAGAATTGACTCATTATAAACCAAGAAAAATCTATACATATAAACGTTTGATGCTATTTTTGAAGTTTAATTAAAAAAATGGTAAACTGAGTGAGTTCATAAAGTATCATGAAATTAGGTGAAAAATTTTATAGGCACAGGATACGATTACGGCAAAACATGCCATAACAATAAGAAATTCTTATTGTTACGACAAAGACGCAAATCGGGAACGGATGACGGGACGGAGACCGAATCATTTAAGACCGTAACAATAAGAATTTTCTTATTGTTACGGCATTTATTCTTACGGCATGGACGATATAATTGGCATAAGAGATTTAACATAGGGGTACGTTGTTCCCAGGTTGTTGTCATAACTCAAGAAATTTTACGGACGACATCATGTGCTTGTTTACAAATACGGGATTTCTATCTCTGAGATGAGCACAGATGTTGGTTTGACATAGAGTTTTGTAATGTCATCCTTTCCGGATTTGACCAACACTTAATCGATCTTTGGCAACGTGACGGGTGTGCTATAGCAAGCAGGAACTGCTTACTCTTCCGGAGCCCCTGAGTTCACTTTCGTTTCGACTTGAGTTCGCGTTGATGATTGCGGCTTTGTTGTTATGTGTGTGTGTTTTATGTTGTTATGTGGTTTGTTTTGTTGTGATGATTTTTTGTCTATCGGTTTTGTCTTTGTCTTTACGGTTTTATGATACTGATTATCCCTTTGGTACACCTTTGCTTCTTTCTTAAAGATTTAAATGGTGATGATGATAATAGTACTACTGATGAAACGCATAATCTCAATCCAGATGTGCAAGAGCTTAACGAAATTATTAACAACGATATTACTGAAGATGAAATTATCAGATGTATTCGTTGTCTGAAAAATGATAAGGCATGTGGTGACGATTATATAGTCAATGAGTATATCAAGAGTACTTCACATCTCTTTATGCCAGTTTATGTCAGACTATTTAACTTCATCTTTAGCACTGGTAATGCTCCAGAGATTTGGCTTAGTGGAAATATAATACCATTCTACAAAAACAAGGGTGAAAAAAGAGATCCTAAAAACTATAGGCCAATAACTATTCTAAGCTGCCTTGGCAAACTTTTTACAGCAGTGTTAAATTTTCGATTAAGTGATTATCTTGAAACATATGATTTGCTTAATGAAAATCAATTTGGGTTTAGAAAAAGTTACTCTACTACAGAAAGCATGTTTATACTACACTTACTTTTTGACCTATGTAAATTAAATAAAAATAAACTGTTCTGTGCTTTTATAGATTTTGCCAAAGCCTTTGATACAGTATGGCGCCCTGGTCTGTGGAGAAAGCTTATGGCAAATTCTATAAACGGAAAAATGTACAATATTATTGTGAATATGTATAGCAATATAAAATCTAGGGTTTATAATGGAACAGCATTTTCTGAATTTTTCCCTTGTAATATAGGAGTTAGACAAGGAGAAAACTTGTCACCTTTCCTTTTTTCATTGTATTTAAATGATCTGGATGCTTTCTTTGAAGACAAGAATATTATAGGAATGTCAAAAATTAATGAAGATATAGAGATAGAACTTAACTTTTTCTAAAGATTTTTACTATTTTGTATGCAGATGACACAGTGCTCTTAGCAGAGTCAAAATGATTTACAGAAGCAATTAAATGCATTAAGCGACTATTGTGATTTTTGGAAACTTAAAAGTTAAAGCCGATAAAAGTAAGATACTTTTCTTTTCAAAGGGAAGATTACCTCGCGATTTAATATTTTATTATAAAGATATGGATATTGATATTGTAGATGAATTTAATTACTTAGGAATAACTTTTGCAAAATCTGGTAGTTTCTTAAAAGCAAAGAAAGCTAACGCAAAGAAAGCTACAGTAGCTATGTATGATATCTTGAAGAAAGGTAGGCTGCATAATCTGTCTATCGAGTGTCAATTGAGCCTTTTTGACAAAGTAGTACAGCCTATACTGTTATATGGTTGCGAAGTTTGGGGACCAGGTGATAACAAAATTATTGAGAGAGTGCATTTGAAATTTTGTAGACTTCTTTTACACCTTAAGTCATCTACACCTGATTATATGATTTATGGTGAACTCTGCAGATATCCTTTAGATGTTTTTATTAAATTGCGCATGGTTAATTTCTGGGCTAAAATTATTGTGGGAAAACCTAATAAACTATCAGCCATTTTGTACAAGTTATGCTTAGGTAAACATACTTTTGTAAGGCATTTTGCTTGGCTTAGTAGCATGCAATCGATTTTTGATAATCGTGGGTTATCCTACATTTGGAACAGTCAAACATTTATTGACAGTAAATGGCTTTATAATGTAGTTAAACAGAATTTGAAAGATCAGTTTAATCAATCTTGGTTGTCACTAGTCCAAAACTCACCAAAATCTCTTAATTATAGAATTTATAAACAAACTTTAGAAAGGGAGAGCTATCTTAATTTTTTGAGAGGGACGTTTTGCGCCATAAAACCTGGTTAAACCCACCATTTCGTTTGAAATGCCTGTACCAAGTCAGGACCATTGCGATCAACCAATTCTCCGGTATGACTGATTCGTTTTTGTCATTTTCTCTGGACTATGAGATTGATCATTCAAGTTCGGTAGTTTTGTTATTACCTTTATTTTAGACTATATATAGAAACGCAATTACTTTTTGTAGATTTAGAGCAACCAACCATAATTTGCCAATTAAGTCAGGCAGATGGAGAAATATTAATAGGAATCAACGTGTTTGCAATTTATGTAATGATTTAGACATTGGTGATGAATTTCATTATATTTTTGTATGCTCTGCTCTAAAAGATGATAGAAAATTATTCATCAAATCAAAATTTCGGTCGAATCCAAACATTATTAAAATGAAGGAACTTTTCCAGTCAACATATACTGCTGACCTAAACAATTTGTGTAAATTTATTAGAAAAAATTGTACCTACCGGGGTAGGTCATATTTATTTATTTATATTAAAATATGTTTATACTGTAAACAATTACTTGACAGTTCATTATTTTCTTTTTGTATTTGTATATGAATGAAACATAAGTCGTAACCTATCAATTGATTCATGTACTTCTGATGTAACATATTATATTATACTTTGATTTATTCTTTTTCTATACCATTGTAATATTGGTTTATGAAATAAAGAGATATATATATTCTTACCAAAGATGAGATATTTTATAGTTAACTTCTTTTGCTATTATTTAATAATAATTTAATTACAAGTGTTTAATTAAGTAACAATAAAAGAATAAATTCAGCTCATCGGTAGTTGGTATTGGAAAACATTGTCCGGGCTCTTCTCTATGTTGTATTTTTTTTTTTTTTTTGCCGTAGTGAGTGTCCCGGCTAAAGATAAATCGATCTCTTCTGTATACACTCCTTTCATGCCTTTGTTCTTAAGAATTATCTAGAGATGTCAATTGTCTGTGAGGGATGCCTTGAATTGTTTCGACAGAAATGCACAGGATTAAAACAAAACCCGAAAACCACTTATTGGTTGTGTCGCATGTGCAATAAGTTATAAAAAAAATGAGTTAAATTTAGATTATTCGAATTTTTTGCCCGCTTGGATTGCATAAATTGATAAAAAAAAACACCTTTATTTTATATCGTCACTATATGGACCTATATCTATTTGCCGTAATAATAAGTGCCGTAACAATAAGAAAATTCTTATTGTTACGGTCGTATGATTCGGTAGATCCGTCCCGTCATCCGTTCCCGATTTTCGTCTTTGCCGTAAAAATAAGAATTTCTTATTGTTACGGTTTTGCCCAAATTTGCCGTAATCGTATCCTGTGCCAATTTTATATTGGTTGAAACATCATTTTTTTCAGACTACTTAAAGTATTTTATGTTTCTTTTGAATATGGAAGACTGAAGTGTATGGCGGATGACTGCTGTAATATTCATGTATTTATTTATTTATTTATATCAATGTACATGTACCACTTAATTCAAATAGTAAAGCTTTATATTTTCGAGATTTGACTGGGACTTTAGGAAGTTTGTGGGGTCTAAAAATTTGACATAGGATTTTTCAAAAAAAAACTTTCAACTCACAGGATCTGTTATGACTGTAGGACACCTCTGGCGTCCTCTTCTGTCATCTCTAATTCTTCAATACTAATACTATTAAGGTCATCCCCGCGATATTGGTATCTCGATCTGTGCTTGGTTTTCCCAGAATCGGTCTAATCTGGCTTCAAAGGATTTTACTGATGGTGCATTGATGACGGGTGTTGGTAGGCTGTTCCAAATATCTACTGTTCTTTGGGTGAAGCTGTACTTTCTTATGTCTAACCTTGATCTTTCTTTTTGTAGTTTGAGATGGTGGCCACGTGTAGTGGTATCACTGCGGGGTTGAATAAAATCTTATACTTCTTGGTCGTACTTGCAAGTTAGGACCTTGTACATCTCTATCATGTCTCCCCTAGATCGTCTGTAGGATAATGTTGGTAACTCCAATTTGCGCAAGCGTTCTTCATAAGTTAAGTTTGATAGTCCTGGAACTTGCTTTGTTGCTCTCCTCTGAACATTCTCAATAGCCTCGATGTGTTTTTTCAGATGTGGACACCATACTTGGTTAGCGTATTCTATGTGGGGTCTTACAAGTGCTGTATATAGTAACTTGAAGATCTTACAGTCCATGTACTCCATAGTTTTCCTTAATACTCCCATTATTGAGTTGGCTTTATTGATCTTATCTGACATGTGCTGTTCAAAAGTCAGTTTGGTTTGGTATCAATCGTCACTCCGATGTCTTTCTCTGTTTCTACATAGGTCATTGGTGGTAGATTTTCATTCAAGGTGTAAGCTTTCTTGTCAGTCTTGGATCTTCCAATTCGCATAACTTTGCATTTCTCTGGGTGAAAACATAGTAACCATTTCTGTGACCATTCGTATAGCGCATGTATGTCATCTTGTAAGTAGTCAAAATCACTTTGTTGGAAAATACCTCTAAATGCTTTGGTGTCATCCGCAAATAGATATGTCTCGGTGTCTATGGCTGTTACTTGTGGCATGTCATTGATATAAAGTACAAAGAGTATTGGTCCCAGGAACGATCCCTGGGGGATCCCACTTGTTACATCTTTCCACTCCGATTCCTCACCATTGACAATAACACGCTGTTTTCTACCAAGTAGGAATGATCTTATCCAAGTAGTGAATTGTCCTTTAATCTGGTATTTTTCAAGTTTGTGTAAAAGTCTCAAATGGGGTACTTTATCAAAAGCCTTCATAAATATACGATATTGAGATGTGGAATAAGTGTACGCGACACAACAAACATAAACAAACAGCAATTCAAAAAATCACAACGGAAAACAGCAAGCAGTCTTCAACATGACCATAGGTCACTGCTTACCGTCTTGCATTGGCCAAAGACTTATAATACAATACAAAAGTATCAAAACCAATCCCTAAATCATCAACGAAAGACTCAATTCTTGACATAAAACAGTTAACATAGAATGACAAGGACAAACAAAGGCTTTGGCAAAGTTTCCTGGCTTAGGACAGGCACATATAAAATGTGGCGGGGTTAAACTAGTTTTTTGGATCCAACCTTCCCCCTATTGATAAGCTTGCACAAAGCTACATATAAAACACACTGTAAAACTCAATCGACAAAAGTTCAATTCAACAAGAGAGAACCTAAGACAAAATACTGTACGAAAACAACAAGACAAGGAGGAACTCTCTTGAGAACACTCGAAGTTACTGACAACTAGCTAAGAAACATTTATCGATTGATGTAAAAGAATCAAATACATCAGTTCTAAGTCGCAATAAATCACGTCTATGCACCCTCCCTGATCTAGTATATTTGTCCATTTATCTAATACTTGAAGAAGCTGTAGTACTGTTGAACGGCCACTGATTAATCCAAACTGTTTCTTACTAAATAACTGATTTTTCTTCATATGGTCTATGATTTCCTCTCTTACTAGTGATTCCATTATAGCTTACATATGATACTTGTAAGGCTTACTGGCCTGTAGTTCCCAGCTACTTTCTTATTCCCTTTTTAAATCGAGCAGTGATATTTGCACACTTCCAGTCTTTTGGTAAGTCTCCAGAGGCAATGGATGATTGAAAAATTATGGCTAGTGGCTTGCATATTACTGAGCTAATTTCTTTCATTACTCTTGGGGTGAATTCCATCTGGGCCTGGTGCTTTTGATATATTGAACATGTCCAGTTTTTTCTTGATTTTTTCTGCATTAAACGTCATTTCTTTCAAGGGTGTTACAATTTCTTCATCTATTTCAGGCATGGTAGTATCAGTTTCGTTAGTTAATACTGATGTGAAGAATTCTGCTAATTCATCGGCTTTCTCCTTGTCAGTTTTAGTTGATGTCTTCTGGTCACTATCAATGAACAGATCTGGTATACTGGATTTAGTCTTTGTCTTCGATCGAGCATACTTCAAGAATTTCTTAGGATTTTGTTTGACTTGGCTAGCAATTTGTTTTTCATACTCTTTGTTGACTTTTCTGGTAATTGAACGTACTTGATCCCTCACTCTACAATACTCTGAGTAAACTTCTCCATCTCTAGTGTTCAGATACCTTGTCCATAATCGTTCTTTTCTTTTAATTTTTGATAGAGCCTTCCGATTTAAAGGCATTTTGTGTTTCGATTCCTTCTTTCGTCTACTTGACTGTTGTGTAGTTTTACGGGGTATGGTCTCATTAATTCCATGATCCAGCAACTCAATGAATCGATCCCATTGTTCATGTATATTTAGTTTTCTAAGTTCATCTTCCCAGTTTATATCTAACAGTTCTTTCAGTTTATCATAATCTCCTTTGTCATATCTAAACAGTATTTTTGTCTTCGAGTTCTCTGTTATGTCACAATGTAGTTCTATCACTGAATGATCACTTTTACCAAGTGGAGGATTTATTGATGTACTGTTAATAAAGTATTCTCCTGATGTAAATACTAAATCTAGAACATTTGGATTGTCAGAACCTCTTCCTCTAGTTGGAGTTGTAATATGCTGGTACATGAAACAGTCTCGTATAGTCTCAATGAATTTGAACTCTTTGCTGTTTTCTGAACATTTTGTGGTATAATTGTCCCATGTAATGTTAGGCAAATTTAGACCTCCAAATAGGATGATATCTGAGAATTGCTTCTTATTTGCATCTTTGAAGATATTACATAGTTGTATTTCGGTGTTGTTTTTTTTTTAAAACATTGGGTTTCCAATCTTTAAGAATTTTGTATATATCATATATAGCCTAAATATAAATTATCCTTAAAATGAAAAACAAAAATAAAACCTTACGTAGAATTTTGTAACAATAATAGGATTTTGTCTGTTTTAAAAGGATGGGGAAACTTTAAGGAAAACTAAATTTTCAAATACATTTCTTAAGTCACACTTAAAGAAAAAGTAAAATTTCTTTTTTAGTGTGCATGCTGTTTTTTTTTTTTTTTTTTTTTTTTTGTAAAAAGAAGCAAGTTTCGCACCATTATGCTATACAAGTCTTCTAAATTGAAATAAAAAAAAAATTAAGTTTGCAAGATCAGATGACAGAAAGAGATGCTCCGTTTAAGAAACCCAAGCTATCAGAAATCAATTAAACCTGAACCGGGTTCTTTTTATTTAATGTTCTATGTAAATGGGCTTGGTTAGACGACGAACAAGATAACAGACACTAATAAACTAAGTTCAGATAAAGATTCCCTCAGTTCATCGATCATAAAGCCAAACCAACATGATTAAATTTATTGTGAGCATAATTTCATTGGTGGCATTCGGTATATTGATACCATGTATCGAGACTACTTCACCACTGCTTACAGCACCACGGACGCCACCACCTGGTTGTTTCAGAGATGGGAAATTTTATCATGAGGGGTCTCATATCAGGCCGTCCCCGTGTGAATTCTGTGACTGTATGAATGGACAATTCCAATGTGCGATAGCTGATTGTTTTATTGTACAGTGCGTGGACTCTATCAGTGACCCAACCAAATGCTGCCCCGTGTGTCCAAATGGTAAGATTTCAGTTAACTTATTAGATATAAGAAAGAGATAAAATAAAAATTGACAGTGGCCAGTATCAAAAACAGATTAACCACGCGGTTCTTAAAACTACCATATGTTTCCGACTGCACCGGTCACAGCATTGAATGTGTAGAGTATATCCATATAATCTGGTATTTGTAATGCAGAAATTTGAAAAAAAGTTGGGATGGGGTTCGACACATAATTTGTTGCTCGCTTTTTGGAAAATTTAAAAGCCAGAAAAAAAGTTCACCACAGTATAACCTTTTGAAATCATGAAATGTGACCGCCGTTCAAATAGCTTTTAAGTCATATTTTAAGGTACAATTTGTTTAAGATGAATATTGAACCAATGCATTATTGGTGGAAAATGTAACATGTGTAAGGAATTAAATTAAATTTTCTTAAAAAGGAAAATGCAAACAAAGGTATGTAATATTAATTCCAGAACACGTTTCATATGGGCTAAAACCTAAAAAAAATAAGAACATCTGGAGGTATAATTGCCCGATTTCATCAATTTTATTGAATCCAAGCAATACATATAAAGTAACTTATTTAGTTTTGAAATTCTGGTCAAGTTTTTATCATATTCTAATAGAAAGAACTTACATTTTTTTTAAAAATGAAACGATTTGATGAATTAATTTCAAAACTTTAATTATTATTTCAGGTAGAAACTGCTATGCTGGTGACAAGATAATTCCATTTGGTCCAGCCGTTCAGATAGACGAGCATACAACATGCAAATGTCCAGAAAGATTCGGGTTTGGAATGTCCTTAAACAAAGCTGAATGCACTTACAAAATAGAGGCGACAAAAGTGCCACCTACAGATGCCGTTAAGGTGCCCCAGATGAAAGTTGTATAAAATAATAAAATCGATGTTAAATCACAAAAAACTTTCATAATCACTAAAATAATACATATTAAGTGCATACTGGCTTTCAGACTGTTCTAAGCTGTGGTATATTTTGGTCTAACATTTTATTGTTGTTATTATACCCCGCTAGAAAAGTGGGGGATGTTATATAGTGATAGTGGTGGTGGTGTTTGTCCGTCCGTCCGTCCGTCCGTGTGTCTGTCTATCTGTTACACATCAGGGTACCCATCTCTTATCCGCAACTCCTCTAAACCCTTAAATGGATTTTCATTAAACTTTCCCACAATGTTTGTGACAGAATGAAGATGTGCACCTCTTATTTCAAAATTTGATCAAAAGGATTTTTGGGGTTTCCCATAACAAATCATGGACTTAGCTGTTCTCCTACAAGAGGGCACCCATCCTTTATCTGTAACTCCTCCTAAACCATAGCAAAATGGATTTTTATGCTACTTTCACACAATCTTTGTGACATCATGTAGATGTGCACCTCTTATTTAAGAATTTTACCACAATGATATTTGGGTTTCCCATGGCAAAACATGGACTTGGCCATTTGACGACAAGGGGTACCCATCTCTTATCTGCAACTCCTCCTAAACCCTGTGGTGGATGTTTATCAT
This sequence comes from Arcuatula senhousia, assembly GCA_963971305.1. Classification (NCBI taxonomy): domain Eukaryota; kingdom Metazoa; phylum Mollusca; class Bivalvia; order Mytilida; family Mytilidae; genus Arcuatula; species Arcuatula senhousia. Next base: position 53,526,171 of record OZ020305.1, read on the forward strand.
TTTTCTAGTTTTAGTCTATTTTTGTCCAGAAGATGGGTTTCAATAATTGGTTTTAACATGTCTTTTTTAATACGATCGACTTGGTAATTAATATACAACAAGTATCTTCGTTGGTACCCGCAAGGCTCAAACAATCACTGTCACGTATTCCAATTGGTTGATGACCCAAACCATCACGTCTTTGATGCATTTCCACTGAAAATAAGACGGAGAATACTAGTATATACAAATTTTGCCGTATTAGCGTAAATATAACTGGTAGACATTTATTAATTAGTGGCACACTTTACGTCGAAGCCGATGAAACGCATGCCTTAAAGAAAAGTCATACAAAATACAACTTTTATTAACTATACATTGATTTAACGATTTACAAATGGCAACCCAAAAAGTTTTATTACAAACTAATGATGATAAAATATAGACCGTCGGGAAGATTAAAAACTTAGCATTATCGGTATGGCCAGACGATAGAAAACACAGATAAAGCCTCTACCACGATAACGATAATCTCTACTTCGTCTATAATACCATTGGTGGCATTCTGTGCATTAGCACCATGTATCGAGACCACTACCATGCTTATATCACCGATACCAGCACATTGGTTAACTTTATCCTAAGGATTCTCAAATTAACACACCTTGTGAATCCTGTGGGTGTGTGCGAGGTCAATTCTTATGATTGCAGAGAGCTCATTGTTTGCAGGAACAGTGTGTCACAATGGTAAAACTTAAAAAAGTTAAGTACTTCTAGAAGATCATCAAACCTCAAACTGAACAAGGGCAAGGCTATAAGTCCCCGCCTGGAAAAACTTTTGACATTGTTTTTTGGCCTTTTGATTTCAAATTAAGCTTCTTCTTAGCATCAAAATGTGTAAAGGTGTTATGAAAATATTTCAAGGTTTAGAAAAGTAACGCTACAAAAACGGGAACATCGACTTCGTCCCAAAGTCACAGGTAGGCCCCCAACGTGGACCAATTTACGTCATACATCAAAGTAAGTTTATAATGACCAAATGGCTGATTTAAGCCGATATTTATCCATTCGTGATTCTGATAGTGAATTAAAGCCATTTTCTGTATGATGAACTCTAAACCAGCATAAAAGAAGAGGGAAACAAGCTGCTAAGTATGAATTAACAACAAATAAAATAAGTATATTCAGATACCAAAATCAATCAAATTTCGAGAGAAGATAGGACCGTTGAACTTCGTTACCGGAGTTATAAAATGAACATTCGATAATGATATCACGATCGTGTGTCTGACTGCATTTAACTGGATTCCCTCTTTTAAACTCCCTTGGCCAAAGTCCATGAAAGCTTTTGCCATCACCTTTTGTCCGTCGTCCGTCCGTTCAACTTTTGAAATATCATCTCTAAACCGCTAGAACGAATGCAACAAAACTTAGTATGATTGTTATTAGGGATTTTTGTTTACAAAACTATTGTTTGCATTTTTGAATCGACAAAAACATGTTGCTAAAAATATACCATTTAGGTATAATCACCTTTAAAGTCTTAAACTCAAAAAAATATAACAGATAAAACTAATCTGATGGATCTTTAGCTCCTTAAAATCAAAAGCTCTTAAATCAAAAAAAGTATTAATTAAATGATTAGCGAAGAAAAGAGGCACCAATGGCGCATTCGAATGTCAAAAGTCAAGTGAACACGAACGAGAACAGCACGAAGAAACACAAAACATAAAAACAACCGAATTACAATGCCCTTTAATGCTATATAATTACACAAAACTGACATACTTGATTGCTGTAATGCTTAAATAACGTTTTAACATTTTAAAGTTACTATCAATTTATCAATATTAATAACGGCCAACGCGAACTCAAGTCGTAACGAGAGTAAACTCATGTGCTCCTGATCAGCAACTTCGACAGTTATTACTTGCTATAAAACCATGAAAACACCCGTCGCACTGCCAGTGGTCAATTTAGCGTTTCAAATACGATAAGGGAAGACAAAACAAGCTTTGGCGAAACTATATAATTTATGTACTAGTACTAAAAATGATATCTGAGTTAAATATCAATAGATTATTACATGTATTAAGAATTCCTTTAACCCTGTTCCACTGAATTCAAATCATCAGACTTATTTCCTCGAAAAAAAATAAATGGGACTCAAACAAATCATAAATCAATTTGAAACTGAAAGACAAAAAATGTTGTTCTTTCTTATATAAAAATTTTGAATCTAGAAGGGTCCTCACAAAAATCAGAATGTGTGACCATAATTTAGCCATAGAAAAGGGCAGATACTTAAAAATCCCTAGAGAGCAAAGATTATATATAAATGTGTTTTCCTCGCGGGTTCCTCCATTAAATCATCTTGTGAATCCTGTGGCTGTGGCTGTGTGAGAGGACAATTCTTATGCATGCAGATAGTTCATTGTTTTGTGACACAGTGCGTGGACGCTATCAGTCAACCAAACACATGTTGTTCCGTGTGTCCAAATGGTAAGACTTGAATTTATTGAAAAAGCGAAACCTCAACTTTATCATGTTTATCAAAAGCAGAAGGTATCACGCATGTTATAACTCTTGACCTTGATCTTTGGTCTTTTGATCTCAGAATAAAATAGCTTCTTGCATCAAAAGCTTAAATGTGTACAAGTTTCATGAAATTCTATTAATGTTTTGAAAAATAATGCTAGGAAACGGGAACTGATGCCCTTCGTTTAAAAATCAGGGAGACATACAACGTGGACCAATTAATGCCCGCACCACAAAGTATTTTTGGGACGAGAATAGAACTGGTTTAAGCCGATACTAATCCATTCATGATTCAAGCCATTTTTAGACGTCCAGGTGAGGTGTATTGCCATCACTTGGAGTCCGTCGTCGTCTCTTAACAATTTTTCTAAAATCTCCTCCTCTGAAAAAACTGCGCAGAATTTAATTAAACTTGGTATGATTGATCCCTAGGTTGTCCTGTACAAAATAGAAAATAATGAGATGTGGAATAAGTGTACGCGACACCGCCCACAATCAAGCGGCAATTAAAAAAAAAACCACAACGGAGAACCGCCAGCAGCCTTCAACAAGGCCAGTAGGCGCTGCTCGCGGATTTGCAATTGGCCCATGGTCTAAATAAAATGCATATAATTCAAGTCAGCCCTGAAAAACATCAAAAATACAAGTACAAACGAAAGCTTTGTCAAAGGTTCCTGGCTTAAGACAGGCAAATATAATATAACCAACCCCTTATAGAGGTTTAATGGCCCTTAAAAGGTAAAAGATTATAGCGTTACTTTTTTCATGTTTTGCTCTAAAGAATAAAAACTTTACTTGCAGATGGAGAATGCTATTTTTGACCTTTAAAGGGCCATTATCCATGTATGGGGTCATCTGACAGCTTAGACTCAAAGGACACTTTTGTAGAGCCCAATGAGCTGAAAGTTTCAGCAAACTACAGCAATGATTTCTCTATCTGCAATAGTTTTCATTCTATAGTCCAAGATATGAAAAAAAACACTTTTTTTTACCTTTAAGGGGCCATAACCCCAATAGGGAGACATCTGACAACTTTGACCCAATGAAGACTAATTTTGTTAAGCTTTTAATGCTGAAGTAGTAAAGTTGCATCATTTTAATTTAAAAGTAAAAAACGGTAGTCTGACACCCCTGGTCTATTTTTGCAACGGCTATCATTTTTTTTGACGGATCGAAATTCGAAACATAAGTTTTATGCAGGAAACCCTAAGGGTAAAACATATCAAGTTTCATGTCATTCTGTTCAGTAGTTTCAGAGGAGAAGATTTTTGAAAAAAAAATTAACGGACGACGACAGACTACGACAGACGGCGATATACGCCAACTCGTTTTGTCGAGGTGAGCTAAAAAGGGGATAGGACATGTTAATCTCGGGTTGCATTTAACTGAGTTCCGTCTTATCAATTGAATGAAGCAATGTGTACCCAATTATCCAGACAAAATTTCAAATGTTTTATGTAATTATCAAATTACAGTTTTACTTCATAGTTGGTTTATTAAGCGAATCCAATGTACAGGATATTCAATCCAACTGGCAGTGTCAATATACAGTCTAATTTTGTCATAGACGATACTAGTATTATTTTCAAACTTCAGAGAATAATTTCAGATTGTGAAAATGAAAATATATATATTTCAGGCAGAAACTGTTATGCTGGTGACAAGATAATTCCATTTGAATCTGAATCTGAATAAATACGATGCAGGACCAATACTGGTAAAGACGCATCAGAAGAGAGCTGCTGCTTTAGTAGCAGGTCGGGAGAGATTCCTTGAAGCTCTCAACTGTCTTTCTGCGCACTGTGTCTTCCGGTAGCTTATTCCAATGGACTATTGTGTCAACAAAGAAAGAGTTCCTGTATTGGCTGCATTTAGATGGCGGTATGATAAAAGTCCTGGTGTTGTTTGTTTCCTGACGATCTATGATGTTATTTGTCAGGCAGTCTTTGTACTTGACAGCACGGATTTGCCTCTTTGGTCTAGCTGGTCTGATGTAAGCGTCCTGGTCTACTGCTGGTAATAACCCCTCCACTACTTTGTATAGGAACACTAATTTTGCGTTGGTTCTTCTGGCTCGTAATGATGGTAGATCAAGATCTTTAAGCATGTTCGTAACTGCTCCCTCTTGGCGGCTTTTGTAGTCTCCTGTGATGAATCGTGCCCCGTTTCTTTGTACTCGCTCGATTTTATCTATGTCCTTTTGAAGATACGGATCCCATACAACTGATCCATACTCCAGCGCAGATCTGGCTAATGCGATGAAGGCTGTTTTTCGGCATGATATAGGACAGTTTTTAAGGTTGCGTCGTAGAAATCCAAGGGTAGAGCTTGCCTTGCTTACGGTGTTTGCAATATGTTTAGACCATCCCAAGTCTTCCGAAAGGAGAACGCCTAGGTAAGGATTTTCAGTGACCTGTTTAAGAACTGTGTTGTTGAGGTTGTAGAGGCTGTTGGATTTTGCCTTTATGCTCATGACATAGCACTTTGTGGCGTTGAAGCGCATTCCCCATTTTAATGCCCATTCTTCCAGGTTTTTCAGGTCGTTTTGAAGTATTATGTGATCTTCATGGCTTTTGATGGTTCGATAGAGTAGGCAGTCGTCTGCAAAGAGCCGTACTTGAGACTTCACACTGTCGGGTAGGTCGTTGATATGACACAGGAACAGTAAGGGTTCAAGAACCGTGCCTTGTGGTACACCAGATTCTACTACTGCGTTATTGGAATGTTCACCGTCAACTACTACCCGCATTTCTCTTTTGGTAAGGAACGATGTTAGCCATTTATGGATGTTTCCTTTGATACCATACTTTTCTAGTTTATGGAGTAGTCCCGCCGTTCAGATAGACGAGCATACAACGTGCAAATGTCCAGAAAGGGTCGGGTTTGGAATGTCCTTAAACAAAGCAGAATGCATTTACAAGGGTGGCACAACTGTGTTTATGGGTCCAGGTCTTTCATCAAACAAATAAACTCAAACATTGAGTAAACGAGGACTGATTGTGACGGTAGCCGTCACAGATGTTCCCCAAACGAACAAGATGTACCTTAAAGCGGCAAAAATACTGCCTTTTGGAGGGATATTTTACTAATCAAGCTTAAAAATCCTATTAAAGTTTCAAGCTATAACAATGTCCTATATAATGAACTTTCGCTGTTTACTCAGAAACGGCAGCCATTTTGTAAATTCTGAAAATGTTGTGCACACCTCTGATGTGGAATATTACTCGGAACATCAAAATCTACAAGAATACCAGTTTTAATCAAAATAAAGGGATTCTTAAATTTTGGCGGCCATCTTGGATTTAGAGAATTTCAAGTTTTGGCATTTTATGGAAAAACTGTAAATATCTCTTTAGAACTTTTAAATATTTTTGTAGTACTTATCAAGCTTTGTAATACCACAAAGTTTCAAGGTGCTCATCACTTGGGTTACTGAGATATGACAATGTCCTATATAATGAACTTTTGCTATTTACTCAAAAAAGCGGCCATTTAAAAAAATTTCGAAGTCCTAATGGACACCTCTGATGTGTAGTATTACTCGCAACATCAAAATCTACCGGAATATTAATTTGTATGAAAATCCGAGCACTTTTAAATTTTGGCGGCCATCTTGGATTTTAAAATTTCACATTTTGTCATTTTGTGGAAAAACCGTAAATATCGCTTCAAAATTTTTTTTGATATTTTTGTAGTACTCATCAAGCTTTATAATCCTACCAAGTTTCAAGGTCCTCACCACCTAGGTTACCGAGATATAGCAATGTCCTATATAATGAACTTTCGCTGTTTACTCGAAAAGGGTAGCCATTTTGAAAATTTCGAAAATGTTGTGCACACCTCTGATATGTGACCTACCACTGTGGGAAGTTTCATAAAGCTCAGTCTTCACATCTCTTCGGCTATACCCGGACAAGCATTTTTCAGAGTGCGGAAGAAGAAGAATAATAAGAATAGTAAGAAACGGAGTAAAAACAATATGTTCCCGAACTTCGTTTGGGGAACATAATAAACACAAGACCATAACTATTATGCTAACTCCAACTGCAACTAATTTTATTGAGCTGTATTCAGCATCAACAGCACTATAATCAAAACATAGGGAATCCACAATTTCAAAAAGTGTTTTTAAAAAATGCATAAATCCAAACGTAATCCAAACAATCAGTAATATCAATTATACCTTATGTTGTCAGATGATCCTTTATTAAACTTGTGACCTGTTTTTGAAAATGTCATAAATCTTGTTTTTGCTCGTGGGAGCCTTTTGTAACAAAGTACACACACGCAGATATTTTTCACGGTCATGTTAATATTATATAGAGAAATATGATAAAAAAAAATATATTATTTTTATTTTAAGAAATTTTAAGATAGAATTAAAAAAAATAAATTTATATATGTTACAGGGAATGTGTGTAATTAGGGATAACATGCAATCCCTAACAGAGGCTCCCAGGAGCCTGAATCGCTCACCTGTCATATGTGCCTGAAGTAAAGGTTATAAGGCAAAATCTATTTGACGTTGAAAGGGTCATAAGATTAATAAGGGGGTCATCTGACAATATGGTGGATCTTAAGGTGCTGATCACTTTTGTTCTCAATCAAAATCTAAAAATCTGTCACCCTTTTTGAGTTATTAGCAAAAAAAATGCAGTTTAACCTAATGTTCTATTTTTAGCCACAGCGGCCATGTTTTACGACCAATCAAAAATCCCCACGTCAGTTCTATACACCAAATGCTAATAAATAACTATACCAAGTTTGGTTCTATTTGGACTTAAAGTGTCAGAGGAGTTAACGTTTTCAATGTAATGAGGAAATGCTGTTATAATGCTAAATTTTGACGTTCTAAGGGCAATAACTCCTTAAAGGAAAGGTCCTACAACGTTGACCCTATTACATATTTTGTAGATCTTGATGTGCTTAACAACATGCAATTTAAATTTCTCAAATATCTAGTATAGTTTTCAAGATATTGAGCTAAACAGGTGCAAAATTTGCAAAAAATCCACAAAAAGGGCAATAACTCCTACATGGGTTGTTGGATTTTCTTCAAAATTTCAGGGTAGGTAGATCTTGAGGTGCTGATCACTTTTACCCTATGCCAGAATTTTGATATCTGTAACCGATTTCGAGTATTTGCAAAAAACTGCAATTTACCCCTATGTTCCATTTTTAGCCATGGCGGCCATGTTTTTCAACCAATCAAAAATCCCCACGCTAGTTTTATACTACCTATGCTAATTAAAAACTGTGCCAAATTTAAAAGCCATTGGACTTATGGTGTTAGAGGAGTTAACGTTTGAAAAATGTTAACGACGACGGAAGACGGACGACTGACGACGGACGATGGACGACGGACGCCAAGTGATGGCAATAGCTCACCTGGACCAAAGTGAGCTAAAAATTCAAGAATTATGTGTAATCGCTAAATCGCTAGTAGTTTACATGTAATCCCTATTTTTTTTCAGGGATTACATGAAATCCTTGATTTTTTCAACATTTTTACACGTTTTCCCTGGCCCTCAAAATGAATAACTTTTTATTGTTTAAACAAAAATCAGAATTGTTGGTATTACATTCCAGCAGCGGCGTAAACTTTTTTGTAATACTTTTGGGGACAATGAATTGCTTGAAAAGTATAATAGCTAGGCATCTGATATTTGGTATACAGACAGTTGAGGTTAAGGTCTACGCAACTGTCACCATGCTGTGTGACCCTGACCCCATTTTCATGCTCCAGTGAATCTGTGAACTTGGGTCTTTTTCAGACAAAAAGCGTTTTAGTAAGTCTTGTGGAAAATGAATTACAAGAAAAGTATAATAACTAGGCATCTGATATTTGGTATACAGACAATTGGGATTGTGGTTTACACAACTGGCACATTAACGTGTGACCCTGACCTCATTTTCATGCCTTAAACGACTCGGAAAACTTAGGTTTTTTTTGAAACAATGCGAGGTGACCTTGACCCCATCTTTGTGCTTCAACGATTTGTTGAACTTTTTTTTTTAGGGTTATAAACTTTTTTGTAAAACTTTTGTGGAAGATGAATTACTTGAAAAGTATTATATTTATTTAACGATTTAACGAATCTTTATTGTCATTTAACTTTTATACAATTTGTGACACATATACAAAACTAACTAAAGCACATAATAATACATAGTTACAAGTAAAGAAAAATTAAGGGTCCCCTGTCCTCAGTTCAAAAGACTTTTTTTTTATAAAGGATCCTAGTTTATTTACTTGCAATGGTGTTGAGGGCTCATATAAGCTTGAGATAAAAGTTAATGCCATGGTCGCTGTGGCCACATCCAGTAAAGTAACACCTATGTCTTCCTCCACTTTCAAGGGGCGACAAAAAAGGTCAAAGTCACTCAACCAGAAAATCAAGGTCATAGTTAAAACATGAGGATGAGATTGTACTAGTTGCAACTGAGTCATATGCATACCAAGTTTCATAAACCCTGGGACTTATAGTTCTTGAGATATGAAAGTGTCCATAAAACCTTCACATTGTTATTATATGTATTGAAAAGTCATTAAACCTGGAAAATCAAAGTCAAAAGGTCAAAAGATTGGGATGCAACTGTGCTAATCTACTACTGAGGCATATGGGGGTAAAAAAGTTGATACTAACAAATACGAGTTCACATTAGTTTCATTTGTTTTTACTGAAATTCTTGAGCACTAACACAACTTTTAGTACAAATCAAGAGTAAATCCCAGTGAAAACTTCCAAATTGCTCACCTGGAAGTCCAAGGTCAAGGTAAAAGAAGAAGGATATAATTGTGACGGTGTAGAACTGATGTATAAGCTTATCAAGGTTAACTAATCTAGAATTTATAGTTTCTAAGATGTAAAGCATGATTTATACCATTATAAAAAGTTTAACATTACTTTTATGTGTATTGAAAATTTGCAATTTAAGATATTTATATTTATATTTTTAAGATGTTTAAGGTCACAGTTATAAGATGGGGCTGCAAATGTAATGGGCTACTGTTTAAGCATATGCATATGCTTTAGAATTGTTGTTTATTTTGTGTACATGTGATATATTAATATTTGGTCTCAAAACCAATAAAGTTTACTGACTCATGGTTCATGGAATATGAAGGTGCTCATAATAACACTGTTATTACATGTGTTTGTATTGTATATTTTTGGAAACTCAAGGTCAAGAAATGGAAATGTAGCTGTGTTTTTCATGTATACCAAGTTTCATCAACATAGGACTTACTCAAGGTGCTCATAAAAAATCTTAACATTGAAAGTGAATGCCACCACATGTAATACAATACCTAGGTCTGGTTCTCTGTGCAGATGAGACAAATTTGTCATGTGACTCAAGAAGAATTAAAAAAAATCAAAATTTCAAGGTTTGTATTCAATAATGACATGATAATATAAACAAATGTTAATGATAAAGTGTACAAAATGTATAACTAACATTTTTGATAACATAAAGATCTCTTTTTTGTTAATAAAGATTAACAAATAAAAGTAAGAAAGACCTATTTCAACTTGAAGTTTCACAAAATTTCAATATTGTTAACATTTCATGAAACAAAAGAACGTTTGTTTAAATTAAAACCAGTCAGAAAGATTATGGCTGAGCAGAGTGTATGAACCATACCCAAAATCTCACAAAAGAAAATACCAGTAAATAAAGAAATATCTTTTGAAGAAATGCTATATGCTCTTGAAAACATAAAAAATTGAAAGTTAGCAAACCCTTAATGGTTTTACTGCAGAATGTTAATCTAATGGCTAATGATACAGTCTTCAAAAAATGTGCCAGACCGCTGGACCAGTCTGGTGAAAAATTTACATATTAGCCTTCGGTCCGATGAATTTGGTCATATTTACAATTAAAATGTTCAGTCGGTCCTGCAGACCTTTGTTATTGGTCAGGCCAGAATTTTCAACTTTCGCAAAGACTGCTGATACTGAAATAGTTACTCAATAAATCTCAAGCTGTTAATACTGTGGTCATAGAAAAGATATTCTTAAAAAATCTGTCAAAGTAAAAAAAAAAGACGGGATTTTGCTTAACGAGAACTAAGTGAGCAACAGACCTGAAATTGAATCCCACATTATGGAACCCCACCCTGATGCTGTATACCAAATATCAAGAGGCTGTGATAAGTAGTTGCTGAGAAAACTGTTATGAAAATATCAGATGAACTACTTCTGAATTTGCATATCTGACCAAGTTAATTGTGGTTACTATTTAGCAATGTTAACTACTAAGTATAAATAGCTCTGTGAAATGAGATTCTCTGACTGTAGATGTTATGTACAAGAAAAATCTATTACATTGCAATGAAATTCATTATGTAAATAATAACTTCACAACAAATCTGTGATCATGACATTATTTCAGATATCAAGCACTTTTTAGAATTTTTGCTTCTGTCAAGTAATTGTGTAGATTTGGGTACACTAGTATGCTAGTCATAAATGGGTATTCATGACACATAAATTTTGAAGATTCAACTCATTTGTTTTTATGAAACATTGCACAATTAATCAATCACTGTCATCATCTACTGGGATGGCCTTTTTCCTTTTCTTTGCTTTAGGTTTTATATCTTCCTCCTAAAATGTAAAAAAATATGTATATGTAACTAATAAATATTAAAACCTAAAAACTTACACCGAATGATACATTGATTGGTAATTAACTTGCAAGAGGAAAATACCAAATCAACATTTATGGATGACCAAAAGTTTTTACATAAACTTGATGGGGGGATTCTGTTGCTCACTAAATGATTTTTAATATGGTCCAACATAAATAAATGGTTTTCAGTGTTCTCCATTCGCCATTTAAGCCGGGTGTGCCGACCACCTTTTTTCCACAGCCGACCACCTTTCCTTTTGGTAAGGTGGTCGGCAATTTAAAAAAAAAATATGTTTAATTAGGTCTTTTGTTACTAATTAAATGAAGACATTGAGTGACACTTTTATAACCCAAGCCAATTAAAACCACAGATCGATAGGTGACCAGCAAACATAAAAAAAATTTGCCGACAAGGTAAAACAGGAAGTGCTAAGAATAATTAATTGTATGTAAATTTCTTATCATCCAATCAAAAATGGAGAAAATGTAAATAAAAAATGGCTGGCACGTGTCCAGTACGACATGCATCCATGTGGTTTATTCAAAGGTTTTATTGAAAGAAAAAGAATATTGATATTTACCTTCAACTTAGAAATAGTTTAATCCACAAAAAGAACATAAAACATACAATAAAATTTGAATTTTTGCTGACATAACTTCTGCAATGCAAATGAAGGATCAAGTGTGTTTGTTTACATTTGAGCTGTGATCATGTGACTTTTTGGCGGGAAAATTAACATATTGGCTAACTAATAGGAAAAGAAAGATAACTGTAGCCTGAAGAAAAAAGAAAAGAAAATTCTTAAAATAGCCTAGATTTAATTATGGCTATTTTTACTGTATCTTTGTTTTTATAACATGTATAATGTGTATTTTATGGTTTTGTTAAAACAATCACTCTCTCTGATAAAGGGGTTCAGGGGCAGATCCAGAATTAAAAAAAAAGGGGGGTCGTCAGAACAATGGGGGGGGTCCAAATTGATAAGGATTAAGCTGTAGAAAAAACCCGGTTGGTAAGTGGTTTTTCAAAACACCCACCTTACCTTTTTGAAAAAAGGAGAACACTGGGTTTTGCAGGCAAAAAATCTAAACAATATAAAAATGTTTAAAAACAAGAGCTTTGCCTGTTTCGAACATGTAATGTAGTATGTATGACCTAGCAAGACCTTGTCAATATATTAAGTTCACCTTCATCCACTTCAGATTACTTACTGAGCTACTTTCACTTTCACTATCACTGGTTTCCTGGATTTTCTTTGACTTTGACCTTGGAGGTCGTATATCTAATCCCATGGCTGCACTGGCACTTGCTGCTTTTCTGACCGGTAACCCTCGAAGTACCCTAGTACTTTTGATATCGTCAATATCTTCAGCTAATGCTAACAGATCACTAAATCTAAAATATTAAATTAACAAATGAAAAATAAAATTTAAAACATGGGGAAATATGTCCTCACAGCAGATTTTCAAACAGTAAATAGATAAAGAAATGCAACAGAAATAAATAGTATCTATATTTTATTTTGGGAACTTACCTTAATAATGTGTGTGTGTTGATGTTTAACACCCTTAATTGTCGCACCTGGACCATGAGGGGCAGTCAGTCTTATTGTTCAAGGAAACCAGAGTTCCCAGAGAAAAAACAACAACTTTGGGCAGGTAACAAAAGAAGAAGTCTCGTTTTTGTAAATTACCAGCAGGACTCAAACACCACCTGAGAGGTGTTTCTTTAATAATATGATTAACATATTTTCAAAATACACATGTTGACAAAAACTACATTCAAAATACTATAACATACTTAGTTTTCAGGGAATCACTTGCTGTCTGCTGTACTTGTTGTAGTGCATGCTGTATATTTTCATTATTTAAAACTGAAAAAGCAATAAAATGTATTTATAAGTAGAGTATACTTAAATTTCAAGATTTATTAACAGACAGCTAATTATTTAATTGATTAAAATTTGCAAAATTTAACTGCATTTTTCAGACATTTATTGTAAAAACTTAATGCTTTAGAAATGGATAGCCTAAATATTGTGCAATAAGAACATCTTCGATAATAAAAGACATTGCCAAGAATTTTCTAGTGATTTCAGATCTAACAGATAAATACTTACATGAAATATTTTTACAGACTTGTCTAACATGATCTAGATGTAGGAGTATTTGTTCAATGCTTGGGTTATCTTTCTTTGACGATGAACCAGTCCTAAAACCAATTTTTAAAGTAGTAAACATTTCCTAGAAAAGCTTTACATTTTTATATAAATGTTATTCCCTCTTTTTGTATATAGTGAGTTATCTCCCATTTGCAGATATATCTTCTCTTTCCAGAAGGTATTTTATACTAGTTACTTTTGGAAAATTTAAGTTTATCTACATTTATTTTTTAATTGGTAAAAAAAATTCTAAAAGTTATTTATAGTTATTTTCATAAATGCATTTAACATGTTTTCCTAACCTAACTAGGTCCAATAAGTCCAGTAAATAATTTATAAAAAATAAAAACCTACTTTTTCCCATTCATTGCAATGTTATATACCTACCGTAATGAAGGATAGCTTTTGCGAATGGGACATAACTCACTAATTACAAAAATAGGGAATAATAGAACTATGTGAAAGGTGATAGGTATGGGAGATACCTCTGAATTCAATATTGATTTTGAATATTTATTAGAAAAAATACTAGTCTAGTCACATTATCTTCACTAAATGAGACATCTGAGATCAACATTTTCTTTGTAATTATCACCAAAGATGTACCTTCCATATGTAAAGTTTTATCAACATCCATCTAGCAGTTTTAGAAGTATGCACTTTTGAGACTATACCTTGGGAACTCCAATTACACGTATCCCCTCTAAATTATATCTGATAGCAATGAAATTTCTTCATGCACATGTCCAAATGGTGAACTTCTATCAGGCAGCTTAATTTAAGCAGTTAAAGAGGTGTTACCCTTACAAGATATGTTGATAGAAGAACAGACCAGAAGTAGATACATTTTGTGCTTTAAACTGCTTTACACTTTATAGTGCAATAAGAAAAGGCTAATTGCCAAATATCAAGATACTGGGGCATGTAGTTTTAAGGAAACTGTGCCAAAAATTTTTGTGACACTGCAGAAAGCAAACCATCTTGTGCCATTAAACTCATAAACATGCATGTATTTTGCAACACATATTAAACTAGAAAAAGTGTCTATGAGCCATAGATGGCCAGCTCTTCTTGAAATATTATTGACCCACAACATGTACCAGTAGTATCCCAGATATAGGCTTTATATATAGATATATTAAGCTGTTCATACAAAAAAAATAGGTTGCAATGACTCGATTTTTAGTGGGTGGTGTCATGCTACATTAGACACAGTTAGTGGTATAATATCATTTATATCTTGATGTGTAGTACCTGTGATATGCACCTTTACAAAGAACTTAACAAAAGTGTTTACGGACAAATGGAAGGGTGAGGATAAAACTATATGTCTGACCAATATAGGTAGACAAACCATAAAAAAACTTACCAAAGACCTTAGAATGTATTATTTTTTAAACAAGTTTAACACAAAAATTATACATGTACAAACCTTTGCCTTTTCTTGGGTGTTCCATTGAATTTACAAACTTGTTGATTTATATGTTCTGCTAGTTTTTCTTCAAATTCCTGAGCCCAGTATTTTAATATAGACACAACAAAATAGTCAGATTTTTTACAGTCTCTGCACATAATCACTCTTAATAAATCACCAGAGGGACTGAAAGAAAAGTTCAGGATAAGTAGAAAAGTGTTTGTCATATTCCTCATATTTATAATTCAAAACCTTAGGTTCTACCACAAAAAAGATGTTTAAAATATTTAAAATATTTCAAGGATAAATGTCAAATTACACATGTTTTATGACATTGTTCAGAAAGGGCACAAACATGCTCATATTTGTTTACCGAAAAATGTTCAAAAATTCTTTTTTTAGGGATTATGCTGAAAAACTTTAGTTGACCTCAATAACCTGACCTTAATTACTACAATTAATTGATCTTTAATTGAACCAAACAGAATACATGTATCATAATCATATCAATGTCCCCAAACTATCTGGAGCCAATCAGACTTGACATTATTATAATTATTCCTATTAAGTGTGTGCCTTTTGAATATAAAGCATCAAACTTACCATTCTTGTTTTAGTAGAACCAGTATGCTGGATAAAGCTTCTGCATGACCTGGAAAATACATTTTAAAAAATTGGTCAAAGACAAAAAAATGACAGAGTTTCATTACAACAAAAAGTAGGTAAGTGACAAATCTGAAATTGAATTCCACCATATGTGACACCAAGCTGATGCTGCCGCCAAATATTAAGATGCTCTGAGAAATAATTGCTGAGAAAACTTCGTGAAATTCAACCGAAAAGTTATAAATACTGCATTTGCTCTGAGGAAATAAATACATGTTACAGTAAATAACACAAATGGCCTGTCCCCAAATTATATTTAAAATAAATCTGAAACAAAATCTTTAAATTTATGTATGGATTTTGTGATAATTGTTAACCAAGTAAGATATTTTTCTATCACATCAAAGTACAGACAAAGAAATAGTTTCATGGTAATACATAGTTGTTAGTGTTTTAGAGTTTTATATCCTTTTCTGACAGGGCTGTCTGATATAATGGTGATGGAAATTCAAGTACCCGGAGGAAACCTCCGACCATTGACATATAACTTACATGTCTTACGAACATAGTTACAAACAGGTCTACAGACTATTTTTGTAATCATCAAAGCAGGTCTCGAACTATCAACAAATTGATTGATAGTGTGGTATTTAAACCAATGTCTTTAACAATTCAACTACCCAGGCTGAGAAATTATTGTTGTGGATTATTATTTTGGTGGAATCATAAAAATACCAATTTGTGAAAAATTTCATTGATTTTTAAGTTTGGTTGTCAGCTATGTAAAATCATTTTCACTTCTTGAATTCCTCAACAAATGCTTCATTGAACTAAATAGAAGAGAACTCTAATTCATAAAGAAAATGCTGAACAACTAATCAAAGGATGTTTTTTTCTGATTTTTTTATTCTTTACTTACTTGTAAAATCTAGCTTTGGTAATATTGGCATGATGTGTTCCACTGGTATGTTATGGGCTGATATGAGCTGCCACAGGAAATATTGTTCTAAAGTCTCCCAGTCTAAACTAGCATCTATAAACAGAAACACAAATCTAATGCTCTGAATAACATTCTTTAAATTTAGAATCAAAAGAAACAAGAATATGTCTAACGGACATAATGCCCCATCTCACAACATTTGGGATGAACAGATAGACTAATGGACCCAAACACTAAATGCCTCTCTACTTTCGTAAATGGGGAATGAAGGATCCCTGTATTATACCCTAAATATATACAATAGCAGGTTTTAGAACCAAAAAGGAATGTAAATAGTAGTTTTTACATAAATGATATTGTACATGTTTCAAAATATTGATTTTTCCATCAATAGTAAAAATTGTAATTAGCTGTACATGTATATAAATATTCACTACTGTCTGGGAAGTAAAATGTTTCTCTTTTATAGACAACTATTAAATTGGCAGACAAACAGGATAATTTAACCAAAAACATTTTTCAATATTTGGTTGAATCAAGTGTTTAAGATAAATTTAATATCTGCAAATATCTTACTGAGTACAGATAAGAAGGAATCCTTTCTAAACATGATCAAATGGCCCTGAAGAATCTGGCAAATCAGCTCTTGGAGCTACAACAAAACATAATAAATCTAACTTGGGGTTACTGCCAAACAGTCAGCAGTAACTGTTGAGAGTCTAACATATAATAAAGTTGATTATTCAAACTGTAATAAGACTTTTGGGGATTTTTATGGAAGCTGTGTCATGTACATTCATTCTACATTTATATGTGATTTTAATATTTAAAAGATAGAAAATAAAAAAAAAGATATCTGAAATATACAATTATACAATTGTCTACATTCAGCAAAAAAATTCTGTTCAAACCAGAACTAAGAACAATTTTGCAGTAGATACAAGTATTTGCTCCATTTTGAATGCCTGTTGATCAATAATTCAAAATAAAGCAACAAAGCTCCTTTACTTTTTTTCATAATGTGTTTTGACATTTGTGTCATGCATATTTACTCCATTTCTCCTCTCTTTATGATATTTGAACAACAAAATGGCATCATAAGCTATGTGAAATACTGACCTGAGCACCATCTATCGCTGACACTATCATGTGTAATAATTCTGAATTTCCTAAAGCTAGGTTCTGGAACTAAAATGTTGATAAAACATTAAGGGCATATTTTAGAAAATATAATATGTACTAGTTTTTTGACACTTGTTTTTAATAACCCTATACCAGGCTTATCTGCTTAAAATTGATAGTAAAAATACAAATGACTTTGATGAAATTAGATAAAAATGTTAAAATTTTTCAAACATAAATAGAGACTATATATATATTTCATGTTGTTTCACCATACAAGTCAAATAAATTATACTTGAATCTTTCTAATAAAGTGATTCAACTTAACAAGTGCTGTCTCCACATTTCAAACCATTGCATAGCTATGCACTAATGTAAAGAGGAAACATAATTCAATTTTTGGGGGGAAATAGCACAAAAAGACATGAATCCCGTGAAACATGAGTGGCTAAGTACATTTTAAATAAATAGGACCAGTTAATAATGCTGTACTTACATTGTTATAAATATCTGGCATTAAATATGTAAACAATCGCACATCATCTTCTTGACAAAGCTACAACAATAAGTTAAAACATAAAATCAAGGAAACAAGGAAAGGAAATATCTGCAAATAACTGTCTAAGGAAAACCAGAAATCTCTACTTAACCCCCAAGAAGAAGAAATTTCACAATTTATACAACAAAGTCATAAAAATAAAAAAACAGTCGGGCAATTATTACGGTGTTATATGCTGAAAGAATTTTTTTTACAGAGGAATTTTAAAACACACTAAGGGGGGGGGGGGCACTTGATAAAACATTAAATAAACTGTTAACACAGAGACATGTCTCGCCTGTCGCAACTGGACACAGTATAAAATGAAGTAAAAATCCTCCTTAAACTGATCTTAACTGATGCTTAAGCAGCTGCATACCAAATATAAATGGTGAACCATAATTGCTTTATATAAAACACTCATAACATAAGTAAAAAGTTAAAAAGTGTAAAATCTCAAAGTCAGTAGACTGTGACTGCAGGATCATACAGATAAAATACTTTTGAAATTGATCTGTACTGATGCTAATGCAAGTGCATACCCAATATCAATGATGTACCATAACTGCTTCATGTTAAACAGACGTAAGAAAAAAGGTTAACCTTGGCCAAATCGGTGTAAAATTTCAAAGTCAGTAGACCGTGACTGCAGAAGCATACAGATGAAATGCTTTTGAAATTGATCTGTACTAATGCTAATGCAAGTGCATACCCAATATCAATGGTGAACCATAACTGCTTCATGTTAAACAGACTTAAGAAAAAAGGTTAACCTTGGTCAAATCAGTGTAAAATTTCAAAGTCAGTAGACCGTGACTGCAGAAGCATACAGATGAAATGCTTTTGAAATTGATCTGAACTAATGCTAATGCAAGTGCATACCCAATATCAATGGTGAACCATAACTGCTTCATGTTAAACAGACTTAAGAAAAAAGGTTAACCTTGGCCAAATCAGTGTAAAATTTCAAAGTCAGTAGACCGTGACTGCATGGGCATACAGGTGAAATCCTTTTAAAACTGATCTGTACTGATGCTGATGCAACTGCATACCAAATATCAATGGTGTAACATAACTGCTTCATGTTAAACAGACTTAAGAAAAAAGGTTAACCTCGGCAAAATCAGTGTAAAATTTCAAAGTCAGTAGACCGTGACTGCAGGAGCATACAGGTGAAATCCTTTTAAAACTGATCTGTACTGATGCTGATGCAACTGCATGCCAAATATCAATGGTGTAACATAACTAGTTCACACAAAACAGACTTAAGCAAAAACTTTAACCAATTGTGGACGCCGCCGCCGTCGCCGCCGCCGCCGTCGCCGCTGCCGGAATCACCATACCTAAGTCTCGCCTTTTGCGACATTCATCGCAGGCGAGACAAAAACCTAACAATGCTGCCAAAGAACAGAACTTAAAACTAGAGACTCCCAGGAGCCTTAATGGCTGTTAAGGTTATTACCCTGTGTGCAACATGGTCTATATTGACCTGGTTAATAGCATTGCAGAAAATATTTAGGACAGAAGCACTCTCAAGGTCAAGTACAAGAAGTCACCAAGATAATAAAAAAAGATTTTCAAACATTTGTTAAAATCTATAGAAAAAAGTAAAAGGGTTATCACTCTTAAACAGTCGATCGACAATTTTGACCGTGCAATCAATTCGTTAGTGCTAAATGAGCTTTACAATTCTGACAATGCTAGCTTAGAAGTGACAGACCTTCTGAGAGATTACAGAACTATAAATTCAAAAATTTTTCTGGAGAACCTTGACAATATTTACCTTAAGATCTGACATAAGACATGATTCTAAGTCTTTGTTGTCCATACTTTTACAGAAATCTTTATAAGTAAACATCTTCTCGTCATTGACTTTCCTAAAAAAATAGTTAAGATGATGTAAGCTTGCAGATTTATATGCTTCAAATTAAATATTATGTGAACCATTATAAAGAATACGGTACATGAACATTTTGAACTCATATCTCATAATTCATGTTAAGAAACAAAACATATCTTATAATAAACAAAACCCAACCTTGTACTGATAAACAATGACTCAAAATTATTTGATGATGATGGGATGAAAGTAGAAGATGTGAAATTGACACAACTCACTATAAGCATTATTTTTAATATTATGGACCTTCAACATAAACCAATAGATTATGTTTGTTGTTTTTCCATAGGTCTCAGATGAAATAATAATGTAAGAGATTCAAGATCAGAGTCATTAATTGAAAGACCCCCTTAAACATGTCAAAAGATGGATCTAGAATAGCAAAAATAAATTGTAACAAATTATTACAATCTAATACATGTATATGTCATCAAGGCTCAGACTTTAAAATACCAATATTTTAGCTACTGGTATTACAATTGTAGAAATATGAAAACCAAGTGATAACAGTGTAAGAATCTATATGTACATACCCAACTTTGAGGAAATAGAGGAGTTGATATCCAACACGAGGTTGTCTCAGATACATCTCTCCTAACAGCTGAAGGATAGGTTGTCTGCTGGGATCTTCTTCAGGCATAGAGGACAGAAATCTGTGTAAAAAAGGAGATTAGGCATGCATTCATAAGGCAAGGTTGTCCTCTAGAGTAAGCAGAGGTTGTCAAATGAGACAATTGTTAAATCCAATGAAAAAAAAATACATGTAATTAAATTAAATTTTGACCCAAAGCGGCTATGATTTGAGGAAAAAATATCTAAGATATAAGTAGATTAGAATAGCAGGTTTGATTCAATCAATTTTGGACCTACAAGATAAGGACAAGAGAAGAAGACACAAGCAATTTTCTCTTTAAGCAGTTTTGACAGATTTTCCCATTTTATTCTGTAAAGTTGTTTGGTTCTGTTCTGTCATAATACACTAGTGTACAAAATTTCCTTGTATCCTGGTTTTCATATGTTAAAATGTTATAACTTTTGAATATTATAAAATTTTAAATAAACCTACCTGAATATGACAAATAATGGTGATCCAATTGAGTCTTCAATTGACCTAAAAAATTAAAAACAATGTATAACAAAATTTATATTAAAAACTTTAAATTTATTTTCTTAGTTGAAAAAAGAAGACACATGCCCATTAGCAGCATAAAAACTAATCATGTAAAATTCTGCTGTAGCTAAATACTTTGTTTGGAATAAGGCAGTTCAAAAAGTTTAAATGTAATCATTGGGAATCTAATGGTGCATTGTAATCCGACTATTCATTCTCGTTTCAATAATCAAAGATTTTTTAACCATTAGTTTTCATTTTGTTTTACACAATCTTCATTAATATTTACAAAACTACATACTCATCATCCAGCTCTGCAGGAAATAAGTTACTACTGAAGTGGTTTACTAAGATCTGACAAAGGCAGTGAGACAGCGGGTCAACCATTTCTTCAAATTCCTCCTTAAATAGTGATTTACTTTATGCAATAATTCAACAGACTATCTTATTTAAAGGTTAAAGATATGAATACATGTAATACAGTGTTGTTACAAAGAAAGAAAGAAACCTTTTACAAAACTGTAAAGGAACTACACAATGCAAAATATAAGATGAAAATATATATTTCAAAATCTGCTTTTATAGTTCTATAATTAATCCTTATCCAAAGGATGTACACAAAATATTAGTCTGTCAGAACACTGTTTTTAAGATGGTTTAAGATATCCATACAAATATTGGAAAAGCAAAATATGATAAAGTTCAGCTTTTATTTTTTTACAAATAAAACTTGGAATAAGCAAATATGTCATTAATTTCCCTTCCAAACAAAGCTGATCTTGACTTAACTACACCTATAATAATTAACTGTCTGTCCTGTTTCAGTTGTAATTTTCATAAACAAAGCACCAACAAATCCATGTTTTCCCCCAAAAGATCAAAACATGTATAAGGAACAATATTTACTTACATCTTTGACGACCATCTGCATCAATCTATCCATACTTTCACACTGTATTGCTTGGTCTCTAAAGTTAGCGTAATATTTAGTATAAACATGTTTCAAATGTACTTTTTACTTGAAAATTTCTTTTCACAGAATATTTGACACTTTTCTTTACACCTGTTGTAAACATTGAATAAATGTATTTTTGAAAGATCTTTTCTTTTGAACAGATAAATATGAAACATGTTCATTTCTATAAAACAAATCCCAGTAGTTTAGAGAGCTTAAAACCATTTCTTTGACTCTCTTGTTTATGCTCCAGTATATTATACTGAACTAGATTCTGACATTAAGCATACTTATGCAAACAGCCATACTAAACTTGCAGTGAAGTGTGAGTATTTTTATTATATATAGGGTGAAGAACAGCACTGTTTATAACATTCATCATTGATACTGTTTTCTGTGTTCTACATATTTTTTAACGATCATTATTATGCAGTTTTTATAAGAAGTAAATTTTATGATTTTATTCTGATATAAAAACATAAAACTTTTATACATTCAAGTCTTGTAAGCATTTTTCTATCAAAGCAAATTTTTTAACTTACTTTTCTGTGATAAGTTGATCGACATATTCTGAGAGATCTCCATTCAATAAAGGGAGGTGATCGTTGATGTCAATGGGTTGGTACCGGGTATCCTGTATTGGCTGAAACTTGGTTTCTTCCTTAATTTTACCTTAAAAGATCAGATACATGGCAAAAGTAAGAATACATGGCATTTATTTTGGATTACTGACTAAACTGTATCAAATGATAAACAACAAGTATTTAGCTGGTAATTTTTGTTCAGTGCTAAAGGAATAGGTTCATGAACACCCTTATTTGACCCACAATTTGGCAAAAATCTTAACTTAAATATTTCATGTTATAACTCTTTGTAAGTAAAGTCATGTGCTTAGTGTCTCTAATTCTGAACTTCTTTTTGACATATTATAAAAGACCAATTCAACCACAGGGGCCAAACTTGGAGAATATAACGAAAAATCCAAAATTTCATCATATTTTGCTACTTTTTGGTGCTAAATTGGTTAAGAAAAATATGAGCGCAATCAAGGGCACCCTTCATATTTTCAGAAAACCTTTAATATGGTCATAATTATAATCTACTTAATTATGAAGGGTGTCCTTGAGTGCGCTCTATATTTCCTAAGCACGAATGTGCATTGAAACAAGGAATACTGTGAGCGAGCTCACGGAGGATACCCCCCGCTTTAACAATTCTAAGTCCAATTATCTCCCTTGAATGATATCCGACAGCAACCAAAATTCTTCATGCACATCTCCATATATTGTACATCCTTCATGTAAAATGCCATCAAAATCCATCAAGCGGTTTAGGAGGAGTTGCGCTTACGAGGTCTCCCATTGAACACCAAGTTTAAAAAGTCTTAGTCCGATTATCTCCCTTGAATGATATCCGACAGCAACCAAAATTCTTCATGCACATCTCCATATGGTGTACATCATTTGTGTAAAGTTTCATCAAAATCCATCAAGCGGTTTAGGAGGAGTTGCGCTTACAAGGTCTCCCATTGAACACCAAGTTTAAAAAGTCTAAGTCCAATTATCTCCCTTGAATGATATCCGACAGCAACCAAAATTCTTCATGCACATCTCCATATAGTGTACATCCTTCATGTAAAGTGTCATCAAAATCCATCAAGCGGTTTAGGAGAAGTTGCGCTTACGAGGTCTCCCATTGAACAACATGTTTCAAAAAGTCTTAGTCCAATTATCTCCCTTGAATGATATCTGATAGCAACCAAAATTCTTCATGCACATCTCCATATGGTGTGCATCCTTTGTGTAAAGTTTCATCAAAATCCATCAAGGGGTTTAGGAGGAGTTGCGCTTACGAGGTATGTGGACAGACGGACGGACAGACGGACAGACGGACAGACGGACAGACAGACAGACAGGGTGATTCCTATATACCCCCCCAAACTTTGTTTGCGGGGGGTATAAAAAGACAAAATCTAAAGATTTTCAACATTTTTTGCAAAATGCCGAAGATTATGACGTCACTGCGACGTGGTTATGTCACAAATCAAACTTTCAACTGCATATGTCTTTCATATATCCATAGTACTATACTTATAACAAATATGACATGATTATTTAATACTTGAAATTTTAGGGCCAAATATGAAGGTTCGTGAACCTACTCCTTTAGTGTTTTGAAATCATTGGAGGGGTATTTGATATAATACGTCATCAATTTATCAAAATCCTAAATATGGTAAATGTAATATAAAAATAATGAAAATTAGTTAGTTTTATTTTTAAGGTCTAAAGACCTTGCAAATTTAGCAAATTACAACCTCTTCAAAGTTTCAAAATTCTTAAGGATTGATAGAAGATAATGAGATGTGGAATAAGTGTACATGACACAGCCCACATAAACAAACTTCAATTTAAAAACAAAAACTCAATTAATAGCAGCTAGTAGTCTTCAACAAGGCCAATAGGTGCTGTTTGCTGTTTTGCCATTACCTATAATGTAAATGTTAACTATAAAATGTCTATGTAACAAGGGAAGTCCCACTTCCAGACTCAAACAAAGCATAATGGAAATAAGTCCCAAAAACATCCATAGCTGCCCATAAAAAGGATCCTTACAGTGTATACCACATACATGGACTTACCAAGTGGCATATCATCTTCCTCATCACTAAATGCTGCTCCATCAGACAGGTTATTATCTATGTGATTGTCGGAGTCAATATCTATTATACTGGTCATACCCATCAGAGGCTCTTTATTGTTAGCTGGCTCATCTTTCACTGGTAATAGAAAATGAAATTTAAAAAAGTGTTAGATTTTTGGTCATATGTTTTCATTCACACGCCTGGGAAACTCTAAAGTCGCAACCAAAATTTTGGGATCCAGAATTTTGTGATTTTCATTTAATGTAATAAATTTGAGAAATCGAAGACTGTCACTCCATGTATATTTGTTGAATAATTGTAAATAAAGCAAAAACAGTTTAATTTGTTCAATTAATAACGTTAAATTTAATGTGGACTTGTCCTGGTTAATAGAATCGTCTTGACAATATAAAAACGATTTCTGGCTTAAAATACAGTCTTAACTATTGTTTTTGGTATATTTAAGATCTGTGACAAATTTCACATGGAGTGACATTCTCTGATTCTTACAAAAAGTGTTCTTTCACTTAGTATCAATAAACTTCCGGGTAACAATATTTGGTTGCGACTTGCGAGTTCCCAGGCATTTATTTACCAAACTGAAATAAAATGTAATGATTTATATCTATACCAGTAACGAAAATAAGATCTGCATCTATGATACTTTCTTCCAAATTGTGTTGTCTCTAAATAAACATAATAGATAAAAAAAAAATCTGTCAAAGTCAAAAATCGCTAGATTTTGTTAAACAGGAAGAAGGTGGGCAAAAGACCTGAAATCAAATCCAACATTAAGGGACCCCAATCCTGATGCTGTATACCAACTATCAAGTGGCTGTGATAAGTAATTGCTGTTAAATCTGCTACCCAAATTTATTCCCCACTGCTGTACCGCTGCCCAACATTCACCATTTTATAATCTGAATTTTTAAATCCAACCAAAAATGGAGAAACAATGTCTCTTTTTTTTAAATATGACAACCAAACACAAAAGCAACTATTCTGCTAAAAGTTGTACACAATTTTACCACCACAGTTAAGAATCTATATTAAAAAGAGTACTTATATTACCTTCTTGAGAACAAAACTCTGTGAAAGTTTCTCTAATCAGCATCCGTAAATCTCTGTCTAGTTTACTGTTCTCTAACAATGGTGCTAAAGCCCTGTAAAGAAAGTAAACAATTTATAACAGATTTATCATCTGATAAGAATTTGTTTAACTAGCTGCACTGAAAAAAAGTTACAAAAGCTAAACAAGAGGCTCCAAGGAGCCTTAATCGCTCACCTGGTCTTAATGTCAACCCTATGAAGACTTTTGTATAGCTAAATAAGCTATATGTTTGAGCAAGAAAAAGCTTTTCTCTATCTGCAATAGTTTACATTCTACAGGCAAAAAAACCCCACTATTTTTTGCTTTAAAGGCGCTGTAACCCCTATAATCTGACAACTTTGACTCTATGGAGACTTTTGTAGAGCTAAATGAACATTTAGGCAAGCAACAGCTTTTCTCTATCTGCAATAGTTTTCATTCTATAGGCCAAAAACACTATTTTTTGGCTTTAAGGGGCTGTAACCCCTATAAGGGGTCATCTGACAACTTAGACCATATAAAGACTTTTGTAGAGCTAAATGAGCTGAACATTTAAGCAAGCAACAGCCTTTCTCTATCTGCAATAGTTTTCATTCTATAGGCCAAAAACACTATTTTTTGGCTTTAAGGGGCTGTAACCCCTATAAGGGGTCATCTGACAACTTCGACCTTATAAAGACTTTTGTAGAGCTAAATGAGCTGAACATTTAAGCAAGCAACAGCTTTTCTCTATCTGCAATAGTTTTCATTCTATAGGCTGTAACCCTATAAGGGATCATCTGACATCTGATTTACAGGCAAAAAAAACAGTAGTCTGACCTCCCTTGTCTATTTTTAGTAACGGCAGCCATGTTTTTTTGAGGAATCAAAAATCAAAACACAAGTTTGGTGCAGGACACCCTAAGGATCAGTCATACCAAGTTTCATTAAGTTCTGTTCAGTGGTTTCAGAGGAGAAGACAAGTGATAGCAATAGCTCACATGGACCTTCGGTCCAGGTGAGCTGAAATTATAATGAAACTGTTTGTGAGACAAGAGATACTCCCATACTGCACACAATCCCTTAACACAAACTGTATAAAACTTATTACTTACGGTAAAACTCTTTTATCCAAAATAACCCTGAAGGCTGTGTAGATCCCATGTTTGACTTGAGCACTTAGAGGTATGCTGAAGTTTGTTAATATCTGGAAAAAAGAAAGATTAGAATAAGGCAGAACAAACTAGATACTACTTGAATATATTGTCAATATAAATTAAATGCTTAATTTAAACTCTTTTTATTCTGTTTGTTTTCTAAAAACTACTGAATTATATAGGACAAAATGAAAACAACAACAACAAAACAACAGTTTGTCTCAGCCATTTTAACCTCAAACTTTTCATATATCAGGCAATGAACCTTTAGCTTACCCTACAGAGAAAATCTAGCAGTGTGGCTGTGATGGCAGGATGTGGTCGAATGGAATGATACATCACTAGTATAGCTGGTTCTAAAATCAGAAGAAAAATGTAACTAGTTTAATTTGCTTTAACAAGATTTTCATGTCACAAACAAAAGAACACAAATCATAAGAACACTGTAATGATATCTGACTAAAATCTAATACCTTTTTTTTCTTTTATGTGACTTTGCAACATATACATGTACATTTAAGGTTTACCCACAAGTCCAAACATTATTATGTCAACTGATTGGTAAATAGTTACAGTCAAGAAGTTACAATGTATAATTAGGCGATAAGATACTAAGTACCTACTGTAAATCAGATGTATTTTATATTTTCAGCTGTCTAATAAACATAATCAAGACTAATAGGAGTTGAGTATTAATTTACTGGTACTATTCTTGCAGAATGCAAACTACAGAATTGTGTAATGTACATATATTCTAAAATCTCAATTGTTATCTTTTTAAATAACACTGACAGGTGTTCTTTTAAAAAAAATTAAAATTGTGCCAAATCAAATGGAGTTTCTAAGAAAGTAATAAAAATATAACTTACCAATATTCATAATGCTATCTCTTTCAGGCTCAAAGAACAACCAGTCATAAAACAGGGCAAGTTTGGCATTTGTAGCTGCAACGTTACTCTGAAAAAGAGATTGACCAAGATTAAGATAAACCTGATACTGTATCTATTTATAGACCTTTTAGACATACATGTAATGGTAATAAAATTGTGAACTAAATTATAATTTACATTGTTCTCTTAAATCAAACCGAAAAATTAAGAAGACTGATGTCCCATTATTTGCTGACAGATGAATGTTATACATGGATTTAGGGATGAAAGACAGAAATATAGAATGGCTTCTTTGCTTGAATAATTTATGCATTAATTGTGATTTGTCATAGAAAGCATGTATTTATCCTACATCTATAAAAATCATATATCTATACTACTAAAATAACGAAGCGTTTTTAGTTAGCCGAGTTGCAGCCTAAACAACAAATGCTACGACTAAGCTTCATATATCAAAAATAGGGGATGGTTGTGCCCTTTTAAAATTTCATTAGCACATATGCAATTATGTCTGCAGTTTGCTAATTAACCTAATTAATTGATCCGGAAACGGTATAGCCGTCATCGTTCCGGAATTACACTCCGGCAGTCAAACTAATAAAAAGCTTCGCCGAGCGCAGCATGATACGACCGCAACATGTTGAACCCTGTACGTTTTAGGCCTAATATGGATAGTCTATTGTTCTGGACACATGCAGCCCATGGTGGACTGACAAAGGTTTTTGACACATGCTTCTCTGATGGACTTTCAACCCAGGGGCTAAAAATATAAATTTTTAATGTTGTATTCTACTCTTTAAAAGAATAATGTTTGAGGAAAAAATTAAAAATCGAACCAGAATTTTTTTAAAATTATGATTACAGCCCAAAAAATTTATTCTTAAATTTAGAATCACTACCTGACAAGAATAAATTTGCAAAAAAAATTTTCAAAATCGGACCACAAATAAAAAAGCCCCATTTGGCCCCTAATTACGTAATAGGGGGAAAAAGGGGGGGTCGCAAATTCTTAATTTTGTATTCGCTATTTGACAAGAACAAACATGCAAAAAAAATTTTCAAAATTGGACCAGAAATAAAAAAGTTTCAATTTCGGCCCCATTTGGCCCCTAATTACGTAATAAGGGGAAAAAGGGGGGGTCGCAAAAATTAATTCTTAATTTTGTATCCGCTATTTGACAAGAACAAACATGCAAAAAAAATTTTCAAAAACAGACCAGAAATAAAAAAGTTTCAATTTCGGCCCCTTTTGGCCCCTTATTACGTAACAGGTGAAAAAGGGGTGGGGGTCACAAAAATAAATTCTCAAATTTGGTTTCGCTACTTGACAAAAATAAACTTGCAAAAAAAAAATTTCAAAATCGGACCACAAATAAAAAAGTTTCGATTTTGGCCCCATTTGGCCCCTAATTACGTAATAGGGGAAAAAAGGGGGGGTCGCAAAAATTAATTCTTAATTTTGTATCTGCTATTTGACAAGAACAAACATGTAAAAAAAAATTTCAAAATCGGACCACAAATAAAAAAGTTTTTATTTTGGCCCCTTTTGGCCCCTAATTACACAACAAAGAAAAAGGGGGCGCAAAAATTTATCAGGTTCATTCTTTTATTGTAAGAAACATTCTTGACAAATTTCACAGCAATAGGCCAACTAGGACCAAAGTTATGGTGGAAACAAGTAAAATATTTGAATTTTTTTCCCCTTTTGGGCCCCTAATTTCGAAACAAAAAAGGGGGGACCCCCAAAATCAATCCCATTCATCCTTGTATGGTAAGGAACATCACTGTCAAATTTCATAGCAATTGGATAACTAGAACTAAAGTTATTGTGGAAACAAACAAAAAAGTAGTATTTTGGCCCTTTTTGGCCCCTAATTTCTAAACAAAAAATGGGGGGACCCCCAAAATCAATCCCATGCATCCTTTTATGGTAAGGAACATCATTGTAAAGTTTCATAGCAATCGGATAACTGGAACTAAAGTTATTGTGGAAACACTAAAAAGTTAACAGACACCGACAACGACGACGACGACGACGACGACAACGACAACAGCATCATACCATAATACGTCCGCAAATTTTTTGCGGTCGTATTAAAAGCGATAGGAAGCGTCCGAGCAGGTTGGCGCCCGAGACTAAAAAGTTTATTCTTATCCGAAAATGAAACAAGAGG
The DNA here is from genome assembly GCA_963971305.1 of Arcuatula senhousia. Classification (NCBI taxonomy): domain Eukaryota; kingdom Metazoa; phylum Mollusca; class Bivalvia; order Mytilida; family Mytilidae; genus Arcuatula; species Arcuatula senhousia. Next base: position 53,556,007 of record OZ020305.1, read on the forward strand.
CTCCCAGGAGCCTGAATCGCTCACCTGGTCTTGATGTCAACTCTATAAAGAACTTTGTATAGCTAAATAAACTGAACATTTAAGCAAGCAACAACTTTTTCTTGTCTGCTATAGTTTTCATTATATAAGCAAAAATCATCATGAACATGTAAATTTAGGGGCTGTAATCCCTGTAAGGGGTCATCTGACAACTTCAACGCTATGGAGACTTTAGTAGAGCTAAATGGCTGAACATTTAAGCAAGCAACAGCTTTTCTCTATCTGCTATAGGTCAAAAATACTATTTTTTGCCTTTAAGGGGCTGTAACCCCTATAAGGGATCATCTGACAACTTCGACCCTATGACAACTTTTGTAGAGCTAAATGAGCTGAACATTTAAGCAAGCAACAGCTTTTCTCTATCTGCAATAGTTTTCATTCTATAGGCCAAAAGCACTATTTTTTGCCTCTTTAAGGGGCTGTGACCCCTATAAGGGGTCATCTGACAACTTCGACCTTATGGAGACTTTTGTAGAGCTAAATGTGCTGAACATTTAAGCAAGCAACAGCTTTTCTCTATCTGCAATAGTTTTCATTCTAGAGGCCAAAAACACTTTTTTTTGCCTTTAAGAGGCTGCAACCCCTATAAGGGGTCATCTGACAACTTCGACCCTATGAAGACTTTTGTAGAACTCGATGAGCTGAACATATAAGCAAGCAACAGCTTTTCTCTATCTGCAATAGTTTTCATTCTATAGGCCAAAAACACTATTTTTCGCCTTTAAGGGGCTGTAACCCCTATAAGGGGTCATCTGACAACTTCGACCCAAGGAAGACTTTTGTAGAGCTAAATGAGCTGAACATTTAAGCAAGCAACAGCTTTTCTCTATCTGCAATAGTTTTCATTCTAGAGGCCAAAAACACTATTTTTTGCCTTTAAGGGGCTGTAACCCCTATAAGGGGTCATCTGAGAACTTCGACCCTATGACAACTTTGGTAGAGCTAAATGAGCTGAACATTTAAGCAAGCAACAGCTTTTCCTTATCTGCAATAGTTTTCATTCTATAGGCCAAAAACACTATTTTTCTGCCTAAAAGGGGTTGTAACCCCTATAAGGGGTCATGTGACAACTTTGACCCTATGACAACTTTTGTAGAGCTAAATGAGCTGAACATTAAGGCAAGCAACAGCTTTTCTTTATCTGCAATAGTTTTCATTCTATAGGCCAAAAACACTATTTTTTGCCTTTAAGGGGCTGTAACCCCTATAAGGGGTCATCTGACAACTTCGATCCTATGGAGACTTTTGTAGAGCTAAATGAACTGAACATTTAAGCAAACAACAGCTTTAGTCTATCTGCAATACTTTTCATTCTATTAGCCAAAAACATGAAGAAACGCTATTTTTCACCTTTAAGGGGCTGTAACCAGTGTTCTCCCCAGGCCCTTATAGCATCTCGGGACCGAGACGCTATTGTAATTTGCCGAGATGCTATCAGTCTTTACCGAGACGCTATTTCAAATTGTTCAAAATACAAAGGTATAGAGTTGACGTCCTGATGAAGCCACTGACTGATTGATGATCATTGAGTAATTGACACATTTACAACCCCAAGCCAATTAACAAAGAAATCAATGATCATGGTTTTGTCCATTAATTAGGAAATATCGATATTTGAACTGATTAGCCATGCAGATTGCAGGTGAAGTGAATTATTTCTATTGGACAACCAACCAGGACCAATAGGATTTGACCAAAACAAAAACAAACATATGAACACGTGCTTTTATTAAGGTGTGTTATTAGAACACGAGCCGTTGAATTCTAACTTAACAGTCATAACCCATACCCAAAATAAAGAAAATGCTTTTTACCTCAATGAAACATGATTAATTCCATTGCAACATTTGTTATTCCAAAATATTGATTTCTATAGATATATTGTTTGACCTATGGTCAAAACAGGAAGTCTAAAAATAGATTCCCAATTTCCCATTACCTTATCTAGCATTTTCTCCTTCTGGCAGGAGAACCATTGGCATCTATATGATTCTGTCAACTTAGTGACTCTTAACCAGTGTGAATATAATGTAAACATTTGTAATTGGTAATTTATTTATGCCAAAAATAAAAGCTACTTAATTATTTTTTATTGCTTCAAACCCAGGCAAATGGCTTTCAGGCCTGTCTTTTCCTCTTCCATCCTTGGTAACTGGATGCAGTTCACAGAGAGTTCATAGATAACAACAAAAAAAAGACAAACTGATGTTTTAGCCATTGTTAAATTGCTACAATCAGTTTTACTCCAACTCTTTCTTAATATGGAACTATAGTATCCATAGCTAGAAGATAGACTTACATCAAATGGGGTGGGTGGGGGGGTATCATAAAACATGTATACATGATACGTAGTCAAGAACTAATCATAAATTGATAGCGAAACGTCGATCCACATGATTTTTTTTCTTTCTGACACCTAATATTGTTTACGCAAAATGTGATGCTATCCAAAATTTCTGGGGAGAACACTGCTGTAACCCCTATAAGGTATCATCTGACAACTTCGACCCAATGAAGAATTTTGTAGAACTTTTGATGCTGAAGCAGTAGGGTGGCATCAGATTTCATCTATCTCTTATACTTTTTGATTTACAAGCCAAAATCAGTAGTCTGACCCCCCTGGTATATTTTTAGCCACAGCAGCAATGTTTTTTGACGGATCAAAAATCGAAACACAACTTTTGTACAGGACATCCTAAGGATCAATCATACTAAGTTTCATTAAATTCTGTTCAGTAGTTTTAGAGGAGAAGATTTTTGAAAAATTGTTAACAGAGGACAGACGACGACGGACGCCAAGTGATTGCAATAGCTCACATGGACCTTTGGTCCAGGTGAGCTAAAAAATTGGGTTACATGTATAAATTATTTGTTACAGAATCATTTAATCAATTGATATATCAACTTAAAAAATACTAAAAAACTAGAAGTACCCGTACGTGTAGAGGAAAAACAAATAAGAAATCTCATTGCAATGATATTAAAAACTCTTCCATTAATTATGCTAAATATTTGAAATCTTTTAAATAATATATTATAATGGTAAGTTTACTACCTGTATACAATGAATGCAAAAAATATTTTACCGTCAAAAGTTGTAACTTGATAAAAAAAATGAAAACAATTTTAAATTTATCATATTGTAGTTTTTTTCCCTACGTGTAAAATTACCATCAACGATGTCAATAAATTGACAAAATTGCGTAGTGACTGATTGAAACTTATCCTGCCACTGGACAATATTGTGTGATCTATTTTGTAAAGCAACCAACGATTGATTTTCCCGCGAATTCGCGGGTTTTTCCTAGTAAAGCTTAAAAAATATTTGCTTAAAATGTCATTCAGGAAACAGAAAACTTTGTATGAAAGAAAAAAAACTGTTATCACTTTGAGATGTTAAGTATCCTGGTACCCTACATGATCATTATACACTCGCATTTCCACCACAGCCTCATACTGTTATCAATGTACAAAGTTTGAAAGCAGAAATCTGACATTCCTGTTATCACTATCAATAGTTAGGATCAAAAAGTTTTGCCTTCTATAACAGGCTTGACAAAAATACTAGTAACTTACTGTACATGTAGTTAACAGCCAACCAATGACTGCCCATCGTGGTATTATATCAGAACACAGTAATTCATTAGGTGGGTGGAATACAGCACAAATATATCTGATCAAATCACAACGTAGGGACTGACTCTCAGGTGTAGACAAATACTGTAAAATTATAACAAATTACTGTGAAAGTAACAGAAATGGAAATGAAATGCACATTGGTGGATTCATCATTTCATGGTTTTAACAATCTATGCAAAATTTCTTTTCCTCTGGTCTCAAATTCTGTGGTAACTTAAACCATGAAAACCCAGAAATAAGGTAACTGTATAAAGGTAAAGCTATAGCTCATCTCATGAAATGTTTTGTGTATAAGTGCAGGCCAAAATTTATTTACTGCAAAATTTAATGTATTGCTTACAATTTAAACATTTTTCAAATAGAAATTGGAAATTTCCTCCAAAAAATATATCAGGGCATCTTGTAATAATAAGATGCCTTGAGCATCTTTTATAATTCATAATAATAAGTGCAAATACTGTATGTACTTTGAAAAAAGGAGGACAAAAAATTTGAATAGAACATGGCTTTAAAATGAACAGATTTGAACTTACTTGTCTCTGGAACCAATCTTGATATCTCTTCTGTTGACCAAATTTAACCTGCAAAACATGTGTGATATGTGATAGCTTTTAAAATATGAAAACTATTCAATGTAACATATTTTTTAAATGATTATTTGGAATTTGAAAACATGTAAAAATGATTGCCATCTACTCTAAGGGGTCTTCAAGAAAAGGAATGAATTGTATTTGATTACTTCAACAGAAAGATTCAATACTCCAAATCAGACTAACTTACCTTTGTCTTATTGATGAAATGGAATATGAAAACGGGTATGAATGAATGCAGATTTAAAGTTATCAACTTAAAAGGGCCAATAAGGGATTAAATTAAAGAAAAGGAATGAATTGTAATCGATTATTATAACAGAAAGATTCAATATATATACTCCAAATAAGATTGACTTACCTTTGTCACAAGGAATACTAATTTATTTTCCATGTCTGGAGTTAGTCGACTGATCAAATACTTCTTAGAAGTTCTGGTCTGCATAAGCTGAGTCAACCCTTAAATATAAATTCAAAAGATATATACAGTTACATTATTAGATGATCACAAATAAATGATTTACTGAAAAATCAACTTGCAATAGTAAACATATAAATATACAAGGAAAAATTTACTAATTTCAAAATACAAGTACAGTTCGAGTCTTGTTTGTATTTAACAAACTAGAGGCTCCCAGGAGCCTGAATCGCTCACCTGATCTCTTATGCTAAAGCCTCTTACCTAGTGTGCAACATGGTCTACATGTACTTGGTAAGTAACATTAAAGAGATTAGTTAGGATTGAAAACACTTTTCAGACCAAGAATACAATGTTACAAAGCTTTCCATTTGAAAAAAAAAAAAACAAAACAAAAAACAACATATTAAGTTAAAATTGATTGAAAACACTTAAAAGGATGATCTGACAATTTTGTCCCTGAAATCATTTTAGTAGATCTCAATGAGCTGAACAATTTTGAAATGCAAACTTTTCCTCTAGCTCTAACAGTTTTCAAGATATTGTCCAAAAACTGCGAAAAAGGTCAATTTTGACGATTAATGGGCAATAACTCCTATAAGGAGTCGTTTCACAACTTCGACTCAATGGAGAGATTTGTGGAGCTTTTGATGCTGAACATGAAAGGTTGCTTCAGATTTTCTCTATCTCTTATACTTTTCGAGTTATAAGCCAAAAACAATGGTCTGACCCCCCTGTTCTATTTTTAGCAACGGCGGCCATGTTGGTTGGTTGACGTGTATATAATTCACAAACTTGGTAGAGGACATCCTAAAGATCATGTATACCAAGTATCAATGCTCCCTTCAAGGGTTTCAGAGAAGAAGATTTTTGAAAATCAGTGTAAATTAATGGAAAAAAAACAGTTAAAGGGGAATAACTCTTAAACGGCTGATCTGACAATTTAGACCCTGAAATCATTTTTGTAGATCTCAATGAGCTTAACAATTCTGAAATGCTAACTTTTCCTCTAGCTCTAATGGTTTTCCAGATATAGTCCAAAAACTGCAAAAATGGTCAATTTTGATGATTAAAGGGCAATAACTCCTATAAGGAGCCGTTTCACAACTTCGACTCAATGGAGAGATTTGTGGAGCTTTTGATGCTGAACACAGAGGGTGGCTTCGGATTTTCTCTATCTCTTATACTTTTCGAGTTATAAGCCAAAAACAATGGTCTGTCCCCCCTGTTCTATTTTTAGCAACGGCGGCCATGTTGGTTGGTCGACGTGTATATAATTCACAAACTTGGTAGAGGACATCCTAAAGATCATGAATACCAAGTATCAATGCAATCCCTTCAGTGGTTTCAGAGAAGAAGATCTTTGAAGAAAAGTTGACGGACGACGGACGACGGACAGACGGACGGACGACGGATGCCTAACGATGACAATAGCTCACATGACCCTGACCCGCTAAAAACTGTGAAAATGGTCAATTTTGACAATTAAGGGGAAATAACTCCGATAAGGAGTCCTCCCACAACTTTGACTCAATGGAGAGTTTAGTAGAGCTTTTGATGCTGAAGAAGGAGGGTAGCTTCGGATTTTCTTTATCTCTTATACTTTTTGAGCTATAAGCTAAAAACTATGGTCTGACCCCCCCTGTTTCATTTTTAGAAACCGCGGCCATATTGGTAGATCGACGTTCACAAATTTCACAAACTTGGTAGAGGACATCCTAAAGATCAAGTGTACAAAGTTTCAAAGCAATCCCATTCGTGGTTTCAGAGAAGAAGATGTTTGAAGAAAAGTTAACGGACGACGGACGACAGACGCTTAACGATGACAATAGCTCACATGACCCTTCAGGTCAGGTGAGCTAAAAAGGGACTACCCCAACTGTATGTGATTAGGTTTTGCCAGTTACCTGCCCAAGGTCAGTGATTTCCTCCGGGTACTTGGGTTTCCTCCACCATTAAAAATGACCGCCCTACATGGCCCAGGTGCGTCGATGAACGGCGTTAAACAACAACACACACACACAACACACAAAATACAAGTACATGTATATGAATTAGAGAAAAGGACAGGCAAAATTCACTATACTTTCCCTTGGTTTTTTATTTAATTTACGTAAACCTAAGAGTGCGCTTTCGTGTTGAGGGACCACTAACCTGTGAAATGTGGACTAATAGATGTAGGATTACTCAACATGTCCTTCCATAAACTCTCTATCTCTGGTATCCTAGCAACATATTGTAACAATCTGACTAAATCTCGACCAATCACAGCACAGTCTGTCCACTGTAATATATTCAAAATATTATTATTTTTAGTGAAGTATTGAAAATTTGTTTCTGGCGCTGCATATTACACCTAATATGTTTAGAGAATAGTCATTTTTTTGTAAAGCATACTTATTTTGTAATTGCAAATAAAAAAAATTGACAGGTGGACAATCTTATCTTATTCAATACTGAATTAATATCTTTTAAGATAATTTTGAATAAACTGTTCGTATTAATGAGAATGAGAGGATTTTTATAACAGTTACTTGAGAATACATCATATATTTATTAATTTTTTTTTGACAAACGACATCTAGAAACCTCATCCAAGCATTTTAAGATGTAATAACCTTTTCTCTAAGCAGAGAGACACACAGGTCGACTTCTCTCTTTCTAAGGTTAATCAACATTGGAGATGTATGATCCATAGTGAGTCGTAGGTATGTATACACGACCATGGAGCACAATTGTGGGAACTTGTCAAGCCATGTCCTAAAAGATGAAAAAATGCTGTGTAAAAAAGTTTACTACATGTATAAAATTATCCCAGTAACATACTGTAAATGTATTATATTCATTATAATCTCTGTCTATGAAAGTCAGTGAATAATAGTACATGTACACAGGAAAATGCAATATTCATGTGGAAATCATATTGAATGCTGGAAAACTGTGAATATCAATATCTGAAAAATAGCCATCTAGACCGAATGCATATCAATTGACTACCACAAAAAGAGGTTATAAAATCTGTAAAGTTAAAGAAGCATAGGTACCAATGGGGTATCAGAATGTCAAAAGTCTGAAAGGGCAGAGACAAAACCAGTAAACACCAACAAAAACGGGACAAAAACAGACAACATGTAAAACATGGAAACACAAATTAACTGAATATCAATCAACAACGCAAATTAAAGTATGGCCAGATTTCGCTTCACATGAAGTAGGTGAACAGCAAACCTGAAATCAAATCTAATGGTATGGACACACAATGCTTATGTTGCATAACAAATGTCAAGAGCCTATAATTAGTAATTGCTTAGAAAACTGTTATGAAAATTATCAGCCTACTGACATTCACAATTTTATAACCTGGCTTTTCACTCCAAGAAATCCAGCAAAAACATGTTTAAAGAATAAAAGAAGCTATAGCTTTAACTTAAGCCTTTCAAAACCTTTCTCTCAGTCTCAACAGAAAGAAATGATCAGAAACAGATACGACAATAAATTTTATCTTATACATTTCTTATAAAAGAATTTGTAATACCTTGTACATTCTCAAAGTTCAGGTTTTGTTTGTAAAGTGCCAAAAATTTACCTGTACTCTGCAAAAATATCAAGGACTGATTCTATTAACCAGATATTCTTGGATGAAACATCACCACCTGGAAAACAAAGAGGGGACATGTAAAATTATAAATTCCAAACATTATAGGAAAAACATTACATTGAGTAATTGAGAACATAAAGATTTTGAAGGTGAGAGCAATATAAGACAGACTATAATGACTTTGAAATTTATTAAAAGTGCATGAAATACTTTTGATTTTGAGTATTTGTTGTCTTTGAAAAACAAAACTGTTGAATAATTTTGAAAACTATATGTAACAGCTATTATTTGAAAATATTTAATAAGGATTTTTCAATAAATTCAAATTGAATTAATCATGCTTATTTCAATTAAAAAAATTTTGACTTGCCATTTGACAGATAGGACTAGAACTACATATAAATTCTGACCTGCAATTTGACAAAGAAGTCTATAACTACATGTAAATAAAATTCTAACCTGCCATTTGACGGATAAGACTAGAACAGACACTGTCTGCACCTGTAACTGTGTTCTTCACAAGTTCTTTACAAAACCATACCAGCTGGTGAAAAAAATAAGATGGGTATAGATTCATTATAAGCTTAAAAAAAATAAACTGTCAAATTTCACAAAATGCCCAATGAGTTTTCAGTCTAAGGAAGTGATATAAATTGACTCCAAGGCTTTTTGAAAACTATATTTTCAATTGACAGGGTGTTAAAAAAAATTGAGAATTTGCACAAAAGAGTGATACTATTTTCTTCACTGGAGATCTAAAGTTTAAAAAGATGTTGACATATGTGTATACATTTGGCTTTGGATTTGATAGTGTCATTGTACAATTTAGTACATTTCATACTAGAATACAGCATTTAACTATAGATATGCACCTTTTTCCTTGTAAAAAAAATAGTGGTGAACATAAGCTATCTTAACAATTTTTTTGTCTTTTAGTCTTTTAGTGACATATAGTGTAACTGTTACTTTAAAGAGAACAGAGATTATGCTATTGATTTTACCTGTGTTCTGGCACTATCTAACAATTTCAGCCACCTCTCAAATATCAGCTGATTAGTTTTAGTTAGCGCTATAGTCATTCCATCTCTACTGAGTAATGTCAAATCTCTATAGCTCTGTAAAGAAAAACATCAGTAAAGAAAAATAGTCAAATAAATTTTCATAAGTCAACAAGATAATTGATAAGCTTCTGCCTTGTGGGAGCTAAATTGACTGAATTGTTGTCTTTAACCAGAAGATGTATAAGGTAGTCTACAATTGCGCACCCAATGGCACAGAATGCAAAATTACCAGTTCTTGTGATCATACAATGTACCCTGATGTACCTGTATATACATATGTGTGTGAAGTTACTTCCTTTATGATAAAGTGACATTCAAAATGAAGGTATATCTGACTTAGGGCAAGTGATCAGTTGGATGGACATACAGACAGACCTGAACACTGTATGCCCCTCTTCTTTGGTACATGTATATGAGGAATTAAAATTCTTTTGAGCAGAAGATACAAGATAATATCTGTCACATTAATTCATCAAAACTCTTCTGTTGTTCTTTAGGTAAATATTCAAAGCCTGAAATCTTACCCTTGCTGCTGATTTAGGATCCACTATGATGGAGCACCATAATCCAACTTGAACTTCCTCATACTGGTATGTTCCTTTGCTCACCTAAAACAGAATAAAGACTCTAATTCCTTGCACTCTAAATAAACGTCATGATAAAAGTTGTTAAAATTTTATGGAAACACACATCAAGAAGTATCTTTATTTTAAAATCATGTTAATGTACCAGTACTTATTCATTATAAAAAAAAAGATTTAAGAAAATGTCTTTAAATCCCCCCTACTTAATGCCTGTTCATTTCTTTGTACAGAGTGGGAATATTTCTAATTCTGACAATCAGACAGACTCACATGGGTATTTAGTGCATCATTAGCTTCTCTTTCAGACAATCCATTAGTCAAAGCACAAATAACATTATAGCTTCTTTCAATTTTCTGAAAAAATAAAAGAAAGATATATGTATTTTTGATCTTAAAAATATCAAGTTAAACAAGTAATTGTACATGTAAAATGCAACTCTACAGTCTTCAGAATTAGCACAGGTTCGACAGGTTATATCCTGTAAAACTCTGTTCAGTCCTGTGATTTTTTTTATTTTTTTTAAAGATCAGACTAACAAGAGAGGATATGGCTGTCACAGCTTCCGTGCTCACTACAAGCAAGTGTTTGTAAATTATATTTACAGCGAAGATCAGACTAACAAGAGATGTCTCCACATCCAGTAATAACCTGATCAGGACTGTGAAGAATTTACTGATGTGTATATCTGTTTCATAGACCTGTTAATTAATTAAAAACATGTCTTTGGTTTGTTTATAAGTGTTGTGTTTAAATAATAGAGCCCATGTACTGGTTCCTTCATTTAAAGTAGTACGCTCCCGAAAGGAGCGAAAATGGTAGAAATGTCATGTTTTGTTTCAAATCATATCGCAATTGTATAAAAAATATTTATTTTCGCTTCTTAAATATTTATAGATACGTCTTTAACTTCGGGAGCGTCACAGGTTAAACCTGCCTCATATCTCAAAGTTTCATTAAGGTTCATCTGTACCTTTCGTTAAAAATAGCAAAATTTTCTACCTATTTTTTAGTATATGCAGAACAAAAACTACAAATAAAATAATAAAATAAAGCATAGCTGGACCTAGATATGGTAATTTCTGATTAAATTTCTATCAATTTTTCATTTTAAGTTTCTTAAAAATAAAGATCTCTTTTTTTTCCTGTTCAGATTTTAAATTGAAAAAGGACAAACTATCCGTAGTGTGCCTCTTACTTGAAACGAGGTTAACACTTCTAGTTAAATCCCTTATTGAAAGTTGCATGAAATTTGAGGCCACAAGAAAGGGTGAAAGTGATATTAGCCTTAAATCGGGTGTTTTTAAATGCAGAGAAAAAAGAGATCTCTAAAATAAAGGATTTTTTCGGGAAGAATTCATAGAGAACAGGTAAGAATTTTTAATATCTAGGTCCAGCTACACTTTATATTTCAATTTTATGTGCAGTTTTGGCTGTGCATATACTGAAAATAGATTAAAAATAACGCCATGTTTTTAAGAAAGGTACAGATGAACCTTAAGTGAAAATTAATGGTAGGGTGAAATTAAATTGTAGTTATCTGTCTGACAATATACAATTTGCCAAAAAGTGTTAAACGACGCTGTTCATTATGGTTATAAATAATTTAATCATTCCCATTGTAAACAATTATGCTAAAATGCAGACCTGTCAAGTGTCACGCAACTTGCGTGAGATTCACGCATCTGGTCAGCAATTTTGCGGCAAATTCCTTTGATGTTTCAAATTTTTCCTTTGATCTTTCAATTTTTGGGCAAATCTCACGCAAGCAGCTCATCAAAACTTGACAGCCCTGAAAATGGTACTTTTTTTTACTGATAAAACCATGACACCCCTTCATTTAAGATATAAATCCAAGTTATATTTGCAATAATACATAATGAAACACGTGAGCTTCTTATTACCCTCTACAAAGAAATCATTACGCATAAAGGCCGTATACCTGGTATGAAAAAAAGATAGCTGGATGTGATATAAATGCATAATATGAGATTCTAACTGAAAAAGGGGGCTTTTTAAAAGACACTTGCCTCACATAATTCATCCTTGGGTTCAATAATTGATGACTGGACAAGCCTTGAAGGTTGAACCTTACTTTGAGTCTCCATCAAGTTGCTTTACAGTAAAACATAGTATAAGGGAAATAACTCTTATTCAAAAAATTATCAATAACAAAATGACCCAGAAACTGTTTTCTCTCAATTGTAACGACTGTCAATGAATGTACATTTTTTATGAATATGCTTTTGTCGATTATGAAAGTTTTCTTTGTATATCAGATCTCGTATAGGCCAAAAAACGTAAAAATTGTCTAGTCTTCTTCTTGGCTTTCTTTTTCTTTGAACCGGAAGTACATTTTCATTACATGGGATGGGAGACAACTCTGAACTTCCTTTTGATATATTTGCATGTGGTTTCATCATCACACACATATTTAACGCTAGAAATAAGAGAAAAGTGGGAATTCTAATTTAAAGATGACTTCTTCTACGGGTAAGATATGTAAAAAGTTGTAACGAACATTCATACACTTAATTTATTGATAAGTATGTTTGTAGTCAACTGTAGTGAGTGAAAGTTGTGTTGATCACACAGGCACTTGTTTCATGAAATCTTCAGTGACATACAGACCATAAATATACCACTGTACTACTGTATATATGTTTTTATTATATGTAATCTAAACCAAAAAATAGCAAAACATCATAAAATATAATAGAAAAATAGTAACAATTTGATTTTAATATACATGTTATATTCTGAATGTAAGTTTTTATAATCATGTCCACTTTTTTTTTGTACTTGCGGTCAAGTTCCGGGATGTTTTACACTCCTTTTAGGAGTCTTCTCCCGTATAGATCTGAAAGAAGAAGAAAAAGATCACAGGCACTTGTCATATTAAAAAAAAATAAAAGCATAGTAAAAAAGCTTGTATTGGGTACTTAAAGTAACCTAAACAAAAACAGAAAACGATTGAAAAAGATAAAATCCCAGAACGGATGATAGGTCAGTGACCAATTCATTAATGAGTGTAATTGTAAGATATTTTTGTTTGTTACATGTATATCAGTTATAATTACGGCAAGTTGACATCCAAGAGGTGTTGTTAGGGTTTTGTTATAAATGTGCACAATGTCTGTCAATGATCCTAGTAACCTAGTTCTGATGATTTTCTTTCATACAATTGATTAAACTTTGCATCAATTGAAAAATCTGTAAATTTGTTGAAGCTCTTTGAGGGTTTTTAATTCCCCTACAAAAATTTGATTTGATTCTGTCATACATGTACAAATGTACCTCACAATCTAAGTGTAATGAATTGATAAGAATGTTGTTGTTGTCGTCTGTGGACATTTGGTCTCCATGCAAATGTTTACCAATTTGTAACACATTTTGATATGATGTTTGTTTATACTACATGCACTAAACATGCTAAAGGAAAGTTGATAATGTGTTTGGGGTTTGTGTTCCTACAGTTTAAGAAAAAAGACCTAATGGGGATGAAAAGGGTGTTTTGTCAAAACTTTTGTAGAATGTTTATGTACATGTATCATCCTATTTTGAAAATTGTTCTTTTATTGCATTCATTATTTAATTCAGTCAACAAATGTTTCAATGGTTTTGATATATTTTGCATGTTACATTGTTACAGGGGGCCAAAGACAGGTCACATCAAGATTCAAGAATCAACTTTTTTATTTGTGGTCTGATTTTCAAAATCTTTTTTAATTTGAATCCTTGTGAAAAAAAGATACTACTTTTGACAAAATGTTGTGAATAAATTTCTAACAATTTGATTTAAAACTAAGGTTAATAATAAAACATCAGAAAAAATATCATCTAATTTTTTTTGACAGAAGCAATTTTTACATCAGAGAAAGCTGGCAATGATGAAACAGGAGATGGATCAGAAAGTAAACCATACAAAAGTATCTTACAGGTAATTATGACAACAAACAGAGACTTGTATCGAAAGGAATGTAAATATTCATGGTTTTGTATGTTAAAAGTTAGTGAATAGAAAAAAAGAATAGAAAATAATGAGATGTGGAATAAGTGTATGTTAATTAGCCCACAATCAAGCAATTCAGAAAAAAAACCACAATGGACAACCGCCAGCAGAAGTTTGGATATACCCACTTAATTTTAGACATTGATTATTCATTATGAAAATTATCTGAAACATAGAACTCTGCACGTTTGATAGATATTTGATAAGAACCTGTTAGAGTATATACATGTACATTGATGGTGTTGAATTTTTTTTTTATGATAAACAAATTATGAAGATAAATAATCTAAAATAGCAGTCATGGAAATTAGCACAGAGGCCTGTAAAAACTCGTTCGGTCTGGTGTTTTTTGTGCCTTTCACAGGTCCGATTGTCAGATAAAAGTTAACAGTTTCTCAAAAATAATGTGTTATTGGACCTCTATATTTTCTTTTGGTCCTGTGAATCTTGGCCAATGATGGGACCGAATGTCCTGCCCCCAAAAAATTTCCTTGACTGAAATAGTACAGTATTTGCAATTGCCCCAAAGATTAGATATTACAAATAGAAACAAATAACAAGTATATCTATATATATGCGAAGAAAGTTGTACATTTTTATTATGACAATTATGTCTATCATATGTCATGGTTTTTACATCTTCATTAGTTTATTTAATTTGCCAATTACATGGCTGTTATTCTTGTACTTTTATTGATGTAATAAGATACATTTATTTCTTTAAAAGATTTCTAAATGTCCTAACTTGTGGGTAATGATATGAATCTGATAAAATACATGTTCTGAATCTGATAGAAAACATATTCATGTACACATGTACACGTAAATAGATTTAAAATCATGACCATATTCATACAGATCTCCTGTTATGATGTGTTATTACATAAATTGATCTTTCAATTTTATGTCAAGGCAGCTTGAGAGATTATATGTTGGAATTACATATAATTTCAAAGAACATGTAATGTCTAAGTACATTGGCAAAAATTTTCATGAATGCCCATTAATGTCTTTCTTTTTTATGATAAAAAAGTTTAAAACTATATCATGCTTAAATTTGAAATATGATATATATAAATGCAATTCAACAAAAAACCCAAATACCATGAATGCCTTATTATGTTATATACATTTTTTTAGCCCTCATTTGTTCATTTTTTTTTTGTGGGCTCTGATAAAGAATTGTTTCTGTTTTAGGCTATGAGACATGCAGGTGGGGAACCATTTCCTACCATTATGGTGGATTGTTCAAAAGAAGAGGGTGAAGTGAGTGCTGAAAGTCAATTTGCCATCTTGGGTTGCAACCCGTTGTAGGAGTGACATATATAAATCTGATTGGCATATTCTCTCCTGTTGTATCTCAAAACATCTCTGAAACAACTACAAAATGTACATGCCACAATCTGGGTTTTCCCTTTTTTGTGTACCATTATTCTATTGTAGAATATAGTGTAAAGCAATATTATGCCTGTAGATCAATCTAGGATATTTACGGAACCCCTTCTACCAGCCTGTGACCCCCATCAATCACTGATGATACTGCCAATTTGTGTGTTCATACATGTCATACCAAATTTGAAAAAAGGGAAAGTTAAAACATGTACATGTATATGCTGGCACTTGAGCAAGGTTTAATCTGTATATAAAATATGATGCTGTGTCTTTCCTTGAACCTTTGTGTGCATATTTTGATTCTGTATTTTAATAAGCTATGTATACAAAATGTATGTTTTAATGAAGTGATATCTATACTTCTAAAAGTATTCTACAATGTTTACCATGATGTTGCATGTAAGTACTTTAAAAAAAATAAACCTTTTCTTTATATTGTTTGAAATATGATAAATATATAATTAACTTTCTTTTGATTCAGAAATTTGAGCCTGCTTCAAAGTCTCAACTGAAGAAAATAACAAAGATTTTCCAAAGAGAACAGTACAAATCAGCAGATAAAGAGAAAAGGGAGGTAAGAACAGTTGTAAAATCAAGTCCAAACCGTTCAGTTTTAAAATATCAGCACCAATGGCTTTAGGTCTGTGCAGCTTGTAAGAGCATGCCCACAAAATTTGTCTATGTATTACATGTATTCTATGATGACAAACACCAGGCGTTTAAGTATGTTTATAATGTAAATATTTAGCTAGCATTTTAGGTAGTCTGCATGCTGCTGTTTCAAGACAATAGAGAAAATGGTTCTGCATTAAAAGCTCAAAACTTAGAGGACCGGTTGCGGTATTTTGTTATGCACTTGTATGTAATAATTGCAATTTATCTTGTCTCATTTCATTCAGCTGTATGTTTACAGGTAGTTTCCAGATGATAAATTGAAAATGTCTTAACAGTTGAAAACAAGGTGACTCAATATGCAGTACTCAAAGTAGCTCAATTTTGATTTTCATCAAATAATTTTTTATCTCGTGTTTAAACACACACAAAAAATTGTCAAACTTGAATAGGTATGTATTTTAATTTGTAACAGAATACATTGATTAATGTCCTTTATGTTTTATAGAAAGAAGACAATGAAAAGAGAATGAAGAATTTAGAGGAAGCCAAAAGTATCAAAATAACCCAAGACAGCAGTTTGCCTGCAGCTAAAAGGGTAGGAATGGAATGTTTATATTGTTGATTATAATATTATTAATTTTATTTTGACACAGATATAAATTTACAAATACATTAAAATCAGCGTTATGCAAGTTGTAACATAACCAATATAAGAAATTTGATGAATACTTGATTGCAACAACCTACTTGTTTTTTAACCAGTTTTAAAACATATCTAGATTCAGCTAAGTCTGTATCATTTATTATGTCGCCTGCAACGTGTTGCAGAAGCGACATATAGGGGTTACTTTGGCACTATCCGTCGTCTTGCGTCGTCGTCCTGCGGCGTCCTGCGTCGTCCTGCGGCGTCACAAAAATTTCCGTTGCAGTTTTCCAAGCAACTACATGTCACAGCCTCTTGATATTTGGTATGTAGCTTCATCACATAGTACTTTAAGGTGTAAAGCGATTTTATGTCCAAAAAATAACTACTTCCTGTTTGACGAATACTTAATGTTTTATATACAATGGACATAGATGCCAAATTTTTGTCACAGTTTCCCAGGCAACTACATGCCACAGCCTCTTGATATTTGGTATGTAGCTTTATCGCATAGTACTATAAGGTGTAAAGCGATTTTATGCCTGAAAAATAACTACTTCCTGTTTGACGAATACTTAATGTTTTATATATAATGGACATAGATGCCAAATTTTTGTCACAGTTTTCCAGGCAACTACATGCCACAGCCTCTTGATATTTGGTATGTAGCTTCATCGCATAGTACTATAAGGTGTAAGGCGATTTTATAGCTGAAAATTAACTACTTCCTGTTTGGCAAACAAACATAGATACGCAGGCGACATATGCCTTCCGGGGAAGGCTCCATCTAGTTTGGATTATTGTTTATTTAGATATTGACTGAAAAATTACAGACAAAGTGAAAACTATTTTAATATGGCAATTAGCTCAGGAAGGGCCCCGTTTAAAATAGCTATATTTATAGGCTTAAGCTAAGCCAATCTATTATGAATCAATGTAAATTGACTTAAAGGTTCTAGACAACACATTTCGCTACGTTGTCTATGCAAATCATGTGTATGTGTTTTCGTATTCATTCTTCTTATGAAACAGAAAAAAAAATTAAGACTTTCATGATTTCAGACTGTAAATGTGAATGTGTTTATACTTTTCAACCACATCGGGGCTTAGTTGGCCAATGATCTAAGCTTCTAGTTTAAATACCACTCTATTGATCACCAATCAATTGTATGTGCATGTAGTAAATTGTGTCTTGCTTTGTAATTTGCAAAGACAGAACTTGCACACCTGTTATTAGGTTTGTCTGACAGTTACATGTACCTGCCCAAGGTCTGTTATTTCTTATGGGTACTCAGAGTTCCTCCAAAGACTTTAAGCCCTAACACAAGCATGCACTCAGTTACCATATTTTATAATTTGCTGTGTCTTTTTCTTCTAGATAAAGATCAGAGATTCAATACCAAACAGAGACACAAGGGTCCAAGTATTTGGCTGGGTACATCGTCTAAGAAGACAAGGTCAGTTCTTCAGGAGATCTGAATTAATGTTTCTACTGAATACTTATGTGTCACTCATCACTTTGAGAGTTCCTTGTATATGTTTTTTTTTCTTCACTAAATATTTTAGTACATCTTTTTTTATTATTGAATTTTATAACTTAAATTAATGATGTATTGGATGCATGTTCATAGATTTGTTTTTTCTGTATCTTTCACAGTATAATTGATTTCTTAATTTGTTATACACTATATATACAACATACATGTATCATACATGATACATTGTTTCAGAATCACAATATATATCACTCTTACATGTATTCATGTCAGATTCATGATTGGTTTATTTTTAGGTAAAGGTTTAATGTTTGTAGTACTCAGAGATGGTACAGGGTTTTTACAGTGTGTGATGTCTGATTTACTGGTAAGTTTGTATGCTTCTTTCAAAAGAAAGATATCTTGAAATCCTTTAAGTTAAAATATGTTTTTCCCAGAATTAAACCAAGGGAAAATCCACATTATGAAATGGTGAATGCCAGCGATGGGAAGGGAAAATATTTTTGGAACAGTTTCTACAGAAGTCAGAAATAGCAAAGACGAAATCAGTCAACACTAACTAGAACAAAACAGAAACAACTACTGCTCAGCAATCAGCAATGCAAACCGATGTTGAAACAAGAGTAACAGTGTCAGCATAGTTCCTTCTTTCTGTTAAGAAATATTTTACACAGACATTTAGCCTGCTATGAATTTTTGGCTGTATTTTACGGAGTGAAAAATCTGGGTTAAAAAATGGTGAGTGTTGGGCAGGCGGGGAAGAAATTTGTGTAACAGTTTTCTCAGCAACTGCTAATCACAGCCACTTGATATTTGGTATACAGCATAAGGGTTGGGTCCCATAACGTGGGATTTGACAAATAAGTTGAGACATAATGTCAGAATAAAGTGAATGATGAATATTTGTAATTTCAGTGCCAGACCTATGATGCTCTATTACTATCAACAGAAGCTGCTATATGTGTGTGGGGTACCATCAAAGAGGTTCCAGAGGGAAAAAATGTAAGTCAATATCTATGAGGAATCATAAAGGAAACAAAATAAAATAGTAACACTACATTGTGTTAATGAAAACCAATTTTAAACATCTTAGTAGTAAAATACACATTTCAAGCTCATGAAAAATCATTAATGTGTGTGGTTAATTTCACAAAGGCTCACGAAGGTTGTTACAACAATACAATGAATTTGACTTCTTGTTGCCCTCATTTTCATGTTTTCAATATTCATGAACATATTGAAAACAGCAAAGCAAAAGATTATTGCACTATTTTGGTTTGTTATGCTTTAAATCACAGTAAGGGTTATGCTTTTTATCTCAAAGCCAATGAAGTTTGGGAAGGGATTAGCATTTGGATCATTTGTACATACATAAAAACATAATGGTTTTCATCATAGAGTGATGATGTTTGGTCAGTGGGTACAGCTTTAACAGTACCTATCATTCTTACCAAAATTAGATCACCTTTCCCTACATTTCCGCATGAATTACCAATACATGTATCTATACCAAAATTAGGTCTTTTTGGCCTATATTAACCCAAAATAAAGTCACTTTGACCTGCATTTTAACATTAATGGGCAGGGGATGAGCTGTCATATACTATTGCTCCATTTCTTTATTACAAGTTTAAGATGGCTCCTAGCACAGATTTAGGCAGATTGCTCTCTTGCTAAAACCATGATCACAATATTTTTGTTTATTTGCTTTTTTAGCTCACCTGGACCGAAGATCCATGTGAGCTATTGCCATCACTTGGCGTCCGTCGTCGTCCTCTGTCGTGGTCTGTCGTCCGTTAACAATTTTTTCAAAAATCTTCTCCTCTGAAACTACCGAACAGAATTTAATGAAACTTGGTATGAATGATCCTTAGGGTGTCCTGCACCAAACTTGTGTTTCTATTTTTGATCCGTCAAAAAACATGGCCACCGTTACTAAAAATAGACCAGGGGGTCAAACTACTGTTTTTGGCTTGTAAATCAAAAAGTATAGGAGATAGATGAAATCTGATGCCATGCTACTGCTTCAGCATCAAAAGTTCTACGAAAGTATTCATTTGGTCGAAGTTGTCAGATGATCCCTTATAGGGGTTACAGCCCCTGAAAGGTGAAAAATAGCATTTTTTCATGTTTTTGGCTTATAGAATGAAAACTATTGCAGATAGAGAAAAGCTGTTGCTTGCCTTAATGTTCAGCTCATTTAGCTCTACAAAAGTCTTCATAGGGTCAAAGTTGTCAGATGACCCCTTATAGGGGTAACAGCCCCTAAAAGGCGAAAAATAGTGTTTTTTGCCTATAGAATGAAAACTATTGCAGATAGGGAAAAGCTGTTGCTTGCTTAAATGTTCAGCTCATTGAGCTCTACAAAAGTCTTCATAGGGTCGAAGTTGTCAGATGAACCCTTATAGGGGCTACAGCCCCTTACAGGCAAAAAATAGTGTTTTTGTTCTATGGAAAGAAAACTATTGCAGATAGAGAAAAGCTGTTGCTTGTTTAAATGTTCAGCTCATTTAGCTCTACAAAAGTCTCATTAGGGTCGAAGTTGTCAGATGACCCCTTATAGGGGTTACAGCCCTTAAAAGGCAAAAGATGGTGTTTTTTGCCTATAGAATGAAAATTATTGCAGATAGGGAAAAGCTGTTAATTGTTTAAATGTTCAGCTCATTCAGCTCTACAAAAGTCTTCATAGGGTTGAAGTTGTCAGATGACCCCTTATAGGGGTTACAGACCATTTAAGGCGAAAAAAGGTGTTTTTAGCCTATAGAATGAAAACTATAGCAGATAGAGAAAAGTTGTTGCTTGCTAAATTGTTCAGCTCATTTAGCTCTACAATAATCTCCATAGGGTCGAAGTTGTCAGATGACCCCTTACAGGGGTTACAGCCCCTTAAATACGAAAAATAGTGTTTTTTGGTCTATAGAATGAAAACTATTGCAGATAGAGAAAAGCTTTTGCTTGCTTAAATGTTCAGCTTATTTAGCTCTACAAAGTTCTTCATAGGGTTGACATCAAGACCAGGTGAGCGATTAAGGCTCCTGGGAGCCTCTTGTATTCTTTCAGTTCAGGTAACTTTCCACAGTTAATTTTTCCTGGTAAACTATACTCAGTTATATATGTTTTTCAGGCTCCTGATGGTCATGAGTTGAATGCTGATTATTGGGAATTAGTTGGACCTTCTCCACCAGGTGGTGCTGATAATATATTGAACGAGGTACTTAAACTATTTTTACAATACATGTACATACAGCTAAAGATGTTAATGCTGCATTTAAAAAAATCAGCTTTACAAAGTTATGAAAAACTTTAACAAGAGAATTTACTTTAATACATGCAATTATTTTTTTTTTACTTTTATTAGCTCACCTGGACCGAAGGTCCATGTGAGCTATTACCATCACTTGGCGTACGTCGTCGTCGTCTGTTAACAATTTTTCAAAAATCTTCTCCTCTGAAACTACCAAACAGAATTTAATGAAACTTGGTATGAATGATCCTTAGGGTGTCCTGCACCAAACTTGTGTTTTGATTTTTGATCCGTTAAAAAACATGGCCGCCGTTACTAAAAATAGACTAGGGGGGTCAGACTACTGTTTTTGGCTTATAAATCAAAAAGTATAAGAGATAAAGGAAATCTGAGGCCACGCTACTGATTCAGCATCAAAAGCTCTACAAAAGTCTCCATTTGGTCAAAGTTGTCAGATGACCCCTTATAGGGGTTACAGCCCCTTAAAGGTGAAAAATAGCATTTTTTCATGTTTTTGGCCTACAGAATGAAAACTATTGCAGATAGAGATTAGCTGTTGCTTGCTTAAATGTTCAGCTCATTTGACTCTACAAAAGTCTCCATAGGGTCGAATTTGTCAGATGACCCCTTATAGGGATTACGGCCCCTTAAAGGTGAAAAATAGCCATTTTTCATGTTTTTGGCCTACAGAATGAAAACTATTGCACATAGAGATTAGCTGTTGCTTGCTTAAATGTTCAGCTCATTTAGCTCTACAAAATTCTCCATAGGGTCGAAGTTGTCAGATGACCCCTTATAGGGGTTACGGCCCCTGAAAAATAGCGATTTTTCATGTTTTTGTCCTACAGAATGAAAACTATTGCAGATAGAGATTAGCTGTTGCTTGCTTAAATGTTCAGCTCATTTAGCTCTACAAAAGTCTCTATAGGGTCGAAGTTGTCAGATGACCCCTTATAGGGGTTACGGCCCCTGAAAAATAGCGATTTTTCATGTTTTTGTCCTACAGAATGGAAACTATTGCAGATAGAGATTAGCTGTTGCTTGCTTAAATGTTCAGCTCATTAAGCTCTACAAAAGTCTCCATAGGGTCGAAGTTGTCAGATGACCTCCTTACAGGGGTTACGGCCCCTGAAAAATAGCGATTTTTTTATGTTTTTGTCCTACAGAATGAAAACTATTGCAGATAAAGATTAGCTGTTGCTTGCTTAAATGTTCAGCTCATTTAGCTCTACGAAAGTCTCCATAGGGTCGAAGTTGTCAGATAACCCCTTATAGGGGTTACGGCCCCTGAAAAATAGTGTTTTTTCATGTTTTTGGCCTACAGAATGAAAACTATTGCACATAGAGATTAGCTGTTGCTTGCTTAAATGTTCAGCTCATTTAGCTCTACAAAATTCTCCATAGGGTCGAAGTTGTCAGATGACCCCTTATAGGGGTTACGGCCCCTGAAAAATAGCAATTTTTCATGTTTTTGGCATACAGAATGAAAACTATTGCACATAGAGATTAGCTGTTGCTTGCTTAAATGTTCAGCTCATTTAGCTCTACAAAATTCTCCATAGGGTGGAAGTTGTCAGATGACCCCTTAAAGGGGTTACGGCCCCTGAAAAAAGCGATTTTTCATGTTTTTGGCCTACAGAATGAAAACTATTGCAGATAGAGATTAGCTGTTGCTTGCTTAAATGTTCAGCTCATTTAGCTCTACAAAAGTCTCTATAGGGTCAAAGTTGTCAGATGACTCCCTATAGGGGTTATGGCCCCTTATAGGTGGAAAATGGTGATTTTGGCCTATAGAATGAAAACTATTGCAGGTAGAGAAAAGCTGTTGCTTGCTTAAATGTTCAGCTCATTTAGCTCTACAAAAGTATAGGGTCAACATCAATACCAGGTGAGCGATTCAGGCTCCTGGGAGCCTCTTGTTGTTTCAACTCTTTTATTTCTAATACATATACTTATGGTGTAAACAAATTTATTTTGGCAACCACTATACTTTGCATTTCTGTGTCAGAAGGCAATTTCATTGCTATTTATTTTTATGGTTCTTCATAAAAGAAACAATATGACACTAAAAATGAGTTCATTTACGATGATTTATTTTCACAAATTTCTTTTCTTTATGAAATCTGTGAATATAAATCACTTGACAAAAATAGTTTACAGTCGTTTACTTTTGATGCTTAAGATTTTTTTAGATACATAAAAAAGTCTTTTTGGTTTTTTTAGGAAGCTCATGTTGATGTACAGCTTGACAACAGACACATGATGATAAGAGGAGAAAATGTAAGTTTCATACCATTGCTGATTTGTAATATGTTTGAAGTTAAAAAAGGATCAACAAATTCTTTAAAGTAGTATATTTCACTGCTTTGACTTATTCTTTTTCTAGACTATTATTGTTTACTCTTGAACTTAACACTTTAAATTGAACCACATTAACCACAATGTACAACCATACAATGTCACCACTGATTCTAAAATACAGGAAAATGCAGTTTTGTTGGCTTCAGCATGTTCAAAGTTAAACTTTATTGAGTTATACTAGTTGAAATTGCATATTAAACCCTTATCAAATCTTTTCAAACTTGTTTCAGTCATAACTTGTACCATATAGCGGGTTATTTTGGCAGTGGTTTAATTTTTGCTCATTTTCGTGAGTCAACAAAAATCACAATTATAAATCCATCTACAGCAAATCAGATCAAAACACAATCACATTACGCCAAATTGAAACTTGCAAAAAATTTTCACATACCTTATGTGACAAAACCATGAAAATTTCCCCCACCCACCCTGTAAATATAATTTGCTGTATGGTATAAGATTTCGAGTGTTGAATGTTCTGTTTGCAAAAACTTGTAAACTAAACTTGTTATATTGTAGACTTCTAGAGTCCTGAGAATGAGATCTGTAATAATGCAAGCTTTTAGAGGATTCTACTTTGATAATGGTTTTGTGGAGGTAACCTTACCATTTTAGTAGTTAGAGTCTGGTTAATGCATTATACGACTCAAAGAGTCATTATTTAATACAAATGTGTAGTTGCAGAGCAGCTTTCATCCTATGTGTGTATATGAATTACCTCAGTTTATGTAAATAAAGGTAATCACAAAATTAACGAGCTGGTGTGCTCAATATCAAATGTGCAAAAGGAAAATACAGAACGAAGCCATACTTGATAAATTTAAGATCTCAATGGTTCTGACTTGGTACAGTCATTTCAAAAGAAATGGTGGTTTGAACCAGGTTTTAAGGCACCAAATGTCTTCAATTTTTGGATCAAATGGCACATTTATAGCACAAAACACAATAAAGCAATGAAACAGATTAGGGAAAGAAGAAGCATTTTAAGGGTTTTGACAATTTAAAAAAAAACTGTGAAAACATTCCAGGATTTAACATATTAACCATTTTCATTAAACATTACAATTGACAACTAGTACATTCATTTAATTATAGATTTTTCAGTCATTTTAAAGGTTTTTTTTTCTATTTCTGTTGTCACTAAGAATCCTCTTGTGTGTTTTGTTTAGGTTACACCACCAGCTTTAGTACAAACACAAGTAGAGGGTGGAGCCACATTGTTTAAACTAGATTACTTTGGAGAAGAGGTATAAATTAAACCATAATCTGTTGTAACAATCATGCTGCTGTCTACTAACATTAATTTCACAGTTGAGTGAATGTAAGGGTTTAATGCCTTTTGCCTGTGTAACAGGATATTTGAGTAAAGCTATTCTTATTCCCCCCCTCCACTGTTGTGGGGAGACATAATGTTTTTGTCCTGTCCGTCCATCATCCGTCTGTCCATCACAAAGTTTGTCAGCGCAACTCCTCTGAAACTACAGAATCGAATTCAACGAAACTTGGTATATAGGAAAGACACAATATGTAGTTTTGCATATCACCAGGAAATTGTGATCCTTAAATTTTTGTGGGAGTTATGGCCTTTTGAACTTAGAAATTTGCTGAAAATCCTCATTTATAATCATGTCAGCCCAACTTCTCTGAAACTACTGAACCAAATTCAACGAAACGATTTATAGGAGTACGCCATATTTAATTGTGCATATTACCAGGAATTTTTAATCCTCAAATTTTTGTGGGAGTTATGGCCGTTTGAACTTAGAACTTATGAGGGAAACGAGGGGAGACCCTGCAAAAACAAACTTTAATTTTCCACATGTATTTAGTAGGAGTATGTGTAAAACAAACATGTACAGCATTACCATAAACTTGTAGTAAAGGGATTTAATGTAATATAAAGATAACAATGAGGTGTAGAATAAATGAACATTAAACATGATTTTTCAAAAGGTCAATTTAAAAATCTGTAATGGAGTGAGTGAGTATTAAGTTTAAATGCTCTTTTCAATGCACATGGTCCACACAGCGCAGTCAGTTTTCGGGAAAAAATGAGTACCTGGAGGAAACCACCAACCTTGTCAGGTAAAAAAATTTCAATGGAAAAGTCAATGGTCATTAGCTTCAATTAGAACCAGTGCTTATTTCTCATTGTCTTGCAATCCATTACAAATAAAAGTACAACACATGTGATTTATAATGAATGCTGAATTAAAAAAAGGTCAGCTTTACATAAGAAGACATGCATTCAACTCATTGATTCTTTTTGATTATTTCAACAGGCATATCTGACACAGTCATCTCAGTTGTATTTAGAGACTTGTATTCCAGCATTGGGTGATGTTTTCTGTATGGTTTCATCATTTAGAGCTGAACATTCAAGAACTAGAAGACATTTAGCTGAGTTAGTATTATTGCTGTTACAGCTGGATAATGCTGCTTTGCAAAGTAGAGAAAATAGTAATACAGGAATAAATTGTCAAAAATATGTCTGATTTGTGAAAAAAAAAATGTTACGAACCAGCATACAGGAGTGACTCTGTCGTCTTCCATCATGATGTTTCCTGTGCATTTTATAGTACTTTATGGTGTAAAGCATTTTTTACCAGTAACTCATCTATTTCAAGGCCTGGGTATCAAAAAACATTTAAACTTTGAGTTTTCCTCAAAGGGGGGTATTCAGGAATGTCTGAAATCGGCCCCATATTTGCATATATTGCCAAATTTGTACTATCTAAATGAATTTAATGTAATTCAGTGATAAGATCACCAAACTTTACATATTTGATTCCACATCCAATGATATTGTATGTTGTAAAGCAATTACATGCTTGTAACTCATCTATAAATTCTTGTTTTACTACATGTATTTGAAAATATATGCAACATATGTCTTCTACGAAAGCCCACAATTTTGGTTTTAACTTATGGATGTAATGACAGTTTGCTATTTTGGAAAAAAGAAACACTGTCGATTAAGACGATGTAATAAGGTCAATAATTTTAAGATACTCAAATGTTTTCATTTAATCAAAGAGTTTTAGTGTACAACACTGTACTGTACAATCTTCTTCCAATTGATTATTTTCTGAAAAGGGGGTACTTGTATTGTTTCTGAGATTGTTTTAAACAGCATATGCAGTCAAGTAATTTTCATTATTATTTTCCATTATTTTTGTAGATATACCCATATAGAAGGAGAGTTGCCATTTATATCATTTGATGATTTATTACAACATTTAGAAGATTTGATCTGTGGTGTGGTAGATAGAGTTCTAGCTTCACCTTACGGCAAAATTCTCAAAGAACTCAACCCTGTAAGTTCAATAAAGAAAATCTTTGACAAAGCATGTGTTGGGCCCATAAATAAAATCACCTGCCTGACATTTTGTTGTATGAAAAAAATTATATAAAAAAATGAAAGACTGTGTCCATGGGACACACATGGTCCTACATAGGAACCCCAAACAGGAAGTTTCACATTCTCATGCAAGTATAGTTTCTTACAAATGCTTGATGTCTTACCATTTAAAAACAGGAAGAAGTAGTCTCTCTGCCAGGTCTGAAAACTGCTTAAGACATAGTTTTCTTGCCAAACCCTCCTGTCAAATTTCAGTCATTCTTATGAGGTAGAAATGGGACTTGATAAATACTGACGCATCTGACAATTTGTCGTAGAGAGATATAAATACCAAATTGGAGTTTAATTTTAATCAACTAAATTTTAACTCATAAATTGAAATAAATTTATGATATGCAGTTTCATTAAGAGATCCCTTATCGTGAGATTTAATATTATGTCTGTTGTTCACCTACTTCCTGTATAAAGAATTCTATCTATTTTCGTCTTTGACCCATTATTTGGTCAGATTTTACAATGTAATTTCTGTTTTCTGTTTTAGACCTTTGAACCACCTAAGAGACCATTTAAAAGAATGAGATATTCTGAAGCCATTGAATACCTGAAAAACAACAACATCAAGAAAGATGATGGAACATTTTATGAGTTTGGAGAGGTAAGAATTCTGATAGAATTGAAAAATGAGTTTATTAAGGAGCAAATAAATATCATTTATCGTTAATCATTACATTTTTTCTTTGATGTATCATGAACAGGTGTGTATCACCAAATTTATCGGGTCAGTATGGTGATGTAGCACTTATATGATCAGTCGTCACAAAGAATAGTTCCTATCAAAAACTTTTTAAAAAAAAAACCACTTTAGAACAAAATAAATCACATTTTTCGCTTGATGATTACCAATTAAGAGAATATAGGACTTTTAAATCTTGAGATTGAGTTTATCTTTAATTTATGGACCTATAATCAATATATAATTTCAATCTTGAGACAATAGAAAGACCTAACCAGGACAGAAAGAATAAATAATTTACTTAACTTCAACCAGCTCTAAATTTAAGAGTGGACTCAGGTGCTTAGGTCACATTAAAGTAATTCGCTTCCCCACCCACCCTAAACTTATTAGATGGGATTTAGATTTTATTTTGGAATAGTTACAAAATTTCCTCAATTTTATGGAATTTTGAATGAAAGTAGGTAGAAAATAAAAATAAGAACCTCCCAAATAAAACATTCACTCATATACAATTATTTTTTTCAGTTTCCTCCCTACAATTTATATATATATGTATATAATACTGCTCAGTACAATTATTTGATCAGTTAAACAGTAATTATGTCGTTTTACAGGATATTCCTGAAGCACCAGAAAGAAAAATGACTGACCAAATAAATGTTCCTATTTTCCTGACACATTTTCCTACAGAAATTAAATCATTTTACATGCAGAAAGAAAAAGATGACCCAAGAGTTACAGAATCTGTAAGATTTTCTGTAGATGTTTACTCTAAGCATTTTTGTAGACTTAACCTTTTGTAGTATAACACTGATAGAACCAGTGTTTTAATTATGTAAAAATGTCACATGAGCTTAAGCTTACATTCACAAAATTAATAATAACCGTATTGTTTTTACAAAATATGATATTCTTATTTTATTATAATTCAAATAGTGAAATGATTTGAGGCAGATTGAAACATTTACTAAAATATAATTTATTTTTTAACACTTAACAGTACTAATATTTTTGAAAAATGTCCTATAATGTGTTAGTAGATAAATCTATTTGTTATATTGTATCAACAGCAACAAAAATACAACATCATTTGAAGATTTAATTGTGAATGTGTCTAAAAATATAGCACAAAACATTTGAATTATTATTTGAAGATTTAGATACATGTAAATACTTCTACACATAATAAACAGTAATATTAAAAATGAAAGAATATGGAATATGTGCCAAAAAAAAGACGCTCCACATATTGAAATGATTTTAATAAATGTACAAAAGCAAAATTTCACTGCGTGTGAAGCGCTTTTCTGGATTAACCTTCATCAGACACGCAAGGAGTAGAAAACTTGGAAAACCGGTAGAATATTAGATTTGATAAAAAAAAAATGCCAAAAATATTACAACAATGACCAAACAGATAAATTTATCATTTTTTAAAGAAACAGCCAAACGTTGTCAAATTTTGGAAATATGTAAACTGTGTCCTTCCAACACATATTCCAGTACTCGAAAATATATAAGAGCATACAACTGAAGCACGGGGAAGCTTTCTACGACCTCCACACAGCGCTAATATCAAAGAGATATTATTGAGATATGATGCTTTCCCATTATAAGTATGTTATTCTAAATCAGGTGATAAATTATTACAAGTGTATTTTAAAGACCCTTGAATTAACCATTGAGCTTATTTCAAAACTCAAATAGTAAAAACCATCCCGTTAGTTTAAGGTTATAATCATGTTGACAACTTTTTTGTAGGTGGATGTACTAATGCCTGGCGTTGGTGAAATTGTAGGAGGGTCGATGAGAACTTGGAATGAAGAGGAATTACACCAGGGCTTTAAGCGAGAGGGAATAGACCCAAAACCTTATTATTGGTATCTGGACCAGGTGCGTCATAAATCTGGGAAAAGAGGGGTTTATATTGCAGGTTCAACTGAGAGGGAATAAGTTGTAAACCATATTATTATACTCTCCCTCTGTCCATCCAATTGTCCATCCAATCCTCCTTTGGCCCATCTGTTCATTTGCAACAGTTTTCTCGGCAACAGACTTGAAATTTGGTATACTGTGGTTTCATTATTATTCGTGGGGTATCAATTTTCGTGGTTTTTGTGGGTGGTCTTGACCCACGAAATTTGATACCCAAACGAAAATGAAATTCAACATTGATGTGTATGCTGCAGACTTCAGAACCACGAATTTAAGATTCAATGAAATGGTCTTTTTTCATCAAACCATGAAAATTGGTACCTACGAAAATAAATGAAACCACAGTACATGTATGTCTTCAGTATGAGGTCCTTTAGTGTATGTCAGTTATGGAAATAAGGTATGTGGGATATCTACTTCTTGTTAACCAACTTAGTCAATATGGGGGATAGTGGGGATATGCTGAGTGAGCAGTGGTTCACAACTTCCTTGTTGATTCGTGGAACAGGTTGGTCAAAATTCTAAGGTGGGTTACATCAAGGATTCCAATTAGAGGGAATATATCCGAATCCTAATGAAAATGAAAAGATACACCCTATTATTAGCTCACCTGGCCAAAGGCCATGTGAGCTTTTGCCATCACTTGGCGTCCGTCGTCGTCGTCGTCCGTCGTCGTTAACTTTTCTTCAAACTTCTTCTCCTCTGAAACGGCTGAACAGATTCGAACCAAATTTGGTCTGATGGTACCTTAGGGTATCCCCCACAAAACTGATGTGGGGATTTTTGATTCGTCAAAAAACATGGCCGCCGTTGCTAAAAATAGACCAGGGGGGTCAGACTACTGTTTTTGGCTTGTAAATCATAAAGTATAAGAGATAGATGAAATCTGATGCCACCCTACTGCTTCAGCATTAAAAGCTCTACTAAAGACTCCATTTGGTCCAAGTTGTCAGATGACCCCTTATAGGGGTTACAGCCCCTTAAAGGTGAAAAATAGCGTTTTTTCATGTTTTTGCCCTATAGTATGAAAACTATTGCAGATAGAGAAAAGCTGTTGCTTGCTTAAATGTTCAGCTCATTTAGCTCTACAAAAGTCTCCATAGGGTCAAAGTTGTCAGATGACCCCTTATAGGGGTTACGGCCCCTAAAATGATGTTTTTTCATGTTTTTGGCCTATAGAAAGAAAACTATTGCAGATATAGAAAAGCTATTGCTTGCTTAAATGTTCAGCTCATTTATTTCTACAAAAGTCTCCATAGGGTCGAAGTTGTCAGATGACCCCTTATAGGGGTTACGGCCCCTGAAATAATGTTTTGTCATGTTTTTGGCCTATTGAATGAAAACTATTGCAGATAGAGAGAAGCTGTTGCTTGCTTATATGTTCAGTTTATTTAGCTGTTCAAAAGTCTCCATAGGGTTGAAGTTGTCAGATGACCCCTTAAAGGGGTTATGGCCCCTAAAATGATGTTTTTTTTATGTTTTAGGCCTATAGAAATAAAACTATAGCAGATAGAGAATAGCTGTTGCTTGCTTAAATGTTCAGCTCATTTAGCTCTACTAAAGTCTCCATAGGATCGAAGTCCTCTTATGACCCTTAATAGGGGTTACGGCCCCTATAATAACCTTTTTCATGTTTTTGGCCTTTAGAAAGAAAACTATAGCAGATAGAGAAAAGCTGTTGCTTGCTTAAATGTTCAGCGCATAAAGCTCTACAAAAGTCTCCATAGGGTTGAAGTTGTCAGATGACCCCTTATAGGGGTTACGCCCCCTAAAATAACGGTTTTTCGTGTTTTTGTCCTATAGAATGAAAACTATAGTAGATAAAGAAAAAACTGTTGCTTGCTTAAATGTTCATCTCATTTAGCTCTACAAAATATAGGGTTGACATCAAGACAAGGTGAGCGATTCAGGCTCCTGGGAGCCTCTTGTTGGTATTTAGAATAAGGTCATCACACTTAATCTGGTGTAAAAGGCAAAATAATTTTGATGAGGTAAATGTGTGGAGTTATTGACTTTTGAAAAAACTGTTATTCACCGAGCCCAGCGGGCAAGGTGAATAACAAAGAGTTTTTTTCAAAAGTCAATAACTCCACACATTTACCGAATCAAAAGACAGTTATTGTTTTATTCAATAATGCAACAAAAATCAAATATCAAATTTATGATTAAGATTACATAGTGTTACAAAATAATTTGGGGGGGTTTGTGTTTTGTTTTGTTATATTTTTTTTTGGGAGGGGGGTATTTCCACTTATCGAAAAAATAAAAGACATATGGAACATGTGTATAACATTTATTCTGTTAACAATTATTGAACGAGCTGTGGCCTTTTTAGTGTTTGCTGAGTCCTTGTCTAGCATTATCTTCGCTAAAGCATCATCGCTTACGAACGCAAATCTCGCTTTTTTGCTTACAGTAGGAACACTTTCATTGTGAAAATAAAACAGCAGACGAATTATCTGTAGATTTTATTAATAGATAATATCGCCGTTGTAAATCTAATTTGATTGGTCAATTAAAACAAGAGGCTCCCAAGAGCCTGAATCGCTCACCTGAACTACACAGATACATATATTTGTGTAGATATTATTGTGCTTAACCATAATTATGCCATTTAAATTTATGAAATATCTTGGTTAGTTTTCAAGATATTGGGCTTAATAAGTGCAAATTTGGCAAAAATTAGGAAAAAGAACAATAACTCCCACATCAGCAGTCAGATCTTTTCCGAAATTTCAGGACAGGTAGATCTTTTATATGCTGATCACTTTTGATTCTTGCACAATTTGGATATCTGAAACCAGTTTTGAGTTATTAGCAAAAAAATGAAATTTGCCCCTATGTTCTATTTTTAGCCATGGTGGCCATGTTTTTTTTACGAATCAAAAATCTGAACGATAGAGTTGTAGCATATAAACTATCAAACAGTGTGCCATTTTAAGATGCAGTTGGTCTTACCGTTTCAGACAAGTCGGGGGAAAAGTAATGAACAATGGTAAATATTGACGCTTTAAGGGCCATAACTCCTAAAAGAAATGGTTCTACAGCTTTGACCTAATTACATGAATTGTAGATCTTGATGTGCTTAATCATATACAATTTGAATTTTTGAAATATCTTGTATAGTTTTCAAGATATAGGGCTAAATAAGTGAAAAAATTTGAAAAAAAAATCCAGAAAAAGGGCAATTACTCCTATGTCGTTTGTTGGATCTTCTTGAAAATTTCAGAGCAGGTAGATCTTGAGATGCTAATCACTTTTGTCTCCCATCAGAATTTTGATATCTGTTACCGTTTTTGAGTTATTTGCAAAAAACTGTAATTTGACCCCTATGTTCTATTTTAAGCCATGGAGGCCATATTTTTTTACGAATCAAAAATCCGAACAATAGAATTGTAGCATTAATGCTATTAAACAACTGTTCCAAGTTTGGTTGAAGTTGGATGTATGGTGTCAGACAAGTTAATCTTTGAAATTCAGGGTAAAAGTAATGAAAAATGGTAAAATTTGACGCTTTAAGGGCCATAACTCCTAAAAGAAATGGTTCTACAGCTTTGACCTAATTACATGAAATGTAGATCTTGATGTGCTTAATCATATGCAATTTGAATTTTTAAAATATCTTGTATAGTTTTCAAGATATAGGGCTAAATAAGTGCAAAATTTTGAAAAAATCCAGAAAAAGGGCAATAACTCCTACATCGGTTGTTGGATCTTCTTGAAAATTTCTGGGCTGGTAGATCTTGAGGTGCTGATCACTTTTACCTTAGCCAGAATTTTGATATCTGTTACCGTTTTTGAGTTATTTGCAAAAAACTGCATTTTACCCCTATGTTCTATTTTTAGCCATGGCGGCCATGTTTTTCAACGAATCAAAAATCCCCACGCTAGTTTTATACTACCTATGCTAATTAACAACTGTGCCAAATTTAAAAGCCATTGGACTAATGGTGTTAGAGGAGTTAAAGTTTGAAAAATGTTTACGACGACGGACGACGACGGACGCCAAGTGATGGCAATAGCTCACATGGACCTCCGGTCCAGGTGAGCTAAAAAGGGAATAACCGGATTCTATAAATATCAACCGCATGCATTTTCCCGCGGTGAATAACCATCTTATTTTAGTGAATATCCTTTTTTATTCAATTTTTTCAGTCACATTATTTTTTTATACAAAATGTTTTATATATTATTGAATAAACCCTATTATTGGTATATAGAATAAGGTCATCACAATCAATCTAGTGTGAAAGACAAAATAATTATGTATGCTTAGAGCATGTTCAGTTCATATACAAAAAAAACTTACAGAATATAAATTACTTAAGTTTTGACTCCTTTAGACTTGTCAGTGGCATTGTTGACCAAATCTTTGATAGGTCAATTAAGTAAGTACTAATTAAATACTGAAGATGGATTGTATTACAATTTTAAAAACTATATATTTTTGTTATTTCCATTTTTTTTTCCAACTGTACTGTAGTCCCTTTACATCAATCTGAATTTTGTGACCCTTTATCATAGAATGTTATCTAAATTCAGGTATAATTGTTTTTTACAGAGAAAATATGGAACATGTCCTCATGGTGGATACGGTCTTGGACTGGAAAGATTTATATGTTGGTTACTAAAAATAGATCATATACGAGATGTTGTTCTGTATCCCAGATTTACAGAGAGATGCAAACCTTGAACATTGGTTTATTATAATTTCTATCTATTATGGCTCACTCATTTACAAATTATTTATTTTGCCTTTGTCTTGTGCAATTGTGTAGATCATGTTTTATGTCAATTTTTACATGTATAAGGTATTACAATGTTTCAAATCTCTTCTCGATAGTTATTCTTTATACTTAAAACTGACACTGTTATTGTGTGCATTGAACAATGATGTATAACAACATTAACAAATCTTATTCTTAAATTATAAGAAATAAATAGTTTTGATGAATAGTACTGTACTTTTAAATGAAAATATAGAAGTGTGGATTCCTTTTAAAAGTGCAAGATTTTCGTTTAAATCCCATAACCCCAAAATTGTATCTTTAACATCATATATTAAAACATTTTGTTTTTGTTCCCTTTTGAAGAAATTATTTTATTTGAGAAAAAGCAAGAAAAAATATGTATAAAATCAAACAGTCTGAATTTTACATGGTGCTTACAGCATTGTTGTTTTTTATGATTTAATGGTTGTTAAAGGGATACTATAGATCAATGCCAGTTTTATCATTGAGAATAAACGTCTATAATAAAAAAATTGTTATAATAATTTGTTATGGAATAGCAATCTGCTTATGTGTATTATGGTAATTGTGTAATAAATGGGATGGATTTGTATCTTAGGCCACACAAACAAAATAAAAAACTTGAGTTATAAATAAATGTAATTACAAAATTTCTAAAAAATGGGGGATCAATCCAAATGTCCAAGAGAGAAGACAAAACAAGGATGACATACTGGAGAAATTGATGGTACATGTAAATGATGACTGTTGAGTGGTGGACAGGAAAAATATTTTTGTAACCATCACTCTCTTTGTCTGTCTGTCTGTCTGTCCACATACCTTGTAAGTACAACTTCTAACCATTCAATGTATTTTGATGAAACTTAACATGAAGGAAGTATATCATATGGAGATGTGCATGAAGAATTTTCTTCAGATATCATTCAGGGGGATAGTTGAACTTTTTAAAAGTGTTCAATGATAGACTTTGTAAGCACAACTCTTCCTAAAAGGCAAGTTTGATTTTGATAAAACTTTACATGAAGGAAGTACATTATATGGAGATGTGCATGAAGAATTTTCTTTGCTGTTGGATATCACTCTGGGGAGATGATTTGACTTAAGATATCAGCATGTTTTGCATGATGTAGGTTCGTCTTGATAAGCTCCAGCAGATAAAGTCGCTCTCTTTTATTTTATAATGGTTCCTCATACATGTAACATTATATTAATTTAAGCAAGAACTTATTATTTCCTAAATAACAGCAAGTAATGCAAGCTTGCCCACTTACACACAGTACAAGTCGTAAGTATTTTATCTAAAACAAAAAAGACATCAAATTAAAGTCACAATATATGACAAAAATAGACAATCGTATCGGACTCT
This sequence comes from Arcuatula senhousia, assembly GCA_963971305.1. Classification (NCBI taxonomy): domain Eukaryota; kingdom Metazoa; phylum Mollusca; class Bivalvia; order Mytilida; family Mytilidae; genus Arcuatula; species Arcuatula senhousia. The sequence goes on from OZ020305.1 coordinate 53,591,846, forward strand.
ATGGTGATAGGAGTCACCTATAAGGAATTTTTACTTTCATTTTCCAATGCAAAGGCTAGAGAAATAAAGAAATGGAACAGATGAAAAAGACAGCTCATCCCTTCGCCTGTTACATTAAAATGTAAGTCAAGGTGACCAAATCTGGAACAGTTTAAGATATATCTACTTCCCAATTATCATTCCTCTACTAATTAGAATTGCCAATAGATGCACATTAATAGCCATAACTTCCTTGAACCAGAGTCATTCATCCAGAACATGTAGGTAAAGATGACCTTCTTTTGGGATGGATGCTGATTACTATCCAAGATGTACCCACTATCCCAATATCATCTCTTGTAGTAGCTGAGATTCAAAACATTCATCTTGAAAATGTAGCTCAAATTGACCTAATTTTGTATGGATGTTGGTTATTATCCAAGATAATCACACCGGCCCAACATCATTTGTCTACCACTTGCAGTTGTTGAGATATGGACCTAAACCAAAAATTTAAGCGGAGTTGTTCATGCAGAAAATGTAGGTCAAGGTGACCTAATTTTGGTATGGATGTTGGTTACTATCAAAGATGTACCCACTGACCAAATAACATCTCTACGTCACTTGCAGTTGCTGAGATATGGACCTTTACTAAGACTTTAATCCGAGTCATTCATGCATAAAGTGTAGGTCAAGGTGACCTTATTTTGGTGGGAATGCTGGTTATTATCCAAGATGTACCCAATAACCCTATATCATCTCTCTTATCACTTGCAGTTGCTGGGATATGGACCTTTTACCAAAACTTTCATGCGGAAAATAGAGGTCAAGGTCACTTAATTTTGGTACTGATACTGACTACCATTATAGTTGTACCCACTGACCAAATACCATCCCTCTACTTCCCAAGTTATTGACAAAACAACAAGAGTTAACACTAAAGAAAACAATAATTCTTTTTTACTTACACTATATTTTGAATTTATAAGGATTTTCAGTGTCTGAGATCAAAAGGTGTTTTTAGAACTTAAACATTGCTAATACATGTTTATGCAATAAAAATAATCAAAGTCACTCAACCAGAAAAACTAGGTCAAGGTCAAAAGATGGGGATGCAACTGTTCCAAGGTATTACTAGGGCATATGCATACCAATTTTCAGCAACCAAGGGCCAATAGTACTTGAGATGGGGTCAAAAGATGGGGATGCAACGATGCTTAGCTACTACTGGGGTTTTTGCATACCAAGTTTTATCAACCTAGAATTTATGTTCTTGAGATATGGAGGTGCTGGCAAAACATTACAATTGCTATTATAGGTATTGAAAATTGTCAAAGTCACTCAACTGGACAATCAAGGTCAAGGTCAAAAGGTGGGGATGCAACTATGCTTAGCTACTACTGGGGCATATGCATACCAAGTTTCATCAACCTAGGGCTTATAGTTCTTGAGATATGGAGTTGCTGGCAAAACATTAAAATTGCTATTATAGGTATTGAAAATTGTCAAAGTCACCCAACTGGACAATCAAGGTCAAGGTCAAAAGGTGGGGACGCAACTGAATTAAGCTACTACTGGGGCTTTTGCATACCAAGTTTTATCAACCTAGAATTTATAGTTCTTGAGATATGGAGGTGCTGGCAAAACATTACAATATTGAAAATTGTCAAAGTCACTCAACTGGACAATCAAGGTCAAGGTCAAAAGTGGGGATGCAACTTTGCTTAGCTACTACTGGGGCTTTTGCATACCAAGTTTTATCAACCTAGAATTTATAGTTCTTGAGATATGGAGGTGCTGGCAAAACATTACAATTGCTATTATAGGTATTGAAAATTGTCAGTCACTCAACTGGACAATCAAGGTCAAGGTCAAAAGGTGGGGATGCAACTGTATTAAGCTACTACTGGGGCTTTTGTATACCAAGTTTTATCAACCTAGACTTTAAAGTTCTTGAGATATGGAGGTGCTGGCAAAACATTACAATTGCTATTATAGGTATTGAAAATTGTCACATTCACTCAACTGGAAAATCAAGGTCAAAAGGAGGGGGAGCAACTGTATTAAGCTACTACTGGGGCATATGCATACCAAGTTTCATCAACCTAGGACTTATAGTTCTTGAGATATGGAGGTGCTCGCAAAACCTAACCATTTCTATTACATGTTTATGTATTGAAAATAGTCAAAGTCACTCAACCAGTAAATCAAACTCAAGGTCAAAAGATGAGAATGAAACTGTTTTAAGCTACTACTGGGGCATATGCATACCAAGTTTCATCAACCTAGTACTTATAGTTCTTTAGCCATGGAGGTGCTCGCAAAACCTTATCATTGCTATTAAATATTCTGGTACAGATATTTGGTATTATCTAAGATGTACCCACTAATCAAATAGCATTCCCCCCTCCACTTGCATTTGCTGAGGCAAAGACATGAACCAAAACTTCAAAACAAGAGTTAACACTAAAGTATGTCTCGCCTGCTGGCATCATCAGAATACTTATTTATTTAACTATTCATTTTCATAAAATTCTCGACATTTTCCTGTGGACAAACTAAAATGATTTTAGATATTATAGTCATTTTAAATATTTAGTGTAGAAATGTCAAGGTCAGATGACAGGGTGACAGACCTAAAAATTCTTATTTCATTCATCGATATCCTAAAGATCAAATGCTTAGCTATTATACTTTTTAAAAGAAATTAATTTTCCACACAAGTCTTACAAAGACGTTTACAGCCTGAACAAGCATTCTGAGAGTATTGCAAAACAATACATAGTCCCCTACCGGCCTCATATTTCAGTCACTGGTTACAATTTGTCAAACAAATGAATACCTAAACTTGTCCATTTTTTATATCTACAAGGAACAATAAAAAATGTAGAAAATAAAATTGCAATGGATTTTCAAACTTCAAAGGGCCATAACTCCCATAAAAATTTGTGGATCAGAACAAAACTCAAACTTGATCTGTAACTCATTGTCGTAAACTCACATACCAAATATCAGTTCATTATCTATAAGCATTTAGAAAAAAAAGTGCGGAAAACAGAAATTTTAGTGAATTTTCAAAGTTCAAAGGGCCATAACTCCCATAAAAATTTGTGGACCTGCACGAAACTCAAAGTTGATCTGTAACTCATCAAAGTAAACTCACATACCAAAAATCAGTTCAATATCTATAAGCGTTTAGAAAAAAAGTGTGGAAAACAGAAATTTTAGTGAATTTCAAAGTTCAAAGGGCCATAACTCCCATAAAAATTTGTGGACCCGCACGAAACTCAAACTTGATCTGTAACTCATCAAGGTAAACTCACATACCAAAAATCAGTTCATTATCTATAAGCGTTTAGAAAAAAAGTGTGGAAAACTGAGGCGTGACAGACGGACAGACAGACAGACAGAGCGCAAACCTATAGTCCCCTTCGGCTTTCACCGGTAGTGGACTAAAAAGACATAAGTTCACAAAGCATGAAAATGGAGTTAGGGTCACACAGAATGATGACAGTTATGTAGACCTTAACCTGAACTGTCTGAACTGTCTGTATATCAAATACCAGATGCCTAGCTATTATACTTTTCAAGTAATTCATTTTTCACAAGACCTTTGTGGCCTCAAAAAAGACTTAAGTTCACTAAGTCACATATTTTAAAATTGGGGCAATGTCACACAGCATGGTGACAATTGGTAGACCCTAACCTCACCTGTCTGTATACCAAATATCAGATGCCTAGCTATTATACTTTTCAAGAACTTCATTTTCCACAAAAGTCTTACACTGAAAAAATACCCAATTTCACAAAGTCACTGAAGCATAAAAATGGAGCCAAGGTCACATTTGCATGGTGACAGTTATTTAGACCATAACCTGAACTGTCTGTATACCAAATATCAGATGCATTGCAACTATACTATTCAAGAAATTCATTTTCCACAAAAGTCTTACAATACGTTTATGCCACCATCGCTGGAAATTAATACCTATGTCTGGCCTTCTGCAACTATTTGTCACAGGCGAGACAACAAGTCATGTAGGTCAAGGTGACCTAATTCTGGTGTGGATTCTGATTCCTACACAAACTCTACTCACGATTTATTCATGAATATTAAAAAAAAATCCTGGTAACATGCACAACTACATAGAGAGTACTTCTGTGTTAAAGGAGTTGCATCCACAAACCACAATCACAGATGGACCAGTGGGTAGAAGTGAGCAGCACCTGAAGATCAACTGAAATTTTGATGAATATCCAACACTTGCTTCAATTACAAAAATCTGTAAAAATTGGCCAAATTTTGTTTAACAAAAAGGAGGTGATGAGTATCAGACCTGAAATCAAATCCAAAGTTATGGGACCCCACTCTGATGCTGTATACCAAATATAAAGTGGCTGTGATAAGTAGTTGCTGATAAAACTGTTACAAAACTTTCTTCCCCGAATGCACATTATTCACAATTTTATAACCTGGATTTTTCAATCTGTGAAATCTGGCTAAAAATACCTCAAACATTAACCACAACTAGCACAAAAACCTGAATGAAACACATTTATATCAGAATTGTATTTATAAACTTTATTTCATGTAATAAAATATGAACAATTTCATTTATAAAACTTATTTCATCTTAAATACATTGTCTATGAATTCCTGAAATCTGTATTGCTGAACAGACCCAATAATCATTTGTAATATGTTCTTAAACATGGAGGTAGATTATGAAAATAATGTTTAAGGGTAGTAACTGAAATAACTGAAATTATCTGACATATTTGCATCAAATTATATTAATATGAGCATCCTAAAAAGAACAGATGGAAAGCAAAAGAGAAAATTATAGGGCCCTGAATTTCAATATGGGGTCCTTATAAGAATAAATGTTCTACAGTATTCTCAACAAATGTACATAATAAATCAGGAGCACATGTTGGACTGTTTTGTTAAGTAAAATTCTTATGATTATTAAACCATTTTAATATCCCATTAACTGAAGCTTTTACAATTCTTTAATTGGATACAATGAACACATAATTAATAACATGAACACATGTGGCAAAATCATATGAAATGAATACAACATACATGTACATGTATAACAAATTGAAAAACTCAACTATTGAATTTCCAATCACAATATATCAGTCTTGTTTCTGATGAGAAAATTATTTTACATGTTTTAGCACCAGGATAATGGTTTTGTAACATATAAAGTTTTAGGCCAGAAATGGCCTGGATAAATTGGTTTCTTTATAAGTGATGTTGACAGTCAGGATCTGATTGGTGTGCATCTGTCTACATATAACTTAAAGTTTCAGAAAACATATGTACAATGCATGAGTATTTTTAAATTCTAAAGTTTTAGAAAAAAATATGTACAATACATAAGTCTATTTTAACCAAAGAGTAAGAAAAAATATGTACAATGCGTAAGTCTATCAATATCTGAAGTTTCAGATAAAAATATGTATAATGGCTGAGTCTATTTATAACTGAAGGTTCAGAAAAATATGTAAAATTGCAGAGTCTATTTATAACAGAAATATCTGAAAATGAAAGAACCTTAGTGAGCACGCTCACATACCCCACGCATGCCACTAATGGACTATCAATGTTATCCTTGAGGAATTAGTATCAAGCTACAGGAATCAATAATATTAAATGATTGTAAAAGTGAGTGTGCAAGTATTTGAATATTATAACAAAGTTATGTCAAATTTCTTAGTCCAAAAGGGCCATAACTCCGACAAAAATTTGGGGATAAAAAATTCCTTGTAATATGCACAACTACATATCGTGTACTTCTTGCATACTAAGTTTCATTAAATTCTGTTAAGTAGTTTAAGAGGAGTGGCCATCACAAACTGTAATCATGATTTTCTGCAAATTTCTAAGTCCAAAGGTCCATAACTCCCACAAAAATTTGCCATTCAAAAATTCCAGGTAATATGCACAACTACATATGGTGTTCTTCTTGCATACTTAGTTTTGTCAAATTCTGTTCAGTAGTTTTAGAGGAGTTGCGATTACAAACTGTAATCATGATTTTCTGCAAATTTCTAAGTCCAAAGGGCCATAACTCCCACAAAAATTTGCAAATCAAAAATTCCCGCAACTATGCACAACTACATATGGTGTTCTTCTTGCATACCAAGTTTCGTTAAATTCTGTTCAGTAGTTTAAGAGGAGTTGCGATTACAAACTTTGATCACAGACGGACGGACGGACGGATGGACGGACGGACCAGTCAAAAACATTATACATATATATAAATAAGTACATGTATAAATCCTGAAGCTATTTATAACTGAAATTTCAGAAAAAAATAGGTACATGAATAAATGCTGAGTTTATTTATAACTGATGGTTCAGAAAAATATTTAATTGCAGTCTATTTATAACAGAAATTTCAGAAAAAATAAGTACATGGATAAATGCTGAGTCTATTTATAACTGAAGTTTCAGAAAAAATAGGTACATGTATCAATGCTGAGTCTATTTATAACTGAAGTTTCCAGTAAGAAATGATCTGTTTGGAACAGGTATTTGTATAATGGATGGTCTATTTATAACTGAAGTTTCCTGTAAGAAATGATCTGTTTGGAACAGGTATTTGTATAATGGCTGAGTCTATTTATAACTGAAGTTCCCTGTAAGAAATGATCTGTTTGGAGCAGGGACATGTGTAATGGCTGGGTCTATTTATAACTGAAGTTCCCTGTAAGAAATGATCTGTTTGGAGCAGGGACATGTGTAATGGCTGAGTCTATTTATAACTGAAGTTCCCTGTAAGAAATGATCTGTTTGGAGCAGGGACATGTGTAATGGCTGGGTCTATTTATAACTGAAGTTCCCTGTAAGAAATGATCTGTTTGGAACAGGTATTTGTATAATGACTGTGTCTATTTATAACTGAAGTTCCCTGTAAGAAATGATCTGTTTGGAGCAGGGACAGGCATCATGCCAGGCATTCCTCCGCCTGCAGATTTTGCTTTGTTGACGGATCCACCACGAGTTGATGTTGCTGAGCCTGCTGACTTCTTCTTGGCTGATTTATTTCCAGCTTTATATTTCCATTGACTAAAGCCTCCTCCTCCTCCTGTTGCTTTAGATTTTGAGGCAGTAGCTCCTCCACGCTTCTTACCAAACTTTCCCTAAAATGAAACAAACACAACATTTACAAAATATGTTGATCAAGAGTGTAAATGGAACAAAAGAATAACAAATATATAACTCATACTGGCACATATAATTAAAACACCAAATCATTATAACATCTTTATTAATATTGCTTTAAATAGCATTTATAGTATAACTAACGAATGATTCCGAATATGAGGATATATTCAACGAGTGACCGAACAACTCAATAATTCACGAGTGCGCCAGGCACATGAGTGAATTATAAAGGTTGTTCGGTCACAAGTTTAATATTACCCATATTCGGAATCTTGAGTTTGTTATACTGTTTATTACATATATAAATGTTCAATTAAGGCTTTATTTATGGTTGAATTACGAACATTTTCGGTTGGACTATTTTCATGCAGGCGAAATGGTTTTCGACGTCACAGACGACGCTATAGGTAACGCCGAATAACAGTTAATTAAATGTTCTCGCGTTTTTAGTTATTTCACTCAGTGAGATAAACGATTTCTGTTCACTTGGAAATCTCGATATTTCACTGCTATCTATGTAATAATAATGTTTTATTAAACCCCCTTATGACCTTGACCTTCACATATTGACCCTATTCTTTCTCACCTCACAAACTTCAATGCATAAAAGTTTCATTAAGGGAGTACGAGCCTCAGAAATTGAAGATTTTCGGGATTCTCGGCTTTTATCCATTCAAATGCACTAAAAATTTTCCAACATAGTTTCCTAATATTTGTTCATTACTATTTAAAGAAGGTCCTTATAAACTCCTTTTGAAATTTTCTATCAATTCTAATTATTATTTCTATGTTAAAACAGAAAAAGAATTTTCAATGTATTTCCTATGAAAAACCTAGAGAAGATTTTTTCCCGCCATATTTTTCGGTGCTTATATCTTAAAAACGGCTCCATGGTTTTGAAAACTTTTTTCATAAAGTCTAGCTATTTTGAGCTATTCTTTCCAAATTTTCTATTTTAAATAACTTTTAATTACAAAATATCTCAGGCTCGTACTCCCTTAAATTCTATCAAGGCTTTCAAAAGTTCTGACTTGGAAACCAACACCATGCAGACAGATGAAAAGCAGTATTCTATACCACCCACTTTCATGTATGGCAGGGTGCAATTTGGCATTTCATGATGCGAATCTAACATATTCATTTGTATACAGAATGAGCATTACTTGTATATGAAGACGAAGCCACTATGCTGTACTATTAATTGAAAGATCTTGTGATTTGCATATAATAACACACCTTTTTGAACCCTCCCCTTTTCTTTGAGGTTTGATTATTGGATTCATCTACAAAGTAAGGAGATTCCCACTCTGGGGGTAGTTCTTCATCTTCAGCAGTCCTGGCATTATAGGTCGTCTCTTCAAGGTCTACAAAGTTAAAACATTGTGTAGATACATCTAGAAACACTGAACATAATACAATGTACAAATAGAGCATAATAAATATACACAATTTCGTGTATCCTGTCTCATCATTTTTAAAACTAAAATCTACAGACACAAAATTGCAACAAACAAATTTGCAACAAAAGAACTATCATAGCTTTATGACTGTAAATACAAGGTTGCTACGGGTAGCCATGTGTGTTGTGTGGTATGTCAATTCCAGCAATATATCCCTGAGAAACGATAGAAATTGGTTGTCAAAATATGGGATGATCACCTACTAATAGTACCCTGTTCAGTAGTATCCGAGGAGTTGAACCCACAAAAATGTTTGACATGACAAAGTCCCATTTTTTGGACTGGAAAATCACAAATTCGTAAATAACTCGAAATTTGTAAATATTGCCTCAAAATTTTTTTCCGTATTATTATAGAGTACCTTTTGCTCTATCAGCCTACAAAATTTCAGAACCCTGTGCACCTAGGTAACCAAGATATTGAATGTCCTATATTTTGACCTTTCTTCCCTGTTTCCATGGAAACAGCAGCCATTTTGAAAATTTCAAATATGGGATGATCTCCTACTTACAGTACCCTATCAGTGTGTAAAGTTTCAGCAACGTCCATTCAGTAGTATCTAAGGAGTTGCACCCACAAAAACGTTTGACAAAGTCCCATTTTTCGGACTGAAAAATCACAAATTCGTAAACAACTCGAAATCCGTAAATATCGCTTCAAATTTTTTTTTATTATTATTATAGAGTACCTTTTGCTCTATCAGCCTACAAAATTTCAGAACCTTGTGCACCTAGGTAACCGAGATATTGAATGTCCTATATTTTGGCCTTTCTCCCCCGTTTCCATGGAAACGGCGGCCATTTTGAAAATTTCAAATATGGGATGATCACCTACTCATAGTTCGCTATCAGTGTGTAAAGTTTTCGAAATATCCTTTCAGTAGTCTTCAACTTCAACTCTGATACTCGGAAAATCCAAATTGGACATCTAGCCGAGGAAACTTTAAAAGAACATGCGCATAGTGTCATGGTGCAGGTAAAAAACCAAAAAAGAGTAATATTCTGTACATCAATCAGTTAAAATCCTAACATGTATTCTACACTGTACAATGTGGGTTGAGTCTAGTTGGTGGTTGTCCATGGTGCGCTCGACTGGATGGATGACTTAAAGTCTTCCAATGTCTGCAGCTGGATGATGGAGTTTGGCAGCATATTCCAATATATAATAGTTCTTGGAAAAAAAGAATGTTGGTATGTGTTGTTTCTACAATGGTATGGTAGGAACTTGTGTGTGTTGCTGCGTCTCAGGCTGGCACTTCTTGCTGTGGCCGAAACAGGGTGGTAAATAGTCGGAACCGCTAGGAGTGAGTGGGTTATCTTGTACATCAATATGACATCAGAGTTTATTCTTCGTTGTTCAAGGGATGCCCAGTTTAGAGTTTGGAGTATTGTTGCAACGCTGTCAGGTTTGGTTGGGTTATATGGTTTGTTGGTGACGAATCTTGCTGCATTCCTTTGTACCTGTTCTATTTGCTTAATTTGGGTGGTCTGTTGTGGATTCCATATTGTTGATGAATATTCCAGCTTTGGTCTAACTAAGCTTTGGTATGCTCTCTCTTTAACCTTTTGGGGACAGTGTCTTAGATTTCTCTTGATGAATCCAAGTGTGCTTGATGCCTTCTTGCATATTTTGTCTATGTGTAGATGGTACTTCAGGGTATCGCTAAGTTCTACTCCTAAGTATGGGTGATGGTGGACTATATCGAGCGATTCTCCTCTCATGGTGTAGTCGGCTGGTTTTTTCCTTGTCGATGTTGTGAACTGCATAATCGCACACTTTTTAACATTGAACTCCATTTGCCATAAGTCGCTCCATCGTACTAAATTATCGAGATCTTTCTGTAAGGTGGAGTTATCATCAGCGTTGTTTACTGTTCTATATAGTACGCAGTCATCGGCAAAGAGCCTGATGGTTGAGGTTATATCGTCTGCTATGTTGTTGATGTATATGAGGAAGAGAGAAGGACCTAGCACTGTCCCTTGTGGGACTCCTGAGGTTACTTGACTGGTGTCTGATGTTGCGTTGTCAATCACGACCTGCTGTTTCCTGTCGCTCAGAAAATTTTCAATCCATCTCTGGGTGGTGCCTTGTATACCATAGTGATGTAGCTTCATCGATAGTCGGTGGTGAGGGACTTTATCGAAGGCCTTAGAAAAATCGAGTATTGCCATATCCACCTGTTTTCCGTTGTTCAGTTCTTTGGCAATGTCGTCAGTAGTCATAATAAGTTGTGCCTCGCACGATCTTTTGGCGCGGAATCCATGCTGGTTTTGGTGCAGGATATTCTGGGTGTCAAGATGGTCCATGATTTGGGAGACGATTATGTGTTCCAACATCTTTGATATTACAGCTGTTAATGACACTGGACGGTAATTTTCTGGTTTGGTTCGATCACCTTTCTTGTATATTGGGACGATGTTCGCATTTTTCCAGTCAGTGGGTATGTTGCCAGTGTTGATTGACTTTTGGAAGATGGAGGTTAATAATGGTGCTACATGTTCTTTCATCTGCTTGAGGAATCGTATGGGTATCAAATCTGGTCCGCTGGCTTTCTTCTCGTTAAGTCTGTCTATGCACTTTGTGACTCCATTGCATGATATTTCTATATTAGGCATGGCGGTAAATGGTGAAGGGCCCATATCTGGGATGTTGTGCAGGTTTTCCTTGGTGAAGACTGAGGTGAATTGGTTGTTTAGCATGTTTGCCTTTTCTACTGGTGTATCAGCTATTTTTCCATGTGCCTTTAGTGTTCCGATGTTCATGGTGTCTTGCTTCCTTGACTTTATATACTTCCAGAAGGTCTTAGAGGTGGTGTCTTTTTCTGGGTCTAACATGTTATTTAAATATCGATGATAGGCTGAATGAATGGTGTTCCTGACCGTTTTTCTGTAGTTTTTAAAATCTGTTGCTTGCTGGCTATTTGGTCCATTCCGTTGTGCTTGTTTGTACATGCGTTCTTTCTTTCGTATCATCTGTTTTATTTGTGTCCGAAGAGTTCCACCCACAAAAAACGTGACGGACGGACGGAGACCATTACTAAGTCCCTCAGATGCGTTGAGGCGGGGGACAAAAATAGGTTATTACATGTGAATACTATCTTTTTAATTTGTTTTTGTTTAAATGTTTATGGATTTCATTTTTTTTGGGGGGGGGGAGTACTTGTTGCACTGTCATTTTTATTTTTGATTCAATTTTTTTTAAGCTGTTGCTCTAACAAATAGTGGATAACTGTGATACCGTGAGCCAGTTCTTATTAAAATAAGATAGGGAGACAAAGGCATCATTATTTGAAAGCCACCTGAAAGCTATTATTTGCACTCCTAAATTAGGTGTTCTTCTTTTATGTTTAGATTCATCAAATTTTATCAAGTGATTTAAGGATAGTTGAACTCACAGATTATATAAACAATTCCTTAATCACATATACACCATAAGCAAGTTTGTATGGGTAACTAGAAATACTGTGAGGTCACAGTGTTCTCCTTTTTTCAAAAAGGTAAGGTGGGTGTTTTGAAAAAACACTGACCAACCGGGTTTTTTCTACTGCTTAACCGTTATCAACCAGGTATTTTGTAGAGGCCAATCTAAAGGGAAGTTCAGGGGGTCTGGGTTCCTTTTTTGTTGCAAAAAATTATGATTTCATGCAAACTGTTGGCAAAGTTTAGAACCCCCCTTTTTAAAAAAAAATCTGGATATGCCCCTGAAATCTTTATCAGAGATAGTGATTGTTTTGATAAAACCATAAAATGCACAGTATACAAACAAAGATACAGTAAAAATAGCCTTAATTTTAAGAATTGTCTTTTATTTTAGCTTTGGGCTAGAGTTATCCTTCTTTTCCTATTAGTTAGCCAATATGTTAATTTCCCCGCCAAAAAGTCACATGATCACAGCTCAAATGTAAACAAACACACTTGATCCTCTATTAGCATTGCAGAAGTTCTGTCAGCAAATATTCAAACTTTATTGTATGTTTTATGTTCTTTTTGTAGATTAAGCTATTTCTAAGTTGAAGGTAAATATCAATATTCTTTCTTTCAATAAAACATTTGAATAAACCACATGGATGCATGACGTTCTGGACACGTGCCAGCCATTTTTTATTTACATTTTCTCCATTTTTGATTGGATGATAAGAAATTTACATACAATAAATTATTCTTAGCTCCTCCTATTTTACCTTGTTGGCAAATTTCTTTTATGTTTGCTGGTCACCTATCGATCTATGATTTTAATTGGCTTGGGTTATAAAAGTGTCACTCAATGTCTTCATCTAATTAGTAACAAAAGACCTAATTAAACATGGAATTTTTGAAAATTGCCGACCACCTTACCAAAAGGAAAGGTGGTCGGCTCTGGAAAGAAGGTGGTCGGCACACCCGGCTTAAATGGCGAATGGAGAACACTGGGTCACAACAAGATTTTATGTGCTTCATAATGAGCACTAAAAGGGGGACAAAAACTAAAACCCCAATTATCTTCTCTGAATGAGATCCATACCTTATGAAATTTCTTCATAAAATCCACCAAGAAATTAAGGAGGAGATGCATTTACAAGATATGTGGACAGACAGGATGATTCCTATGTACAAACTTAACTTTTTTCGCCAATGGGGGGGATTATAATATGTAAAAGAAAAAATCCATAAAACCCTTGCCCCCTATATTATCTATAAACTTACTGTCAATCATGTATTTATAGTTGCAGGTGATATCTAGGAATCTCTCGGCTCTGTACTTGGTGACCTTTGCCCTCGGCATGTTATCAATTCCAGTCACCATCTCATCGACTGTCACTGGTGTCTTCTCCGCCATCTGTCTCAGACATGCCGTGGGGAATATTGTAGCAAAGTTAATGATGTGATACTCAGCAGCTGTAAAATATACAAAGATATGGTCTAAATATCAAACTACAGCAGTACAGTCAAACCTGCTCGAGCGGACACCTTTAATAAACGGTCACCTGCACAAAACGGTCATTTCAAAACCTGCCCAACCGTTTTTCCTATATGTTTTAACTCGATTTAGCGGACACCTGTCTACCACGGTCAGCAGTCACCCTTTTTCCGCCGAATTAAGATTTTCGTCTCCTCATAAAGGCCATTTTGACCTGAAATCACGTGATTTTTAAGTCAAGATCATGTGATAAAATTTGTAATCCTGACAATTATTTACATTGGTTACGTACCAATCCCGTAGGGCTAAATCAATAATCTTGTTAATAAATTAATGAATATTTGTTCTCAAGAGTTCACCTTTTTATGAAATAAGTTTATTCAAAATTCTCAATGCAACAAGATGTCTCAAATACGAAAAACTTTTTAACTTTAAATGAACGAAATGAAGCGTTGCAAAAAATTGAATGCTGGTAAAAGTGCTAGAGTTGTCGCCAAAGAAATAGGTGTTGGAAAGACTCAAATCACGCAAATTTTGAAACGAAAGGCCGAAATTCTTGAAGATATAGAAAATAACATCGACGGTGATAGAAAAAAAACAATATCAGTATACATACACTTGCTTACTACATTATGCATGGATTTATATACTACATGTGTCTAGTCTAATATCTTTAAAATAGATCCCATATATGAAACCTCAATTAAGAGGTCACCTGTCTATAAAGGTCACTTTTAGTTTTCCCCTTAGGTGACTGCTTAAGACAGGTTTGACTGTATTTTTAGTCATTTATCTCTTAATAAGATCAATTAATGTTCTCAATACAAACAATACACACTTTATCAAAATTTTTATGTAACTAAAGATTTGATACAGATATTTGAGAGGCTCTGGGCTTTTAATTTTTAATGTCTTTCCCTAAAAATTTGTATTTGATGAATACATTTTTCTTACTAGCATTGGAAAGAGAATTTTGCAACTGAATTTTTACTAGAACAGATAGATTAACACATATTTTATTTCAATTTCTTAAGAATAACAACCAAAAATCTATAATTACAGAATCAATAACTTACCAATTTCTTTGGCTTTCTCTACCAGCTCATTACAGAATCAATAACTTACCAATTTCTTTGGCTTTCTCTACCAGCTCATTACAGAACCAATGACTTACCAATTTCTTCAGCTTTCTCTACCAACTCATTACAGAACCAATGACTTACCAATTTCTTTGGCTTTCTCTACCAGCTCATTACAGAACCAGTAACTTACCAATTTCTTTGGCTTTCTCTACTAGCTCATTACAGAACCAATAACTTACCAATTTCTTTGGCTTTCTCTACTAGTTCATTACAGAACCAATAACTTACCAATTTCTTTGGCTTTCTCTACCAGCTCATTAACGAACCAATAACTTACCAATTTCTTTGGCTTTCTCTACCAGCTGATTAAAGAACCAATAACTTACCAATTTCTTTGGCTTTCTCTACCAGTTCATTACAGAATCAGTAACTTACCAATTTCTTTGGCTTTCTCTACCAGCTCATTACAGAACCAAAGACTTACCAATTTCTTTGGCTATCTCTACCAGCTCATTACAGAACCAATAACTTACCAATTTCTTTGGCTTTCTCCACTAGCTCATTACAGGACCAATAACTTACCAATTTCTTCGGCTTTCTCTACCAGCTCATTACAGAACCAAAAACTTACCAATTTCTTCAGCTTTCTCTACCAGCTCATTACAGAATCAATAACTTACCAATTTCTTTGTCTTTCTCTACCAGCTCATTTCAGAACCAATAACTTACCAATTTCTCTGGCTTTCTCTACTAGCTCATTTCAGGACCAATTTCTTTGGCTTTCTCTACCAGCTCATTACAGGACCAATAACTTACCAATTTCTTCGGCTTTCTCTACCAGCTCATTACAGAACCAAAAACTTACCAATTTCTTTTGCTTTCTCTACCAGCTCATTACAGAATCAATAACTTACCAATTTCTTTGGCTTTCTCTACCAGCTCATTACAGAACCAATAACTTACCAATTTCTTCGGCTTTCTCTACCAGCTCATTACAGAATCAATAACTTACCAATTTCTTCAGCTTTCTCTACCAGCTCATTAAGAATCAATAACTTACCAATTTCTTCGGCTTTCTCTACCAGCTCATTACAGAATCAATAACTAACCCATTTCTTCTGCTTTCTCTACCAGCTCATTACAGAATCAATAACTTACCAATTTCTTTGGCTTTCTCTACCAGCTCTTCATAACATTTGTCTATCAGATTCTGTTTCTCACTGACTGGTTCCCTGCCTATCTTAGCTACTTCTGTTCTCCTACCACTTCCCTGTATAGGTAGCTCAACCTAGGATAAAAATAAATGTAGGATGTTCATCTTTACTTCAAACAATATGAAATGATATTTCTCTAATTTTCATCCAATTTGTCAACCTCTCAACCAGTTGTGGAAAGTTTTGTTCTTGGTGTAATTGAACGTGCAATTGATACGCAACATTTTGCAATTTCTTAACTGTAGACATTAAAGAAAAACCCTTGATTCTCAATAATTATGGAATTCTAACATCTTGGGAAATAAATTTGATATTTTAATTGCTCTGCAAGCCTCGCCATCAAAATAATCAAATTTATTTCCCTTGATGTTAGAAATTCCATGATCAACTTGATATCGTTGTGGAAGCTATATGTACATGCTTTCTTTTAAAATAATTAATATTCAATACAAAATATTTTTCACTTTTATTGCTAAATAACTATGAAACCATAACTGTACACGTACATAAGCAAAAAATAAAATTTGTGTGTTGTGCATGGGTACTCATCATACCCTTTTTTTCAATTTAAAATCTTTAACCAGAATAAGACATGAAGGATACCTTGATTTTATTGTACATGACATCATTGGCTCTCTTCCCTAACCGTATGTAGCAGGCAGCTGTATCAGCAGCAGTTATTTTTAGATCCTCGGCCAGAATGGATTCGATCACCAGTTTCCTCAGTAGTCTCTCAGCATCACCTCTACTGTAGCTCTTACCACGTCCATGTAGACTGATTTTGTCATGTCCAGCATCACATATCCTAGAGGTCTTAGCTCCTTTAATGATATTCTTAAAGTTAGGGCCCCTTTAAATCATTTAAATTGCAATGGAAGAGGAGAGTTGGCTCAATCAAACCTGGTTTAACCCACCATTTCTATCAAAATGCTGGTGCCAAGTCAGGACCATTGCTATCTTCAATTTCTTCTATGTACCTAACTTTGTCTATTCTACTTGGAATTCAGTAGTTTTGTTATTACCTTTATTCATCAACCAAGTTGTCAACACAGAACCTAATGACTTACATATGGTCACACAGCAACAATGCAAACAAGCATGTATAAAATCAATATTATGTCAAACAATATACAACCTATGAATGTCCGTTATTAAGAGTATCAATAGCTACCTCTGAAAATCTCAACAAAGTGTAGTAGCGTGTAGTTGTTAGATCCACTTCTTCCACCCATGGTCAGGTCTTTCACAGCTTTTATAATCTCTTTGGCATCATCTGTCACATCTCTGATTGTGAAGGCACCCTAAAAAATAAAGGTTCAATATTCTAAATTTTTAAAAATCTTTTATCATTCAAAACTAAACAACAGGGTATAGCATCTGTGACAACTAATAACTATTTACGCTTAATCTATAAAGTGTATGATTCATAAATACACAACTCACTTGTAACTGGGCATTTGTGTAGCTTGTTATCATCATCTTGGTTGTTTATTTCAAATATGCATTTTTATTTGTGAATAAAGTCCATTCTCAGATTTTTTGTAGAACTATCAAAGTAGAGAGAGAAAATATAATTTCATAAATGCGTTTTTTTATCTTTTCAGTATTCCAATTCTAGATAAAGTTGTAAAATAGTTTATTAAAGTCATTTATTATTTTATCACAAGATTTGGGCAGCGGTGTTAGCGGATGATTATCTTAGGCTCAGTAACAGTAATTTTCCCAAGAATAGAGAGTTTTCCATGCCCATTTTTTGTTGCCACTTACATGACTTTTAAAAGTTTTGAAATATCATGAAACTTTTGCTTTCAATTAATTTCTTTTCTATTTGCTAAACATAATGAAAATTTTAAAATACCTTAAACTTTGGAATTTGAGTGAGACCAATTAAGTTTGTGAACTCTGCATAAAATGCTGAAATTCACAAAAGTTTCTTCTCACAAGGATAGTCCATCAAATTATACACATTCTGGTAAAACATACATATTCAAATCTGAATTGTATACAAGACCCAATTACAAATACTGCAGAGCAGATTTTCATATGATATACTAGCCTTTGATACACAATTATCACAAATGGAGCCTCTGAAAATGTTGCAAGTCTCTCTGTCAAAATCATGTTCACCAAAATAATGTAAGAGTTGGGCTCTCCTACAGTCAGCTACATTCTCACAATACTGAACCATGCGGAACAGGTTGTCAATGTGAACTTTCTTTGATTCCCAGTTGGCACTCTTATCCACTAAAATAAAATTCAGTGAAATAAAACACAACATATTTACCATATATTGTGGTTTCATTATTATTCGTTGGGTATCAATTTTCGTGGTTTTCCTGGGTGGCTTTGACCCACGAAATTTGATACCCCACGAAAAGGAAATTTAACATTGATTTGTATGCTGAAGACTTCAGAACCACAAATTTAAGAATCCACGAAATGACCTTTTTTCATCAAACCACCAAAATTTGTACCCACGAAAATAAATGAATCCACAGTATACTGAAATGTAAAGTTTAATTCTTATGTATTTTATCACAAATGGCCTATATTATAAATGATCAAAAGAAATTATACAACAGCTATTGTAAGTGTCAAGAATATGTTGAATTAGAATTCATAACAAGTAAGATCTGTATGCATCTTTTTATTGAAGTACTAGCCACAATATTAACCTGTGAGTACCCACCTGACTTCTATGAGTTTTATATGTTTTGGTTATAATCATCAAAGAAATGCGATTCACAAAATTTGATTAACAAATTATTTAAATGGTATTCTGGATGTTCATATACCATCATGTATCTAAATAATCCCTAAAAATTGAAGTGAAATCAGAGTCCTGCCCATTTCTATTTTCCATTGGTATATTTTGCAATTAAAAGGATCTAATATTTCCTGCTCGCCCTATACTAGTAACATGGATAACTTACTGTCCATAATTCTTCTGAGTCTTTTAACATCTTGGTAGTTGTAGAAGAGCATGCAGTGAGCCAGGAGCCCGTCTCTACCAGCTCGCCCTGCCTCCTGATAGTACCCCTCTACAGACTTGGGTAAGGAGTAGTGGATGACAAACCTCACATCTGGTTTGTCTATCCCCATACCAAAGGCTATGGTAGCACAGATCACCTGAAAATATAAGTGATTATTGCCCACATGTAGTAAGGTTTGTTCCAGAATTAAATGTGGGGGGGGTCGGGAGGCACCTTTTTCTTTACCCCACCACCCATAAAAAAATAATTATTTTTTTTCATTGTTTCTTCAAAAAATATTTCTATAACACCCACCACCCACCATATGTAATAGAAGTTCCTCCCGACCCCCCACACCTTTAATTCTGGAACAGCCCTAAGGAGTACTGTTATATTTTTCTCTTTTTTCAGTTTGTTAGTTTTCCAATGGAAGAGGGAGGTTTGGTGCCATAATACCTAGTTCAACCCACCATTTCTTTTGAAATGCCTGTACCAAGTCAGGGCCATTGCGATCTTTAATTTCTCTGATATGTATTTGCCTTATTTTGTCTTTTATTCTTAGTTATATAAGATTGTTCATCCAGTTTGGTAGTTTTGTTGTTACCTTAATTTCCAAATGATCATTTTTTTTCTGTAATGTGTTTGGTAATGAAACAATTATTTATTGATGTTTTGTACCAGACACCCATTGTAATAGGAATGATCAAATATTCCATTGGCCTGTTGACGGATTGGAACCAAGTTACAACCCTCTTTTTGAATCAGGGTATACAAATTTATAATTTAGATCATCACTAAACAATCAGTAGTTTCTGTTTTACCTTACATCTGTATCCATTCAACCATTTTTCCTGAACTGAGATACGCTCTCCATCACTTAGACCAGCATGGTATGATACAGCCTGGATCCCTGCCTTACTCAGGTTACCAGCTACAGTATCACATTCATTCCTGTAAAATAAGGCTCAAATTATTTAGATCCAGTACTTGTGTACAGCAAAAAAAAAACACACAAAAAACAAGGATTGTACAGAGTCATGCTTAGCATACTCCCACTCCACCATTTGGAAAACATTTCCATTTTGACCCGTAAAATAGTCTTAGTTAGCTCTGAAAACTGGATGTAGATGACAGACTGTTCTTGAAAGATACTGCTATAGCCGTGTACCAAATTTAAAATCAGTCCTTCATTAGATCCCCAATTTACAATACAAATTGAACAGGTGAGCAGACAAGGTGATTGAAATGAAGCCCCCTCTCTCTTTCAAGAAAGGGTATGATAGCAAGAGCTTTGAAAATCCCAACTAAACCATATATTCGAACATTTTCCTTTGACTTAGGAGATTGGAAATTATACATTAAATGCTCTTTGTTAATTCATGGTAAAGATAAATGTTTACCTATATTTTTTTAGACATTTTACACTGCCTAGCAATCCTTTGTTTCATGTACTAAAGAAAGCTGACCTACCTAGAAAGACAATAAACAATACCACACTTGGCTGGAAATCTTTCCTTGATGATTTTGATGATATCAGCTGTTAGTGTTGATGGTTTCTTGGCTTCCACAGAAAACTTGAGGTTAGGTCTGTTAAAACTCTGAACAAACCTGATAAAATATAAAGCATGAAAAGAGAGAAATTAGTAAACTTCATAAGACTGCAAATGATTTACATAGTTCTGTTTTTGACACATTCTGTAACTTTCAAAACACAATATTTTTTATGGAAATGACTTGAAACTTCTTTAGGGTTATTCCATTTAAATTTAAATAAGAGAGTTTCATTGTAGAAGATAAACATTATGCCATTTGCTCAATAATGACCTTCCAATTAGTGGTTAATTTCAAAACTTATTCTGAACCTAACCACTTTATCCAACTTGTCTGGAACTTTGTTGTCATTTTTATTTCGAACACCCGTGAAGGTTCGCACTGCTGGTGGAGTTTTAATTCCCCGAGGTTAGCCCTCTCCGGCACCAACACTTTTGTGTTGGAGAACACATCAAAGCTTTAAATTATCCATTTAAATTTCAAAATTGTCTAAACCCTAAGGTTTTTCCTACCCCAGACATAGGTTGATCATCTTAGTAATAATTTGGTTCCCCATTTTGGTATTTTTGGTTTAATTGTTCTATGCTCTTCATAATCAAGTAGTGTTTGGCATTTTCAATATTTTGGTAGAGCGCCTCTGATGAGTCTTGAATAGACGAAATGCGTGTCAGGCGTAGCAAAATCTATTGTCTGGAACTTTGTTGTCATTTGTATTTATTACTCATGTTTGTTTTTCTCCTAAGGCTTTATATATAACATACCACTTTGGATTTCTCATGGCTAACTGATGGATGATATCTTTCCTGACACGGGGAGTAGCTGTAGCAGTTAAAGCCATAATAGGGACCCCAGGAAACTTCTGCTTCAATACATTCAATTTCTTGTAATCTGGTCTAAAATCATGTCCCCACTGAAATGAAGCATAACTTTAAATGTTTAGCACTAAGATGTTGTCAATAAGGTATTGTATCTGTCTGTATTAATATAGAACTCATATTCATTACACATGGCAGAAGCTGTATTGTAGATAGAAACAAGGGGTTGCACTTAGTCGTGCTAATGATACCTCCACTCGACCACTCAGAAAACAGGGAGTAGATGCCCCACGGACCTAGAAAGGGGAGGCACGATACAACTCATCATGCTTAAGCTGTATACCAAATTTGAAATCAATCCCTTCAAAAGAAGCCAAGAAATCTGTTACGAAAATTGTCTATTTTTTACCCTAAAAAGGTCTAAGTCAGCTCAGAAAACAGGAAGTGGATGCGCGACTGACCTGAAAAGGGGAGGCACGATACAACTCATCATGCTTAAGCTGTATTCTAAATTTGAAATCAATCACTTCAGTAGAAGCTGAGAAATCTGTTACGAAAGTTTGTTACGGACGGACAAGGTGATTTCAATATGGCCCCCTCTCTTACGAGTGGGGGTATAATATATCTTTCTTTATATAGTTGTAAACGATATCATGCTCAATGTACTTATACATTCATAAGCTGTATGTACTGTATACACTTTAAGTAAATTATTTGTTTTTAGTTCAGATGTAATGCTTTAAACATTTGAATACAATAAAAGATTCAAATCTATTCATGTTCAACTAAAAACTTTACTTGGAGACAAGCAATGGTCCACCTATGAAGACAATAAGTAAGCATGTGGACTTTCCTGTAGACTTTAACCAAAGTACAGACAAACAGAATTACAAACAAGGGTAAAACTATATGTCCCTTACATATACCCTTGAACTACTGGGTTACCTGACTGACACAGTGAGCTTCATCTATAACAAATCTGGCTAACTGATCTCTCTGGTGTAGATTCTGAAAACAACTGAGCAGTTTACCACTGGCTGATATCTGAAAAGAATAAAATAAAATCTACTGTAGCATATCAAAAAGTAAATTTGTAAGCTTATGCTCACTAGTGATACCCCTGCTTGCAGAAAACCTACATGTAAGTACTCCATAAACAGAAAGATTTTTAAAATAAGAGACCCAACATGTTTGCAGACCTGTTTACCCCATTTTATGCCTATCAGTAAGATTGTCAGTATTTTTCAAACTTTTTCAGTAAAATCCGATAATGAGTGCTAGTATTTTTAAAACTTTTTCAGTCAACTCAACACGGAGTGCCAAAAAGCAGAATAAACCTGCTTTTGAGTACTTTTAATTCAACAAAAGATCATCTTGCAGAAAATCTGAGGATCAAGCATTCAACAAAGAGTAAAACTTACCAAATGAGTACATCATGACTTTGTTGCACAGTTTGAGATGCATTTGTATTGGTCTTGACTCCTGGAGAGTGAAGTCTTTCTGTAAGACAGAGTTATTTCCCTTGCAAAACTTAAGTAGCTAATACTATTTTAAACCTAAAAATTAAGTTTTGAAAATATTTTTCCAGCATGATAACTTCAAAGAACATAATAATCTTCTGATTAAAAATATTTGATTTGTTTACATAAGAGATAACTCTGCCTTTAAGTAAGACAACATAATAACAAAGATCTTGCTATTTGAACATTATTGAATTTTAATAAACTAACTGTAACAAATAAACATCATATCATGAAAGTAAAATGTACATTTGATTGTCTTTATGGTATTTCATTATAAAATTTGCAAGACCAAAACTTGGACACTGTTTTGTCACTTATACTTATTACTGGTTGAGTTTTTTGTAATATGCCCCCTTCAGCCGATCCAGTGCCTGTCCATCCAAATAGTTCACATCTATATTGGAGCTTTTAAGAACAAGCAAGGACTCCAATGTATTATCCCCTAAGCATGCTCTTTGCTCAGTTCTGTTTTTATGTACACATGAGAAGACTCGTTCACAATGGGCACTACTGTGAGGAATTGTAAGTATGCAACACATAACTGTTGAAAGATCATGGAACAAATACTTGTCTTCTTCCTTAAGTTTACCAATGGACAACCATGTTTCATCCATTCTTTTTTTCTTGCAGCCTTCAATATCATACATTTGATAGTTAACAAATTGTTCAATGATTGCATCTTTGGTTGCATTTTTTGGAAGGAGTGTGGGAAAGCGTTCCATAAAATAAGTTAGACTTGAAGTATTAGATGTTTGTTGACACTCAACGTCAGCAACCTCTGCATGTCTCAGCAGGTCATCTTTTAAGGGTAATTTTTCAATCATGTAATCACAGCATGCTACAAAATACTTTCTAACAGTCAGGTAAAACTCTGTAAGTTTCTTATCCCTTAGATGATTTTTGTCTTTGTTTTTAATGAATTCCTTAGCTTCTTCACCAATGATAAGTTCTTGGTCTGTTTTTTGATTGTATTTGCTTTTATAGTGACAACAGATTCAACATCCCTAGCCAAAGCAAAAGCTGATGGCTTAACAAACCGTGTCAACACATTACGTAATAACTTCAAAAGTGCTCTTCTTAACATGTGAATCATTGGTTCTTCTGTTTGCAAGTTTTTTAATATGTCATCAAAAACATGCACTGTGTAATTAAGGAACAGCATGTAAAGTTTATTGGTTGGTGATTTTACAAATTCAAATATTGCCTCTACTTTCCTTTCTGCATAAGGCTGTGTGCAATATTCTGAGGAATCTGTACCAGACTTACAGATTTCATTCTTATTGACCATTTGTGTGTCATTGTTATTTATATTTAATGATTTTTCTTTTTTCTTGTCAGCACATTTCTTCTTGCCATCTGACATCTTCTTTTTTTCTGCAGTTGCCTTCTTCAACTTGGCATCATCTAGTTTCTTTTTCTGTGTGTAAAAGTAATCTTTCAGTGGATCCCAGTTATGAAGAAGTCTCTCTACACACCTGAAAAACATGTTGTAATCATGGTTAAATTTAGTTAAAAACTATATAATTGTTTAATACAATCTCCAAAATAAGTTAGCAAATATGAAATAGTGGTTCAAACTTTTGCATACAAGTCAATGTGATAAAATTACCTTCTACAATCCATTCAATTCAATTTAAAATAATGATCATCAGCAATTTGGAACATTACATGTAAATAGAATACAAATACAAGAATGTAATATTTTGTTTTGATTTAGTTTATTCTCCTCATGGGGTGTTTGGCAATTTCAATCTTTTCAGTTTTGGGTGGAACACTTCTGATGAGCTTTTAAAGATAAATTTCAAGTTAAGCATATAAAAAATTATTGAACTGAACTTTTTTTTTCATTTGTTAAGGTACTATAAATAAATTAATGTGAAAAGTTCCAAGATTCTTACATGTATCTTATTTAAATATTAGGTGAACCTGTTATAAATTGCATTTGTTGTTTGTGCTTAGTTAAAAATAAAGATTATATACCTGCCAATGCTTAACCAACGTGTGCATACATGTTTTAAGTTCTTCTTTTGATCGCAGTTGTATAGTTCCTGTGTTCCTTTAAACTCTTGTTTCCTTGTATCACTTTTATTGAAATAGTAATATATGTCAGTTAGTGCATCATCAACTGGTGGCAGACAGTTGGCGGCTTTCTTGGCTGCTATGTGAACTAAATGTAAGGTACATCCTGCAAGAAATATCTCTGAGTGTTTATTCCTGGCAAAGGCAATCACTCCTTTCTGTCTACCAGTCATGGTGCTAGCATTATCACATCCAAGTGCCAAGTTGTTTTTCCATGGAATACCACGCTTTTGTAACTCCTTATCAATTAACAGGAATATATTCTCACCTTAAAATATAGATAAACTCATTTTAATAGTAGGTATATGTGGAATTGAATGTATAATTCCAATTAGCATTATGAAGGTATACTATAATTCTAATAAGCATAATTCCATAAAGTAATATTGTCTACAAATTTAATAAATTCAAAAATCTCATTTGAACCATTGACAATATTTTTTATATCATAAATCATTGAAAGTTGATGTCAATCATTATAAGATACTCAGTTAAAATCTATGTTTGAAACTTTGATAAACAGATTCCTTCTGAAAATATTTGAAGGGTTCAGAATCCAAATAGTACAGCATTTAAGCACCTACCAGTAGCAGACTCCTGACATATCGATATAGACAACAGTTCAGAATTCACAGCTCCAGCTGTAATGTCTAAAGTCCTGACAACTAAGGGAAACTGCTTGCTGACATTGTCATTGCTACCATCTGTAGAAATAGTGAACGGCCTCTCCTTCATCCGGGTAACCAGGTCATCTTGCGCAATACCTGCCATTTCCTCAATTACAGCTGTAGACTTGTTTCTGCCACATTTCATTTCTGTTAAAAGAATCAAATGTTTTGACTTGAATCGATCCATAATGATTAAATGCACATAAAATGAATATAATCAGAAAAGTTATATTATGAAAAATCTGAGTAAGAATGACTTATAAAATTAATCGAAACGAAAAGAAACTTTAATGAATACAAATCACAAAAATCGACCAACCAAAATTAATTAATTAAGTTGTATAACATATGTCTACGAAGAAATATCATCAAGGCATGAAATTCACTGAACCAAAAACACCCCCAGTAGAAAAAAACCAAAAAGTATTTAAATTTTAATTAATCATTTTCTATGAATTCAAAATTGAAAATTTCACCATCAGGTCCATGTACAAATACATACAATGTATCAATTTACTTCAACCAAGACCTTTTATTCTACATGTACATGTATATCAATGGTTTTTATTAATATTTTATTTTTTATTAATTTTTATTATTAATTATTATAATATTGAATGGAAATTTAAATAAAATTCATATGACATTTATACTTAATAAATATCAACATACCAGCTGCAATCTTTGAATCTGGAAACATTAACTTTAGTGTCTTGTTCAAAGTATCTGCACTAGACAAGGACAGATTTAGTTGTGCTATAAGCTGGCATTGAAAAGCTTCAGCCCGGGTTACAGCTCTCTGGCGGTCTACTTCCGATGGTTTACAAAATGACTGAATTGTTTTGTACGAAGACTTAAGTTTCTCGTTTTCTTTGTGAGAAATTGATTTGACATGACGACGACAGTCATCCCTGCCTCCATTGCCACAAGTAAAATCCTTTTCGCATATATTGCAACGTACATAAGTGTCTCCTTTCAAAGACCTGCATAAGAATGGCCAAATTTCCGTGTATGCATCCCTGAAATGTTGCTTGTATACTTTTTTGGCTGACTTTTTTCCCTCTTCGTCTGCCTTTCGTTTTGACATTTCGCCGCCATGCCGTTTTTCCGATCTTGATCTTTAAAACGCTTCACAGTAACACGGTTTCAATAAAGCGCTTATTTGACTCAGATCACCGGTAAATTATTTTCTAGATTTTTTATTACAAAACGAATTTTTACACATGATTATGTTTCAAACCGTAAAATCGGCATGCAAGACCGTAAAGCGTATTTTTTTCACCTAAACCGTAAAAATTACGGCGAAAACGTAAAAGTAAACAGGTCTGTGTTTGCCCAAAAGACATAATGCTCATCTCTCAGCATTTGGGACAAACAAACAGACCAATGGGGTAATGGACTTGAACACTTTATGCCCCCCATACTTTCATAGATGGGGTTAAAAATTTCCTTTGTCTTGCAAATTGAAAACTTTCAACCAAATTATATTTGGTAGTGTACTTTACAAGTAAAACTTACGTAGCACATATTTAAGTGTTTACCTAGACAAGCAATTTAATTAGTAATTGAGCTTTGATTTGATTTTACATAATTCAATCGAAAAATTGAAGCTAAAAATTTGAACATCAACATTGTAAAAAATCGAACGAATTTCTTAATGTTAAGTAAGTGTCAATTGAGATTAACATTTAGACAAATTTCCTGCCTAGCACTATGTAGTATTTTTTTGTCAAGAAAATAGTGTTGCTATCAACTTCTTAATCATATACTACCAACCTTTTCAGGAGTAACATATAACAATGTTATCTCTGGTTTTCTACAGTGCAGTTTTTTATAGATGAAGGCTGTTTGTTGTTCATCTATGTCTGATGTAAGCTGAGCTGCTGGGATCTAGGAAAAAACAGAGAAACTGGCTAAACCATTTAAAGTGTAATCCAATTTACTATTAATGTACAATATAAAAAAGATTTACTGCATAACAATTTATTTTTCGTAGGGATAAAATTTCATGGTTTAGAGCACAAAACTAAATTGTTGGGACAACTTTTTGTGGATTTTTGAAAAACACTCTTCAACTAAATATACTAAATTCGAGGGGATTTAATTTAATTGAAGTTATTTGTGGAAAAAAGTTTTTAAAATGTGGAGTTTTTAAAACTTTTTCACAATAAATCATACCTCCATGGAGTTAAGCCTAGTCACTTGATCCTGTATCAAAGCTTTAAGTGGTGAGATGATAACAGAGACACCACCAGTCACCAAGGCAGGCAGCTGGTAACACAAACTTTTACCACCACCTGTAAAATATACACATGATAAAAAAGTCACCAGTCATTAGGGCATGCAGCTGGCAACAAAATGAGCATACATGCTTTTCAATAAGAAAAGAATTGAACTTAGGACAATTGAAAGACAGCAAGCAAGTTAAAATGAGTGGTTAGCATTAAAGGATATGACTTTTTTCAATTTAAGTTTCTCTCTAAAACCTTTATTTTTCATGGACCCTGTTTGATGCAAATTTTATCTACATACTTAATGTACTTTACTACAAAATTATTCTGTACTGAGAAATTAGATTAAGACATATAAATCTGATAAAATCCTCAACCCTTTCAGCACTCCAATACTATACCTGTAGGCATCAGAATGAAACAATCATTCCCCAATAAAGCAGCATTGATAGCTGACAGTTGATTCTGTCTAAACTCTCTCAAACCAAATACTGTTGTAAAGATCTTCATCATCTCTTTACAATGAGGGTAGTTAAAGTTGTCAAATATCTTGTTCTCATCATCTCTCTTCTTCTGAGCACTTCTCTGCACTGACGCCGTAGGAGCTTAAATAGAAAGTTACCTTAATAAGGAACATTCTTAACATAAACATTTCAGGTACAATCAATTGACATATAGATATAAAGACTGAGAGCCGTGCAAGATATACATGGATGGGAACTCTTGCCTTTCCCTTTGCCTTCATAATAAAGCATTTTGATTAGGTCAGGTACAACAGACAGCAAATATGC
Organism: Arcuatula senhousia; assembly: GCA_963971305.1. NCBI lineage: Eukaryota > Metazoa > Mollusca > Bivalvia > Mytilida > Mytilidae > Arcuatula > Arcuatula senhousia. The sequence goes on from OZ020305.1 coordinate 53,620,290, forward strand.
TTTAACTAAAATCCATAAGACCCATCCTCACTCCAACAAACTTCAATGTACATGTATCTTTAAATAAGTGACTCTCTATGACTGAAATAAAACTTGTAAATATTATATATAATCAATGAATTTAAACTGACTAAAGAACAACATTTTTAATAAATATATAACAAATTATTCCCATTTTTCATGATAAAGATTATCTTCTTCCATAAATGGCTATCTTCAGCATGAAATGACCAGGTTAAGAAGCAAGCAGCTGCAGTGATCTCACACTGTTCAATTAACCAATAAAAACCATCATTACTGATATTGATTGATGATATCGACCAATAAAATGCAATATAAATGTAATGTTATATAAAACTTTCAGTGTTTCAGTCTACTGAAATTTAAGTTTTGTGAAAGAAATAGGTCCTTTCATGCGTTCTTGAATAACTGACTGTTGTGGAAGTTCATGTACCGAGCGGTGTGTTTGTTTGTTATACACTTATTCCAAATCTCAGTGATTGCTCAAAACTTTCTTTACCAGAAAAACTCAAATTACCAAAATAGATAATTTATTCTAACAAGCGTAAAAGAATAAATTCAACAATCTCAAATAATTAACAATTTATCACATAAAAACAGCTGGCAAAAATCTATTCACTATGACCAAAATGTCATATAAAAAAGCCCAGCCCGTGGAATAAATAAATAAATATCAGTGAACAATTTCAGTTATAGAAATCCCCGGACTCTGAATCAGATTCAAACTAAAGTAGCTACCAACTTCATGGCTAAAACGCTAACATTAGCAAGAACCAAGTTAACATGCGTAAATCTAGATTCAAACATACGAAGTCACGAACTTCATCGCTTAAACAACTAACGTAAGAAGAATCTAGTTACATAAAATCCAACCCGAAGTATAAATAATTGAACTCGAAGCAATCCCCAATTTAGAAAATGTCAGGAGAGACGGAAAACACGTCTGCTCTCTGGGAAGTCCAAAAGTTGCTTACCAAAATCGAATCCAAAAGTGACGTTAAACGTAACAACCCGTAGTCATGACAGACGTCATGTAACACTTCCTGCAAAACCACTGTTTTGCGTAATATTTCATTTACAATATATTCATCCATCTAAAAATGTACATAAATGATCGTTTCATCATGAAAATAACTACTAACGAGCACCTGCTAAGAAAGATTTTTACGATCTTAGCGTAAAAACATAGAAATAATCTGCTAATCATCATTTCTGCATACATAGTTATTAACTATCCATAACACATGTAATAAATATACTCATAAATCTCAATACTGAATTCGTAAAATCATCATAGGTTACTCAGAGCAAGTGTAAATTCACAACACTGACAATGATCTTTCACTCAGGAAAAAAAATTTCTGGTCTTTTTGCTTGTTTTTCTGCACACCACTCACAAAAAGACTAAAAAATGCTATCACTAGTGAAGAAACTTATGTAAGAACCTATCAATCTTCTGGAGTCTGTAACACAGATCTGTTTATTTGTGTACTTACTTTCCATTCTTGATGTAGAGGCAGTAGATGTGTTGGGAGAAAATGCATTTGATGTATTAGGAGTCACATCCAGCAATCCTGTGAAAACAAGATCATAATTATATGTTAAAACATAAATATATTGAATGGGTTTTGAGTCCTCTATGCAATTCGAAAATTCTTTGAAAAAGGAAACTTATAGTAGAAAACATATGAAACTGTAAAGATTATTAAACCAAGTTTTGCTATTTTTTAAGCATATTTACAAGTATTCAAAGTCATAAAATTCTCATCAAAATTTTGAGAGAGAAAAAAGAGAAGGCCAATTTATTTTATCAATTTTGATAAAATGTTGTGCCATCGAATCCGCTAAAATCTCTTTTTTACAAACCTGGTTTTTTAATTCTATTTGGAGTTGTTATCTTAGGCAAAGCCATTTCCTCAGTGAACTCGTCATCAAAATCATCAATAGCAAACATGTCCTCATCTGAAAAGTTATTCGTTCCAATGTCATCTTTGTCATGTGATGTCTTTGAAGAGTTACCTCCCCTAACACTTGGTACATTTTCAGTTATATTGTAGTTGAATTCATAATCGTCATTTATGGGGGCATAATCCATTTCATCACAGTGCGAGGTATTCATGGTATTCTGTTGAAATGAACCAGCAGCACTCTTATTGAAGTTAAACACTGGACTTGAAAAGTTGGCTTTAGGTTGTACAAGAGGCGAGGCAAAACTAGTTCCGGGACTTTTCCTATTTACAGATGAAATGTAACTGGCATGGGACTGTGTCATCGGAGCATCTTCCTCGAAAAAACTTTCCCCACATGAAAAGGGAGACGTAATTACTGCTGGATTAATGTCTGATACTCGTCTAGATTGAATTGATCTGGATGGTGGATTTACAAAGGTATTAGGGGTGGAGGTAGTAGAAATGTTTCTCTTAGATAACAATGATGGACTGGTTGATCGTTTGAAACTGTATGTAGGACTTCTCCCTTCCTGAGGTTGAACAACTGTAGATTGACCTGATTTCTGTTTGACCAGATTACATGTTTCTTCTACTGGTGACTTATCAGTTATTCTTTTCCTACAACAAGTGACTCAACTTATATCTAAAGTTTATGAAAGTAACATATTCCTAATTGTATAGAAAATGATATATTATATGTTATTATTACTGAATGTAAAATGTCTGTCAGTGTGTGGGTTTGAATAATTTTGTGGCTCTAAAAATTGTAGGATTAAAGCTTTTATTAATTATCCCCATTGGAGTTTGCTGAAAGAATGAATGCCAATTTACTAAACATTGTTAAATTTTTTTAGTAGACCAGGACCTTTGGTACTTTGAATTTACATGGATTTTCAGTTTCTGAGATCAAAAGATGTTTATAGAACTTAAACATTGCAAATATATGCAATAAAAATAATCACAGTCACTCAACCAGAAAATCAAGGTCAAGGTCAAAAGATGGGGATGCAACTGTGCTAAGCTATTACTAGGGCATATGCATACCAAGTTTCATCAACCTAGAACCAATAATACTTGAGATATGGAGGTGTTTGCAAAACCTTAACATTACTATTACATGTACATGTATATATATTGAAAATTGCCAAAGTCACTCAACCGTAAAATCAAGGTCAAAAGATGGGGATGTAACTGTGCTAAGCTACTACTGGGGCACATGCATACCAAGTTTCATCAACCTAGGACTTATAGTTCTTGAGATATGGAGGTGCTGGTAAAACTTTTCCATTGCTATTATATGTAAAAATTACAAATTGCCAGTCCCTCAACCGGAAAATGAAGGTCAAGGTCAAAAGATGGGGATGCAACTGTGCTAAGCTACTTCTGGGGCATATGCATACCAAGTTTCATCAACCTAGGACCTGTAGTTCTTGCGATATGGAGGTGCTCGCAAAACCTTTCCATTGCTTTTTGTATTGAATATTTACCTTTGCTTCATTGAAAATTGTCAAAGTCACACAACCAGAAAATCAAGGTCAAGGTCAAAAGATGGGGATGCAACTGTGCTAAGTTTCATCAACCCAGGACCTATAGTTCTTGAAATATTGAAGTGCTCATAAAACTTTTCCAAAAAGTTAACGCCGCAGCCTCCGGTAAAGTAGCACCTCTGTCCCGCTCTGCTTCGCAGGCGAGACCAAAAATACTTAAATGAAAATCTGTGATATTTTTTAAAATACTCTAGTTTCATTACTATTCCTGGGGTATCAATTTTCATGGTTTTCATGGGTGGCCGAGACCCACGAAATTTTATACTCCACGAAAAGGAAATAAAACATTGATCTGTATGCTGAAGACTTACCACGAAAATTGGTACCCTCGAAAATAAATGAATCCACTGTATATTTTTGTAACTTTAATTATATGCCAGTTTGTTCTTGAAAAATCCTTTTTTCTGTACAAGTTGTAAATTAAGTTTGTTTTAAGTTTATCAGAAAATGATTATCAAATCCAAAGAGTTAGCTTACCTCAATGCCAACAAGGCCTGAAGTCTAGAGTAGTCATCCCAAACCATTGACATCAAATCATTAGTGCTGACTTTACATATAATGCTACAGATTTCATCCATGGTTTTAAGCAGGACTGTCACCATTTCTATTTTCTCCTCTGGGGATAACTGTAGAAAAGTAGATAAACCAAAATGCATTAGATTATAACAGTACATTTATATTGTTGCACATTTAATTATTTACAGTGTGTAAAACTTGCATTATTTTCTTTTTAACATTTGGTTCTCTTAAGAACAGATTTACTATATTGTACATACTTGTAAAAGTTTGTAGAAATATTTACCTATAGGAGTGTTCGCCTAGCTCATTAGTGATGTCATATTCACTAATTTGCATCTCATTAAGTGTCAAATTGGATGGCAATAAACAGTGCAATAAACAAACATCGATTGATAGGATAATTTCCCCAAATTTCAAATCCTTATAACTTTTTTGATTGATAAGATAAATTAGTTCTGTAAACGGTTCTGGGAAGAAGAATTTATTCATATTTACCACAAGTAATTTTAAAAATATAGCTTTAAAAATGAATTTTCTGCAAAATTGTTTCTGGACCAAGTAAATTTTTGTTGAAAATTTTAATCAACCAAATTTTCGATCTTTAGAACCACTGAATATTTATTTGCAAAATGCACTACAAAAACGATCTGTTTCTGAAAATTGTAGAACCAAAAGAATTTTTAAATTATCTTGAAATACAAAAAAGTTATGACAGTTTAAAGACGTTTTTCAACACAATTTTATTGTCTTTTTGCCCTCAAAGATTTATAAGTATGTCCTAAAGGACATTGTTTGATAGTTTGAACAATATTTTAAAATATGCAGGATATTTTTACCTAGAGGCAATAGCAACAGTAATATGGAACCATTGATGTTATAAATGTTGTATTGTGCACACTTGATCCTCATCTCACTTATATAACATGCATATTACATGTGTAAACAGACAGAAAGACAGGCAAATTAACAGATGGACAGATGATGAATGCTGATTTCAAACTTGGTATGTAAGAGGTATAAAAAGTCCAACTTACATCAGATTTACAAAGAAGAGGATGCTTTGTGATATCTTCATTCTTTCTTTGTTCTTGTGGAGCTAAAAATAGAAAATAAAATATCATGTTGATTTTCATAGATGAATGCATCTTTACAAATAAAGGTGATTAATAAATACACCATGTCTCTTCTCAACAAGGTGGTGATATTGTGTCATGTTTAAATTTTTGATGAAAATTGGAAGACTAACCTTAAATTCTGATGTCTATTTAGATAAAATACATGTGGTATTTTGAACTTAACCATTATGTTTATATCAACAAAAGACATGATACCAAGCCACATATTGCAACATGTAAAAGTGCCTTCAACCTTGAAGGTAAGCCTGATTTAGGAGAGATGGACCTGAACACAATATGCCCATCGAATTTCAAAAGGTGGGCATAAAAATAAGTGGTAACTAAAACTGACTTTTATTTGTCATTTGTACTTAGCCTTTAAAGAGTATTGACATCTTAAAAATAACCATTTATACGCACATTGGTCTAATCCCTTATACATTATTCTTTCACGATAGTTGCTGAGAAATCTGTTATGAAAATTTTCAACCCTAAAAATTAAGTGAAAAAAATCTAAGTCGGCTCGTTTAACAGGAAGTAGCTGATCGACAGACCTGAAAATGTATCCCACCATATGGGACCCCTACCTAAAGCTACATACCAAATATTGAAATCTGTTACGAAAAATTTCAACCTTGAAAATTTAGTGAAAAAAGTCTAAGTCAGCTGACAGACGTGGGGTATAATAACAGTGATTACATAGTTTATGTCACACTCCTTCATTTTGAACAAATTTTAAATACCTGGTTGGATTTCTTGAGTGGGGAATTTCAAAATTCTGTTACAAAAATAACTGCATGGAAGGGTTGAAAGAATACTATTTCTCAGGATTTTCAATGAACATTTATTTTTCCTTTTATGTTGTATGACACCAAAATACCTTATGACACCCCCATGGAGACATGTCTAGGCCATTCTTAAACAGTAAACAGGTGAGTAATAGACCTGAAACTTAATCCCACAGTATTGGACAAAATGCTGCATACAAAATATCATGAGGCTGTGACTTATACCAGTTGCAAAATCCCCCCCCCCAAATCATTCCCTCACACACCCATTCATCATTGTACAACCCAAATACTTCTTGAATCCAACAAAAAATGAAAAAAAAAAATTTTTCACTAAAAATCATTTAAATGCTTGTTCAATTCAACTAAAACCAACCTATGTCATCCATCTGTGTCTCATCATCACTTTCCACAATGGGTAATGTTCTTCTCCTTTTTGTCTGTTGTGTACTATTGTCATCTTCAATAAGTGGCTTAAAATATAATGTTGGTAAAGCATGTTTGATACAGAACTTTTTCATAAACTAACCATATTTTAAAGTCTGTTACATCACTTCCAAGGTTTTTTTTAATTGCTCTGCATTGTGGTCAACTTGAACTGCACCTAAAGGGTTTTGTTGTAAGAAATAATTGAAAAATAGATGCATGTATGCACACCAATGAACTTACATGTATATATTTTTTCAACTTTTACCAACATTTGGATCTTTTTCGTAATTTTTGTTTATTTGTTAAGTTCCTCTTATCTTTTAAAGTCCATGGCATTGAGATTTAAAAACTAATTTAATATTTGTTATTTCACTGATATTAATTTGAATATTTCTCTGCACATTTTATTTACAAGTTGAATTTTTTAGTCAATCAGAAGTCTTCGTAGCCCTAGTACCCCTTTTTCCAAATCCTTTAAAACAAATGCACTGTACCCATGGATTAATTATTTTTACAGTGCAGGATAGCACAATGCTATTGAACATACCTGTGAATGAGCTTCATATTTCCTTGAAAGTGTTGGCGAATCTGCAAGACATATACAAGAAAAACATTTTACTAATAACGTATTAGATTTCAAAGGGTACTAATTTTCATGGTTTTCTTGGGCTGGGCAGACTACAAAATTCAATTTTCAGCCATTAAGAAATTTGATTTCTATAAACGGTAGCATACAAATAAGTTACATTTTACAAAAGCACATAATAACTTACCTCAAATTATACACAAACTGAATTAAAGAAATCTGATAAGAGAAAATATCAAACATTGTTTTTGTGACACAAATAGGGAAATTCAAAGTTGTTCAAAATGAATATATTGCAAGACACAGTAAAATACAAACTAATAAGGCCCTTTAATGCTTTAAAATAGATGATAAAAAAATGATGTACATGTCATATAGACATACAATATAAGATGTGGGTCAAAAGTAGTTGCAACAAAGTTACCAATAGACATAATTTACACACAACCATACCCTTAAATAAGACATGTATTTAGCTGAACCAATACCTGGCATATTAAAATCTGATAGATCCTCATCATCAGATTCACCAAACATACTGGCAACAGTTCTATCATGTACATGGTCATTACTAGGTCTCTGTCCTTGGTTATTACTAGGTAGGAGCAATGGAGATATTTCTTTTCTCTTGGTACCAGTGTTTGGAACAACTGGCACTATCTTGACTGGAGATCTACAGTGGTAATATTGTTAAACATTCAAACATGTTCTCATAATATGTGTGTTAATGTTTCATGCCTTAAACTAGAAAATGTGTCGATGAGCCACGGAATGGCCCTCCCGTTCTTGAAATATCATTGATCCCCATAATGTATTATCTGGGATATGGTCTTTACAAAAAATAATTATCAAAGTTGTTAATGTGTAAAGTATAGGTTGCAGTGACTCAATTCCCTATGGGTGTTGTTGTGTTATCCAAAACACATCTAGTGGTGAAATACCATTGACCCCCAACATGTAATATCAGAGATATGGACTTAACCAAAGTCATTCATGCATTAAATATAAGTCACAGTGACTCAATATCTGGTGGATGGTGTCCTGTTACCCAAGAAAAATCTAGTAATGAAATATCATTGACCCCAATGCAATATCTAGCATCCAAGTTATGGACCTAAACCAAAGTGTTATGGACGATTAGATGTACGTATCGACGGACAAGGGTAAAACTACATGTATACGTCTGATCCACATACATGTACCTGGTCAAGACATAAAAAAAGGCTAGGTAGGTACAAGTTAATATTTTTTTTTAATAATTGTTTTTTCCTCGAGTGAACTGAGGTTAGATTTCAAGATTAACAGTAACCTTGTAACATGTATTTTTTCCTGCTAAATTGATACTTTTTTGTTTGTTTATACCCTATTTCATCTACATGTGTAATTGTGTGTGTAGTTTCATACTAATAGTACACTATCTCCATCTAAAACTAACATTAATCTGATCTGGGACAGACAAATGAAAATAAATTTACCTATGTCGACTTGTGAAGGCTGGTTAAATAAATGATTGAAAAACTAATCCTACTGAAAAACTTTTAAAAATGTCCAAGGTTGTCAACTCGTGAAAATATGCCATACATGTAAATGCCTTGACAATTCCATCAATGTACCTTTGAGGGGCTACTGTGGCAACAGGTTTACTTCTGGCAAAGCTTGTTATGGAGGTCTGTAGTTTATGTTTCTGAAATAATACATGATAAATACAAGAAATCAGCAATAAACATAAGATCTCATTATAACAATTTGTTAAATTCACATATATTTGCATAAAGACATTGATTTTTTTTATACAATTTAAATTCATAAAAGTATTGTTTGCTTGCTTGTTGGCACTAATGCTCATTTTGATGAAAGAACAAATTTCAACTTTACTCAGTTCATAAAGTTTTGGGGTTTTTTTTTATTCATCACAAATTAAATTTTTGCTGTATAAAAGCCCTTTGTGTTTTTTTAAATGCAGGCAGTCTGCTTAGTGATAGATTTTGCTTTTTCTATAAAGACAGGTTTTCCTTTTGGGGATTTTTTTTTATTTACCTATTTAACAATGCTGATGAGATAATACTTGACAAAATACAAATATCCTCACCATACTTTAACATTTCAATTGATGCACACTTAAGTATTTTGCATTTTATAAAATATTCTGTACTACCGGTTTCTTAGATACTTTAATATGAAATTCTAATACACAATGTGTTTTTTTAAATGCAGGCAGTCTGCTTAGTGATAGATTTTGCCATTTCTATAAAGACAGGTTTTCCTTTTGGGGATTTTTTTTTTATTTACCTATTTAACAATGTTGATGAGATAATACTTGACAAAAAAACAAATATCCTCACCATACTCTAACATTTCAATTGATGCACACTTAAGTATTTTGCATTTTATAAAATAATCTGTACTACCGGTTTCTTAGATACTTTAATATGAAATTCTAATACACAATGTGTTTTTTTAAATGCAGGCAGTCTGCTTAGTGATAGATTTTGCCATTTCTATAAAGACAGGTTTTCCTTTTGGGGATTTTTTTTTATTTACCTATTTAACAATGCTGATGAGATAATACTTGACAAAATACAAATATCCTCAACATACTTTAACATGTTAATTAATACAAATTTTGGCATTTTGCATTTTTAATAAAATAATTTGTATTACTGGTTTCTTAAATACTTTATTATGAAATTCTAATACACAATGTGTATACCTTTTGAAATTTAAAGTTTTGGTTTGAAGAAAATCCCTGACTTGGTTTGGGAGGTATAAAATCTGAATCAAAGTCATCATCATAATCATCAACATCAATAGTCTTCCTCGAGGACACTTGGTGTGATGAGGTACTACTTGATGGTTTGCTAAGTTGCTTCTGTGGGATACTAAAATTGGTCTTGTTATATGATTGTTCAGCCTGCAGGTTACCTAGGGCTGGCTGGTAGAATGCAGTCTCATCTGTAGAACTTGTAGCGGAGGTTTGAGCTGGTTCTACATGTATATGCTTGGCTGAATCTGATTTCTTTAAACTTAGAGATGATCCTGGCTTCTTAAATTTGAAAACCCTAAAACACAAAAATTTCTATAATGGAAGTGTGTGTCTAATGGAAACTCCTTGTATTACATATCCTACAGACTTGTAAAATAAAATTGTAAACAAGAGGCTCCCAGGAGCCTGAATCGCTCACCTGGTCTTGAGTCAACCCTATACATGTAAAGACTTTTCTAGAGCTAAATGAGCTGAACATTTAAGCAAGTAACAGCTTTTCTCTATCTACTATAGTTTCATTCTGTAACTGTAGGCCCAAATCATGAAAAAACGTTATTTTAGTGGCCATAACCCCTATAAGGGGTTATCTGACAACTACGACCATATGAAAACTTTTGTAGAGCTAATTGAACTGAACATTTAACAGCAACAGCTTTTCTCTATCTGCTACAGTTTTCATTCTATAGGCCAAAAACATGAGAAAACGTCATTTTAAGGGGCGTTACCCCTATTAGCGGTCATCAGACAACTTTGATCCTATAGAGACTTTTGTAGAGCTTAATGAGCTGAACATTTCAGCAAGCAACAGCTTCTCTCTATCTGCAATAGTTTTATCTATAGGCCAAAAATATGAAAAAATGTTATTTTAGGAGCTGTAACCCCTATAAGGGTGCATCTGACAACTTCGACCCTATGGAGACTTTTCAAGAGCTAAAATGAGCTGAACATTTGTGCAAGCAACAGCATTTCTTTATCTGCAATAGTTTTCATTCTATAGGCCAAAAACACTATTTTTCGCCTTTAAGGGGCTGTTACCCCTATAAGGTGTCATCTGACAACTTTGACCCTATAATGAATTTTGTAAAGCTAAATGATCTGAACATTTAAGCAAGCAACAACTTTTCTCTATCTGCAATAGTTTTCTTTTTATAGGCCAAAAACACTATTTTTCGCCTTTAAGGGGCTGTAACCCCTATAAGGGGTCATCTGACAACTTGGACCCAATGGAGACTTTTGTAGAGCTAAATGAGCTGAACATTTAAGCAAGCAACAGCTTTTCTCTATCTGCAATAGTTTTCATTCTATAGGGCAAAAACATGAAAAAAGGCTATTTTTGACCTTTGAAGGGCCGTAACCCCTATTAGGGTTCCTCTTACAACTTCGACCCAATGGAGACTTTAGTAGAGCATTTGATTCTGAAGAGTCTAAGATCCTTCAGATTTTTTCTATCTGTTATGGTTGCTGAGTTATAAGCCATTTTAAGTGGTTTTTCTCTATGTTCTATTTTTAGTAACAGCAGCCATTTTTTTTTAATGAAACATTTCAAAATGAGGATCGTTTGATGCCAACATGTCATATACCATTCCTGCAAAGTTTCAGTTAAATTGGTTAAGTGGTTTCAGAGGAGAAGATTTTTGAAATTGTTAATGGACAACGGACGACGACAGACGACGATGGACGCTTAGTGATGGCATAAGCTCACATGGTCTTTGGCCAGGTGAGCTAAAAATGCAATTTTAACCTTTAAGGGGCTGTAACTCCTATAAGGGGTCATCTGACAACTTCGACTCAATGAAGACTTTTGTAGAGCTTTTGATGCTAAAGCAGCAGCATGGCATCAGATTTCACCTATCTCTTATACTTTTTGATTTACAAGCCAAAAACATTAGTCTGACCCCCCTAGTCTATTTTTAGTAACGGCAGCCATGTTGTTTGGAAGGCGGTCACCATTTGTGCAATCTTGGTAGAGGACATTCAATAGATGAAGTGTGCAAAGTTTCAAAGCAATCCCTTCAGTCGTTTCGGAGGAGAAGATTTTCAAAGAAAAGTTAACGACGACGATGGACGCCAAGTGATGGCAATAGCTCACATGGACCTTCGGTCTAGGTGAGCTAAAAATCTGTCAAAGTCAAAAGTGGCCAAAGTTGGTTTAACAGGATGTGGCTGAGCAACAGACCTGAAATCAAATCCCATGTTATGGGTCCTCATGCTGATACTGCATACTAAATATTAAGAGGCTGTGTAGTTGCTGAGAAAACTGTTTAAAAATTATTTCCCTGCCCTCCGCCTGACATTAATAATTATCTGGACCACTCTGTGAAATCCTGATGAAAAATGTTCCTGTTGCAATAGGTATAATTATGAATCAAATTTTAACCTTAACAATAAACATGGTAAAGTGTAAATGTTTACATGTATATTCACTATACAATCACACTTACCTCTTGTTAACTTCAGTTGTCATTGCACCTGCAATATAATGAAAACTTGATTTAGTGGAAAGTATTTATACATGTTATATATAAAAAATATAGATACATAGAAAATAATGTGTACACGACACAGCCAACAATCAAACAGCAATTCAGAAAAACCACAAAGGACAACCGCCAGCAGCCTTCAACCTGCCAATAGGCCAATAAGATTTAATTTACACATGTATGTTATCAAAAGCATTAATGTTTTGCTGGATGTTTTATTTACTGCCATACGCATTTTACCTTGCCTGATCCAACCAAACACTGATTAGTTAGACCCAAATAAACATTTGAAAATTGGTTGGCAAGATCTACATTGTGACCAGTATAATTTGAAAAAAAATTGGGCTTCCAATTCATATAGCCTCCAAGCCAATTATTGATTAAATAAGTATACCAATACTGCTGTTGTGTTTTTGGCTGTATTGCTGACATCACTTGCCCATGACGTGTAAGCCCTGGGCAGTACTAAAGTAGTTCTAAGTAAAATGGCAAATTCCAACCAGTACCTCCCTGAGGTGCAAGATGGGCACTGTTCCAGCTAAAACAAAGGTCTAAGAACTTGGTACTCTGGAGCAGCTAACACTGGAGGTGGTGTGTCGCGGGCTGGATGACCCATGGCACATAGCGTGAGAAACAGCCAATGCAGAGGGGCATTCCCCTATAGCCGTGACTATAAAAACCCATTGATTCACTATAGAAGGGACTTAGTCTCCCAAATTCCTACCAGAACCTCCATGCTGTGGAAGAAGAGTCCATCTTCTGGCTCAATCATAAATGGAGCAGCTACATGTAACTCTTGGGATGGTGTGTCATGGGCTGGATGACCCATGGCATGTCCTGTGCAAAAGTTGCTGCAGAGGGTTCTACCCTATAGTCATAATAGTCAGGACTATTAACATCCTTATCATGCTTATTGTTAAAGGCTCTTCAGGTCCATCTGTACCTTTCATTTTATATATATTTATATATTTTATGTGACTTTCAAACTATTTTTCAGAATATGCAGAGCAGACACTGCATATAAAATCAAAATATAAAGCATAGTAGAACCTAGATATTATAATTTAGCAAATTTTTATCTTAACTAACTTATTTTAAATTAAAGATATTTTTTTTCCTGTTGAGATTGTAAATCGAAATCAAAAAGTACTTGTAAACTATCCTTATTGTTCCTCTCGAACAACTGTTAAACTCAACAAGGTGTACACTTTAAGTTAAACTATCATTGTCAGACATTGAATGTTGCATGTGATTTTAGGCCACAAACAAGAGGCTCCCAGGAGCCTGAATCGCTCACCTGGTCTTGATGTCAACCCTATGAAGACTTTTGTATAGCTAAATGAGCTGAATGTTTAAGCATGAAAAAGCTTTTCTCTATCTGCAATAGTTTTCATTCTAAATAATCAAAAAACACTATTATTCAATTTTTAAGGGGCTGTAACCCCTATAAGGGATTAGTAGACAACTTCAACCCTATGGAGACTTTTGTAGAGCTAAATGAGCTGAACATTTAAGCAAGCAACAGCTTTTCTGTATCTGCAATAGTTTTCATTCTATAGGCCAAAAACATGCAAAAACGCAATTTTTCACCATTAAAGAACTGCAACCCCTATAAGGGATCATCTGACAACTTTGACCTTATGGAGACTTTTGTAGAGCTAAATGAGCTGAACATTTAAGCAAGCAACAGCTTTTCTCTATCTGCAATAATTTTCATTCTTAATGCCAAAAACACTATTTTTCGCTTTTAAGGGGCTATAACCCCTATAAGGGATCATCTGACAACTTCGACCCTATGGAGACTTTTGTAGAGCTTAATGAGCTGTGAGCTGAACATTTAAGCAAGCAACAGCTTTTCTCTATCTACAATAGTTTTCATTCTATAGGCCAAAAACATGCAAAAACGCTATTTTTCACCTTTAAGGGGCTGTAACCCCTATAAGGGATCATCTGACAACTTCGACCAAATAGAGACATTTGTAGAACTTTTGATGCTGAAGCAGTAGGGTGGCATCAGATTTCATCTTTCTCTCATACTTTTTGATTTACAAGCCAAAACCAGTAGTCTGACCCCCCTGGTCTATTTTTAGTAACGGCGGCCATGTTTTTTGACGGATCAAAAATAGAAACACAAGTTTGGTGCAGGACACCCTAAGGATCATTCATACCAAGTTTCATTAAATTCTGTTCAGTAGTTTCAGAGGAGAAGATTTTTGAAAAATTGTTAACAGACGACGACAACAGACGACCACGACGGACGCCAAGTGATGGTAATAGCTCACATGGACCTTCGGTCCAGGTGAGCGAAAAAGGATGTAAGTGACATTAGGCTAAAATCACCTGTTTCCAAACATGGAGAAACAAGAGAACACAAAAAATGAAGGAAATTAACATGAAGAATAAAGAATCAAATAGGAAATTTGCTAATATTGTAATTGGACAGTTTAAATACCTGATTCTAGTGGGTAATATAAAGCCACAAGTTATCGACCCAGCTAGAGGTTTAAATCTTTACTCATTAGCTCATTTGGTAACAAGATGGCTTGTCACCAGGGCTGCCCATGTTCCATCCCTGGTGACGGTGGTATGGATGTAAACTGAACTTCTGTTGCATTTTAAAAAGTTGTATGAGCTGATATGTCACCAGGACAACCTGGGTTTGATCCTCTGTGACATTCAGGTGTGGATCATGCTTTCCGGTTACATATGGCGGCCAGCTAATTATTGGGGTTTAGAGAGCTAGTTGTTAGTTGTTAAGAGTTGTTCTAATATGGATGGTCAATTGCTCTGGACACATGCAGCCCATGGTGGACTGACAAAGGTTTTTGACACATGCCTTCATTGGTGGACTTTCCTGCCACATTTTACAAAGAATTCATTAGATTATTAACTATTTTAAAAGCCATGAAAGCAAATGGAAAACAAGAGGCTCCCAGGAGCCTGAATCGCTCACCTGGTCTTGATGTTGACCCTATACTTTTGTAGAGCTAAATGAGCTGAACATTTTAGTAAGCAACAGCTTTTCTCTACCTGCAAAAGTTTTCATTCTATAGGCCAAAAACACCATTTTTCACCTATAAGGGGCCATAACCCCTATAAGGAGTCATCTGACAACTTCGACCCCATGGAAACTTTTGTAGAGCTAAATGAGCTGAACATTTAAGCAAGCAACAGCTAATCTCTATCTGCAATAGTTTTCATTCTGTAGGCCAAAAACATGAAAAATGGCTATTTTTCACCTTTAAGGGGCCGTAACCCCTATAAGGGATCATCTGACAACTTCGACCCTATGGAAAATTTTGTAGAGCTAAATGAGCTGAACATTTAAGCAAGCAACAGCTAATCTCTATCTGCAATAGTTTTCATTCTGTAGGCCAAAAACATGAAAAATAGCTATTTTTCAGGGGCCGTAACCCCTATAAGGGGTCATCTGACAACTTTGACCCTATGGAGAATTTTGTAGAGCTAAATGAGCTGAACATTTAAGCAAGCAACAGCTAATCTCTATAAGCAATAGTTTTCATTCTGTAGGCCAAAAACATGAAAAAACGCTATTTTTCAGGGGCCGTAACCCCTATAAGGGGTTGTCTGACAACTTCGACCCTATGGAGACATTCATAAAGCTAAATGAGCTGAACATTTAAGCAAGCAACAGCTAATCTCTATGTGCAATAGTTTTCATTCTGTAGGCCAAAAACATGAAAAAACGCTATTTTTCAGGGGCCATAACCCCTATAAGGGGTTATCTGACAACTTCGACCCTATGGAGACATTCGTAAAGCTAAATGAGCTGAACATTTAAGCAAGCAACAGCTAATCTCTATCTGCAATAGTTTTCATTCTGTAGGCTAAAAACATGAAAAAACGTTATTTTTCAGGGGCCGTAACCCCTATAAGGGGTCATCTGACAACTTCAACCTTATGGAGAATTTTGTAGAGCTAAATGAGCTGAACATTTAGGCAAGCAACAGCTAATCTCTATCTGCAATTGTTTTCATTCTGTAGGGCAAAAACATGAAAAAACGCTATTTTTCAGGGGCCGTAACCCCTATAAGGGGTTATCTGACAACTTCGACCCTGTGGAGAATTTTGTAGAGCTAAATGAGCTGAACATTTAAGCAAGCAACAGCTAATCTCTATCTGCAATAGTTTTCATTCTGTAGGCCAAAAACATGAAAAATCGCTATTTTTCAGGGGCCGTAACCCCTATAAGGGGTCATCTGACAACTTCGACCCTATGGAGAATTTTGTAGAGCTAAATGAGCTGAACATTTAAGCAAGCAACGGCTAATCTCTATGTGCAATAGTTTTCATTCTGTAGGCCAAAAACATGAAAAAACACTATTTTTCAGGGGCCGTAACCCCTATAAAGGGACATCTGACAACTTCGACCCTATGGAAACATTCGTAGAGCTAAATGAGCTGAACATTTAAGCAAGCAACAGCTAATCTCTATCTGCAATAGTTTTCATTCTGTAGGCCAAAAACATGAAAAATGGCTATTTTTCACCTTTAAGGGGCCGTAACCCCTATAAGGGGTCATCTGACAACTTTGACCAAATGGAGACTTTTGTAGAGCTTTTGATGCTGAATCAGTAGCGTGGCCTCAGATTTCCTCTATCTCTTATACTTTTTGATCTATAAGCCAATAAAAAGCTACGCCGAGCGCAGCATGATACGACCGCAACAAGATGAACCCTGTACATTGGAGGCCCAATATGGATAGTCTATTGCTTTGGTCACATGCAGCCCATGGTGGACTTACAAAGCTTTTTTACACATGCATCCTATGGTGGACTTTAAAATGCAGATTTGACACATATATATTTACAATAACATTAATAGAAAAAAAATCTTATTTCTAAATTCATTGACATTTTTGACACAATTTAGCCCCTTTTGGCCCTTTTTTTAAAAAAAGATTAGGACCACAAACCCCAAATGAAATAAAAAAGCTTCCTTCAGTGTATATACGCATCATATTTAAACTTCATAACAATTGGCTGGCCCACTACAGCTAAATTTCTTGTGTAAAACCATTTGCCTTGACCAACTTTTCGACCCCTTATATCTCAAAAACAGTAAGATATATTGCAAATCTGATTGAAAAATGCAGGCAGGGATTTTCACAAGGATTCCAATGAAAAAAAGATTTTGAAAATCGGACCACATATAAAAAAGTTGATTTTTTGGGTGTGGCCCGTCTTTGGCCCCCTGTAGCAATGTAACGGTTCAATAAACATCAAAACCATTGACACATTTTGTTGACAGAATTTAATGAGGAATTCAATAAAAAAAGAATTTTCAAAATCTATTGAATAATATACATTCTACAACAGTTTTGTCAATACACCCGTTTTATCCCCTTTTGGCCCTTTTTTCCAAAACGGTAAGGGCCACAAACCCCAAATACAATAGGAACCTTCCTCTAGTGGTTACAAACATCATATTAAAACTTCATAACAATTGGTCAATATTTACTTAAGTTATCGCACGGAAACCAAATGTCCCCAGACGACGACGACGACGACGACAACGACGACGACATCGCCATAACATTATACGATCGCAAAAATTTGCGGTCGTATAAAAACAGTAGTCTGACCCCCCTAGTCTATTTTTAGTAACGGCGGCCATGTTTTTTAACGGATCAAATATCAAAACACAAGTTTGGTGCAGGACACCCTAAGGATCATTCATACCAAGTTTCATTAAATTCTGTTTAGTAGTTTCAGAGGAGAAGATTTTTGAAAAATTGTTAACAGACGACGACGACGACAGACGACAGACGACGACGGACGCCAAGTGATGGTATAAGCTCACATGGACCTTTGGTCCAGGTGAGCTAAAAAATTATATTTACAATATCATACTGTAAATCGGAAAATTTTACGTAGTCCACTGGTAAAATGTGTGAACGTTGTAATCAATACCTAGGGGGATTAACACTATGAATTTGTAATCTGAACATTTTTCCTGATCAGTTTTCGGTAAGGTTTTGTCACCGCGTAGTCCGTGCACCACCCTAGGGGGAAGCTAGGTTTAGCAGTGCAAAGACCCACGGGACAATGCGGGCATGGCGTGGCATTCTAATATCAGACAAAACAACAAGTTTTAACAATTTATATAAACAAAATTCAATATTAAAACTAGAGGCTCCCAGGAGCCTGAATCGCTCACCTGATCTCTTATGCCAAAGTTTGAATAATTTCACAAACTTTCAAGAATAAAACAATCCTTTCAGTAGTTTCAGAGAAGATTTTTGGAAATCGGTTTAAATTAATAGAAAAAACAGTTAAAGGGCAATAACTCCTATAAGGACCATAGCAATAGCGGCCATGTTGGTTGGTCGACATGTATATAATTCACAAACTTGGTAGAGGACATCCTAAAGATCAAGAATACCAAGTTTCAAAGCAATCCCTTCAGTGGTTTCAGAGAAGAAGATTTTTGAAAATCAGTTAAAATTTATGGAAAAAAAAACAGTTAAAAGGGAATAACTCTTAAATGGCTGATCTGACAATTTTGACCCTGAAATCATTTTTGTAGATCTAAATGAGCTTAACAATTCTGCAATGCTAACTTATCCTCTAGCTCTAACGGTTTTCAAGATATTGTCCAAAAACTGCAAAAATGGTCAATTTTGATGATTAAAGGGCAATAACTCCTATAAGGATTCGTTTCACATTTAAACTCAATGGTGAGATTTGTAGATCTTTTAATGCTAAACATGAGTAGTTGCTTCGGATTTTCCCTATCTCTTATACTTTTCGCGTTATTAGCCAAAAACAATGGTCTGACCCCCCTGTTCTATTTTTAGCAAGGGCGGCCATGTTGGTTGGTCAACGTGTATATAATTCACAAACTTAGTAGAGGACATCATAAAGATCAAGTATACCAAGTATCAATGCAATCCCTTCAGTGGTTTCAGAGAAGAAGATTTTTGAAAATCAGTGTAAATTAATGGAAAAAAACAGTTAAAGGGGAATAACTCTTAAACGGTTGATCTGAGAATTTTGACACTGAAATCATTTTTGTAGATCTCAATGAGCTTAACATTTCTGCAATGCTAACTTTTCCTCTAGCTCTAACGGTTTTCAAGATATTGTCCAAAAACTGAAAAAATGGTCAATTTTGATGATTAAAGGGCAATAACTCCTATAAGGAGTTGTTTCACAACTTCGACTCAATGGAGAGATTTGTAGAGCTTTTGATGCTGAACAAGGAAGGTTGCTTCGGATTGTCTCTATCTCTTATACCTTTCGAGTTATAAGCCAAAAGCAATGGTCTGACCCCCCCTGTTCTATTTTTAGCAACGGCGGCCATGTTGGTTGGTCGACATGTATATAATTCACAAACTTGGTAGAGGACATCCTAAAGATCAAGTATACCAAGTTTCAATGCAATCCCTTCAGTGGTTTCAGAGAAGAAGATCTTTGAAGAAAAGTTAACGGACGGACAGACGGACGACGGACGGACGACGGACGCTTAACGATGACAATAGCTCACATGACCCTTCGGGTCAGGTGAGCTAAAAAAAATGTGACAGTGGAATCTTTGGACTTTCAAAATCAAATTAAATTTATAGACTTTATAAACTACAGTGAAATTTATTTTGACTTTATAATTTGCTATGATTTTGTTATAAACTTTATTGAGTATTTTGCAATCAATCGAAAAGTCAATTATTTTAATTTTATTATTTACAAATTATTTTCTCATGAAAAAGTGTGAAAAAGTTTTAAAGGATTATCTTGCAAAATTCTTATTAATCGGAAGTGTCGTTTTATCATTTATTTAATCCGTTAGTCGCTTTATTTTGATTGAGACATTTTAAGTAATTTCTTGTTTCGTATCCGGTCTTGTTCAAACGTAAAAAAGTCTATAATCCTCTTTTGTCAATTTAGTGCTATTTGTATCTTTAATTAATCTATTGTCAAATTCTAATGTAATCTATGTTTATAATGTTGTAACTGAAGTCTCGTACGTCAGTTGGAGTCAGGTTGTAAAACTGACAACACCCAGCTAGTTCGAAAATAAAGTTAAAGTCATCCTGAAAATCGTCTTAGTTTTGCAAGAAAAAGTGGTTCAGCCAAAGTTGTTATTTAGTTGTATAAACTGTGTTTCTGGCAAGAGGGCCAGGGTTCAGCAACGGGAAAAGTTGCAAAGTTAAAGTCGAAGTTGTGCAGTAAATTCATTTAAGTAACCAGGAAGGTTGAGTTCCTGTGTTACAGACCCCTAAAATCGATTCCATATATCCTTGTATGGTAATGAACATCATTGTCAAATTTCATAGCAATCGGATAACTGGAACTTAAGTTATTGTGGAAACACTAAAAAGTTAAGACAACGACGACCACAGCATCATACCATAATATGTCTGCAAATTTATTGCCGTCATATAAAAAAAGTAATGAATTGCCGGTCCTAGGTGACAGTGTCACTACAAATGGTACTGCAGGTGTCTGCTGCAGTTAGCGGGAGATGTTGAGACTATGTGACCCTGTCACCCAGGACCAGCACAATTGCTCCAAATCACCCTCCCTAGACAGTGCTATAACCTCTGTACAAACAAGCAAAGAAGCATGGTCCCAATAGCAAACAATCTACTGACTTCAAGAATTACAGGAGTGAGGAAGATTGTAAGAAACACACTTCACTGCTGTTACCATAGATAACTAAACAATCTGCTTGACCCAGAAAACGACTCATCCTCAAAGACTTTCTGGAAATACATCAAAAGTCGAAAACAAGACACTTTGAGCATTGGTACACTTAAAGAAGACATCAGCATTGCTGATACCCCCCTTCAAAAAGCAAACCTGCTGAATGACCAATTTACATCTGTATTTACCAGAGAAAATATTCCAGACAAGGGACCATCACTATTTCACGCAATGAAAGACATTACTATTACACAAGCTGGCGTAACAAACTGCATTAACAGACTCAATGAGAGGATAGCATCAGGACAAGGTAAGATACCGTTCACCTTCCTCAAGAAAATGGCCAACACCATCATACCCATTCTTACCTTAATCTTTCAGCAGTCACTTGATACTGGTGATGTTCCTGATGATTGGAAGAACGGGAATGTTGTAGTGTTGTACCCATCTATAAGAAAGGTGACTGATCAAAACCAGGGAATTATAGACCTGTCTCCTTAACAGCAGTGGTATCGATGATGTTAGAGCATATAATAGTCTCCCAAGTCATGGACCATCAAGATAAAGCAAAAAGATCTTTTTAATCACAACTACTCATGACAACTGATGAAATTGCTAGACATCTGAACAGTGGGAAGCAAGTCGACATGGCCATACTTGACTTTTCCAAGGCTTTCGAAAAGGTTCCATACCATCGCCTGTCAAAAATACTCCATAAATATGTAATACAAGGCACAACACAGAGGTGGATCAAAAACTTCTCTACAGATCGCCAACAGCTGGTTGTAGTGGACAATGCCACATTTAAGACCTCACCAGTTACATCAGGTGTCCCTCAGGGAAAGTATTAAGGCCAGCAATTTTTCCTAATATCCATCAGACATTGTGGATGATCTAACTTCAACAATACGCCTTTTCGCAGACTGTGTAATCTACAGTCCAGTCAATGACAACACAGATAATGAAATTCTCCAAGACGACCTCAACAAACTAACTGCAGCATTTGTGCAGTGGAGCAATATCTGGCAGATGGATTTCAACATAAAGAAGTGTGCAATCATGCAGTTTTCAAATACCAACAAGAAAAGACCTTTTAACTACACCATGGAATGGAAAGCACTGGAAACTGTACACCACCACCCATATCTTAGAGTAGAACTTCATGACAACCTACCGTATAAAAACTACACATCAACAATATTTGTAAGAAAGCAGCGCATACTAGGAAACCTAACCTCAGACACTGTCCACCATAAGTAAAAGAGAGAGCCCTTTATATTAGAGCCTAGTAAGACCCAAATTAGAGTATTCCACGCCTATCTGGAACCCACAATACACCACACAGATAAAACAGATCAAGCAAGTACAGTGCAATGCTGCCCGTTTTGTTCTAATCAAACCATATAACCCAGAGAAAGCTGAGAAACCTGAGAGTGTTACATCTATGATGGAACACCCTACAGCAGAGAAGTACTATTGCAGATGAAACCATTATGTACAAAGAAGTCAACCTCTGGCACCTATTAGCGATACCTTCACACTACATACCACCCCAATCAACATCAAAAAGAACCAGACACAGCCACAGTATGAAGTTCCTCCCATTCCACTGCTGTTTCAACACATATTAGCATTCATTTTTCCCTAGGACCATCACTGTTTGGAACTTGCTACCAGAAGCAGTTGTCACCATTACTGGAGGCCTTTAAGACATCCATCCAGGGACAACCTCCATGGCAGCCAACAGTACAGATGTAAGCCAGACTCGTTCCTTTAACAGTATGGTAGAAAGTCAATATTTTAGTTGTACTATGAGCTGATTTTTCTTTCAAAGTCTAGTTTATCATGCTTGTTTTCCTGAACTTTCGGCATCCTTTTAAGGTTTTTTCTTTGAAAATTTCAGACACCATTTAACAAATGCATAACCCACAAGAAACGCTACTTTGTTTTTATTTACTAACAAACAATAAGAATAAAATTGATTGTAACTTCTGGAGCGTTACAGCCTAACCTGCCTCATATTACATGTATGATTATAATCACCAGTTTATTTTTCTGTTTGGATCCACAACTTTTTTTTCACGTACATCATTCCCTTCAAGTGTTGTAAATGTCCAGTATGGATTTAGACGAGTATATCCTAGTTGAAGTTATAGACATTGGATGTCAGCGCCCTGTAAGAGTACTTTTATTCCAGCGTGTAGTTTTTCCACTATAGGAAATTTTACTCTAGTGTCAGTATTCCATAAATAGTGTAAAGCTGATAATAACACGGGTAAGTTTTGTTTATATTTATCATCACATGACAAATAATATCAAAAGCTTATATTTATGTCACCTGTATGTTTAAATCAAGGTAAGTTAATTGATTAATTTTTAGTTTTAAATGGGTGAAACAAAGATTCTTTTCATAAATAACGATCAAGGACTTTTAAAGTACACGCTGGACTAAAATATGTATTGATTCATTCTCATTTATCCAACTTTTTAAAAATTTGGTAGTACAGGTAAAATATTCAAAGTTGGATAAGTGGGATCAAAGGCAATTAGGAACAAAGGAAATTTAATTAGAGATTGGGTTGTGTGTAAGGTCAAACTGTAACAGAAAATTTTGTCCATGTTACAATAAGAATTTTATTGCATTTTAAAAGTTTACTGTTTGAAATTGGCTAATTAAGATTTATAATAAATATATTTACAAATCTGAACCAGTTCTACTTGATAGTAGTAGATAAACATGGATCAGAGCATGGATACTATTTTCTAACAAAAAATGAACATTTTTTTGTTTAAACTAAAGTCATACACGAAGTTCTCACTCAATCTGTCTTTTGATGATGGATGATAGTGAGGAAAAGTAAATTCCAATTTCTGATGTTCATAGTATTTATTTTTTTACATGTTAAGCCAAAAATAAGAAAGGATGGGTTGCCATAAGACCCTCTTTCAGCCCATCGCAAATGAGTCGTTCTTCAGATTTTTTTCATCAAAAAAAAATATAGCCTCTGTAAACAAACCAATTTTTTAACCCTTATTTTTTTAAAGATCTGTACCATACTTTTGATGTAAAAAAATCAAGTCCAGATAAAGTGAAGAAAAAAAAACAACTCAAACAACTGTAAAGCTACTTTTCATATTTCAGCATATGCTCAAAATTGAATTTATAACAAAGTTCCAAACAAAGTTAAAGTTTCTTTTGTGTAAAAATTAAAAGTATTTTCTTTCTTTATTTCTTCCTTGTTTATTTTATTTTTTTAATTTTATTATATACTAGTACATGTATATGGATGAGTATAGGATTTGAAGTACATTCAAGCACAGGGCAAACATTTTCTATTCTAACCAAGTACATATGCACAATTTAAAAAAAGATTTTTCAAACACTCAATATTTATAACATTGAAAAATTTCAGCTAAGTTTATTTTTCTTTTCACAGATAAAATAATAATGATTGAAATGTAATGATGTTGATATAAGTATTTTTTTTCATTATTTTACTTTGGAAAAACCCCAAAGAAATGAAATGTTTTTGGTAAATAACTAAAATGTATACAAACATGACAAATGTATATATTTTTATTTCAATCCCATTATTTTTTTCTGTTTCAATTCCCTAAAACAAGTACCATATACTTGCATTTTCTAATTAAATGTAATTTGGAACAAATTTACTGTCATATTTCTTCATGGCACCTTGTAATCTCTTAAATAAACAACCCAACAGGTGAACAAAATCAAAGTTGGATAGGTGGGAATAGCTATTTTTAAAAAGTTGGATAAATGGGAATACACCATTGATTTATCATAGGATAGTTCTTGGAAAATTGAAGGGCATTATCAAAACATGTTAATTAAAATTCTTAGTACAGGTAAAGATATTTAAAATAGTTTAATACACTAGTTATACCTAGTATTTGTTCCTATAAATATTATAGTAATCATGTTTACATTACGGGTATAGATGGTTAATGATTATTAAATAAAAAATGTAATGATAAAACACTATTTGAATTTATTTTAAAAATTCTATGTTTGAAGAGAAACGTACAAAATGTGATACATGTAAATATATCTACACTTTACACTAGTGTAGTTTGTGCTATTACAAGATTTTAAGAAATCAAAATTATTAAAGTGTGACCCTAATCTCGTTGAGATGTTAGCTCCGGGGGAAATTTTTTGATTGGCCTCCTCTAACGTGGTGGTAAAGGTAGGCTATCAATATAGAAATTCCATAAATGAACTACAAAATGTCTTGGGAATCCATTTAACAAGCGTCGGTGGGGTGACTAAAAGGGAAGATAGTTAAATTCGCCCATAATCACACATGGGTATATCAAAATAGATTTCCAGAATAGACATTAACGGCAATGGAACGAGATGTTAGAGGAGGCCAATCAAAAAATTTCCCCCGGAGCTAACATCTCAACGAGATTAGTGTGACCCCTGACTGAGATAATTAAACTTTAGTTTTAATTTTCTCACACCCCGACTGCCAGTGTACACATATTTTTTCCCTATGGAATAGTTACACTAGTGTAAAATTTACTATGGACTTTAGACAGTAGATTTTCCATTGTAAATATTGCGACCTTTAAAATTAAAATAATACACTGGTGGAAAGAACACACTGTTACATCTGAGAAAAAGAAATGATTCCTTACTTTAGCTGATTAAGGCTGGATATAGACCCCTGGCACTTCCTGTCCCACAGTGGCCAGAGGTTAGTTTTGGGCTAATGATATGCTGGCACTTCCTGTCCCACAGTGGCCAGAGGTTAGTTTTGGGCTAATGATATATAATATACCTAATGATATATAATATACCTATATTATATATCATTAGCCCAAAACTAACCTCTGGCCACTGTGGGACAGGAAGTGCCAGAGGTTAGTTTTGGGCTAATGATAATATATAATATACCTAAACGGTCAACTGAACTGTTCTAAACGAGTCAGAACGGCAGAAATCTGCAGGTAAAGAAGAGTAAAAACTATCAGACTAGAAGAGTGTTACATTTAAACAAATTTCACTCTGACTGGGTTAATCTTTCTCATTTGTTTGTTTGTTTGTTTGTATGTCCCTCCTCTAATTAGGAGCACCGCCATATAGCGTAATATATAGGCGTAGACATGGTAGAGTGGAACATTTAACAAATTGCACCAGTGCAATTAATGTGAGCATTGCCTTCCCCAGTTCCCTAACCTGGCAGGAGTTGGACCTAAATTTACCTAAAAAGTACGAACATAATGCAAAGAAATACAGTGAAAATAAACACACAACAACACTCGCTCACTCTCAAAATGTGAAAAAAACATAACATAAGTGAATAAAATATAAAATAAAATGCACTCTAGGTAAGCAGTCCCCCCTAAAAGCCAAGGCAGAACGAGAACCGGTTAGGACAATACTCTATCCAAACCGATGACGTTAAATGCTCAGTTGTGTTAAGGTTCATCTGTACCCTTCGTCAAAAATAGCGAAACTTTCTACCCATTTGTTCACATTTTTTCACATTTGTTTCTGGCGCGTCGAAACCGGAAGTTTATATTTCTTCTACTTCCTTTTCCGGTAGTTATTTCATCGACTAGTGAGTTTTACCAGACAATAAACATAATCTGTCAAAATCCTACTAATAAATGTCTTTTAAATTTTAATTGGCATGAAAATTTCGATAATTTGTTTCATTTAGATGCATCTTAATTCACAATTCTGCCAAAATGTCTACGTACAAGACCTTTACCACACTTATAATCTTGTTTGTTCTTTCTACCTTATCATGCTTATAGACATGTTGTCAAAAATCCTTTATACTTGTTTTTAAATGTTACTTAACACACTACTTCCCGTTTGAGCAAATGATGAAAGTGTTATTCTAGCTCGAAATCAAATTTCTGAGTCAGTATTTGCCTTGCAATAAATTTTGTGCACAGTTATGTGTTGTACATGCATCTCTTGACTGGAGAGGCGACAGTGCTGACTTCAGTTACAATGCAAGGCCGTAACTAGGGTTAAGTTATTAGTGAGGCAAACCTGATCGCCGAGCGGAGCGAGGCGGAAAATTTTTCGGCAGGGGGTCTGGGGGCTGCTGAAGGCCCCCAGAAGCTTTAGGGTAAATGGTGCGAAATCCTGCCTTCTGGGCGTCTCCTGAGAGCTAATTGAACCTGATGCAAGGTTTATTAGTTGCTGTCTTTTAGAACAATATTAAAACGAAAAATGAGTATAATAAAAATGACCAACTTTCTTTTTCACTATTTCATTGGACAATCGGAATTCTAATTAACACTGGTTTTGTACAACTGATTTGTTCCTTTATTCATTTAAAGCAGACTTTTAACTAAAAGCCATCTTAAATTTCTCTGTCCTCCGCTCAAAATTAGTCGCTAGTGTTACATTTCTTTATAATTAGTATGTCTAAGAAGTCTTAATCGACACACAAAGATGACTTGAACGCCATATCAAACATTTCGTGACTTCAGCTTTCCAATCGTCAACGACCCTTTATTGAACAATGTCATTCAGGCTTAGGCTTTGAAAGTTTAATTTTCAGAACTTTAATTTACATTATTCCAGAGCATGCAGTATGCATATAACTTGATTTTAAATCAACCCAAGGAACACGCATATCGAGCCAGGTAATTTTTACTTACACTTTATATAGGCGAATTGAGTCTCGAAGATTTTTACTAACATGTTAGGGATTTTTCATAACCCTAATTTTATGCCGCATGGAAAGCTGTAGTGGATATCCGCATTAACAATTTATTTACAATTGGTGTCAATGGGGAAATGTTTGAGTTCCATGAGTTCGACAATTCAATAATTTGACGAATTTATATTTCAAACGAGCGCAGCCTTAATGACTTTGAAGAAAAGTTATTTCATTCGATTAGCTTTGGTATAAAGTATAGAGTTCTGATATTGATTGTAAGAGAAATCTTTTGCTTTTGTGGAGTTTAGTAAAAATTACCTGGATCGATTCGCGTGTTCCTATGAGTGTTAAATAGACCGTAGCATCGAAACAATAAGGTCCAATAAGCTACAATAACATTATGTTTGAACTATTTTTTGGCATTCATTCAGTCAATTTAGGAAGACATCATGTACTAATGGACAGTGAAAAAAGCTGAACCAATGAGACATTCAAAATGCCAGAAGTGTAAATGACAAAGACAAAAACATATTACAACAAAAGGCTTTCACGAGCCTGAATCGCCCACCTTGCCCTTAAGCAATATGGGTCTCTTCTATGAGCTATTATTCCTATAAAGGGTCTTCGACAACTTCGAACCAATGTAGCTTTTGTAGAGTTTTGAAAAATTGTTAGTCGAAGACGACAGATGCCGATAGACGACACCAAGTGATGACAATAGTTCACGTGGTCCAAATCACATACACACAAAAACCATACACACGGTCATGAAGTATTGCAAACACGCAAAGTCTTTTCATCACTTGCAGGCGTTTGTTTTTCCTAGAAGCAAGGAATTGGAGCAGCAAGAGCATCTAGAAAAGGATCATAAACATCACCTTCTAGTGACTCAAGAAGGAGAATGCATAGTTAAAACAATCAGTATTGGTCCCAAAACTGACGACAATCTTTATTTAAATATAAATATTTTTTAAATTGTCAAAATTTTTAGTGAGGCAATTGCCTCAATGGTAGTTACGGCCTTGCAATGTAGCTACAATAGGCTGTCCACATGCATATGTAAATCAATCATGCCCCAATGTGAAGGTTCTTCTCACAGGCAATTGTTTCTAGAAAAAAAAAATACTTTTAATATACACTGACCATACCACAAGCTGTCTAACATATCGTGTTTTTTTTTAATTTACATACTCTTGAATTTGGGTTATTTTTGACCAAAAAGAAACATTGCCAAAGGAATTAGGGTTATATCATGGTAAACTAGAATGAATTACAAATATCATGAATATCTACAAAATGGTGTGTGTGTGTTAAGGTTCATCTGTACCTTTCTTTAAAACATGGCGTTATTTTTAATCTATTTTCAGTATATGCACAGCCGAATCCGCACATAAAATTGAAATATAAAGTGTTGCTGGACCTAGATATTAAAAATTCTTACCTTTTCTCTATGAATTCTTCCCGACAAAATCCTTTATTTTAGAGATCTCTTTTTTCTCCGCTTTTAAAAACAACGGATTTAAGGCAGATATCACTTTCACCCTTTCTTGTGGCCTCAAATTTCATGCAACTTGTAATAAGGGATTTAACTAAAAGTGTTCACTTCGTTTCATGTAAGAGGCACAATAGGGATAGTTTGTCCTTTTTCAATTTAAAATCTGAATACGAAAAAAAAGAGATCTTTATTTTTAAGGAATTTCAAATGAAACATTGATAGAAATTGAATCAGAAATTACCATATCTAGGTCCAGCTATGCTTTATTTTATTATTGGCCGGATTTCACGGAGTGAAAAATCCGGGTTATAAAATGGTGAATGTCGGGCGGGCGGCGGGCGGGCGGGGAAGAAATTTTCGTAACAGTTTTCTCAGCAACTACTAATCACAGCCACTTGATATTTGGTATACAGCATCAGGGTGTGGTCCCATAACGTGGGATGCGATTTCATGTCTGTCGCTCACCCACTTCCTGTTTACCGACTTAGTTAATTTTTGACAATAATGTCCAATAGTAGAAAATTTTCGTAACAGTTTTCTCAGCAACTATAAATCACAGCCACTTGATATTTGGTATACAGCATCAGGGTGGGGTCCCATAACGTGGGATGTGATTTCAGGTCTGTCCCTCATCTACTTCCTGTTTACCGACTTAGTTAATTTTTGACAATAGTGTCCAATAGTAGAAAATTTTCGTAACAGTTTTCTTAGCAACTACTAATCACAGCCTCTTGATATTTGGTATGCAGCATCAACATGGGCTCCCATAACGTGGGATGTGATTTCAGGTCTGTCGCTCACCTACTTCTTGTTAAACGAAATCCGGCCATTTCTGTCTTTGACCCATTTTTTTATTTGTAGTTTTTGTTCTGCATATACTAAAAATAGGTAGAAAATTTCGCTATTTTTAACGAAAGGTACAGATGAACCATAACTACCTTCACCATGTTCACTGGACCCCAACACCACAAATGCAACTTTTATTACTGACTTTTTGTGACTGGTATAAGCTCAAACACTTACTGAGGTAGGACCCTTTATTCCTTTTTACATCTGTTTTTTTTATCATGGCTAAATGATGTATTATCATGTAAACACATTCCCATATTGGAATCTGTTGTTGTAGTGATTTATTTGTAGGTCAAAGTAATTTTCGAATAAAGTTCTAAAGGCGCATAAAAAGTCGGTGGAAAATAATTACTGTATAGAAATTATGTTTTGGTAATTTCTCTTTAGGTTAACTTAGTGAAGCTAGCATTTATGTTCTGGGGATTCTGGAATTGATTTGGAAAATGCTACTTTCGGTTCAAAACAACAATACACTCGATCTACACTTAGTTGGACTTTGTCCAATATTATTTTTTTCATTCAAATTAAATACATTTATATTGCCAATGACAGGTTTTACCATAAAGAAATAATAAAGTAATAAAGTCACACCTGGTTGCTCGCAGGATCACAGTACAGGTTTATTGAAGTGTTGAATTTCTAATCATGCTAATATTTAGGTCTTCTATTTTTAGAAATGGCGGTGAAGTACCAGATGGCCGTTGGTCTAAACAAAGGCCATAAAACAACATCAGTGGGATCAAATCCCAGAAAACTGAAGCCCTCATACAGAAAAGGGGTAAGAATATTAATGAGATGTTGAGTTATGACACAAAAGCTTTCAGTAAACAATTTCCAGTTCATATCTTATTTAAAAATAAACCTTTCAAAAAGCCTGTTAGTTCTTATACTGTGTGATGATTCTCTATAAAGACAACCTATAACACTCATAAGCATGGAAAGTGACTCTAAATTTTCAACAAAAAGCACATTGATAAAAAATACATTTGTCTTGGAAAAAGACATATATAGTTTTTCAAAGTTTTAGGAAGTGGCATTATTTGTATCACATGCATGATGTGTAAAACTGCTTTATTTTCAGAGAGCCACTAAACATGCAAAATTTGTAAGAGATTTGGTAAGGGAGATTGCTGGCTTTGCACCTTATGAAAAGAGAATGCAGGAATTGCTCAGAATCTCTAAAGACAAGAGAGCACTTAAATTTGCCAAAAGACGAGTAAGTCTTGGTATTATCAGTTATACATGCACATGTATTATCTATCATAAAGCGTACAGGCTTTATCATGTTTAATGTGAATATTTGTCAACAAAAAAGCCACATGTCTTTGCTATTTAAAAAAACAAAAAGAATTCATTACTTCATGCACAGATTACTCTAGCCATGAGTATATAAGCTAGTGCACCCAATGAACCACACTTTTTGTCACAAAGGCCAAGTGAATTAAGTATACTTGGATGAGGGTTCATTATCAGTTATACATGTACATGTTGAGAAAGAAAACGCATTTAAAGAAGACATTAATTTTTCAATGCTCAAACAAAATTTATGAGAAATCAGTTTTACTTCGATTTGTATCCTTCAATACAAAATTGTCAGATATTATGTTATACCATCTATT
Source organism: Arcuatula senhousia (assembly GCA_963971305.1). NCBI lineage: Eukaryota > Metazoa > Mollusca > Bivalvia > Mytilida > Mytilidae > Arcuatula > Arcuatula senhousia. The sequence goes on from OZ020305.1 coordinate 53,651,770, forward strand.
GGTTAAGTGTCCTTTCATCTTTTTCCGGAATTCACTTGAAATGCTATTTTAAACCCAGTTTGGGAAACGACCACTCGCCAACTCACTGAAATCGAGTTGAAATGAATTTTGGCAAGTTCATTTCATCTGCTACTCGCCAGTTTGGCAAGTTGAAGATTTTGGTCAAGATCTAGAAAATTTTCACAAGTGATAAATATACATATAAGCATAGATATTGATTATTACATATACGATTATTCAGATCTATGATATAAGAAGAGTGTGTACATGTGTTTTCAATGTTAACTGAATCATCTGAATTTCAAGACCTTTTAGTCATGTCAGTTACCTTTTCTAGTTTAAAATATGAAATGGTGCTGGTGAAAAAATTTTGAAACTTACTTCCCAATTAACTCTGGCTAGTAGATAATTATTCTGGCGAGTAATATTACTTTGATACTAGCCAAAATGGCGAGAAAAACAAAAATTTCGTTTCCCACACTGTTAAAACCTTAAGTCCAACAAATAACTTGCCTAGCCTTTAAGTACTTTAAGGAAAAATGATTTAAGTTGTCAGTTAAGATAAGTTCCAGCTCTGCATTGTTTCGGGTTTGTATGCTTCAAAATACATTCAATGAAATAAAATATAGATCAAATATTGAGTTATGTTGAAAGTAGACATATGGTCCTGCCTAATATTTATTGGAAACAAATTGGAGTTTATTTTCTTTTTCAGTTGGGCACACACTTCAGAGGAAAGAAGAAGAGGGAAGAAATGCAGGGAGTGCTACAAAAAATGAGAAAAGCCCAACAACACAAATAAATTATTAAAAAAGACTGAAAAGTGTCTTTCTGAAATAATAACAGTTGTATGGAAGTTTGTGTGACAGCTATTTGGCAACGTCCAGTGAAAAATGGTTTGATCAGGTCAAATTTCATGACATACTGGACCAAATGTTTAGTAAACATTTTGGAAACTCAACTTTGAATCAGAATGTCCTGTAAATTTTTCATGCTTTCTCTGATTATTTTAACCACAGCTTCTTGTAATTTGGTATCCAGCATTTATTTGTCCCCATATTGTGGGATTTGATGTCTGGGCATTTGCTCATATACTTCCTGTTGTAAAAAAAATACAGTTTAATTGGAGACACCTTTACTCTAAAAAACTTTCTTACAAACACTTTTTACTGACTTCATGCAATTTTAAGCCCTATCTACAAAAATAGGGTCGTGGTTTTTTGTAGTTATTGTCTCGCCTGCGACTTTAGTGGCTGAAGGCGAGACATAGATATTACTTTCCGGCGGCGATGGCGTAAACTTTTTTGCAAGACTTTTGTGGTAAATGAATTACAAGAAAAGTATAGGGTTTTGTTTTGTCTTCCTTTACCAGATTTGACACGCTGAATGGACTATTGGCAACGCAACATGTGTGCTATAGTAAGCAGGAACTGCTTACTCTTTCAGAGCACCTGAGTTCACTCTTGTTTCGACTGGAGTTCGCATTGTTGATTGATATTCAGTTATTTTGTGTTTCCATGTTTTATATGTTGTCTGTTTTTGTCCCGTTCTTGTTGGTGTTTACTGGTTTTGTCTCTGCCCTTTCAGACTTTTGACATTCGGATACCCCATTGGTACCTCTGCTTCTTTCAAAAATATTCATTTGGCTAAAGCTTGCAGATGACTTTTTATAAATGTTATGCCCCTAATCGTCAGGTTTTGGGTGTTTGTCTTGCAGATTAAATCTTTAAAAGATTAAGAAAAGCTTTTGTTTGTCTAATTAAAGTTTTTCCCCTCAGATGCCCCCAAAATATTTTCTTTCCATTAGTAATCAAAGTCAGGTGACCGATTCAGGCTCCTGGGACCCTCTAGTTTGCAAATAACTAAAAAAAAACGGTGACAGATATCAAAGTTTAAGCAAGGGTAAAAGTGATCAGCATGTAAAGATCTACCCACTCTGAATTTTTTAAGACATTCCAACAAACCGTGTAGGAGTAATTGCTAATCGTTATGGCCCGTTAAATGACAAAAAAAGTAGATTGTATGTGAGTGTTTCATAGAAGATTGTGCCACCCATTTGCTTGCTTGAATGCTTGGCTAAATAGAGGTTCAGGTTTCCAATGGTTTCATATTATGATGGGGTGTTGGAAAAATGAAATATTGCTACATTAAGTCATTGAAACCAGGTGAGCAATTCAGGCTCCTGGGAGTCTCTTGTTTCTGTCATGCAATCACTGGCGAAAAGGGGCCAAATTTGAATCTTTATTTATTGTCCGATTTCAAAAACAAATTCTGCTAATAAATTCTTATCATGTATGAACTCACAAAGTTGAGGATTAATTACAAGTTTATGACACTCCCCTCACCATTATTGCCGTAAGAAACCAAAAGGGGCAAAATGAAAGGTAGAAGGTACTCTTGATAATGGATGAAAAGGTGTTATATTTTGTAACTGTAATTAATTTTGGTCTACTTTTGCAAGAAAATGGATTCCTTCTGAAATGTATATGGAAAGTACACCAAAGGCTGCATGTCAAAAAACCTTGTCAGTCCACCTGACACCATGGACTATGTGTCCAGAGCAATTGAATATCGATATTGTGCCTAAAACGTACAGGGTTCGACATGTTGCGCTCGGCGAATAAGCTTTTTTATTTATTTTGGAGTCGATCTTTTATATGTTTATCTGTTTCTCAATGACTATGATATCAAGAATCATTTTAGTTGGTCCACAGGAAAACGTCGAGAATTAATGAACTGTTGAAAAACCAAGTCTTCTGGTGGTCCCAGCGGGCGATTCATACTTTGGTGTTAACTCTTGTCCCTATTTATTGTACCTTTTAGCTCTCCTCAACAGAAGGGTTACTTTGGAGTCTGTCATCCATCTATTAGCTTTTCTTTCAAAGATCTGCATTGGTTATGTTGCTTCTCGGTTGCTGTCTTCACTCAAGAAATCTTACAGAAGACATCATGCGCTTAGACAAATATGTGGTTTCGATCTCTCAGATGAGTGCAGATGTTGATTTGTCAAAGGCACATCTTTTGTTTTGTCTTCCGTTGACAGTTGGCACTGCGACGGGTGTGCTATAGCAAGCAAGGACTGCTTACTCTTCCGGAACACATGAGTTCAATGTCGTTACGACTAGAGCAAAAACTCCTCACAGTTCCAGTTCCCGTCCTTAACGTTCCGTACACTAATCACTGCACCAGGCTTTCCGGGCTTCTTTTCAGAAGACCTCTACTCTCTAAATTAAAAACCATGAAAAGTACTCACATGTACCTAAATGCATCACGCAACCACATTGTTTATGGTATAGCCTAAATGATTATACCCCCGCTTTGTTTTACCCTTGTCCGTCCGTCCGTTCGTTCGTTCGTCCGTCCGTCCGTAACAAAACTTCCGTCACAGTTTTCTAAGCAATTTTATGAGATAGAGATCTGATATTTTGTAAACAGCTTTATCCTATAGTAACATATGGTGTTTACCGATTTTATGCTCCTAGGTAGTCTACTTCCTGTTTACCGAATACTTAGGTTTTTAAACATAATGGACATAAATGCAAAATTTCCGTCGTAGTTTCCCAACCAACTATATGAGATAAAGGTCTGATATTTTGTATACAGCTTTATCCTATAGTCCCATATGGTGTATGTATAGCAATTTTATGGTCTTAGGTCAACTACTTCCTGTTTACTGAGTATTTTAACTTGTATGCATGGCTTAGTTTGGAGAGGGGGTATCGGATTCACACGTGAGCAATAGCTCACAGATTTACTTGTTCTACTTAACTTCACTTTTAAATACCGGTAGTGCGCACTCATTAAAACCGGTGTTACAACCAATTGAATTAATTCTTCTATGAAAAAAAATATTACAGAAAATTTGGTGTTTTCATGGCTAACTATAGCAAAATTTTGAAAATTTATTCAAATAAATTTATTAGCTGGAATTTCATACAAGCCTGTAGTAGTGGGAAAATCCTGACCTATTTTTGTCGGGAAGGATAAGCCTACTGCAAAGGAGTACAATGCGACTAGAGTTCGCGTTGTTAATTGTTTAGTTTTTGTGTTTCTATGTTTTGTATGTTGTCTGTTTTTGTTCCATACTCGTGTTAACGTTAGAATGGCAACTATTTCAAACAGAGAAAAGCTGTTGCTTGATCTAATTGAGCGCTCGACCGGTTGAGTCAAAGATGTCAGATGCACAGGGGCTTGATATAAATGACCAGAATTCATAGAGTAGGGGGTCGAAGTTTTTGTAAGTCGATATATATGACCAGAATTCGACTTAAAAAAATCGACCCCTAATCTAGTGGGTGTTATAGAGAAGGGGGCGATTTTTTTTAAGTCGATATAAATGACTAGAACTCAAGCCCATGTTTTCAGATGATCCCTTTTAGGGGTTAAAGCCCTTAAAAAGTCAAAAATACCGTAGCATTTTGTTTGGGTTTTTTTTTTGCCCCATTGAATGAAAACTTGCAGATAAGAGAAAGCTGTTGCTTGCTTAAAGCTTCAGCTCATATGACATTTACCAAAGTATCCATTGGGTCTAAGATGTCAATTAACTCTTTACAGGGGTTATTGCCCTTTAAAGGTCAAAAACTGCGTTTTTTATGATTTTACCCTTTAGAATGAAAACTATTGCAGACAGAGAAAAGTTGTTGGCTGCTTAAATCTTCGGCTCATTGACCCCTTCAAAAGTCTCCACTGGGTGGAAAATGTCAGATGAGAGGTAATACCTCACAGAAGAGACCTTAATAGTATGACAAGGTGAGCGATTTCGGACTCCTGTGAGCCTCTTGATTATGCAGATCTAAATGACAGAAATTCATGCCCCTGTGGTACAAACAAAAGCTTTGACATACATGTATTAATTCCTGGCAAACCCAGGTTCGTGACATAACAACTGAACAAACTATTTTGAAACTTGGTATATAGTGGTGGATTAAGGACGGGTCTGCTACCCCATTTTTGAAAAACAAATGGTTGAATATATATGAACTCACTGAAGGATATGTAGCAAGAGCTCATGTTGATGCACATCTTTCCTAGAAATTTTCTTAAATTTTGCAAGAGCTATGGACCTTTGAACTTTACAATTCTGCTTTAAAATGTCATATATTTTATTAATCTCATGCATATGAAATTAATGAATTTTGGTATTTAGCAATTATACCATATATTCTACACAATGCATTGAAATGTTTATTAGGGCCCCGCATCGAAGATGCGGACGCCCTATAGTTTTCACTTTGTCCGTCTGTCCGTCCGTCTGTCCGTCTGTCCGTCCGTCAACAATTCTTGTGAACACTAAAACTCAAAAACTATTAACACCACAGTTCTGAAACTTTGCACAGCTGCTAAGTAGCATGTCATGATGTGCATATTAAAATTTTGTGCAAATCTGATTAAAATTTTTGTAAAAAATCTTCATTTTTTATCGAAAATCACAGATTTTGAGAATTGGACTTTGTGAACACTAAAACTCAAAAACTGTTAACAATACAGTTCTGAAACTTTGCATAGCTGCTAAGTAGCATGTCATGATGTGCATATTAAAATTTCGTGCAAATCTGATTAATATTTTTGGAAAAAAACTTCATTTTTTAACGAAAATCACAGATTTTGAGAATTGGACTTTGTGAACACTAAAACTCAAAAACTGTTAACGAAACAGTTCTGAAACTTTGTTCAGCTGCTAAGTAGCATGTCCTGATTTGCATATTAAAATTTCGTGCAAATCTGATTAATATTTTTGGAAAAAAATCTTCATTTTTTATCGAAAATCACAGATTTTGAGAATTGGACTTTGTGAACACTAAAACTCAAAAACTGTTAACAATACAATTCTGAAACTTAGCAGTGCTGCTAAGTAGCATGTCATGATGTGCATATTAAAATTTCGTGCAAATCTGTTTAATTTTTTTGGAAAAAACTTTATTTTTTATCGAAAATCACAGATTTTGAGAATTGGACTTTGTGAACAATAAAACTCAAAGGCTATTAACAATACAGATCTGTAGTTTCATATGCATTCCATGGAACATGCTTTAGTGGTTATAATTAAAGTTCGTATGAATTTGAAAACACTTAGATATTTTGCCGCGGGGCCCTTTCTGACTTTGTCAGTATTCTAGTCTGAAAAGTTTTGTGTAAATAACGGTCCTTTGACATGTGAAGAACGCCTGATAGCATACTAAATCAAGGGAAATACTATAGTAGTACATTTTTCAGATCTTCTAGCGGCCCAATATTTCCTTTAATTCATATCTATTTAGCTGTGCCCTGTAAACCTATTAAAGAATGACGTTTAAAATACTGGGCTGGTGCATTTTTTTCCCTGTTCTAAATATCTATGTACCCAGCAGACGCATCAGTAAAAAAAAACTTAAGGCCCAGTTTATTGTCCGAGCAGAAAAAAATTATTGCCCAGCAAAAGATCTTCCTTTTCATTTAGACCCTTCACTTACTGGTAGGGTGTCGAGAGGAACTAAGACCAGTGACTAAGACCATATTATTCATATTCATATCTTTAATCAATCAAAGTCTTAACAAGGTCTTGAAATGAATTAAATGTTTTTTTTTAACAAAATAATGATAACAAGTAATACTGTGAGCGAGCTCACAAAAGGATACCCCCGCTTCATATTGGACTCTGTACTGTAAAAAAAAATTCTCAAGTTCAATTATCTCCCCTCGATGATAACCGAAAGCAATACAAATTCTTCATGCACGTCTACATACGATGTACTTCCTTTATGTAAAGTTTCATCAAAATCCATTGAGCTGTTTAGGAGAAGAAGCACTAACGAGCATGTGGACAGACTGACAGGGTGTTTCCTATATACCCCCCCCCCAAAAAAAAACTTTGTTTGCGGGGGGTATAAAAAAGTGACTGCCCAGCACATGTTCAATTCTAAAAAATCTTTATGCCCAGCTGAAAAAAAAGGTGCAAAAAAACTCTTTGCCCAGTATACAATTGCACCGGTCCAGCAATCTGATAAATATTGAACGGTCCCTTAGAGAGAACGTTGGTCGACTTTTCACAAACAGGCCTCCATCATTTTTTATAATGCAATAAATTTTGAACAAAGCTTAATTCATTTATTAACATTTCCAATGACTTTTTCAACTATATTCCACCAGCATTTCAGATAATCCTCTTTGTGGAATTTCAAATGCGCTGCATGTATAGACTCATCCCAGTACTGAACGCTGACATCAAAATGAGGAAAGTCTTTGTCCCAGGTGGAGATCATTTCCTCCATGCTTGGAACATGGCACATAGGGTCGTTCTGAGAGTAATATATCAAAGTAGGTACGACTATTGGAAATTCTTTGAAGTTTATCACCAGTTTATCATACACCTCTTTAGTTTGCTTGTTGGTCGCGCTGTAATACATGTTCATCAGAGCTATGATGGGTTTTGTCAGAGACCCACTATCGTGAAGAGCCGATGCGATACCCGTAGACATTGTCTCATAAGAACCCAGCACTATACTATCAAAAATCTGACCTATAACCTTTTTCCTAAAAGCACCATATTCTTCGGGATTTTCGAGTCCTAGAGTTTTACATATTGTGTAGTTGTATGCTCCCACGGAAAATGCGTGTATAAATAACTCTTCTTCCATCGGTCGTTCCTTCAAAACATATTTTAGGAGACCTTTGGCAAATTCTTCACCCCTTGGTGGCCAAAGAAAGTGAACAAGTTTTCCTCTGACTGTCAGGACATCCAAGCCTATATCGTGGTACAAGTTGCAATACTTGTCCAAAGCTGATTGGTTCGCATACAACCAATCAAACATTAAAACAAGAGGTTTACGTTGTGGTAGAAAGGAATGAGTAGAGACTTGGTCCTTATCTTTTACTTCTCGTAGAGTAAGTAACGGCGTTATCTGTGTTTTAGAGACAGATGCACAACGCTGGTTTTGTTTCCAAATAGGTAACATTTTTATTTTGTTCAGCGAAAATCTTCTTCGCAAACATCTTGTAACCAAGAACCCCATCTTTTAGTATTACCTGTGAAAACAAGAAAACAAACATCTTTTTCTTCTTTCTGTTCAATATTTTTTTTTAGTTTTTTTTTCTTTTCCTAACGGTAATGAGATGTGGAATCAGAGTACGCGATACAACCTACTCAAACAAACGGCAATTTAAAAAAAAAATTGAATGCCTCAAGTTGTAATAAATAATAGTTCTATACTCTTAAGCAAGGTAAAAAGTCAAATCGCAACTTCTCGACATTGGGATGCACCCTCAGCATAAGGGGTCAATACGGTGGGATTCGAATTCAGGTTTGTCGTTCTATTCTTCCTGTTAAACGTAAACAGAATATTTTTTTTAATTTGACAGTTTTTTGTTTATAAAATATGTTGGTGGGGTGATGGTTAAAGGTATTTTCAACAAACTCCTCCATAGGATTTTTTTTCTTTTTTTTTAGTTTTAGCAGACTTTATGTCTAGATGTCAGATTGTCCTTATACCTTTTCTCCCTTTGGACATTTCAAATGATTTATTAAAATGTATCTTTTAACATTGTTTAAAAGTTTTAAAATAGTCCTTTTAAATAAACGGTGATCTCATAATGGCATTCTTGATATTCGGGTTTATCTTTACATAAAGGCCATACAGGTTTTCTTATTTAGATAATTTTATCTCTTAACCCATCATCCCCAATCAATTTAAAAAGCAAAAGATCATGAAATCCACTCAATCGTTTGTTTTGTCGACTTTTTCAACTGACTGGTGTCGTACACACATCTTCTATCATGATAGCAAATATAAACATGTTATGCTTAAAATATAAGATTATCGTGCAAAAGAAAACCATATTCAGATTGCCAGTCTTCTGACAGTGATTCAGAACCGGCATATGTATTGTAAAATCTATTGTGTACACATCTATTTTGCGAACTATAGTTACCATACTTTAAAAAAAAAACTGTAAAATTTGTATTACCCCGTTGTATAACAAATTCATGGTTCAACCTCTTTTTTATCAGAAAGTAAGACTTAAGTGATGATTTATTCCCCCTTGGCCTTTCTTTTTAGTAAATGTATGGTATAATTACACGTCTTCAATTTGAAGGAAAAATGATTTGTATTTTAATGGTATACTAACTACTTGTTATTCTATTATAAACTTAAAGTACTTATGAAGAAACAACTTACAGTGTGAGGGTCTGTAAACAGAGGATGCAGGATGAGACTGGCTGGGGTAAAACTATTGATTTATCACTCGACAAAAACTGAGAATCGAATGTTTGTTTCCCCAACAGCCTGGGGACATCGTTTTCACATATGCTACCACTTACAACTGTCTGGCCAGTGATAATTATATGTTAAAATTGTTTTATTTCAAGAAAACCAACAGATAAACACTTTCCGTTTGGTTGTCCATATCAAGTTTATATGTTCAATATCTTCATTTTTCACCAATTTTGTTTTTTAAAAGTAATTCGTTCATCTTGATGATCTTGAAAAGTTAGTATTTGAAAAAGAAATATGATGTGATTGATTTGGATGCTAACAAAGACGGTGGCTCAAGGTGGCATTTGATTAAACACAATTCATATGTGTTGCGTGTATGTACCCCGGAACAGAAATCAAACGCAATTTTAGCGACATTGGTATTTTCTTGTACATGTGGGTACATTGGACTATTAATAGATGAATGTATCTCAGTTTTGTTCATGAAAAAGGTATCTTTTGCTTGACTTGCCAATAGCTTACCTTGCAAAAAAAACTGTCTTTTCGAAATCTGTCGGATTCAGTTTGTGCTCACATCTTGGTTAATACAAAAGACAGCATGTACGTATGACATCAGAGTGTGTGGAACAGATTTTTTTTAATTACCCATTAGCATTATGGCAAGTTCTTGTACAGTCTCATTAAAAGCAGGCCTTAATATCGCTCCCTCTTTTGGTTTTTTGCTATGTCCGCTCGTCAACGAGTTCTTGTAAAAATACAAGGAATTTTTGACACTATAATTTTCTTTTTGTGAATTTGCTCATGTTCTTTATACTCGGTGCTGGATTTGGCTTCCTTGTTGGAACGTTTTTGGTTTGAGTACTTTTCCTTCAATAATTTTGGTTTTCGACCTTCCAATGTTTTTATTCAAATGCTATAATGATGATTGGTCACTCCTTGAAATACGCATATCCCCTGACCAAATTATCCGTTTTTATACTGCTTTAGTAGTTTTTATTCTAAAATGAGGTCACTCTTATTTTACTCTGATGTTCAATGAGTGGTTATACTATGATAAAGTCCTAGTCATCAAGCAGCGACTGTTTCGAAGGGCTATATGATTGTGAATTCAAAATAAAAATAAAAACAATAAGTCGCCAAAACTTTGTTTTGGGCGACTTAATGGATGGCAAGTTGAGTCAGATTACAGTCTTCAGTCCCATTTTTTCTATTCAGAAAAAAAGTACCTGCTAATTTGTATTGCTTTGAATATAATTATTTACATTTTCGTACCATTTTATGTCAGCTTTTATAGAATTTCTGTAACTTTTTCTAAACGCTGAAAAGGGCGTTTAATGTACAAGAATCTTAGATATGTATATAATCCCCTGTATACCCTGTACATAATACTTTGAGAAAAATAAGTTTTACGTGTACATGCAGTTAAAGCATTTATTAGAGCACTCAAAATATTTTGAAATTAAATATGCTTAACGCATCGCAAAACGTGCGTACTCCAATTGGCAAACAACCTGGTCATTTTCACTGATTGGTTATCGAAGCACTAAGCCTGATACTATGCAGACTGCCAGGAATTGACTTGAACCAATAACCAGTGGAATAAATATGGTAATAACATCGAGAAATCGTCTTTTAAGTGCCTAAAGATTAATTGCCGACAGCACCTAACATCTCACAAAAAATAGCTAATATCATTTCACGATCCTAAATATTTAAATGGATATTTGTCAGTTTGATGGATTACTCCGGAAATCAAAGATTTATCGCTTTTTTTATTCCGGTTTAATTATGGATCTCTAAATAATCATATTTTCTTTTTTTCCGAGATTCCAGTTGGCTTGAAAAAAAATGTGTACTTAAAAGAATGGAATTTGACTCTTGGTTTTCTTTATAACTTCTAATTTACAGATGCATCGATTAATTGATAGATGTAATTTTTGTTAAAAAAGTATATGATTAATTTCACCTAGTATGTTTTTATAAGCAAATATAGCAACAGCAATTTTATCTTAAAAAGGGAGAGACACAGACATACTGATTATATTTGCAGGCTTAATGCAACTATGAATTAAATGCTTAGGGACCGACCATTTAACTTGAAGGGGGGGCCTTGGTTTTTTCCTAAAAAAATATTCTGAAAATTATTTTTGATGAAAAAAATATTTTGGCAGCTGAGGGTAAGAAAAAAAATATTCTGAAGAAGGATTTCTGCTATAAAAAATAATGATGATAATGAAAAAAATATTCTGTCGCGAAGCCTTCGAAAAATAAATATTTTGTCTGTGCTCTGCGCGGAAAAAAATTGTCTGATCAAAACAAAAAACCAAGGCCCCCCCCTTCAAGTTAAATGGTCTGTCCCTTAGAACTTATTTGTAATTTTTATTTCACCTCAGGGTTTAGTTATATAAATCATGTCTAGATTTTGTTAATCATACAAACAGCAAGTAAACTTTGTCTGAAAAAAGAGACAAATGTGTAGTTATATCTACAGGTATTAAGCTTTAATATATATCATCATTCTTATTAGTATTTCTTATTCAGACTAAGCATAACTTGCTTTTTAGACAGAGAAACCTCCACAGATTTTTAAAATCCTAAGTCAAAAGTCCCGACTCGTATATAGCAATAGCATCTTAATATTTAGGATTAACAAGTTCTATGACCAAAACCAATTTGTCCGGACAGCACAAGAATCTCGATTTAAATAATTGCATTGAGATAACTCTGAGAAGTCAGTTTATCTATTGGACAACAACAACAAAAAATCACTTAATCAAGTACAGCATCACAATGTTTTTCAATTTGAAAGTTATTTCTTGATACATGTAAATCTTAATAACTCATACGAGTTGCTTAGACTTTCAGAACACATGAGTTTACACATTTATTTTAATGGTTAGCGTACGTTACTGATTTCCTGTTCCTATGCTTTGTTTTACATGTTTCATTTCATAATTTATGATGTGCTTCTTTTAATGCATATATACTTCATTTGGGATTGGTATTGAATCTAGTCTTGGGTCAATGCAAGACGGCGAGCAGCGACCGCTAGTCACGTTGAAGACTACTGGCTATCTTCCATTGTTGATTTTTAAAATTTCTGTTCGTTTATGTAGGTCGTGTCGCGTAAACTCATTGCACATCTAATTATCGTCATATTCCTTCATTTTTAGAAAGTGTCCGGTTTATTCGTAGTGTTGTTGTTTTGAAGTGTCTCTCAGTTTTGTATTGTTTATATGGACTTTATAATGTTCCATAATGAATTGTATTTTTTTGTTTCTTTGGTCATTTGATCATACCTGAGAAAAATTATTTTCTCAGATCATACCTTGTACCATTCCGACCACTTTAAGTAGTTTAAGTTGAAGGATGCTGGCTGTTTTTCATTACAGATTTTCACAAATTCGTTGTATTTAAGGATGTCATATCATGTACTTTTATTCTACATCCTAATATCGTATATGTAGATTAAGACATTTTTATTGAGGACCAATCTAAAACATGTTAAAATATATAAAACCAGAAGTATGATCAACAACAAAACACGGAATCTAAATCAGCGAGACTTCAAAGTGGTAATTGCATGGCCTCAAAGTTTTTCCTCTTTTGGGATCAATTAAAACAATTGATTTTCAAAACTCAACAAAGTCCACAAATTTTACAAGATAAATTTATTTCATACCATTAAACATTTACAACAATTTTACACAATAACTTAATGATAATTTATTTTTTTATTATTATTTACTTTGCAGTTTTATCAAAAACCACAAAATCATGAATATTGAAATATTTCGACCACTTGAATATTCAATACTTCATTTAAAAGTATGATGGAAATCTGTTTTGTCTTAAAATTGCTTTGTTTTAATAAAAAGTGGTTTTGAACTTGTATGAAAATAAATATACAAAGAATTAACGACATTAAATTTTAAATATTAGCACTATATATTCGCATGAACATTCAGGCTTTCATTTATTTTCATGGGCAAGACTAATGCATATTTTTTATAAACTGTTCTACATTAACACGGAAATTAATGAAAATCATCTATGTTATACAAACATGTTTGTTCACAACAAAACTAAGAAGTGCTTCGGCTCTCTTGTCGCCACTCACTTTTAAACTGGAATTAATAAATACGCAAGACTTATATGAGATACATTTGTATACTTTATCTAAATCCAGACAGAGTTACTGTGTGTTCTAAAGCCTTTCTCCTCAGGGAAGCGATACTAGTCCCCCTCCAAGCCTCGCCTATTTCCTGCATTCCACACGTCATCTGCGTACCAGCCATTGAAGGTGGAGAGTTCGAATTCGACTGAAGAGGAGACGAACAGCTTGCAACCGGTACTCCGTATCCGGAGTTATAAATAGAACCACCATTCGGCATTGTCAAATTATTACTCAGTGACACGTTCACAGCATCAGCCAGTCCTGCAATAGAAACTTGAGAGCCAAACCCTTGGCCTAGTCCTTGTCTTTGTAAAGATGTAGGAAACGTCAGGGGGTTACCGTTGATCGTTCCGCCCAAGTTAGACATTCCAGACCAGCGTGTGTCAGAGGGGTGAAAACTGCAGAGACTGTCATTCATAGTTCCAAAATGAGGTAATCCAGGAGATGGGAGAAGTGCACCAGGAGTTCGGAACACATTGGTTGTCTTCTTCCTTTTCTTCCACTTTGCACGTCTGTTCTGAAACCAAACCTAAAAAAGAAAATGATACGTCCTTATATATAGTGAAAATAATTTTTAAAAAAAACCTTGAGAATGTTTAAATTAATGTGACAAAAATAAATAAGGAATGAGATTTCTTAAAATTTCAAGACAAAAGCAGACAAAAGCAGATAGTTATATATGTGTATTAAAAATAAAGTTCCTGCATGACTTCATTGCTTAAGCCAAATTCAAAAATGTGTTGTAAACGGTGTAAAAAGTCCTATTCAACTTTACCCGGGAATAGTTCAAATTCAAAATAGGGTGTATTGGCTTTTGTAAAGTTTTAGGTACGGAATTCAGGTGGTGACTTAGAATAAAACATAAACAAAAGTATCTATTTCTTTCATTAATTTGGGAATGATTCAAATCTTATCTTAGCTCCAGACAATAAAGTCAAACGACAAAATCTTTCCTAAATTTTATTTACCGTTTGTGCATGACCAGAACATCTTTTATGATTTGGCGCATAATCACAACTTCATAATTAGGAATAGTGAATGCTAAATATGAGCTTAAGCACGCACATATCAATATGAATCAGACAGTTTTATATGGGTGCTAATCATTGGGGAACACAGATTTCCTTCCAAACGGGTAAAATATTTCACTTTTCATAAATACTTTTTTAATCGTTAGATTTATAATTGTTATTAGCATTCGAGCATCTTTTTAAAATCATGTCTTTCAATATGATTATTTTTTTAAACGGTTTGTTCAGTAAACCTATCAGTTAAGTTGAAAATGTATAGAAAAAAATATCAAAATATCTAGTCTCGTAATGTAGAATTGGTTTCAATTTGAAGTCGTTCGAAATACAAATATCAAAACGGGTATAAAACGGATAATTTGGTTATGCTACATATATGCATATTTCAAAAGTAAGTCAAGATACACTATATATATAAAAAAGAAAGTTAAAAGATTTTATTTCGTTTTATCTGTATTAAATGTTATTATATGCACGGTAACATGTTCCTTGTCGATCCTTCTTAGGGGTATTGAATGTTTTTCTTTTTTTTCTCTTCTGTAAAATTTCAAAGTTTTTTAAAGTTTTCTCTGTTGCAATTTTGTCCGACAAAATGGTAAATAAACCTTAATATACTGTGATCTTAACGGTTTGTAATGTTTGCGTCAGACCTTAGGATTTTCACAGTTTGTAAATTCATTTTCTTTATAGGCAAATGTGAATAGGTGAATAGCTCCCCGTCAACAAGTTGAACAGGAAGTTAATGACGTATAATTCCGAAATGCTTACCAAGATATGTCATTCGTGTATGTAGCTAGCGTGTAGAAGTTTTTGTAGACATACATTATATATACATTATCATAGTTACAATCATAGATATATCTTATGTTTCAACTAAGCCTATAAAATAACACAACAGTCGGGCAATACTTTATTTTGATTATCTCAGCACTGAAAGAATCTTTCCACGGGGGAATTTCAAACACTTGCACTTGGGAGGGCGAAAATTTTTACTGTATAAATTTAAACAAGCCCAAAGCTTTCAATACTCATAAAGGTACGAGGTATATTCAGCATCAACGAGATAAGATAAATACAATATAAATCTTGCAGCTTTCTTCGTTGTATAGATGTGAAGTTAGGAACTTAAACTCGTCTCAGTCTTACAAGAACGTTGTATTTGGATATAATAAGCTTTTAGACTTTTCAAGAAACGAACGTACGACAAAGGAAGCCAGTAAATGTCAAATGTAAAAAATGATGCCAAATGAAGCACGTAAAAGACAACAAGCTAAAAGAATATTACTTTCAATAAAACTGATGAGAATGTAAGAGAATTCAAGTGCTTCGGAAGAGCTAGAATTTTTCGTTAAAAACTTAATTATGGATGGAGCACTATTTAACCTATACACGAGTCTGCCGATGGACGGGTGTTTGTTGCTCAGACCTTCCGCAAAGAGAGTAGAAATTTTCAGCTGACCATAGATATGGGTGTGAAAAGTTGTGCGACACTACACCATCGGCTTTCTATGTCAGTCAAAAGTATAGGTCAAAATTTTCTCTAAAAAGATCAATACTTTGGGAGTCTATGTTTGATAGTTTACATTGTATCGTTGAAAGTTTTATTTGCATAGCATGTTCCTGTTTATAATAATTGTTTACATGCTGTCGGCAATTAAAAGACTGCCATTTCTATAAAGTTAACCGGTTAGGTATTGTATTTATTTAGACCAATGCATTTAGTTAATTGATGGTCAATATAGAGCTGTTAAAAGACTGGTCCATGTATTGAAATCAAAAAGCAAATAAAACATGCATACAAAAGATTTTAGAATTAATACAATTAATTGTGAAGGTTTGATCAATTAGAACTTTTATGACTTGATCTTTGTATTTTTTAAACGTTGGATCGACATTAAACTTTCAAGCTAATTGACCGTGGAAATAAGCAGAAATCCAGTTTACTTATCTGCCAAAATGTTGGTTTTCTTAAAAATCAGATTCGCCATGTTTATTGTTCGGAATTAAAAAAAAACTGTTCTACAGTTGATATAAAAATATTGCGACATTTAGCATAAATAAAAAATTCTTCTGCATCATAGTTCCAGTACAAGAACGTCATAAAAAAAAATACAGCAAAATAAAACCAATTATTTTCCTTTCGTTTTTCGTTTAAAAATATGTAAGTTTAATCGCCGAGTTCTCGTGTCGTATCATTCCAACATTTGAAGCAATCAATTTCCAAACCGTTCGTCTGTCGAGGGAAAACTACGGCTTACCCGTATGGCATTTTTCACTGACAATCTAGCATACTCACACGCAATGTTAAAACCAGGAGAATTCCTTCTAATATTACAGTCCACACGCGGATGAAACGAGAGATTCTCGGGTGTATTTCATTATAGAAAGATGCTGAGAAAAGTTAATAGTGTAATTATCTTGGTGTCAAGTATAAATGAAGTCCGTTTCTTTTAAGGATATAATATAATCTGTATGTTAATTATGGTGTCGTCTTTGCGTGTTGGGGTTGTATATCAGCAGGCTTGTTAGACAATCAGGAAACAGCCCCCCTTTCAGGTGTCACAAGATAGAAATCATTATCATTTATATCTATTTCTATTGTAGAATTTATCATGAACTTCTCAAAACTGTATTCTTTGACAAATTAGTCTGGAAGTAATGTCAGTTTCTCATTTTATTTTATTTGAAGGAAAGCAATTGGTAAATATAAGTTGAGCTACTCAAATGTTTTTTTAAGCAAAGTTGTTTTAATGTTTTTTAATAAGAAGTATAGGTAAGAGTCGAATTCCTTGATATAAGACCCCATTTTGATACAGCACATCAAACATTAAGAGGTTGTGACATGTAGTTGCTGAGAAAAGTGTTAAAAAAATGAAAGCAACGCCCGACACCCACCCGCTCCTTGACATTTGCCATAAAATAACCCTTATTTTCAGTTTGCAGTGTCAAACAAGAATAGTTCATTTTAGACATTTTTCTTGCTTCGCGAATATATGAAAAACTAGAAAACTTACAATCGACAATTAAGAAATATCTTGTTTGTTTTGCTTTTTATTTCGTAACGAAATATCTCCGTTCTCACTAACACTAATCTATGGAGTCGGTATGACCACCGGTATAATGAAAATTTAGTACCATTTTATAAGATGCATGTAAGATGTTGTTTTTTGTTTGTTGGTTTGGTTTTTTTTTGTTTTGGTTTTTTCTCATGAAATTAAATTAAGATTGAAAATGTATATTTTTATTATATAACCACAAACACAGTTACTTCTTTTGTAGCATATTTATAGATTACCCCTTGCATTAGTGAAAATGACATTAAAAAGTTACCGATTTTTTTTTTATTTATCTATCTATTCATTTATGTTTGTAATCCTTAACTATATTACAACCTCCTCTGACTATATTAATAAAAAATAAATAAAATACATAGTTATTTATAAAAACATATTGTGCGCTGAAGACTCAAATGAAAAAATTATAAAATTATATAAAAGTCTTCTTAAAAGTCCGTTCGTCCGTTTGTTGGGGACCACTATAGCGCCTGCTATTTGAATGAGTAGAGCTTACAATTGACCGTCCGTCATATTATTTTCACTTCTGTACTTACTTTTAAGTTGAGTATGAAAGATCGTTTGTGCTATATATTACTATTTTCTATGAAGATTTACGGTTTAAGTGAAGCTCTCCACACCGCAGTTTATAGTTATAAAAGAATACATTACATCATAAAAAAATCGAACCGACTTCGCTTTGATATTAGCAGTGCATATTAATATAAAGTGTGAACTATATTAGCAACAATGGACGTATTTACTATTAATTAATTCAAATGCAAACAGCATGTAAAGCTCTCATACATTTCTTATTTTAAAGCAAAAGTTTAAAAAAAAAAACTATCACATATGTCTGTTTCCAATTTTCTGGGTCGACCTTTGTTGTAATTTTGATTTCATTCTTAAATATTTCAGTTGCTCAATATTTTGTTGTTTCATTCCGTCATTACATTTTAATTCTAATTCTTCTAAATTTTGCAACGACTGGCTCATGCAGTCATTTATTCGAAATATTTGTACTTTTATTGTATTGTATACCACCCGGCTTCATCCTAAATTGCATATGATAATAGATTGGGTCTACGGATTCAAAGCCGGCTCAGTATTTAAGAGGGTATGGAATGGAGAGGGTGGGGCATCATTCTGTATATTTTATTTGTTTGCCCTTTTCTCTACTTTTTAAATTAGTTTGCCATTATTTTTATTAATCTTTATATACTTTAGGGTCATTATTATCTACATATTCTGCATTTTCTTGGGCATTATAAAATATCTGTTATATGTGACTATTTTTTTACTATTATGATCTTTTCTTTCAACTAGATCCGCGCCCTCGTCATATTAGTAACCTAAGACTGAACGCTTAAGTAAAATAATATCGTTTTCTAATGAGGAATGATACATAATGTCATATAATATCCGTGTGCATGACTTTGTAATATAAATAGTCACCAATAATTAAGTTTTAGTATATGTTGCCAATATATCATTTCATAAACTGACCATTTTACAGAAATGTAAATACAACTATAGACATAAATATTAGACTGTTAATATTTGGGTAGGTTTTCTATATAAAAGTAGAATATTTGTCGGCATATTTCAAAGTTCTCTTTCTGTTATATTTATTTGCGTAGAATAAATACATTTCCTTTCTAAAAATATTCTCATTTAAGTGCAAGTCGGATCTTTGTAAAACATTATAAAGCCATTGTTCTTAAAAGCTATGGTAGGTATTGGCAAAAAAGGTTTATGGGAAGGACATTTCACGTGAACGCCTACATTGAGAAAACAATCCTTCAGTGACTTATTCTTATATATTAGTGCATTTAGGCTTGTTACATCTATATGTATATATATATATGAATTAAAAATGATATATCTACAATTGTCACCATTAAAAAAGTAACACCGTAAAAGGATATAATAAATCTAACTTGAGCAAAAAAGTGCACAGGAGCAAAAAGACTGGTAGATTCCCAATTTAAAAAAAAACGCATGTTTATTTATTACGGGACAACTTACACATTTCATAAATATGTTCTTTAATATAAACATATAGAAACGAACCTGGACTCTGGACTCCGTGAGACCAATTCTCAAAGCCAACTCTTCTCTCATGAATATATCAGGGTAGTGCGTCTTTGCAAAATTCCTCTCGAGTTCGTTCAGCTGGGCCGGGGTAAACCGAGTCCGATGTCGCTTTTGTTTGCTCCGCTCGCTGTCCACCTCGGATCCGCTGTCCGGCTCCTTAGACGATCCACTGTCGCTGTCAATTCTAGCTAACATCTGCCCATTCATGGCACTGTTCTTAAGGTCTAAATAGATAAAATTCAATTGAAGTGATAATTTTTATTTTTATTTCAAATTTCCTTAAATGTCAAGTAATATCACAGCTACAAAAACTTTATTTGTTTTAATTACTATTGTTTTTTTCTGCATGAGACAATTAACACATATGCATTTCCCTTAAAAAATATATTTTATCCAGCTGACAGTTTTTAATTTCATCGTCAAAGCATATAGAACATTGTTTTCAAGCTTTATCGCTATAAATATATAAAAATATGTAATAAATGCAATTCTTAAGTTTTTGACGCAAATGTAACTGTTAACTTCTGTAATAGTTGGCAGATGAACCACATCTTAGTGTGAAGTACAGTTTTTCTTATGTAATAATATTGGTGAATAAAAAAATGAAATCTTGTTTTTTTTATTTATAAAAAAAAATATTTTGTTAGAATACAAATGAAGAAAATATATTTAAATCAAAGTTGCGCTAAACAATCCTTCATTAAGGTGACTTTTATGTCAAGAATTGAGTCTTTCGTTGATGATTTAGGGATTGGTTTTGATACTTTTGTATTGTATTATATAAGTCTTGGGCCAATGCAAGACGGTAAGCAGTGACCTATGGTCATGTTGAAGACTGCTTGCTGTTTTCCGTTGTGATTTTTTGAATTGCTGTTTGTTTATGTTTGTTGTGTCGCGTACACTTATTCCACATCTCAATATCGTATATTTGATTTGAGATAGCATACCAGGAAATAACGAAAATTTATAGATATGAAAAAAAAAACTTATCTGTAGATTTTGTGAGTGGAAATACAAAATATAAATAAGAAAAATGTTTTGAACATACGTTAAAGTGTATTAAAGGAGAGGTCTAGTAAAAATTATAGCGCTTCATTTGATCATACGTATTTTGAATTAAAAAAAATATATATGTTAGTCAATTTTTAATCAAAAAGCTTTCGGCATATCTATACTATCATTGTTTTTATTTAACCATCTTGTTTTGTATAGCTTTATTTCACTGCTACATAAATAAAATAATTAATGAAAATCGATTTAGCAGCTAACGAGCAATAATTAATTATATTAGTTAGCCAAATCGTAATAATATATTGTCACACTGTGTCTGAAATTTAATCAAATTTAGATAATTTGTCGCTAAACAATCGCAGGAAGAAAGAAAAGATTTAATTTTGTTGCAAATAAATTGAATAAAGCTAAACCAACCACCACCATTCCGTCTAATTCTTCAATTAAACCTACGTCGTTTGACTGGTCATCTTCTAACTTACAATTTATTAACATGAAAACCGAACCAAAAATGGTGAAAAATAATCTGAAAGTAACCTTACCTGTTTTTGGTGTTTTGGGAAGTGGTTCTTGAAAATATAATGAAGAATTGTTAACACTATCCATATCTGTTGCAGTCTGTAGGATTTGCTTGATGATTTTCCTTTCCAATTGCTTTTTAACACTCCTCGACAACTGTCTTTACTGTGGCGAAACTCGACAGATGATTGGCTAAGATTTTTCTTTGGAAATGAGTGGACACTGATATTTGATTCACGCTGGTTTTCCGATATGGGGAGTTAACATTATTGTTTAGAATAATAATATTTTTTTATTAGATAAGATATAGCAAGGAAACATATTCATTTATCTGATGAGTTTCAATAAACGTTTTTAATAAACTCAAACCGAGAAAATAAACTGGAAATTGTTTTTGTATAAATGATATATTTATAGACAAAAAAGAGTAAATTACCCAAATATAAATACAGATTGGTTTCAGCATTGTGTGCAAATGTGATTATAACAATCTACGCTAAATAATATCAAGGAAAATATGATTTTCACACCAAAGTACCAGATAAGTGATTTTCTAATGCCTAGGAACGATGTTTATTAAATTATAAATTTATTTGGTATATCATTACAAACGAATTGATTTTAATATATTGTGACATTTATCTTTCTTTTTTACACAGACCTATTATGCCTGTATTGAAGAATGGGTATGTTTTTTTTTTTAAATGGGTTTGTTAAAAAAATAAAAATGGTAAAGATTTAAAATCGAAGCTACAATGAAAGCCCTTTTCAAATAAAGAAATATATATGAAAATAAAAATACCAGTAAATGATCTGGCCTATTCGTATTCAGAATGGCCGGAATCACAAAGAACATTTTATTATTTTAAAGAAAATTTAGTTAGGTTGTGTGGTTATCTGTTGATTTGTTTAAAAATTGTAAAAGTACAATATGATCATACTTTTTTATTTCCTCGATTGGGCTTGACCTGGGATGATTGACTCGGACCATAAGGGGAAAAAAAAAACAACATAGTCTACGTATTAGCTATACATTTAGTTAGTTTGCATTGTCTGCGGGATCTTTGTTGAAATATTTGTTATAACTTTAAATTATGAATTGGATATATACAGAGATATATATATAATATTAATTTTCTAACCGAAATCTGGCTGCTTGCTTAGAACAGGCTAGTTTTCTTGTTATTTTAGATAAGGCATAT
Source organism: Arcuatula senhousia (assembly GCA_963971305.1). NCBI lineage: Eukaryota > Metazoa > Mollusca > Bivalvia > Mytilida > Mytilidae > Arcuatula > Arcuatula senhousia. The sequence goes on from OZ020305.1 coordinate 53,674,048, forward strand.
CTTGCAAAATACTTTTTAAAATCACAAGTTTCTGTCCACTAATTTTAGCTAGGAATTTTATTAATTTTTAGTTTTATTAAAAAAAAATGTTATTGTTTAGGCCCATAATGCATATAACATTGAGAATCAATTTAAAAATAATATAATAATATAAAATAATTTCCTGCAAAAATAAACAATACAAATATTTAATTCTGTATTTAATTCAAATAATTAAATAAAACATACAACCAATTTTATTTACACATTAATTACTTTTTTAAACACTAGCTTCCAGAGATAAGATTGGTTTCCACTGAGAGCTGCCCACGGCTTATCACCTTCCGCGACACATTTTTGTTCGGCAGGTGTGAAAGTCAAGAAGGTCTAGCATTACATAAGGTGGGCAGTAGATCAATAAGGCACTGTTTGTTTGGTGGTATACCACAGTTTTCTTGGGTCCAATAAAAACAAAATTATTGGCATATTGCACCGGTCTTTATTTCAGAAAGACTTTCAGAGAAACAGGTGCCCGTGTCACACTATTGTGTTAAAGCTGTTTTTTCTTATGTATCACAATTTATTGGAGATTCGGTCGATACAAAAATAATTATAGGAGAAAAAAGAAAACAAGAGCGACAAAAAGAAAAACCCACAAAAAAGCATTTTTTTCATCTTCGGTACACAAAAAACAGTACGCGCCACAACGCAAATTCTTATTTAAAAATACTAATAGTCAAATTGTAATATATCTTAAAGCAAAAATGCTAATGAACTATGAATGTTTATATAAAATTAAATATATAGTTCACATACAGCTGCATTCTATTAAAAAAAACAAAAACAAACAAATAAATGACTGATCACATCAAACAGTTTCGCATCGAATCAGATATCAAACTGGCTTATTGTATGTTAACATGATGTTCAAAAGGGCGACAATTCCAGGCAAAAGAAATGCGCCAAGCACGCTTTACTAGTTCAAGACTTTTCAAAGTTTAGTACCCTAGTAAATAAGAATATAAAAACCAAAAGTTACATTTTGATCAATTTGAAAATGTCAATGCATTCATTTGGCTCTATTCACTCCCCCTAAAAATTCTTTAATGAAACTACAGTTTACATATCATGTGAATCTGAATTAAAAATACAATCTTGGTTATATTTATAATAATAATTACAAACATAAGAAAAAAAACCGAAGAATATAGTTGCTGTACCATACGTATATTTTTTATATAATAAGAAAATTCATGTAATTATCATAGCAGAGAAAGAGGTTTTTTTCTTTCTCCGAAAATATGCTGTTCCTTTCCAGATAAATAAATTCAGGGGCCAGGTTAATGAAGCTGTCCTTAGGCTGAGATAAAGCTGTGTCCTAAACCATGTCTTGGGACTTAAAATGGGATGTAGAAAGGATCATCCTTAGATGCGTCCTAGGATGTAAAACGAAGCCATCTTAGGATAACCACAAATAGGACCATGCACCCTAATACGAATTTCGCATAATTCTAGAAAGCCATAGGTAATGCATGGAAAAAGAAGTTTGTTTTACATTTTCAAATTTAAAATAGTTTTAAACGTTTTTTTATTGAGAAGCCTTTGGGTTTTTTTTTGTGATAAAATAATTTATTGCAATATCATTGCATTTCTTCATTCTTTTTTTTTCTGCGCGTTGCACTTATCACTTATAACAAAAGCAAATCCTTAGGTTTGGTAAACAAATATCCACGTCAACTGTTAAATGTAAATTTCAAAAATCTAGTACTACATATGTTAGAAAACTTGTAAAACACAGATCAACAATATCCAATAAATGGGTAACTATTGGGAAAATTTCATCAGTGGCAAAAATATCTTAATTTGCTAAATTAGAAGGTAAAATATACAAAAATGAGAGTTGGGCCACAAACAACCCTAATTCAGGGAGATAAAACTTATTTCAGACACTTTTTTAAGTTTAAAGGCACATGGATGGTCCTAGGACAAAAATTTCACATCCTAATTTAGGGTATGCCCCTTTTTAGGATGCCTTCAATAACAAAACTTAGGACTGAGACATGTCCAAAGACCATCCTTAGACATGTCCTTATCCTAGGGCACCTTCGTTAACACGGCCCCAGGACTTTTCAGAAAATATATATGCTGATTGAGTATTATTTCCCTAGTTTGTCAGATTTAATACACCTCATGCCCTTTCGAGCAAGATTTTGGGACAAATCTTGGATTCCAATCTCCGCCTCACAAATATACATTGTTGTATGAATTGCCGAAGACAGCTTTGAAATATTTGTGAAGTGGTGATTATTTCTTTCTATTTTGTGTGATTTGATTGAAATGGATATATGTTTACTTGCATGTATAGTTATGATACAAGTTAGTAAAAGAAAATTTGAAATTGTGTTATCGTCTTTAACTTTTAAATATATATTGAAGGCCAAAAAAAAATGAATAAATAAAAACTAGAGTCTTATGATATAAATTGATCGTTTTTCTTTAATTGTTTAATTGAGATAAAATCTCAGTAAGAAGAATAAATCCGCTAACATCATAGCGCCCAGTTCTCTCAACATGACGTTGGATCAGGTACTTGATGGTTGAATAGGATAATTCTGCAAGGTTGAATGGCGTGATCCGGTCATTACGTAACAGTCCGAAAACCGGTGGTATTTAAACAATAGAATGTGAGCTCTTGGAAAGTCAATTCGGATGTTTATCCTGGTTGTCAAGTGAATCAAAAGTTCTTTTTAGTACAAAATTTCTTCCAATTTTAAGTTATGCTGATAAAATAAACTTTTTTGAATTAAAAAGAGTTTTTAAAAGTAACAGATTGCATTTTAATGCATGTTATTATGTGGATATTTATGAAATGCATACGGTGTAAACTGAAATGGATCGCACAACTTTAACTTTTATATAAAAAATTGAAAAAAATTACACTATTTGTTTAAATGTATATCTTCCCATCTGCAAATTTTCAGACATGTACTGCAAGAGGTAAAGCCAAAATAAAAATAAGAAAAAGACCTATTTTTCTAGTCCGTCTTGACAACCTTCTTTTTAAAAGTACACGATTTACCTGTTGAATTCGATTATGTCATAGAACATGTTTACCTTTTTGACCGGTATCCGTACATTGGGATCAACAGTATGCGAATTTGCATTGTATTGGAGTAAATGTCCAATTCAATATTCAGTCATCCGTTTTAAAAATAGGAATGCCTCCAATCTATCATGTTTAATATGATTAAGGCCCTGCCTTTTAAGCGAGCATTAAAAATCTATTTACCTTTTAAAAATAAATCCATGTGCTCGACCGGCTAAGTTTAACGTAAAGAAACCCTAAAGAGGGAAGTTTTAAAAAAGGGATTAGGGGAATAGTAGCAAAGTCTGTCCCCACCCAACTCAAATCATATGCACTTGAGAAAGTTGTTGTTAAAATATCTGGGATCAATAACTACTTATTAAAAATTCAATTATTTGTGCAAATAACAAATCCTGTAACATTCTTGGACGACATTAAGCGGGGACGATATTATCCATTTTATGAATTACCGTGACGTCATTTCCTTGTCAGAGTAATTCGCGCTTCTTTGAAGCAGACCAAAACAACATTCAGATTCTGTCAGGTTTTGTGAGATTTTCTGAGTATCAGTGTTTTATTTGAAGCATTGGTAACAGAAGGTACATTAAGAAACCTGGCGGAAAAACGGTAAAGTAAAAATATCATGCAAGACTGAGGAAAGTGAGTGAAACCATGGGACTCTTCTTTCATTTTCAGGTAAGAACCTTTTATTTATTATTGTGAGTAGGTTTTATTCAGTAAATTTATGTATTTCTTTATCTTATCTTATCTTACTTAGAATTTAACAAACCTTGATCAGCATCATGCATTTGGTATGACTAGTCAATGGGACGATGTTGCCAAAAGCTAGCTCTCGGTAATTTCCGGAAAATCATTTTTCAGCGGATAAGACCGAATGGTGTTTAGGCCAAAAAAAAAAGTAGGTGAGTTTACTGTCACCCTACCCTACCTAATTTTTACCCCCCTACCCTAAAGTTTTTTTGAGCATTTTCCATTAAGCACTGTTAAAGTCACAAAGCTGCCCCCATAGACTCAAGGTAAAAAAAAATTATAAAAAAAAAATAATTTCATACCTACCGACCCTAATTTTTTTCAGCATGTGACAGTAAACAAATATACTTTTTTGTTTGGCCTTAAATAAAAATCTGTGTGTAAAAATAAACAAGTGGATGAATGAGCGTTTTATCACTGTTTTTGAATTTCAATTTTTATATTTTTGCATAACAGATTATGGTGTATTTTTTATAAGCCCAGAGGGTTGATTGTGTGACTTGCTCCGTGCCTATTATTTTTTTCACTCCGTAAAAGTAAACCTGTTCCGGTTTTATCGTCAGTATATTTCTGGCACATCTCAAAACATGCACAATGCCGTAAAGCTCGCATCTGCGATGCTCGCTATAATTTATTAAAGATAGAACTTGGTTGTGTCCCTTGAAAGTTTTTCATAGTTACACATTGAGTTCAAATGGATCGTTATATGATAACAGTAAAATATAATTTTCAAACTAATATCTGTCGAAAGAAAAGGTAATAACCTAACATTCCAACAAGTTTCGAAAATGTACTGCAGGTATTACGCCTTGTGTGATTTTTTAAAGGTTGAGTTGACATTTTAATTTTTTCCAGCGGCCAATAAGTTTCACTTGATTTGTTAAAATATGCACTTTTGTTGACCTTATAAACAACTGTTTACGCAACAGAAAAGATTCGTTAATAACATAACATGTCCAACGTATATGATAGTAGTCAAATCCATGCGTAATAAATGAAAATTGAAGATTGTTTATATGCCGTCGCCATCGTTGTTGTCATCGTTAAAAATTTAAAGACACATTAGCTGTTTTCTGCAGGGGAGATAATTGAATACCACTAGATATAAGACTGGTAAAACAGCAGATCATAGTGCACCATCCAAACATTTCTCGCAGGTTAAACGAGAATGATACTGCATGTTTCCGTATGAATCAAACCCAAAACTGCATTTAGTTATATCCCTTCATCGGCAGTCTATATAATCGTTGTGTGTTCATTTTATAACCCCAATTATGTTCACCTCCCCTATAAAGCAAAAAGAAAAAGAAAAAAACGCGCTTGAAAAGAAAAAGCAAAGAGCAACAAGCGAAAAGATGTACGTTTTATACGTTGAATTTATCATCATATAGGTAGCCTATCTGTAAAATTAATTTTTGGAATGGATCGTCACTTTTTTAGGATTTTCCGCCGGAAATATATCCCTTGCCATCGCTAATACTAAGAGTAAAATATAATAACCATGGACACCAGACTGTTGCCTGGCATATCAAAAAGACAGAACCATATGATAATCTAATAGAAGTTTTAGGCGATTGATCCCTCCCCGTTCAAAAAGTACAACTAAGTTTCACACTCGACATAGATGAAAAAATTCAATGCCTCTAGAGCGATATTTCAGTAATACAGGCTCGAGCCATTCTGTTTTCAGTAACTGGTTTGAAATGCAAACCTCTCGCCATGGCTTCTACAGAACAAAAGGAGACACGAAATCAAAAGAGATGGAAATTAACTGGTGTTCCTTAATTTGTTTTGTAACCTACTGTTCCTTAACATAAGAAATGAATGGCTGTTTAATATTTTATTTCTTTCATTACAAACTACGTTTGCCGATGATAGAATCTCCCGCCATTTTCATTATAAGATTAATTTCCGGATTGTCGTGTCTATACAATTGAATTCCCGGTAAAAAGATAGAAATAACACAAGGAGATCGACATGAGAAACAAATATATTAGACTAAAATATCGTTTTTATGCAATATTCCAACGATGAGGGTTCCTAGATTGAATAAAACAAACCGTGGTAGATGTTTTATTGGATAGCAAATTGAAGGGGCGCGCAGTTAAATGGTTCATTAGTGAAACAAAATTATCTAAATGAATGAAGATATTGGACTTAAATTTACTCTTTAAGACTGCGATGATCCACCGATTGCTTGTATTAGCTTTAATAAAACATTTAGCTGTCTCTAATGTCGTATAATGTAAGCCTAATGTAAGCGATAAATGTCCTGAAAGGAAAAAAAAATATTAATGTAGCTATACATGACCTAGAACAGAAAAACATTAGATAATCAAACAACCCAAGTCACCATTTTATAAGTACAACTCGCATAAATCGCTCCCTTTTTTAATTTGGGGAGCCATCCTTGTACTCTTTTTGAAAACATTATTCATTGTTTTTGCGTTGTATTAAAGCAACAAAAGCAGCAAATGCTTCTCCAGAGCTTTATTATCAGCCTTTAAAAAATAATTGCAGCAAGTATTTTTTCTAAATATTCTTATAGTTGTCCATAACTCCAATAGAAGATGCATATATTGGTATTTTGAGGGTTTGAATTAAATGCACCGTTGACCTATACTACCTAATGTTTCCTGTTGGTAGAATTTAAAAAAAACTGAAACGAGACGGAATGAAAACAAAATCAAAAGCCCCTAAATTTCTAGTCTTGGATGTTAAAAAGTGGACCGTACTACATACAGATATCACCATACAGGATATAAAGTTTAAATTTCTTAAAATCACCCATTGTACAGATTCTACATGTTTTGTTACGGCGACAAATGTTTTCTAAAAGATGGAAGACAGAATTAGATTTCCTTCCCATCTCATCTGAGCTACCAAACTTCGCGCAGTGATCGACTCCATCCAGAGCTACTTTCTGTCTTAGTTAAGTGGACGGAACGGGAACGGACACTGCGCGGAGTTTGTTGAGCTACGTGAAACCAACATCTTCTCTCGGTAGCTGTCACCCTAGGGTTTGTCCCCTATTGCTACCTTTCATCTCGAAGTGGGTTACTCGACAACTAGGGTAACAACTTATATTATACGGAGTAAATAATTAATTGTTTTAACGTTGAAAGAAAATTAAGATTACTTGCTCATAATCTTGGGTGAATTTATTGCACAAAAAACAAGTTAAGTCTTGAAAAAAGCCATGATGATAATTTGATTAAGATTTTACAATCATTTTAACTAGGCCCATTATCCTAGAAGAAGTTGAAAACGGATGATACAACAAACGAAGTTTATACAGATTTTGCTGTTGCTCACCTGGGTGGCCTAGGGTGCTTTTTTATTGACAGTTGTTATCTAAATATTAATTCGCTAAATTGATAAAATAATTTTAAAATGTTTTTTATTGAAAAATAAAATTTTAAGTAAATTTTTGCACTGAACATATATTAATGAATTAATTTATTAAAGTTGGCTTTATCAAAGTTTTACTAAATGGAACCATTACTCATTTTTTTACATTCCATAAATGGATAGATTATGTTCAATGTGCACTATGAAAACAAATATTTTATGGTTATTGAAAAGAATAACAACTAATTCTTAAATATCAACAGAATACATATTTCTAAAGCGACAGGACCAGCTAGTAAAAAAACTTCCGGTTACCGGTTGATCTGTGCCGGAAAACATATTGTTGTATCAACAGGCGGTAAATTAGTGTTTTACCATAGTAAGCCACCTTTCAAAACCAAAAGCAGAACACACAAAAAGAGAGGAAGAGGCACAGAGGCACCATTTGAATGTCAAAAGTTGGAAAAGCACGAAGACAAAAAATCTGCCGAATACCAATCAACAACGCTAATTCAAGTTACAATGTATAATGAGAGTTAACTCAAGTGTTCTTGGGGAAAAGGGGGGGGGAGCAATTCCTGCTTGTTGGTACGCGCCCTTCGCGTTGATAACGGTCAATCATTTAAAATCATGTTTAACGCAATGATCTTTGAACTGGCGGCGATTTTTTAAGTTTCGGGACCGAATTCTGTTTTTCAGAAAGCTGATTTTGCAAAGACAATTTGTTATGGTTAAGACCAAAAAGGTCAGCCATCTTTAATATTCGTTTTTTTTTTCTAAAAGTCTCAAAGGTCTTTAAAAAAAAACTGAGAAAAAAAACCAACCATCTTGGAGATTAGGTGACCTTTGGAACCAGGAATTGTTTGCGTTGACATTTACATCTTAGATAAATTGTTGATTAATCCTTATATTACTGATTTGTCAAAATCTTCGATTAGCTCGTCATAAAATTAATCTTTCGGTGAAATTGAAGAATTACAAAGACAGGCTATAAACCATAGTAACGAGAATTTACTACATATTGGTGCCTGTACAAGCGGCTAAAGAAAACATGAATACCGATCGGAGACTTAGCCTTCGATTCTATTGTTTGTCGTAAATGTAGCTTCAATCAAACTAAAACACAAATTTATTGGATCAGAAATTCACGTTTCAATTTCATCCGCTGCCATTAAATTAGTTGGTCGATTTGTTTTGTTATCAAACAAGATCAACCGAGAAATAATGATCTGAACTGCGGATCGTCCTATCAAACCGGAAATCGTTTTCTCTAATGCGCCGCCATTAACTTCGCATTTATTAGCTGAATGATGGCACGTCTTTGTATTCACCTGTGCCGATTTGTTGTCGCAAGCCGTCCTATTAGATTCGGATAATGGCGTTTTCAATTGGCACAACAAATATTGGAGTATTTAGACAGACACGTGCCTTTACCTGCTCCTTCATAGCTAATCAGATATTACTGTAATTGAATACTGCGGGTTGTAACTCCATTATAAACCGATACAGCTTATTTCCTACGGAGAAAGTTAACATCCTGAATGATGCCAAACTTAGGAGTCAGTGAAATATGATCTTGTAATGGAAAATAAGAATCTGCAGTTGTCTTAATTACGATTGCAATATACACAAAGTATCAGTTACAATATCGTGACATGGGGTTGTGACGAACCGGACTTTTGATACCCACATAAGTCAGGTCTCTGAAACCCGAGAACGCGAAAAACCAAGACAATGTAAGATAGCGCACTATAAAAAAATTAAAAGACTTCGGATACCAGACAAGAAAAACCAAGTCCATGAGTGTTGATGTTTGCCATAGTCAGACAGTCCGATGATCCACTCTTGTCCAGTCTGTTGAGTCGGAGCCCGGGGTCAGAGTGACACCCGATTACTATTGCTGCGGTTATCGTTCTTTCACATAACAATATTCGACCCTGTTCAATGTTTTGGGGTGTTGTTGGTGCGCTCTTCGTATTCTTGTTTATTTACTTTAAAGATGTTTGCTTTCATATTACTGAAGTGTCTTTTATAGTCATCCCCCCCAAAAAAAAACGAAAAAAAAAGGGCGTCCATATTGGGAATTATTCGTCCAGAAGTTTTGGCCTTTTCAAACTTTACCTTAAAATTCTGTTTCTTATTTTTCTAGATGTAGCACTTCACATCGGTACTTTCGGCATATTAAGTTTATTCTTCGAAGGGTGAGTATCTTTTTTTTTTAGCTCAAAACAAAAGTTGCATTGAAAAAAGTAAAAACCCCGAGTATGTGCCCTTCCAAAGCACGTGTGCTGATGGTTTATGATTTTGCGCCGTTTAATTTTGCTTTATAGCTTTTTATATGTGTTTTTGTCTTGTTGTTTTCTTGATATTGTATAATTGTCTTTAACATTTAAGTATTTCTTTATGCTTTTCCTGTTTTCCAAAACACGTTTAGACTTGGTTTCAAAGCACCAACTAAAAGGAATTCGAAATTCAAATGAAAGTTGTAATGAGCTAATTGCATGGTAATACACGGGGCTAATCTCTCCTTGTCATAGCATTCAGCAGGAACCAACCATCGTAAAGAAATCAATTCTAATCTAAAGACGGGAAACACATTTATACGGGGCTTTTAACCAATTAGTAATGTTGACATTGACACAAGCGGTCGGAAAAATAAAATATAGTTTTCAGCATAATGCATGCCAATTATAGCAGTATCTTTATGTGAACTAATTCAATTACAACTACCCCACACGCAACATCGCGGTGCTCAAATATAAGGGAAAATTTGAAAGTACAGTGTACAAATAAAACTATTTAAAAAGCAGCAACAACAGCAAAAAAATCTGTCATAGATAAGATAAATAAAGAGCTCTTAAATCTTAAAAAAAAAGAAAAAAAAAGCACATTTCTTTTCTTGTCTCTTAGGATTTGGTGTAGATGAGTTATCAAGCATTTGGGATAAAAAACACAGGCGTTTGGGTCCAGGATTTTATTTTATTATAAATAACGTGTATATAAAAATTTTCATCTCGTCTATATACTATTATACACGTTATTTATAATAAAATTAAATCCTGGACCCGAACGCCTGTGATAAAAAACACTTCTTTTATACATTCACCGCGGTCATAAAAGACACCTAAATACCGCGGGTATTAATTTCAATACAAAATTTGGTGAATAAAAAAAAATGTTCAAACAGGAAGTGCATCATTTCAAAACATTCTTAGATCTGTCTAAAACCATATACGACAGGCGCTCCTTTATATTTTGATATTTTAGTTGCCCCATGACATCTTATGTCGGAAGTTTTTTTTCCACGTAGCATTTTCCCATCGAATTTTGATAGCCGGGACTTAGAACAAATTTCTGACGCCCCTTTTGAACTGATTATGATCAGATTTGGTATATAGGACGCAAATGACATACAGAACATGTATATATCTACGTGTAATGAGCACTTATTATCTTCCGTTCTTCCTTACGACGTCCAAACGCAGATTTCGCCGTTTTCCAAAGTTAAAATGTTCCTGTGAAAAATTGGAACTCAGAGGATACAAGTTTAAAACAAGGAATTGTAAAGGAGTAAATGATAAAAAACATTTGTGGCATAAAAAAGTATTTTAGCGTGCATGTTTCCTTAATTTTTAACGTTTATTTCTGAAAAAATGCAAAATATCGTTTTCCAATCGGCTGAAAGTGATTGAAATCCCCCATTTGTATAAAAATGCATCAACTAATCACAAATTGGATTTGCTTAGGTTATTCCTGATGTATAAGAGGTCAAACATAGAATTTTTCATTGTTTTCGACAAATTGTTTCTTTGGAAGGAATCGCATGTATAAAGATATGGTAGAATCGAAGAAGTTATAAGATGTTCTATATTACTGATCATAATGAAATAACGCTTTGACAAAAGTGATAAATGAGCATGTTTTATAAACATTATGACAACATTTAAAATAAATAAAAACTGTTTCAGGCTATTAATAATTTTGATTGTCTCACATTCGGTCTGAATCAGAAAAAAAAAATCCCTGATTTTTTAAGGGTGTGTTTTAAGTAACGCCATTATCTTCACTTTGCAGTTAATGAAAATATTCAAAATTTCTATAATATAATAACAATGTGGTTCCTTTCAGAAAATCAGTTTAAATTTTGATGCTGTGTTCAATATCACAGAAATTATGGACAAAATATGTGCCAAAATCAGGGAAAATCGGGTGTGTTTTACGTAACGCCATCACTTTGAATAACATCAAAGTCAAGTTATCATTGCAAAGACGCAAGCAAAAATACAAAACAATAATTTTAATAATTTTTTTTTTAAGTAATTTGCCATTTTTCGTGTCCCTCTTAGCATAGAACGGGCGTAAATGGGGTTTTATTGCAAAAATTAAGTATTTTGTAGCTTTTGATCCTAGCTCAACTTAATAAAGTTCAGGATCAAATGAACACACACCTTTTAGACTCCTTTTTCATCTATTTTCTTTGTTATCGGGCAATTAATGGCAAAATGAAAGTAATAAACATGTGTTCCATCCTACCGATCTAACGTCTCGATTGTAATTTCAACCTGCGGCCAGAAAACTCAAATTAGGACTTAGCTACGTGAAAAATGGCTGCCAACATAAGACGTCGTGGCGCAACCAACAATGTCCGAAAATAAAAGAGCGCCTAAGACATCGTATGTTATAGGGCTACACTGATAATATTAAAAAAAAACAGGTCAATCTATCACCAGAGGGAGCGTTCCCCTTACGATGCCAATGAACTAACATCATTGGTCTACTCATTCTATGTTAAAAAATGGACTAACCACAAATTGATGGCTATTTGGAGTCATTGGAAAGCATAGAATGACCCGTTGAAACATCCTAAAAGACTAGCTTCTTTGTCTAAAAGAAATAAATTCTAATCTTGACAAAATGACGTCAAAATTCTTTAAGTTGGTCCGTTACCTACAAGAAATAGAAGGAAGTGTGAAAAATATATTCATCGAGTTGGTATACGTGATTGTCAATACATTTTATTTTTCAGTCGGCATTCACACTACAGCTCAAATCCCAAACACACTCAAATTTAATAATCCCCAAAACAACTTTAAGAAGCACACCACTACTTCACAAAATATATTGACGTTCAGTATGTTTAATAAACAATAAAGGATGAAGAATATCTCGACTCCCGGCATTTTGACAAAATGAATTCAGGTTTGACTGTCATAATTTTCAGTATAAATTAATATCAACTTTGCAGGAACTTTTGAAAACCGTATAGGCTCCATGAAGCCTTTGCCGCTCACCTGATCTTTAATCGTACTTTAAATTTATGAATGTAAAGATCTTTTACAAGACTATAGGTAGATATTAGAAGAAAAAAAATTGCAACGTTGTTTTGTTCTCTAAAGCAAGCACATGAAATCACAATTCTTGGCCTTTAAGGAAACATTACACATCTTAAAAGATTTATCTGACACCTTTGACCCAGCGGAAATTCTTGTAAAGCTTTTAGCCGAAATTGTATGCAAGCAAAATCTTAAAATACAGTTTTCTTTCTTTAAGGCAAACCACGATATTTAGCTCGTTACAAGGATCATTTGACTTTTGGAAGAAGAGATACATTATATAGTTTATTGAGCTTAACATTTAAATCAAGCAATATCTTATATCTATCCGAAATAGCTTTTGTTCTTTAAGTCAAAACAACATTTTAAACAGAAATAATGAGATGTGGAATAAGTGTACGCGACACAGCTCACCTAACAAGCGGTAATTTAGAACAAGACCAATCGATGTCTGGCCAAAACGTTGAACCCTGTACGTTCTAGGCCCAATATAGACAGTCAATAGTTTTTGACACTTGCATCCTATGGTGGACTGACAAAGCATATTTGTCACATGCAACCCATTGGAGACTCAATTAATATTTAGAAATTAAAATATTAAAGATTCTTATATCGAACAAGAATTAAAAAAAAATAAATAAATAAGACAAACACATTAATTTCCATTTTACCCCCTTTTGTCCCCCTTATTTCTAAACAGAAAAGGTGGGATAAGAAAAAATTATCCTACATTTTGTATCCAATATATGACAGAAATTAACTTGCAATTTTTTTTTCTAAATCGGACCATTAATAAAATAGTTGCATTTTTCCCCTTTTGGGCCCCTCATTTCTCAACGAAAAAAATGAGATACATCAACATCTTTCCAATCAATCATTTTATGGTAAGGACAATTTTTGGAAAATTTTATAGCAATCAGTCAACCAGAACTAAAGTTATTGTGGAAAACAAATAAAAGTATCTATTTTGTCCCTTTTAGCGCCCCTTATTTCTAGACGGAAAAAAATGAACACCAAAAATCATCCCTACCCTTCCTTTTATGGTAAGTAACATTACTGTAAAGTTTCATAGCATTTGGTAGACCAAAACAAAAGTTATTGTGGAAACAAATAAAAAAGTCGCATTTTAACCCCTTTAGGGCCCTTAATTTCTAAAAGAAAAAAGAATAGGAATCCAAAATCAAGCCCATCCTTCCCTTAATGGTAAGTAACATTAATGTAAAGTTTCATAGCATTTGATAAACCAGAACAAAAGTTATTGTGCAAACAAATAAAAAAGTCGCTTTTTGGCCCCTTTTGGACCCCTAATTTCTAAACAAAATTATAAAATGACTCCAAAAGGGGGGGGGGGGGGTGCACATCTTCAATATATCTGTAATCACTGTGTAAAATTTCAGAAAGATCTAATGTTTGGTTTTTGAGATTCAGGTTACACAAGACAGGCACCCCATAGCGCGACGGACGGACGGATGGAGTGACCCGACTACTAAACCTGTTTTCGCCTTCGGTAAAAGCCACAATGGAAAATAGCCAGCAGCCTTCAAACCTTCAAAACTTCGACTCAAATAGAGACTTTTGTAGTTTCAAATCTTCCGACTTTAAAGAGAATAAGATCCACCGTATTAGTTCTTTCAAAAGTAATCACCCCCAATGTTCTATATTTAGCAACGGCGGCCATGTTTTTTAAAGGATAAAACCATAAACCTATATAAATATAATGGAAAAATGTCGGTATATTTATGGGGTCATCTGTATATCTAACTCAAAGGGAGACTTTTTAGAGCTTCTTAAGCTGAACATATAGCAAACAACAGCTTCCTGGCACTACCTATAATTAATGCAAAAATGGGATCTTTTTACCAAAAAAGTTTACAACTATCCAATTTCTACTCTATACAGACTTTATTGTCTTCAAATCTTCAATTCTCAAAGAGCATATGATCCTCCGTATTAGTTCTTTCTGATATTAGGCTGCAAAGGTGATTTCCCTAGATGTTCTATATTTAGCAACGGCGGTCATGTTTTAAAAGAATAAAAATTCTAAAAGGTGTTTCATGCAAAGGACAACCCAAATAAAAATCATATCATTGCCTTGTATTTGGTTAAAAAAATGTCAGATGAAAATAGAGAAAGACAAGAAAGGGTGTTCAATGTCCAGAAGTGGACATGAGTATTGTAAAGAAAAAAAAAACACGGGTAATTGTTTTGATAAAAAAACCCTATATTTCTTTGACTGCTGATTCCCATCATGTACAACAAAAATGGTGATAAATTCTTCTTTTAAATCACGTTATTCAATGTCAAGAATATAATCGACTAATTATAAAACTTAATAACAAAAACACGAACTTAGGATTCCTAAACATGGCTGTCACATAAAATGTCGCTTTACAAATCACATTTCTATATGAAATGGGTTGGTCTAAAGTCTTAGGCTTAAATGCCTAACATCAAAATTTTATGCCAGGATAAAGAAGAAATATGATGAGGCTAAAATGGATAACATTTCGAATACCCTTTACCGCAAAGAAAATCGTTCTTTCTTTTATTCCCTTCTGAAATAAGAGTTCTTTATTGCATTTATTATACTATAATCCACCTTGCACCTTTTTATATAAAAAACCTTCGTTCCTGCAAAATCTGTCTAATGCGAGAATTATATAGAAAACAAGGCTTTCAAATAATTAAATCGAGGAGAAAATAAGATTAAATGAATAATTTTATCTAACGGAAGCTTGCAAATGTAACGTCTTGGTGGACGAATCGTAGTTCAATAGAAATTTACAGTGTTTAGTCAGACGAAATGAAATGTCTTTCTGTGCTAAATTAACAGTTAATTGTATAAAAGCTGGTATTTTCTGTTCATTAATTTTGTTAAAACCGATGAATATTTGAATCGCGATGGAGAAGCGGTTCGGACGAAGATTTCCGGAACAAGGATTAAAAGTTTTTGCGTCTTTTATATAAAAAGTTATAAAAGTCTTCGTCTTCGGTTAAAATTAATCAATTTATCATTTCTTATTGGAATTGATATTTCATATTGTTAAGAACACGTGCATTAATCTTTGGCACGTGCAGGCAATAAACAACCAACAGTCAAAGCAAGCGCATTGAAAGTATTTTTATAATAAAATTTTATTAAAATTGGCTCCCACTTCTTAAGAAACCTCATCATAAGACTTTCATTGATATCTAAGTTCAGATTTTCATAGTGAATCTATACGGAAGATAGAGACAGCTATACTGCTGAGTAATTATAAGGGACCGACCATTTAACTTGAAGGGTTCGGGGGTTGGCTTGTTTAAAAAAAAAAAGATTTCTGGAACACAGTTTTGATGAAAAAAAATATTTGGGCAGCAAAGGTCAAGAAAAAAATATTCTTTAGACGGATTTCTGCCATATACATGTATGTAAAATAATGTTGATATTGAAAAAGACCAATTTTGTCGCGACATCTTATATCAAAAACCCTTTCAAGTTAAAAATGCTCGGTCACTAACCCTTAGTCGGTGGCTGAGAAATATCAGCTTGGGCAGGACGTAAAAATATAGCAAAATTGTAAACTACTGAGTACTCGAACATGTCAGTCTTTTTTTAATTCAAGAGTTTTCCTTGTTTGAATCTAAATATTTTTGAAGTATGTATGCGTCAATAGAAATATTTTCTCTGTATCAACAATCAAGCAAGACTCGAAATAATGCTTACCGATTAATTAATTGAAAATTATAGACAAAAGTGAGTCAGAAGTAAAACAGAAGTCTGTTGCACTTGTTTTAAATAGTTTTTCTGAGACGGTTAAGGTAGTACAGTGGTTTGTTTTGAGCATGATATTTTATTTTTAGATAATTCAAAAATATTGCTAAATAATTGTTTTAATGTTGAGAGTATGACATATACTGAAGAAAAAAGTTTAAACTTAGCATGACTGAGGATGCAACCATGTTCTGCTAATTGCGAGGAATATGCATTTGAAGTTTCAACTTCGCACTTACATTTCTTTAATAGTCCGAGATTGCTCTGACGTCCTCGGGATTTTTCTAGCAAGCTGGTGCCGTGGTACTAGCTTACTGGAAAAATGCCGAGGACGTCAGAGCAATCGCGGACTAATATTTCTTGAGATATAAAGGTTACATTGAAAGTTAACGTCGTCGCCGCTACCGCCGTCTAAGTAAAGAAAAACATATATGTCTCGCTCCGCTTCGCTGACGAGACAAAATCGGCGGAAAAACAGACGTGTAAACAAACACAAAAACACAAACAAAGAAAAAGTTCCAAAGTTAACAGAAAAAGGACTGGCAGAAAAACAAACAAGGGGTTGCACTTAGTCGTGCTAAGCATACCCCCACTCGGCCATTCAGAAAACAGGAAGTAGAAGATCGACTGACCTGGAAAGGGGAGGCACGGTACAACTCATCATGCTAAAGCTGTATACCAAATTTTAAATCAATCCCTTCCCTAGAAGCCGAGAAATCTGTTACAAAAAATTGTCTATTTTTTACCCATAAAAAGTCTAAGTCAGTTAAAAAAACAGGAAGTAGATGATGGGCTGACCTGGAAAGGGGAGGCACTGTATAACTAATCATGCTGAAGCTGTGTACCAAATTTGAAACCAATCCATCCAGTAGAAGCTGAGAAATCTGTTACGAAAAATTTCATTTTTCAAATTTTTTACCCTTAAAAGTCCAAGTCGGCTCGAAAAACAGGAAGTAGATGATGGACTGACCTGGAAAGGGGAGGCACGGTATAACTCATCATGCTGAAGCTGTGTACCAAATTTTCAACCAATCCATCCAGTAGAAGCCGAGAAATCTGTTACGAAAAATTTCACATTTCAATCTTTTTTTTCCCTAAAAAAGTCTAAGTTGGCTTGGAAAACAGGAAGTCGATGATGGACTGACCTGGAAAGGGTATGCATAGTATACCTCATCATGCTGAAGCTGTGTACCAAATTTGAAACCAATCCATCCAGTAGAAGCAGAGAAATTGAACCGGACGGACAGACGGACAGACGGACGGACGGACGGACGGACAAGGTGATTGTAATATAGCCCCCTCTCTTACGAGTGGGGGTATAACAAACAAGAGGTTTTCTTTATCTTATAGTTCTCATTCTATAAAAAAACCGTTTAATTTTAACCAAAATAGATCCAATGCTAGGTGTCGTTATACGATTTTGTATCTTAGCTGAACTCATAGATAACGCTGGTCTGACAAATGTTACATTATGTACATACAGTTAGCAAAACCAAATTATGAAAATAACAAAAGTAGACATCGACAGTAAGTTTTGAACCAAAGCCCAACGCTTAGTAAATAGGACAGGATAAATATCTGATGTAATTTTTTAAGGATTTTTTATTTGTGTTATTTTTTTCGGTGTGGGGGGTTGGAAGAGGGTGTTCTTTATTTGGGTTTTAATATTTCATGTTTTGTATAGTATTATGATACAAAATAAGCTCGAATAGATGTACCATCTGTCTCTCAATTGTTGGATCAATGGATATACATGTAATATAAATACATGTACATGCATGTAGTTTCGTTATTAAAATAAAGGTATTCGTAGCTCTTGTTACTAAATTTTGCAATGTTTTTCAACATAACACAAATATATATATTAACGTATATTTGAATTTTTTGTGTGCTGTTTCTTGATATCTTGTGCAGCAACAGTTGGTAAGCTCAAGCAAATGGAGTTTAATATTTCACTTGTGAACAATAAATATCATTGTCGTCAAACCTTTGCGACATCACATCAGGGGTTACCGCAAGGTTCTAGGACCACTCCTTTTTATAATTTATATCAATGATATAGCTGGTAATCTTGTACGTGTCGCAGACGATACGCCGTTTGGATATTCAAATAGAGATCTCAATCTTGTTAAAAGTGTTTTAGATTGCGCTCTTATTGAATATAATTGACATATGGCTGATAGCCTTCAATCCAGATAAAACTGAAATAATGATGTTTTCTAATTTCCCAGTATGTCTATCTACAATGCTTTTCCGGCGTTACATAGGGCAACACTTTATATAAAGAAACTACTATTTTCAACCTCTATAATAGTGTTAAAACCCTGTAAGGGATCATCTGACAACTTTACCCTTTTCAAACTTTCGTTGACATTTTGATTATGATGAGCTAATGATACTTTAGATTTTTTCTATCTGTTAAAGATGCTGAGTTTTAAGAAATTTTAAGTGATTTTATCCATTGTCTACTGTAACAGAATCCTTCAAAATGAGAATCGTTTGTTGGCAACATGACATACCAATATATCATTCCTGCAAAGTTTCAGTAAAATTTGTTCATTGGTTTCAGAGGAGAAGGACAACAGACTTGACAGTCTCGTTGAAGTGATAGCAAGTGTTTAAGGGGCAATAACTCCTATAATGGTCATTTGAGGACTATATTTATGGTAAAGCCTATATAGCTAGACACTGAAGCAAGTAAAAGTGTTTCTTTTTCATACAACTTACAGAATTGCAATTAAGGTTTCTCGAATATCTTATATAGTCTCTAAGATATTTACTTTAATAGGAAAATTTGCTAAATTTACCCCCCCCCCCCCAAAAAAACCCAACAAACAAGAACAAGAGGCTCCAAGGAGCCTAAATCGCTCACCTGGTGTTGATGTCAACCCTATGAAGACTTTTGTATAGCTAAATGAGCTGAATGTTTAAGCATGAAAAAGCTTTTCCCTATCTGCAATAGTTTTCATTCTATATAATCAAAAAAACACTATTATTCAACTTTTAAGGGGCTGTAACCCCTATAAGGGGTTTATCAGACAACTTCAACCCTATGGAGACTTTTGTAGAGCTAAATGAGCTGAACATTTTAGCAAGCAACAGCTTTTCTCTATCTGCAATAGTTTTCATTCTATAGGCCAAAAACACTATTTTTCGCCTTTAAGGGGCTGTAACCCCTATAAGGGGTCATCTGACAACTTAAACCCTATAGAGACTTTTGTAGAGCTAAATGAGCTGAACATTTAAGCAAGCAACAGCCTTTCTCTATCTACAATAGTTTTCATTCTGTAGGCCAAAAACATGCAAAAATGCAATTTTTCACTTTTAAGGGGCTGTAACCCCTATAAGGGATCATCTGACAACTTTGACCTTATGGAGACTTTTGTAGAGCTAAATGAGCTGAACATTTAAGCAAGCAACAGCCTTTCTCTATTTACAACAGTTTTCATTCTATAGGCCAAAAAACACTATTTTTCGCCTTTAAGGGGCTGTAACCCCTATAAGGGGTCATCTGACAACTTCGACCCTATGGAGACTTTTGTAGAGCTAAATGAGCTGAACATTTAAGCAATCGACAGCTTTTCTCTATTTACAATAGTTTCATTTAATAGGCCAAAAACACTATTTTTCACCTTGAAGGGGCTGTAACCCCTATGAGGGGTCATCTGACAACTTCGACCCTACGGAGACTTTTGTAGAGCTAAATGAGCTGAACATTTAAGTAAGCAACAGCTTTTCTCTATTTGCAATAGTTTTTATTCTATAGGCCAAAAACACAATTTTTCGCCTTTAAAGGGCTGTAACCCCTATAAGGGGTCATCTGACAACTTCGACCCTATGGAAACTTTTGTAGAGCAAAATAAGCTGAACATTTAAGCAAGCAACAGCTTTTCTCTATCTACAATAGTTTTCATTCTATAGGCCAAAAACATGCAAAAACGGTATTTTTCACTTTTAAGGGGCTGTAACCCCTATAAGGGATCATCTGACAACTTCGACCAAATGGAGACTTTTGTAGAATTGTTGATGCTGAAGCAGTAGGGTGGCATCAAATTTCATCTATCTCTTATATATTTTGGTTTACAAGCCAAAAACAGTAGTCTGACCCCCTTGGTCTATTTTTAGTAACGGTGGCCATGTTTTTTGACGGATCAAAAATTGAAACACAAGTTTGGTGCAGGACACCCTAAGGATCATTCACGCCAAGTGATGGTAATAGCTCACATGGACCTTCGGTCCAGGTGAGCTAAAAAGGGCAATAACCAACACTGTTTGATGGATCTTATTCCAAATTTCAGGGCAGGTAGATCTAAAGGTGATGATCACATGTGCAAGACTTTTGACATCTGTGAGAGTTTTTATGATTCAAAAATCTAAACAATGGTTTTGTATCATCCATGCTAAAGAACAACTCTACAAATTTTGTTTGCAATTGGTCTTAAATTGCTGGAGGAATAATTATTTGAAAAAATCTATGCTAAGTGATGGCTTCATTCAGTCAAGTGAACAAAAACATGAAAAGACATGATTTTTTTACCTATGATGGACCATTATCCCTATAAGGAGTCATCTGACAACATTGATTCAATGGAGACTTTAGTAGAGCCTTTACTTTTAAAGAGCCTGTGATACACCAGATTTATTCTTTTCAATAATCTGCCTTAAAGTTGATTTTATGCTTATATTCTACTAATAGCAATGTTGGCAATGTTTTTCATAGAAACAATACTCCAATTAAAAGTTTTGTAAAGGACACAACTGACACCTTTTGATTGCTCTTAAAATGGAGTATCTGATTCTTTAAATGCACTGATTTAAGGAGGCTAGGGGTTCTAAAATAGAGCATCTTTTTCAGTTATCTTGCAAATTTTTAGCCTATATTTCAGTTTAAAAGACATGTTACAGCATAAATGAAGTAAACAAAATTTCTTTTTATATTTTATTAAAGAAAATATTATACTTGAAAAAAAATATTAAGCTTTTTCTTCAAAAATTTCATTTTAGGGGAGATAATTGGCAGGAAAATGTGTGACTACTTTTTACAAAGAAATGTATAGAAACCTTAGTTTTCCTTAAATATCTCAAAAGGAGTAAGTAACCCCATGTTTTTATTACAGAAATCAAAATTATATCCCATTTTTGTTATTTTACACAAATTTCTATGTCGGGTTTTAAAAAATGCATTTCGAGGATTTCTCTATACAATCTAAGATTGAAACCCAATTATTTAAAAAATAAGCACCGTGACCTATTGTTTTTATTGAATATTTTCAATGCTCATATTAATGTAAATTTACTATTAAAGTTTGAAAAAGATTATATGTCAAATTTTTAGCCCCCAACTCCCTTATCAAAGTTTAAGCTTATTTATTTACCCTGGATTTGGAAACAAGTTTCATGTTTATTTAAGTAAAAATCCACATAACGATCAGGCAGGGGGTGGCACATTGATATTTCCAATTTTAGATTTTGGGGTATAGATGCATTCATTTTACCATAAAAACATACAAAATGCAGTTTTTACATTTTTATTGTAGTTGGTTGATAGATATTTTTGACGGGTAATAATGGAAAACAAAAGGCTCCCAGGAGCCTGAATCCCTCACCTTGCTTCAATGACTTAATGTAACAATATTTAACATTGCCAACAGCCCGTCATGACATGAAACAATTGGACAGCTCTATAAAGCTGAGCATTTTTGCAAGCAAATGTGTGGCACAATCTTCTATGGTACAACAATCTATCAGGTACGATCCACTATTTTTGGCATTTAAGGGGCCGTAACTCCTAAAAATGTCAGATGACAATTTTGGCCTAAAGGATTTACATTTTTATTGTAGTTGGTTGATAGATATTTTTGAAGGGTAATAATGGAAAACAAAAGGCTCCCAGGAGCCTGAATCCCTCACCTTGCTTCAATGACTTAATGTAACAATATTTAACATTGCCAACAGCCCACCATGACATGAAACAATTGGACAGCTCTATAAAGCTGAGCATTTTTGCAAGCAAATGTGTGGCACAATCTTCTATGGTACAACAATCTTTCAGGTACGATCCACTATTTTTGGCATTTAAGGGGCCGTAACTCCTAAAAATGTCAGATGACAATTTTGGCCTAAAGGACAATTTTGTAGAGTTCAATTAGCTGAACATTAAAGCAAGCAAAACCTTTTCCCAATCTTTTATGGTTCACAATCTACAAAGCCAAAACCTCTATTTTGGAGGTTTAAGGGGCCATAACCCCTATAAAGAGAGCCGGTGGTGTAGTGGTTAACGCGTCGGGCTACTAACACCAAGGTTCGTGGTTCGATCCTCGTCCGGGGTGAAAATTTCATGAACCAATTTTCCGACTCTCTCTTGACACCATTTGCGAGGATGGTCTCAAGGAACGATGCTAGTCCTTTGGAAGGGACGAAAAAAGGTTGTCCCGTGTATGTGAAGAGCAATACCCCATGCACGTTAAAGACCCCTTTGTAGAGTTCGATAAGAGTAGGCTCAATGGGGGCCGCTGCAAAGGCCACACTCGCAAACTGCTAGCTGGAGAGGGATTTACATAAGCATTAAGCTTGTTTCCCAATCCAGGATAAATAAATATGTTTAAACTAACCCCTATAAGGGGTCATCTGACAATTTTGGCCTAATGGACAATTTTGTAAAGTTCAATTAGCTGAACATTTAAGCAGGCAAAACCTTTTCCCTATCTTATATTGTTCACAATCTACAAGGCTAAAACCATTAAGCTTTTTATGGACAAATTTGCAGAGCTTAATTAGCTGAACATTTAAGCAAGCACAACCTTTTCTCTATCTACACAATCTATCAAAACCACTATTTTTGGCTTTTAAGAAACCATAACTCCAATAAGGGGTCATCTGACAATTTCGACCCAATGGACAATTTTGTAGAGCTCAATTAGCTGAACATTTAAGCAAACAAAATTGTTTCTCTATCTTCTATTGTTCACAATCTACAGTATAGAGGGTAATTTTCGCGGTGTGCAAATTTCGCTCTCGATTTCATACCAAATGACTAAGTTGTTATTTACTAATTGATCCTACTCTTATTTCTCTAATGAGCACATGGCATTGCTCTCTCTATACATTGGACAACCTTTTATCGTCCTGTCTAAAGGACTAGCATCGATGCTCTGATGAGCAGGAAGAAGAAAATAAAGGAAATAAACAACTAAATATAATGTAATATCTTAAATATAATGTAACAAATAATCAAAATAAATAATATTCTGTGATATGGCAGCGAAAAAGAATTTTCAATATTAAACATATAGAGTCAGAATAAAAATAAGATATTTTGGTCAAACACAACCAGATATAATTTAAGACTAGATTGGTAGTCTTCCATGGAAGACATATGTCTCCTGTGTTTTTAAATATTCTGTAAACAGGAAGTAGATGAATACCAGGCATAAATGGCTTTACACCATATAATACTATAGAAAAGGCTTCATGCCAAACATAAAGAGGCTGTGACATGTAGATGCCTGGTAAAATGTATTGAAATTTTGGTGACACCGTAGGACGACAACACAAGGCAACATATAGTGTCAAAGTAACCCTTTTATATCGCTTTGCAACATGTTGCAGGTGACATAATAAAGATCTTAAATCTTTCAATTCTGTTTAATGTATAAATTAAAATATATTATAACCTAGCATTTTTTTGTCTTTACAATGTTGCCATTGTAGCTAATAAAATTAGAGGAAAATAATATCACAAACATTACTGGTCATTCAAATTATTCATATTTTACAAACAATTTTCTAAAGCATTTGTTTCATTAAATGAATTAATACAATGATCTTTTAACTATTGTAATGGCTTATGTCCTTGTTTACTTAGTGTTTGAACATACAAATACCAGCTATAGGGAACAAAATGTTAAAGCAGCCTATGTTAGCCTTGGTTTGATATATTTTTCATAGAAAGCTACTATGGGGGCACCTGTTGGTATTCCTGGGAAAGGTCCTGATGATCCAGCAATGTCCAGATGAGAGTATGGCAAGGGCTTGTCAGAATCTTTACCATGCTGTAAAAAGATTTATATACTGAAAAAATTGAATACAAAAAATCAACACCTTTAAATTTCCCCTGACAATATATTCAAAGGAGTAGGGGCGAAAAGGCCCTAGTTCAGCCTAAAAATATGAAGGTTATGCAAAAGTGTCCATTTCTGGCCAGAATATAGTGTTAACTCTGCCTTAAAGAAAAATATATCCAAATATTTAAGATTTAATATTGAACTATGACGTCATAAAATGACGTCATAGTTCTAGTGATTTTAGCAAAATAGACAAAAATTGAGAAATTTTGGTCGTTTTTAAGGTATGTTTTGAACCAGGAAACATTGTCCGCACATGAGAAACAAGTTTATACTTTTAGAGAAGGTTTATAGAAGCCATATTAACAATCTGTAAAATATCTAGTTGTTTCTTGTGTGCGGAGATACTTTTCTAGTCCAAAATTGTATTTTTAAAATACTGAAAATCAATGTGTATTGGCGATATTCTGAATAAAGGTCAGTTTCATTTCATGTTTCCTGCCAAAACAATCATTTATAACTTCAAAAATATATTTAGTTTCTGTTTTTGGACATCTTATAAATGTTTTATCAGTATCTGACAACAGTATTCAAAGGTTGAGATTTGGGTAAAATTTTAGGCCAAAACAGGCCTTATTGTCCCTACTCCTTTGTAAAGTCATCTATAACTCCAAAAAGTAATGCCAGACCTTTCCCATTTTTTTTTTAATGACAGTGACATTGTCTGTATAGAAGATTTATTTTATTTATCAAACTATTGACCTCATAGATAATAGTTTTATCTTTCCACTATTTTTTTCATAAACTAATGGTGGAAAATGTCTCCTTATAATAAAAACTTTTCCTCTAGGTTAATAGCTTAAGATATTTTAATAGAACAGAATTGCCACTGTGAAGTTTGCTTTTTTAAAATGAAATTATAGAGTTTCACGCCTGATTATTGTAAGACAATTAACTACAAATGTATTTGACTGCATCAAAGTATTTTAACAATAACTTAGGGCTATTCCTTGGGAAGGAACGGGGTTGGAAGATATCCAAACACCCATATACAATGTAATTTTATATTTTAACAGCTTAGTATGCATTAATGTCAATAAAACCCATCATCCATGAAAAGTGATAATTTGCCTCAATATCCTCCCAAACCTTTTTCCTGGAAAAGCCCTAAACCATTTAATGAAAAGACATGCATTAAAATGAAATGAACCTTTTCTAGTCCTGATGCTTTGATAAGGAAGGCTGCTGGTCCCTGATGTCCACGAGCTGTCATTGTAGAGGGGGCATTATTACACTGTAAAACATCTTCATACTCAGACTTTCCAGTGTGGAACTCATAATCCTGAAAATATTTGGTAAGTGATAGGACCAACATTCTAAAGCTGCACATGTTATGTTTAAAGAATTAATATCAAAACTTTAAAACAAATCTTATAACTCTATTTACTTTCTCACTGAATAAAAGTGAACAAAATTTTATTGTTAATTCAATTGATAATTAAGTTTATAATTATATTCCTGTAGATAATGCATACTTTACAACAAAGTTTTTTTCTTCAAAATCAAAGTTCTATATTGAATGTTTAACAATGAAAGCTTATCTCTCTGATTAGTTATACATTCAATAGGAAATACAAATGACAACAAAGTTCCAGACAATAAATTTTGCTACGCCTGATGCACCTTTCGTCTATTCAAGACTCATCAGAGGCGCTCTACCAAAAATATTGAAAATGTCAAACACTGTATGAATATGAAAAGCATAGAACAGTATAACCAAAAATACCAAACTGGGGAACCAAATTATTACTAAGATATTCAACCTATGTCTGGGGAAGGAAGAACCTTAGGGTTTAGACAATTTTGAAATTTAGACGGATAATTTAAAGCTTTGATGTATTCTCCAACTCAAAAGTGTTGGTGCCAGAAAGGGCTAACCTCGGGGAATTTAAACTCCACCAGCAGTGCTAACCTTCACGTGTGTTCGAAATACAAATGACAACAAAGTTCCAGACAATAAATTTTGCTACGCCTGACGCCTGTTTTGTCTATTCAAGACTCATCAGAGGCGCTCAGAAGTTGGTCAAGTTAAGCAGAAGTTGGTCAGTTCCTTTTTAACTTTTGGGAAAGGTTACAGATCAATTGCTGTAAGATTTTCCATATGACTTACATCACGTCTAATTGTAGATATTTCAAATGGATCACCAATCCTGTCACCAGCTTCCTGCATAGTTTGAGCTGTCTTTAGATTTCTTGCTGGACCATTATCCATTATGATCTAAAAGAAAAAATCTGTCAAATTAAAAAATAACTGACTTTGAAATCATATCTCATGATATGGAAACTCATGGTGATGCTGCACACCAAATTGAAGAGCTAAGCATAAGACTAAGAAGCTTATGATAAAACCATAACAAAAATATTTTCCTGTCTGCTTGCTGCTCTGCGTTTATCAGAAATCTGAACACAGTAGATAGAAAACAATGAATTCTGTCAGCAAGCTCACAAAAGGATACCCTAGCTTCACACTGAATTCTATATTGCAAAACAAAACCCCTTAATCTCATTATTACCCCTCATAAATAGCCGATCTTAAAAAATCTCCATATTACGTTCTTCCTTCATGTAACATTTCATCAAAATCCATTGAGTGTTTTAGGATGAGTTGTGTTTGTGATATATAAGGACAAAGGGGTGTCCTATATTCCTATAAGAAGGTAAATGTTATTTAGTATTCTGTAAATAGAAAGTAGAAAAGTGAGAAAAATTAGAATGCTATTCACCTTACAGTACCAAAGGCTACAAATGTCATTCATTTATTAAGTGCCAATAGTGGACTTACACTAACTTGCAGAAAACTCTGTTTTCTTATTCCATGTATTCTATTCAACAGCATTTCAAAATTCCATAGAAATTAAAGAGTTCCTATCTTTTCTATTATAGAATTTCCAAATGCCAAATAGGAAAATGATGATTCATATTAAAATTACAGCTTAAATTCACATAATGCTTTCAACTTAGTCTTTGATGTCATTCTATAATGATCATTGCATGTATTGCTCAAATTTCATAAGAATCAGACCACTTGTAACAATTCTACAGTAATTTGAATGAGTAACAATAGCCATGTTCATACATATGAATCTCCAGCCTGGACATCTCTCGACTTTTTTACCCATTTCCCATACTCCCTTCAAGACTGGACCAAATTTTCATTTATAAGCATTTTCATTGTTCAGTTAGAAAACATTTCCAGTGTTTTAGAGATTTGTCAACTAGTCAGATGTTAATTTCACATGTAAAGGTGTTAATTGTATAAGTTTATTGTCATAATATTGACCTGATGATAACATAAACAGCTGGACATTAATCAGTGCATGCTAGTTCCCTAAATTGACATTGAAATGCAATTTAAAAGAAGGTTGAAAATCTTCCACTTTTTTGTCATATCTCCAGCTAAAAAATGAAAATCTCCAGCTTTGTCATGATGCAAGTTTCAGTTGATATTTCTCTATTTTAATGAATTTCTTTTAAAATTTTGGAATGTTATTGTACATGTATAAGAACAAAATATAGTGTTTTCTGCAAGTTAATAATTTGCAAGGGAAACAGTCTGTCACAAGAAAAATGTAAATCTTATCCATTTTGATAAATGTTCTGTAATTTAAAAGGTATTTGACAAAAAAATTAACAAAATCTAAATCTTGCATTGAGTAAAACTTATTTCACAAAAAATCCAGTAATATAAGCTAATCATAATTAAGGTCCATAGGTGGGTCACCTTGAAATTTCCCAGAAAATACATTTTGACAGAATATCTTTTATGGATATTAAGTAAGTATTTTGCATGGTTTTCATTTAGACAGGCTCTAAATTCACTTCACTGATTAATCCCCTTCTGTTTCATAGAATTTTAATTGAAACAATTTACAGTTTTATTAAATCTTTCCTGTTTGTATGAGCCTCTAAATAGATCTAGACAATCAGAGAGCCATACATTTGCCCAACAGTCATCAACCAAAGACTGCAGGAAATGGTCATTCTTTCCTAACACCACAAGAGACTGGAACAGGCTACAACGGGATATTGCCAAGGCCAAGTTACTTGAGATCTTAAGATCTCAAGTGACAATCATGAAGTAGAACACCTGTTTTTATCCTGTTTTAACCTGTTTTTAATATGTGCAGCCTGCCAGTTTATTCAACAAGATGAATGTGGGCAGTATACGGGAGATGGAGAAGAGTTTACCAGTCAAAACTGATGAAACTCCACATCTACAGGGAATGTTTAATGTCAGAACAAATGATTTTAATAAAAATGTAAATCAAATTGCAAATACTTACAGAATAGTTTGGTCCCATGGCTCTAATGGAATGACCTGTCAGCGTTGCTATGGTAAATATTTCTGGGTTCACAGCTGATAGAGCCTAAATATTGGGAACAGAAATGAAGAAATTTAATGTTTTAAAAATCTGTCAAATAGAAGATAATGAGATGTGGAATAAGTGTACGCGACACAACCTACAATATAAACGTAAATTTAAAACATCCACAATGGAAAACAGCCAGCAGCCTTCAATGTGACCAGTGGTCACATTGCTCACTGTTTTCAATTGGCCCCTGGATTGAAATAAATTATATATGATTCAAGCCCAATCCTAAAGTGCAATGAAAGACCCTCTTCTTGACAAAAAACAATTAACATAAATTCGACTAAATACAAGCATAAGCTTTGATAAAGATTCCTGGCTTAAGACAGGCACATTACAAATGTGGCGGGGTTAAACTATTTTTTTGGCGCCAACCTTCCCCCTATTGATAATCAATAACAAAGCACAAACTAACATACAGTAAAAATCAAATCGATAGAAGTTCAATTCAATAAGAGAGTATCTGAGACAAAAGGACAACAATTAATTAACAGGATGTAGAGATACTCTCTAGAGAACACTCGAAGTTACTGACAGCTAGCTCAGAAAAGCATCCATCGACTGATGTAAAAAAAATCAAGTATGTCGATTTTAAATCCGACACAACATGTCAAACAATTATGATTTGATGATGCATCATCACACAAAACCAACACACTTGACCGCTGTAATGCTAAAAAATGACGTAAGTATAAAAAAGTATAAAAGGCAATTAACATTTAAAGTAAGTATCAAATTATCAATATTTTTACCAAAGAAGACTAAATTCAAAGATTTTACTAAAATTTCCATTTTATAACCTTTATTCAATAAAGTTTTTAGCCAATTTTTCATTCCCAAAGGACTGTTTTTGAATTTATTTGCTTTAAAAACAACATTACTGTAGAAATCGGGATGGGATATTCCCTTTACAATCAAAATTCAACGTGTACAGTTAAATTTTCCAATAAGGTAAAGATATTTGTGATAAAACTTTGTAAACGACTTCACTAATTTGTGGTAACGATATCCTTGTTTTAGTAATTTTTTTGTAATACACCGGTTTTTATCATTAAAATCAGACACACCACTGCAGATCCGAGCATATCTTACCAACTGTGAAATATATACTTCGTAAGACGGAGCAAGTGGTACATCTCCCTCTAGAAAAGGGAAATGAACAATAGGAAATGAAAAGTAATCCCGTTTATCATATATTTTAGTGTGTAATTTTCCATTGATAATACTTAAATCTAAAATGTCAAAAATGGCAGAATTTCATTAAACAGGAAGTAGGTGAGCAACAGACCTGACATTAATTCCCACATTATGGGACCCCAGCATGATGCTGTATACCAAATATCAAGTGGTTGTGATAAGTAGTTGCTGAGAAAACTGTAACAAAAATTTCTTCCCCGCCCACACGCCTGCCTGCTGCCTGCCAAACATTCACCATTTTATTACCCAGATTTTTCACTCAGTGAAATCAAGCCAAAAATAAAAAATGTTCATGAAACTATATGCTCCACTAGAGAAACACAGCTTCATTATTTAGAACACTCTAAAAATTCTAAGAAGAACAAAATGTTTGTTGGTATGGCTTCAGTAGAAAATTGAGTTCATAAAAGTACTTTTATTACTGAAAAAAACCCAAACAACTCAATATTTTCACCACAATAGAGTGTTTTTAATTTGTTTGAAAGCACTTGTGAATTTTCCCTAAAACTAAACAAATCTTTTCTTTTTTTTCTTATCTTACAAGAATGGAATTCCAGGGTCGCCCGCTGGTGAAGCAAAAATTATCAAACACGACTGATTTTTTAACTTGACCAAGGTATTAGTAATATAAACATTTAGTATAAATTTCATGAAAATCCGTCAACATCTGTAGGGATGAGAGCGCTTACAAGGTCTGTTTTGCAAAAAAAACAGAGTCATATTTATGGTCAAAGTCCGCAAACTCCAACAAAAATTATCGAAAAATGCTGATTGTCGAACTTGACTATGGTATTAGTGATATAAACATTTAGTATAAATTTCATGAAAATCCTTCAACATCTGGAAGTTGTCCAAGGTATAAGTGCTATAAACATTTGGTATAAATTTCATGAATATTCGTCAACATCTGAAGGGATGAGAGCACTTACAAGGTCTATTTTGCCAAAAAAAAACCATAGTCTTTTTTATGGTCAAAGTCCCCAAACACCTACAAAAAGTATCCAACACGGCTGATTGTCAAACTTGACAAAGGTATTAGTGAACTAAACATTTGGTATAAATTTCATGAAAATCCGTCAACATCTGTAGGGAGGAGAGCGCTTACAATGTCTGTTTTAACAAAAAATACAGAGACGTTTTTATGGTCAAAGTCCCCAAACTCCTACAAAAATTATCAAAAAATGCTGATTGTCGAACTTGACCAAGGTATTAGTAATATAAACATTTTTTATAAATTTCATGAAAATCCATCAACATCTGTAGGGATGAGAGTGCTTACAAGGTCTGTTATGCGAAAAAAACAGAGTCTTATTTATGGTCAAAGTCCCATAACTCCTACAAAAATTATTGCAAAATGCTGATTTTTTAACTTGACCAAGGTATTAGTGATATGAACATTTGGTATAAATTTCATGAAATTCTGACAAAATTTGTAGCCTTAAGAGTGCTTTATACAAAAAGTGTGACCAACGGACGGAAGGACGTTGCGCGGGGGCCAAAAAATAATACATGTACCAATTAAAATTACGTTGCGCAGGGGCAAAAAAATAATACATGTACCAATTAAATAAACAGGAAGTGGTTGACCTATGAACATAAAATCGCTATACACCATATGGGACTATATAAGATAAAGCTGTATACAAAATATCAGACCTCTATCTCATGTAGTTGCTTGGGGAACTTTGACGGAAATTTTGCATTTTTGTCCATTATGTGTAAAAACCTAAGTACTCGGTAAACAGGAAGGACCTATGAACATAAAATCGCTATACACCATATGGGACTATAGGATAAAGCTGTATACAAAATATCAGACCTCTATCTCATGTAGTTGCTTGGGAAACTTTGACGGAAATTTTGCCTTTATGTCCATTATGTGTAAAAACCTAAGTATTCGGTAAACAGGAAGTAGACTACCTAGGAACCTAAAATCGGTATACACCATATGGCACTATAGGATAAAGCTGTATACAAAATATCAGACCTCTATCTCACGTAGTTGCTTGGGAAACTTTGACGGAAATTTTGCCTTTATGTCCATTATGTGTAAAAACCTAAGTATTCGGTAAACAGGAAGTAGACTACCTAGGAGCCTAAAATCGGTATACACCATATGGCACTATAGGATAAAGCTGTATACTAAATATCAAACCTTTATCTCATGTAGTTGCTTGGGAAACTTTGACGAAAATTTTGCATTTATGTCCATTATGTGTATAAACCTAAGTATTCGGTAAACAGGAAATAGACTACTTAGGAGCATAAAATCGGTATACACCATATGGCACTATAGGATAAAGCTGTATACAAAATATCAGACCTCTATCTCATGTAGTTACTTAGAAAACTGTGACAGAAGTTTTGTTACGGACGGACGGACGGACGAACGAACGGACGGACGGACGGACGGACGAACGGACGGACAAGGGTAAAACAGTATACCCCCCTCTTCTTCGAAGCGGGGGTATAATTAATGCAAAATGTTTTCCTCTCAGTCATTTCCTGCAACCTGAAGTTGGAGGCCACGAGTTAAGAATTCTGAGTAACTCTTTGAAGGCTATAAATCCATCAGGCAAAATTTAGGGGGACCAACAACCACTACACCCACCTTTTCTTTCATATGACACAGGACATCAGCCATGACCATTCTACCTTCTGCATCGGTGTTACCTACACGGACACGTACTCCAGCCCTTGATGTAATGATCTCATCAGCTACATAACAGTCTAAAAAATCAAAATTACAATGAAGTTTAAGGCTGCAATGTTTACTGAAATTACACCTAACAACTAATTTTTTATGAGATTTTGCAAGAAGATCAAGGAGAAAGCTTGGGCTAATATAGGGAGAGGACTTCTATAATGTTGTCATAACGTATCTTTGTTATTTGAGCAAATAAATATGAGGGGGCAGACAGGGCGGACAGGGATACCAGGGTTGAGGGGACGGGGATCGGGTGTAGAAGGGGCGGGAAGCAGGGGTAGAGGGGGCGGGGAGCAGGGGTGGAAGGGGCTGGGAGGTGGACAGGAGGGATGGGGGTACCGGGATTGATGTGGCGGGGAGCAGGGGTGGAGGGACGGGAGCGAGGGAAGAGGACCCCCCCCAAATATGTTTAACGTAAAGTTATCTAAATTCACCACTTCCTCATTTTGGTAGATTGAAATGATGTCAGCATGACTTTAATTTATAACAATATATTGAACGTAAAGTTAAAAATTAAGTTATCGTAATTCACCACTTCCTCATTTTGGGTAGATTGAAATGAGGTCAGCATGATTTATACTCATAATAAAATGACCTAAGAATAAAAAGTGTGAAAGGTGCATTCAAATCAAGAAGTAAAGGAAATCAAATCAAGTGAAAATGGGAAACAAATGTCTTCACACCGGTAGAAGATAGAAGTCCAACGAGTCAGAAAATGGCTTAGGACATAGTTAATCATATAAATTAACTGCCCTGCACAATCTGAAATCATTCCCATGTTCAGATTCTGGATAAGCTTCACAAAATTTTGTATGAGGATACAAGTAAAACTTAATGCTTCTTAAACCCATTCCTAACAAATCATAGTAGGGGCATATTAAAGTTGTAACCTGGAAACATGTAAACTCAAGAAAAAAATCTAAACAAAATTCTTTTCTCATTGAAAACATTAAATCTCAAAAAATTTTTGATCAGTTAAAATTAAAAAGGCACTCACCTTGACCAACACTGTTTCTAACCATTGCCATAGCTCCTACAACTTTCAATCCTTTGGGTTTCAACATTGACAAAATCTGAAAATGAAAGCAGAAATCCAAAGGCTTTTAATAATTAAATTTTGAATATAAATTACATCAAAATTATTTTTTTCCATTACTTTTTAATACAGTGAAAGAACTTATTCTCATGAAAAAAGTACTTTTGCAACAATGTTTCATTGTCTTTTAATATGGAGTTGTGTTAATAAAAATCTGAAATTTCAAATGGTGGGAAAACTCAATTAAAAGTATACCTGTCAAACTACTTGCTATGAATAGGGGGGTGTGTGTATATACTTCACCTTAAAGAGACCAGCTACTGCAGCAGCTCCACATTTATCTCTATGCATCCCTGCCATCACACCACCAGCCTTTATATCTGCTCCTCCAGTATCATAAGTAATTCCCTAGAAAATTTTCATTAATCATACCAACTGCATTAATTATAAAATTTGCATAAAACATATTTACTTTGCATAGATCATATTTACATTTACTTCTGATAAAATGTACAAAGAATAAGTCATGATTATTGTTAAATTTGTGTTGAACTGTGAAAATTTAAACAAAAGGTACTGTAACTGAGCCCACAAAATGAGACCCCTTACTAAATTCATACTGAACTCAATACTGCCAAAAAATATCCAATCATCTCCACAGAATGTTATCTGATAACAAACTCAACATATATTTATTGATATAGTACATTTTTTTCATGCAATGTGTTGTAAACATAATGATTGATAAGTGTACAAAATGTTTATGAAGATCTGCTTAAAGTTTTCAAGTAACCAGTTTAAACACAAACTTTAAGGTAAACCTGAAATGTACAAACAAAAAAACTTAAAACTATATGTCCTGGAACTTTTGTTTGCAGAGAATAATCAAAATGTATACCTTTCCAACAATGAAGAGAGTAGAATCAATTTGACCTTCACCTTCATATTCTAAAAATATAAGTCTTCCTTTGTGTCTGTCTACATCTAAAAGTAAAGACAAAGTCAATAAATTCACACATGAAAATTAACAAAATTTAAAATTCATGTGTCATACAATCATAGACGTCCCTCTCATCGACATTGTTGAGATCAATAAAGTTATACAAAAGATGAACAAAAATTTTCATGAAGATTTGAAATATAAAGAAGGAATGTGTCCATGGGTCTAGATGTTGCCTAGGACATACAGTTTGTCATACTGAAACAACCTACCAAATTTCAAGTCTTATGTTCAGTTTCTGAGAAAAGCTTGAAGGAAATTTTCAATATCAGCCTAGTCCCCAAGTATGAGATTGACAGGTCTAAAAGACATTTAGGATGTACAGTTTGTTATACTTAACCAATCTACTGAATTTCAGATAATTCTCATGCAGGGTTTCTGAAAAAGCTTGACAGAATATTTTAA
This sequence comes from Arcuatula senhousia, assembly GCA_963971305.1. Classification (NCBI taxonomy): domain Eukaryota; kingdom Metazoa; phylum Mollusca; class Bivalvia; order Mytilida; family Mytilidae; genus Arcuatula; species Arcuatula senhousia. The sequence continues at coordinate 53,709,159 of OZ020305.1, forward strand.
ATAAATTTCATATTGGCCCAGTCCCGAATAGGAAGTAGAAATCAGACAGATATCAAAGTGGCTTAGGATGTAAAGTTTGTCATACTGAACCACCTTACTAAACTTCAATTCATTCCCATATAAGTTTCTTGTGAAAAGCTTGAAGGAAATTCATACAGATGTATCATACCTATGGATGGACGGACATTAGTAAAACTTTATGCCCCTAACATGTCGTTGGGGTCATCACAGAGGCATAAAACTACTTTTAAAATCACAGTTTAAGCTTATGGCAAATTGAATACTAAACAGCAATAAAATAAATTTTGAGTTTATGTTAAGGTATAACAGTTTTTATCATTGGGTGACTTACGATTTGCACATCTATTTACAGCAGCAAGGAGGGGATAACTCTTCTTGAAGACTTCTGGATCTGAAATCACTTCAATCTGAAATTAACCCAATCATTTAAATGTACTGCATTAAGAAATCAAAGATACTAAACATAGTGATATGGTCAGATTAATTTCACTTATCTATTCAGAAAAGCATTTTTGATAAGGCCATGTTAAAATAATTCCTAGATTCTCATCCACATTTCTTGAAAATATGGGGCGGGTTGGTGAATTTTATTAACTTTTTATACCTTTTGATAATATTACCCCTTAATATTTTTAATTTGGCCATATATGAATAAATTTCTTTTCAGAACTCTGCACCTAAAATGGATTTGTTTAGTTCAAATCATTGATATCAAAATCAACAATTTAAATCCAGAGAAATCCAAAATGAAAGGAACATAAATCATAGCATATGACAGACCTAGAAACCCTATCACAATGTCATGAATCAAAGTCGACAGACACACATACACAAAAGCAAAAAACTCTAAATTCCAGTTTTGGAACAATGTGTGGGTCTGTCTGTAAATTTGTTGGGCAATTTTCTCAGGTGTGACTAAAAAATGCATCTTTTAGTTTTACCATTTTATTTTACAAACATCCCTTTACCATTTTTTAGTTTGTGAAGTAAATTCTGTCATGACAGTGAATAACTTTATTTTTGTCAGTTTGTTATCCCACAAATGAAACCACAGTATACATTTCATTTACTGTAAAAGAGAATTAATACAACTTCTGAAACTCTAACATTTGGTCAATACATGTATTCAATTTCTTTGGTTGCTAATTACATGTAGGAATTTTTAACATAAAGTCACTTTCATTAAAACACTGCTACAGGATCTGATCAGGTTATTCGTTCCATGCACAAACTACACTAGATTAGCAGGCAGAAGTTCTGATGTATAGGTTTGATGATTGTCACACCTTTACCTCTATTGCTTCTAAATACATAGACAAACAGGTTATATAAAAGCAAATTATTTTTTTTTTTACATTTTCATCAGTATTAATATTAAATTTAATGTTACAAGTATTAAAACTTGAAAACTGTTATCAGCAATTAAGCTCACAAATATATACCCCTTTCTAATAAATGCCCATATCATGCCCTGTATTTAACATGTTTAAATGACACAAGAAGATATTTCAAAATAAACTGACAATACAAATATACAGAGGACACCTTAAAATTTAATTACCAATACTGAAATAGTCATAAAGTGATATGTTAATTTTTAATAGAAAGTACAATGACTTATTTAATTATCAACTGTGTTGACTAATTTCAACACCAATGTGACACTTTTTAAGCATCCTTAAGTATTTTCGTATCGATCCAGCCAAAAACAGGAAGTAGGTGTCCGACAGGTCTAAAATTCGCTTAGGACGTATAGTTTGTCATACTGAACCATCCTACCAAGTTTCAAGTCACCCATTTACGGTTTCTGAGAAAAGCTTGATGGAAATTGGTACGTCCGTACGTACAGACGGACGGACATGAGTAAAACTTAATGCCCCCCCCCCCCGACATGTTGTTGCCAGGGCATAAAAAACTCTAAATTCCAGTTTTGGAACAGTTTGTGGGTCTGTCTGTAAATTTGTTGGGCAATTTTCTCAGATGTGACTAAAAAGGCATCTTCTAATTTTACCATATATTTTACAACCATCCCTTTATCATTTAAGAGTTTGTAAAGTATATTCCGTAAATGTGACTAAAAAGAATGGTGTTGAAAAATATGTCTTGATAACTTCAATCCAACCCACTTCAAAGACCTCCCTCTTTTAGAAAGCATATGAATTTGTCAGGTTTTCAAGGTACAATGTAAAAAAAATTATGATTCAATAAGTCCAACAGGTCACAGAACCACTAACTAATTAAAATTTCATTACATTGTCATGTATGTTTCTGAGACAAAGTCGAAAATTTTTTAAATAAATTTTCATATCAGTCCATTCTTAAATAAGAAGTAGAAGTCTGACAGATCTTAAAATTGCTTAATGCTTACAGTTTCACTGTTTGTCATACTGAACCATCCTAACAGACATTATCTAACACATGAGTAGCAATAATACTTTATGTAGGTGTTCTTGAGTGTTTCCTGGACTTATTCTAACACATGATGAACAATAATACTTTATGTAGGTGTTTTTGAATGTTTCCTGGACGTATTCTAACACATGATGAGCAAAAATACCTTTATGTAGGTGTCCTTGAGTGTTTCCTGGACATATTCTAACACATGAGGGGCAATAATACCTTTATGTTGGTGTCCTTGAGTGTTTCCTGGACATAATCCAGTACACGAGGGGCAGCCATTCTTTCTGGATCAGATCCTCCAATATCCCTGGTCACTATCCTATAAAACAAGAGGCATGTGAGTAACTTCCCTCTTATAGACAAGAAAAGATTTCAGGAACTCAGCTAACCTTTTTTTTCTGTTAAAGGTGATATTGTGTCAATAAAAAGGAAGCAAAATTTCTATTTTGTTCTAGGTAAACCATATAGCTGGTTATTTTTGCTTATTTTTGTAGCGCATGTGAAAATCATGAAAATATCTACTAGTAATTGTGGGGTTTTTATTTTCAATTTTTATTGTGGTTAATTATTTTCCAACCTGCTGCCCGCCATTCACCATTTTATAACCTGTATTTTTCACTCTGTGAAATCTGGCAAAAACCTAAAAAAAAAAAAATGAAATGGCCAGAGAACTCATACCTGGTAATACCACTTGGATATTGTTGATCTGAATGGGAGAAAAGGTTGTAACAACATAGTTATTACCTTCCATTTTCTAAAGCTGTAGTTACTGGGATTGATTTGGTTACTTTGGCTTCATCATTGCACCATATACCAAGTACTTCAGCTTTCAATCTCTTCTCTGGTACATCTTCCCTGATTTCTAAAGGCTGGAAAAAAATTGTATAGAATTAAGATAATGAGGTGTGAAATAAATGTATGGGACACAACCTTCCATACATGTTAATCAGCATCAGATTGAAAATCCACAACAGAAGTCTTAATTTTTCCAATTTTGTCAAATTGCGCTAAAATAAATTATACATTAAGATTTAAAGAAGGGATTGTTTTCAATGGCACAGAATACTATGATTCCTAAAGAATATTGCTGAACTTCGGCAGATAATTAAGAAAAGACTTTAATACATGCAGTTTTCATATTGAACAAACACTTATAGAACCATGGTACATTTTATGTATTAAAACCAGTTATCTAAACTGTTAAAAAAAGAAAAAGGATTCATGGTTTAATAATGTGACAAATAGTAAATGTATTTTAAGGATGCTTGCTGGTCTTGTTTTGGTATTTATGTCATTTTTTCGGAATCCTCTGGATTTTACCATCAAAATAGGGTTAAATATTTTGCCCACTAATGCCCAATTTTGTTGTTATCAATGTCTTTAATAAGTCATAAAGAGATTATACACAAAATTTTATCAAATCCTATTTATTCTGTCATGGGTTTTAACAGCTAAATAGTGCTAATGCTTAACCTATGAATAAGTCAGAAACAATACTTTAACATCAATTATGTTGAAACAAGGTCACAAACCTATCAAAATTTGTCATGGGTTTTCACAGCTAAATAGTGCTAATGCTTAATTTATGAAAAAGTCAGAAAAAATATTTTAACGTCAATTATCTTGAAACAAAGTCACGAACCTATCAAAATTTGTTTGCTTATTTTATACCTTTTACTATTATCTTTTCATTAAAGGCAACAAAGGAGTATGTTCACAAATGCCTATTATTGGCCTATTATTGGCCCTGTAATTGGGCTGATTTTTCATGTTCAAGAAATCTAAATGGATGCTTTGTAAATGACTCACAGAATACCTTACAGTTTTCTAGTGATAAAAGTGTGCGGTTTCTTTCAGATACACCTTAAACATGTTAAATATGGGAATAATGGGGAAAATCTCCATTTTTGTTGATTTTTTACATCCTTTCACCACTATTGTGCTAAAATCAAAAGTGGTTCCAGTCTTTTACCAATAAAACAAATATAATTTATGAAGCAGAAATAGTTGTTTGATAATAAGTAATTTTATATTTTGACCCCTTTTTCCATTTATTTACTGTGTAGGCGAAGAATAGTTTGGAAAGTTTGTAAGAAGAAGAAACTTTACCACATATAATGCATGTAGGGCACCAAGAGTAGCCACAGGTCCAGCATAACCGACAAAGTTATCATCCACAGGTCTAACAAACAGTGGCTTCTTACAACCAGATTTCAAGGCTCTGCAAAGAAATAAGCACTTTTAAGGGCAAATGTTGTTTTAATATGAATCAGGCAACATATTCAGTATCTGTTTTTTTTCATATTGTATTTTTAAACTTTTTTGTTTTGTCTAAAGTGTCTCTGATAAGACAAATCAACAGGCTCCCATGAGCCTGAAAAGCTCCACTTTAACATTGCTAATATAATTCATTGAAAATTGTTAAAGTCACTCAACTGGAAAATTTAGCTCAAGATCAATAGAAGAATATGCAACAGTGCTAAGCTACTACTGGGGGATTAGCATACCAAGTTTCATCAACCAAGGACTTATAGTTATTAAAAGGTGCAGGTGGTCATTTAACTTTTAAATTATTACATTTCACCATTCCATGTCCTGAATGTGTTACCTTTGAATTCCTTTTACAGCAGCATCAGCAAATCTTCTTACATCATCATAGTCTCTGTTCAATGGTCCAGTAGGAGAAAATATCTGAAAATAAAATTTTCAAACACAATACAAATTACGTTGTGCTAGTTATGACCCAAGAGGTTGTTTCAAGTGGGTCAATTGAACAAAAAATGCGGGAGTGGCGCAATGGCGCACTCTAGATTGAACACTGAGGTCTTTGTCTTAAGACAACAACAAAAAATCTTGCAAAGGAACATACAGAAAAGTTTTGACCAAAAACCAAGTTTTTAAACTTGTTGAGTAATAATAACAAATTATACTTGAATGTAACAGTAGAGTGAACATTATGGCCAGAAACATTTAAGTTAGATGCATAGCAGAGAATGTAAAAATGGTAATTTCAGGAATTTGTAATAAAATATCTACCAGTCTTTTTGATGGAACAGCATCTGTGTTGATAAAAATTACATCTTTATTATAAACCTCATCAATCTGAAAAAGAAATAAAATGCACTATCATTCATATCCACATTATTTGTGTCTTTATCATACTTGTGTAAATATTAAACTCAAATGAAAAATGAAAAATATGAATTTTAAGATTCATTTGGAGTTATTTTCAATGTTTGCAGCAAAAAGATACTCTGAGAAAATATTAATATTCGTAGACAGTCAAAAATCTAAAACAAATAATTTCTTTTTTCATTGCTAAAACATGATGAAGAATTTGTTCAAACCATCATTTCATGAAATCACAATATGGAATGTATTCCAAAATCAAAATACATGAAAATTGATACTTATGTACATGTAGTAAAGTACTTTCACAGTATCATTAATATTTTGCATTTGTTATATAACACAAAATTTTGACAAAAAACTGCTGAATTTATAATGTTATAGAACCTGCCATAACTGAATAACTTTAGGTCTGAAAATTCATTCATTAAAGACGGGTCTTCAGAATAGACAGGGCTCATTTTAACATTAAAAACAAGAGGCTCCCAGGAGCCTGAATCGCTCACCTGGTCTTGATGTCAACCCTATGAAGAACTTTGTAGAGCTAAATGAGCTGAACATTTAAGCAAGCAACAGCTTTTCCCTATCTGCAATAGTTTTCATTCTATAGGCCAAAAACACTATTTTTCGCCTTTAAGGGGCTGTAACCTCTGTAAAGGGTCATCTGACAACTTCGACCATATGACGACTTTTGTAGAGCTAATTGAGCTGAACATTTAAGCAGGCAACAGCTTTTCTCTATCTGCAATAGTTTTCATTTTATGGGCCAAAAACACTATTTTTCGCCTTAAAGGGCTGTAACCCCTATAAGGGGTCATCTGACCACTTTGACCCTACGATAAATTTTGTAAAGCTAAATGAGCTGAACATTTAAGCAAGCAACAGCTTTTTTCTATCTGCCATACTTTTCATTCTATAGGGCAAAAACATGAAAAAAGGCTATTTTTGACCTTTAAAGGGCCATTACCCCTATTAGGGTTTCTCTGACAACTTCGACCCAATGGAGACTTTTGTAGACCTTTGATTCTGAAGAGCCTAATTATAAGATCCTTTGGATTTTTTCTATCTGTTATGGTTGCTGAGTTATAAGCCATTTTAGGTGGTTTTACCCTATGTTCTATTTTAAGTAACAGCAGTCATGTTTTTTTACAAATCATTTCAAAATGAGGATCGTTTGTTGCCAACATGTCATCTACCATTCCTGCAAAGTTTCAGTTAAATTGGTTTAGTGGTTTCAGAGGAGAAGATTTTTGAAATTGTTAACGGACGACAGACGACGGACAAAAACAGACAACGGACGACAGACGACGCATAGTGATGGCATAAGCTCACATGGCCTTTGGCCAGGTGAGCTAAAAATAACTGTGAAAATGTTTACCAACCTCCCCATATTTTTCTATGACCACTTTCAGAGGTTCTAAATCTCCAACAAGTTTTGATGGAGAATCTGTTACTATGACAACAGCATCAAACTGTGGGTCTGTAACCTTTACACAAGGTATTAGCTTAGGAAGCCTGAAAATAAAGATAATAAGCAATAAATTAATTCTCAAAAAATTTGTAATTGTCAGTATGAAATGATTTTTAGCATAGTTCCGTAGTTACTGACCTGACCACCTGCATGAATGGGCTTCCATTTTCTCTCATTAAATAATAAACAGGATAAAAGGACAAGGTACGTTAAGGCCCATATTTGGCCCCCATGAAACTGAAAATTGGAAAACTAGTCTTGCGAAAAGTTATCTCACGATTTATTAGGTTGAATGCATGAAGAAGCTTGTACAATAACATTTTTAAGCATGAGCTATATTATTTCTTTAAAATTCTAAGTCAAAATGGGGTGAATACGAATGATTTTTGTTAAATTAGCTTAAAATTGCCATATTTTGGGTAATATTTTTCATTTTTAGATGCCAGCGACTACTTAGACCACAGTTATTGTTCATGAATCTGTAATTTCACTTTAAAATGATTATAAATCAGTTGAAAAATCCACGGTCTACGCTGTCGTTCACCTTTACAAGAGGCTCCCAGGAGCTGGAATCCCTCACCTGACATATGTGCCTGAAGTAAATGCTATTAGGCAAAATCTATTTGACTTGAAAGGGTTATAAGTTTAATAAGGGGGTCATCTGACAATATGGTGGATCTAAAGGTGCTGATCACTTTTATCTCAATTAAAATTCAAAAATCTGTCACCTTTTTGAGTTATTAGCAAAAAAGTGCAGTTTAACCTAATTTTCTATTTTTAGCCACAGCAGCCATGTTTTACAACCAATCAAAAATCAGCACATCAGCTCTATACACCTAATGCTAATAAACAACAATACCAAGTTTGGTTCCAATTTGACTTTAAGTGTCAGAAGAGTTAACATTTTCAATGTAATGTGGAAATGCTTTTTAAAAGCTCAATTTTGACGTTCTCATGGCAATAACTCCTCAAAGGAAAGGTCCTACAACGTTGACCCTATTACATATTTTGTAGATCTTGATGTGCTTAACTATATGCAATTTAAATTTCTCAAATATCTTGTATAGTTTTCAAGATATTGAGCTAAACAGGTGCAAAATTTGCCAAAAATTCACAAAAAGGGCAATAACTCCTACATGGGTCGTTGGATTTTCTTCAAAATTTCAGAGCTGGTAGATCTTCAGGTGCTGATCACTTTTGTTCCCAATCAAAATTTTAAAATCTGTCACCGTTTTTTAGTTATTTGCAAAAAACAGCCATTTACCCCTATGTTCTATTTTTAGCCACAGCGGCCATGTTTTACGACCAATCAAAAATCCCCACATCAGTTTTATACACCTAATGCTAATAAACAACTATACCAAGTTTGGTTACAATTGGACTTGAAGTGTCAGAGGAGTTAACGTTTTCAATGTAATGAGGAAATGCTGTTAAAATGCTCAATTTTGACGTTCTAAGGGCAATAACTCCAAAAAGGAACGGTTCTACAACGTTGAACCTATTACATATTTTGTAGATCTTGAGGTGCTCAACCATATGCAATTTAAATTTCTCAAATATCTTGAATAGTTTTCAAGATATTGAGCTAAACAGGTGCAAAATTTGCAAAAAATCCACAACAAGAGGCTCCCAGGAGCCTGAATCGCTCACCTGACATATGTGACTGAAGTAAAGGTTATAAGGCAAAATCTATTTAACGTTGAAAGGGTCATAAGATTAATAAGGGGGTCATCTGACAATATGGTGGATCTAAAGGTGCTGATCACTTTTGTTCTCAATCAAAATCTAAAAATCTGTCACCCTTTTTGAGTTATTTGCAAAAAAATGCAGTTTAACCTAATGTTCTATTTTTAGCCACAGCGGCCATGTTTTACGACCAATCAAAAATCCCCACATCAGTTCTATACACCTAATGCTAATAAACAACTATACCAAGTTTGGTTCCATTTGGACTTAAAGTGTCAGAGGAGTTAACGTTTTCAATGTAATGAGGAAATGCTGTTAAAATGCTCAATTTTGACGTTCTAAGGGCAATAACTCCTAAAAGGAAAGGTCCTACAACGTTGACCCTATTACATATTTTGTAGATCTTGATGTGCTTAACAATATGCAATTTAAATTTCTCAAATATCTAGTATAGTTTTCAAGATATTGAGCTAAACAGGTGCAAAATTTGCAAAAAATCCACAAAAAGGGCAATAACTCCTACATGGGTTGTTGGATTTTCTTCAAAATTTCAGAGCTGGTAGATCTGGAGGTGCTGATCACTTTTGTTCCCAATCAAAATTTTGAAATCTGTCACCGTTTTAGAGTTATTTGCAAAAAACTGCCATTTACCCCTATGTTCTATTTTTAGCCACAGCGGCCATGTTTTACGACCAATCAAAAATCCCCACTTCAGTTCTATACACCTAATGCTAATAAACAACTATACCAAGTTTGGTTCCATTTGGACTTAAAGTGTAAGAGGAGTTAACGTTTTCAATGTAATGAGGAAATGCTGTTAAAATGCTCAATTTTGACGTTCTAAAGGCAATAACTCCTAAAAGGAAAGGTCCTACAACATTGACCCTATTACATATTTTGTAGATCTTGATGTGCTTAACAATATGCAATTTAAATTTCTCAAAAATCTAGTATAGTTTTCAAGATATTGAGCTAAACAGGCGCAAAATTTGCAAAAAATCCACAAAAAGGGCAATAACTCCTACATGGGTTGTTGGATTTTCTTCAAAATTTCAGAGCTGGTAGATCTTGAGGTGCTGATCACTTTTGTGTCCAATCAAAATTTTGAAATCTGTCACCGTTTTAGAGTTATTTGCAAAAAACTGCCATTTACCCCTATGTTCTATTTTTAGCCACAGCGGCCATGTTTTACGACCAATCAAAAATCCCCACATCAGTTCTATACACCTAATGCTAATAAACAACTATACCAAGTTTGGTTCCATTTGGACTTAAAGTGTCAGAGGAGTTAACGTTTTCAATGTAATGAGGAAATGCTGTTAAAATGCTCAATTTTGACGTTCTAAGGGCAATAACTCCTAAAAGGAAAGGTCCTACAACGTTGACCCTGTTACATATTTTGTAGATCTTGATGTGCTTAACAATATGCAATTTAAATTTCTCAAATATCTAGTATAGTTTTCAAGATATTGAGCTAAACAGGTGCAAAATTTGCAAAAAATCCACAAAAAGGGCAATAACTCCTACATGGGTCGTTGGATTTTCTTCAAAATTTCAGGGTAGGTAGATCTTGAGGTGCTGATCACTTTTACCCATGCCAGAATTTTGATATCTGTAGCCGTTTTTGAGTTATTTGCAAAAAACTGCATTTTACCCCTATGTTCTATTTTTAGCCATGGCGGCCATGTTTTACGACGAATCAAAAATCCCCACATCAGTTCTAAGCACCGAATGCTAATGAACAACCATACCAAGTTTGGTTTCAATTTGACTTATGGTGTCAGAGGAGTTAACGTTTTAAAAAGTTTACGGACGGACGACGGACGACGGACGACGGACGGACGACGGACGCCAAGTGATGACAATAGCTCACATGACCCTTCGGGTCAGGTGAGCTAAAAACTAACAAAATAAGCATAAAAAATGCTGTTTTTCACCGATTTTGTCACTTTTGCCTTATTTGAGGTATGCATAAGATAACAACGATAGTATATTAATGAACAAACTAACCATAGTCATAAAGGTCAACTATCTAACTTGCAACTTTTATAATATTTTTATCATTTATATTCAATTTATGTTTCATAAAATTAGGGGGCCAAAAATTGCCCTTATCATACCTTGTCCTTTGGGCTAAACCATATCAGCATGAAATTCTTATTGTTATGAACTAAAATTGCAACAGAGGCCTACTTGGTTATCACAATTACAAGTATTATTGTAACAGCTGCGTGAGTAAAATATTGCTGCAAACTAATAATTATTGCCATAATAAGAGATAAAGATTGAGCAAACATAAGGTTTATTTTAGTTTATTCACTTCTCTCTACTCATTGATTGCTCTTTGTATATTTTGCCATTAAAAGCATCGTTAAAAAGAGCACTATTCTACATATATGGTAATTTTTTATCGCTTCTGAAGGGTTAGCATCATTCCTGGAGACCATCCTAACAAATATCCTAACAAATGGTGCCACGAGAGAGTCAGAAAATTGATTCATGAAATTTTCACTCCAGCTGACACTTGGTGTTATCAGTGAAGTGACCCAGCTACCCAGAACCGTCACATCATCCACAACACCTTCTCCCCTTTTCTTCTTAGGCAGATGTTTATCTTTGTGGGTCAGCTGCAGGAGGGTTACTGACATCCAATGATTGGTCCAATGTCATCTCAACATCTCGGTTTTAAAAGCTCTACAGAGCTTATGTTTATTGTTTGTATGTCCGACTTTTAATAAAGTTTACTCGACTTGACTCCCCCTCACAGTGCAGCAACCACCCGCAGTACCATTTGAAGTGACACAGCTACCTAGGACCGGCACATCAGCACCAAATGGTCCTTCCATAGACAACCCTCTAACCTTCTGAGCCAAAGAAGTACTTCCCTTGCTCAGTTGGTCAAGGTTGGCTATCAAGCTACATACCACACTTCTGTGTGTATTCCAGTCCAACAACTGAAGCCAAACCTGTTAACCACACCAAAGACTGTCTTTATTTGCAGGTGTAGTATCAGGTACTCTTACAAAATATTTATAGTCAGGAGAGTAACAACATAAACAAGGATGTATAAAATAAATCAAAATAGTTTTTTTAATGCTAAGTCAGTGCCAGAGGGAAGTAAAAATATTAAAATTTGGAACGTGTAGGGTTATGTCAGAACTGTTTTATGGTTGGTAATCAATTCTTTACGTATCAATACTGTAATAACATACCCATTTTCTGCCATAGCCGCTGCTCACTCTTGCTCACGTGCCTGTTATCAGTAAATGCGTTCGGAAGGTCTCGGGTTTCTAGCGAAAGTGAAAGTACAAAAGGGGGCGTGTCACTTTCTCCACCAACATGAGACTTGTTCAGTTTGAGGAGGGTGGCAGCAGAAGATTAGGCGTTGAGTTGAAACAAAATGGGGATATTGTTGATATTTGCAAAGGTGGAACAAATATTCCAAGTGACATGAGATCTTTTATTGAAGGAGGATCATCATTGATTTCTGCAGCACAAAAGTAATTGACCATAAAAAAAATAAGACTTTCATAAACCTCAGACTGTCTGTGGAAAATCTTTGCCAAACTTTATTTATTTTTTCAAAACAGCTCAAAGACATCAAAAAGTTCCTCTTTCTATTGGGGCGAGGCATGACTGTTTATCCTCCTGAGTATCCGCACATTAGTGACAAAACTTCAATGTCCATAAACATGTAAATATTTATCTTAGATAAGTCTGTTTCAAAAGCAAGTGGCAGAAATTTCCAAAGTTTTATAATATGAGAAAGACATTGCCTTAAAAGCTCGTGTATATACAAAAATATAATCTATTCCATTGATAATTTCGAATAATGCCTGGGACGAGATAATTTGGGACGATGTATTACTATTTCCCGCAATTTTTCAGCACGCGCAGACATTTTCGAAAAGTTCCGAAAATCGAATGTTTCCGGTGAGAACAATTTTTCTTCCATAGTATTTTGAGTCTCGTGCAATTTGGCAGACTCTCTACAATAGTGAGCTTCGCTAAGCTGGCATAATATAGTTTTACGCATTCCCTTTTAAAAGAATTTATTAAAATAAGGGACTTTATTTGACTTGTATATTTCAGTGCCATTGATGGAGGCAAGGCAGCCATCCTTAAAAGAGACTCGGTAAAAGTAGTTGCTCCAATATACAATCCTGACAAAGTACTGTGTATAGGAATGAACTACAAAGACCACTGTGAAGAGCAGAATGCCCCTGTCCCTGAAGTGCCTGTTATATTTAACAAATTTCCAAGCTGCATCATAGGGCCTACAGATGACCTGAAGTATCCTGATGAAACAGAGGTATGGTAATAGACAATCTAATCAAAAGAGGTTTCTTATATTGTCATGAATCCCAATTTATGGTGAAACTTCAAAAACACCCCAACAAACATAATTTCATTGGAACTTTTAATTATACATACAGATATTTAGTCGACATTCTTTCACTAAACAATCCCAAATTGTCTAATTTTATTACTGAAATATATCCCAAGGAATGAACTTTGAACAAATCTAACCTTACCGGTGATAGATGCCCATTTTTAGATCTAGATTTAAGTATTATCAATGGAAAAATACACACTCAAATATATGATAAATGGGATGACTTTTCATTTCCTATTGTTAATTTTCCTTTTCTAGAGGGAGATGTACCACTTGCTCCCTCTTAAGGAGTATATATTTCACAGTTGGTCAGATATGCCCAGATCTGCAGTGGTGTGTCTGATTTTAATGATAAAAATACTGATTTCTATGGTAATGTTGTTTATAAAGCAACAAATAAATTCAAAAACAATCCTTTGGGAATGAAAAACTGGCTGAAATCTTTATTGAATAAAGGTTATGAAAGGAAAATTTTAGTAAAATCTTGAAATTTAGTCTTTTGGGGTAAAAATATTGATAATTTGATTCTTACTTTAAAATGTTAATTGCCTTTTAATACTTATGTCATTTTTTAGCATTACATCGGTCAAGTGTGTCGGTTTTGTATGATGATATATCATCAAAATAATTAATTGTTTGAGGTGTTGTGTAGGATTCAAAATCGACATACTTGATTTTTTTTACATCAGTTGATAGATGCTTCTTAGTTACATGTAGCTGTAAGTAACTTCAAGTGTTCTCAAGAAAGTATCTCTACGTCCTGTTAACTTCTTGTTGCCCTTTTGTCTCAGGTTCTCTCTTGTTGAATTAAACTTCTATCCATTTGATTTTTACTGTGTGTTAGTTTGTGCTTTGTTATTGATTATCAGTAGGGGGAAGGTTGGCGCCAAAAAACTTGTTTAACCCTGCCACATTTTAAATCCTGTCCTAAGACAGGAATCTTTATCAAATCTTTTGTTTGTATTTTGTCGAATTTATGTTAGTTGTTTTTTTTTTTTCAAGAAGATGGTCAGCTTTCACTGCACTTTAGGATTGGGCTTGAATCATATGTAGTTTATTTTCAATCAAGGGCCAATTGAAAAACAGCAAGCAGTGACCACTTGTCACATTGAAGGCTGCTGGCTGTTTTCCATGGTGAATTTTTTTAAATTGTCGTTTATGTTTTAGGTTGTGTCATGTACACTTATTCCACATCTCATTATCTTCTATTTATATTAATTATAGGAGTTAGACTGGGAGGTAGAAATGACAATAGTCATTGGTAAAGATGCCAAAAAAGTTAAGGTAAGTTTACAATAGATACTAATATCAGACTTGGCGATGTAGAATCTAGATCTGTCTGACTGAATGTATGCATATAAATGTTAACTCAAATTGTCAATTTTTATAGCAGATGTGCTGATTGAAGTTATCAAAAATCTGACTTAGGTTCAGGAATAAAGGGGGATACAGATTAATTATCATTCAATTTGTTTTAATCGTGTTACAGACAAGATTTTACATGAATCGATTTTTTTTGGTAAAATCCTACCACCCCTCCCCCCCCCCAAAAAAAAAAAAAAAAAAAACAAAAACAAAAACACACAAAAAATAAAAAATGCAAATTTTCACACTATTTGGCCTCTAATTTCTTGAACAGAAATAATCCCTGTAAAATTTAAAAGCAATCAGTCATATAGAAGTGGCCATGCATGCAGAAGTTAAGTAATTTACCCCCCCTCCTATTAACTAGATTTTATGGGATCACCTAAATCTTGTAGACACAGATGACATCAACAATTTTTTTTCTCTTTCATATAAAAGCCATGAAAGTGTAAAAGAGTCTCTCAAAAGAGAATATATTATACCCTCAAAGACAAAAAACAAGGGTAATGCTAGAAAATAAGTATAACCCACTCAATACTGTAAAAGGGGAAATTTTCGCTAGGAGTTTATTTTTGCTAATTTCGTGATCATAACAAAGTCGCTAAAATATCCCCTCGTGTAAATGACATTTAGAAGGACCCAATATTCCATGATCTAATAAAAAGCGAAATTAAAACCTCGTGAATGTATTTTGGTACTGAAAACACGAAATTTAAACCACGCGAAATTATCCCCTTTTACAGTATTCAGAAAACAGGAAGCAAATTGTCTTACTGACCTGGAAAGGATAGGCTCATTACAAGTCATTGTTCTTTTTACTATTTTGAATGAATGGGCTTAAAACATAATTTTTTCAACATATTTTCTTCAGGAATCTGAAGCAATGGATTATATATTTGGATACACAGTAGCCCATGATGTTAGTGCCAGGGACTGGCAACTGAAACCTGGTCGGAATGGAGGACAATGGGTAATTGGAAAGGCCATGGATGGGTTCTGTCCCATAGGTCCTGCTATAGTTACAAAAGACAGTTTAAGTGGTAATTATATATGGTTTTATACACATAAATACATTTTCTTTTTTTCTAGGGGATGGTGAGTGTGGTTACATGGAATTTATTCTATATGACCACATATCTTGTGTCACTTTTCTTGTAGACTTTGTAAGCACAACTTCTAACCTTCTTGGTGGAAATTGATGAAACTTTACATGAAAGTACATGTCCTATGGAAATGTACAAGATGAAATACAATTCACACGTATATCATTCAGGGGAGATAAGTTAAAGTCCAATATATGATGCAGGGGTATTCTCATTGCTTTTGATCTCATTTCAAGCTAGTTTTATGAAGTTAGCATTGACACTGGCTATTAAAATATAGATGATATGAAATTGACAAAATAATGTATTTAATAATTTATCTTATAATTTATTAGATTTCTTGATATCAAATTAAGTGCTTTAATTTCATCTACTTTTTTGTTACATGTATGATATTAATTGATTCCTTTATATGTATATTTATTTAAGCAGGTTTAAAACTGCATTTATTATTTCAATGTAATATTAAATGTGTGTTTCTTTCAGTAGTTTTAAATTTGCATGCACATTTGTATTTTATGTTGTTACTTTTTTATATTATATTTAACAGATCCCCATAATTTAGGACTAAGATGTAAAGTAAATGGAGTTACAAAGCAAGAGAGCAATACAAACCAGTTAGTTCATAAATCAGCAGCCATGGTCTCATTCATTTCCAGGTATGAACTTACATAATCAGACATATCTCCAGATATGAATTTGCTACTTAAATAAGATTCTTTTGACTTGTAACTCAAATTTTATGATATTTTAAACTTGACATGAACATTGACTTGATAAAGGTAAGAACAATTTTACCAAACATGGATGATCAATGTCAGATGTCCAAAGAGAAAAAAACAAAATAAGCAAATAAAGATCACAATGGTCATAACTTGCTACAGGCATTTCAAAAGAAATGGTGGGTTGAACAAATTTCTTTGGAATCTTAGAGTAGTTACACAAAACACACCAAAGTTTTGAGACAATTGGGAAAGTGAGATGCAACAGATCACCAAAAACTAAATCTGAAATCAATATAAGATTATTTCCAGATATATACATAGACTATAATTTACTTATTTTAAGACATATTTTATATTTGTAATGATTTTTTCTTCAGATTTATGACATTGAAGCCAGGTGATCTGATTTTAACAGGTACCCCACCTGGTGTGGGTGTGTTCAGAAAACCCCCTGAATTTCTGAAAGTAAGATGTGGTTGATAAATATCTTGAAATACTACAACTATATCTGTTCAGTAAATTATTTGACAAATAATGAAAATTTCAGCCAATTATCTCTTCCAAATATCTGACTGCAATTAAAATTCTTCATACACATTTCCAAATGATGTTTTTCCTTCATATACAGTTCCATCAAAATCCATCAAGCAGTTAAGGAGGAGTTGTGCTTACAAGATATGTAGACAGACAGACAGACAGACAGACAGACAGACAGACAGACAGACAGACAGACAGACAGGGTGATTCCTTAATCCTGTATAAGTTTATGGAATCTTTGTTTTGTTCAGATGCAAAAACAAGCAAAGACATATGATAGATAATATACAATTATTGACTTTGATATAGGTTGACATCTATTTTTATCAACCTGAAAAAATTATGTTAACTGAGCCGAAGGCGAGGTTAATATAATTTTTTTAGGGTTGATAAAATTGATGTCTACCTATACCAAAGTCCATAAATGTTTTATTACATGAAAACTTGTATGCTGCAGACTGAAAGTTCGGGAGAAATCACACGATCTATTTTTAGTCACTAACAGGGGTTTGGAATCTATTTTTAGAAAATAGTAGGGTGACATTGCTTTCCATCGTGTTTATTTACTATATTTAGACATTTTTAGGCTGTTCCCACTCTCCATCAAAATTTTTTAGGGTTATTTAGGCCAATAAAATTAATGCAATTTTCTAATCATGTAATAATAATGAGATGTGGAAAAGGTAACTGTACATGATGCAACCTCCATAAATTAGTAACAATTTAAAACTCCACAACACTCATGACAGTTACATATATAAGAAAACAAAAGAAACAATACTAAATAAGCATAAAGCAATAAGCTCGACCAAAACATCTAGTAACATGCATTAGAGATTTTCACTATTTTGTAAATGTGGATTTTCATGACCAAATTATAACATAAATTATAAATTATCACTCATTAGGGACAAATTCATTACAACTTTTTTTACATATAATTATGATGTTAATTCTTATTTCAGAGAGGAGATGTTGTTGAATGTGAAATTGATGAAATAGGGAAGGTTGTAAATAAAGTAGTTTAGATCATTTACACCCTCCAGGGTATTACAACCTGACTCATAAGGTTTATTTATCCAGAAATGTAGGACTAGAGGATGGATTTGGGAACAGGGACACAATAGAACCTCACTAAGCAGTGCTCATATGTTGATGATTGAAATATCTTATAAATGACAAATTCAAATGATGAAATATGTTTTGCCAATAATTGTTTTGTTATTATTGTAAATGCTGAAATTAAAATAAAATCCAAATAAGATTTTTCAATAATTTATTTGTTTTTTAAGATAAAAGCAGCAAGATAGGCTGTGATCATAGATATTAAAATAAAGGTACAAATGTATTTACAAAACAAGTGAACTTGAATGATCAATATGAAAAGTCCAATGGAGAAAAGACAAAACATGGCAAGTACATACATGACATATTGGTGAAGATTGCATTGATCCTGACTTTGTAGATGCATTCCAAAATAAATGGTGGTTTAAACCAAGTTTAAAAAAAGGGTTGTTGAAAAAAAAAGTTGTATAAGGAAACAACAAAATTATACTGTTTTTATACTCATTTTGGTATTTGTATTTAGAAACTATTAATGTAATTCTGCTAAAATCTTTTCACTTTTAATTAAATGACTCAATTCCCCTGAACAACCTCCTTCAGATATAAATTGACTGTTTTAAGGTAGATGGGGTGTCTAAAAAGTTGTCCATAGATTTTTCTTAAATTTTGGACATTAGAGACTAATACTTTAAATCTCGATAATAAAATTAAAATTTCGCCATAAGATTTTTTGTAGAAACGACTTTGAAAATGCATGATTTTAGTACTTTTTATATAGAATCAATAGGGAAAATTCAGAATTTCTGTTACCTAAGAAAATCACTCCATAGATTTTTCTTAAAATTTGTGAAAATCTTTGTTTTTATGGATTTTTAAATATAGCAAATAAAAAATAAAGTTCAACAAGTTTTTTGAAAAAGGTGAAAAATGTGTTTTTCCCCTATTATTTCTATACAAATGATCTCCCCTTGAAAAGTAAGGGAAATATTGAAATTCGCAAAGATGGCATATTTTATCCAATTTTTTGTTGTTATTTTCAATTTTGATGTTTACCTAGCCCATTATAGAAATCAATTAGAATAACAAGCATTATAAATTTTAAAGTTATGAAATATGTGCAAAAAAGATCCTCTGTGAGTGAGTGATAGACAACCGTGCATTTTTTCATTGACTAGATATTAGTAATGGTTCATGGTACATGTAAAAGAAAGGACAATTGAACAAACAGTTTACAAACTAGAAAATGTGTCTATGAGCCACAGGATGGCCCTCCTGTTCTTGAAATATCATTGATCCTCAACGTGTATTGCCTGGGATATGGACCTTTACCAAGAAATTAATCACAACTGTTAATGCATTAAATATAGGCCACAGTGACCTATAAACTGGTGTGTGGTTCTGTGTTACCAATAATCATCTAGTAGCAAAAAATCATTACCCTTACATGTAGTATTCGAGATATGGACCTTATAAAAAAACTAAATCAAAGTCATTCATGCGTAAAAAATAGGTCACAGTGACCTAATTTCTAGAGGGTGGTGTCAGGTTACCCAAGACACATCTAGCAGTAAAATATCATTGACCCCTAACATCAAGTATCCAAGTTATGGACCTTAACCAAGAACTTAACCAAAGTCATTCATGTGTAAAATATAGGTCACAGTGACCTTAATTCTATTGGGTGGTGTCACTGTACCCAAGACACATCTAGTGGTGAAATATCATTGTCCCCCAACATCTAAAGTGTTACGGACGTACGGACGGACTGATGGATGGACGGACAGACAGACAAGGGTAAAACTATATGGTTGATCCACATTCGTGGTCGGGCTATAAAAATGGGACTCTATCAAAACAACGACTTTTTAAAATAGCAACAATCAAAACAGCTACATTTGCAGTAGTCGAAAACGCAATTATTTATAATTGTATTTTGTTAAAAACATGCATCATAACAGTCACATTTGATTTAAAGTAAATATTAAGGAACAACAATTTCCTAGATCTATATATAGATTGAAATTTATCAGTTTGACAGACCTCACTTGTGAAATGACTATCAGTTTGACAGACCTCACCTGTGAAATGTCTATCAGTTTGACAGACCTCACTGGTGAAAAGTCTCTGATAAAAACCTATGGTTAACATTCGATAGCACGGACTTTTCCTTAATGAGGATTTTTTATGACCTTTATGTGGTGAAGGTTGAGAGCAAAGCTTACTCATATTTTTAACTGGATACATATTACAGACATGTTTTTTTGTTCTACCTGAAATATAGTTGAAGACCATGGATGCACCCTTGCCAGTGTTGATGTAACCTTTTTTTGTTATTTTAGTTAGTTTGTTAATTAGCTATTGCTTGTTAGTGCCTATCAATCTCTGATTTTTTCATCAAACCTCTTAACACTGATTTTCAATGTGTCCCCATTTTCTCAACTTCAACATCAGCATTCAATCGATGTTCATTTCATTACCCCTTTCATGTTCATCTCCCTGATATAGCCGCATTTAAAAATTAAAGCTGGCAAGGGTGCATCTATGGTTCTCAATTATATTTCAAGATGGATGTGGAATCTCTTGGACAGTTACATCATTTGTCTGTACTTATATATAAACAGGTGAATGTCACCTGTTATGACTACTATTTTTTTAGAAAAAAAAATGAAAATGTTGCTGTTTTGAAAATATCTGCAAAAAATCATCAATAAAGGGTCTCACACAAGGTACCCCACTAAGGTCACACGTCACTATAAAAACCAGCATAAAATGAGGTGTGAAATTAGCAATGAAAAACAGCAGCCTTCAACGAGTCCAGTTGGTGCTGTTTACTGTTTTGTCATTAGCCTAAAGTCAAAATACATGCATACAATACAAATCAAGTCTTTGAAATAGTCAAAGAACCCCCTACTTAATTAAGGAACAAAAAACATGAAAATGCCAGGTACAAACAAAAGCTTTGTCAAAGATTCCAGGCTAAGGACAGGCACATATTAAATGTGGCTGGTTTAACTAGTTTTTCAAGCCTCTTTTAAGGCAAATTAATGGCCCAACCATGTATGTCCATAAAAGTTTGGTTAAGTTCTTGATGAATGTCCATAACTCTGATACTAGATGTTGGTGTCAATGATATATCATCACTAGATGTGTCTTGGGTAGTGCTACACCACCTTCTAGAAATTAGGTAACTGTGACCTATAATTTACACATAAACAACTTTGACTTACTCATCTTTAAGGTCCATTTCCCAAGTATATACATGTTTGGGGGCCATCGTGTGGTTCATTGACACATTTTCTAGTTTCACAGAAGTTTTTTTCGTCATATTTCTATAAATTTTCAAGATAGGTCGGTTTTTTTTTACCAATGGAGGTCAGAGGTCAACCATGAAAACCTTTAGGTCCATTTTGACCTTGCTTGAGCCTTAATATAAAATACTTAGAACAAATATTATTCTTTACATTTAATAAATACATGAAATATAAAATGACATAGTTATACAATTTTCTGTACATATGCATGTATAAGTATTTATATTATTTTGGCACATCTAAATTGCTCATAACATTTAACATTTTATCATGATAATGGCATTATCAAACTAGAGGCTCCCAGGAGCCTGAACCGCTCACCTGATCTCTTATGCCAAAGTTTGAATAAATTTCACAAACTTTCAAGTATACAAAGTTGCAGAACAATCCCTTCAGTGGTTTCAGAGAAGATTTTTGGAAATCAGTTCAAATTAATAGAAGAAACAGTTAAAGGGCAATAACTCCTAAAAGGACCTTTTGATGCTGAACAAGAAAAGTTGCTACAGATTTCATTTAAGTAGATCTCAATGAACTTAACAATTCTGCAATGCTAACTTTTCCTCTAGCTCTAACCGTTTTCTAGATATAGTCCAAAAACTGCAAAAATGGTCAATTTTGATGATTAAAGCGCAATAACTCCTATAAGGAGTCATTTCACAACTTCGACTCAAAGGAGAGATTTGTAGAGCTTTTGATGCTGAACAAGGAAGGTTGCTTCAGATTTTCTCTATCTGTTATACTTTTCGAGTTGTAAGCCAAAAACAATGGTCTGACCCCCCTATTTTATTTTTACCAATGGCGGCCATGTTGGTTGGTTGACATGTATATAATTCACAAACTTGGTAGAGGACATCCTAAAGATCAAGTATACCAAGTATCAATAGAATCCCTTCAGTGGTTTCAGAGAAGAAGATTTTTGAAAATCAGTGTAAATTAATGGAAAAAAAACAGTTAAAGGGGAATAACTCTTAAACGGCTGATCTGACAATTTTGACCCTGAAATCATTTTTGTAGATCTCAATGAGCTTAACAATTCTGCAATGCTAACTTTTCCTCTAGCTCTAACGGTTTTCAATATATAGTCCAAAAACTGCAAAAATGGTCAATTTTGATGGTTAAAGGGCAATAACTCCTGTAAGGAGTCGTTTCACAACTTCGACTCAATGGAGAGATTTGTAGAGCTGTTGATGCTGAACAAGGAAGGTTGCTTCAGATTTTCTCTATCTCGTATACTTTTCGAGTTGTAAGCCAAAAACAATGGTCTGACCCCCCTGTTCTATTTTTAGCAACGGTGGCCATGTTGGTTGGTCGACATGTATACAATTCACAAACTTGGTAGAGGACATCCTAAAGATCAAGTATACCAAGTATCAATAGAATCCCTTCAGTGGTTTCAGAGAAGAAGATTTTTGAAAATCAGTTAAAATTAATGGAAAAACAGTTAAAGGGGAATAACTCTTAAACGGCTGATCTGACAATTTAGACCCTGAAATCATTTTTGTAGATCTCAATGAGCTTAACAATTCTGCAATGCTAACTTTTCCTCTAGCTTTAACGGTTTTCAATATATAGTCCAAAAACTGCAAAAATGGTCAATTTTGATGATTAAAGGGCAATAACTCCTTTAAGGAGTCATTTCACAACTTCGACTCAATAGAGAGATTTGTAGAGCTTTCGATGCTGAACAAGGAAGGTTGCTTCAGATTTTCTCTATCTCTTATACTTTTTGAGTTATAAGCAAAAAACAATGGTCTGACCCCCCTGTTCTATTTTTAGCAACGGGGGCCATGTTGGTTGGGTGACATATATATAATTCACAAACTTGGCAGAGGACATCCTAAAGATCATGTATACCAAGTATCAATGCAATCCCTTCAGTGGTTTCAGAGAAGAAGATCTTTGAAGAAAAGTTAGCGGACGGACGACGGACGGACGGACGATGGACGCTTAACGATGACAATAGCTCACATGACCCTTCGGGTCAGGTGAGCTAAAAACAAAACAGGAAGTAAAAGAAAATCTTACAGCAAAAATGTAAACAATATGATGAAATACATTTTGTACAGAATAATAACAATTATGAATGATTGAAAGAAAGACGTTACTTCTGAATAGAGGCATTTGTTTATCTTCATTTTCACAGGAAGCCATTTGTTGTTAAACATATTTTATTTGATAATACATGTATACATGTAATTGACAAAAAGGTTTGGACACAGATTAACAACTCACATGGTCTTCCACAAAATTATGAAAACATATAACATACATACATGTAGGAGTTACATCTTATTGAAAGTCATAAAAGACAAGAGTAAGTATATAAATAAGAAGAATATTGACAAAAAATGGGAATGTTCTATTCTGTTCTAAGCCACATAGTTTAAATTAAACAAGAGCATGGCTCAAGTCCTCTGCCTGGCAAAACTTGTGACCTTAATCTTTAACCTTTGATTTCATATGCTTTCAATAATGTGTATAAGTTTTATAAAATTCTATAAAGGCATTCAAAAGTAATGCTGCAGAAACAAAGGACTAAATCCACGAACCCTCATATTTGGCCCTAAATTGGGCTATTTTTTCAAATTCATTTGTTAGATAAGATTTTTGTGGCCAAGTAGTCTAGAATGATTACTTGTTACAACAAAAAATCACTTTTAAAGTTTTCTGTACTTGTGACGTTGTAATGACATCATAAAGTGATGCTAAAATTGAAAATATGCTAATTTCAGCTAAATTTCACAATTTTCCACCTGGTTTTTGGTGAAAATGACATGGGCGCCACCCCTCGCCCATAGATATTTTTGCATAAATTTTATAAATACATTATTTTCGTCATATTTCAACAAAAATTTTGATGGGCGAGGGGTGGCGCCACATAGAAAATCACAAAATTGTGACTGAAAAAAAAGTCATTTTGGTCAAAAAGTGAAAAATCACTGATTTAGGCTATTTTTGATGAGTTAGGGTACTTGAAAATTCATTTATACACCATAATCAAATGTTGTCTCTTTTAACACAGACATCCAGCTATACATACACAAATTTTGGTGTAGAACAAACCAATTTTGATATTTGAGAATTAACAGGGCCAAATTTTGCGGTTCGTGGCTCTAGTCCTTTCACTTTTTTCACTTGTGACCTTGGTCTTTATTAAATTTAAAATAAATATTTACTACAAAATTACTTTTGAAATAATAGATGTTTCTAATATACATGATCATATCATATGTCTCAATTTTTTTTCTTTAGATATCAGGCATTGGTCAAGAAATAAAAAATTTGTCAAAGTCAAACATGGCCGGATTTCGTTAAACAGGAAGTAGGTGAGCAACATACCTGAAATCATATCCCATGTTATGGGACCCCATCCTGATGCTGTATACCAAATATCAAGTGGCTGTGATTGGCAGTTGCTTAGAAAACTGTAACAAAAATTTCTGCCCCACCCGCACACCGCCTGCATGTCACATTCCCACCCGCCCGCCCTACATTCACCATTTTATGACCCAGATTTTGCAACGTATGCGAACAGGAAAATAAAAATGCAATGAAATGTGTTTTTAGGAAGAAAAAACACCGAAAAATTCAATTGATAGCCATGAAAATAAATGAATCATTGGCATTACATTTAAATAGGTGTGATTGGCAAGGCCCTATTGGTACATGTATCAAAATTGCAGATTTAGAATAAATGAAATCAATCTCATGTTACCAGCATCAAAGATAAAAAAACATCACATTACATTTGGACTAGACCTTCACATGCTGCTAAATTAAACAAGAAGTTCTCTGTGGCCGGTGTCATTTTTCTCTCTCGTAACTTTTCTAGAGTAATGTACTGTTTATGGTCTTCCCCTGTCACTGATAATGACTTCAGATTGTTGATCAATTCTCTTGTTTTTGAAGCAATTTCCTGAAAAAAAGAGAATTAACATGTTCCATAAAAGTTGTTCTAAACAAATCATCCTATAATGTGCGGCAAACTGTACAGTTAAAAATCTACATAAGAAATAACAAGTTCTTAAACACTGATAGGATGGAAATATAGTTAATTTCAAATCTCATAGTCTACATTGAAGCAAAGTTTCTGGATTTGAAATCTTTTTTCAATAAAAGAACCTTCTGAGCACGCTCAAATACCCCACCCATTCTGCTAATGGTCTATAAAAATTAACCTTGAGCTTGTAAACTTTTGCAAATTAAATATTTGTGATAACATACACAGTTAATTATGTTATACTACTTGTATACCAAGTTTCATTAAATTCTGTGAAGTTGTTTAAGAGGAATTGTGTTCTAAAACTGTAATAAGGATTTTCTTCAAATTTCTAAGTCTGAAGGGCCATAACTCCCACAAAAATTTGTGGATCAAAATTCCTGGTAATATGCACAACTACATATGGTGTACTTCTAGCATACCAAATTTCAATAAATTCTGGTCAGTAGTTTAAGAGTAGTTGAGTTCACAAACTAAAATCAGGATTTTCTGCAAATTTCTAAGTCCAAATGGCCATAACTCCCACAAAAATTTGCGGATAAAAAAATCCTGGTAATATTCACAACTACATATGGTGTACTTCTTGCATACCAAGTTTCATAAATATCTATTCAGTAGTTTAAAAGGAATTGCATAATCAGGATTTTCTGCTAATTTCTAAGTCCAAAGCTTGAGAGGGCCATAACTACCACAAAAAGGAGTAGATCCACATAGGCCCCAAAATGGCCCAAAAATTCAACTTTGATGTATCTTCTTGCATGTGCTGCATTAATGTTCACTAGTTTTTATATTTCATGAATTGCAAAATTTTTCCTTCAAATATTTACCAATAAAAAGCTACGCAGAGCGCAGCATGATGCGACCGCAACAAGTTGAACCCTGTACATTGGAGGCCAAGTATGGATAGTCCATTGCTTTGGTCACATGAAGCCCATGGTGGACTTACAAAGCTTTTTGACACATGCATCCTGTGGTGGACTTAAAAATGCATTTTTGACACATTTATATTTACATCAACATCTAATACAAAAAGCCTTATTTATATACATGTATTAATATACAATTTTGGCCCTTTGACCCCTAATTTCTCAAAAACAGTAAAAATATTGCAAATCCGATTAAAAAATAAGGCAGAAATATCCACAAGGAATCCAATGAAAAAAAAGATTTTGAAAATCGAACCACAAATAAAAAAGTTGACTTTATGGGCGTGGCCTGTCTTTAGCCTCCCTGTAGCAATGTAATGGTGAAATACATATCAAAATCATTGACACATTAAGTAGATAGAATTTAATGATGAATTCAATAAAAAAAGAATTTTCAAAATCGAATGAATGATAAACATTCTACAACAGGTTTATCAATACACCTGTTTTAGCCCTTTTTGGCCCTTTTTTCTA
The DNA here is from genome assembly GCA_963971305.1 of Arcuatula senhousia. NCBI lineage: Eukaryota > Metazoa > Mollusca > Bivalvia > Mytilida > Mytilidae > Arcuatula > Arcuatula senhousia. The sequence continues at coordinate 53,735,768 of OZ020305.1, forward strand.
AAACAGAAGGGGCCACAAACCCCAAATACAAAACCAACATTCCTTTAGTGGATATAATCATGATATTAAAACTTCATAACAATTGGCAGGCCCACTACAACTTAATTTTTGGTTTAAATGACAAACTTTAAAAAACAGCGTTTTTGGCCCCTTTGACCCTTAAATTCTCAAAAAAGGTAAGAGATATTGTAAATCTGATTGGAAAACGCATGCAGGGATTTGCACAAGGATTCCAATGAAAAAAAAGATTTTGAAAATCGGACAACAAATAAAAAAGTCAATTTTTTGGGTGTGGCCCCTTTTTGACCCTCAGTAGCAATGTAACGGTACAAGATAAATCAAAGCCGTTGATACATTTTGTTGACAGAATTTATTGAGGAATACAATAAAAAAAGAATGATCAAAATCGGATGAAAATTAAACATTCTACAGACGTTTTGTCAATATACCCATTTTTGCCCCTTTTGGCCCTTTTTTCTTAAATGGTAGAGATCAGAAACCCCAAATGCAATACCAACCTTCCTTTAGTGGTTATAAACATCATATCAAAATTTTATAACAATTGGTCAACCACAACTCAAGTTATTGCACGGAAACCAAAGTGTCTACAGACGACGACAACGACAACGACGACGACAACGACGACATCGCCATAACATAATACGATCGCAAAAATTTTGCGGTCGTATAAAAAGGAGAGCAGTGAGGTATAAAATAGAATATTTTGTAAAAAATTACAATTAGTGACAGTTTTCCTTGATTTTCATGTAAAAATCGATGAATATGAATAGGACCACACCTGTCGACCAAAATTATTTTGTGATAGAAATGTGTATTTTGATATTATTAATCAAACATAAAAAAAATACGATGGTCAAGGAATGTGGCCAATACTTTTTTGATGAAATATGCAGAGAAACCAGTGAAAAATGAGGAATTTTCAAATTTATGGCCTGTTTAAAGTCTCAAGGTTAAACCAGTGGTGTAAATATTTTGCTTAATCTTACAGATATGTAAAGTTTGTTCATACCTTAACATATTTTAGTTAAATTTTTGACAAATGGTAGTAGTTGAAAAAATTGTGAAAATACCAGGCCAATTTAGGGCCATCGTGGCTCTACTCCTTTGCAGATAAAAAATTCCTGGTAATATGCATACAACATATGGTGTACTTCTTGCATACCAAGTTTTGTTAAATTCTGTTATGTAGTTTAAGAGGAGTTGCGTTCACAAACTTTGATCACAGATGGAGGGACTAACGGACAGACCAGTAAAAAAATTTTAAGGTGAAATTAAATTCTCCATTAGATTTATCACAGATCACAAAATTTGGCTCCTGTAAAACCAATTTGGTAGTAGATACTTCTAAAAACTTTTACGGTGAATTTAAAGGAGGATCATTTTTCATTGTTATATAATTCACTATAAGGTTGCTGTGAATTATAGAAACTTTCACAGTACATTATTAGGTCATAGAACTGTCATTTTTTACCTTAATTAATAATTCATCTGTCATATCTTCTCTTTCAACACATTGCACCATAAATATTGCTGTGTCTTTGTGAAGTTTTCCCATTGCAAATGATTCTGCAAGAATAAAAGCCATGTAAGCTATTTCTGCTGTACTTCAAGTTACATGTATACTCATTCGAAACATGGATAAAATTCAACTAATCACAGCTTTACTTATGTTTCACCAATATTTAACATATATGTGTATATGATAGTAAACAAGTCGAAATTATGTGCAGTACCAAGGGGGATAATCCAACAAAATCAGTACGCTCCTCCTAAAATAAAATATTTTCAACTTCAAATTATGAACCTTCTGTTTCACTAAATAATTGTGAAAACTATTCTTTATTTAGGTGTAAATGCAACTGCAAACAAAAGTGTTGCTCGAGGTCCTCCCTTGGGAGACCAAACTTTGTGCCTTTTCATCTTTTTTGTCTTCTTTTGTACATCATAAGCTTTAATGATTGTTAAACTAAAATAGACAAGAACAATACACAGCCACAGGCTCCATGAATTAACATATTTTGTAACTTAAATTGGTGTCTTTTGTTAAAACCAGCATTTTAAATAACAGAAAATGTAAAAAAGTAGAGGAAGTAATAATATAAGCATCAAATTGACTTCTCAGCAGCGACCTCCATGACTTTTGACAACCTCTACACAAATTTCCAGCAGCAAAAGTAATACAGATACAATACTTCGATAAGCTCACCTTTAGCATGTGATGCTGTAACTATTTGATTTGTTGATGGGTTGACAAATATGTCATATAAATCTGTCCTAAAATAAAATTGTAAATTATCAGTACTTATTCTTTATATTGTTAACACTGTACCTGAGTTCCAAAATAAATGCAAAGTGTAAATTTACAATATACATGTACTAAGATTTCAGTTCAACCCTTTTTATTTGTGATTTATACATATGATATGCAAACATAGTGAACTCTCTAATGTAGAAAACCTGCCAAATTGTATGAGACTCAAAGTACTACGGAGGGAATATCTTTCTGCCCCAGAAACATTTGGAATTCTCTGCAGTTTTTAAAAATGTCTGCAGGCGCAGAACAATGGCAAGAAATAGTAACACATCACCCAAAATTATCACTTCCCATTGATCCAATTTATCAATGGAATGGAATTTTTTTTTGTATCTACGCAAGCTTTCAAGGCAATGTCTTTCTCATATTATTCTTGGAATACTAATCTACAAAACCAAGCCAGAATCAGATCCAGAGGTAGAGGGGGGGGGGGGGTCTTGGGTTGTAATTTTCACACAGGTATTGGTCAAAAATTTGTCTTGAAAATCCTTCCAATTGGTCCTAGATCCACCAACAAAAGAAACCATAACAACAAGCCGTGTGTAAATTTCCAATAAACACTGGGTCGACGTCAGAGTTACTTTAAAGCTAAAACCAGCGACGTCATAATATATATTGTGCTCAAAACGTCTAAAATGGCAGACATTTTGTCCTGCACTATAGGTCTACGGAAAACACAAAAATGGCATATAAGAATAGAAATAATCCATTTTAACATGGGTTGCCATTGTTTTCATTAATATTTTGCCCCGAGTGGAGCGCAGCGGAGCAAGGGGTAAAATAAATGAAAACAATGGATACCCATGATAAAATCTCCAATAAACCATGGGCGGCCATGATTTATCTTAAAGTATCAAAAAAACATTTGTACCTTAAATGCTCAAACTGGGAAGGCACATTAAACTCCTTACCTTCCCTCTATGGACGCATCTGTGAAACCTGCTATATAACTATTTTTCTGTGTTAACTCTTCTAATTCTTCTGAGTCAAGCTCTACATGAGGATAGGCAATATCCCAGTTCTGTCGGTGCCACACTAATGCTGGTAAAGACCTTAAAAACAAAATTTTGAAAATGCCAACGTATACAAAAGAAAAATGACTGAAATTTTGTCAGTGATTTTTTTTCAATGTGCACATTAAAAAATAATATCACTGACAAAACTTTTGTCATTTTTCTTTCGTAAATTGGCGACAGGTGTGAGATGGGCTTGCTCATGTGAGAGCATCACAACTTGCTAATTCTCCAATCTGAAGACTTGTTTACAAGAATGTCACAAAAAAAGAGTTCAAAGGGCAAAAGGTTTTTGTCTTCATAATAGAATTTTCCAAAGAAATGCAAAATAACAATATATATATAGCATGTATAGTACTTCCAAGAAAATGAAATGTCACAGAAAAACTGGCAATGCCAAAATAGTGAGTCTCTAGGAAAATGCAATATGAGCAATGTTTGATTATGTAAGAAATAGGTACTTACATGTGTTCCTGGAAAACCAGTATTGATCTTACACTTGTGAGAGAATTTTTTTTTTTTGGGGGGGGGGGGGGGTCTTTTGGCTCATTCCGCTGCGCTCCACTTGCAAAAAGACTGAACAATTTTATCACTTGTGAAGATCAGTCAGTCTTTTCCAAGAACTTGTGTAAGAATCTAAAAATCTTTAACTGATGGTAGCAAACATCTTTAATGTTATTTTGACTGCCATCTAATGTTGAGTGAAAATGTTAATAAAAATATAATCATCAGTTTAAAATATGAAACATCAATAGAAAACATCAAATAATACATTTCCAATAAGACAGAATAGGTAAATACCTTATGAACTGTAATAGATCTTCCAATTGGTTCTGAGGATAATAAACTGCTATTCTACGTTTCAGCAATAAAGCCGTGTAAATGAGTATAGTCTCCAGTCCAAAAGATAGAACTATATCTGAAAAACATCTTATTGGTGAGAAATACATGTAATATAGATAATGCTTATTCATTGACTTTGCAGGCAATAAATGCAAATATCTAAATATCACATGCATGTAGAGGTTAAAAATCATTTTGAAACTCCAACTGTAATGCAATGGGAAAAAGCAGTTAAACATTCAGGAAAAGATAAACCAAGATTGATAGCAATTTCCATCTTTCATTAAATAATGATATAACATAATAATCAAACATGTAAATAGTTTTTTTTCCCAGAAGGTGAAAAATTTTAAATGTATGCTGTGTACAATAAAGAAAGGCTTAGAAAAAAATCATATACAATCATATATGTACCTTTTATTTTTGAATTAAGAAATGCTAGTTTGGAATCAAAATCTCTGACAGAAAATCTTCCATTCTCATCTGTGGAACATGATCCTCTGGTAATTACATTTAAATAAATTTCAAGCATGCTAGCAGGATTTCCTGATTGTCTGTACCTCTTTGCTAAAATCTTGCATATTACTTCATATTTTTCAGGATTAAAATCTTTTGTTTGAAGAACCAATGAAAAATGGGTGACCTATATAAAATGATAAAATATTGTCAATTTATTTTTAGTTGTATCGATTTTAACCTTTGTTATATATAATGTTATATGTAAAGCATATGAAAGTAACAAACATTTTTCAACAAAACTTTAGTGCATGACTTATGCAGGCTTGTGATATATTTTGTATTTAACCAAAAGATTCAATTATAATAAAAAAAAATGTCAGACAGTTCTCTACATTGTATTTTTATTTTACAACAGAGTAAAGTTTCATGATAAATTTGTTTGTTTATATTTTCATGAATGCATGGATAAAAAGTGCCACAATGACAGCTGCTTACTTAATCAATAACTAACTTAACTAACAGACTAAGTAAACTCTAATCCTGATTAGGATGCATTCAATCTTAATTAAATTATCATAAATTTAATTTTGTTCACAATTATTTATATAATATGATGCCTTTAACTTTTAAGTGCATCGTAAGCCTATTTGGTTGGCTTAATTCAAGTATTGTATGTACTTTATTGTTTTCTGTTGTTGTTGTTGTTGTAAATTTGGGTTGCACTTATTAAACATATTGTTTATCTGTACCTTTGGTAAACTATCTCCATCACTTGTTTGGCAGGTGTAAATATAATACCAGTATCTTCTACACTGGCTAAAAATAAAAGGAACAATTCCATCTGGTTTTAACACCAACTGGCTCTTTTTTAAAAAGAATTCTCTTTCTTCTTCTGATAAAGTTGGATATGACCAGGTCCACAAAACATCACCATTTGTATCACGCTCTAGAAATACATACATAAAAAGTTAATATGATAGGATTATCATTTGATAGTGACATATACACACATATTATGATATACACCTATATATACTGTGGATTTATTATACCCCCCACTTTTGAAAGTGGGGGGTATATAGTGATAGGGGTGTCCGTCCGTCCGTCCGTCCTTCCGTTACACTTCAGGGTACCCATCTCTTATCCGCAACTGCTCCTAAACCCCTTGATGGATTTTCATGAAACTTACACACAATCTTTGTTACATAATGTAGATGTGCACCTACTATTTTAAAATTTGATCAGAATGATTTTTGGGGTTTCCCATAGCAAAACATGGACTTAGCCATTCGGCCACATGGGGGTACCCATCTCTTATCCGCAACTCCTCCTAAACCCCTTGGTGGATTTTCATGAAACTTACACATAATCTTTGTGACATAATGTAGATGTGCACCTACTATTTTAAAATTTGATCAGAATGATTTTTGGGGTTTCCCATAGCAAAACATGGACATAGCCATTCGGCTACATGGGGGTACCAATCTCTTATCCGCAACTCCTCCTAAACCCCTTGGTGGATTTTTTTGAAACTTACACACAATCTTTGTGACATAATGTAGATGTGCACCTACTATTTTAAAATTTGATCAGAATGATTTTTGGGGTTTCCCATAGCAAAACATGGACTTAGCCATTCGGCTACATGGGGGTACCCATCTCTTATCCGCAACTCCTCCTAAAGCCCTTGATGGATTTTCATGAAACTTACACATAATTGTTGTGACATAATGTAGATGCGCACCTACTATTTTGAAATTTGATCAGAATGATTCTTGGGGTTTCCCATAGCAATACATGGACTCAGCCATTCGACTTCATGGGGGTGCCCATCTCTTATCCGCAACTCCTCCTAAACCCCTTGATGGATTTTCATGAAACTTACACACAATCTCTGTGACATAATGTAGATGTGCATCTCCTATTTTAAAATTTTATCTGAGAAATTTTTTTTGGGGGGTGGGGGGTATTTATTTGTGAGCTGCGGCTCACAGTTTTTCTAGTTTATTTTTGTGGATACCAATTTTCGGGGTTTGATAAAGAGATAAATTTGTGGATTTTTAAAATCATGGTTCTGAAGTCTGCAGCATACAGATCAATGTTAAATTTCCTTTTGGTGGGGAATCAAATTTCATGGGTCAACGCCATCCATGAAAACCATGAAAATTGATACCCCAAGAAGGTCGCAGGTGGTTCCGTCCCCAGGTTGATCTGTCCTCGGTTGATCCGTCTACAGTAGTTCCGTCCCTTAGTTGATCCGGCCTATAGTTCTTAGTCGGTCCATCCCCAGTTTAAAATATAATGAAATAGTCTTTTTTCAAGAACGATACAATATTACTTTTAAGTTATAAAATTTTAAGATCTGGTTATTATCTAAATAAAAAGCTACGCTGAGCACAGCATGATACGACCGCAACAAATTAAACCCTGTACGTTGGAAGCCAAATATGGATAGTCAATTGCTTTGGTCACATACAGCCCATGGTGGACTTACAAAGCTTTTTGACACATGCATCCTGTGGTGGACTTTAAAATGCATATTTGACAGATTCATATATAAAAGTCTTGTGATATGTTTGGCCCTCTGACCTCTACTTTCTCTAAAACTGTAAGAGATATTGCAAATCTGACTGCAAAAATACAGGCAGGGATTTGCACAAGGATTCCAATGAAAAAAAGATTTTGAAAATTGGACCAAAAATAAAAAAGTTGAGTTTATTGTCGTGGCCTGTCTTTGCCCCCTGTGGCAATTGAACAGTGAAATTTGTACCAAAACCATTGACACATCTAGTTAACAGATTTAACAAAAAAATAATTTTCAAAATTGAATGAATAATAAACATTCAACAACAGTTTTGTCAATACACCCGTTTTAGCCCCTTTTGACCCTTTTTTCTAAAATTGTAGGGGCCAAAAACCCTTAATACAATACCAACCTTTTTTTCTGGATATAATCATCATATTGAAATATCATAACAATTATCTGGCCCTCTAGAACTAATTTTTTTGTTGTAAAACTATTTGCTGTAACAAACTTTTAAATAATGACGTTTTTTGCCCCTTCGACCCCTATTTTCTCAAAAACAGTAAGAGATATTGCAAATCTGATTGCAAATCGCAGGCAGGGATTTTCACAAGGATTCCAATGAAAAAAAAATTTTGAAAATCGGACCAAAAATAAAAAAGTCGATTTTTGGGGTGTGGCCCCTTTTTGACCCCCTGTAGCAATGTAACGGTGCAATAAATATCAAAATCATTGACACATTTAGTTGACAGAATTTAATGAGGAATTCATTAAAAAAAGAATTTTCAAAATCGAATGAATAACAAACATTTTACAACAGATTTGTCAATACATCCGTTTTAGCCCCTTTTTTTCTTTAACACTACAGTTCGGAACATTCTTATATTTTTTTTGAAGTTGAAATAGGATACAATACAAAAAGTCATGTCACTTTTTTTTAAAATCGGAAAGGACATTTACAAGCGGAAAGGACAATATAGATAAAAACCGGTGCATTGTTTTCTTCATTTGCGTAAAAGTATTTTTTTTGCAGTAAAAGCAATGTAAAGCTAATAATGTGTAAAACACAATATCTGCATAAAAATCTAAATAAAAGATTTTAAATGCTATCGTGCAAATATCACCGAAATCCCAAAAGATCACAGTAGAACTCTACAGAAAGCTTGTAAGAATTAACTGATAAAATTATGACCATCTTGATTGTCATGCAATTCAACATTTGTACAAAAGTGACTTAAGTTTATTTGAGAAGAGGGTTTAAACTCACAGAAAAAAACCTTACCTTAAACTCTAAATTCAAATTGTAATAACCGTTAATTGAGACTAGTGCAAAGAAAGATTTTTCAGTGTCACAAATAAATTATAAGCTTGTGGTATAAGCTTGTGGGGCAAATGAAATGTCGCATATCTGTAAAATTGGCCCAAATGCAATACACCCATAAAAACAACAGAACTAACACAAATCTGGAAACATATTTAAAAATATTTTGACTCTATATCCTTTCAAAAAGACTTTTTCAGAAAGTTTCAAAATGCTGTCGCAGATCAGAGTGAGTGTTCGTTAGGTTTCTGCATGGTCATCGAAAATTACTTTTTTTTATCCTCAGACGGCGTGGAAAAGTTGACGGCATCGTATGTGTCCTTTAAATCTTTAAAACTTTTAAACTTATCAAAACTATATCATTCCTCAATATTTCTAAGAATAATCATTGAAATAAATTGCTATATAAACCACGCTTAAGGTTCAAACCTGAAAACATGTAATGTAATAATGATCATGAAAAGCAGAGACAACCTAAATTTGCGCCCACAACACTTCATTTCTCAATTGAAATCACATTTATAAACTTCTAATAACAAGTTAACTTGCAATTTAAACACGTAATTAAGTTACTATATATGCCGCACATGTCTAAAATATGTGCCTATACCCGTCAACTATTAACATGTATTATAAATGTTTTATTGGGGACGGATCTGCTGGAGGACGGATCAACTAAGGGACAGATCAACCAAGGACGGATCTACTTGGGGCCGGATCAACTAGGGGACGGACAAGTTTGGGGACGGATCCACTAGAATTCCCCCAAGAATAATAATGAAACCACAGTATATAGTTTTATTATGACAGCTGGTTTTACACATTGTCATGATTGTATCTATTAAACCATGTTTTCTAATGGCTATTTAAGCCAGAGATAACCAGTTAAAAATCTAGTTTCTTATTAAATGTTGTTTATATTACAGTCATTAAGTTTTTAAATACCAAACTTTCTTCTTCTTCTTCTTCTACCAACATCAAGTCAACCATATCTAGGGGTCAATAGAATCTTGCTTGAAAAATACAAGAGGCCCTTCCAATGACATATTTTAGTATAATTATCATGATTATATTCAGATGAAGCTTTATTTGTCATCCAAGAGAATAAACCAAATGTGACAAGTAAACATGGTAAACAATTTGAACAGAAGACGTGTATGTCTCACTAAACATTATATAAGTGTTTCCTATTAAATGTCTGAAAAAAATAGGTAGGTTTATTTATTTTTTTGTTTACATTGAATTTTATTTTTACCTTGAGAAAATGGAAAAAAGAATTAAAGTTTAATGGTGCTTAATAATAAATGGCAATGAAAATGTTAGGGTAGGGCCAGTAGGCATGAAAAAATAGGTAAGGTAGGGTAACCGGAAACACACTTTTTTTAGCCTTAGATATAAAAATATCAGTTCATTCATGGGCACAATAAAATTCTAATGTTTTTGTTGTTGTTGATGAATGTTCATGTATTTAAAACATGGTACACATAGAAAAATATACTAGATAGAGTCAACTATATCATAGACCTGTATATTTATTATACAGGTCTATGACTATATTGACAGGAGAAGAACATTAAACAAACATGACAAAAAGATTAGTGAAAGCCTGTTGTAAAGAAAATTGTTTTGCTCAATTGAATCATAACATTCACTAAGAGAATCGTAGGGGAGGGCTACATTATCCAAACTAAGGATTGGGATTGATATATTTATTTTAAACTATTTGTTGATAAAATTTTAATGAGTTACAACAGGGATGTCCAAAACAAGGGGATGAGCAACATCCAATAGGAATGTTCGCCGTGACGTCAGAGCTTACCTGTGGAATATTTTTGGAGGGCAAAAAGACAATAAAATTGTGTTGTAAAACGTCTTCAAACTGTCATAACTTTTTTGTATTTCAAGATAATTAAAAAATTCTTTTGGTTCTACAATTTTCAGAAAAAGATCGTTTTTGTAGTGCATTTTGCAAATAAATATTCAGTGGTTCTAAAGATCGAAAATTTGGTTGATTTAAAATTTTCAACAAAAATTTACTTGGTCCAGAAACAATTTTGCAGAAAATTTATTTTTAAAGCTATATTTTTAAAATTACTTGTGGTAAATATGAATAAATTCTTCTTCCCAGAACCGTTTACAGAACCAATTTATCTTATCAATCAAAAAAGTTATGAGGATTTGAAATTTGGGGAAATTATCCTATCAATCGATGTTTGTTTATTGCACTGTTTATTGCCATCCAATTTGACACTTAATGAGATGCAAATTAGTGAATATGACATCACTAATGAGATTGGCGAACACTCCTATACAAACTAACAAAAAGTCAATATTTTTCTATGCCTCCCCAACTTTTTTCTTTATTAACACAAATTTCACTAATTGAAATTACACAATATTTATATCATTGGAAAGAGAAATTATTCAGGAATTATAATATACAAAATATTTGACAATCACCCTTCAAATATTAATTTTATATTGAATAATGTAAAGATGGTCCAAATTTTTTAAGTAAAATTTTCAATAAATGTGCCAAATTAATAAGGAAAAAATCAATAATTGTACATTTTTATCAGCAAGTGCCTCAGGGAAATTAAGTGAAATTGACAAACTTCTACCTGTAAATTGATGGTCTTAATTGTATATTACTGTCATAAAATTTATATCACCTGAAAGCCCTTTCTTTGATCTGTTTATTGAATATAATTTGTTTTAGATTCACAGTAAAGTTGTTTATTAATTAAGCCTGTGAAATAACAAGAAATTCAAACTTTGATGTTTTTTTTAAGTTTTATTGAATATAAGTAATTTGAATTCTTTGATATCTTTGTCATTTCTAAAGATAGAAATACAGAGTTTTCAATTAGCATTTGAGAAAATAATTGTCTTTTAGAGGATTAATTTCCATTTTGATACACTTATTATTTTCAGAACCAACCCTGGAGAAATTAAACCCTTATGAACCTTCTGAAAATGACATTGAACTTAAATACACCTAAAATTAAACATGGAAATTTTCTTTTTTTTTTAAGTTTGTTTCCCTTCACATGGCGAAATAGCTATTTTCCATTTTCCCCTCTTTCATTTGATATAAATTTCATAAAAATCTGTTCAGTAGTTTTAAAGCATAAACCGGAGAAAGTTGACCTATTTTCAACAGAAATCATGCAAAAATATGACAAAATCTCAGGTAAACAGGGGAGGCATAGAACATTAGTGATTATCTAAAGATACATATCCCATCAGTTTTATTTAATCCCTGGTTACAAGGACTTATATGTGACATGATATCTAAGATTTCGAGCAGCTGCCACAGTATTTTTCAATTAATGAATAAATAGTTATATATGTTAATGGGAGGCTTATTTCATGCCAAATGCCTCTTGTGTCTCCACACGATTACCTAACAAACCAGCTGATTTGCTCAAGATCAAGTTAGTGGGCGCTGCCATTTTTCTATCACGTGACAAAAATTGAAAACGTAAAAATTTGATTATTTAAAAAAATGTTTTTACATTTTTATATCTTAACCATATTAGTTGAAATTGGTTTTAATTGTTTAAGAATTACTTATGTTACTGCATTAAATTTTTTATTGAAAAAAAAGAAAATATGGGCACAATATTTTGCGAAGCAGCTCAGACTCCAGATTCTTTGGGTGCTTTCTGTGAAGTCCGCCAAATCTTATTGGTGGTTTCTTCGACGTCCGCAAATGCTTGGCTTATTTTCAGTCAAATGAAATGCAGGTTAATTACAAGATCATAAAAATGTATGAAATATTCACATTGTTCAAAATGCATTTTTCTATTAGCCAGTATAGGCCCCTAGCTCTGTTTTTCCAACTTCCTGATCCAATCTTTAATCTTTGTTACATATGCTATATGTAAAGCATATGAAATAAACAAACGTATTTAAGCAAAACTTTAGTGCATGTTTTATGTTGGCTTAATTGTGATATATTTTGTAGCCTGAAGATTTTATTTTTAAACAGTTCAAGTGATACCTTTTTTTTTTAATCTTTAAACAGTTCAAGTGATATACTACTGACTCAAAACACTCATCGCACGCTTCAAGAAGCCAAGGTGTACCAATGGGGCAATTAAATGATCGTCAATTCGAAAAGACAAAGATAAATTCCGTAGACACAATTTTCCCAAATTACTATAGATTGCATTATATAAGAAAGGCCCACAGGGGCTTGAATTCTGGCCATTTATAATGATATAAATTTTGGGAGAGGGGTTGTCTTATGTCATCACCTGTAGCTTCAATTACACCTAACTTTCTTCTATCGACCTTTGTACTTGTTCCAAATCTGGTTTCTGTTTTACTGTCTTCTTTCGTGTTTCCCTCCTGTTTTCAATTTTGCGCAAGAAGCCGGTTCCGTGTTTTTTTCCTCACTAAAGGAGGGACAGAACCATTGGAAATTGCTTCTTTTCCCTATAAATTTATATTCAGCTGAGTTCTACAGAAGTGTCCCTCACAATATTCAAATTTATCTCTGCTTTGTCGTTAACGTATTTGTGGTAACACATCTTAACTTGTCTTAGGCTATGTATTTTTCGAGTCTTCGTTTATCACTGTGCCCTTTCTACTCCTCAACATTTCCTCACCTTATGATTCAAATCTTTCCAACCTGAACTTTATTTTTGCTGTAGATTAAACGGAGCTTCCCCATTAAATGCTTTTGTATGGGGAACGCTTCCCTGTCACAAATTGTTGTATTTTTTTTCAAATAAGCCTTCTTCCCGATCATGAAAATTCTCGTTTTTGCTCTAACATGGCTTCCTAGATATGTTATGCTTTAATATAGGTAAGTCTTCCCCTACTACTTTAATAAGGCTTCCCTGTTCTGTTTTTAAAGTTTAATTATGTATTTGTCTGTTTATCTGTGGTCTATAGTACCTTAACATGTTCGACTGAGGCTTCGATTCCCACCTTATATTTGCTGTATTCTGATAAGGCTTCCCAATGAGAAAACTTACTGCTATTATTTGAATAACGCTAACAGGCTGTTTAAAACTGTTTTGCCCCATGTTTCCTTATCTGTGCTATAGTTCTATTGTGTGATGCTTCCCTGTCTTATTAATGCTCTGTTCCTATCAAAGCTTCCCGATCAGAATCTATCTATTTTTTAAAGGACTTCTTTGTTGTATGCTTAAAGTATCAGGAGTAAGGATTCCCGATCTAAGTTTTGTATGCTTCAACGCTTTGTATTTGTGTCCCTGTTTAACATGGAATTACACTGGCTTGAAGTTGGGTAAAGCTCACCTAAACCTTGTATGCTTGCATTCAGCAAAACAATGATTGACAGAGTGTTCAAGTGAGTTGAAAGACCTCTAATCTTTTATCTTCTATTTTTTTCCGAGTTCCTTCCGAGTCGGTGAGGATCATCAGAGTCTGAGCCTACTGGAATGTCAAACTTCACGACTGAGATTGATTGAAACAATTATCTTATTTCCAGTTCACGGTCAGATTGTTAAACATAAAATCTATTGAACTTATTTGTATGATTCGTATATAGTTTTGTAATAATTGAAATGAATGTACAGTAATTTACTAAATTAACCAATCATTATCAATTGATATATTTTAACGACTTTTAGATTAAATAATTCCATAGACCTGTATATATCAACATAACTTGATAATTATATATGTAATTATTGAACTTAGGAACGTCCTGTTATATTATTTGTTGTTCTTGAATCACTCTGATATCACTTATAATCATATATGTTGTAATGTCTTTGCCCCTTGAGGGCCCTTAATTGGCCAATAAACTTATTTGTATTTGTATTTTTGTATATTATTAGAGTGGATTTGCAAGTTGGTGATATCTCACAATATCTCATGCAAATAAATGAGATTTCGTTCAATTTAAACAATTTGAAATGTGCAACTTTAAACTGTAACATCTCAAAACCCGTAATAGATTTTTACATGATCCCTTTTTACAGCCATTCTTAAATATTTTGACATTTTAAATGTGTTAAATTTTCTTTTATAACCTTTGGAACCTAAGGGGGTATCAAAAGCTACCCTAGTTTACACGAAAATACATTTTTTACAAAAATTTTGTAGTTTTCACTCCAAATTGTCACAAAAAGTTTATTTCTCAACCAAATTAAATGAAATTTTCACACAGATATTCCTAAATTGTCACAGTCGTCTATTTAATGATTAATTCCATATAAAGGCATAAAAATTCTTAGAAAAAATAAACAAACTCTTATTTATAAACCAGTGATATTTTTACACATAAACTGGACAATTAACATGTTGCTAGTCTATTTAAAATACAGGTCTATGATGATTCATACACTAGGACGAATTGCAATTGTGGCGAACTTATAAAAATTTAGTTCCGTATCGGCATTTTACTTTGACCTTATGGTGGCAGCCATTTTATTCCACATGGTCCAAGAAAACTGAATTTTTATCCATCTGTTGCAGAGTAATGACAGAATTTTAAAATGCCTACATATTTTCAAAGGCCAGAGAATGCTCTGAAAAGAGCAAATGGTATAACTCATTTTAGGTTAATGGTCAATAGCAGATGTAGAACCGGCTTTTAATATTTTAATTAAGCTATAAAGCTGTGGAAATTATAGCCCATTTGCTACCTGTCCTTATAATTTTGCTTTTCGTTGTACTTGGCTACACCTAGGGGGCTGCTACTGTACTGCTAGAATAGGCACTTGTTTCTTAAAATAATAAATGCCACATCCTAATGAGTGTATGTGGCTGCAACTAAGTCCAATTAAAACCCATGAGCTGAAACTTATTTATCATGAATCGAGAAACAAAGCTTCATCATCATGTTCCATAAGTACATCCACCATTTGGTGATTGTCTTACTGTGCGTAGCATGTGCAAGGAACACGTCCAAAAATGTATGTGAGTTAAAATCAGCTATATACAGTGCAGGTAAAATCACAGTACGTCTCTATGGCATGGTGGCAGTCAAACCCTGCTCGAATGATTCCAGGCTTGTATTGTGGCCTCGGGAAGACTGTTCCATAGCCTGATGGTGTCCAGAAAAAAGGAGTGCTGGTACATGCTGGTTCTTGCATATGTTTCTATAAATCTCTCTAGTTAGCATTTTGTGTGTGTGAGTGGCACTAGTATCAGCTTCAATTGAGCCTACTCTTATAGAACTGAACAAACTTGTACAATAATATTTTTATTGTTCCTTGTATGGACTAGCTAATCATTTCTTCATACCATCCTCAAGAGAGAAAATGGATTTTCACTTCTGACTAGGACTGAACCATTGTCACTTGGGATTTTGTATTGTAGCACAACGTGGTATTCACTACACTTTTGCTGTCATTTATGTTCCAATGTACAATAGCATGTAGAACTTTCACATTTGTCCTAAATGTTTTAGAGAATTGCTACTACAGTACATGTATTTCAAGATAAATTGAAATTAAACAAGTTCTAATAACCAAGTTCGATTGAAAGTAAATCAAAGTCATTTATGATCACCACAAGTTCTTAATGAGTAATTTTGCAATGTGTATGCAAGTTTAATTAAAACATTGTTGGTTTTTCAACTGGTAGAAATTTTATGAAGATTCTCTTCCTGTATGCAACTGCAAATCAAAAAGCTGCGAGTTCAGACAGGTTTACCAGGGCTCAAGCTACTTAAGAAAAATAGGGAGAAGTGACTTCTCTTTCAGACTGGTATTAGGGAGAAGTGGGGGGGGGGGAAAGGGAGAAGTGACTGACAAATCCGGTAAAAATGCCTTGGGTCCGGTAAAAAAATGTAAATTTCCGGACCAAATGTCTGGTGTTGTTCCGATGGACGACTGCCGATTTTTGAAATATTAATAAAATAAGCTTCTTATCTCAATTTAAAATGCCTTCAAATCATTTTAGAAGATTATTTATTTAAGAAATAATTCATGGCCGCCCGTGGTTTATTGGAGATTTAACCATGGGTGCCCATTATTTTCGTGGATATTTTACCCAGAGCTTAGCGCAGCGGAGCGAGGGGTTAAATACACGAAAATAATGGGCACCCATGGTTAAATCGGAAATAAACCACGGCCGGACATGAATTATTTATATTCTAATATGACAATTTTGTGTTTTCAAAGACCTATAGTGTACAATGCTACAGAAGCCATTTTGTTGTTTCTTGATACGTTTATGTGCAAATGATCCTTTATGACGTCGGCAATTTCAGCGTAAAATCATATAATGACGTCGCAAAATGAACTGTGACGTCGACCTGTGTTTTATTGGAATTTAAACATGGCTTGTCGTCATGGTTTCTATTGTTCTTCCCCGGGACCCATATTAGAATTAAAGATAGTGAATATTAATGGAGGATTACATTGGATTATATTTTGATCATAGTGATGAAATATTTCTGGAAATATAGCAAAAGAGGTGTTTCGTTCCCCGTCAATTTTTTTTCCTCAGGATGTAAACATGCAAACAAGAGGCACCAATGGGCGAGATCGTAAGACGACTTGACTTTGCTTTTGACGCCACGGAGAATCAGGGCAACTTCTTCGCCCGGTAGCGTTAGCCCTGGTTTACACAAGTTATAAATACTTATTCTCAATGAGTATCTAAGAGTTATTAAGTCTTGAAGCTCTTGCTGTTTCTGTTAAGTCATGAAGCATATCAGGTGTACATTTAGATGGATATCAACAGCTCCAATTGACCATTAACAATTTGATCAATATATATAATTATTGGACAAGTGAGATCCATTGGAATTTTTATACCTCATGACTTGTCATAAGGGACCGACAATTTGACTTGAAAAGGGGGGGCTTTGTTTTTTCCTAAAAAAATATTCTGAAGATTATTTTTGATGAAAAAAATATTTTGGCAGCAGAGGGTAAGATAAAAAATATTCTGAAGAAGGATTTCTGCCATATAAAAAATAATGATTATAAAGAATAAAAAAATTATGTCGCAACACCTTGAACAAAAGGTGCTTCATGACTCAGGAACTCAATTGACCATATATTATACCTCTTCTAGTATTAAGACTTCTAATTGTCAAACCTGTTGGTGTTGTTTAAGTTATAAAATAAACAAAAAACAACCACTTAACTGGAATCAAGTGAACAAAATGTAAAAGCCTTCAATTTACAAGCTTTTTAAAATTTTCATTGACTTTAAAGTATCTTTTTTTTTCAGAATTTATTGATGTTGGAAAGAAACAAAGAGCTCTTGATGCATTATATGATGTCATCAAGAGCAAAAAGCACAGAACATGGCAAAAGATACACGAACCCATCATGGAAAAATATCTCCAGCTATGTGTTGAGCTACGAAAGAGTCATATTGCTAAAGAAGGACTGTATCAGTACAAAAACATTTGTCAGCAGGTAACCATAGTCAGTGATTTAGCTAGCGCTCGTCATTTTCGTCATTGGCGAAAAGATTTTTCAAATAGCAAAAATTTATTTAACCTTTTTCGTCACCTAAATTTTCAAAAAGTGTGTAAAATTTATTTTACGAAAATCAGTGGTAAAAGTCATTTCCAGTGTCACTAAATTATTGTGAATGAATCATGGCTAATTAATTTACGAAGCCAAGCTGATCATGAACACCGGATATGATTGGAGACATCAATTGACACTTACAACTCATGCCAATTAAATTTATAGATCGATATGAGACCAGCAAACATAAAAGAAATCCGCCGACAAGGTAAAACAGGAGGTGTTAAGAATAATTGAAAGTATGCAAATTTATATTTAGCCAATCAAAACGATAAAAATAAAATGACCGACTCAACCACGTGGTTTATTTTTCAAAGCAAAGGTCTTATTGAAAAGAAAATGAATGCATGTAGTAGAGTAGACGGAATGTAAAAAGACGCTTTATTTAAAAGTTTAATGTCCCGAAAGAACATACTGCTGATTTTGGGCTTAAACGAAAGGTACACGCTTCTAGTTTGATATTTTACTTGTCGTAAGAAGTTCGTATGGTCGAGTTTTTCTAAATATTACGTTAAATAGGGGTACCCTCGATCAACTGTCTCATAGTATGACAATATAACATCATATTCAAAGCAGATAAGAAGATTTTCACGTTGATTTTGCATTTATTACCTTCAAAATAGACATATCTTGACTACCAATGCAGTAGGTTTACTTAAAGGGTGCATCTTTGTATTCAAATTACGATTTGAAAAACGTCTAAAATAATAGGAAAATCAAGGCGATTTTAACTTACCATTTTAAAACTCTTTAAGCATCATTATTGAAATTAATATGTCGTTTTGCCACATCTACAAACTAATTGTTCCCCAATTTTTATAGTGATAGGACGAAAAGTTTTGATTTTAACGAGGAAAAACTATTATTTTAAATTTGTCAATTGTGATCCGGAAACCTTAATTCCGTACTTGTTACGTCTTTTACACTCTAGTTTAAATGCAAATCGTGTATTATGAATTTGCTAGTTTTGTTTCAAATTACGATATTTTTTGTGTTTTTGTGTGGTTTTGATTTGTTAATTTGTTATTGTGTTGATTTTCGTTTTCTTGTGTCTTCATATTTCAGAGGTCAAAAGCACCGTAATCAATGGATTCAGTAAGTAGTCCTGTTAAAATTGGACCATCAAGCCCAAAAAGGGGGTGTTATTCACACGATTGGGACAAATGCATTATTTGTCAAGTTGTATCAGAAGAGCCGACAATCATTATGCGCACTGTTGGTAAAAATACCCTTCTTAATGCTAGTTTCAATTGGTTTTGAAGTGAACATTTCTTTTTTGGTATTTGAATGCGACTCATCAAGGAATTATTGTGAAAAACAGACTAGTACTTCTAGTTAAAAAATGGCTATTCCTTGTTTTACTGAACATCGATCACAAAGGGAATTATGGCACTATATAAAATAAAAGATTAATTAGACATTTCGTAAATTTTCAAGCATAAGTTAACGTTTATCAGGACATATACAATTATAGACAATTAGTGCCCTTGTGTCCAAAAGCCATTCTTGAATGATTTGTTGAAGGAATGGCTGAATTCGAGATTGAACAAAAAATAATCATAATCTGTGAATCAAAATAATGTTACCAAGATTTTGTCAAAAAATTATCAAATTTGTATTTGTCGTTAATGAGATATAGCGAAAATTTTCTGTGTTTTTTTCATGGCCAGAAATCAAAAATATGATATATTACCATACTACAAACATTTTTTAGCAGGTTTTATACAAAATAAACTTTTAAAATCAAAGTATCATTATGTGAGAAAGATTATGTAAAGAATTGTGAAATTTGAAGCAGTTATAAAGGAGTTGTTGAGGCTAAGAGTGGGGTACCCCCTCACCTAGGCCTAAATATTTCCTTACTTTACTATGGCGAATACTTATTTTTCATTCAATGAATAAGGTAAATAGATATGTTGAACAACAATATGTAACGATACTTTTGACTAAGTTTTATGAAATTTTTAGCACAGATGGCGAATCTGTGGTGGATTAGAACTGTAAGGTCCTTGGGTGGCTTTGTTAAGTTTTAGTCAGTATAAAACCACAAAGATTTTCTAGATACAATCTAAAACAAAAATATTACAATTACTTTTAAGGAAAAGAAAATACCTGAATTTCGAAAAAATCAAAGATGGTTCAAAGGAAAAAATTGGCGATAAGAGTAAAATAACACATTTTGTGTACGGATGACAAAACACTTGTTTCACTTATCAACGTCCCCTTTTATAATTCTTATAGGTAAAAACAAAAATAACAACATGCGACCACATTTGTGTGAAATTTTCAAAGAGATTCGTGCAATAATGTAGAAGCAATAGTGGTTACTAGAAAGGTAAACCTTCGTCCAAATATGCAAAGTCCCTGTTTTCACACGAGTAAACCCCTAATTAGACTCGAATCAAAATTTTTCGTAATCAACAATCAATGGTGCAATATTCAAAATATTATGTGTAACTTTAATCAAATTCTATAAAGTTCTGTAGGTATAATCAGTCATTCTATATTGGCACCCCTGGTATTTTGGGCAGGAGTGTGGACGACTACAATATAAGGTTTGAAGTCCTAAAAAACGAATAAAGTAGGCCTATAAACCTTACTTGCCCTAAATGTATTGATATAAATGGTAAAAAGCATAAGAACCTTTAACAATGTGTCAACTTAGTTCAGAAGGTTTGTTTTACTCTATTGTTCTTAATATCCCCCCTTTTTAAGGATCTCTTAAACACAGTTTTTGTCTCGCCTGCGACGAATAGTCGCGGAAGGCGAGACATAGGTATTACTTTCCGGCGGCGGCGGCGGCGGCGTCGTAAACTTTTTTGTAAGACTTTTGTGGACAATGAATTGCTTGAAAAGTATAATAGCTAGGCATCTGATATTTGGTATACAGATAGTTCAGGTTATGCTCTACGCAACTGTCACCATGCCGTTTGACCCTGACCCCATTTTCACGCTCCAGTGACTCTGTGAACTTAGGTCTTTTTTCAGGCCGTAAACTTTTTTGTAAGACTTTTGTGGACGATGAATTGCTTGAAAAGTATAATAGCTAGGCATCTGATATTTGGTATACAGACAGTTCAGGTTATGGTCTACGCAATTGTCACCATGCCGTGTGACCCTGACCTCATTTTCACGCTCCAGTGACTCTGTGACATACTTTTAGTGGCCACACTTGTTAATGATTATATGGCCAAATACCATTTTAGAAAACATATTTGGTATGTTAACTGTAAGACAAACTTGAAACAAAAACAGAAAATTATATTAAAACTAAAAAATAATAGCGCAGAAAATTCCTCCAGAAAAAGGGGGGAAATTCGACCTTCATGTAAATTTATTGAATTTTTAATGATAAACGGTTGTACTATCGAAACTTTTTCAATTAAAATATTTGTTTAGACATTATTTCATATATTTCCGATCAGTTGTTTAAATTTTGACCACAAATAAATACGGAAATGAAAAACACTTTTACGGTTGTTTTTTAGCTCACCTGGACCGAAGGTCCATGTGAGCTATTACCATCACTTGGCGTCCGTCGTCGTCCGCGTCGTCGTCGTCGTCCGTTAACAATTTAAAAAAAATCTTCTTCTCTGAAACTGCTGAACAGAATTTCTTCAAACTTGATATGATTGATCCTTAGGGTGTCCTGCACAAAAATTGTGTTCGGTATTTTGATCCGTCAAAAAACATGGCCGCCGTTGCTAAAAATAGACCAGGGGGGGGGGGTCAGACTACTGTTTTTGGCTTGTAAATCAAAAAGTATAAGAGATAGATGAAATCTGATGCCACGCTACTGCTTCAGCATCAAAAGCTCTACTAAAGTCTCCATTGAGTCGAAGTTGTCAGATGACCCCTTATGGGAGTTACGGCCCCTTAAAGGTGAAAAATAGCATTTTTTCATGTTTTTGGCCTATGGAATGAAAACTAATGCAGATAGAGAGAAGCTGTTGCTTGCTTAAATGTTCAGCTCATTTAGCTCTACAAAAGTCTCCATAAGGTCAAAGTTGTCAGATGACCCCTTATAGGGGTTATGGCCCCTTAAAGGCAAAAAACAGAGTTTTTGGCCTGTAGAATGAAAACTATTGCAGATAGAGAAAAGCTGTAGCTTGCTTAAATGTTCAGCTCCTTTAGCTCTAGAATAGCCTCCATAGGGTCGAAGTTGTCAGATGACCCCTTATAGGGGTTACGGCCCCTTAAAGGCAAAAAATAGTGTTTTTGGCCTATAGAATGAAAACTATTGCAGATAAAGAAAAGCTGTTGCTTGCTTAAATGTTCAGCTCATTTAGCTCTACACAAGTCTCCATAGGGTCGAAGTTGTCAGATGACCCCTTATAGGGGTTACGGCCCCTTAAAGGCAAAAAATAGTGTTTTTGGCCTATAGAATGAAAACTATTGCAGATAAAGAAAAGCTGTTGCTTGCTTAAATGTTCAGCTCATTTAGCTCTACAAAAGTCTCCATATGGTCGAAGTTGTCAGATGACCTCTTATAGGGGTTACAGCCCCTTAAAGGCAAAAAATAGTGTTTTTGGCTTATGGAATGAGAACTATTGCAGATAGAGAAAAGTTGTTGCTTGCTTAAATGTTCAGCTCATTGAGCTCTACAAAAGTTTCCATAGGGTCAAAGTTGCCAGATGACCCCTTATAGTGGTTACGGCCCCTTAAAGGCAAAAAAAAGTGTTTTTGGCCTAAAGAAAGAAACTTTTGCAGATAGAGAAAAAGATGTTGCTTGCTTAAATGTTCAGCTTAATTAGCTCTACAAAAGTCTTTTTAGGGTCGAAGTTGTCAGATGACCCCTTTAAGGGGTTATGGCCCTTTAAAGGTGACAAATAGTGTTTTTTGCTTTGGAATGAAAACTATTGCAGATAGAGAAAAGCTTTTTATTGCTTAAACATTCAGCTCATTTAGCTATACAAAAGTCTTCAAAGGGTTGACATTAAGACCAGGTGAGCGATTCAGGCTCCTGGGAGCCTCTTGTTTAGTTTTTTTCGTCCATTGACCTTTGACCTTGAATTTCTGAAAACTCGACCAACTCTGATTCTTACGACAAGCATATTTCGATTGCTTAGGTCCTGCTCTTTCCAACGATATATAATATGTGAGTATGTTCGGTGGGGACATTAAATTTTTCAAATCAAGGTGCCGTGTACTCTACTAATGGGGATATTTACCTTTCTAGGAATTAGTTAAAGCCATAAAATAGCACAAAACATACAATAATTTGAATATATGCCATACATATGCAGAAGGAACTTCTACAAAGGTCATGAATGACCAGAGTGTGTTTGTTTACATTTGAGCTGTGATCATGTGACGTTTTTGGAGGGAAAATTAACATATTAACATAACTAGTAGAAAAAGAAAGATAACTCTAGTCCAAAGCAAAAAAACTTAATTAATATAACATAGATTTTATCAGGAACTTTAAATAACCGTTCCTGATTTTATTTAATAAGGTTACATATTTATTTTGCATCTTTATATACTGTGTATTTTATGATTAGATATAAATAAAATAGAACTCTCTTTGATTATGGGTAGTAACACACTGCAGAGTTCTTTCTTTTCCTACTCATGTTATTTTTTTTTCTTTTGAGGGGAAAGGGGGGGGGTGCAGGGATTGGGAAGCTTTTTTTACAAAGGGGCCATTTACCACTTTTTTCATTATAATTCAAAATTTGAAGGGGCCATTCTTTAACAAACTATATAAAATTTTAAATTTAGAAGGGGCCATTTTTCTCATTAAGGGGCATATGGCCCATGGCCCCTTACCTTCCCAACCCCTGGGGGTGTTGAAATACATAATTAGTATTTATAAAATATAAAAACATACATATGATTCTGGCTAAAATAACAAAGCTGTAAATGTTGGATAAAACTTTATTTAGAAGATACATTTTATTAGAAATCAATGAATTACAAACAGACCATTTGCAAAAAAAAGTTTATAAATTAAGATTAACCATAGACATGATAGAATATTACTAGCTCTGAACAGTGACTGAAGATGTGGTCCAAAATATGCCCACCGCTAAAGTGACTAAAGCCTGAAAAATCCTAGCTAAATCCCTGCATAGTTATATGACAGGGCATCATATGCATGCATTAATTATATTGATATGTGACAGTGTGCTCTAGGGGATGTTTGAATTAATTTAAGAACACATCCTTAAAATATACATTAAGAATTCTTATATCGATCTTCTTTCAATCGTTGTGATAATTCATTTCATTCTGAAGCACCTTTGTCATGTCAGTTTTGTGTTTCTAAACCTGTTTTATTTTGAAAACTTTTAGCCTCTTAATTTAAACTAACATTGAGCTGTACATTGTCCACATGGGTTTTCTCTTTCAAATTTGCTCTTTCTGTATTAGAGATTTTGGTGGTTTTTTTTAGGTAAACATAAAGTCTTTAGAAGATGTGGTAAGAAAATACATTGGTCTGGCTGAACAGAAAACAGAGGATGCTAGACAGGAATCTCATCAGGTTGTTGTTGATATTGATGATCTGGATCAACCTGATACACCTGAAAGGTAAAAGAGACAGTATTAATATACATGTTTTATGCACTGCCTATGATAGGAGATGGGCAAATTGTGTTCTTGTCCAGTGATCTGTCCGTAAATTCGTCTTTTTGTTCATCTGTCCTAAATCAGATTTACAATCAGTTTTATGTTGGAATTCAGTGAAAGAGTCATTTCTTTTTTAAATCATTTTCATTATGTTCTAATGTAACCGTCTACCGACTTGGTTGTTTAAACATCATGCATACTCACGTTTGTAGCAACATTAGAATTGTCATAAAGGTCTCAAAAACAGAGAAACATGTAACAAAATAATTGGCTTGTTTATTGGGATCAGTGTCTTCTTAAAAAAATTACAGTCTTGTGCTGTATTAACCAAAGCAAATAGATGATGAAATTTTTAACTGTGAAAAAACAAAAATAACACTGTGTTACAGTTATTTTATAGATGTCATAGTTGAAATTTGAGATGGCTACTGTTATCAAACATACTAACATACCATGTTATCAAAATAAAAGTTGAGTTGCTTCTTTTTTTCTTTCCTTGTAGAATGCTGTAATTTTAAGTTTAAATTTTCTCTCTATTTTAGCCTGCTACTGAAGGTGGTTAGTGGAGAAGACACACAGGACAGGACTGACAGAGCTATATTAACCCCATGGGTTAAGTTTTTATGGGAGTCTTACAGACAATGCTTGGATCTGCTGAGAAATAACTCCAGAGTTGAAAGATTATACCAAGACATAGCTCAACAAGGTACAAGAAAAAAAAATCTTTAACTTACAAAGGTTATTTGTCTTATACTGAAAAGACCACCAATTTACTTAAAAACCAAAAGTTCAATTTATATACATGAAACATTTTGCACTTTTGTTCTTGTGAAACAGATGTTAAGAAAGAATATACCCTTTGAGGCATTGTCTCTTTTAGAATGAATATTTTTGTTGTCTGTATCGTCTAATCTATCTTTTGTTAAAACATTTGATTAATTTACTTTTAATATTGATATTTCACATATATTGAAATTAAATGCAATATGGTTAAAACTTGTTTATTTGATTTGTCCTTTTCAGCTTTCAAGTTTTGTTTTAAGTATGGCAGAAAAACAGAGTTTAGAAAATTGTGTGACAATGTAAGTTGTTAAAGAAATTGTTCCGCCATTTTTGTCTGACATATATTCACAGTATAAACCTGACAGTAAATTTTGCGACAATGTAAGTTGTTAAAGAAATTATTCCGCCATTTTTGTCTGACTTATTTTCACAGTACATACCTGACAGTAAGAAGAAAGGAAAAAAGTCTTTTTTCATCCGTATTCATCTTCACAAATATCAAGAGAAAAAAATCAAATTCATATAAAATTTCTTCAAGAGCAGTTGCAATTTATTACAAGCATATACAACATGTAGATTAAAAAAGTGACAGCCACCTACAAAGTGGACAAGTTCTGATGCTTGCCCTCTTTAAGCAATAATGAGTAGTGATTCAAATCCACTAGGTATTTTATCTTGTTTCCAGCTTAGAACTCATCTGGGATTGGTTCACAAACATCAGCATCAACAGACTGCTATAAACCTGAACAACCCTGAATCACAAGGCATGCATTTGGAAACCAGATTAGTTCAGTTAGATAATGCTATCAACATGGAACTTTGGCAGGTAAACCATTATTTTGCAAAAAAAGCTGTTCACAAAAACCAACATGTTTTCAAGATCTGTATTATGTGTCTCATTTGCAACGGTTGGAATACAGATTATAGTTTCTTGCCAAAGTTTGACTTTCTAGACAATCCATTACCATAGTTGCAAACAATTATTGTCCCTTTCAGACATTAGGGGCAGAAATCATGCTGGTCCTTCAAAACCTGTTGTTGTGCAGGACCTGAATGGTTGGCACATAGAGTCACATAAACCTAACAGACTACATAAATATATCTTCATCTGTATAAAGTACAATATTTACATATTATATTTAATATAAAAGCGTCTCTGGCACAAATTTTTTAGGCAAAAATAGCTTTCCTGTAGGTCCCAATATCTGACAGAAAAATAATTGTGTTTGCATCGCTGCATTAATTAGCCACAAGTCACATTGTCAAATAAAAATAAAATGATGTGATTGAAAGTTGTGCCTTACTATGTTACTATGACTTTTTGTGCTTACAAGTATGTCTACAAATGGAATGAGAAGCTTTTTATTTGCTGTAATTTTAGGAAGCTTTCAAAGCAGTGGAAGATATACATGGGTTGATTCAACTCTCAAAGAAGCCCCCTAAACCATCATTGATGGCAAACTACTACCAGAAGCTTGGACTGGTATTTTGGAAGTCTGGTAACCAGCTTTTCCATGCATCAACACTTCATAGGATGTTTCACTTGTCTAGAGAACAGAGAAAGAATTTATCACAAGAGGAACTACAAAAGTTTGTTTATTTTAATAGGATACTTGAAGTTTTAGCTGATACATGTAGTTTTCAATTTATAAAAATGAATAATCATCCATGCCTTGGCGTTGCCATTCAGTATCTTATTGCTGTTTGGTGTCAAATGAGGCAGATATTAAATTAAATGACTTGTCTACTTGAGTCATCAAATATTGATGCCTCAAATGTTGTCCATCTTACATGTATACCTGTAGTAATATAAACTGGTATTCTTAACATGTAGTGGCACCATCTGCAAAATGTAAAGATAGTTATTCTCGTATGATTGAAGTTCAGGGTGTATGTATCACTTCTGGACCTTTTGGCAAAGATCAAAGTGGATCTATTATGACTTAATATTTGTAGAATTTATTTTGTCCTGTGCATACAGATTGAAAGATATGTAGCATTGTTTTACTTTATTTTTGTCACACAGCTCACATCCATTAGATTCATATCTATCAAAGGTCAATGCCAGATAACCTTTATCTATTGCATATTAAAATCTGTTATACAATAAAAATGCAAAGTATTTTTAGTAGGTTTGATTAGTATGAATTACCAGGTTAAATAATTAAAGGGAACTGGAATTTTATACAGTAAAAACATGTGCTTTCTCAACAATTTAATGCAATGAAAATAAAACAATCATAGTGTATGACTTAAAATCAACAACAATTTTTTCCATGCCTTGGCGTTGCCATTTAGTATTACATTGCTGTTTGGTGTCAATTGGGGCAGATATTAAAATTAAATGACTTGTCTACTTGAATCATTATGTTTTGATGTTTCAAATATTGTTCATTTAACAACTTTTCAAGACCAATGCCATTTACCTTATTATTTACGTACTTTAACATATACTTTATTATAATTTACCAATCAAATACAATGCAAACAATTTGTTTTAAATTGCAAATTAGCTAAAAACAATTTGGAAATGAATAAGTTATTTTCTCCTAAAGTTTAAAGGGCAGATTATAAACTTATATCCCTGGTATAATTAATTTATTCACTGGGTTGGTTACTGGTCAATCAATTTAGACCTCTACAATTAAAGCAAACCTAAAACAGTAAGAGAATTAGGCTTCCCCCGTCCTTGTGAATAAATTAGAGTAATACTTGTACTTGAATCATACAAAAATATTTTTGCTTAAAAAAAGTTCTGAATTGGAAAAAAAAATCAACAAAACAATTGACTTTGTTTCTATGCCTTGGCGTTGCCATTTAGTATTGTATTGCTGTTTGGTGTCAAACGGGGCAGATATTAAAATTAAATGACTTGTCTACTTGAATCATTATGCTTTGATGCTTCAAATATTGTCCATTTAACAATTTTTCAAGAACCTTATTATTTATGTACTTTACCATATACCTTATTATAATTTACCAATCAAACACAATGCAAACAATTTTTATACGACCGCAAAAAATTTGCGGACGTATTATGGTATGATGCTGTCGTCGTCGTCGTCGTCGTCGTCGTCGTCGTCGTTGTCTGTTAACTTTTTAGTGTTTCCACAATAACTTTAGTTCCAGGTATCCGATTGCTATGAAACTTTACAATGATGTTCCTTACCATAAAAGGATGCATGGGATTGATATTGGGGGTCCCCCCATTTTTCGTTTAGAAATTAGGGGCCAAAAAAGGGCCAAAAATACTACTTTTTTGTTTGTTTCCACAATAACTTTAGTTCTAGATATCCAATTGCTATGAAATTTGACAGTGATGTTCCTTACCATACAAGGATGAATGGGATTGATTTTGGGGGTCCCCCCTTTTTTTGTTTCGAAATTAGGGGCCCAAAAGGGAAAAAAAATTCAAATATTTTACTTGTTTCCACCATAACTTTGGTCCTAGTTGGCCTTTTGCTGTGAAATTTGTCAAGAATGTTTCTTACAATAAAAGAATGAACCTGATGAATTTTTGCGCCCCCCTTTTTCTCCGTTGTGTTATTAGGGGCCAAAAGGGGCCAAAATAAAAACTTTTTTATTTGTGGTCCGATTTTGAAATTTTTTTTTGCAAGTTTATTTTTGTCAAGTAGCGAATCCAAATTTGAGAATTTATTTTTGCGACCCCCCCCTTTTTCCCCTTATTACGTAATTAGGGGCCAAATGGGGCCGAAATTGAAACTTTTTTATTTCTGGTCCGATTTTGAAATTTTTTTTTGCATGTTTGTTCTTGTCAAATAGCGGATACAAAATTAAGAATTAATTTTTGCGACCCCCCCTTTTTCCCCCTATTACGTAATTAGGGGCCAAACGGGGCCAAAATCGAAACTTTTTTATTTGTGGTCCGATTTTGAAATTTTTTTTTGCAAGTTTATTTTTGTCAAGTAGCGAATCCAAATTTGAGAATTTATTTTTGCGACCCCCCCCCTTTTTCCCCTTATTACGTAATTAGGGGCCAAATGGGGCCGAAATTGAAACTTTTTTATTTCTGGTCCGATTTTGAAATTTTTTTTTGCATGTTTGTTCTTGTCAAATAGCGGATACAAAATTAAGAATTAATTTTTGCGACCCCCCCCTTTTTCCCCTTATTACGTAATTAGGGGCCAAATGGGGCCGAAATTGAAACTTTTTTATTTCTGGTCCGATTTTGAAAATTTTTTTTGCATGTTTGTTCTTGTCAAATAGCGAATACAAAATTAGGAATTAATTTTTGCGACCCCCCCCTTTTTCCCCCTATTACGTAATTAGGGGCCAAAAGGGGCTTTTTATACCCCCCCCCACTTCAAAAGTGGGGGGTATATAGTGATAGGGGTGTCCGTCCGTCCTTCCGTCCGTCCGTCCGTCCGTCCTTCCGTTACACTTCAGGGTACCCATCTCTTATCCGCAACTCCTCCTAAACCCCTTGGTGGATTTTCATGAAACTTACACACAATCTTTGTTACATAATGTAGATGTGCACCTACTATTTTAAAATTTGATCAGAATGATTTTTGGGGTTTCCCATAGCAAAACATGGACTTAGCCATTCGACTACATGGGGGTACCCATCTCTTATCCGCAACTCCTCCTAAACCCCTTATTGGATTTTCATGAAACTTACACACAATCTTCCTGACATAATGTAAATGTGCACCTACTATTTTAAAATTTGATCAGAATGATTTTTGGGGTTTCCTATACCAAAACATGGACTTAGCCATTGACTACATGGGGGGTACCCATCTCTTATCCGCAACTCCTCCTAAACCTCTTGGTTGATTTTCATGAAACTTACACACAATCTTTGTGACATAATGTAGATGTGCACCTTCTATTTGAGAATTTGATCAGAATGATTTTTGGAGTTTCCCATAGCAAGACATGGACTTAGCCATTCCCCTACATGGGGGTACCCATCCCTTATCCGCAACTCCTCCTAAAGCCCTTGATGGATTTTCATGAAACTTACACACAATTGTTGTGACATAATGTAGATGCGCACTTACTATTTGAAAGTTTGATCAGAATGATTTTGGGGTTTCCCACAGCAATACATGGACTCAGCCATTCGACTACATGGGGGTGCCCATCTCTTATCAGCAACTCCTCCTAAACCCCTTGATGGTTTTTCATGAAACCTACACACAATCTTTGTGACATAATGTAGATGTGCATCTCCTATTCTAAATTTTATCTGATAAATTTTTTTGGGGGGTGGGGGGTATTTATTTGTGAGCTGCGGCTCACAGTTTTTCTAGTTTATTTGTGGTCCGGTTTTGAAATTTTTTTTTGCAAATTTATTCTTGTCAGGTAGCGATTCTAAATTTAAGAATAAATTTTTTGGGCTGTAATCATAATTTAAAAAAAATTCTGGTTCGATTTTTAATTTTTTCCCCAAACATTATTCTTTTAAAGAGTAGAATACAACATTCAAAATTTATATTTTTAGCCCCTGGGTTTAAAGTCCATCAGAGAAGCATGTGTCAAAAACCTTTGTCAGTCCACCATGGGCTGCATGTGTCCAGAGCAATAGACTATCCATATTAGGCCTAAAACGTACAGGGTTCAACATGTTGCGGTCGTATCATGCTGCGCTCGGCGAAGCTTTTTATTAGTAAATTGCAAATAAGCTAAAAACAATTTGAAATGAATTGCTATTGACTTAGTTTCTATGCCTTGGCGTTGCCATTTAGTATTGAATTGCTGTTTGGTGTCAAACGGGGCAGATATTAAAATTAAATGACTTGTCTACTTGGATCATCAGCTATAGATGCTTCAAATATTGTTCATAGGACATACATGTTACTATGTATAAAAAACCTAAAATCTAAATGACATGAAAATGGTACAACCCTCTCAATTATGCATATTCTTGTTGATTTCCCAGTTATGGTTATTTGAATACAGGGTTAAGCCAATATAAAAATATCCTAGATTCTCACCCCCGTCTGCCACAATTTTTTCAGTCCCCTAAAAAAAATTGATCTTGATTTTTTGGCAAATTATGTTAGCTGTAGCCTGTTAGTCATATTCTTTTAAAACTGCAGAATATTTATTAAAATGGATAAAAAAATAAAATTCGCTCACCCGGACCATATTTTTAGAAAATTGGATGAGAATCCAGGAGTTATTTTATAATGGCCTAAAAAAGGTTCTGAATTGGAAAAATAAAATCAACAAAACAAAGCTATTGACTTCGTTTCTATGCCTTGGCGTTGCCATTTAGTATTGTATTGCTGTTTGGTGTCAATTGGGGCAGATATTAAAATTAAATGACTTGTCTACTTGGATCATCAGCTATAGATGCTTCAAATATTGTTCATTTGACAAACATGTATAAAAAACCTAAAATCTAAATGAGGGCTATTCCAGAAACAAATGTATGGGGGGGGGGTCGGGAGGCACTTTTTTTTTATACCCACCATGCATAAAATTTAATTTTTTTTCCCTTTATGTTGCATTTGAGAAATATTTATAAATACCACCACCCATACAATTTCAATTATAGTGCCTTCTGACCCCCCATACAATTAATTCTGGAATAGCCCTGACATATAAAATGGTACAAGCTTCTCCATTATGCATATTCTTGTAGGTTTCCTAGTTATGGTTATTTGAATACAGGGTTATAAATACAGGTTTGGTTATCTGACAGTTGCAACAAGAAAGTACCAATTCTGCATGATAGATTTTATATTTAAGAACCTCTTTCCATATAGCATCATTGTTTATTTACAGAATGGCCTCTAGAGTGTTATGTGCCACACTTGCCATCCCGATCCCTGCCTCTAGGAATGCCATAGACCAGCTGCTTGAGAGTGATGAAGGTACAATGGACAAGAAAAGAAGACTTGCTCAGTTGCTCATGCTACAGAACCCACCACAAAGAACAGCTCTTATTAAAGATTTGGTAAGGGTTTTCAAAAGTAGAAGGCTTGCTACAAACAAAAGGTTAAAAAGTATAAATAATGCTACTGTTTTATGCAAGTTTGTATTTTGATTCACATGAAATTCCCTTTATGTTGCCTCAGCATTGCTGCATAGTATTATGTGGCTATTTGGTGTCAAATGGGGCTGATAACAAATGAATGACTTGTCTACTTGATATTGTCTCGCCTGCGACGAAAAGTCGCGGAAGGCGAGACATAGGTATTACTTTCCGGCGGCGTCGTAAACTTTTTTGTAAGACTTTTGTGGACAATGAATTGCTTGAAAAGTATAATAGCTAGGCATCTGATATTTGGTATACAGACAGTTCAGGTTATGGTCTACGCAACTGTCACCATGCCGCGTGACCCTGACCCCATTTTCACGCTCCAGTGACTCTGTGAACTTAGGTCTTTTTTCAGGCTGTAAACTTTTTTGTAAGACTTTTGTGGACGATGAATTGCTTGAAAAGTATAATAGCTAGGCATCTGATATTTGCTTTACAGACAGTTCAGGTTATGGTTTACGCAACTGTCACCATGCCGTGTGACCCTGACCCCATTTTCACGCTCCAGTGACTCTGTGAACTTAGGTCTTTTTTTCAGGCTGTAAACTTTTTTGTAAGACTTTTGTGGACGATGAATTGCTGGAGAAGTATAATAACTAGGCATCTGATATTTGGTATACAGACAGTTCAGGTTATGGTCTACACAACTGTCACCATGACGTGTGACCCTGACCCCATTTTCACGCTCCAGTGACTCTGTGAACTTAGGTCTTTTTTCAGGCTGTAAACTTTTTTGTAAGACTTTTGTGGACGATGAATTGCTTGAAAAGTATAATAGCTAGGCATTTGATATTTGGTTTACAGACAGTTCAGGTTATGGTCTACGCAACTGTCACCATGCCGTGTGACCCTGACCCCATTTTCACGCTCCAGTGACTCTGTGAACTTAGGTCTTTTTCAGGTAGAAAACTTTTTTGTTAAACTTTTGTGGACAATGAATTGCTGGAAAAGTATAATAGCTAGGCATCTGATATTGGGATACAGACAGTTGAGGTTATGGTTAACATAACTGTCTCCATGTCATGTGACCATGACCCCATATTTAGGGTCCAGTGACTGTGTGAACTTCGGTCTTTTTTTCAGGCAGAAAACTTTTTGTAATACTTGTGTGGACAATGAATTGCATGAAAAGTATAATAGCTAGGCATCTGATACTGGTTATACAGACACAATTTGTGTTTATATCAAGAAATGAAAGCTTAGGTGGTTGATTTTAGTGATGGTGACGGCAGGCGAGACATACTTTTAGTGGCCACACTTGTATTATCTTTTAATATCTCATATGTTGTCCATACTACAGTGTATTATCAGGTATTACTTTTAATGCACTGTTTACAAATCAATGAATAGGAAGTCCCTGGATCAAAAGATTTGCCTCGAATACAGAAACATGCATGTTTGTTAATACAGCAGATGTATTAAAGAACAATTAGAAACCTTAGATATTTGAGTCTTACTCACTGATTGACAAAACTTGTCATTTAGAATTTTTCTACTTGATCTAGACAAAAAGGTTTTGTCATCATCATAAGATCATGTCCTTGAAATTTCTTAAAATCTACTTAAAAATTTTGGATGCATAAAAGTAGTGCAGCTTATATCTCTTAAAACAGTCAAAGCTCAGTCCTATGTAGATATTTTTGTGGTAGTTAGCAGGGGTTCAAATGAGCATTTGTAGGCTAAACCTCCAGGACTTATAGGATTTATAGGTTGAAGGTCCACCAGATGACATTGAGAGGTCCTCAATAAGAATTACTATAAATAGAGGCAGGTCCAGGACTTATGTAAATAAAATCTTAAAGGTCCTGAATTAAGAATGGTAGGTCCCGGGCCTCGCACCAATGCTAATTTTAACCCCTGTAGTTCTATGTCACTGCTTCATGGAAAAGACAGGGACAAGTGTAGTTAACACAACCTACATAAATCTGATATGAATATAAGAATAAATGGTCTATTGAATAATGTATTGACTAAGTTCAAAGTTCACAATTGGAAATTAGCTAAGATGCATAAACCATTTGACTTTTATTGTTTAAGTTACTACTTTTGGTTTATACAGTAAGTGTAATCATGGTCTTTACAAAGTAAGATTACCATGTTATAGGAAACTCTTTGGAAAATGCCTTGGCGTTGCCATTCAGTATCATATTGCTCTTTGGTGTCAAATGAGGCAGATATTAAATTAAATGACTTGTCTACTTGAGATTTTCTATGTTTTGACTTCTCAATTATTGCCATTTAACAAACCAAATAATAAATAATTTTTAGCTCACCTGGACCGAAGGTCCATGTGAGCTATTACCATCACTTGGCGTCCGTCGTCGTCGTCGTCGTCTGTCGTCTGTCGTCTGTCGTCGTCGTCTGTTAACAATTTTTCAAAAATCTTCTCCTCTGAAACTACTGAACAGAATTTAATGAAACTTGGTATGAATGATCCTTAGGGTGTCCTGCACCAAACTTGTGTTTCAATTTTTGGTCCGTCAAAAAACATGGCCACTGTTACTAAAAATAGACCAGGGGGGTCAGACTACTGTTTTTGGCTTGTAAATCAAAAAGTATAAGAGATAGATGAAATCTGATGCCAGCCTACTGCTTCAGCATAAAAAGCTCTACAAAAGTCTCCATTTGGTCGAAGTTGTCAGATGATCCCTTATAGGGGTTTCAGCCCCTTAAAGGTGAAAAATAGCGTTTTTGCATGTTTTTGGCCTATAGAATGAAAACTATTGCAGATAGAGAAAAGCTGTTGCTTGCTTAAATGTTCAGCTCATTAAGCTCTACGAAAGTCTCCATAGGGTCAAAGTTGTCAGATTACCCCTTATAGGGGTTACAGCCCCTTTAAGGCGAAAAATAGTGTTTTTGGCCTAAAGAATGAAAACTATTGCAAATAGAGAAAAGCTGTTGCTTGCTTGAATGTTCAGCTCATTTAGCTCTACAAAAGTCTCCATAAGGTCAAAGTTGTCAGATGATCCCAAATAGGGGTTGCAGCCCCTTAAAGGTGAAAAATAGCGTTTTTGCATGTTTTTGGCCTATAGAATGAAAACTATTGTAGATAGAGAAAAGTTGTTGCTTGCTTAAATGTTCAGCTCAATTAGCTCTACAAAAATCTCCATAGGGTCAAAGTTGTCATATGACCTCTTATAGGGGTTACAGCCCCTTAAAGGCAAAAATAGTGTTTTTGGCTTAAAGCATGAAAACTATTGCAGATAGAGAAAAGCTGTTGCTTGCTTAAATGTTCAGCTCATTTAGCTTTACAAAAGTCTCCATAGGGTTGAAGTTGTCTGATAACCCCTTATAGGGGTTACAGCCCCTTAAAGGCGAAAAATAGTGTTTTTGGCCTAAAGAATGAAAACTATTGCAAATAGAGAAAAGCTGTTGCTTGCTTAAATATTCAGCTCATTTAGCTCTACAAAAGTCTCCATATGGTCAAAGTTGTCAGATGATCCCTAATGAGGGTTACAGCCCCTTAAAGGTGAAAAATGGTGTTTTTGCATGTTTTTGGCCTATAGAATGAAAATTATTGTAGATAGAGAAAAGCTGTTGCTTGCTTAAATGTTCAGCTCATTTAGCTCTACAAAAGTCTCCATAGGGTCAAAGTTGTCAGATGATCCCTTATAGGGGTTAAAGCCCCTTAAAGGCGAAAAATAGTGTTTTTGGCCTATAGAATGAAAACTATTGCAGATAGAGAAAAGCTGTTGCTTGCTTAAATGTTCAGCTCATTTAGCTCTACAAAAGTCTCCATAGGGTCAAAGTTGTCAGATGATCCCTTATAGGGGTTAAAGCCCCTTAAAGGCGAAAAATAGTGTTTTTGGCCTATAGAATGAAAACTATTGCAGATAGAGAAAAGCTGTTGCTTGCTTAAATGTTCAGCTCATTTAGCTCTACAAAAGTCTCCATAGGGTCAAAGTTGTGAGATGACCCCTTATAGGGGTTACAGTTCTTAAAGGCGAAAAATAGTGTTTTTGGCCTAAAGAATGAAACTATTGCAAATAGAGAAAAGCTGTTGCTTGCTTAAATGTTCAGCTCATTTAGCTCTACAAAAGTCTCCATAGGGTTGAAGTTGTCTGATAACCTCTTATAGGGGTTACAGCCCCTTAAAAGTTGAATAATAGTGTTTTTTGATTATTTAGAATGAAAACTATTGCAGATAGAGAAAAACTTTTTCATTCAGCTCATTTAGCTATACATAAGTCTTCATAGGGTTGACATCAAGACCAGGTGAGCGATTCAGGCTCCTGGGAGCCTCTTGTTTACATTATCATATTCATGACATTCATTCATTTACAAATAGAAACCCCTAAACTCATAACATAACCATATGTAACCATGTACTGTATATTCATTATTATTCGTAGGGTATCAATTTTCGTTTGTGTCCATTGAACACAAAATGGGAATCAAATAAAATGTTATTTTAACATTGTAGCGTTGTAACGAAATGTTGTTTATTATGAATCCACAAAAATTGAAACCCACAAAAATTGATGAATCCTCCGTACACCTAAATGCATTACATCTATATGCACACAAAATAAATTGATGAATAGTCATGCACAAATGTACGGCTAGGGATATTAGGTTAACTAATTAAATTCAGAAAAGGATTAAAGACAAATTTATTTGTCAATTATATATTGAGTGAGTGAGTTGGTTGGTTTACATCCTTGCAAACCTATATAGGTTATCTTAAGGCGATGAACATGAAAAGTGTTATTAAATGAGCATGAAATGATGATGAGAAATGAAATATGTAGGTGGGGTAGAAAACAAAGGAACAGTAAATTTCTTAGACCACAGGAGAAGAGAGAAGCGGTTAGGGGCAGAAAATTAGGCCTATGTGGTGCACTACTTGGCAGTCCACAAAGGGGTATTTTACTTGCATGGAGCTTGGTACTTTTCACACACCTTGGCCCACTATGGTTTGCGGTCAGGTCTTCTGCATTATCACCTGACGACCCTGGCATTCATTATAACAGGGCTGCCCCATTCAACCACCTGGGGCACACATCCCAGTTTTTTTGTGGGATAAGTGGTCTGACCTGATGTCAGGATTCTGAGTCCTCTTTAGTGGACTTATACCGACAAGCTTCAGGCTGCTGTAGGCTTATTTGCCTCCTGGGCCCCGTACAGAACAATTATATATAGGGCCCCGTACGGGACAATAATGTATTGAAAGAAGTTTCTTCATAGTAAAATTTCTAGTCAGTTCAGAGATTGTCTTCTGACCTTTGTAACTGTACTTAATGGAAATGCTCTCAATTAAATGATACATGTATTAACCAGTTATATTGATATGAATAAGGATAAATGATTTATGAAAGTCTCATATCAATGAAGATTCTTTGGGTTGAGTGGGATATTTAAAGAATGTCTTCATATTTGGATTTCATAAAAACTGTAAACAGGAATGAAAAAGATCATCCATGCCTTAGCGTTGCTAAATACCGTATTTTCCGGTGTATAAGCCGCTATTTTTTTCTGAAAAGTTCTGGGTGCGGTTTGTACACCGGTGCGCTTAATCTGTGTATTTTTAAAAAAATTTTCAGGTGGACCAGTGTGAAAACATCGATGTTTTAAAGCAAAGACTTCATCTGGGTCATTACCAAACTACTGCAATTTCTATTTCAGCTTTATTCATGTGATGTTTTG
Source organism: Arcuatula senhousia (assembly GCA_963971305.1). Lineage (NCBI taxonomy): Eukaryota > Metazoa > Mollusca > Bivalvia > Mytilida > Mytilidae > Arcuatula > Arcuatula senhousia. The sequence goes on from OZ020305.1 coordinate 53,773,759, forward strand.
TTTGTTATTTTATGAAATAAAAAGTAAATACCCTCGAATGTGTTTGTTTATTATGTATTTCAGTTGTTTCGATCTTTTCTCTTCATAATCATCCATTTTTATTTTGATTACGTAATCAGACAGAGGTGTGCCTAAAATATGGAATTTATATAATAAATAAAATGCATGATGTCCATTTCCTTTCTCTTCCAATGATTTATATTAAATATCTTTGTGCTTAATAAGCCCTTTTCTATGTTGGTAATGTCCACATTATTACCCTGGTAAGTAATATTTACATTATATGGACTGATGTGTTCATTTTCTCCCTACTTTTGAAGAGAGTTTTGTTTATTTTCTCCCTACAATTTTATAGACTGTTTTCTACTTTAATTCAAGAACAACTAAACCTTTTGTCACTATTCTATCTATTTTAGAGCAAACATATATCATTTTATAAAAATTATTCAGTTAAAACTTGTGTGTAGGAAAATTTAAGAAAAACAACCTTTGACCTGTTGACATCGATCTACACAAGACAAGTACACACCGTTTCATGTGTATTTTTACCAAGTGAATATCATGGATTTGTTTGATCAAGGAACCATTTGTTCTTATGATTTTTATTTAATAAATAGTTAATAAATAGTCAAGGACACACAAAAAAATCTATAATTATAGATTGGACACATTCCTATTCACAGGTATGCCATTTTGATTTTCTTTTAATTTCCACCACGTGGTCAAGCTTGTAGCTAACTAATGATTAATCACACAAACAGAACTTGAGTAATTATAACCAAAACACATCAAGGTGAATAAACTTTACTTTAATTGCAATCAAAACAATAACTGGAGAATCAGGTTGCCGACAAACGATTTAAATGCCAATCATAACACCTGTCAAGTGTCATACACTAATTTTCAATTTACCGATACACATGTACAGTTAAAATCAATAACAATAAGTCAACACACAAACTGTATTTATTCATTTTTATTAAAATCAAACACAATTTTATTTATAAATCAAAAATAAATAAAATGGAAACGATCTTCAATGACATCAGGAGTCTTTGTGCTGAAAATGAAATAAACATGACAAAAATCATTCAATATACGTTTTAAGACTGAAGAAAGGGGTGCGTTTAATACTCAGGTGCGCTTTATTAATGGATAAAATCAGATTTTTCCCTGAAAATCGGCCCTGCGCCTTAAAGTCTGGAGCGCTTTATTCTCCGGAAAATACGGTAGTTTCCAATGACTATTTGGTGTCAAATGGGGCAGATAACAAATGAATGACTTGTCTACTTGAGATTCTATTTATGGTTGTCTCAAATGTTGTCTATTCTACAAAATTTCATTGGAATGCTCTAACCTACTTTCTACTCTTATTTAAATTTAGTAAGACATTTCTTTGTGGTTTCTTCTCATTTTCAAAAAGTCCTGGATTTTTACATGAAAATTAATCTTTACATGGTTTCATGAATATATCAATGATGCGAAATTCACAAAATTCATTTTTAAAATTTTCCCTTTTACAGTATATCTTTGTGTCACATAAACTTATTTCACAACTCATTATCTTTTATTTTAAAATTGCAATTTTGTTTTGATAACTATGCCGTATGGTGGGAAATTTTCTTGAGGTTCTAGTTTTTGCTTTGTTCGCCATGTCTGAGGAATCTCTAAAATTAAAGATTGCGAAATTTTACATACTATATATGTTACACACTCTAGATTCTGAAAACGTGAAATATTAAGACCGCTAAAATTAAACAACCCCTTTTTGGATATAAATTGAGAAATTTGCAACTCGCTTAAATTACCCGCTATACGGTATTTCAATAGGATCAAATGATATTTCCTATTTAATACCTATATGTAACTAGTGCAAATCCTTATAACTTCCTGTATCCTTCTGTTTAGGTGAAGTACAATGTGATTCAGTATGTTCACCCTGAGTTACAGAACTTGTACCAATGGTTAGAAGTGGAGTTCCATCCCCTCAAACTGAATGATCGAGTCAAGTCGTCAATGGAGTTTATAGCACAGAATGAGGACCTGAACCAGTATCTCACTTCTTTGGAAGAAATTGTGATTACTAGAGTGCTAAAACAGGTAAATGTAGATATAAATACATGTATTATCTTTTCATATGCATGTATTATCTTTTCAAGTTGACAAGTTTTCAAAGTTCTCATCAACAATGATGAGGATAGTTTTGTATGGCCTTAAGAAAATACATATGACTTATTAATGATTGTCAGCACTGTAAAACGTGTTCTAAACCTCATATGATAATTATTGTATAGACAATCTTGCCTTCATGTGCATGTATATAAATAAGTATCGAGTTGCTGTTTTATCTCTGTGTACTAAAATAAAACTTTTTATCTGTTGTTAAATACCTCATGCTTTTAACTTGGATCTTTCATCTTTTATTTCAGGTTTCACAAGTTTACCAGACAATAGAATTTTCTAGGTTGGCTGCTCTTGTTCCATTTGCATCGAAGTTCAAACTCGAGAGACTGATTGTGGAGTCGGCTTTAACATTAGAACTACAGGTATTGCAATACTACTTAGCCAGTATATAATGTTTCATTGACAGCCAGTATAGACTACCTTCTGTGTAACTTTGCTTCTTATTAATCATTCACAGTTTTTTGGGGCAGATTTTACAGAGAAAAATCAAAGTTATGAAATGTTGAATGTTAAGTGAAAGGCAGGTGTGCAGGGGAAGGATAAAATAAAACAAAGGAAAACCTCAAATAATTTTCGTAACATTTTTCTCAGCAACTACTATTCACAGCCTCTTGATATTGGGTAAGCAACATATACTGTGAGATTTTATATCAGGTTAGTGGTTCACCTACTTCCTGTTTAAAGAAATCTGGTTATTTTGACGTAATTATTAGCTGCAGATTATATATCGCATCAATGACATTACATAATGGCTATTCCAGAATTAATTGTATGGTGGGGGGTCGGAAGGCACTATAATTAAAATTGTATGGGTGGTGGTATTTTTAGATATTCCTCAAATGTAAGATAAAGGGGAATTGATATTTTATGCATGGTGGGTATAAAAAAAAGTGCCTTCCGTCCCCCCCCCCCATACATTTATTTCTGGAATAGCCCTAAGAGTATACTAGGCTTTTAATAGAAACCAATTAGTTTTCTCATTGTAAATTCAAAGTTATGTCAGATCATGTTTTAATGACATAATATACCTACATTTAATGTTCATAATGATGAAAGTATATATTTAATTTGTATCTTCCAGGTAAGAATTGACCACAGAAGCAAGTCTTTGAGTTTTGGTACTGACTTGATGGTAGCCCAGAAAGAGGATGTACCTGAAGGTCCATACATACAGAGTATGCCCAGCGAACAGATCAGAAACCAGCTGACATCCATGTCCAGAGTCCTGCACAAAGCCATGAAACTCATTCAGCCAGATGACAGACAGGTATATTTGTTTGTGTGTACAACTTGGTTTAAAGCTCTGGTGATGTAGAATAAATACAAGTAATATGTCTGCTACAGTTTGCATTTACTGGTTACATATGATTTGAGGCATTTGTAAAGCTTTGTAATCATTATGCATAAAGATTTGTGAAAAAAGGCTGTGTGAAAAAAGATTGCCTAATTGCATGTAAAAGTTGTTATTAAATGCTTGTCTACTGCTATCCCAAATGAGATTAAAAATTATGTCTATCACAGTTTTCCATTGGAATGATTCTTTGATGAATTTATGAAGCTTTGTACTTTTGATCAAAGCTTTTTCTAAAAAAAAAAAACAAGATAACCATGTTTATGCATAGTTACAAAATTCACAAAAAATATAATCAATAGTCACTTGGTGATACTTAAAAAAATTTGTCAGTCCCATCTCAAGATTTCTTTGCAAGTCAAAACTTTTATGGGGGTAAGTGGGTAAACCCTGAGACCTACCTACCTATCCACTTCGCTCCGTCCCTTGTGGTGTCCATCTCAGTGCAGTTTTTGTGATGCTCTCATTTGACATTCTTGAGACATGCCCAAGCCAGCGGAAGTGCTTTAATTTGTTGGATAATGCAGGTGGACTTAGTCAGTTTTAGTAGGTTGATGTTAGATATTGTATTTGGCCAAAATATCCTGCAGATTTGTCTAAGGCCACGCCGAATTAATTACTTGTTCGTCAGACCGCCTGCATGTGAAATTGTTTCCTTAAGAAAAAAATATATATTTTCTTCCGCCCGCATTTACCTGAAACCCGCCCGCGTCCGGAGCGGGAAGTTGTGTTCAAATTTTTTTTTATCTTGTTTGAAAAATATTTGTCTTTTGCAAAGATAACCAAAAAATTGCCAATTTTCAACAATGTTCTCTTATAAACTTGGCTCTGTTTTGTCTAATTGCTTGTTAGTTAAGTTTAGTGCTCCAATATTGGAGATACATTCAGGAAAAGACGTTAAACTTAAACGGTTGAAACTACGTTTCATTGAATGCCAGACAACTCGGCCCAAAGACAAGTCGGCCCGGGATAACTCGGCCTGGTCTGTAGGATAACTCGGCCCTGCGTAAGACTAGTCGGCCCGACTTTAACCTGTTCATATCTTTAATAGAAAAGTTAGAAAATTCCAATTCAATGTTATAAAATGTTGCTCTATTTCAATGAGTCTGTCATATTTATGGTTTTGATCAAAATAAGTGAACGAAATTACAATTTTTATTTGAGAAAAGTAGAATGACTTAAGAATCAAAGAATAAACAATTTATTTTTGTTGAAAAAAGTCTGTAGCCCTTTTCACACATTTTTTTGGCCGGATTTCACGGAGTGAAAAATCCGGGTTATAAAATGGTGAATGTCGGGCGGGCGGGCGGGCGGCGTGCGGGCGGGGAAGAAATTTTCGTAACAGTTTTCTCAGCAACTACTTATCACAGCTACTTGATATTTGGTATACAGCATCAGGGTGGGGTCCCATAATGTGGGATGCGATTTCAGGTCTGTCGCTCACCTACTTCCTGTTTACCGACTTAGTTAATTTTCGACAACAATGTCCAATAGTACAAAATTTTCGTAACAGTTTTCTCAGCAACTATTTATCATAGCCACTTGATATTTGGTATACAGTTTCAGGGTGAGATCCCATAACGTGGGATGCAATTTCATGTCTGTCGCTCATCTACTTCCTGTTTACCGACTTAGTTAATTTTTGACAATAATGTCCAATAGTAGAAAATTTTCGTAACAGTTTTCTTAGCTACTACTAATCACAGCCTCTTGATATTTGGTATGCAGCTTCAACATGGGCTCTCATAACGTGGGATGTGATTTCAGGTCTGTTGCTCACCTACTTCTTGTTAAACGAAATCCGGCCATTTCTGTCTTTGACCCATTTTTTTTCAATATTAATACACAGAGTGTTTATAGGCATATTTCTAATAAATTGCCAGGAAATAAAGATGAAGATAAATAACCCATATTTTGCAAAATGATGATTATATAAAGTCAAAATCAGAGAACTAGAAAGAATAAATTTTCAATTTAGCGGATATTTCGTGAAAATGCACATAAAATTTACCAAAGACAATTAATAAAGTATTTGTTCTTTGATTTATACCTAAATATCAAACTTTTTTATTCTATTGAATTGGGCCGAGTTGTCTTTTACCATTCCGACTTGTCTCAAAATTCGGCCTGATTAGTCCCGGGCCGAGTTGTCTGGCTACCGTTTCATTCCCCTCAAACAAAACACTCTCACTGATGAAAACAATGAAATCTGTTGCCACCAAGTAAAAATATTGTTACAAATTACGGCAATTGCATGTCAAATGGAAGACTCTTACATTGATCTATTTAAATATATTCATGAACGATGTATATACGACCCTTTTTATTGATAGATTCAAGTTCCTGTGGTATTTTCCTTGGATGACCTCATGTTATACATGTAAAAACAACATTGTTCAAATTGAAAATATTAAGGAAAATCCTTAACTTATGTGTAAGGACAATGATTTGATATTAATGACAACATCTATGAACATCCAATTCACCATTGACCAAGGATTGTTTTGTAATATTTTTTGTCCCCCGCCGCAACGCGGAGCGGGGACTTGGAAATGCCGGTGTCCGTCCGTGTGTCCGTGCGTCCGTCACACTTTTTATGCCCCCGCGACGACATGTCGGGGGGCATTAAGTTTTACTCATGTCCGTCCGTACGTCCGTACGTCCGTACGAAATTTCCGTCAAGCTTTTCTCAGGAACCGTAAATGAGAATGATTTGAAACTTGGTAGGATTGTTCAGTAGGACAAACTGTTTGTTCAGTAGGACAAACTGTACGTCCTAAGCCATTTGCAGACCTGTCGGACATCTACTTCCTGTTTGGGACTTAGGCTAATGTGAAAGTGTGTGAACATGACTTTAAAAATTTTCGTCAAGCTTTTCTCAGGAACTGTACATGAGAATGACTTGAAACTTGGTAGGATGGTTCAGTATGACAAACTATACGTCCTAAGCCATTTTCAGACCTGACGGACATCTACTTCCTGTTTGGGACTTAGCTGATGTGAAAATGTGTGAACATGACTTTGAAAATTTCCGTCAAGCTTTTCTCAGGAACCGTACATGAGAATGACTTGAAACTTGGTAGGATTGTTCAGTAGGACAAACTGTACGTCCTTAGCAATTTGCAGACCTGTCGGACATCTACTTCCTGTTTGGGACTTAGACGAATGTGAAAATATGTAACCATGACTATGAAATTTTTCGTCAACCTTTTCTCAGGAACTGTACATGATAATGATTTGAAACTTGGTAGGATGGTTCAGTATGACAAACTATACGTCCTAAGCCATTTTCAGACCTGACGGACATCTACTTCCTGTTTGGACTTAGGCTGATATGAAAGTGTGTGAACATGACTTTAAAAATTTTCGTCAAGCTTTTCTCAGGAACTGTACATGAGAATGACTTGAAACTTGGTAGGATGGTTAAGTATGACAAACTATATGTCCTAAGCCACTTTCAGGTCTGTCAGACATCAGCTTCCTGTTTGGGGCCTAGCGGGGGCATCTGTGTCCCATGGACACATTCCTTCTTTATTTTCGTAACACTTTTCTCAGTAACTACCAATCCTAGGGTTCTGAAATTTTGTATGCAGACTCCTATAGGGGTCCCCTGAGGTGTAAGTGATTTTCAGGTCAGTCTGACATCTACTTCCTGTTTAACGACAGTCATTTTTTCTCCCATAGGCTCAATGGTAAATTTTTCGTAACACTTTTCTCAGTAACTACTAATCCTAGGGTTCTGAAATTTTGTATGCAGACTCCTATAGGGTTCCCCTAAGGTGTAAGTGATTTTCAGGTCAGTCTGACATCTACTTCCTGTTTAACGACTTAGTCATTTTTTCTCCCATAGGCTCAATGGTAAATTTTTCGTAACATTTTTCTCAGTAACTACTAATCCTAGGGTTCTGAAATTTTGTATGCAGACTCCTATAGGGGTCCCCTAAGGTGTAAGTGATTTTCAGGTCAGTCTGACATCTACTTCCTGTTTAACGACTTAGTCATTTTTTCTCCCATAGAACACATTATTATTGGAGTTATGCCCCTTCAACAATATAACGTTCAACGGGCGGGGGACCTGGAATCTGTTCTTGTTTTAATAAATATTTACAAATTCCATATTGTTATTGTTGTTTTATGATTTTTTGTGAATAAAGATAGGAAGTTGTTTTTCTTTTTAATATTTTATCTTAAAATTATGCCTTGCTAGCAAGATTTTGGGACATTATAGTCATACTTGTTTGGTGTAATTGACTGTCTCTTGGTCTGCTTGTGGCTATTGATAGAAAGCCAAGACAACAACTCTTCAGAGAGAAAAAACAACTAAAGACAATTATTTCCTGTTTAAACAATATATTAATCAATTGGAAAAGCCATAAACCACTGAGAACAAGCATTTGTTATACTCTAAATAGAATTTTTTAATATTTCACTTATTTTCTTCAAAAATAAAAATAATCGCTCTCTCGCCTCACTTTTACATTAAAAACCAGAAATAAAACTTTTTAAAAATTTAAAAACAAGTCGCTCGCCTTAAAAAAAAATCAGTCGCTCCTAAAAATCAGATTTTCAGAAAAAAAATTAATAAAACTAATTTCGCTGGCTCGCTCCTTTTTAGCTCACCTGGACCAAAGGTCCATGTGAGCTATTGCCATCACTTGGCGTCCGTCGTCGTCCGTCGTCCGTCGTCGTCCGTCGTCGTTAACATTTTTCAAACGTTAACTCCTCTAACACCATAAGTCCAATGGCTTTTAAATTTGGCACAGTTGTTAATTAGCATAGGTAGTATTAAACTAGCGTGGGGATTTTTGATTCGTTGAAAAACATGGCTGCCATGGCTAAAAATAGAACATAGGGGTAAATTGCAGTTTTTTGCAAATAACTCAAAAACGGTAACAGATATCAAAATTCTGGCATAGGGTAAAAGTGATCAGCACCTCAAGATCTACCTGCCCTAAAATTTTGAAGAAGATCCACCAACCGATGTAGGAGTTATTGCCCTTTTTCTGGATTTTTTCAAAATTTTGCACTTATTTAGCCCTATATCTTGAAAACTATACAAGATATTTTAAAAATTCAAATTGCATATGATTAAGCACATCAAGATCTACATTTCATGTAATTAGGTCAAAGCTGTAGAACCATTTCTTTTAGGAGTTATGGCCCTTAAAGCGTCAAAATTTACCATTTTTCATTACTTTTACCCTGAATTTCAATGATTAACTTGTCTGACACCATACATCCAACTTCAACCAAACTTGGCACAGTTATTTAATAGCATTAATGCTACAACTCTATCGTTCGGATTTTTGATTCGTCAAAAACTATGGCCTCTATGGCTTAAAATAGAACATAGGGGTCAAATTACAGTTTTTTGCAAATAACTCAAGACGGTAACAGATATCAAAATTATGATGGGAGACAAAAGTGATTAGCATCTCAAGATCTACCTGCTATGAAATTTTCAGAAAGATCCAACAAACGACATAGGAGTAATTGCCCTTTTTCTGGATTTTTCCAAATTTTTCACTTATTTAGCCCTATATCTTGAAAACTATACAAGATATTTCAAAAATTCAAATTGCATATGATTAAGCACATCAAGATCTACAATTCATGTAATTAGGTCAAAGCTGTAGAACCATTTCTTTTAGGAGTTATGGCCCTTAAAGCGTCAATATTTACCATTGTTCATTACTTTCCCCCCCCCCCCCCCCCCCCCCCCCCCCCCGACTTGTCTGAAACAGTAAGACCAACTGCATCTGAACATGGCACACTGTTTGATAGCTTATATGCTACACCTCTATCGTTCAGATTTTTGATTCGTAAAAAAACATGGCCACCATGGCTAAAAATAGAACATAGGGGCAAATTTCATTTTTTGCTAATAACTCTAAACTGGTTTCAGATATCAAAATTGTGCAAGAATCAAAAGTGATCAACATAGTAAGATTTACCTGTCCTGAAATTTCAGAAAAGATCTGACTGCTGATGTGGGAGTTATTGTTCTTTTTCCTAATTTTTGCCAAATTTGCACTTATTAAGCCCAATATCTTGAAAACTAACCAAGATATTTCATAAATTTAAATCGCATATGGTTAAGCACAATAATATCTACAAATATATGTATCTGTGTAGTTCAGGTGAGCGATTCAGGCTCTTGGGAGCCTCTTGTTTTAAAAGTCAAAATCCAAAGAACAAGAAATTAATTCTGTGTGGCCTAAGGCAGTTGTGGTAAAACTGGACAAGGATCTCATGTCTTTTTTTGTTACTCTCCAACATTCACTTCCATACAATAAAACTCTTGTACAGTCGGATTTAGGTTCTTCTGCTAAATTGTTTGGACTTCCAGATGTTATGTAGTTTGTAAAATGCTGTTCTTGCTTTGGCTAATCTGTTTTTTATATCTTTTTGTGTCGAGTCTTCAGTACTAATAATTGTTCCTAAATATACAAATTTGTCTACTTCCATGATTTCATTTTCTACTTTTAATACTGATCAAGCCTTTTCTAAAAAAAAACCAAGATAACCATGTTTATGCATAGTTACAGAATTCACAAAAAATATAATCAATAGTCACTTGGTGATACTGAAAAAATTTGTCAGTCCCATCTCAAGATTTCTTTGCAAGTCAAACTTTTATGGGGGTAAGTGGGTAAACCCTGAGAGGCATGTAATAATAGCAAACTCTGAATTTTGGAGTGATAACACCATGACAACTTTCTCATTTGACATTCCAGTAACAATGTTCTCTAATCAGCTGATTTTCATTACTTTATCAATGAAAATTTCCATTGTAGTCTATGAGAGAAGAATTAAGAGCCAAGATAGCCAAGAGTTACATGTTAACGGCTAAGAAAGATCATATGAACATCTTACAGAGGCGTCACATCATTGAGGAAAGGAAAGAACAGCTGGAACACATGAATGATCAAAGGGTAAACACAATTTTTAGAAAGAGGAAAAAAAAATCACTATTCAAGCTAGATAAACCACAACCTTTTTCAAGATGTTTAAACGCAAATAACTATGGTTTATATGCAATTGTTAAATTGAATATGCTTATTTAGAGATTGACTTATCATCAGAATTTAGGTCAGTGTTCATGGAATGAAATATTAAAAAGAATTATTTATAACATCTAAAATGTGAACTTTTCAACAGGAAAAGCTATATTATCGTTCAGCATATACAAACATTGAATGTTATAATTTTTTATAAAAATTAAATATGATACATTTTAATACACTTAATTTTATCTATTTAAATTTAATCAAATAGGAAATAGAGGAACAGAAACAGCAGGAAGAACAGAAGAAGAAAGCCTATGATGCTGAGATGGCCAGGTTAGAAAGGGAGGCTAAAGAGAGGGAAAGACAGAGAAAACTAGAAGAACATAAGGAAATGCAGAAGAAGCATGCACAGGAGAGAATAGAACAGCTGAGAAAGACAGAACTAGGGGCTAAGGTTCTACAGAATCTGGATGAAGATGTTAGTACATTTATCTGGTGTATTTATTGTTGTATACCGTATTTTATTGGTCATGGAGGTTCAACACGCATTTGGTTATCTCACAATAGGAGTACAATTATTAAATGCTCAGCACACAATAATTTTGTAAGGGTCATATTTGAAAACTGAACTTTAAACTCAAATAATAATGTGTCCTCTAAAGGGAACCTGTTTTAATGAAATTTTTGTTTTAAAATGTGAACAATATCAGTTAACGATCTTCTCTTATACACATAAAATCAATGAAAATTCAACTGATTCTATCATGAAAATGAAATACGGGGAAAGTTTTATAGATTTATTACCTCTTCTGACACAAAGATGTTAGTTTTGCAAATAAAAATAATATTTGGTGTAAAGAAAATTTGTATTGTCATTGAATTTTAACATTATGTGTGTTAAAAAACTACATGAACATGTAAATTTTTCAAATCTCAGGACTTTGCTACTTTGGATATTGAAGACATCATGGCCAAGCAAGTAGAGCAACTTGAAAAAGAAAAGAAAGAGTTGAATGAAAGATTGAAATCACAGGAGAAAAAGGTAAAAAAATCATGTACATCTTTATTTATATTTACCTTTGTAAGATGATCAACAAGTTTATGTTTGAATTTTATACAACAGATATCGAACTGATTGAAAATCCAGTGTTTTGTGATATTTCATACCCAATTTTCCAGTTATTGCTTTTCTGGAAAAATCCCTTAAGTAGATAGAATTTATCACGTGACTTTACCAGTTTTTGAAGCAAACTGGTTTGCTGCCCAATAAGCTTAAGCAAAAGCGTCTGTGGAATTATGAGAACAGAAATATTTCTCTAAATGGTAAATACTTCAATGAATTGGACAAGTTTTCTTACCTGTGTAGAAAAAGTTCTAAAATCTCAGATTCCATCGTTAATAAATAACAAAGCATATTTATTTTTACCCTTTGCTCATTTGTGCACCGGAAGTTTACATGCTTTAAAAAATTCTAATAAAAGAATCACCCCCAGGAAAACTAGCCATTCCGTCCTATCTTGGAAATGGCGTATTGCAAGCTCATCCTGAAATAAGCGCAGGAGAAATGACACGGGATTGCATGACATGTTAGGCAACTCTTCACATTCAGACCTTTGTCCAAAGAATTTGTGGGACGTATGAATTTGAAATAAGATAATGTTTTTGATTTTTCTTATTACACATATCATTATTTTAAGTTCTTGGAAATTATAGCACATTTAAAAATAACCCACTTAGAACATTGATTTTATTTGATACAAGTAGTCTTAGAATATTGCTGCTAAATGGTACATTAGAAACTGATAAGTACTATGATGATTACACAGACCTGTACTGAAATATGTTTGAAGACAAAATAGTAATCTGAGTGCTAGTATCAGTTTGGTAACAGTGTTTACTGATTAGCAATATACATATAAAATTTCAAATGCATAAATTATACTATTTATTGGAATACTTGTCAAAAACATGTATCACAATTTTATCAACCAGGCATGTTGACTTCCCTTACATGCTTGCAAAATAAAAAATACTACACACATGAATTTTATGTAAAATCTTAGCATAATGAATACTGTAGAAGCAGAAATATTCGTGGGGGATTTAATTTGGTTTATTTCGTGGGTAAAAGAATTTAATTTCGTTTATTTCGTGGGTAAAAGAAATCCACGAAATTAAATCCCCACAAATTTAAAATATTTAGTTGAAGTATGTACTTCAAAATTAGAAATCCATGAAAATTTGTCCCCACTAATTCAGCTTTGTGCTCTTAACCACGGAATTTTATCCCCACGAAAATAAATGATTATACAGTATGCTGTATTATATCTATCATCTATTTTGCAGATTGATTTTCTTGCAAGAGCTAAAAGGATAGAAGAAATCCCCTTGTTGAAGCAGCAGTATGATAAGGACAGACAACAGTTACAAGTGTTCTGGGAACAACAAGAGCAGGAAAGGGTAAGAAATAAGTACTTTAATGATTAGGATTAGGACTGTTCCATTTAAATTGATGTGGGGGAGGGGGACACACTTTATTTAAGATCCCCACCAATATAAAAAAATCTTTTCACACCCACCACCAACATATTTATGTCCCTCTGTTAAAAACTTTTGTAATAAATTTTTCAGATTCTACTAAGGGATATGGAATTATTTCAAATTTGGTACACATCTTAGCATCATGATTTGTTCTGTGTCTCCCCTCTCCGGGTCAGTCAGTCATCTTTTCCCTCTTTTCTAAATAGTCTAATGGGGTATGCTTAGCATGACTGAAGGCAATCCCTTGTTATAAAGTAGTAACTAGTGAAATATTGGTATATTAAAATGTTTGTCATTAAACTCCCAGAGCTGTTGAAATCTCCGATATGTCTGTTTGACAATGGGTCTGGTAGCAACAAACATTTTGTTGGACCTAATAAAGTTTTGCCAAACCTTCATGTAAAATGATAAGTTGTTGGAATAAATATGTTGGACATTGGAACTGACATGATAGTCCCTCTTCTTTGACCTCTTGTCTATTTTGTCTGTGGACCTAACAAGGTCTAAAGGTTTTTGACCGCTCGTATGCAACAATAACTGTCATAACTTTACTGTACTGTAGATAAGTACTATGATGATTACACAGACCTGTACTGAAATATGTATGAAGACAAAATAGTAATCTGAGTGCTAGTTCATACTGTATAAACTTAGTAACAGTGATTATTGTTTAGCAGTATACATGCACAAAATTAATATTTCAAAATATAGAATTCCATTAAAAGGAAAAGATTCAAACATATACATGTATGTAACCTTCAAAAGGGGAAAGTGCTTGTACTTTTCATATTGTTCTATGATAAGAGGTGCATCTTAAACCTCTAGTTGTTAATATTGTTAACAGTTTAACATGTATATATGATAGCAATGGTTTTCTTTCCGTTTTAGATTGAAAAAGCCCAGAAGGAGCGAGAGAATGCCCTTCAACAGAGAGACAGATTAGTGAGAATGAAAAAAGACAAAGATGAATTTGTTAACATGTTGAGAGGAAAGAGGAAAGAACAGTTCAAGGTATTTTAAGCTGGATTTCAGGAAGTAAAAATCTGCTTTATAGACTGCTGAATGTTGGGAAATAATTTTGTTAATAGTTTTCTCAGCAACCACAAATCACAGCCTATTGATATTTAGTATGCAGCTTCAGCTTGGGGTCCTGTACTGTGGGATTTCAGGTCTGATGCTCACCTACTTACTGTTCCATTTTTGACTTTCAAGATTTGGATATTATTCATATCACATTTTTAAATTTTAGATTTATGAGCAGGAAAACTTTGGAAAAATTCTACATAATGGTTTTTACTTTCGAAATGGTATCCCTCCCAAATATATGAGTGGATTAAATGTTGTATGTACAATAATTTACAGTTTAGGTTTACTGTTGTAGCAAAAGGTAAAGGAGTTTGATCAGAAGATGGCTGAAGAGAAAAAGAAAAGAATAGCAGATAGAAAAGAGAAAAGAAAGGAGGAGAGGAGAATAAAATGGATTGAAGAGAAGAGGGAGGCTGAACAGAGAGCTAAAGATGAGCAGCTTAAGCGAGGTATGCTTATTTGTCATCTGCATTTCTGTGAAAATTTGATGAAATGGTTATTGGGGCTTTACTTTTAACACATTGACAGAATTTCATTAAAGTACACACATCAAAGATATTTTGGGTTCAAAGATTAAGTATTTTTGCTAGTTGGCAGACTTTGACTCATGCTCTTGTTGTATTAGGTACAAGTCAGAGAACTAATGTGGCTTGTACTAAGGCTAATGAACAGATCTAAACTTGTATAAGATATCTGATAACAAAAACAAAACAACATCGACAATAAAAAAATGTTTGTTGTTATGGTTATAAGGTTGGTAACCTTTGTTTTTTGTGACATGGTCTATATTTGTCATTGTCATTAATAAGGAGCAGGACATATTTGTAATTGTCTTAATTAACTTTCATGTATTTTCACAGCGAAATTTCATTGTAATGCTTTAAATTGCTAGTTCAGAACATTTTCAGTTAGTCATTTAGGACTGGATCGGATAATTGATTGTAAACATGAGATTTTCTGATGTTTATTTCTTTAACAAACAGAAAGAGAAGAAAAAGAAAGAGAGGAGGCTGAAAGGCAAAAAAAAGAAGAAATGGAATATGAGGAGAAAATAAGAAAGTTAGAGGAGCAAGCTGCTAAACAGGCAGCTAGGGAGCAGGAAATAGAAGAACGTCAAAGGAAAGGATTCAGAGATGATGGGCCGCCTGGAAGATCAGGGTAAAAAAGGAAACTTTTAGATTATGCAATATGCATTTATAGATACACTGTCAGAGGAACAGGTAGATGAAAATGTTATTCCCCCACCTAAAAGAGAATGTCTATGTCTGTCTGTTCAAACTTTTATAACAGAGATATCAGCTTCTACCAAATTATCTTGATTTCAAATTTGTTACAAAGGTATGATGAGTTGAACCATGTCTCCCGTTTCAAGGTTAATTGGTTATTTTTATTCCCCCGCTATGACATGTCGGGGTGTAATAAGTTTTACTCATGTCTGTCTGTAAATACAAATAAGTATGTCCATATGAATTATGGTCAAGCTTTTTTCAGAAACATTACATGAGAATGAGTTGAAACTTGGTAGAACGGTTCAGTATGACAAACAGTACGTCCTAAGCGACTTTCAGACTTGTCATTCTTCCACTTCCTGTTTTGGACTTGGTCAAGATAAAAATTTACATGAAAATTTCAGTCAAGCTTTTCTTAGAAACCATACATGAGAATGATTTGAAACTTGGGTGGATGGTTAAGTATGACAAACTGTATGTCCTAAGTGAATTTCAAACCTTTCGGACTTCTTCTTCCTGTTTAGGGTAGGGACAGACAGACAGACATATGTCATATGCTGTACATCCAAAGTGACTTTCAGAATTGTAAGACTTCTACTTTAACTTCCTGTTTGAGGCCAGCAGGGGCATCCGTGTCCCATGGACACAATCCTTCTTCAAATAGCAGAGTAGGGGTATGTTTAACACGACTCAGTGCAACCCCGTGTTTCCTTGATCATCTGTAACATTGACATAAACAAATATTGAAGGGTATTGAAGTACTGGTGCACCAAATGGATATGTGCATGAAGAAATTTTTTGCTCTCCGATATCTTCCTGGGATGCTTTATAGAGTCCAATGCAAAGCTTGGTTATCCTTTCATGAGAATGCTCACAGTATTCCTTGTTTTTATGTCGCCTGAAATATAGGGGTTACTTTGGCACCATCCATCCTCTTGCGACGTCATTGCATGTCACAGCCTCTTTATATTTGGTATGTAGCTTCCTGCTATAGTAATATATGGTGTAAAGGAATTTTATGCCCCTATCTCATCTACTTCCTGTTAACTGAATATTTTAAGACACAGTTGACAAACATCTTCCATGGAAGACCGCCCTTCTATTTTAACATGACACAAACTATCACAAAAGGTGTCACCGGCTGGCAGAAGAATAAAATACTGACATATACAAGATATATTACGCATTAAAATTGTACACCCTTATAGTCGAAATCTTTGAATTCTCAAGGTTTTTATATTATATTTATTTTTCTGTTTAGGCCCCAAGAGGAGAGAAGTGGTCCTTGGAGACCTTTACAGAGAGAAGGTGGACTGGGCTGGAGAGAGAGGGAGAAACAAAGATCAGACAGCTGGAAGAGAGATCCTGATGCTCCACCAAGGTAATACATAGGGCTGAGATTTCAACTAGATTAAGATAGATTGTTTGAATTTATGAAATGTTCAAAGGTTTTTGTCTCGCCTGCGAAGCAGAGCGGGACATAGGTGTTACTTTACCGGCAGCAGCGTAAACTTTTTGGAAAAGTTTTATAAGCACCTCCATATCTCAAGAACTATAGGTCCTGGGTTGATGAAACTTGGTATGCATATGCCCCAGTAGTAGCCTAGCACAGTTGCATCCCCATCTTTTGACCTTGACCTTGATTTTTTTGTTAAGTGACTGAAAATTATCAATACATATAATAGCAATGGAAAAGTTTTGCAAGCACCTCCATATCTCAAGAACTATAGGTCCTAGGTTATATAAACTTGGTATGCATATGCCCCAGTAATAGCTTAGCACAGTTGCATCATCATCTTTTGATCTTGACCTTGATTTTCCAGTTGAGTTACTTTGACAATTCTCAAAACATATTAGCAATGAAAAAGTTTTGCGAAGACCTCCATATCTCAAAAACTGTAAGTCCTAGGTTGATGAAATTTGGTATGCATATTTCCAGTAGTTGCTTAGCATAGTTATGTCCCCATCTTTTGACCTTGACCCTGATTTTTTGGTTGAGTGACTTTGACAATTTTCAATACATAAACATGTAATAGAAGTTAAGGTTTTGCAAACACCTCCATATCTGAAGTATTATTGGTCCTAGGTTGATGAAACTTGGTATGCATATGCCCTAGTAATAGCTTAGCACAGTTACATCCCCATGTTTTGACTTTGACCTTGATTTTCTGGTTGAGTGACTTTGATTATTTTTATTTCATATTTTGGCAATGTTTAAGTCCTATAAACATCTTATGATCTCAGAAACTGAAAATCCATGTAAATTCAAAATATAGTAGAAGTAAGAAAGAATAATTGTTTCTGATGGTGCTGGCAGGCGAGACATCTCTTGTTGAAGACAGCCGTCTGTATTACTTTTGCAACTTTTTTTTAATATCACATATTTGGTGTTTTTTGTTGTGATCTTTTGTCCCAAACGCATTGTATTTGCTCCCTTAAATAACAGAATCAATGAATCAGATTTTTTTGGTAAGAAAATGCTTAGAATCAACATTGCTGAACATATTTATCCTAAATTTATTTTTTACACTATATCTTTGTTGCCTTTAAGTTGCTTGAAGTACAATGTATCATAGTTACTTCTAAGTGTCAAATGGGGCATATAGTAAACTAATGACAAAACGACATGGAATGGATTATGATGATATTTCATGAAAGAAGTCATTACACAGATCTTTATACTAAATAAAAGTTATGTGTTTAATAGAAATATTGTGCAGTGAAAGTTTAAAATATAATGAATAAATCAATAAAAAAAAGATATTTATTGAACATGTGCGTTTAATAGAAACTATAAAAATATTAATAGTAAATTATTTACTGGCTGGTGTAGAGGCATGATATTTAGGGTCTACCATTGAACTCTAGCTTTTTCTTTGTCAATCTCTTTGCCTGTCTACAATCTTTTTGGAACAAAACAAACCCTTATAACTGTAAGGGATACAGATTTGAAAGGACAAGATATGATAAGAGCCCAATTTTGCCCCCAAATTTTGAAATTATTAAAATGAGCTAAAAGTATGTGATGTATACTTTAAATTAGTTTAACTTTACTATATCAGCATTATTTTGTTTAAACTGATCCATTATGATGTTAAAATAGCTACCCAAAGTGGCTTTAAAATCGTGATTTGATGAAAAACTGCAAAAAACCTGCAATTTTGATGTGGTTTTCAGCAAATTTAACTAAGAGCCACACAGAGTACCACTACAATAATTTATGTAGATAATCATTTTTAATATAGAAACAAACCACGAAAATATCTTTGTGGTACTCAGAGTGGCTCATAGTTATATTTACCAAAAACTACTCAAAATTTGCATGATTTTAACACTTTTTCACAAAAATGTCTTTTTCACTTAATTTGATGACGTCACTGTGACGTAATAAGCAAGATTCAGTTAAAATAAATGTTATTTTACTATACCTTGTTTATCTAAGAACTGATCTAGAATAATTCAACCTTAGTTCAATCATTTTAAAAAAATGGTAAATAAGGGGGCCAAATTTAGCATTTATCATATCTTGTCCTTTAACACATTGATTACGAAGTTTCTAATGAAGTGAGTTTCAGTTTTATGCAATTCCATCAAACTGAATTGTATACCCCTGTATATTGGGACCCTTTTGGTCATTGTCGATACTCCTTTACTGGGTAAAAACAATGTCTAATACATTTATTCTTCTTTTATAGAGGTGATGAACCACCACCTAGAAGAGGAGATGAACCACCACCTAGAAGAGATGAACCCCCACCTAGAGAAGATAGAGACAGATGGGCAGGATGGGGATCCCGAGACCGTGATGACAGAGGTCCACCTCCAAGAGATGGGCCACCAAGGGATGAAAGAGTTCCACCAAGAGATGAGAGAGGTCCACCTGGAGATTCTTGGAGGGATCGTAGAGAGGATAGAGGCCCACCAAGTGATGCCTGGAGTAGAGACAGAGGACGTGATGATCGTGGCCCACCTGCTAGTGCTTGGGGCAGAGATAGAATACGAGATGACAGAGGACCACCAGGAGATTCCTGGGGCCGAGACAGACCCAGGGATGAAAGACCTCCAGGAAGTAGTTGGAGAGACAGAGCTCCAGCAGGTGATAGGGACCGTGGACCTCCAAGAGATTTTGATCGCGGCTCAAGAGACTTTCGTGATGATAGAGGTCCAAGGGACTTTAGAGATGACCGTGGACCTTCACGTGACTTCAGAGAAGATAGAGGCCCAAGAGACTTTAGAGACGACCGTGGACCTGCACGTGATGAGGAACGAGGCCCATGGAGAAGAGGAGGAGATTCAGATAGGTGGGGAAGTAGAGACAGACCATCTGATGGTGGCCGTGATTTTAGAAGAGATGACCGAGGCCCACCCCCACGAGATGATCGGGGACCTAGAGATGACAGGGGCCCTAGGGATGACAGAGGACCTCCACCAAGGGAAAGAGAAGACACTTGGAGGAGAGGTAATGTACTGAGCCAACAGTAAATGTTTTACATTCCTGGTTTTGATATTAAAAAAACAAAAATACAATGCCCCTTATAAACCAAGCTTTGAAACTTGTAGAAGGGATAAGGAACATGTCTTTAGTTTGTAGTAAAGTTTTAACACAACAATGAGTAGCAGCTTCAAGAAATCATGTTATTTGTACCTCCTTAATTGCTCAAGATAACATTTAACCTTGTGTGAAGTTTGGTTGCACTTCACAGATAATCTCTAAATAAAAAGTAATATAACAAGATCTACATATGACACCCTTGCATATTTATATTGTTTAATAATTCATGCTTCATGTATTTATTGAAGATACATTATTTATAAGATAAGATTCTTTATTACAAATCATAAGGTCCTGTATAGAACATTATTATACCCCCTGCAATCAAAGTATTGGGGTTATATAGGAAAGCGCAACTCCTAAACCGCTCGACAGATTTTGAAAAACTTTACATGAAGGAAGGACTTTATATGTAGATGTGCATGAAGAATTTACTATGTAAAATGTTAAAAAATCAAATCTACATCTAGAATATAAAGGACATGTTCATAGAAATATATTCATGTACAAGTATGTAGTATGAATTGCCTTTTAGTTGCTGGAAGTATAATAATTACTTCTAAGTGTCAAATGGGGCAAATAATAATTTGATGACAAAACGACATGGAATGGATTATGATAATATTTCATGAAAGAAGTCATTATACAATGTATGCTATCTGTCAGTAATTGTTTTGATTGTATGAATTAAGGAAAAATCTATATGTAAGTTTAATGTTTTTTGCCCCATCTAAGAAAGTAGGGGGGCATAAAGTGTTTTGATCTGTCTGTCCGTCCCAAATGTTGCAACATGAGGCATTATTTCTTTTGAACATATTTTTGTTTCAGTTCTCTTCACACTAGTGCAATCTTAGATAGTATGATTTCTAACTTTAAAAAGGGTCAATTAAGACAATATATAATGAAAAACTATTTATAAAATGAAATTTTACTTTTAAAATTTGTGTTTCCAGGAGGTGGTGGTGGTGGCGGCAGTGATTCTGCTCCTCGGCCAAGCTGGAGGGATAGACAAGCTGAAAAAGGTTACTATATTTAACATCAGTAGTCCCCAAGAATTTAACATTACTGTAACAAACCAGGGATTTTTAAGGGTACTCTCAGTAGATGATTATAGGCCCTATTCCCAGTGAAAAAAAAGACCATTTTTTTTTCCAAATTGTCAATAAATTCCAAGCTAGATTTAAGGCATAATAAACATGACCATAATGGTATTAAAAACTTGGACACATATTAAAATTTTGAGTTTATAAAACTCCTGTAATATTTATATACATGTACTTCCAATTTTTGTCTCGCCTGCAACTTTAATCGCTGAAGGCAAGACATAGGTATTACTTTCCGGCGGCGACGGCGTAAACTTTTTTGTAAGACTTTTGTGGAAAATGAATTACAAGAAAAGTATAATAGCTAGGCATCTGATATTTGGTATACAGACAGTTGGGGTTATGGTCTACGCAACTGGCACCATGCCGTTTGACCCTGACCCAAATTTTATGGTTCAGCGACTCTGTGAACTTAGATGTTTTTTCTGGCCAAAAGACCCCTTTGTAAGACTTTTGAGGAAAATAAATTACAAGAAAAGTTTAATAGCTAGGCATCTGATATTTGGTATACAGACAGTTGTGGTTATGGTCTACGCAACTGGCTCCATGCCGTTTGATCCTGACCAAAATTTTATGGTTCAGCGACTCTGTGAACTAGATATTTTTTCGGGCCAAAAGACCCCTTTGTGGAAAATGAATTACAAGAAAAGTTTAATAGCTAGGCATCTGATATTTGGTATACAGACAGTTGGGGTTATGGTCTATGCAACTGGCACCATGCTGTTTGACCCGGACCCCAATTTCATGGTTTAGCGACTCCGTTAACTTTGATGGTTTTCGGGCCAAAAGACCCCTTTGTAATACTTTTATCGAAAATGAATTACAAGAAAAGATTCATAGCTAGGTATCTGATATTTTGTTTACAGACAGCTGGGGTTATGGTCTACACAACTGGCATCATGCTGTCTGACCCTGACCCCAATTTCATGGTTCAGCGACTCTGTGGACTAAGATGTTTTTTCGGGCCAACAAACCCCTTTGTAAGACTTTTGTGGAAAGCGAATTAAGTGAAAAGTATAATAGCTAGGCATCTGACATCTGGTATACAGACACTTTGGGTTATGGTCTATGCAATTGGCCCCATGCCATTAAACCTTGACCCCATTTTCATGGTTCAGTGACTCTGTGCACTTAGATGATTGTTGGGACAATTAAAACTTTTGTGGAAAATAAATTAAGTTAAAAGTATAATAGCTAGGCATCTGATATTTGGTATACAGACATTTGGGGTTTTGGTCAACACAACGACACCATGTTTTGTGACCCTGACCCCATTTTCATGGTTCAGTGACTTTGTGAACTTAGATGATTTTGGGTGGAAAATGACTTAAGTGAAAAGTACAATGTATAATATTATAGCTAGGCATCTGATATTTGGGGATTATGGTATACATAACTGATGTCACCATGTAATGTGACCTTGACCCCATTTTCATGGTTGAATGACTAATGAATGTTGGTCTTTTTTCATTGTTTCTCAATGACTATAGTATCTAGAACACACTTCAGACATTTTTGTGATGGTTAGATGATATTCTGTCATCTGTCACATGACCTTGTCCTTAACTTTTCTGAAGGCCCAGCTAGACCATCAATGAGTTCTGTGATGGTGCCGACAGGCAAGACATACTTTAGTGTCAACTCTTGTTCATAAAAACCTGTGAAATATTTCTTATGTGACCATGATTATAATGTCGATAATTATACCCCCGCTTCGAAGAAGAGGGGGGTATACTGTTTTACCCTTGTCCGTCCGTCCGTCCGTTTGTTCGTCCGTCCGTCCGTCCGTCCGTAACAAAACTTCCGTCACAGTTTTCTAAGCAACTACATGAAATAGAGTTCTGATATTTTGTATACAGCTTTATCATATAGTCCCATATGGTGTATACCGATTTTATGTTCCTACATAGTCTACTTCCTGTTTACCGAATACTTAGGTTTTAACACATAATAGACATAAATACAAAATTTTCGTCACAGTTTCCCAAGCAACTACATAAGATAGAGGTCTGATATTATGTATACAGCTTTATCTTATAGTCCCATATGGTGTATACCAATTTTATGTTCCTACGTAATCTACTTCCTGTTTACCAAATACTTAGGTTTTAACACATAATAGACATAAATGCAAAATTTCAGTCACAGTTTCCCAAGCAACTACATGAGATAGAGGTCTGATATTTTGTATACAACTTTATCCTATAATCCCATATGTTGTATAGTGATTTTATGTTTCTAGGTCAACTACTTCCTGTTTACCGAATATTTAAACTTGTATGCATGGCTTAGTTTGGGGAGCGGGGGTATCACTAGTGAGCATTAGCTCACAGATTTACTTGTTTTTCCCAATCAACTAAAGTTGGCATTTCCCAATGTACCCTGAAAAATCCCTGCAAACATTAACTCTCTGTCAAGAACTATGTACTTTCAGTTAACTTCTTCACCTTTGATATTTATTTATCCCTGCAGCAATACAGCAGATAGATCTAACAATGTTCTTTGTTTGTCCATCACACTTTTGTGGACACATCTCCTTCAAAATCACTGAACCAATAATAATGAAAGATAAGCCTTTTCTTTTCAAGACGTGCTATTTTCCTAACTCCCTCTTTATAACCAAATAGGGTTAAAAACCACATTTCTGACTGAGAGTATTTTCAAGATGAAATCTTTTAGGGTTTTTTTTGTATTCTCCTTTCACAGATTTTTGTCTTTTGAAAGAAGCAAAAGTTAAAAAAAAAAAAAAACACAAACAAACCACACATCTTTCAAAAACATACATGTACATTACAACCAAACCACATTCAGCAATGTTAACTCAAGTTGAAATGAGAGAGAACTTGGGTGCTTTTGAAGTGTAAGCAGTTACTGCTGGCTAAATCACTGGTCATGTTGCCAATGATTGATTTTATTTGGGTCAAATTGGTAAAGGATGACAAAACTTTAAAGTAAATTTCTGTCTTCTTTTTCCAGAAAAGCCCGCAGAAGGAGGTGATGATGGATGGACAACTGTCAAGTACTAGATATCGACTGAAAGGAACTATTTGATGACAACATTATCTTGGCAATATTGACTGTCAAAGATACCAATTAAAATTCATTGTGAAAGGCTTTAGCCCTGAATTAACTTTAGAAAGGTTTTGTTAACTTTAAAGGAACATTGATTCAAAAACATAATTTTTTCTTTCATATTCATGTATTTTTTCTGAACTTTCTGAAATGAATGTCATATACATGTATAGATAATTGTAATTGAATGTTAAAATTAAGTCATGAATCATGCTTTAAAAAAACTTAATTAGATCATTTTGTAAAGATTTTATTTCAACATTTCTTTGTTTGCTTAATTTATATATACAAAAAATAATTTATTCTACTATTTAAAGTGCTATATTGTGGTTTATTTTGTCTGGTCTGATTAAAATGTTGATATCCTAAGTTGTTTGTTTTGAAACATATTATACCCACCACTTTATTGTAAACACATTGTCTGTCTGTCCATCTGTTGGTAACTTATTGTTTTGCTTCTATTGAAGGCATTGATTTCAATTTTAGTACACAGCTACAGGGTGATGCGTTGTAAGGTGCCTACCCTTTCTAGGTCAGTTGGATATCTACTAATGTTTTCTGAATGGTCAAGTGGGGGTATCCATGAAATGACTTGGTGCAACCTTTTGGTAGGATTAAAAACAAGGACACAGCTGGAGAGTAACTTTCCCGACCATGAATTTGTCTTTACAAGAAAATGAAAGAGATTACTGGGACTCCATTTGTTGCAACTTTTTGATAGAAATACCATACACAATCCAAATGGCAAAATGCAAGAAATTAATTTGTTACAGCCACATTCCCATCTTTTGACCAATTATGTAATTCTCATTTTATGACTTATATAGTATTCAAAAGTTTCTGTCTGGAAAGTATGTTATTATGATGGCAAAATGAAATGTACTGGTATTCTAAATATTGCTTAGTCCAGAGGCCAGCCTTTTGTTTGTAATTCTTGGCTTGGATTTGAATTATTTGTCCTTTTTCTGGTGGTCAATGAAAGATGTTGCACACAGCAACTACTGATAAAATCTTAGGTGGCTTGTCAATTTGCATTGCAGATTTTAAATTACAGTAATTGTGGAGGTTGTACAACATACATTAATTCCACAGTTCATTTCTATCTAATTATGAATAAGATGGAGCTTTAATTTGTTCTTTGATAGTGCTGGAAGGTAAGATATACTAGTGCCATTTACCTTCATGTAAAACATAGGTCTATAGTACAGTCACTTGTTAGTTGTGATTATCTTACCAAAACATTCAAAAATGATTACTGTTAACATAGGGATAATTAAACCAGGTGTATACCCTTCCGATTTTTCCGTAATTCTTCTGGATTTGACTCTTAAATTACACACTATGGAAGCACTGTTCCGAATTGCTGTTTTCCGACATTGTGGTGAATTTTTTTTTCTGTATGGTCTGCTTTGATAGGGTATTTTCCCCTTTAAAAAAAAACGCTCAAGAGATACTGATTTTTTATTAACATTTGGATACTCTCTAGAGTCATCCTGGTGTGCACAAGTAAACATGTGGAACAGTGGCAATTTAGACCGAAACAGTGGCTGAAAAAACGATTTCTGAAGAATGTTATGAGAATGAAAATGAGGAGGAACATACAATACCCAGGGCCAGAGATCATGTATAATAGGGTGTCTGCAATGCCCAAGAAAAAAAAGATACAAGTCCGTTAAAAATATAGAACTTTTATCATGAATTCTGGCCTTATCTGACATGCTCTGATAGTGGACGATATTGTTTGATGCACCATTTGTGTAACTAACTTCAGTCACTTGCTAGAATTTTTCCAAGGTCTTTGAAATTATGTTCAGTGGTTCTAAAATAGCACAAGGTAAGTTTATTTTATTGTTTCTCCTATCTGTAGGCCTGAGATTGCGTATGATTCATATGTTGGGATAAATGAATTTGCCCCACATGATCTCTTTTTTCTTTCTTCGCCCCTACTTATGGCATATCAACATGGGAATGGGGGTATAAAAAGCCTATTTTCTAAGGGGCCCTGCTGCAGAAATTTTTTTGAAAGGTGGACTTGAAAATTTTCGGGTAAATTTTCGGATAACTGATTTTTGGTCAAAATAACTGAAAAAAATCATAAAATTAACTAATTGCGCTTAAATGGGGGTAAATACCTCTGTTAAACCTTGCCCAGCTTTTTGTTGCTAAACTGAAGCAACTTCATTCTTAGGTATCTTTTTACCAAATATCATTGAGCATGGACATTGACCAATTATAAACTTCTGGGTGCTTGATGTGCTCACTGCGTGCTGCTTTATGATCCCTTTTATGGGACACAATGTGGATCAATGGTCTGAACACATCAGTCCAATGAAGACTTTTGTTGAGCATGAGCTGAACAATTGAGCAACAACTTTTCTTTATCTGCTAGCTTTCATTCTAGAAACAAGATTGCTACATTATTAAGTGGATAATTTACTTAAAGTTGATGAATCAAAATGGCATTGTGATGTAATCAACTACATATCATGACAAACAATCTACAAAATTTCATCAAAATCCATTGAGCGGTCTTACAAAAGTTGCTGCCACAAAGTGTTACTATTACCTAAAATGAACAAAGTCCACAAAGTCGCATACCGGTTGAATCAAAATGGCATTGCAATATGGTCAACTACTTATTATGACAAACAATCCTACATACTTTCATCAAAATCTGTTGAGTGGTCTCCGAGGAGTTGTGTCCACAAAAGTATGATGAACTGGTGAGAGAAGACCATTACAGTGATTACTAGGTCCCTCTGTTGAATTGTGTCAGGGGACACAAACTGAACAAAACATGAATTGAGGCTGGTCATCTTCTCACATTATAACTTTTTTGTCACAAAATTTCCTTATATTTATACATACAAATAGCACCAGAAAGAACTGCTAAACAAATGTTTTGGAGGAAAATTTGAAGAAGTTGTCTACATAAAAACACAACAATATACCAAAATTATTAGCAAATTTAAACAATGGAAACTGCTAGCACCAAAGGTTCAGCTTAAAACAAGGACATCCTACCTATATTGCCAATAAATCCTTGAGTGTAATTATCTCACCAGAATGACATTTGATGAGCAAAATGATTTTTTTTTCACATCTCCATATGATTTATTTCTTTCACATAAAGTTTCAGCAAAATCCATGTAGTAGTTTGGAGAGTTGTGCTAAAAGGTTTCCCATAATGATTGCTGTTTGGTTGTCATGTGTGTTTTCATTTCTTTTGTTGTGATCATTAAATGTCTACCATTTTGTCTTTGCCTTTTCCAATTTATGATAATTGATTGCCCCTTTGGTACATCTTTGCTTCTTTCCATTCAACACTACATGTGTATATATGAAAAATTATCTCAACATGATGTACTCCCTTAATGTGAAGTTTCATTAAATCCATTAAGGTTCATCTTTACCCTGAGGAAAAAATGACTGATATTTTTTCAGTTTATGTGGAGCCTAAACTAAACATTCAATTGCTTAATAAGGCGTAGCAGTGTCTAGATAAATAATTTTTGCATAGACTTGTAGTATTTTGTACGTGTACAATTAATCCGTATTGTCGGGGCATTTTCTTTGCGTTTTTCAGTTCACCCAAATATAGCCAAATATCAACAATGCCCTGTCATTTGGTCTCCATGTGCAAGGTAATTCATTATTGGTGGTATTAAATCTACTCGCAATTGGTTTTATGGAAGGTTATTTAGGGGTAATTCTTGCTTTATTTATGGTACAATTTGGATGAAAAGAAAATGAATAGAGAAAACAACAAAAGCAATCTTGTAAACTGGAAGGGAAAATGATCGGTGATTTTTATATCTAGACGCTGCTACACTTTATTTTGTCTTTCTATGTGCCGTTTAAGTTGTACATAGACTAGAAAAATAGGTCAAATATCGACCATTTTATTCAGTGTAACCACGAACCTTAAGTAGTTTAGGAGGAGTTGGGCTTACGAGGTCTCCCATCTCCCATTGAACACCTCGTTTAAGAAATCTGAAGTTAAATTATCTCTCCAGAAAAATATTAGGGTGCAATGTAATTTCTTCATGCACATCTCCATATTATAATAATGTACTTCCTTTAAAAGGAAGTACATTATTACAATATGGAGATAACAGGGTATTATTTAAAACTGGAATTATTTTGGAAATTGGAAAATTAAATTAATTTTTTTTAGTTAGACTAAGCCTTAAGACTATGCTGTCATGACTAATGGTTTGGGTTAGTATTGTAACAATTATTGTGTAAACTAACTAATCCCCTTAGCCATGCCGGCATGACTAACCCCCAAAGTAAGGCTTAGTCTAACTCAAAAATTTTTTATTTAATTTTCCAATTTCCAAAATAATTCCAGTTTCAAATAATACCTTGTTTTTATGTGAATATTCATTAAAATCCATCAAGTAGGTATGAGTTATAAAGGAGTTGCATTTACGAGAGAGGTCAACAGACAGGGTGAACCCTGTATACCCCCTTTATTTTGCGGGACATATAAAAATAATTTTTCCAACAACAGATGTAATGATAAAGGTTAAACCCATTAGGATCCCTGAAGGATAAAAAGGATTGAAAGTCAAAGTTTGAAACTCCAACAAAACATTTAGGATTAAAGTTTCCTGGTAGCACGCACTACATATAGTCTACAAGCTACATACCAAGTTTCATAAAATTTTGTTGAGTGTTAACTGATAACCATAGTTCAAAGGGCCACAACTCCCACAGAGAGTTTTTTGAGAACAAAAAGTTCCTGGTAACATGCATAACTTCATATGGTGTACTTGCAACATACAAAGTTTCATTAAATTCTATTGAGTAGTTTAAGTTAAGATGGATGACATGCAGACAATACAAAACGAATGAGTCGTCCAACAAAAGTGGAAGGAGACAACTGTATGTAATGTGTCTGTTTTTTTATGTTTTCACAAAACTATCATAGACAAAAATACACATCATAATAGGATTTTATTATTTTATTCCAGACTTGTAACAAACTAAAAGAATTAGGGAAAAATTACGAACACAGTGTGGGAAATAGTGATAAAAATCACACCGATTTACAACAAAATTCATAATAGAAGGTTTACATTATGAAGTATTCATTTAAAAACATCTTTAAAAATTACACAAAATAATGACAAAAAAATATATATTAGACAAGGCAATAAGAAAAATATTTCCAGATCGATTCAAAATTATTTTGATTTGTGAGATAAAATAAATAACATACATGTCTTGTAAAATATGTCTTAATTTATCAGAAGGTGGATTCAAGAGAACTCTAAATTAAATATTTTTTGTGATGCCCTGGTTTGTATATGTACTTGGATACTGTGGTTTCATTCTTTTTCATTGGGTATCAATTTTCATGGTTTTTGTGGGTGGACTTAACCACGAAATGAACCTTTTCCACCAAACCATGAAAATTGATACCTACGAAAATAAATGAATCTAAACATGCTAAAATGTAAACACTTTTGGTACATGTATCTCTTACAATTAAAAATGTTGGAAAGAGACAAAATTATGATAATTTATGACAAATTTATTTTTCTTGAACTGTTATAAAATATATAGTATCCTTTTACTTTTAAGAAGCTTACATTAAAGAGTTAGGATGTAACAGATCATTTGATTGTATTAAGTATCATATGGACAATATTTTTTATTAAGTAAAAAATCATTTTGATGTTTTGAATTTCTTTGTTTACATTAATGATGTAACATGTACGTTTTGTTGATATTTTTTTGCAAAGAAACATGAGAAGTTATTTCATAGGGTTTTTCTTGGGCATATTCCACAATAAAACAAAAAAAAAAAATTTTTTTTTTTTTTTACTTCATGAAAAATCTAGCTTTTTTAGTAGTAAATACCATCAACTGAGCTATATAGAATTACACAGAATTATTTAGAGACTCTGAAAACTAATCATAAGGCTTGGTTAACATGTACATATTCTTAAAAATTATCACAGATAAGCTAAATAAATATTAAGGATAAAACTCATAAAAATAGAGAAAACTAAAAGGATACAAAAATAATGATTTTTCATTTTAAACTTGGAGGGACTTGTAATGATTGAACTACCATTTTGGTATATTATACACTGATTAAAAATATGAATTCATCATTGATGGAGTGTGCATGGTTTGATACTTTTATGATATTAGTATACATATATTTAGAATTTGAAATTATAAATACATTGTTTCTCATGGAAAGTGTGATTAAATTTTATCTAGTTATAATTTTTGCTACAACATTACTGCTAGCAGTGACCAATTAACATATAACCTAGATTGATATACAAGCTATCTGAAAATCTATTTTGTATCAAACAAACTAAGAAAATGAGGATCTATGGATATTTTAGGGCTGTTTTATTAATATATATGTAGGTGGAGGTTGGAAGGATCTTTTTTTACTTCCTAACCACCCATAAAATTTAATTTGATCTTTTTCATTGATTCATTACAATAGCCTCACTGAAACCTCACCCTTTACATTTATTTCATGAACAGCCCTTATTTTAAGGGAATACGTTACTTTGGTCGACCATTTTACTTTTCAAAACAAATTTGCATAATGAATGGTAACACCATGACACATAGAAATATTCATTTTAAATAGGGGGTCATGGGTTGATTTTTCAAGTTTTTTCACTTTGAAATCGTCGTTTTTGGCGGGAAATTTATCTAGAAGTAATGGAAAAAGATTCAATATTTTCAAAACTTTGTTATTCTCCATTGATTAAAATATATACGTAACCTCTCCCCTTAAACAAGGATCTCTATGTATTCTTACAAAATGTAATACCAATGTAATATTGTTAAGGCCATAATAAAAAATTTCTTAAAATATAGGGTGGGCAGGTAAATTATATTTTTTATTTTTTATCGATTTTGATAAAATGCTCTGCCATTTTTAAGGAAACTGCCCAAAAATGAACATAATTTGCCAAAAAATAAAAAACCTAATTTTTTTCATGAGGTCGAAAATATTGGGGCAGGAGAGGATGAGAATCTAGGATATTTTTAAATTGTCCTTATGGCAAGATGACACAATGGGATAACTTAGGTTAGGTATAAACAACATGTAACAGTAAACATTTATAACAAATATATATAAATCAACAATAAATTAAAGCTATTCTTTAAAATACCAGTGGTTACAAAACATTGAACTTTTTATACATTTCCTGCAGATTTGAATATTTCAGAGTATTGTCTTCAATAATTTGTTAAGGTTCAGCACATCAAAAACAAAAGCTTTTTATATAAATAAGACAAAATGTTAAAATTGGCTTCTTATTAATACACAACCCAAAATATAAGCTATCTATATACCTCACTTCATTTTCTATTTTAAATTAAAGTTTGTTTTTGCCTACAAAAGACGATTTCTCCCCCCCCCCCACCCCCGTTTCCCCCAAAAGTTTTAAGTTCAAAAGGCCCTTACTCCCACAAAAATTTGATGATAATATGCACAACTACACATGGTGTCCTTCCTATATACCAAGTTTCTATAAATTTGGCTCAGTTGTTTTAGAGGAGTTGCGCTGACAAGATGATAATTGAGGATTTTCAGCAAATTTCTAAGTTCAAAGGGCCATAACTCCCACATTAATTTGAGGATCAAAATTTCTTGGTAACATGCACAAGTACATATGATGTCCTTCCTACATACCAAGATTCATTGAATTTGGTTCAGTAGTTTAAGAGGAGTTGCACTGACAAACTTTGTGACGGACAGACGGACACAACAAAAAAAATATGTCCCCTCACAAAAGTGGGGGAGACATAAATATCAGGATTTAAGTAGATATCAAAGTATCAAAAAGTTTCATCCAATAGAGTTCACAAAATTGGTTTGGGTAAGCCCAGTTCTGTTTGATCCGGTAATGTGAAAAAGCTCTATATCTGGTTTTAATAGGCCATTGTGTATACACATGTGTATTACACAAAAGATTTAATCAAGACCATATCTAAACCTTACATGAGGTGATTTTGTTCTACCCTTGTGTGAATATTTTTTACTTACATCATTGACTAATATTATTCATACATTTAGTTTAATCTTTAACTGATTAATTGTCTTCATTGCTACATTATATTTAAGCCCAAGATGCAAGTAAATCAAATGTATTCAGAAGCTTAATTTTACCAGAAAACTGACAAGTAATACTATTACATCAGCATTGTTTCCTGATACAAAAAGCAATTGAGCAGAAATGTGTTTCCCAATATTAATATATCAACCCTTTATCTCCTTCACTATTAAGTATGATCAAAACATAATTTTTCAGACTATCAATGTTTGAATTAAACTTTACAAAAATGTATTAAGCTTTATTTTTGTATCTGTAATTTTTTTTATCAGTGAGGATTCTTAGAATTTTACATCCTTTTAAACGCACATTTGGCATACAGTAGATGAAATCAGATTACCTTAGACAAACAAAAAACCCTTTTTTTTAGTTGATGATTACACATTGACAACATAGTTCAGTTGGTAGACATGGATTGATAGTCATGTAGTTCTGAGGTAGATTGTAAGAGGTACTTTCCATACCATGTAATAATGCCTCCAATTTGATATTTTCTGTTTGCATATAAGCAATGAATTTGGCTTTTTTCCTCTCATTAGACTTTTCCAGGAAATACAATGCATGAGTTTTCATTATTTTTTTTTTATATACCCATCCAATAATCTTCACCCTTTCTGCAACCCGGTCTATAGGCCTCAAAATATAGGGGTTGAATGATCTTTTGTATATGAATAATAAATTGAAATCATAAAAATGCAATTTTCAAGGCAAAATTTACAAGTCATACATGTACATGAAGCTTTAAATTACAAAACTACAACAATTTTTAGGTAACCTTTTCAATAAAATATATATTTGACTAAATATTGTTTTCAACTACATAACTACATATATATTTAGATTATCTTCAGCTTAAAAGGCATAAATAGATTTTCAAGGCTCTATTTAAACATTCTTTCTTTAAAGACAATGTTGACAATCTTATCTAAACTTTTTTTAATAAAATGAACTAGCTTTTTTCATAAGTACTTAAAATTTATTACACAACAATAAAGAATGGATAAAGCAACAAATTAATAGTTTTAACTTTTTTTGTTGTTTTTTTTATACAAGAGATATTACAATGAATGTTTTACTTGCATGTTTAACAATGGAAAGACAAATCTGTGGAAGTTATACTGTTCTTTTGTATCAATTTATCATGTTTTTTTTTCAGAGTCAGTAAAATCAAGAAATTATAACAAAATGGAAAATTTCAACTGATTTGTATAGAGGAGCTGCCAAAAATATGAATTACAAATCAACAAAAATGTAAATATTCTTCTAAACCACAAAATTTTTATCAACAAATCTAAGTACAGTACTTTCACAGTAATATCATTTTATGCTAATGTCAGTAAATAAATTAAATCTATAACAATCCAATTAGCACCATTAATTAGGAGTTAGCACTACAGTGAATGACAAACAATGATATGTAAAATCACATTAAACATCTACATTTACAATTACATCTAATAGACTTGTTATTCTAATAGCAGTTCAAGAAAATACTATCCCCCTCCTCAAGGAAGGCTTTTTTTAGACAACATTTAGGTAATAAATGAAAATTTTACAAACACATAAGGACTCTTTTTTTTACCCCCCCCCCCCTTTCAACTATAAAACGAAATTAAAGTGCCTTCCTGGCAGAGAAGGAGTGATAGCATTGTCTTGACCAGTCCTAAGGGTTTTTTACATTGAAATACCAGCACTTCTATGTTTTTATCTTACGGTGGCGAACAAGACTAACCTTTCTGTGTTTCCACACATGTAAGCTTCACATAAAATATACGTTTCCTGAGAAATCAACTAAATATCATTTAAAAATATAGATACATTTTTATGATTTTTGTTTTAATGCCCATTTATACAGTGTTAATTCTCAATTCAGAGTTAGTGATGTTACAATATTGAAATGAAATTATCAAAATGTTTCACTGATATGTGTGTTAATACATGTATTTCAATTTGTAATACAAATATGCAACATACTGTATTCTCTTTAAGATTTATCATTAAACAATAGACCATACATATAATGTGTAGTTTTAATGTTTTATTACAAAGGCAAACAACATAGACTTGGTAAACATCATTATCATAAATATCATTGGGAAATACATGTAGATAATGAAGATAAATGCTTTATGCCTAAACTTAACACAAAGAATACCCAACATTTTTTATACAGTCACAACTTCAAATCAGTAGCAATAAAGTAACTGAAACTTTGTAAAAATATAATTCTAGAGCCTAATTTTATCATCATCATCCGGACTCATGTTTGAGTACATTCACACTGTTTAGGCTGCTTTTTATGTGGCATTCACATGGAAATAGATGATTATAGATATATATGTGTATAAATGAAAAAACAGAGATTCCTAATTCTGAAGAGCATTATGTCTATGATTTGTAAAATTAAGGAAAAGTCTCACAGGTATGGCACAGTGTCAAAAAACTTAACAAAGAAAACAAGTTCTTTATATTACATTAACAGATGTTTTCTTAAACAAAAGTTTGTTTTTTTATAAAAGTTAAAAAAGGCAAAACTTTATTTATGTTTTGGCACTATGATAGTATTGTTTTTCATTAAAAAAGTTAACACATCTCATGAAAAGCAAAAGAAAATACTTCCTCTCCAATAACTGTTATAATTTGGCTTTAAAGAGTTTCCAATCCCCATTTAATTTTATAATGATAATGTAGTAAATTAAAATCACAAGTAAGAATGCCACAACTAATGGGTGATCTATATTTTTCTAACAGCTAAAATAATGACTTTTGATTGGTTCGGAATAGAAAAATAAATCACTAGTTTGATGAAATAAACTAAATATAAATTTTCACTACCTTTATATGAGGAGAATTGGTTTACAAATATCAACTCCACACACATAAACTCTTCTCTACTTATTGATAACTGATAAATTAACCTTTTACACAATTATACATTGTGTTACCCTGGGATAAAACTTCAGGATTTACAAACTACAGCAGGTCTTAGGTATAAACAACAATACAACACAAATCATTGTTGTCTTAAGCTAGATTGAAATGTAGTTGTAGCTTTCTTCTCTCAAAATGCAACAATTTATTCTAATGTCATTCTGATACTGGTGAATTTAGGCAGAATGGAATCTTCAAGATTATAGACCATCATTCCAATAGTGGAGGATTTAGTCAAAATGGAATCTTCTAGGTTTTTTAACATTGCATTCAGATGGTGGTGGATTTAGACAAAATGGAATCTTCCAGATTTTAACATTTCATTCAGATGGTGGTGGATTTAGACAGAATGGAATCTTCCAGGTTTTAGACCCACCCTGTACTCTCAAGGACAACCAATCATCTATGTTTCCTACAAACTGTATATCAGATTCATCTGAGTTGGTTTCATACTCCGTTGACTGGTGTCTCTCTAAAGGACTTGTACTGTTACTTCCTGGACAACCTATAAAATAACAAATTAATCTGTAAGTTTATACTTATAAGTGACACTCCCGCTTCCAAAATAATGTTGCGCATAAAAACCTTAGTAATTGACCCAGGACAATAATATCCTTATACCCCAAAATGACCACATGATACTTTTGGATAAAGCTACTGTAAACCAACTTATTTTTGCGAGCGATTGATATTCGCGGATTATAAGAGGAACAGAAATTCGCCAAAAAAAAATCGTAGCAAAATAGCACATTTTCGTAGTAATTCAATTGTTTTTACGACAAATCGCGAAATAGCCCTATGACATTTAAACACCAAATATTTTAGTCGCGAAAATAAATTGGTTTACAGTATATGCAAAATAGCAGACCTCTACATTGCTTAGAACTGTGACATTAATTATGCTACCAACAGACAAGCAAGATGGACAAATTTAAAACAGCATACCCCAAGTTCTTCAAAGCATGGGTATGATCAATTTTATATACATGTATAAGATAATTCTTTTAATTTGTAGAGGCAAATTTTAAAATCGACAGTCATAGTAAGTTAAAGCCACATACATGTATTTACTTTGGAGAGGTAAATTTATAGTACACATAAAGCCAAGTCAAACATACATGTATGTTATGTCTTATAATCTAATGTTAAGTCATGTATTCCTATTTAGTTTGAGTTTTCATTAATTAAGGAATGTTTTTGTTTTATTTTATCTTACTTTATATAACTCAAACTTAAGAAAACACATTTCACATTTAATAGGTTTCAAAAATTTCATCTACCTTGAAACTTTTTTTCTTTATGCAAAAAATAATCATCTACTCTAGACTTCACTTTTCAATACATAAATCAAAAATAAACATCACAGAAAAATAATCTAAATGATTGAAATGAAAACAAAGACAAAATACAAACTTAGATCTTCCATGGAGCAAGGCTCCCTGAATCTGCTTCCTGGTCTTCTGATAGGCTGTTTCTTTAGTAACAGTATCCCACCATGTAAACTTTTGAAGATGTTGAGGTCTAACACAGAGTGTCTAACATCATCATTCTGTATGCTATCATTTAACCAAGATCTAGCAAAGTTGTAGTCTAACTCCAACTGACAAGCCCCAATGTAACTGTAAAATAGGAATAAACACCTTTCTAAACTTTTTAAATATCAAATTTAATTCTAATATTACATTTATTTGACTAACTTCTAAAAGCTTATTACAACATATGATGTGTTCTAGAACAAGAACTTACATCGAACGATGTAAATTGAATCCCACATTATGGGACCCCACCCTGATGCTGTATGCCAAACATTAAGTGGCTTTGATTAGTAGTTGCTGAGAAAAATGTTACACAATTTTTCCCCAGCCTGCCCTGACATTAATATCCTTTGACATTCACCATTTTATAACCCTGATTTTTCACTCTGTGAAATCCGGCCAAAAATAGACAACCCATGTAAGACATTTTGTCACACTTATTCATGGTATTTTGCAGAATAAAAAAATTCAATCTTTTGAAATAATCAGCATTATTAATGTGCAGATAAATTTGTAGCAATCTTTTTAAATTAACTTAGTTATTTTGTTTTTCAGTTAATACCTAAACTTGATCTTCTCTTTCAAGATGAAGCTTTTCCAAGCATCCACAACTGAAGACACTGCATTAGACATGGCGTTGAGTTGTGATGTCAACTTTAATTTACTGACACCGTCGACAACTGGTTCCAGGATTGTCTCTAATGCTAGCTCTATGTACACACTGTGTTCAGTTGGCGTTTCTATAAAGGAAATCATAAAAAATGATAATCAAATTCAATAATAAAGAGAAAATATATTCAAATTTTACAACCATAATTAAAGTAAACAAACAAAATAACTGTGTTAATCAAATAATTTGGTAACTTCAATGAGCAACCATATTATAAAAGTGTGCAGTTGATTACAAATTATTTTCTACATATATTTTCTATTCTAGTAATAAACCATCTTTTTACTTTAATGTAGATGTCAACTTTTTAAAATTTGGTGGAAATTGCATTTGTTGGTTTCCAATGGTGTTCTGTGATCCTCAATTGTTTTTACGATTCAATCATATACATGGATATATGAAGATTGCTAATTAAATGTTAGCTCAGGACTCTACCCTCAAGTCCCGAGATCAATTTAAACGCAAATTTACAAGGCCTCTAAACTGTGCCTAAACAGCTTTCAGCTCACAGGTTGTTTTTAACCCTACAAGAGTCCCTTAATTTTCTAAATCGTTCCAACTTTATTTTTTATTTAGTATATTTAAAAATCCCTTGAAAACAAAGATTTTCTCATATTTTAAGAAAAATCTATGGAGTTGATTTTTTTAGGTAAAAGAAATTTGAATTTTCCCTATTGATCCTATATAAAAAGTACTGAAATCATCCATATTTCAAAGTCATTTCTTCAAAAATTCTTGTGGTGAAGTTTTAATTTTATTATTGAGGTTTAAAGTACCAGTCTAGGACTAACTGTGGTCAAAATTTAAGAAAATTCTATGGATAACTTTTTAGACACCCCATCTACCTTAATATAACTTTTAGACCTTGTTTAATTTTATTGGTTTGAAGTATGGTTATCAGAGACTTTACATGCTGTGCATTAACCAACATGTAGATGCATTGTAACGTCAAAACAATTGTAACTAAGTTTTGTACATAACGGCAAATAGTTGAATATGTGATAAGAGGTGTTCACACGTATTATCACCAAGAGTTCGAACCAAACATATTTCACAATGGTTGTATGTAGTATGGTTAATACCTGTTCCTTTCTTTCTCCAAGTTTTACCCAAAGGCATGGACTTCTGAAAGTATTCTTTGGCTAGCTTCCTACAGTTATCAGCAAATAGACTCATTGAAGTACCAGACAAATTCTGAAGAGAGAATGTGATTGTGTGTGAAAATAAAAGTATGATGTATTGATTGGAAGTTGCAAAAATCAACATAACCTTACTTATTATGAAAACCTACTAAAAACCCTATCTATTATTGTAGCTTTTAATATATACCCTAAAATAAAATCTTTTTCAAATTTTATCAATATTATAATATTTTCTTATCAATTTACCAACTAAACTAAGATCACATAAATCATGTAAACTCCAAGAAAAATGTTATGAAATACTTTTTTTATTGCATGGAAAAATTGAGGTAAAACTTAATACAAATTCAAGGGTTACAATTTAACACTCAATAGTAACTCTGCTTTTTTGCTTATGGTATTCAGTTGGGTTTATTTTTGTAAGAGCTACGTACGGTACATGTTTCTTTTGCCTTCCATTATTGGATTTTTAAGATTTAAATACCCTTTTGTATAGCTTTACTTCCTAGCCAATTTACCTGCATTTGTTCATTATTTTCTGCTATCTGTTTAGTTACGTCTGTAAGATAAACAACCATCTGTTGTTCCCACAGCTTGCTCTTATTGACACTTTTACCAGAAAATGTATGGGCTTGGTAAAGGGATTTCTTTGTTTCATCTGCTAATACCTAAAAAAGTAATGTAAATAAACACAACTAGGTTTCATATGTTAGCATCTATTTCAAAAACTATTTCTGATATGTCAACTTGTTGATTACCCCATACTTCAATACACAGGTAAAGCGTAATAGACATTTGGCAAAGAATTCCGCTGGCAGTAAGTTATGAGTCTTCTCTCCATGTTGAGAGCCTCACTGTGACCTTGAAGAACAGCAATAAATTTGCTGTCCCTTGTTTTGATTCATTTCATTACTGTATTAATAATGTAATTTTGTGTCATGCATATATAATCCTTTATTTTTAGATTGCATTTTAAAAGAGTCAATAATATATTTAGTGCTTCTACCAGTCACATTTAGTTTTTAACTTAATGCTTAAAATATCACATTTTTGCTGATCCCAATACTTTTTACCATGTAAAAGTGAGTACATGTGTACCAGATTTAAAATTAAATGCGAGAGCTAACAGTAGATATAACAAACATACTTGTGTACTACATGTATCTACTCTTAATCTTTATGATATCATCCAAAAATACTTGTATTTTTCAAATAAAACTAAGTGGAAACAGTTAATACACAGTTCCTTAGAAATGTCTTTTAAACAAATTAACTTCTGTACCTTTAAATCTGTTTGTGAAATAAGTAGAAAATTGCCAACAGCCCAGCTTGATAGGAAAGCATTAGCCTTCTGTAAGCACCACATCTGTGACATTTGGCAGTTGGCTAGCAGACGACAGATGATACTGGTCACATGACTTAGATTTAACTCCTGCTTTGGTAGTAAAACACTGGAATCTAAAAGAAGAAAACAAAACATAAGAAATAATAAGTGTCTCTAACTGTTAATTAACATCAAACATGTTAAGGTAAACAAAATTGCTACATGTAGCCAATGTCCCCCGCCGCCGCATTAAAGTTGAAAATCAACTTAATCTAAAAATTTTAGATTAAATGCCTTTGCAATATGATTACCTACATACATGTATCATGACAAACAATCCTACAAAATTTCATCAAAATCTGAGCTCACGAAGTGTTCCTATTACCTAAAATTAACAAAGTCAATAAAGTCCCATACATGTAACTCCTATAAAAATTGTCAAATCAAAATGGCGGTGTGAAATGATCAACTAAAGATCATGGCAAACAATCCTACAAAATTTCATTAAAATCCGTAGAGCAGTCTCAGAGGAGTTTTGATCACAAAGTGTTCCTATGACCTAAAATGAAGTCGATCAAGTCCCAAAACTCCTATAAAATTTGTCGAATCAAAATGGTGGTACGCTATGATCAGCTACATCTCATGACAAACAATCGTACAAAATTTCTTCAAAATCCTTAGAGTGGTCTCAGAGGAGTTGCGCTCACAAACTGACAAAGTGTTCCTATTACATAAAATGAACAGAGTCAATAAAGTCCCATAGCCCCTATAGAATTTGTCGAATCAAAATGGCGGTAAGATATGATCAACTATATATCATGGCAAACAATCTGACAAAGTTTCATCAAAATCCATTAAGCGGTCTCAGAGGAGTTGCGCTCACAAAAGTGTGACGGACGGACAGATGCACGGACGAAGACCATTACTAGGTCCCTTTGTCCTGTTGCAGCTGGGGACAATTAAAACATCATAATTTCAGATTAATATAATGCAAATATTTTCGTTATGCTCTTATATTCAACAATTAAATACAAGTGTGGTCATGTCTTGTCTGTAGGCACCAATACAGAAATCAATAAAAGTCTATCTTAACCTTTGCAATGTATAGTTCTAGAGGAAAATTCAAGGATAAGGCCATATAGCAAGTAACAGAATGATGTTCAACTGGCATCAAGAAGAATCTATGGTGGTTCTTAATATCATACTTTTTCAGAAACAGACTTAACATAAACAAAACTGAACATAAAAATCAACCAATAATGACAAAGTCTTTAATGTGTAAAAATTAGGTCAAGGTCACACACATGGTCCATAACTAAAAAACTGTACCCAGTTTTTGTAATATTTAACTGCTTCTTTTAAAAGT
This sequence comes from Arcuatula senhousia, assembly GCA_963971305.1. Lineage (NCBI taxonomy): Eukaryota > Metazoa > Mollusca > Bivalvia > Mytilida > Mytilidae > Arcuatula > Arcuatula senhousia. Next base: position 53,814,960 of record OZ020305.1, read on the forward strand.
CTCAATGTAGATGACTAAGATGTGGCCTTTAATATAGAACAACACTGTGAGCAACTTTCATACAACCTGAGATTTTACAAAATTTTCGAAGAAAATGGAGCATAATACCAGGTAAATCATTTAAATATGATTTTGATACTAGAGTTTCAAAACTAAAATACAGAGTACATTGAAAAGTAATTTTAAGCCCTTTTGCAGGTGAATATACTTTATCAAAACAGGCAGCGACTTTTAATATTTGGTTCTATATTTGTAAAGAAAAGTAACTCATTCTTGCAATAGGTTCGATTTGTTAAAAGATTTAATGTACACTTTTACTAAAAATTTCAATCAGAGTATATGGAATGAATTTAGATCTGATGAATCTATTCCTGCCATGATAATCCCTAATAAACATCGATTTATACAGGTGTTGTCTTGGTAACCTATATATATATATTATTATTAGCATAAATTGAGAAAAAGTGATAAAGCATTTGAACCAACAATTTTTCAAACCTAATTATTCATAACTTTCAGATTTTTTTTCGCTTTGAGAGAGGTTCATCAATATGTAGAATTACATTTTCATACAAATGTACCTTTAAGTTAAGTATTCATACTAGATAGATACAAATATGATATACTGATGTTGTTTCATTTGCATCATTACATTTCAATGCCATTATTTTAACATTAAAGTATATAGGAAAATTATGCTTCATTTAACACTTCATCATAAACATAAGTTCTATGTTTTTCCTTGACATAACTTAATTTACAATACAGTAGAAGAATTTCATGTTCCAAATCACGTAGTTGTTGAAACATTTCTATACATTAGTTTGAAAATATTGGCTTTAGTATTGATTTGTAGATCTGCCCTATCTACCTATGAACCATTAAATTGTTCAACTTTTAAATACCTGCATTTAGAAGTAAAGTCGTTTCAATGCAAAAATTGATAGATCATCAATTTATGTTGTCTTTACTCTTATTTAAACTTAACAAATAAGGATTGACTTCGTGAAAGTATTTTAACTTAAAGTCTACAAGGCTCTCAGGCATGGACAATATACATTCCAAAAACCAATAAAAACTTTTATAAGAATATTATATCATAATTTTCATATCCATTTAATTACAATACATTTTCAACCAATTATTTCAGATTTGATTTTAACATAACTCGTTCTGTTTTGGATTTTTTCAACTCATTATTCAAAATTTGATACAAAAAAAGCCCCAGTTTTTTTAGGGGTTACTTTTTCTAATATTTTATAAAACAATCATGATTCATAGGTCTATCTTCTTTATACTGTTGATTTTTTCTGGTTATTCAGGTTTTATTTAACCTTGCCTCTTTTATTTAAGTTTTTTTTTCAACTGTTTTTTTTTTTTATCTAATATACTGGTAACCATCCTCGGAAACCCAGGGTTTCTTCTCTCGATTACTCATTCATCACCCCTGGGACATTTGGTATGAAATTCTTCGTTTTAAATTCAGGATCTGATCTTGAACTTAATATTATTTGTATATAGAATCATGTTTAAATCGCATTAGATAAATCTAAAGCGTTTGTGTCCCAGGGGTGATGAATGAGTAATCGAGAGAAGAAACCCTGGGTTTCCGAGGATGACTGGTAACCATCATGAGTCGATGATGACCATATTTTTTTTGGTACTTTTCAACTGGTTACTGATATTTAAGGTTTGATTAAACCATAGCTTATTCCCTTTGAGATTTTCAACCAGTTAGACTTAGAAAAGATTTGATTTCAGCTCCTTCTGCCTTGGATATTTCAACCAATTTTAAACCATTGTTTTGGTTAGAATTTTTCTTCTCCATCCAATCAGATTTATGTTTATTAAAATGAAACTTGCCTCTCCCTGACTCTGACAAATCCTTTAAGTTTTCTTGGAGAATGCTAAACAGGGGTTGAAACGTGTCTCTGAGCAGCATCCCTGTCCTGGTGCTGTAGTCCCCTGATGCCAATGGGCAAGGGTAACATTTGTCTGTCAGTCTGTTTCCAAGGGCTTCACACAGACCTGAAAAAGATGAAAGGTAATTAGTGTTTTTTTTCTAAAACTTAATTGATTTATGGGGTATTGAAAGAATGAAAACTGCAGTGAAAAATAAACTGTCCAGAAATAGTACCCATATCTAAATAAGAAAAAAATGCAACCAAGATAACAGTAATCTTCTAAGAATTTCAAGAATTGTTATAAAAACTTTTAGCAAGCTCTGTTTAACCAAGTGTTTAAATATGCATTTGATAATGAATGGTTTGCTCTCCCAGTGAAGAGTCTTCCCAAGCTTAACTCAATCTTACAACACTTCCTCTTGAAGATCAAAACATCAGAATTGTGAAGTTTTCAGACAGTTGAAAATTATACTTTGTTACCGGTAATTGTTATATTAAAACACTATTGTTGTTTAACTTTATTTTACTCCTGGACATCTAGGCTAAGTTCATGTTTTATGCAAACTGTTCCATGTTGTTAAGTCTTTATATTCTAGTTTAGTCCCTGGTGACAGTCTGCGAAATTGGCCACCAGTCCTACAGCCATGGCTGTTAAAAGGCTTTAGGGGCATGTAAAATATGTGTAGAAGAATGCCCGTCTGGCTTGTAAAATTTTCAAAAATTTAGAATATTTATTCTGTAGGCTTTTTTAAAATTTTCTAAGGGCTGTTGGTTTGAAAAATTAACAAGCCCTTCTGGCTTGTGCTGTGAAATTTGTAAGTTGAAGACTGTGGTGATATCCATTCAGGACTAATACTTACACGAGTCCCATGAAGACAGAGCTGATATAACATGTAACTTCCTGGCTGTCGAAAGAAGTGAAGGAACTGATGGTGAAGGAAATAAATCTAGAAAACAGTGAAAAATATTTTAATAATACAGTATGGATGTCCAACTGATTTGTAGGTAACAGGCAAACATTAAACACAGAGTACTGTACATACAAATGCAATTTACAATTTTAAATATACAAAGTCAGCATCTGCCTGACATTTTTTACAAGATCAAAGGAAATGATTAAAAGATCAAAGAAATGCCACCAAATTGCTGACTAGATGCGTGTGAGTCTCACGGCGATTGGGTGAGACTTGACAGGCCTGCAATCACTGAATCTCAAAATTAATTTGGGAGGAAAATTTTTTTTATGCATATTCATGTGCTTATAATTTCATGATGCATACATGCATGACATGTACATGTAGCATTCATCCTGCATGAAAGTAACTATAACCTAAGGGAAAACCTGATTTGAGAGAACCAGATGGAGGGTTAGACAAAGACACCTCTGCCCCTCTGCCTTCATAAAGGTCAGAAATACATGTAGACGTTCTTTATTATTCAAAACTTTATTATATACGAATACGAATACGAATACGAATACGAATCTTTATTGTCATTAAACTTTTATACAGTTTGTGACACATAAACATACACAGATATAAAACTAACTAAAACACACAGTAATACATAGTTACAAGTAAAGAAAAAAATTAAGGGTCCCCTGTCCTCAGTTCAAAAGACTTTTTTATAAAGGATCCTAGTTTATTTACTTGCAATGGTGTTGAGGGGTTTAACAAATAAGTTACTTTTTCTTCATCATTCAGATTATTGAATGATATGTGTTCTAAAGATAAAAAGTTAAAATAAGTTACTCTTAAGTTTGCATTGTAAGTACATCTAAGTAAAAAATGATTCTCATCGTCCAATACCTGACATTTTTGACATAATCTTTCTTCTCTAGGAATTTTAAAGTGCCTTCCTTTTTCAATTAATAGTTTGTGATCACTGATTCTTAATTTTGTAATCAGTTTCCTGAATTCAAAGTTTGAAATTGAGAGATATGGTTTTATTTTTAAGGCTGGATTCAACTTTTTATAGAAATTTAGTTTACTTTTATCATCAATACTATTCATTTTGTTTTTTACAATATTTTCATAGAATGAGTTTATTTGAGTTTTTACATATTTTTTAATGTTTTTCAGTTGTTTTAATTCCGTACAAGTCTCCAGTCTTTCTAAATCAATATTTGTTTCAAAAAGTATGTCTTTTACGTATGTATACCAGGTATACGTTCCCTTTTCATCCAGTATTTTAGTTAATTGGAAAGATTCACTTAATAGAGGGTTTAGATTTGTAGTGAAAAAGCGTGCTAAATACATAATAGTTAATATTTTGATATGACATTCAATGGGCATTCTACCCAGTTCTTGTCTAGTTCCAAAATTTGAAGCATTCTTATTAATGCCAAGTGCATTTTTGCAATATGCAAGATGCAGATTTTCAATAGGATTTTTATCAATAAAATGGAAAGGGTCTACATTTTTCCCTGAAACCAGGGCTCGGTTTTTAGCATTAAAGTAGCAACTATACGAGTCTAAAAATGTAATTTCAGAATTGTATGTTAAGATAGGTCTTACTAGTGTGTCAAAGAGGTTATTGGAAACATTTACTGGAAGATTACTCAGAGAATTGGTATAAGACTTTATAGAAAATAATACCTTTTTTGCCTTTTTGGTTAATTCTGTTGTACTATGGCTCATGTTGCCATTGGACTTAATAAGTAATCCTAAATAAGGATATTCTGAGACATTTTCTATTGTCTCATTATTAAAATTAAGTATGGATTGCTCTATCTTTTTCTTTCCTGTTGAAATGATCATGCTTTTTGTTTTGTTTATATTTAAAGAAAGCTGCCATTTATCACAGAAAACTGCAACTTTATCTAGACTATTTTGAAGTCCCTCTTGTGATTCTGAAAGGAGAAGAAGGTCATCTGCAAAGAGGAGGGATCCTAGTTTGCTATTTATAAGACATAATGGATTTGAATTTTCTTCATCTAAACCGTTGGTGATGTCATTTATGAAAATGTTGAATAATGTAGGACTCAGTGAATCCCCTTGCTTAACACCTCTGTTAATGTCGAAATATTCGGATGTATAATCTTTAAATTTTAATGCAGATTTAGTATTAAAATATTGTTGTTTTATTATTGAGTACATAGACTTTCCTATATTCATTTTACATAGTTTATAAAGAAGGCCTGTTCTCCATACAGAATCAAAGGCCTTTCTTAGATCAATGAAGCATGCATAGATTTGTTTCTTATCTTTGTTTAAATATTTATTTATTAATGATTTTAATATAAATATACTGTCTGCAGTTCTGTGATTTTCTCTGAAGCCAAATTGGCAGCTGTTAAGTTGTTTTTCAATCACTTTGATAAGTCTATTATTTAAAACAGCATTAAAGAGCTTAGGTAAATTGCTTATTAAAGATATAGCTCTATAGTTATTTGGGTCAGCTTTATCCCCTTTTTTGTGAAGTGCTATTATGTGGGAGTCTCTCCATGTGCTTGGATAAATACTAGTTTTTAAGATTATATTAAATATTTTTACAATTGACTTAATGATAACCTGGTTTGAGTATTTTATGATTTCATTCAAAATTCTGTCTGGTCCAGCCGACTTGTGTAATTTAAGGTCGTTTATTACCTTTTTAACTTCTGAAAAAGTAATAGGAATATCAGTATCTGGTTTAATATCTAAGTTATTTTCTAAAATTTTCAGTTCTGATTCAATATTTGTTACATTTGTACTGTTTGTTGGTGTTAAAGGATTCCCTTGGTTTTGGAAATGCTTTATCAAGGCGGTTTCATCTTTTAATAATTCTATTATATTATTTTCATTTTCTGTTCTAGTTTTTAAAGATTTTAAGATGTTCCAATATTCTTTTGGATTTTGCTGTAAATTTTCACTTAGACTATGGAAAATTTTTTGTTTATACTCATATTTTTTCTGTTTCACCAGTTTCTTCATGATTTTCTTGAGTTCAAAAAATTTATGTCTTAGACTATTATTATTTGGGTTATGTTTGATCTTATTACCAATAGCATTAATTTGGTGCTTGGTTTCGTAAATGATATTGTCAGACCAAGCTTGTTTATATTTCTTCTTCTTCTTCTTTTTCATTTTTGGAAGGACTTTACAAGAAATATTTGATATATTATCTAAAATATTTGTCAATTTTACTGTGGCTCCATCAACACCAACTTGATTTTCTTCAAAAGTTTCAAGTTCAAAATCAATTATGTCATTTTTAATATCTTCATTTAAAAGTGCATCAATAAGTTTTTGTTTTGATTTATCTGACCATTTAAAAGTCTTTATCCAGTGCCATTTCTTTTCATCTAGATCAAATTCCTTATCTAAATTTATAGAACATTTCATATGTAATGTTATTTGAACATGATCTGATGAATATGTAAATGAACTTGTTTCAAAATATTTTACTGAGGACAGGAGACTCTCGCTGACTACAGCATAATCAACAGTACTAAAACCACTACTAGACATATATGTATAATAACCTAAAGAATCTCCTAAATATCTTCCATTTAATATACGCAGCCTTGAAGACAAACACAGATCTAATAATTTTAAACCTAATGTGTTTATTAAACTGTCTTGATTTATTCTTTTTAATTCGGTATCACTGATATAACATTCAGGAAGTAGATCCATACCATCAAAATTATTTATGAAATTTGAATCGTTGGCAATAAAATCTGCCCTTTCACCAGTCCTAGCATTTAAATCCCCAATAAGGACAATCTGTCCTTTTCTTGATAAACAAGATATTTCATTTTCCAAGATATCTAAGTCATTCTCGTAATGGTTTGAAGAAAAAGGAGGTATATAGAGAGCACAAATAAAAATATCTTCACTAAAACCAAAAAAGTTTTTATTTAACTTGAGCCACAATCTATTTGGTGAGTCTGTAAAATCTTTTAGGTATGTGATGCCTTTCATATAGGTCTTTTTAACAGTAACAATTATACCTCCACTGTATCTTCTAGCTTTTTTAATTCGCTTTCGCGTTTTTGAAATTATGGTATAACCTTCCAATTTAAAATCTGCTGATTCTCCCTTCCAGGTTTCTAGGAGAATATTAATGTCACTTTTAAAATTACTCATAAATGTCTCATCTTTGTGTTTGTCTCCAAGACCATGAATATTCCAAGATGATATAGAAAGATTTTTTACTATTCTTAACATTTTAGGATTACTTTCAATTGTAATCTTTTTTTTTTTTTTTTTTTTGGAACCTGAAAACCTCAATAGTCATAAGAGAAATCTAAAATAGTGTTTAAAGAGAGATAACTCAATTCTACAAAATATTTTCAACATTTAAGAGAAGTAAATTTCTTATAATATCATATATATAAATACTAACTATTTCCATTATTTAAGACAAAAATTGGGTAAATTGAATGTCATTCATATATATATAAAATACTGACTAGTACAACATGTACAACGAGAATAATTATAATTGTACAATAAGTAACATGATAAACAATGTTAAATTAACATTATAGCTAAGATATTTTGTTTTTAACTTTTTACCATCCATGACTAGAACATTTATACTAATTACATATTAGTATCTATATTTCTAAATAACTTGTTATACCACATAAACTTGTTATCTTATTTTCTTAAAATCAAAACTATAATATGATACAAATGAACCTTTGCATATATAAATTGGTAACTAAACACAAAATGCACATCCATGTGCGTACGATATAATGTTTTAAAACATCTCATTTACCACTGACCATTTCTAAGTTCCTTTAGCATAATTTCTAACATGTTCATAATTTTTCCTTTACCAGATACAACATTTTCCCTTCTTTCATGCCCAAAATAATTACTGTGATGGTTAAATTTCTGGTCAAAAGACTTTTGATTTCTGTTGACAAAAGTGTTCCCCTCATTTACATTCAATTTAAGATTTGATTCTGATTTTTCCCTTATCTTAACATTTAAAAGTTTGTTCAATACACTTTTGATTGATGTAACCATGATGGGAATCCCTTTTCCCTTGATGTGGATCCCATCAACAAAGCAGTTTGGGTGTATAAAGTCATACTTTACAAATTGTAAATTGAAATAATTACATAAATCATATAATTGAACATTAAAAATTTGTCTGTGATCATTGTAGAATTTGGCTTGATAACGGTCGTTATAAAACCTTGGCAATATTTCTCCAAACGTGATGGTTGCACTTGGATAATAACGCTTTGTAACTGTGACTAGATTTTCTATTTCTTCAATAACCTCATTTGGTGTCTTAGATTCAATATCATTTGAACCTATTTGGAACACAATATGATTTGCTTTAACTTGACATGATTTTATGTACTGCGTAGCACCATACACTGTTTTGTCTTGTAAAGTGTGAGTTTTGACTTTTTTGTATTTATACATTCTCCTTCCATCTATATCTTTGATGATTGATGAGCCTACTATTAAAACATCATATTCATTGCTGGTTTCACGACGTTGATAGTCTATTCTTGTTTTCGGACGAGTAGTGTTAGCTTCTGTCTCTTTTCTAGTTGACTTTTCACTTTTGGAATCACTGTTGATTTCAACCCGATCTGTTTGTACATGATGCTGGGTGTACATTGTTTCAACCGACTCAGAGTCTGTTGGTTTTCTTACGCTTTCTTGTTCGGGTACGTGTACGGATATATTTCTAGATTCTGTTTGGTTGTGACTTGCATCGTGGTGATCCTTTTTTAGATTACACTGAATTTCCTGGATGTTTTTCTCAAGGTGAGACATGTTCTGAGACATTTCTTGTTTGGTGTGGCTTTCAAGTTCTTTTAATTTTCTAACTGTTGCTTCATTTCTGTCTGACATATCTTGTTTCAATTCTTTGATCTTTTGGTCTAACTTGATCCACATTTTTTCTTCAAATTTAGTCATTTGGTCTCTAATTGTAGCAGTTTGTTGTGAAACCGATTGCATCTGCTTTACATCGGTTTGTAAGCTTGTATAATGAGAATTTAGTTCTTGTATTTCTGTATCCTTTTTCACCAGTTCATTTTCTAGATCGTGCAATGTTTTTTTCATTTGAGTTGCCTCCTCCTTGTGACGAGACTGTTCGGACCTAATTTTATCCATTTCTTTTTGGAGGGTTTTTATTTCGTCACTAGATGTTGGATTGATAGAACTGTCATTAGCTTTATCCATAATATCTACACTCTTTACGTAGGTTTCTTCTGTATCATTTTCTTGTTGTTGGGGGCGTATAGGTGAATTTACAGGTGTGTTTAAATTCACATTTAAGTCACTGTCCTCAATATCTAATAGTTCATTCTTGAATTTCAATTCATTTATCAATTTGTCGATGCTTGATTTCTGTTTCTTTTCTATTGTAGTGTTTATAGTGTCATTTATCAGTTTAAATTCTGTTTGAAGCCACTGACTTGTACCCTGGCCCTGAATAGTGGCCTTTTTGGTGGTGTAGAAGATTGTGATAACAAAGATTTTTTGTTTGTTAATTGCAACTGACACTGCAGATTTAAATAGTTCTTTATTTGGTAGTTTGTTCTTAAATGGGACCTTCTCATCCATTGTTTCCAGAACTTTCGATTTTTGGTCATAATCATTCCACTGAACATTCATTTTATCAGAGCTTTCTAGAATTTTAGAATAACGAATCAAGAGAGCTCTTCTCCATAGAAATATGTTCTCATCATTGAGTGTAAAAGTCGCTTGGTTTGATCCTATCGTGTGTTTAATGGGGGTTGCCCCAGTTTTAGACCTCGTGATGGTCGGAGTTGTGTTGGGATTACCCTTTCCAGACATTTCTTTTGTGTTTAATTTATTTCCTTCAAATTCACACTTATATTTTGTTGTTTGTTAAAGTTCATAAATAAATTGTTGCCAGCATACAAAATTTCATTAAGGTATATATATATATATATATATATTGTACAATGTTGCAATGTTTGAAAAGTTATCAGAAAAAAAACATGATTATATCAGATGATTTTCTTGCCAATAACTATGGTCTTCATTCATACATAATGTAAGTTTTGAATATATATATTAAAATAGGAGTCTTTATTAAACTTTTATGTTCTTTGAAGATTAAAATTAGCATTGAGTACAAATAATATCACAAATACTTTCAGTGTTAATAATTCATTCAATATTTTGTTTTTCCCATCAATGGCCATAAAATCAATCCAATCTTGGGATAATTATAGTCCAGGAAATTATCATTATAATATAAATCATACAAAATAAAGCGAAAAGTAGTCAATCTATTGGAATGTGTTAAAGATTATTCCAAGATAATGATTATTGATTTGCTTGCTAATATTCTCATGTGATTTTAACTTCTTAGGATAAGCTAGGGACATGGTTATACATGTAGTGTTGTCATGTTCATGTTTGAAAATAATTTGTGACGGTAATCTCAGTTTTTGGCAAAACCCATAATTTATATTATATATAAACTTTTAAGGATGTGCTTGTAACACCACATGTACAAATATATATACATTAATTATTACCATTCATGTGTAAATAAGGAGCACACTTGTCAGCATGCACTTCTAACTGTAAGAGCAGCCAGCTCAACATAATCCCACGAAATTCCATTAATGTGCAGATTTTTTTCTTCAAAGTCACTGAATTTCATTTTCACTTTAAAATTATTTAAATTGCATTTGAATGTATAGTCAACAAGATCATATATATATTATTCAAAATTTGGAATGGAATGTATAAACGTTATAATGAACATATATATACATGTACAATGTATACTTGCCATTTCACCATGTTTACAGAGTTTTTCATCAATAGCATAAATTAAAGTTGCTGAACAAAACTTATGTTGTTCAACTGGGGCATATTGATTAGCCCTTATTTGCACATGTGTTACAGAACTGTCTAAAAGAAATTTGTATTAATATTCAGCATGTCCAGTTTAATGATTTATTTTCTTAAAACATTTCCTAATTTTTTAGGGGGCTACATGTATTTCATTTGAGAGATGTCTGAGAGTGACATCTATTGTGCATATACATGTACATGTATATATACAGTATACATTTGTACATGCATGATCAGATCATACCTTAATTGACTGAAACACATACATGTACATGTATTTATACATGTTCATGATAAAAGATTTATGTAGCTTATTAGATTTAATTACTATTTTTCAATCTTTCATTATTAATGTCATGAATGGTGAACATGATTGATTTGTAAAGAGCACTGTTAATTAAGTACAATGTACCTCTAAGGAACACAGTACATTTGTACCATGTCAAAAGTTTGGTATGTTGAGAAAGAAGGGTATGAACATATACACTGTACATGTACATGTAACATCTTTAGGTCATTTTAAACATCATGAACATACATGTAGTGCAATCATGACAATTACCATAAATTCCTGTTGCAAATTTTCAAACATGATAAAAGGCTTTAAATCTGTTCATTAAGAATATGTATATATCATTTTTTGTAAGGAAAGTCAATTTGTACTAACACTGAAACATCTTACAATTCCTTTTAACCATGTATTGGTTATAAAATCAACAAGACTTGGATTTTCCAATTCCACTCCTTTCAAAAGTTTAAATGCCTATATGAATTGCATGTAATCTCTGGCTAATAGTTTACAATGTACAAGTATTCCTTGCCATTGTCAATATGAAATGAAATCTTTGCTCTATATCAAACATGTCAAATACCTAAAGGAATTAAAATTTCAATAACAGTTTACATTAAGTTTCAGAAGTCATGGATATACAAATAAACTAGTTCATTCAGCAATGTCCCAATTCAATCTTTGACAAATGTTTAAATCTAAATATTGTAAACTTGTGCAAGACCAAAAAAAAAAATCAACTAAGTGTTGTACTATACATGTCATACATATGTACATGTATGATGAATATACATGTACTTGTATATTTCAATGATTAACCTGTTATAAAAATGTTTATATATGCATAACACGCATGTTTTCTTTTTATATTTTATTTTAGTTTTATCAAACCTCACCAAGGGGTTAGGACCGAATGAGATATGCTAATGAAATGTGGACAGATGGACACGTACAGACGACGGGTTGATTCCTACATACCACCTAAAACTGTGTTTTAAGGGGATGTACTAATATTTACCTTTGAGACCAGCATTTTCCATCATACTTCTGATAATAGCAATCAGTGTACTATTGCACAAGACCACACTGCCAAGACTGAAGAAGTCTCTACCATGCTGTCTTCCTCCCCAGTCATGTTCATAAAAACAAAGTTCTAAAGCACTGCCAAATTCCCTCCATAAATTGTCAAAGTATTTCTTAATAAGATTATCCTTAATAGAACTATCAGCACTATCTCCCCATGAAACAGTCTTCCGTTTAGAATCCGTCCTTGACAGCACTGGAGTATCAGGTCCTTTTGGTGGCCGTTCAGATTCTGATCTACTGAGATGTTTGCTGCTTTTATGTTTTGATTTTGAATGACTTTCACTTTTTCGTAAAATGTGAGTTGAATGACAAACAATTTGGAGAAATGCTTCAGCAAATGTTTGTTCGTTTTGAGCAAAAACTGTTAATGGTGGAGGTTCTGAAGACAAGTCTGGTGCCTTTATAGATCCCACCTTTAACACGGCACCACTGATACTTGTTGTACTCCCAGTAGCTGTATGATAATCAGATGTATCGAGACCAGGAATAGCAGACATTGGTCTTCTCTGAACTTCATCATTCCACACATACAATGGCAGCTTCCCTGAAAACAAGATTCGGATAAACTCCTCATTGGCAGTAAAGAACCTATGAGTTTGGTGAGCTGCATATCTTGCCCTTTCGCTTGCTAAAATGCTCATAATATTTACAAATGGGATAGCTTTGACACTTATACCAGCATGGCGAGCAATGTTAGACATGGCAGCACTAGGAGTTAAAAGTTTTTCATCCTTTTTAAATATTTGTCTTATAAAAAATGCCTTTCCCCTTGCTTTTGGCAGCCCATTCAAAATATTGTTAAAATCTTCCAATCCTCTTGTCACATTCCAAAGAATCTCATGAGTTAGATTACTGTATGAACCATGTGCAAAAACTTTCAAACCAATCATTATTAATCTGTCCATCCAGTAGATAGCATTATTATATAACTGGAACAATTTCTCTCTGATTTGCTCTACATCAATATACAACTGTCCAAGAATAGGCAATAACCATTTGCTGGTATGAAGACGTTGTTTTATAGTATTCCAGTGCCCAACATGAACCCTAAGGTCTTCACAAAGACCATTCAGGCAGTAGAGTTTACTCATTGGTGTCTCTGTAAGACAGTGGTGTGTTATCCCATACAGGGTCCTATATTCACATTGTACTAAACTTTGAAGATCTTTTACAAAAGCTGACACAGATTTTATTCTAAACAAACAATCTCGGAAGAATTCAAGTCTTGCTCTTTCTTCTAAAGTCTTCTTCAGCTGCCTATACTGATGCCCAATTCCAATAACATGGCGGCAATGGAGAAAACTAATACTAGAATTGTCTGAATTCCTTCTGCTTACATGGTTGCCTGGATTTAATATCTGAAATGGCTTTCTTAAAAGTCGAACTGCCTCCTCGGCATCAATGATATCAAACTCCCTTTCAGCGCCAGATAAAGAATTTGGAGAGGCATTGAAGTATTTTTCATAGATATTCTGAGTGGAATCGAGGTCATCAATATTGAAGCTGGTAGACGATGAGTTTGGAATATGGACACGATGAGAGTGAATAGGTGGTAGTCCTTCTGTTAATCCAAGATCTTGATACAACTCATCCACATCAAAATCTATACAATAAACAAAAATATATTGATTTTAAATGTATTAGCAGTAAAATATTAAACACAAGATTCTATACAATATATTTTTTTTCATTTCAAAATTGTCTACCTTAAATTATCTGGCAAAAGGTACATGTACCTGCGTTTTTGTTTGACCGATTCAAAATATAAGCATCCTGATTCTCGACCATTCTATCTCTGTCAATGCTAGTCCCAAACCCAGATGAAACTAGGAAAAACTGTTTTAGCCCACTAAAACAGATGTCCCCCCTTCCTAAATTTGCCAGAATAAGTTCAACCTTGAGGTCAAAAGGTCAAAGTCACAATGACATACATTGTACATCAAATTATTTAATAATAATACATCTACATTCTAAAGCCATATGTCAAAGGATAAAAAAGTTATGGCCGTGAAGGTTTTGCATGTAAAATTAGCATTATTTGACCTTGAAGTCACAGGTCAAGGTTATTAAGGTTGTCAACACATTGTTCCAATGACGACACATCACCATGTCAAATATGAAAACCCTATGTCAAAGGGTAAAAAATATGTATGGCCAAGACATGTTTAACATGTAAAATTAGCATTAATTTGATCTAGAGGTCAAAGGTCAAGGTTATATAGAGGTCATTCTGGTATGCGACATATCATCTCATGGTGATACATCTACATGTCAATATCTAATTCCTATATCAAAGAAAAAAGAAGCTATGGCCCTGACAGGTAGATAGGTGGCCTAGTGGTCTAGGGCGCTGGACACAGTGCAGGCGAAGTTGCCATAGATGACAGAGTATGGGTTCGATTCCAGCTCAACCCCATGCCGGATTTTCCGGTGTCAACGGCTTTAAAAAGATGATTTTCATCACTGTTGGCACATGGACACCCCTTCTAACTTTGCAGCTCACGATATCCATTCTATATTATATCCATATGAAAGTCATTCTTGATTTTTAGTTTTTGCTCTATTTATCCAATATAAAATTTCTATAAATTTCACTTGCACCATCAGATTTTTACTGGGAATGGCCAATCTCACAGACTGCCCTACCCACCCTGTAAAAAAGGTGTTGCTACAGAAACATCAAAAAGTTAGAAAGAAATAAAGAAGGAATGTGTCCATGAGACACGGATGCCCCCGCTAGGCCCCAAACAGGAAGTTGATGTCTGACAGACCTGAAAGTGGCTTAGGACATACAGTTTGTGGTACTAAACCATCCTACCAAGTTACAAATCATTCTAATGTATGGTTCCTGAGAAAAGCTTGACGGAAGTTTTTAAAAGTCATGGTAACATACTTTCACATCAGCCTAAGTCACAAACAGTATATAGATGTCCGACAGGTCTGAAAATCGCTTCGAACGTACAGTTTGCAATACTGAACCATCCTACCAAGTTTCAAATTATTCTCATGTACAGTTCCTAAGAAGAGCTTGACAGAAATTCGTACGGACGGACATGAGTTAAACTTACCCCCCCCCCCCCCCGACATGTTGTCACGGGGGCATAAAAATAAATACTTTCTAGCTACATTGTACATGTACCAATTGCAAAGGACGGGGGGACAGACAGACCTATAATGAGATTCACAAGGGGCATCACTTGCTGACAAGATTAAGTATCAAGAAGCAACAAGATACTGCAGACAAGAAATAGAAAAATTAAAATGTTTCCTTATTATTTTGAAAATATAATCAACAGAGAAAAAGATAAGATAACAAGAATATGTCCAAAAGACATAATGTCCCATCTCACAACATTTATTTTGACAGATTAACAAACAGACTTGAAGTTGAACACTACATGTATATGCCCTCCTTTTTTGTATATGGGGCATAAAAATAATTCAACATAAATGTAATACTGATAAGACAACAAGAGGCTCCCAGGAGCCTGAACTGCTCACCTGGTCTTGATGTCGACCCTATGAAGACTTTTGTAAAGCTAACTGAGATGAATGGTAAGCAAACAACAGCTTTTCTCTATCTGCAATAGTTTTCATTCTATAGGCCAAAAACACTATTTTTCAACTTTAAGGGGCTATAACCCCTATAAGGGGTCATCTGACAACTTCAACCCTATTGAGACTTTTGTAGAACTCAATGAGCTGAACATTTAAGCAAGCAACAGCTAATCTCTATCTGCTATAGTTTTCATTCTGTAGGCCATAAAAATGAAAAAACACAATTTTTCACCTTTAAGGGGCCGAAACCCCTAAAAGTGGTCATCTGACAACTTCGACCAAAAGGAGACTTTTGTAGAGATTTAGATGCTGAAGCAGTAGCATTGCATCAGATTTCATCTACATGTATCTCATATACTTCTTGATTTATTAGCCAAAAACAGTAGTCTGACCCCCCTGGTCTATTTTTAGCAATGGCGGCCATGTTTTTTATGGAATCAATTTAAAATGAAAACCGTTTGTAGCCAACATGTCATTTATCATTCCTACCAAGTTTCAGTTAAATTGGTTCAGTAGTTTCAGAGGAGAAGATTTTGTAAATTGTTTAGACGACAAGGCTAAAAACATGAAAAAAAGTTATTTTAGGAGGGGTAACTTCTATAAGGGGTCATCTGACAACTTCTGCCCTATAGAGACTTTTGTAGAGCTAAATGAGCTGGACATTAAATCAAGCAACAACTTTTCTATGTCCGCAATAGTTTTCAATCTATAGGCCAAAAACACTATTTTCCACCTTTAAAGGGCCATAACCCCTATAAGGGGTCATCTGACAACTTCGACCATATGGAGACTTTGGTAGAGTTCAATGAGCTGAACATTTGAGCAAGCAACAGCTAATCTCTATCTGCTATAGTGTTCATTCTGTAGGCCAAAAACATGAAAAAACGCAATTTTTTACCTTTAAGGGGCCATAACCCCTATAAGGGGTCATCTGACAACTTCGACCCTATGGAGACTTTTGTAGAACTCATTGAGCTGACAATTGAGCAAGCAACAGCTAATCTCTATCTGCTATAGTTTTCATTCTGTAGGCCAAAAACATGAAAAAACACAATTTTTCACCTTTAAGGGGCCATAACCCCTAGAAGGGGTCATCTGACAACTTTGACCCAATGGAGACTTTTGTTGAGATTTAGATGCTGAAGCAGTGGCGTGGCATCGGATTTCATTTATCTCTTATACTTTTGATTTCTAAGCCAAAAACAGTAGTCTGACCCACTGGTCTATTTTTAGCAACGGTGGCCATGTTTTTTATCAGATCAATTTAAAATGAAAATAGTTTGTAGCCAACATGCCAAATATCATTCCTGCCAAGTTTCAGACAAATTGGTTCAGTAGTCTCAGAGGAGAAGATTTTCTAAATTGTTTACAGACGACATAGGCAAAAACATGAAAAAAAGTTATTTTAGGGGCCGTAACCCCTATAAGGGGTCATTTGTCAACTTCCACGTGCACCCTATGAAGACTTTTGTAGAACTAAATGAGCTGAACATTTAAGCAAGCAACAGCTTTTTTCTATCTGCAATAGTTTTCATTCTATAGGCGAAAAAACAATATTTTCCACCTTTAAGGGGCCAAAACCCCTATAAGGGGTCATCTGACAACTTCTACCCTATGGAGACTTTTGTAGAACTCAATGAGCTGAACATTTGAGCAAGCAACAGCTAATCACTATCTGCTATAGTTTTCATTCTGTAGGCCAAAAACATGAAAAAACACAATTTTTCACCTTTATTAGGGGCCAGAACGCCTAGAAGGAGTCATCTGACAACTTCAACCAACTGGAGACTTTTGTAGAGCTTTAGATGCTGAAGCAGTAGCGTGCATCGGATTTCATCTATCTCTTATACTTTTTTAAATATAAGCCAAAAACAGTAGTCTGATCCCCCTGGTCTATTTTTAGCAACGGCACCCATGTTTTTATTAGATCAATTTAAATGTAGCCAACATACCATTTATCATTCCTGCCAAGTTTAAAGCAAATTGGTTCAGTAGTTTCAGAGAAGAAGATTTTTTAACTTGTTAACGGATGACGACAATGACAACAGACGACGACGGACACATAGTGATGGCATAAGCTCACATGGTCTTTGGCCAGGTGAGCTAAAAATGACATGTTATTTCAAAGATGGTTTTATTCTTAAAAGCATTGCTTTTTTTCTTTTTTCACTTCTTTTGTATTTTTTTTCTTTTTTGTATTTTGATGTTTGTATGTGTGAAATATAAATGCCTTTAAACTACTTTTTAACATGTATACATATACATTGTACTCTTTTAAAACACATAAAGAAAGAATGTCTTGCCTGTCTGCACCATCAAAAATATATATTACTTGCTTATTCCCTAATATTTTCAAAAGTTTGTTAACTGACACATACACAATGCAATCAATAATGAATCAACCAAAAAAAATGTTTTGAAAATACATATATGCAAGATGTGCTTGCGTTTCTTTAAAAAAAACGTGATGCAAACAAGCCTTAAAAAATAATTCATTTCTATTTCTTTGGAATATATCATGTAAAGTTTGTTGTTACTTAGCAGATCTTTGAGGAAGGAAATCAAAATGTGAAAATATTGACCTTGATTTCTCATTATAAAATAATTAAATAAATATCACAATTGGTTTTTATTATTATAAAAATCAAAATATTTTAATATTGGTTTCAAAACCCCAAAATTTCATCTGCAGGTCCATACACTATGTTCTAATTTAATAGTATACTAATACATTATACCATAGATCTGTTTGCCTAATATACATGTACAGATCTATGATTGTACATGTACAAATGTATCTTTAACATTTCTTGTTCATGTTGTTCATAATTAAATTTTTCTTGTCCCTTTTTAATGTGTATTACATGTTGACAAGCTAGTGAATTATTATCTGTAAGTAGTTGAGACTGCTTCCAAGTACTACAAGTTACAAATGTACTACATATTTTGAGTAGCTTAAATTTGTCATCTTTGCACTCTCATGAGTGAGTGTAGCGTGCTCTTTAATGTGCAATATACAGTCAGGAAGTCATGGAAGTCTGCAAAATGTGACCAGATCCAAAGTATGATAGGCTGAAAAACTTTGTCAATTACAAATGAATTTTGGATTATTTTTTCTAGAGTTTTCCATGCTGAAAAATGAAATACAAGCACATTGTCATGATTGTCCCTATAATTCATTTCCCATGGCCATAACCTGATGGACTTCAAGTTGTATCAATACAAGCTTTTAGGGCATTGCCTTTATTATATTAAGATATATATTTAACATGTTGAATGTTTAAGTACACAATAAAGGTAGAGAAGTCAATATTTTAGCTTGTTGTTTTTTGGATTTTTTTTTGGAAACCAAAGTTATATCTATAAATTGTTATTTTCTTATTTTAAATCAGCCCCTGATCGTAAAATATTGGAAAAAAACGCCAAACACTGTAGTTTCCTGAGCACCACAGGTAAAACATGCCTAATATGCGAGCGTAGCGAGCTCTCTAATGTTGAAAGTATGCCAAATTGCACGAGACTCAAAATACTATGGAAGAAAAATCGTTCTGTCACCGGAAACATTCGATTTTCGGAAGTTTTCTAAAATGTCTGTGCGTGCTGAAAAATTGCAGGAAATAGTAAAACATTGTCCCAAATTATCTTGTCCCAGGCATTATTCGAAATTATCAATGGAATAGATTATATTTTGTATCTTCACGAGATTTAAGGCAATGTCTTTCTCATATTATTATCATAAACATATAGACAATAGACACAAAGTAATATGTACATGGTACACTGTGGTGTACATATGTTAGTTACAATATAACAATTAACATACATGTATACATTTTTTCATTCAAATAATTTGGGAAATCATGTTTATGTCGCATGTGGAGCGAAACTGTTCAATTACCTGACATCCTTTCTATTTTGCAATGAATAAGAATTAATCACAAAGACGGATCCTATCTTCTTGTCACCGATCCAAAACAGTAATAAACAGATTGTTGTGAAATACGAGACTGTTAAAACAACTGCACTGAACGTCAGCCATGTTACCAAAACAAGTGCGATCACGTGATATCCATCAAATTATAATTTTCAAATCGGAGACGTAAAAGGAAAATATACGGGAGCCCAACAGCATCAAAAAACAAAAATTTTACCTGACCACTTTTGGTTCCTAATTTCCAAACGGAAAGGAGGGGCGGGCGATGGCAAAAATTATATTCTCTATTTTTATTCCTATGCAACTAGATATAAAAACAAAAACGTCAAACAAGATATAACGAGAGGCTCCCAGGAGCATGAATCGCTCACCTGATCTCTTATTTTATGTGCAACATGGTGTACATGTACTTGGTAAGTTAAATCAAAGAAACTAGTTAGGATAGAAAACACTCTTAAGATCATTCAAATATACAAAGTTACAAAGCTTTAAAAAAAAAAACCAAAAATGAAAAACACAAAAAAAACAAGAGGCTCCAAGGAGCCTGAATCGCTCACCTGGTTTCAATCGCTTAATGTAACAATATTTCACTTTGCCAACACCCCATCATGACAATGAAACCTTTGGGAAGCTCTATTAAGCTAAGCATTTAAGCAAGCAAATGGATGACACAATCTTCTATGAAACACAATCTAAATATCACGTTCAATCTACTTTTTTGTTATTTAACGGACCATAACTCCTATAAGGGCCATCTGATATTTTTTGCCTAATGGACAATTTTGTAGATCTGAATTAGCTGAGCATTTAAACAAGCAACAGCTTTTCTATATCCGCAACAGTTTCATTCTATAGGCAAAAAACATGATAAAATACCACAACCCCTAAAAGGGCTCATCTGACAACTTCCATCCTATGGAGACTTTTGAAATGCTCAATTACCTAAACATTTAAGCAAGCAAAACCTTATCTATCTACTAACGTTCACAATTTATGATGCTAAAACCATTATTTTTGGCCTTAAGGGGCCATGGACAATTTTGTAGAGCTTAATTAGCTGAACAATATGCAATTGAAATTACTTCAATATCTTATAAATAAATAATAAATAATCTTTATTTCCTAATCATTATATAGTTCTTGAGATATAAGACCAAATTAGTGCAAAAAAAAAACCAAACAAACAGAAATTAACAAGAGGCTCCCAGGAGCCTGAATCGCTCATCTGGTTTAAATGACTTAATGTAACAATATTTCACTTTGCCCACACCCAATCATGAGAATGAAACCATTGGAAAGCTCTATTAAGCTAAGCATTCAAGCAAGCAAATTGGGGGCACAACCTTCTATGAAACACAATCTAAATATCACTTACAATCTACTTTTTTTGTCATTTAACGGGCCATAACTCCCGTAAGGGTCATCTGATAATTCAGTCCTAATGGACAATTTTGTAGATCTGAATTAGCTGAACATTTAACAACAGCTTTTCTCTATCTGCAATAGTTTCATTTTATAGGCCAAAAACACGATAAAATGCTAAATAATGGGCCGTAACCCCTATGATGGATCATCTGACAACTTCGACCCTATGGAGACTTTTAAAGAGCTCTATTACCTTAACATTCAAGCAAGCAAAACCCTTTCTCTATCTACTAACGTTCACAATCTATAAGGCTAAAACTACTTCTGTTAGCGTTTAAGGGGTCATAACCCCTATAAGAGGTCATCTGACAAATTTGACCTTATGGACAATTTTGTAGACCTCAATTAGCTGAACCTTATGCAAGCAAAACCTTTTCTCTTTCTACCATAGTTCACAATCTATAAGGCTAAAACCACTGCATTTTATGTTGTTTTGGGCAATAACCCCTATAAGGAGTCATTTGAAATTTTCAACCTAATGGACAATTTTATAGAGCTCAATTAGCTGAACATTTAGGCAATCAAAACCTTTTCTCTATCTTCTAAAGTTCACAATCTACAAGGTTTAAACCATAATTTTTGGGGGCCGTAACTCTTATAAGGGGTCATCTGACAATTTCTACATAATAGACAATTTTGTAGAGCTTAATTAGCTGAACAATATGCGATTGAAATTACTTCAATATCTTATATAGTTCTTGAGATTTATAACAAAATTAATGCAAAAGAAGAAAGGGGGCAATACCTCCCACACAATTTGTTGGAATTTCTACAAAAATTTAAGAATATGCAGACCTTGACGTTCTAATCACTTTTACTCTTGCCAGAATTTTGATATCTGTCACTCCTTTTGAGTTACATGTATTTGCAAAAAACTGCTGTTTTACTCCCTGTTCTATTTTTAGCAACGGCGGCCATGTTTTTTATCAGATCAATTTAAAATTAGGATCATTTGTAGCCAACATATCATATATCATTCCTACCAAGTTTCAGACAAATTGGTTGAGCAGTTTCAGAGAAGAAGATTCAAAAGAAGTTTTGTCAATACAACCATTTTAGTCCCTTTTGGCTCTTTTTTCTGAAAGGGTAGGGGGCAAATAGCCCAAATGCAATATAAACCTTCCTTTAGTGATTAAAAACATCATATCTAAATTTCATAACATTCGGTAAACATTTACTTAGGTTATTGCATTGAAAGCAAAGTGTCCACAGGCGACAATGACAACAAAAACGACGACAACAACAATGATGACAATGACGACCACATAGCCATATCATAATACGATGGCAAATAATTTGCGGTCGTATAAAAAATATAAGTTAATCTAAACCTTTTCTACTTCTTAGTCAAATAACCCTGCCTTCGCAGGGGAAACTTCAAACCTAAATACTGTGATTAATAACGACCTACATTAAATCTTATTAACTGGAGGCTCCCAGTAGCCTAAATTGCTCACCTGATCTCTTTTGCTAAAGTCTCTTACATAGTGTGCAACATGGTCTACATGTACTTAATAAGTAACATTAAAGAAACTAGTAAGGATAGTTTTGCACTCTTAAGATCAAGAATACACAGTTACAAAGCTTTTCATTTGAAAAAAAAACAAACAAACAAACAAACAAGTTAACAGTTAAAGGGGGGTAACTTTTTAAAGGTTGATCAGACAATTTTGACCCTGAATCATTTTTGTAGCTCTCAATGAATTTAACAATTTTGCAGTGCTAACTTTTCCTCTTGCAGTATCAGTTTTCAAGATAAAGTCCAAAAACTGTGACAATGGTCAATTTTGACGATTAAGGGATAATAACACCTATAAGGAGTCGTCCCACAACTTTGACTCCATTGAGAGTTTTGTAGAGCTTTTGATGCTGAAGATGGCCGGGAAAGATGGATGGTTGATTCGGATTTTCTCTAGCTCTAATACTTTTTGAGCTATAAGTTAAAAACTATGATTCGACCCCCCCCCCCCTGTTCTATTTTCAGTAACAGTGGCCATGTTGTTTGGTCTGCGATCACAAATTTCACAATCTTGGTAGAGGACATACTGAAAATAGGAAAATATGTTAAAGCGGGATAACTCTAAAACAATTGATCGGACCAGAAATAAAAAGTCGTAATTTATATCCCCCTTTTTTGAAACTTAATTTTAAACGAATAGAACAAATAAGAACCTTTCAAATCAATCCATGATCCATTGCTTTTATGGCAAAGAACATTAATGTCAAATTTCATAGCAGACAGTCATCCAGAACCTGAGAAAATGCAATACTAGTTAGTTATATTTTTCTCAGTCCAGAACCAAAGTTATTGTGTAGGAATATTTTGACTCCTTTGGTTAAAAAAAAGTGGGAACCCTAAAATCAATGCCACCCTTAGAATCTTTGTAAAATTCCAAATCAATTGAATAACGAGAAGTAAAGTTATTGTAGGAACACTTACATCAGGACGACACCGGACGACAAGATTTTACGACGCAGGACGACGTAAACAGCATCGTACCATTATTCGTGTGCAATTTTTTGGTCATTTCTAAGTCAGCATATAACTATAAACTAAGAAAATGTTTCAAAGATTAGGCAATCTATCACCAGAGTGAGCGTCTATAAACAGTCTCTCTCTGGTGATAGATTGAAGATTAGGGGTTTATGGCCCGGATATCAGTTGTTGATATTGCTGGTGTTGCATGCTTTTGTTTCTACAACTGTAGATTCCTGGCTGCATTATTCTTTGTCTTCTTTGGCCTTAGTAAGAAGAGAGGCGTTGCTAGCCTAGGATCGGGTTAATGAAGCTTTCCGAACTTTTATATGTCTTAGGACTTTAAATAGGATGTAAAAAGGACCATTCTCAGACACGTCATAGGATGTAAAACGAATTAAGCCTTCTTAGGATAACCATAAGTGGGACTATCGTTACACTTATTCATGATAGTCTTAAATAGCTGTATGTTGTAAAATTATGTCGATAAAAAGTGTCTGATTTATAAAGAAAGTTTATGTTTTACATTTCTGAATATAAAACATATGAATGTATAATTATTTTTTTTGTTTTGAAACCTTCGTATTTTTAAAGAATATTACTGAAATCCAATAGTTCATTCGTTCTGTATTCATGTTGTTCTTAGCACTAAAATCCAAAAACAAGTCCTTAGAAGCGAATGTCTATCATTTGGTTAACTGCCACAAGTCTACATATATTAGAATATCACAAAAAAAATTAGTTGCTTATTCACTACCAAACAAAATCCAAGGTTAAAATGGGTAGACATCATTAATGGAAATACCTTTACTGATTTAAAATTTAGAAAGTAAACTATCAAACATGAATAGGGGCCATATACAACCCCAATTCAGTGAGTTATAACAAATTTCAAACACTTTTGTGAAGTGGAAAGGCACAAAGATAGTCCTAGGACAACAATTTTCACGTCCTTAATTTAGGACAAAAATTGGGACAGTCACATGTTCCTATTGAGGATGCCTTCAATAACACGACTTGGGACTTAGACATGTCCAAAGACAATAGACATACTCTAATCATGTGACACCTTCGTTTACTCGTCCCCTAGGTTCTAATAGACGATATTGAGATGTCTTTATTCTGGAGGATCTGAAGTTTCGTAGGTAGCATTCTCCATGTCAGTAGCTGAGTAGCGGACATCACCATATTTGTACAAAACGTGTAACATCGTTTTTTTCATTCGAAATGGGCTTCTTACATAAACCATTTCCTTCCAGCTGGTATTCTATATTTTGTAGGGGTGAGTGGTCTCCCTATCTCAAAGCTTGGTAACTGTATTTTTCGGTTTGGTGGTGTGGCTAGTGTTGCCGGTTACCGTTGTCCGTCTTCTGCTTTACTTCTGTCTGCTTTGGTGTTTCCGACTTATAATCTGTTGCTCTCCATGTCGAAATTGTGCTCCTGTCTGTAACAACGGTCTTCCGAGCTGCCTTGTACCGATCGAAATAAACACTGAGTGTTATGCTTCTTGGTTGAAGGTGACTAGTACTTCTTCTTCGGGGTCTGGTTGGTGGTGGACTTCTTTTCAGGGTCCTTCGCTACCAGCCATGTTAGCTTGATTTCCGTCTTATCTATGAAAGTTGAAAAAGGTCTATTTCACCTTTCCAAACTAACCGTCTTATCGAAGCCAAAAGTATAGTTGGTAGCTATATATCCGTATTGATCGAGAGTTAGCGATGTTTCAGACCCAAAAAGCTTATAAATGCGCTAATTGATTGAGTGTAATTCAATTATTTGATTTATTAAACTTTTGAATATTATAGGTTAGTTGGGAACCCTATTGAATGTTTCAAAGGTAAGAATCTTACCGCTTATATATGCGCTAATTTCATATACCATAAATATTTGTAGATGTTAGATTCGTGGGGGATGGGTTTTCTTTCATTTGCAGCGCTGCGTATAAGTCTGCTTGACGGGATTTTGTTTCGGTGACCATGATGGCATCGGGTATATATATATAACACTTTGTGGCATTGCGCTTCGATGACTTCGTTTAAATTTTTGACCCATTTCTAACTGCATGTATAAGTATTCTTGAAAAATGGCGTGGTTAAAGGAATTGTTGGTCTCTCTATCGTAGAAATCACCTGAATTTCGTGCACTACACAGGCAAAATTTTAGACATACGTCTGACGTACGTTAAACATACGTTTCTAACACGGTAAACGTACGTCAAATTATTGTAAAAACATATAGAAGAAAATGAGATGTGGAATAAGTGTACACGACACAACCTACATTATAAACGTAAATTTCAAGTTAAATATCCACAATGGAAAACAGCCATTTTTGACCAATATGTCAGACGTATGTTTTTTAAACGTGCGGTAAACGTACGTTTACCATACGTCAGACATATAGTTTCCTAAAATGTATGAAGTTAGTAAGTTATTTATTTAGTGTGTTTTATTATGAAATAAAAATATTGGCAAGATAAAATTTTAACGTGCGTCAGACGTACGCAGTTAGAAACGCCAATTTATGCGTCAGATGACATGCGTTTAACGTAGGCCAGACGCACGTTAAAGGCAGTCAACATTTTGCCTGTGTATGACCTTTCAAATGTTTTCTTTCCATCAGAAACGATGGTATCCATTTGTGGATGTTGCATCGTATCCCGTAGTTATTTGATTTGGGTAATATATTTCTTACTGAAATAATGTGTCACCAAAACTCACCATGTCTATTTGCCGAGCCGTGAATCCCTGGACTGTAGTGGGCGATATTGTATCCATTTAAAGCTTGAAAACTTATACATTCGGATAGTTAGTTGGTACGAAGAATAAATGTGCATATTTATCAAAGTGTGGTAGAATATGTCGACCTCTTTAGTTCTGTTACTTGTATCGCTTGGTTTTATATATGTTAGATCGTTTCATGTCTTTTAATTTATAAGTTATTTGACTTATTTTATCATAGACGCTATTTCAAATCTTTTTTTTTGCCGGCGTTCTATGCCTTTTACTCAAATTATAACACAACGAAATGAAAAGTCTGGAGTCTTTCACTCAGACTAGTATATTAAAAAAAATAATCCTTGGAATGATTTAATCAGTTCTTGACTAGTTGGAAAACAAATTAAACAAAAATACTTGTATATGTATTCTTAGGTAAATTGGTCGAACTATTGTTTATCGTTGCCTTAACTGGTAGCAGAATTGATAAGAATGTGCAAATTAAGATTGCCCTTTATCATAGTTGCTTGCTTCTATTGTATTCAAAATGTGACCAAAAAGCTAGTAGGTTGTCGCTTATGGTTGCATGTTCATTTGGGAAATTCTCATGTGAAGATATTTTTGTTCTAACTTGTTTGTTGGTTTTGTTATCATTAGTCAGCTCATTTGTCATTAATGTCTTCTGGCTTTTAAAAAGGATAACTCTTTTATGAAATATCTGGTTGTTATAAGTCCTAAATAGGCAGACGAATTGTTCACTGTTTGTTGTTTCTGTATGTCATGAATAAATTGTTCAACTCCATTGCAACTCAGCTGAAAAAGCCCAAATAATTGTACCCTGCGACTCCTGAGAGAACCAGAATTTCTTCTAGGACTACTTAAATTGTTGCACGGTTTTGAGAAATACATACATGTAAAAGGATTGCATTGTTTAAAAGAAAAAATTCCCATGGAAAGGGACTTTTTTGCAATGGTCATTTCTATTCGACAGGACCTGATTGAATAGAAAATCATTATGGATTTTTGTACAAAAAGCTGATATATATCTAAAGCCCATTAAAAATCTCTAGCTTTTACACTTCTTATAAGCTCCCGCACGGCGGGAGCTAAATTGCCTGAGTATACGTACTATGATGCATTAAACCGGAATAGGTATAAACTAGTCGACATATCCGCACCCAATGGCACGGAATGCAAAATTAATTTTCTACTTTGTTTAAATTTGTATTTCTAATTAAAATACGTAAATAGTGTATTAATATGAATATTTTGAATATTTCTAGCTATAGAGATGCAAGTAAAGATTTTTTTAAGTAAAGGTAATAACAAAACTACCGAACTTGAATGATCAATCTCATAGTCCAGAGAAAATGACAAAAACGAATCAGTCATACCGGAGAACTGGTGGATCGCAATGGTCCTGACTTGGTACAGGCATTTCAAACGAAATGGTGGGTTAAACCAGGTTTTATGGCGCCAAACCTCCCTCTTCCATTGCGATCTTAGGATCCGGTAATGACCATAGAACACAACATAGTTGTGAGACACAATAGGGATATTGAGGTGATCATCTCAGTACAGCAGACCAGTCAAACACTAATTAAAACAATTAACTTTCATATCTTTTAACTCAATTTTGAACTTTTCTACTAGTGGCTGATAACGAAGAAAGAATTTTTTTAGTGATCGTATGAGACGTATTTTCTTATAGCCCTGCTTCAAAAGTCGGTCACGAAGAAACCGGTGTCTGATCAAAAAATCTGTGAAATGTGTGCAAGCTCTGGCATATCGAATAAGTTGAGAAATATAAACACCGTATGCAGGAGAAGTAGGTATATTGCTCTGTAGATTAGGAAAATTAATAATTTGAAAATTAAAATCGTCTCGTTTATCGTAAATTTTTGTACTGAGATGACCACCTGGGTCAAATTCGAGGTGCAAATCCAAGAAAGACGTGAAGCAATCAGATTCGGTGGTCTCTTTAATCTCCAATTCTGGAGGATATATTGAAGGAATCCAACTACCAAATGAAGTGTTATTGACAGAAAGGACATCATCAATATATCTGAATGTAAGATTAAATGACCGTGCCTCTTTCATCTTCTTGTCCTTTACGAGTCCCTGAAGAAATTCAGTCTCGTAAGAGTATAAAAACAAATCGGCGAGGAGAGGAGCACAGTTTGTGCCCATTGGAATGCCGATTTGTTGTTGAAAAATCTCTCCTCCGAAGGTGACAAATATGTTGTCAATGAGGAAATCAAGCATACTGCAAACTTGTTCCAGTGTGTAACAAATTTTATCTTTGAAAGATGTTTTGGAAAAGAATGTAGAATTATAACCCAAAACAACAAAATTCCTTGAGTTTGAAAAGGCTTTTTCGAGAAGTTTTTTCAGGCGACATTTTAGTTTATCGTGTGGCAAGGTAGTGTATAAAGTTGAAAAATCGAACGTTTTCAAAGAGTGAACCTCAGAAAATGATCTAGATTTAAAATGATCTAACAAATCTTTTGAGTTTTTCAAAATCCACATATGGTTAATTCCACTACGATTATAAATAGTGTCGCAGTATGCTTGTTGACCTTCTTTGACAGCAGACAAGATTTTAGTTAAATGAACGGACAGCTCTGTAGTTGAACATGATGAAGATCCAGCTATATACCTTTCTTTGTACGGATTTTTGTGAAGTTTAGGTATCCAGTACAAATATGGTAACTCTTTATGTTCCTCTTTCATTGGAATATTGAAAGAGGACATAAAAGAGCTATGGTTGGCTATGATTTCATCTTTGTTAAATGTAGTCCGTGTGTATGTAGCACTAGCGGAAGTATTACCATCAATGCCTAGTTCTTTTATTAGACAATTGTAATAATGTGCTTTACATACAAAAACTATATTATTGGAAGCCTTATCTGCTGGCGTGATAACATACCTGTCATGTAAGGAAGAGAGACAATTGAGAGCTTCACGATCTCTAAATACAGAAGAAGGCCGGGGGTTCACACATTTGCGAAGTTTGTCTATTCGGCTTCGTACAAGAGATCGGATAGTCCTTACCCAGTCCGACAGTGATTCAAGCTCTGGTTCTTGGTCCTTTTCCCTCTTTATCCAGGCTCTAGCATAGTCCTCCACAGCGTCCATGATGATCTTAAAGTTATGCTTCCAATTTATACGTTGCGGTTCCCTGAATTTAGGTCCATGGGAAACCGCATTACGTAATAAATCATTTTCAATAATCTTAAGATCACCCGTGATGACATGACCAGATGGACCATAGACAAAGGGAGAAGCATAGCAATCACATGTCAGAGGGGACTTTAGATATTCTTCAATGTTTAGGTCCTGCAATGCCTTTTTGTGGTTGAAAATTTTACTACTTATGGTTTTAGTGTAGCGGTAGGAAACAATTGGTGTTGACTGATTTTTGAAATATTGAGGAATTTGAGATGTAACTTCCTTACGATTTAAAATATTGCTAATGTTTATAGCATCTATCCCTTTGTTCTTAAATGGAATATGGAGAAATTTCCTATCCTCAGTAGTAAGAGGCTCACTTCTTACAGGCTTAAAAAGACGGAAAAGAGCAACGTCGCAAATAATGCTAGTAAGCCTGTAAGAAGGAGTAAATGGATCAGTACCTGCTTTTTCTAACCCAAGATCACGTAGGTCTTTAAGTTTCGTGACTCGTAGTGAATAGAGAATGGTACGAACATGATGGACTCCCAATGGTTGTTGTAGACTTGTAACCAGATCATCAAACATGTCTGAAAGAGATCTGTTGTCAGTTTGACTGGCACCAGATCTTGGTTTGTATCGTTTGTGACCATGACTACGTTTGTGTCTACCATTGGGGTCAAACAGTTTCATAACATTCACCTCACTACATTGAGGGCTAGAAAGATTTCCTACTCCTTTGATGTTATCATTACATCCATAAGGCATTGCAGTACCTAAAGTTTTTATCCAGTGAAGCTCTCGTTTTTTACGGTGAGGTGTACTAAGATTTGGACTGTTGGTGTCGTGGTAAATCTTTTCGATAAACCGGACTTTCATGTTCAAACATTGGTCATGGTTAGGTTGATTAAAGTGGTTATACAAAACCCGATAATCAGAATTTTTGGTGTCATACCTATGACCATTCATGCGAGAACGCAATGAATTTTTGGTTTCGCCGACATACAACAGTCCACATAAAGTACACTCAATTCCGTAAATGACATTTCCGGTAGAACAGTCCAGAGGGTCGTGAGAAAGGGTTTGGTAAACTTTACCGTTTAAGTTACTGGTAAATTCAGGAGAAATAATTAGCATATCACAGGTCTTGCAAGTTGATTTTTTGCCGGTTTTAGATCTGCATGTCGAAATAGTAGGAATAGGGGATGATTTTAGAACGTCATTGAGTTTAATAGAACATGGTTTGATAATTTGAAATGAATCTGATGTTTTGAAATAATAGTTACCCTCTGGCTGAACAAAAGTCAAATTGGTGGTATCCTTAAGGATATTCATAGGAACAACAACTTCATTTGCTACCTTGTTCCTAGAGGTAGCAAAGGAGGACCTTGGTAATCCGGGAGACGTCCTAGCCGGCATCGAGTTCTGAATTTTGTAATTTTTCATGATTGCTAAAAAAGCTACCAAGTTGCAATGCCCTCGGGGAATTTTCACTCCACCGGCAGCGACATTGGCTTGGTTGTAGTAAATAAAGGTAATAACAAAACTACCGAACTTGAATGATCAATCTCATAGTCCAGAGAAAATGACAAAAACGAATCAGTCATACCGGAGAACTGGTGGATCGCAATGGTCCTGACTTGGTACAGGCATTTCAAACGAAATGGTGGGTTAAACCAGGTTTTATGGCGCCAAACCTCCCTCTTCCATTGCGATCTTAGGATCCGGTAATGACCATAGAACACAACATAGTTGTGAGACACAATAGGGATATTGAGGTGATCATCTCAGTACAGCAGACCAGTCAAACACTAATTAAAACAATTAACTATCATATCTTTTAACTCAATTTTGAACTTTTCTACTAGTGGCTGATAACGAAGAAAGAATTTTTTTAGTGATCGTATGAGACGTATTTTCTTATAGCCCTGCTTCAAAAGTCGGTCACGAAGAAACCGGTGTCTGATCAAAAAATCTGTGAAATGTGTGCAAGCTCTGGCATATCGAATAAGTTGAGAAATATAAACACCGTATGCAGGAGAAGTAGGTATATTGCTCTGTAGATTAGGAAAATTAATAATTTGAAAATTAAAATCGTCTCGTTTATCGTAAATTTTTGTACTGAGATGACCACCTGGGTCAAATTCGAGGTGCAAATCCAAGAAAGACGTGAAGCAATCAGATTCGGTGGTCTCTTTAATCTCCAATTCTGGAGGATATATTGAAGGAATCCAACTACCAAATGAAGTGTTATTGACAGAAAGGACATCATCAATATATCTGAATGTAAGATTAAATGACCGTGCCTCTTTCATCTTCTTGTCCTTTACGAGTCCCTGAAGAAATTCAGTCTCGTAAGAGTATAAAAACAAATCGGCGAGGAGAGGAGCACAGTTTGTGCCCATTGGAATGCCGATTTGTTGTTGAAAAATCTCTCCTCCGAAGGTGACAAATATGTTGTCAATGAGGAAATCAAGTATACTGCAAACTTGTTCCAGTGTGTAACAAATTTTATCTTTGAAAGATGTTTTGGAAAAGAATGTAGAATTATAACCCAAAACAACAAAATTCCTTGAGTTTGAAAAGGCTTTTTCGAGAAGTTTTTTCAGGCGACATTTTAGTTTATCGTGTGGCAAGGTAGTGTATAAAGTTGAAAAATCGAACGTTTTCAAAGAGTGAACCTCAGAAAATGATCTAGATTTAAAATGATCTAACAAATCTTTTGAGTTTTTCAAAATCCACATATGGTTAATTCCACTACGATTATAAATAGTGTCGCAGTATGCTTGTTGACCTTCTTTGACAGCAGACAAGATTTTAGTTAAATGAACGGACAGCTCTGTAGTTGAACATGATGAAGATCCAGCTATATACCTTTCTTTGTACGGATTTTTGTGAAGTTTAGGTATCCAGTACAAATATGGTAACTCTTTATGTTCCTCTTTCATTGGAATATTGAAAGAGGACATAAAAGAGCTATGGTTGGCTATGATTTCATCTTTGTTAAATGTAGTCCGTGTGTATGTAGCACTAGCGGAAGTATTACCATCAATGCCTAGTTCTTTTATTAGACAATTGTAATAATGTGCTTTACATACAAAAACTATATTATTGGAAGCCTTATCTGCTGGCGTGATAACATACCTGTCATGTAAGGAAGAGAGACAATTGAGAGCTTCACGATCTCTAAATACAGAAGAAGGCCGGGGGTTCACACATTTGCGAAGTTTGTCTATTCGGCTTCGTACAAGAGATCGGATAGTCCTTACCCAGTCCGACAGTGATTCAAGCTCTGGTTCTTGGTCCTTTTCCCTCTTTATCCAGGCTCTAGCATAGTCCTCCACAGCGTCCATGATGATCTTAAAGTTATGCTTCCAATTTATACGTTGCGGTTCCCTGAATTTAGGTCCATGGGAAACCGCATTACGTAATAAATCATTTTCAATAATCTTAAGATCACCCGTGATGACATGACCAGATGGACCATAGACAAAGGGAGAAGCATAGCAATCACATGTCAGAGGGGACTTTAGATATTCTTCAATGTTTAGGTCCTGCAATGCCTTTTTGTGGTTGAAAATTTTACTACTTATGGTTTTAGTGTAGCGGTAGGAAACAATTGGTGTTGACTGATTTTTGAAATATTGAGGAATTTGAGATGTAACTTCCTTACGATTTAAAATATTGCTAATGTTTATAGCATCTATCCCTTTGTTCTTAAATGGAATATGGAGAAATTTCCTATCCTCAGTAGTAAGAGGCTCACTTCTTACAGGCTTAAAAAGACGGAAAAGAGCAACGTCGCAAATAATGCTAGTAAGCCTGTAAGAAGGAGTAAATGGATCAGTACCTGCTTTTTCTAACCCAAGATCACGTAGGTCTTTAAGTTTCGTGACTCGTAGTGAATAGAGAATGGTACGAACATGATGGACTCCCAATGGTTGTTGTAGACTTGTAACCAGATCATCAAACATGTCTGAAAGAGATCTGTTGTCAGTTTGACTGGCACCAGATCTTGGTTTGTATCGTTTGTGACCATGACTACGTTTGTGTCTACCATTGGGGTCAAACAGTTTCATAACATTCACCTCACTACATTGAGGGCTAGAAAGATTTCCTACTCCT
Organism: Arcuatula senhousia; assembly: GCA_963971305.1. NCBI lineage: Eukaryota > Metazoa > Mollusca > Bivalvia > Mytilida > Mytilidae > Arcuatula > Arcuatula senhousia. Next base: position 53,848,443 of record OZ020305.1, read on the forward strand.
TTGATGTTATCATTACATCCATAAGGCATTGCAGTACCTAAAGTTTTTATCCAGTGAAGCTCTCGTTTTTTACGGTGAGGTGTACTAAGATTTGGACTGTTGGTGTCGTGGTAAATCTTTTCGATAAACCGGACTTTCATGTTCAAACATTGGTCATGGTTAGGTTGATTAAAGTGGTTATACAAAACCCGATAATCAGAATTTTTGGTGTCATACCTATGACCATTCATGCGAGAACGCAATGAATTTTTGGTTTCGCCGACATACATGAAAACGCTATATATTTCATTGACGTCATAATTGTTCAAAACAAAATTACAGATTGGCGGGAAACTGTCATTCTAATTTTCGTGGAACAACACAAAGCGTAATGCATATTGCAACTAAATAAATATTCTGCCGAAACATTTTGCAGTCATAAAATTATAACTTTGTCCATGTTGTGTTTTGAGCAGTATATGATATTACGTCCGCTTCTATCGTCTATTTTAAGCATGTATTATGACGTCATTTTTAGTTTGAGGAAAAAAAAACACTTCCTCGTTCTGTTTGCAGGTGCACTCCTTTTCAAAACCATGCTAAAGTTTGCATTTCTTGCTGTTATTAAAGAAATAAGGGGACAACCATTTGATTCTGAAAAGGGGGGTCTGCAGTTTTGGTTGAGTCAGAAAATTTATTTTCAGCCGTTTTGTGCCGCCGAGATTATTTATTTTTATTATACCATACTAGAATCTTGGGACAGATTTTTTCCCTTGGAAGTGGTAGAGGCCAGATTATTATTTTTTTTTTGCAGGCAAGATTATTATGTCATCCCCTTAAATATATCTGCGGGAGCTTATCAGGTTGAACCTGCATCATATTAATACAATGGGGAAAGGCATGTGACAACCTCAACGGCCAATTTCAATGTTCTAAGGAGTATATAACTTATAAAGGAATGGTCTGACAACTTTGAACCTGTTACATCATTGGTAGATCTTGATGTGCTGAACAATATGCAATCAAAATTTCTCACTGAAATACCTTTTATAGTGTAAACGATGATGTGGAGTTTAAAAGTGCAAATTTTTGAAAAAAAGGTGCGGAAAAAGGGCAATAACTCCTACATGGGTTGATCTTCTTCAAAATTTCAAGGAAGTTAGATCTTGAGGTGCTTGTCACCTTCACCCTCTGCCATTATTTTGATATCTGCGAGAGTTTTGGGTTATTTGCAATTTACCCCTATGTTCTATTTTTAGCCACCACACCATGTTTTTTTACAAATTGAAAGTTGAAGTACTCATGTCCACTCATGCCAATAAATAACTGAACCAAGTTTGGTTGCAATCATGCAGAGGAGTTACTGTTTGAACAGACAACAGACTATGGATGCCAAGAGATGGTTATAGTTCACTTCACCCTTTTGAAATATTTCAAGTTTTTTTGTATATTTTGAAATCATAAAATGGTTGGTGGTTATGCTGCCAGAATTCAACAAAATATTTTATTGATGTAAAAAAAATCTTTGTTTTTTAAAAAGTAAATATCATATATTACACATGTACAAAGAATACTTTATTTTCAAAATTACACCCAAGCAGGTTGAGCAAAAACAAAACAAAATACAAAACAAGAGGCTCCCAGGAGCCTGAATCGCTCACCTGACTTAAATGCCTTTTTTTTACATTTAAAGGGCCATAACTTCAATATTAGGGGTCATCTGAACACATCAATTAACTTAATGCATTTAAGTGTATAGTTCTATTAGCTGGACATTTGAGCAATAAAAAGCTTTTTATTATTTTCTAGGTTTTCCAGCTATAAGGCATAAACAGTTATTTGGACATAACTCATATAAGGGGCCAATAAAAACTTCCATCATATTGAATTTTTGTAGGGCTTAACTATGCAATATTGTACTTAAACGTTGTTATCTAGCTTAAATGGTTAGCAATACAATGGGTAAAGGCTGAAAAAATGGACAATTTTAACGTTCTCAGGAGAATAACTCCTAAAAGTAAGGGCCTTACAACTTTGAACCTATTATAGATTTTGTAGATCTTGATGTGCTTAACAAAATGCAATTTAATTTTCCCAAATAACATTAAGTTTTCAAGATGTGCAACTTTTGGAAAAAAATCAGGAAAAAGGGCAATAACTCCTAGATGAGTTGTTGGATCTTCTTCAAAATTTCAGGGCAGGTAGATCTGGTGCTGATCACTTTTATCCTTGCCAGAATTTTGATATCTGTGACCATTTTGAGTTATTTGCAAAAAACTACAATTTACCCATTTGCTCTATTTTTAACATTGGCAGCCATGTTTTGTTGTATCAAAAATCAAAACTGTAATTTTGAAGCACATATGCCAATAAACAACTGTACCAAGTTTGGTTTCAATTGGACTAATTGAGTCAGAGGAGTTAATGTTTCAAAGTAATGGGGAAATGCTGTGAAAATGGTAAATTTTGACCTTCTAAGGGAAATAACTCCTAAAAGTATACAAATTTGACCCTAAATTGATCTTAAATAGTTTTCAAGATATTGAGGTAAAAAAGTGTGGTTTTTTTTTTAAATCTGGAAAAAGGGCAATAACTCCTACATGGGTTGTTGGATCTTCTTCAATATTTTGGGGCAGGTAGATCTTGAGGTGCTGATCACTTTAACTGTGCCCGAATTTTGATATTTGTAACTGTTTTTAAGTTATTTGCAAAAACCTACAATTTACCCCTATGTTCTATTTTTAGCCATGGCGGCCATGTTTTTTGTTGAATCAAAAATCCAAACGGTTCTTTTGAAGCACATATGCCAATAAACAACTGTACCAAGTTTAGTCTCTATGACCAGACTGCAGGCGACTAGTGTCAGTTTGTAACTTATTGGATATCTTTTTACAAAAAACTGCTACCCTGTGAAATGATAAATTTTAACGTTTTAAGGGAAACAACTACTATCAAGTAAAGTCTTACAACTTCAACCCCATTACATATTTTTTAAAATCTTTATGTGCTTAACCAAATGCAATTTAAATTTTTAAAATATCTTGTACAGTTTTTCAAGATATTGGTTTAAAAAAGAAAATTTGAAAAAAAAACAGGAAAAAGAGCAATAACTCCTACAACCATTGTCAGATCTTTTTCAAAAGTTCAGGACAGGTAGATCTTGATGTGCTGATCACTATTATTTCAAACAGAATTTTAATATTGGTTACCATTTTTTAGCAATTTGCAAAAAACTGAAATTTATGCCTATGTTCTATTAAGCCATGGCGGCCATGTTTTTCGTAGAATCAAAATTTCAAACAACAGTTTTGTAGAGGACATACTACAGAAAAACCCTTTCAAGTTTCATAACATTTGGCCAAGCGGTTTCAGAGAAGAAGATTTTTGAAAAGTAACAAAAAGCTGTGAAAATGGTCAATTTTTACGATTTAAGGGGTATAACTCCTAAAGGAACGGTCCTACAACTTTGACTCTATTACAAATTTTGTAGATCTTCATGTGCTTAACCATATACAATTTAAATTTTTCAAATATCTTGTATAGTTTCAAGATATTGGTCTAAAAAAGTGCAAAATTTAGAAAAAATCAAGAAAAAGGGCAGTAACTCCTACATTGATTGATGGATTTTCTTCAAAATTTCAGGGCAGGTAGATCTTAATGCGCTAACCACTTTTACCCACCACCAGAATTTTGATATCTGTTACGGTTTTTAAGTAATTTGCAAAAAACTGCAATTTACCCCTATGTTCTATTTTTAGCCATGGTGGCCATGTTTTTTGCCGAATCAAAATTTTGAACGATAGTATTGTATAGGACATACTCCAGAACAACGCTACCAAGTTTCATTACATTTTGCTAAGCGGTTTCAGAGAAGAAGATTTTTGACAACGGACGACGGACACCAAGTGATGGTAAACGCTCACATAGCCTATGGCAAGGTGAGCTAAAAAGTAATTACGATTTATAAATATCAGAATAATTGATTTTGACAAAATTATAAAAACAAGTCAGATTTTTTACAGTTTCCCTTTGGAATGATAACAATTTGACATTTATTTCATTGCAATTCTTTAACCATGTCATTTAATGCATTTTTAACAGTGAATATAGTATTAAGATCTGTGGCTAAATAAGTGCAAAATTTAAAAAAACAAATCATGAAAAAGGGCAATAACTCTGACATTGGTTGTTGACTATTCTTCAAAATTTCAGGACTGGTACATGTAGATCTCAAGGTGCTGCTACCAGATTTAATATCTGTTACAATTTTTGATTCATTGATCAATTGCTTGTTGTTTGCTTAATGTACTGTTGGCTAATTGCAGCCATAATCAGGACATAAACAACTTGTAATGAGATTATTGCCAAAAAAAACCACTGCAATTTACCCCATGTTCTATTATTAGCCATGCATGGTCCCATGGTTTTTGTCAAATTAAAAATCTAAACAAAGGGTTTGCAAACGAAATACTTTAAACCAACATTACCAAGGTAAATTTGGCCAAGCGGTTTTAGAGAAGAAACTTTTTGAAAAGTTGGACAAAGGACAACAGACAGACGGGCAGGTGAGCTAATAATATGGAAGAAAACTTTGATTGTATATCAGCTACAGTTCAAGACTACTACAATGTGTGTGCAAGCCACACAAAAAGTATGCAAACTATACAAACTATACAGCAATTATTTATATTTAAACACACCTTAAAAAAAATACTGGAATCTATCATTAATATTGGAATTTACTGAAAAAAATTATTTGCCAAAACTTGGTCATTTTGACTAAAATTGCATTATTTTGTGTAAAACTAAGTCCAACTAACCCTGTGCCAGCACAGCCTTAGTCCAACAAACCCTGTGTTGGCACAGACTTAGTTCAACTAACTAATTGATATTGAACTTAACCATGCTAAAAACAGGGTTAGTTGGACTAAATCTGTGCCGGCACAGGGTTAGTTGGACTTAGTTTTACACCAAATTATTCATTTTTTTTAATATTACATATAATATCATATGTTATGTCCAAAAGTTGACAAATAAATTTTACAGGTATAGTCCAATATTCATGATAGATTCCGGTATTTTTTTAAGGTCTGTTTTTGGTAGTTTTAGAAGATAATATTTGTAAGAAAAAACACCAAATTTTCAAAGGACTGACACAATGATATGTCACATGACATACACATGTACTTTGCAAGCTATTAATCAACATTTCCAGCAAATAAATAAGGATTTTCATTTATTCTATTTACATCAGTTTTCTTTCTCCTGTAATTTTCGATTTTTTGCAATTTAAAACCTTCTGGATTTGTTGGATGTGGGCAGTGGTACATTACGTTTTGTTTGTATTTCCAGATATCCTCTCCAGCCAACTTAAAAAAATCAGCAGTATAGCCAGTCTCTTTCATTTTATCACTTACTCCAGAACAAAAGTACTTGTAGTTCAGTGTCAGCCAGAGAATAAAAAGTGTTGGTCTGCATAACTCTTCCCCAACAAACAAGTCCATTGATGGGGTTTCAAGTAATATGTCATTTTTACAATCATAAAAAGAAATCAAAACTGTTTTCCTTGATATTGCTACACTTGGAATAAGAAAATATTCTAGCTCAGGTCTGTTTTTCAATTGTAAAAAAGAGAAAACTATTGCTTGCGCTCTCAACTGTTCTCTACTTTCGGATGAGATGTGCACTGATGCCTTAGTTGACTGGTTTCCTTCACCTTCTGGTGACTCTAGCTCATCTGGTGATAAACATGTCTTGACTGCTACCTCGTTAAATAATATGTCAATATGCCCATGCCAACTTGATGGAACCCCTAAAAAAAGATAATCAAAGATTACACTCTCTTGTATTTGTAGAAAGGATGATTATGTCCTTAAGGGCCCCGCTGAAATAAGTCCAGTTTCTTGGCAACAAAATATTGAAAGCACTACAGAAGTGATAGGGCATAGGATTCTTTCTTCCTCTAGTGATGTGTATTAATTTCATTTGAATCAGTTACAGTCCCCAAATTGAACCTTGATATTTGGTAGACATGTTGGCTACCAGAATAAAATTTTAGGTGGCCATTTTGTTATTTTAATGGTCAAACATATATGTATTAATGCATGATTTTGCTAAAATTTCACTGGTCAGCTGGCAACTGAGTCAAAAATTTTGGAAGCCAATCAGAAAATTTAGTAAAAATTTAGTAGCCTGTGGCCACCATTCACTAGACAAAAGCATACTTGAGTTATTCTATGACAAAGAACAGTGTGACTGACACACAACACTATAGGGCTCGCTACTTTTTGTAGCAGGCCTCAATAATAACCTGAATCACATAAGAGAAGAAAATGTAGGCAGCCATGTTTTATTTTTCAAGGAATTGAAAATTAATACAATTGTTTTGTACCACTAATGCTAATAAATATTTTTAAAATTGGTTACAATTGGACTTGTGGTGTCAGAGGAGTTAACATTTCTATTAATATAGAAAAGAACAGCTTAGAAAATGGTCAATTTTGATATTGTAAGGGGCATAAGGAATAGTCCTACAAATTTCACCCTGCGACATAATTAGTAGATCTTGATATGCTATACCATATGCAATTTATTTTTTTCAAATATCTTATATAGTTTTAAAGATATGAAGAAAAGGGCAATAACTCGAACATTGATTCTTATTCAAAATTGTACAGCAATTTAATCTTGCTGTTCTGCTTTCTTAAGTCTACATATCTTTTTATATCTTAAAAAAAACAGTTTTCAAATTTATTTGAAAAAAATGTGATTGACCCCCTGTGTTTTTATTAAAGCCAAAGTGGCTGTTTTTTTATGAAGGAAAAATCCAAACAATAGTTTTGTGCCGATCATGCAAAATAACATTTATACCAAACAGACTTTCAAACTAGCTATTTAGGTTGGACTTTGACCATGTTACATATGAGTTTTAGATCTTGATGTTGATATGAGACTTTATAATGTAAGTGCAAAGGACTATGTTTAGGAAGAGCTGAAATGGGCTGCATATTAGCAAATAAAACCCAACTTTTAACCACCTCAATGTATTTGATGTCATTCATTCATTAGATAGCCCAACTTGAGATCCCTGGCTTGTCATGGCCAGGGAATAAAAATCTGACCTTCCTAACTTAATTTTTTTTTTATGTAAGAAGAAACACACATATTTTTGGGGGGCCTACAGGATGTATCAATTAATATCATAAAAGATTTGTGATCATGCATGTATAAAAACTGATTTTTTTTGGTTTATCTAACATGAACATTTTTACCTATGCTTGTATCACTATAACATCCTTGTATTTTCTCCAAACATCCACATGGACACTTCTCTAAAGAACTCAATTTTCCTGGGTAATGAGCGTTCATCAAATATGTTGGGCTGATTGTCAACCTTGCAAGTAGATGATGTGAAAGCCGAACTGCCCATTCAGCTTCGGAAATATCTCTTGAGACTTGAAGGGCTAACTCTGCATCTATAAAATCAAATTTTGAATGATTACACCATGTACAATGTACATATGTGTATGTTTGTAAATAATAAATAATTATTACAATATGTACATTAAATATAATCTATTACAATGAATTTGTGAAATCAAGGTTTTATTCTAGAATGGAGCAATCAAAAACAATTCCATGCTTTGGTTTTGTAGGAAAAATCAGAAGTACAAGTCTTCGTAACTGCATGTTACTGTCTGACTCTTAAGATCCACTTATTGAAGGTTTCAACAGTTACACAGAGATAGAGAGGGAAATAGAGGGCTTTTATCAACAAGATCATCTTTTGTTTCAGATTTAAACATGATATCAAGTATTCCTAAACAAAAGCTGTCTACCTAATTTGAAATCCCTTCAGAAAAAGCTGAGAAATTGTACTGGACAAACAGACCAGCGATTTAGTAGTTCATTGCAATATAGCCCCTCTCTTATGAGTGGGGGGATAATAGTCTATTTGTGTTTTAGCTAAATTTACAAAACACCTTTGTCACATGTGGTTGTTGGTGACTTATGATGCTCTTTTTTACAAACACAGCCACAACAGAGTGAATTGTATAAATTTCTGACAATTGTTAAATAAAAATTGGCTTAGTTCTGCATGTTTTATGAAATCAGACTGATCAGACTGACAAATTTTTTAGTATCTTTCAATGTGTTTTAAAGTATAGCCTTTTTGTTCACTTACTTTTGATATCTTTTAACCAAAATGTCAGCAAGTTGGACAATGCAATCTTTGCTCCTTTACGAAGAGGTACCTTGTAAGCTGCCTCAACAAAGGATTCAACTACTTGGAACCCATATTCAAAAATATTACTGATAGCATATCCTTTGGGATTTACATTTTTCTCTAAATCTTGGTTACCTGAAATTTAAGACATTACATGTATACATGTATGTATTAATAAATAAGACCATAATACTTATAATGCTAAACTTAAAAAAAATAATAAGACCTAGCGAGCTATATGTTAGCTGGAAAAGTCCATTTCGATTTATGTGTCATAAATCTTGACAAAATACATCAAGGCATCTAGGAGGTATAACGGATACAATACAACATGGTTTCCCTCATTGGGTCAATGATCAAAGTCCTTGGATGGCTATGGGAAACTGCAAAAACTCATGTAAAAATCTTTACATGTACATGGAGGCTATATGGGAAACAGGTCTGTTGATGAGTCAGCTTAAGTCTGTTGATCAAGTATTATCAAGAAAAACATAGCAAGGTCATTATATTTTATAAAATATTTCTTGTACTTTATTTGAAAAATGTATTCATGCTTTTTTCTCTATGTTGAATTATAAGCTAAATGTACAAAATGAAAAGCTGTGGTTCCTACAAATAATGCCATTAAAAATTTTTCATGTATTTGCAATGCTTCTCATTCAAAAAGACAAAATCTTTTTAAGCCTAAATTTGGTATAAATTACTATTATGGCTAAAAATTGAAGGACAGCTGAAACAAATTAGCCCAAATTTAAAAAAAAATGTCAGACATGTAAAAAGTGTCCAAGAAAATAATTTTCATTGAAATAAAACAGATAAAAAACACAGATTTTCAATTAGCTAACGACTTCTATAAAAAGTAGACAAATCAGCAAAGCTAACCTTAGACTTTTTGAAAAAAAAAAATACTAAAATATTTTAAACAACTTTTAAACTATTTTTTTTTCAATTGAAGGCTGAAAGCAGACACTGAGCAGGATGTAGAAAGCTAGAAAAGAAAGAAAACTGAAGAATTTTAGGCCTTAAATTTGGTCAAAACCTGTTGAAGAGCTGGTGAATATCAATATAGACAATATATTCCCTGATTGATTTTTTTTTAACAGAAATATATATTATTTCAATAAAAGAAGCTTCAACAAACATTCTAAAAGGTGAGTCGATAAAAATGTGGCACGAAGATCAGAAAACAACAGCTGGTTGAACAAAAAATAGATTTTTTCCTTCTTTTGCTTGAACTTCCATTGCATAAATACCCTGATTTTTATGAGAACCTTTTATCAAGTTTTCTCACTTCAAAAAGTTTTCCCCATTATTAACTTTTTCACGGCTGGTCATCTCCTCACTCATAATATTTTCTTATGAAAACAATTCTATGATAAAAACTTCTGATTATGAGAGAGAAGAGGAAATATGTCCACTTCAACCTGTATGTGTCACAATTGGAATGTTTTATTACATTGTTGTAGTGTATATCAAAATAAGGGGAATGTCATGCAGTGTAAAAATGATTTTTACAATAACTTTAAGTCATCGGAATATCAAAGGTAGCACTATCCATTCTAATTTCATTTTCCCCTGACTGAAGGAGTGGAAAATTTTGGACAAAAATTTATCTATTTCACGAGTCTTGTTCAGATGCTCTCCGTCAATTTGAAGTTGTTATTATTGGTGCACTAACTCCTGATATTGCCCTTAACTGTTTGGAAAGAAGTAAAGTGTCTAAATTTGCCGTTTGGGGATAATATGACGAAAAAATGTGAATATTATGAGAGAGAGGAATGGTTGTGCGGGAGAAAATGCGCTATGAGTGAGAATAATACTTGTAAATGAATGAATGGTACTACAATGTTTGCTATCTAGAGTTTATTTTTTCATATTTCACATATATAGTCCTTAAAAGATTAGAGATTCCATGAAAAATTGAAAGATCAAAGGAAAAAATTAAAAGATCAAATAAAATTTGCCACCAAATTGCTGACTAGATGAGTGAGTCTCATGCGAGTTGTGTGACACTTGACAGGTCTGCATCCCCATTGGAATCCCAATATTCAGGTTGGGAATATCCCCTATTGGGATAAGTGACCAGTATTTCAAGCATTATTTTGAAATGGAGTTTTGATGCATCACAAATCATGAACAATTGAAAAATTTATAATTTCAGGGATATGAAGATGTTTTGCAATACATGTAGTGTGTGTGATGCTGCTTTTTTGCAACAATTCATTTCAGTAATTGCAGCATCATTCAGTTAATATTGCTACAATCACAAGGTTTTTTCCAGGATTTGGTGGGCTTTAGTCACTTTTCCAGTCATCTCAAATCTGCACAAATTTTCTACATATTAATATATCTACCATTTACATTATTTTATTTCAGTACCTTGGGCAGAACAAAGATAACAACAGTTATTTTTATGTATTTTGTTGAATAAAGTAATTATAGTTATAACATTTGTTGAATTCATTTATTTTTCCCTGCTAGCCTTAAGTTAATCATGTTAATAGATGACCTTTCATTTAATAGTGAGTTTTACCAAAATTGTATATTACCGTTTTACATGTTCATGCACAAATTGGGCAAAACTCTAAAAATAGTTCAAATTTTCTTATTTGAATCATACAAAATCCGACAAGGTATTGACTCAATGATTGCATTACATGACAAAACTTAATACTTAAATACCGTATAGCGGGTAATTTTCGCGGACTGCAAATTTCGCGATTTCATACCAAATGACCTAGTTTTTATTTACGCGGACATTAAGTTTCGCGATTTCATTATATTCTCAATACAAACTAATAGTGATTCTATATTACACGGGTTTAATATTTCGCGATAGAATAATGGTCGCGAATATAGCGAAAATTAGAACCTCGCGAAAATTTCCCGCTATACGGTATACGAAAGATTAAATCTTCAGTTCCAGTTGTTATATTTTCACAGAAAATGTTCAGTGGAAAATGTCAAATATTCGGTTGTTTTTTCAATATTTTTTACCCTGGTCAAAGAAAGATAACTGCAACTTAAAATAATAATTTGATTGTCAGAATTTTTTTTCTGAGATTTAAACAAGAATATGTCCAAAAGAAATAATGCCCCATCTCGCACATTTATTTTTTTCCGCAATCACTAAAGCATCAACATGGTTGCTATTAACACATGATTAAGGCACTTGTCAATCAGAAGGAATGACTTCAACTTAACCATTCTTCTATACATGTAAGAGGTCAATCATGTGGAAAATATAGGTCAATGCCAGCATCCAAAGCATGCATTGTGCTAAGCATCACTAGGTGCACCTACCATACCAATATAGTTGATGTGGCACATGTCAGTAAAAAGGAATGGACTTTAACCATTCTTCTATAAGTGATCATTCATGCGGAAAATATAGGTCACAGCCAGCATCCAAAGCATGCATTGTGCTTAGCATCACTAGGTGCACCTACCATAACAATATAGTAGATGTAACACTTGTCAGTAAGTGGGAATGGAATTTAACCATTTTTCTGTAAGAGGTCATTCATGTGGAAAATATACATGTAGGTCACACTCAGCATTTGAAGCATGCATTTTGCTTAGCATCACTAGGTGCACCTACTATACCATGTATACCAATATCATTGATTTGGCATTTGTAAGTAAGTGGAAATTTGGAAATACAGGGATTTGGGACGGATGGACGAATGGACGGACGAACAGACCCAAACACTATATGCCCCTCTACTTTCGTAGATGGGGCATAAAAAGTAATTCAAATCTATGAAAGTTCCAAAAATATTTGAAATTGCACAACTAAAGACATGAAAGAGGGAACATACGTTATTGTATAAACCTGTATAATAGACCAATCGCGAGTTTATCCATTCCAGATGTTAGAATGTCCAAATGTCAAAGGTCAACTGAGGTATGATCTGACGTCAGAACATTGGGAGCAATGGAAGCAACAAGTTTACCGATTTATCTTAAGAAAATTGAATAAAAATTCTTGTTCTTCAATTTTTAATGGTTGAACACTGTTGAAAAAATATAAAAAAACATTTCCAAGGGATCGGAGAGAAAGGAACAGGTTTCCCTAAGATAAGATAAGATAAGATAAATTTTATTTAAAGTTGGGTTTGTAACAATAAACATAAGCTCTGTAGAGCTTTTATACCTGTTTCTTTCATCAGAGAGTAAGTACAAGTTTTCCAGTAAAATCCGGGTAAAATGGCAGCTATATATATATAATTTTTGGAACTCACAATCCGGATATGTATCCTATGAGGCCTGCACAGAGTCAGACATTGACAGACCGATTTTGAGCCCAAGAAAAGGCGAAACCGGTGAACTGTAATTGTAATAACAAGAAATGATCTAAGTAGAAACTACCAGTGTAGGGATGAATCTCACAAGTCGCATTGCTGAACGACTTCTTGCAAAGTGCGTCGCAAACATGTATTTTAGCTAGAAACACGCCATATCCACAGTACAACCCCTCTAGAAAATCGACAACGCCTTTCAAATCCTTCAATGCATCGTAATTTTCATGAAAAATTTTTAAAATATCGCCAAAATGTTCTTGTTGCAGGTTCCCTTTCTTGACAGGGGGCTCGTAATCTATCTCTGCCATTTCAGGTTTCAGGGGTAGGAAAAGTGTGGGGGATCGAAACGTATGAGGAGTATACTTGGACATTGCCCACCGCCAATCCTGCGTCATCGTAGGGATATTTACATCTGGTCTGTTTAACTTCAAAATGGGGAAAGTTCATTGGAAGTCACAAATTTATTTGTTGAGAGGCTGTAACACTGTAACATAGAGTTCTTGTGATACTTTCAATGTCTCCATTTATGTGGTCTTTGAACTTCGTATACTCCTTTCTCCTCATTCCGGTGTAAACCTGTTTCCGGTGTATTCGTTTTTTTCCGATTTTACGGAAATCAAGCAGGTGCGCGTGCATCCCGGTCATTACGTCATCTAGGTCAGGTCACATACTGTTTACATACATATGCAAATTTCGTAGAAAGGATAATTTGTAAGTATTAGGATACTTAATAGCCTATTGTTGTAATTTTGCGATTAGTCTTACAATGCTTGTATGCCATTAATACAAAAAACAACTTTAATGCATAATTTGATCATCAAATTCTGAAAAAAACTATTGAAATATCGTCTGCAGTATTGAAAGCGTTCCTGACAACAATCACGTGATAGGTCGACGTCAGACTGCCGGTCAGAAACTATGGAAAGCCACAGTAGTAAAAATGAGCAAAAATAAATTTTTGAAAAAAAAAAGAAAACTTAAAAAAAGTAATTACATGTTATTTGCATATTGCATCTATTATATATCAAACATTATGATTTAATAAAATTTTAAAAAGCCAAATATTTTACTATAAATAGTTTTTTTTTTTCTGATTAATAAATATTTATTTCAAAAATAATTTAATTGATATTAGAACAAGTTAGAAGAAAAAAATAATTTTAAATCTAAGATCACCTCAAATAATATATTTTAGATGCAGTAAAATGAAGAAAAAATTGTATGATCCAGATGTACTAAAAAAAGCTTATGCTGCAGTCCATGATGGAATGTCTGTTTATAGAGCAGCCCGAAACTACGGAGTCCCAGAAAGTACACTGAGGGATAGAACTCTTGGGCTAGTTTCGGTCGACAATCGATCAACAAAATCTTATCTTTTTGATGAATCAACAGAGAAACAAATTGTTGATCACATAAAACACATGGCAAATATTGGATATGGCTACTCCAGGGTTGATGTGCTTTACCTAGCCACGGATTTAGCTATATATACCGGGAAGCGAAGGGCAGACGAACCTATTTTAAGCAATAAATGGTATTATGGTTTTTTGAAAAGGTGGCCAAATCTAACAGTAAGCAAACCACAGAAACTATCAATGCAGAGGGCTCGATGTGCATCAAAAGAGACTCTTACCAATTATTACAAGGAACTTGGTACAATTATGACGAAACATGACTTGCATGACAAACCTCATAAAATCTACAACATTGACGAAAGTGCCCTTCAAACAGAACATAGTCCAAATAAAATTGTTCACGATATCGTCGTCAAGCCGCAAAGTATTACATCGCCAAGGTCTGCTAATGTGACAATAATTGGTGCAGGGAATGCTATAGGAAACGCAATTCCACCCTATTATATATTTCCGGGTGTGAAGTTTGACAAATCTATTCTTCTAGAAGGGGCTCCACCAGGATCTGATGGTCAGTGCTCAAAGACAGGCTGGTCTAATAGTGAACTTTTTAAAACTTACCTTGAAAAACACTTTCTTAAATACATATCTCATGATAAGAATGGACCACCTCTGCTTATACTATTTGATGGTCACCGTTCACATGTCAGTTTAACACTACAAGATTGGGCACAGACAAACAATATAATACTCTTCATTTTACCTCCCCACTGCAGCCACATTCTTCAGCCTTTAGATATAGGGTGTTTTGGTCCATTAAAAGCATGTTACAACAGAGAAGCCCAACTTTTTCTACGGAAAAATCCGGGCTGTAAAGTCACAAAGTATAATATCAGTCAGCTGTCATGCAATGCGTACCAAAAGGGTCTGTCATCTCATAATTTAACCAATTCATTTAAAAAGAGTGGGATATTTCCCTTTAATCCAAAAGCTGTTGATGTCAATGAACTTGCACCTTCAACAATCTATACAGACACTTGTGTTGACAACTCCGGTAATGACCAACAACAAATAGATATCAGCACCACAGATCCTACACCTTTGGACTTGGATAGTCAATCCATTCTCCTTCCGTTGCTTCTGCCAGAAAACCAACCACCCACTGAAATAATTTATACAGCTGAGCCTATTATTGACATTCAACCCACCAACAAAACTATACCCGAGTTTCTTAACAAAAGAACAATTGTCTCTGTTCCAAAACCCGAAAAGAAACGAAATCATTTTACAATTACTGGTCACTTGGGAAAAAAGAAAAATATGGCCCACCTTAGTAGTCAAACCGCCAAAAAGAAACCAAATTTTAAACCCCCATTCAAAAAGGAACAATCAGAATTACTATGTGAAAAGAACAAACAGAAAACCGGGACGAAAAGGAAAGCACCGTTATCGACAAACAAAAAAGTTGCAAAGCAAAGTAAACTTCAAGATGATATTTCCTCTGGGTTAGGGACATCAGGGCTTAATAAAGACAATGGTGGACCTTTGTGTATCGAATCCGATTCAGTACCTGTAGAAGACAGTGAACTTACAGATGACGATGATAATGATGTTTGTTGTCTATGTAATAAAAGGTCACCCGATGAAATACACAGACTGGTACAAGCAGGGACTCTTGTCTTTGTAAAATGGGCAAAGTGTGACAATCCAACATGTGATCACTGGACACATCTTAAATTTTGTAGCAACGTCAATGTTGTAAGGAGAGGCGATGCATTTTATTGTCCTCATTGTACATAACTAATTTGAACATTCATGTATTTTCTTGTTAAAAGTTCATCTATTACACGTTATTCACAAATGACTTTGTTTAATATCATTTCATGACCTCTCTGGACCTCCATACTTTAATTTGCCTTTGCACCGGAAGCAGGTTAAACAAAAACAACAGTATCGGTCGTTGACCTCCAAAGTTCTTTAATATATTTAATTAGTAAGAATAAGGATATGTATAAATTTTATTGAAGATAAGAACACTTAGATATACCCCCTACAAGTATTTAAAACTAAGAAATAGGATCTGGTTCAGCTGTAGGTTTTATTAAGCGCCAAACTTTTTGACCACCGGAATTGGGTTAAACCAGTATATAGTGGCGGATGGAATTTGCCGAGGAATCAAGGATGAGCTGTGACATAAGTCCATGTTTGTGGATAGTATTCATGGTGTCTGTTCCTGTGGTTCTATCGATTTATGATCTTAGAACGCACATGTCTGGCTCGTTCGGTTTCTAGAGCATTACATTGGAGCAAGGAATTATATAATTCCTTGATTGAAGCAGAAAGTGGTCTGTATCTTCCACAGAGGATTTACACATCTGACACCTTCCCCTGTCCTCCTTAGTACGGTCTTGCTGTTAAGTATATGTTATCACTGGTGACCTCAACATCGTGGAAAATGACTTACTTCGCGATGTTTTGGCTAAAGGACCTAAATATCGTGAGCCAAGACGAATCAACTGGAGCTATAATTTCAAAACAATTATGGATTCAGTTGAGGACTATGCCAGAAAATGGGTCAAAAAAGAACAGGAGAAAGAATGTGACGTTTTGTCAGAATGGGTAAAAGCTGTGAGGTCATTGGTTTTGAAAAGAATCAATTCTTTGAAAGGCTCAATGAGCACTAAGGCAACATCCATTTTCAGCAACGCTGATGTTGCCAAAACACTGTCCACCTTACATGACAAATATGTTGTTGTACCTGCAGACAAAGCACCAAATAACATCATTTTTGTGTGCAAGAAACACTATATTGACTGTTTGACAGCTGAATTGGGGGTTGGTTGTACCAGCAATAGTACCACATACACGGCTACAACACTGTCTAAGGAGGAAATCATTGACAATCACAAATCTGTCATTTCCTCCTTCGGCCTTTCTGTTGGTGGCAGTAATGATGACATTCCATCCCTGTATTGGATTCCTAAATTACATAAAAATCCATACAAACAGCGCTTCATTGCAGGGTCATCCAAATGTACAACTAAACCTCTTTCAGTTCTGTTAACTTCAATACTTACGGCAATAAAATCCGGCCTCCAGAAATATTACGATTGTTGTTATTCTAGAAATGGTGTCAATCAAATGTGGATCCTGAAGAATTCGAAAGAACTGATGGAGATTCTTAACTCTAAATCAGTTTCATCTTGTAACAGCATCAAAACATTCGATTTCTCCACACTTTACACTTCTATTCCACATGAACAACTGAAATCGCGATTGGCACAGCTGATTAAACGCAGCTTTTTCAAAAAGAATGGAAAACGCAGGTACAAATTTCTTGTAGTCGATTATACCAAGACTTACTTTGTCATCAATGAGTCTAAGAAAAAGAACAAATTTACAGAAGACCAAATAATCGACATGCTCAACTTTCTTATTGACAACATATTTGTTCAGTTTGGTGGACGTGTTTTTCAGCAAACAATAGGGATTCCAATGGGCACTAATTGTGCACCTTTGCTTGCTGATTTGTTTCTTCATTCATATGAAGCAGACTTCTTACAATCTCTTCTAGACAAAAAAGACCGTAGACTAGCTCTCTCTTTCAACCTCACGTTCCGTTATATTGATGATGTCCTTTCACTAAACAATTCTCGATTTGGTGACTTTCTCCATCTCATATATCCCCAGGAGCTTGAGATAAAGGACACAACGGATTCTAGGAAGTCTGATTCATATTTAGATCTACATCTAGAAATTGACTCACAAGGAAGACTTTCAACAAGGCTTTATGACAAACGTGATGACTTCAACTTTCCAATCGTCAACTTTCCCTTCTTGTGTAGCAACATTCCGTCCGCTCCAGCTTATGGAGTTTACGTATCTCAATTGATTCGTTACTCCAGAGCGTGCGGGACTTACATCGATTTCCTTAACAGAGCGACACGTCTGACGCAAAAATTGCTCACACAGGGTTATGTTGCTCCTCGGTTGCTGTCTTCACTCAAGAAATTTTACGGAAGACATCATGCACTTATAGACAAATATGGGATTTCGATCTCTCAGATGAGTGCAGATGTTGGTTTGTCATAGGGTGTTGTTTTGTCTTCCTTTACCGGATTTGACACGCTGAATGGACTATTGGCAACGCGACGGGTGTGCTATAGCAAGCAGGAACTGCTTACTCTTCCGGAGCACCTGAGTTCACTCTTGTTTCGACTGGAGTTCGCGTTGTTGATTGATATTCAGTTATTTTGTGTTTCCATGTTTTACATGTTGTCTGTTTTTGTCCCGTTCTTGTTGGTGTTTACTGGTTTTGTCTCTGCCCTTTCGGACTTTTGATATTCGGATACCCCATTGGTACCTCTGCTTCTTTCATTCCACTGGGTCGATATCTCTGCTGGTGGACAAATTGTCCCCGAGGATATCACCAGCCCAGTAGCTTCAATGCAATGTTAACGAGACACCAAAAAAGGATACTGGCTCAGGCGTCGCCCAGTATAAAAAGGCCTGAACTTAACGACACTACGGACACGGCGTCGTTTCGTAGTACAGGTGTCCAAAATACACCAATTTTGTCAAAGACATCATATACCCAGTCTGCGAATCCAGAATTCCAATATAAAAACTTTGATTCTATTCGACCGTGCTCTGTACTTTTGGAAGACGTTTTGGATTTTGAAAATGTGCAATCTCATTGCTCTGTCAGTAAATGCGGAATAAAGAATTGTAAAACTTGTAAGATCTTGATTACTGACACAGAAATTAAGAGTAACTTAACGAATCGGTCATATAACATCTACAGTTGGGATGATTTAAATTGTACATCTGCGAATCTTATTTACGGACTAGAATGTACCCTTTGTGGACTGATCTATGTTGGTGAGACGAAAGGAAGACTCAATGCTCGTATGTGTGGCCACAGATCCGGAATCAACAACGACAGCTTTCCTTTCGTTTACCAGCATTTTAACCAACCTGATCATTCCATTTTGTCTTTAAAAGTCCGAATTTTGGAAAAAATATACCATCCTACAAATAATCCCACTTTAAGTACACCTTTCCGTAAAGAGAGAGAAGAATTCTGGATCCGACGACTGGGAACCGCGCTACCTTATGGCTGCAACGACAACATTGGAAGTGTAGGAAATTTATCAAGCCCTAGATGCAGTGACGTTAATGTGATGAATCTCTTTGAAAAAACGGAGAGACGGAAACGCAGTCATGGACATCGAAAATACAACGCACCAAAGCTTTGCGATGTATCAATCAGTGGATTGCTTCCGTTTGTCCAAAAACCTCTAGGGATTCATCACATTCGAACTAAACTGTTTTCTATTCCCCTTTCTAAACTCAATACTTTGTACAAGGAATGTCTAGAAAATCCGGTCACTGACCCTAAGTCTAACATTTATAGACTCACTGCTATCGTTCTTGATATCGGTTACAACCGCTTATTCAAACCTGTTGGAGTTCCACATGAAAACAGTAAAGACAATCGTTCCTTTCTTTCACTTCCATTTTTAAACAAGGGGTTAGATGCTATTAATTTAGGAAATATTTTACACCACAAATCTGTAACGGAACATATTCCTCCTTATTTCAAAGATAAAAGCATTCCAATTATCTCTTATTCCTACACTTCCACCATTGCACCTAAGGTTTTCAACTATAAACAAGTGTTGCGGGATTTCCAAATCAATGACCTCAAAGCAAAACCTCCAGACTGTACCTGTGAAAAATCCCCATTCAAATATGGTCCCTCTGGCCACGTTATCACTGGTGACCTCAACATCGTGGAAAATGACTTACTTCGCGATGTTTTGGCTAAAGGACCTAAATATCGTGAGCCAAGACGAATCAACTGGAGCTATAATTTCAAAACAATTATGGATTCAGTTGAGGACTATGCCAGAAAATGGGTCAAAAAAGAACAGGAGAAAGAATGTGACGTTTTGTCAGAATGGGTAAAAGCTGTGAGGTCATTGGTTTTGAAAAGAATCAATTCTTTGAAAGGCTCAATGAGCACTAAGGCAACATCCATTTTCAGCAACGCTGATGTTGCCAAAACACTGTCCACCTTACATGACAAATATGTTGTTGTACCTGCAGACAAAGCACCAAATAACATCATTTTTGTGTGCAAGAAACACTATATTGACTGTTTGACAGCTGAATTGGGGGTTGGTTGTACCAGCAATAGTACCACATACACGGCTACAACACTGTCTAAGGAGGAAATCATTGACAATCACAAATCTGTCATTTCCTCCTTCGGCCTTTCTGTTGGTGGCAGTAATGATGACATTCCATCCCTGTATTGGATTCCTAAATTACATAAAAATCCATACAAACAGCGCTTCATTGCAGGGTCATCCAAATGTACAACTAAACCTCTTTCAGTTCTGTTAACTTCAATACTTACGGCAATAAAATCCGGCCTCCAGAAATATTACGATTGTTGTTATTCTAGAAATGGTGTCAATCAAATGTGGATCCTGAAGAATTCGAAAGAACTGATGGAGATTCTTAACTCTAAATCAGTTTCATCTTGTAACAGCATCAAAACATTCGATTTCTCCACACTTTACACTTCTATTCCACATGAACAACTGAAATCGCGATTGGCACAGCTGATTAAACGCAGCTTTTTCAAAAAGAATGGAAAACGCAGGTACAAATTTCTTGTAGTCGATTATACCAAGACTTACTTTGTCATCAATGAGTCTAAGAAAAAGAACAAATTTACAGAAGACCAAATAATCGACATGCTCAACTTTCTTATTGACAACATATTTGTTCAGTTTGGTGGACGTGTTTTTCAGCAAACAATAGGGATTCCAATGGGCACTAATTGTGCACCTTTGCTTGCTGATTTGTTTCTTCATTCATATGAAGATCTCTTCTAGACAAAAAAGACCGTAGACTAGCTCTCTCTTTCAACCTCACGTTCCGTTATATTGATGATGTCCTTTCACTAAACAATTCTCGATTTGGTGACTTTCTCCATCTCATATATCCCCAGGAGCTTGAGATAAAGGACACAACGGATTCTAGGAAGTCTGATTCATATTTAGATCTACATCTAGAAATTGACTCACAAGGAAGACTTTCAACAAGGCTTTATGACAAACGTGATGACTTCAACTTTCCAATCGTCAACTTTCCCTTCTTGTGTAGCAACATTCCGTCCGCTCCAGCTTATGGAGTTTACGTATCTCAATTGATTCGTTACTCCAGAGCGTGCGGGACTTACATCGATTTCCTTAACAGAGCGACACGTCTGACGCAAAAATTGCTCACACAGGGTTATGTTGCTCCTCGTTTGCTGTCTTCACTCAAGAAATTTTACGGAAGACATCATGCACTTATAGACAAATATGGGATTTCGATCTCTCAGATGAGTGCAGATGTTGGTTTGTCATAGGGTGTTGTTTTGTCTTCCTTTACCGGATTTGACACGCTGAATGGACTATTGGCAACGCGACGGGTGTGCTATAGCAAGCAGGAACTGCTTACTCTTCCGGAGCACCTGAGTTCACTCTTGTTTCGACTGGAGTTCGCGTTGTTGATTGATATTCAGTTATTTTGTGTTTCCATGTTTTACATGTTGTCTGTTTTTGTCCCGTTCTTGTTGGTGTTTACTGTTTTTGTCTCTGCCCTTTCGGACTTTTGATATTCGGATACCCCATTGGTACCTCTGCTTCTTTCGTGTCAATAGTCTGGCTTTCACTTAACTTCGACCTCCCCCCGTTTTTTACTTCTAAGGTATTGTTTGGAATGTATCTCCATACTTGATTCTTTTTCCCTATTGGTTTGTGTTTAATGTCTAGACACTTTTTTGATGTTTTTCCTTCTTTATCTTCCTTTCAATTCTCTTCACATACTAGTACTCTGTTTGTTGCATCGTACACTGTTTTCTTCCACTCATTCTTATTGCATATTAGGTCTGTTATCTTTGGTAGTCTATATTTCTCTAATGTTGATGTGACCTTGTTTATGAAATAGTTTCCATTGGCAGGTGTCATACATACAGTACACTCAGAGAGGATTGATTCTCATACTCTGGTTTCAGTGTCCAGTGATTCACAGAGTTTCACAGAGTCAACTCTTAAAATTCTCCAAGTAATTTCACCCACCTGGGAGAAATTTATTACCTTTTTCGGAGTATTTTGGAGTTGTTTATTACCTTGTGTATTATAATCATTTTCATCTGACATGAAAGACAGGAAATAGGTGCTACTTCAAAAGGTTTTCAAGGCAGTAAGAGAAGCCCACCTGAATTACGAAAAAGAAGTAGCTTTAAAATGCAAAGATGATAATAAACTCTTTTGGAAATATGTACAATCGAAGACCAAAGTGAAGGAAAATATCCAATGTATTATCGATAATGAAGGCCAAGTCCATGTAGACAACAACAAAAAAGCAGAACTCTTAAATAACTTTTTCCAGAGCGTCTTCACAGTCGAACCAGAAAATGAAACTGTGCCAACTTTCAACCCACAAACAGAAAAGCAACTAGAAAACATAGTCTTTGATGAAAATACAGTAATGAAACATCTTAAATCTGTTAAAGAATCAAAATCCCAAGGTGCCGACGGTATACATCCAAAATTCATTAAAGAAACATCAAAATACATTGCAAAACCAGTGATACTACTTTTCAACAAATCAATGGATCAGGGGAAACTACCTGACGACTGGAAAATTGCAAACGTTACACCAATCCACAAGAAAGGGGCAAGAAGTGATGTTGCCAACTACAGACCCATAAGTCTTACATCCATTATATGTAAAACCATGGAGAGAATTATTAGAGATAACCTCATGAGTTACATGGAGAGTAATAATCTATTTACTAAACATCAGCATGGTTTCGAAAAGGTCGCTCATGTGTTACGCAACTCATAGAAGTACTAGACAAATGGACTGAAGATCTTGACAACCACAACCAAATAGATGTAATATACCTAGACTACCAAAAGGCCTTCGACACAGTGCCACACAAAAGACTTCTCCAAAAACTTGAAGGTTATGGCATAACGGGCAAACTACTGAAATGGATAAAAGATTTCCTGAGCAACAGAAAACAAAGGGTAACATTAAATGGTGCCAATTCAAACTGGTCTCTAGTCACAAGTGGAATACCACAAGGAAGCGTTCTTGGTCCAATCTTATTCACAATTTACATCAATGACCTTCCAGAAGCAATTGAAAATATGACCAAGCTATTTGCAGATGACACCAAACTATACGCTGTCACAAACAACGAAGAGAACAAAAAAAGTCTCAAGACGATTTGAAAAAACTCGAAAACTGGTCAGATAAATGGCTCCTAAAATTCAACAAGGCTAAATGTAAACATATACACTTAGGAACAGAATCTGAGACTCAATATAGCATAGCCGAACATCAAATTGAAACAACCACCAGCGAAAGAGATTTAGGAATCATTATAGATAATAAACTAAACTTCCAAGAACACATAAATACACAAGTCAAAAAGGCCAACCAAAAACTTGGGATTATTAGTCGGACTTTTAAATACCTAGATAAAGAGATGTTCGTTTCCTTATATAAAGGCTTAGTCAGGCCACATCTAGAATATGGTAGCTGCATATGGTCCGTAATAAACAAGAGAGAAGCAATCGCAATTGAAAATGTTCAACGTAGAGCTACAAAACTGGTAAAAGAAATCAATCATCATAGCTATGCAGATAGACTAATAAGCCTTGGACTACCATCATTACAATACAGGAGGGCCAGAGCAGACATGGTTGAAACCTTCAAAATAATAAAAGAAATAGACAAAGTAGAAGCAAACGACAAAATGTTCCCCCTCAAAGATACATCAACTAGAGGCCACAAATACAAGATCTACAAAAAGCACTGCAGAACAAACATACGCAAATTTAGTTTTTCACAAAGAATAGTCGACACCTGGAACTCTCTCTCCCCAAATGTCGTAGAAGTAGACAATATAAATAGTTTTAAGAGTGCACTAAATAAATATTGGAAAAACTTTCCAATAAAATTCGAACCAGCTTTCTATGGACCGGAAGCTGGTGCAACAAACATTATTGAAATGGATCAGAGAGGCATTATGCCTAATTGACGATCTCACAGACAAGGTAAACAAGGTAAACAATAAAATACTCCAAGGTCGGAGTAATTTATGACCCTTTGGAGGGAGTACTCCTAAAACCCTCCTAGATTTTTATGGCTTTTCTTGGAGTTTCCTGGAGTCATTAAAAAATTTCCCTCCGAAATCAGAGTATGAGAATCAATCCTCTCTGAGTGTACTGTATTTGTCTTGTCAAAATTTCATATCCAATAGAGTCTCGGTTCTGCAGTATCCCACACAGGAAATTAAGTAAGAGTTTGTCCACGACAATGTAGATAGGTTCTACTCCTAAGAGGGCATACGTTGCCGTATTTGCAGTTCTATTAGGCAGTCTTTGTATTTGTCGACACACCTTTCTTTGTAACTGTTCTATCTTTTGGATATCTGTGTTTGTGAAGTTTGTTATTTCTATTCCATAAAGAAATCTCGGTAAGACGTATGATTTCCAGATCTTTAGAGCTACCGTTTGTGACATTCCTTTTCGTGCGTTGAATCCTGGCCCTAACGTGGCGTATAGGGTTTTCCTTGCTGTTTCCAACCTTTCTTCGATGTTGAAATTGTTTTTGCTGTTTCTAATAATGCCTAGGTGTTTTGATTTAGATCTTTGGTTGATCATAGTGTCTCCTAGTTCACACTAAATTCTTCATCAGTAGATCGTATAATGCTATGGCGAGGTCTTCTTTGTCCTTGTCGTCGAGGATTATTTGGTTTTGTGCGATAACTTGAGTAAATATTGACCTATTGTTATGCTTTTTTATATGACGTTGTAACCACTAATGAAGGTTGTTTTTTAGTTGGGGTTTGTGGCCCCTATCGTCTTAGAAAAGGGACAAAAGTAGGCTTAAACGGGTGTATTGACAAAACTGCTGTTGAATGTTTATAATTCATTCGATTTTGAATTTTTTTAATTGAATTTCTCATTAAATTCTGTCAAGTAAATATATCAATAGTTTTTGTCTCGCCTGCGAGCAGAGCGGGACATAGGTGTTACTTTATCGGCAGCGGCGATAACTTTTTGGGTAAGGTTTTATGAGCACCTCCATATCTCAAAAACAGTTGCATCCCCTTTTTGACCTTGACCTTGATTTTCTGGTTGAGTGTCTTTGACAATTTTTAATTCATATATAATAGCAGTTTTAAGGTTTTGCAAGCACCTCCATATCTTAAGAACTATAAGTCCTAGGTTGATGAAACTTGGTATGCATATGCCCCAGTAGTAGTTTCGCACAGTTGCATCCCCTTTTTAACCTTGACCTTTATTTTTTGGTTGAGTGACTTTGATTAATTTTTTTGCATATATTAATAGTGTTTAAGTTTATAAACACCTTTTGATCTCAGAAACTGAAAATCCTTATAAATTCAAAACGTAGTGGTAGTAAGAAAGAATAATTGTTTCTGATGGTGCCGGCAGGCGAGACATACTTTAGTGTTAACTCTTGTTGATATATATGCACCGTTACATTGCTACAGAGGGCCAAAGACGGGTCACACACAAAAAATCGGCATTTTTTTGGGGTCCGATTTTCATTATTTTATTAGAATGCTTAATATGAAAATCGCTGCCGGCGTTTTTCAATAAGATTTCCAATACGCTTGCATGTCGACTCGTTTTGAAATATTGCCAAAAATGTTTGTCAGGACAAAGGAGTAGAGCCACGAAGGCCCTGAATCGGTCCGATATTTTCACTATTTTTTCAACTACTATAATTTGTCAAGAATTAACTAAATCATTTTAAGGTATGAACAAACTTTTCATATCTGTAAGATTTAGCAAAATATTTACACCACAGGTTTAGCGTTGAGACTTTAAACAGGCCATTAATTTGAAAATTCCTCATTTTTCAAAAATTTTCACTGGTTTCTCTGCATATATCTTCCAATTACAAATGACAACAAATGACAACCATTAGTATTGGCCACATTCCTCGACCATCGTAATTTTCTGATAATTAAATACACAAAATAGTATATTTTTTACCTCACTGCTCTCCTTATTGATAAATAATTGAAGGAAAAAATATTGCAATTCATGAAATATAAAGACTTATGAATATTAATGCAGCAACTGCAAGCAGATATATCAAATGTGAATTTTTGGGTCATTTTGGGGCCTTCGTGGCTCTACTCCTTTATTCAAGAACTTTGTAAAGTTGGCCCATCAAAATTTTATGAAATTTAAATATAATGTTATTATACTATGGTCCTTACCGTTATAGAAAAAAGTGTCAAAGGGGGCTAAATGGAGATTTTTATTTAACAAACTGCTGTAGAACTTATATTTTTCATTTGATTTTGATCATTCTTTTTTCATTGTGTTCCTCAATGAATTTGAATCCTTCCCCGTTTTTCAATCAGAATTGCAATATCCCTTACATATTTTGAGAAATTAGGGACGAAAGAGCAAAAGTTTGCCTTATATTGATATAATTATCATATGTACATATTTATATTAATGATGATTATATGCTCAATATTGGACGCAACGACTTGTAAATAAAATATCTCGTATCTTGTCAAATAGAAAATTAGATGTGGAATAAGTGTACGCGACACAATCTACAATATAAACGTATCCACATTGGAAAACAGCCAGCAGCCTTCAATGTGACCAGCGGTCGATGCTCGCTGTTTTTCAATTGGCCCCTGGATTGAAAATAAACTACATATGATTCAAGCCTAACCCTATAATGCAATAAAAGACCCTCTTCTTAATTAAGAAAAAAACAATTAGCATAAATTCGACCAAACACAAACATAAGCTTTGATAAAGATTCCTGGCTTATGAATCCACCACAAAATGCATGGGTCAAAAAGCTACGTGAGTACACCATGGCCTGCATATGTCCAAAGCATTTGACAATCCATATTGGGCATTAACATGTTGAGGTCGTATGATGCTGCGCTGGGCTTTTCGGCTTTATATTTTATATCTATAAAAGATTAATCGGCTAGATTCTTGTTTATAAACTGTCAAATCATACACAAGAGATCTATAGTTTGAACATTTAAATAAGTTTAGGTATGATATCTAAACGACATTCATGACTTTTAATAATTAGCTCCCTTGTGATCTTTTAACCAGGATGTTTATTGCAAGGTGACAAATATGGATAACATAGATCGGCTTAAACTAGACAACTTTTTAAGTGTTGCGTTAGGGCTTAAGTTTTGTGTTGCCGGCTTACAAGATTATGTTTTGGATTCATTGTCAAAAACTCATAATAACATTCTGAAAAGCATTCCTATTGGCCAACAGTTCTGTACTTCAAATTGCAGTCGTCGTCATGGGAAAGAATTTAAAAATTGGTGTGTTTCCTGCAAGTTTTGGAAAGATGAATTGCACAAACTTTGTCGTAGTAAGAGACATTGGAATCAAATACGATGGTCAGAAATAGACATAATTGATTTTCGTCATTCAACTTCCGATTCATATGAAGCAGTTGCTAAGGTGTTTATACGCGACTTTCATGCTTGTAGGACCAACCCATTAAATGATTTAGGTGCTGTCCTATCTTTGTTTAGGAACATGACAGATTTTTCAATTGATGAACAAATATTGACAAACCTTCAAAAACACAGAAACAGAGAATACGGACATAACTATAACGTCGCTGTTGAGACAATAGATAAAAATAACTGCCTAAAAGATGTTTTAAAACTGTTACGCATTCCCGATATAGCCAGTACAGAGAGTGCGAAAGTAGCACTTCAGCTTGTTAATGAACTTCTTCAGAGCACTGGATTGCCAGACTGTATTATACGACTTCCAGCAGCAGATAACACAATTCAAGAAATTGTCCAGGACCAAATGAATCATCTTTCATTCAGTGATACAGATACAAACATATCACTCGTACCAAAACGCAATTTATCTCGGCTACAAATTCGAATTGATGAGATTTTAGTTCGTTCTAGAGAACTTCAAACATTACCTCAGACATACAACGTCAAGAGGAAACGCCAACATACATTTAGATCTTTGGCCGTGAAGTTCCTTCCTCTCTGTTTTATTATTACAGTCCTCTACGTTTTCAGCGGATGGAACCGGGGATATCATGTAAAAGAAGGTAATTTTGTTTTAATGAAAAAAGGGATTGATTATTTGAAGAAAATTGTTGCATTAAGAGTAAGGGACCGACTATTTAACTTTAGACGGGGCCTTTTGTTTTTTCCTAAAAAGATATTTTGGATTTGCTATTCGATGAAAAAAATATTTTGGCAGCAGTAATGAAGAAAAAGGATTCTGAAAAAGGATTTCTGTCATACAAAATAATGCAAATGATGAAAAAAAAAGATATGAAAAAATATTAAGAAATGAAATAAGGATTCTCTGACCAGAACAAAAAACCAAGACCCCTTCAAGTTAAATGGTCAGTCCCAAATGTAATAAGTGACAGAACATTTTAATCTATGGCAGCAACCATTTGAAATTCGGGGGGGGGGGGGTATGGAGGATTAGCCCCTCGACAATTTATTTTTTCAAAATTTTTCGAAGACGAGAATTTTTTATCGTCACCGAAAACAATTTTTTTTATACGAAATTTTGTTTAAGCTTTGTAGCCCAGGCTTACCAAAACAATTTATTTTTTTTCTTTCTGGGTCGAGGAAACTTAATTTTTTTTTCAAAAAATTGAAAACAATTTTTTTTTTTTCAAAAATAATCTATACCCCCGGTTGCTGCCTATACTTCTTAAATAACGAAGCGTTTTTGTTAGCCGGGCTGCAGCCTAAACAACAAATGCTACGACTAAGCTTCATATATCAAAAATAAGGGATGGGTGTGCCCTTTGAAAATTTCATTAAGACATATGCAATTATCTCTGCAGTTTCTAACCTAATTAATTGATCCGGAAACGCTACAGACAATCGGAACTCCACTCGGCAATTTCCGCATAAGGTCAAGAAATAGTCGAGTGGTGTTCCGAATTTTTTTTTAGAATGTTTGAAATTCGATTTCCCCTGTTTTTAGACAATTACAAAAAAAATCCCACAAAACTTTTCCATTAATTATGTTATATATCCAAATGATTTTATCAATGTTTATATAATATATTATATTGGTAAGTTTACTATAAAAATGTATGCAAAACATATTAAACAGTCAAAATTGTAACTTGATAGAAGTATGAAAACCATATTAACTTTTTCCCCCTACGTGTAAGCAGCCTGGCTAATTCCGATCAGTACTTCAGCGTGGTGCACGACGGGCACTGTTCCAGCGAAAACGAAGGACGGTTTGCGATCGTTAAACTCAGTTTATCAGTCGATAACTGGGCTTATCATACGCTAACTATAGTTTGCGTTGTGAAACTAAGTTTTCCTGTGAAAACTGTAGTTTAACATGTGCTAGTACTATTTTAACAACAAACAGCATCTATTGATATGAGTTTTTGATTTATGACAATGAACTTGACTCGAAATAGTAGTGTAATATGGAAAGCCAAAAGGGTCAAAATTCATCTTTCTTACTTTCTAATTTATACATTTTACATTTCAATATTCTTATTCCACATTTCTTATTTCACATCTCAATATCATGATTATCCATCTTTAATTATTGTCTCTTATTTCTTTCTTCTAATTTCACAATTATGAATTCCATTCGTATTTTCTTATTCAGATTTTCATGATTTTCGAGTTCTAGATCTTTCTATCAAAATTTTACTTTTTGCATCACAAATTCTTTAATTCGTCATTCTAACTTGACCATTTTCATTAAAACATCTCTATTGCTTGATAATTATACTTTTTATCATGAATGTAAAATCTAAAATATACAATAAAGAATTAACATTTCACCAGAATACAAACGAAGCAAAATACTCTTAGTCGGTAAGACGTTTTATTCGCGAAAGCGCTTGTATCGTTTCTGAAATAGACTAGAGTGTTGTACTTTAAAGATAATCATCGAGATCGAGTTTTACATCCTAGCTCTTTTGTTCTCACAGGGGTGATCTGAGCCGGATCATCCCTCGGAATACCCTACTCACTAATCAAGACACTATTGTTTGTTTTGAATAAGTAAGTTGTGTTAGTCTGTGTAATTACAACTCACATACGCATCACTACAATCGGGAACATGATTTAAAAAATGATTGATGAGTCGGACAGTGAAAAAAAGGGGGTTCTTATTTTGTGAAGCTCCAATCTGAAAGGCGAATTTGTTAAGTCATTATTGAAATAAAGTAAAACAATAAAAATCAAAAACCAGTTTAATCTTAAGTGGTATTTAATTTGATAAATTTGCTAGTATTCATTTGAAATTAACAGTAACATTCGAATTGTTAAATACAAAAGAAATTCGATCTTTGTCAACATTTATGGCAGCACTGTTCTCCTTCTTCTGAATTTTTGTTGGGCGGGAAAGTTGGCTGGTTTCAACACATGGTTGGTTCTGGGGTTGGTCTTGAACTTGCAGGATTTCAGAAACTTTCCTTTTTTGGATCTCACTTGGTCTATTGTATGACCAAATTGCATTACTTCGGTGGCCCGTTTGTTCCCGCACAAGCTGCTCCGGAACACCAGCGTTAAACAGGCGGGTCGCGGTTGTAGCACGGAGACTATGATTAGTGAAATAGCCTTCTATTCCAGCCTCTTTCATGGTGTCTCTTACAACAGTTTCAAGTTTGTTCTTACCAATGGGCTGCTTGCTAAACCAAGTCTCGGTGTAACGTTTTGAAAGAGGCTGGAAGTAGAAGGCGTTCTTAGGCCTATCCTTAGGTAGCCTTGAATGGTAAAGTTTGAATATAGAAACTAAACATCTTTCAGGGTGTGTTTTATTTTGAAAGGCCTTAGCCGAATGCGGTTCTATATTACGATGTTCAAGGCCTCTGCAAAAGGTTTTGGATATGGTCTCAACGTAATGCAGCGCATCATTCCCCTCTGTATCTTTTTCAAGTTGAAAGTTTTCGAATGTCAGACTGCGGTGTTCCTGTCCACCCCTTAGGCCAAAATTGATCCCAATGAGCCAAAACGTTGTGCGTAAAAGTGTGTGGGGCGTTTCAATTCCTAAAAATCCCCGTTTCCATAGCTGGTCTTCATTTTCTGTAGAAATGGGCTCAGCCTTTCTCTTGAATAACCCCACCCCGGCCTGCACCTTCTTCCTCATTGTATTGCTAATAGCGTTTCTGACGTGCTTAAATTTTTCGTGGGACAAAAGAGGCACGCTCCTTTCGTTCATCTCAAAATATTTTACCAACCCACATGCGATCGAATTAATTGTATCGGCTTGGTAATCTTCGCCATCCTGTCTTTTAGCCGAGGTAAAGAAAGATGGAAGTACGGCGATAAGGTCATCATCGGTTAGATTTAGGAGATCTCTATCCAACAGATGTCTAATGTGTGGTGTGCTTGAACTTAACTTGGCTGCTATCTTCCAGGCATCGTAAATATTGGCTGCCCATATAGCCTTTCTGCGAGTGTTATCGGGGACAAATGCGGTCATGTCTCCTCTGACTTCTTCTTCGGTTAAAAACGAAAATCTGTTTTCCGATGTACTTGCAGTTCCTGAAAATAGAATATAAGACTGTATGCTAGTATCGTAATTGTTAAAAGATTTTTAAGATGTAAAAAGTAATGTTTCGGACACCTTTTTTGGTCTAAAACTCCAAAATGTGTTACCTTGACCTTTTTGACTCCGTACCTACTTATAAAGGACTGACCATTATATCTAAACTAATGGACACTGTGTTTTAATACAAAAACTATTTTGAATTTGATTAAAAAACAGACTATTTCTGCAGAAGAGTTTAAAATAAAAAGGTACGTCGAGCGCAGCATGATACGACCGCAACATGTTGAACCCTGTACGTTTTAGGCCCAATATGGATATCAATTGTTCTGGACACATGCAGCCCATGGTGGACTGACAAAGGTTTTTGACACATGCAGCTTTTGATGGACTTTCCACTCACAAATTAAAAGCCTTGTGTGAATTGATGAGCAAAACAAAATTTCAAAATCAGACCACAAATAAAAAAGTATCGATTTTGGCCCCTAATTAAGTAATAGTGGAACAAGGGGGGGGGGGGGGGGCAAAAATTAATTTTCAATTTTGCATTCGCTATTAGACAAGAATAAACATGCAAAAAATGTTCAAAATCGTACCACAAATAAAAAAGTTTCGATTTTGGCCCCTAATGACGTAATAAGGGGAAAAAGGAGGGGGGTCACAAAAATTTATTCTTAATTTTGTAACCGCTATTTGACATGAACAAACATGCCAAAAAAATTTCAAAATCGGACCACAAATAAAAAAGTTTCGATGTTGGCCCCTATTGACCCCAAATTACAAAACGGGGAAAAGGGGGGGGGGGGCACGAAAATTCATCAGGTTCAATCTTTTATTGTAAGAAACATTCTTGACAAATTTCACAGTAAAGGCCAACTTGGATTAATGTAATAGTGGATACAAATACAATATTTGAATTTGTTTGCCCCTTTGGGCCCCCTAATTTCAAAAGGAAACAAGGGGGGCCCAAAATCAATCCCATTCATCCTTTTATGGTAATGAACATTATTGCCAAATAACAAAGCAATTGGATAACAAGAACTAAAGTTATCCTGCCAACAAACATAAAAGTAGCATTTTTGGCCCCTAATTTTCAAACCAAATATGGGGGGGACCCCCAAAGTCAATCCCATTCATCCTTTTATGGTAAGAAACATCATTGTTAAATTTCATAGCAATCGGATAACTAGAACTAAAGTTATCGTTCTAACACTAAAGTTAACAGACAACGCAGACGCGGACGACGACGACGACGACGACAGCATCATACCATTATACGTCCGCAATTTTTTTGCAGTCGTATAAAAACTAATAATAATTCTAAACGATGATTTCTCGTACACGAAGCCAGGGAGGGGGTCGAGGGGTTCGGACGAGCCCCTACTTGGACATTTGGGGGGGGGAAATATAGGTAAAAACAAACTGAAATTTTGGTTGAGCACTCTTAAAAAATGGAATATTTTGAAAATCGAACCCCGGGTGGAACCCCCACTAAGAAAATCCTGGCTACGGGTATGTTTCTGCTATACAAAATAATGCTATTAATGAAATAAATGTTGTCATGGAGCCAATCAAATATCAGCCTCACTCTTTAAGTTAAAAATGCTCGGTTCCTTACAAAGCTTAAATATGTGAACAGTAAGCTTTATGCTTGTGTCAAAAGGCGTGTTAAAATTACGCTACCAAAACAGCCGATATATCTAGACGCACCTGAACACAATGGTCCTGTTTTGTCTTACTTTAATTTTACGTTGTGGGGCTACTATTTTGTATCTATATGTTGTAATTATGATCAATAATTATTATGTTATATAGAAGTGTAAATACAAATACCACAGCATAAGCTTTACTTTAAATTCTTTTTTGCACTAGAGATTTACATTAATTATTTCAAACCATCTTATAGAGCGACCATTTGATATTACGGGCCTTTGCATCCTGCCTTTTGATTTTCGGCAAAACCAGATCCTTGGTTTATTTCGCGAGCTAATGCGCTAATGAATAAAATTAAAATTTTACAGCCAATAAAACAACATCAAAAGCATTGTCCTGCCTTTTATTTCCTGATTTTTGGCATCCGACCTTTTTATTTCAAATTTCCATAGCCCCTCACCCCTTAAATTCAAATTGTCACTCCCTTAACGTTAAATAATTTATAGTAGATAGTTCGAACGTGGAACACGTGCACTAAGTTAGATAAATGTAAACATGCTTTTATTCTTAAGCATCTGCTGTGTAAATTTGGATTTACTTTTCTATTGAGTACGGGTAAGTTATTTAGTTTATTGTTTGTAGCATTTGGTCCTTCATTGGGCGTAACTTGTGGTAATATATTATTTGATTGATTGATTTATACAAATGTTCCAATTAGTCTTGGTGCTTTTTACAGGGGTTGAATTATGGTCATTTATAACAACTTAAGGAATTCGGAAACAAGACGACTTTGAGTCTTAAAACAGTTAATAAAGCAATCCTATATATGCATATTCCAGAAGTTACCTGTCATTAGCAGCATTTTAATCAAAACATTAAAAGGTCATGCAATTGAAAAATATGTACTAAAAATAATAATAATAGTACAGGAAAGCCAAATCAGACTTCAAAACATACGGTATTAATTTAGCTGTTCAAACCGATGAGAAAATTATAAGCATTTGATAATTTTGTTCATCCTTCGGATATTATATTTATTTAGATAAACTTTCTTGAGCTTTCTATCGTGTAAGTTCATAGATATTTGCATAAGAATCGGACAAATAACGCCTTGATCACATGACTCATTGTAATTCAACAGTAGTTGACCATTTAAATTTGATTGAATAGAAGGATTAAGGTAATCCGTTGACCCATTTTCACGCATGAGTACTCAATTTTACAATCCTGGCTTGGTATAGTATGGAAGGAACTGATTTGTTTTTCAAAGTTTTGTTGGCTAACTTAAATTAAAGTTTTCATGTATGAATAATTTACATATAGGCTAAACAATAAGAAAACCATACCTTCATTATTTTGATGTCCATTCTGGTTTTCAGTCGCATCACTAAATACATCCCAGGCATCCAATGCAAAGTTTCCACTAAATGAATATGATGAAGGCAGTGTTTTCTCTTCATCACAGCCTGTAGAAGAAAACAGTTGCAATTGAGGTTTCAAGCAATTAAATGTCCAAATATGTTGATATTCTAGTTCTGTTAAGGTTCATCTCTACCTTTCGTTAAAAATAGCGAGATTTTCTACCTATTTTTTAGTATATGCAGAACAAAAACTACAAATAAAATAACAAAATAAAGCATAGCTGGACCTAGATATGGTAATTTCTGATTCAATTTCTATCCATTTTTCATTTTAGATTCCTTAAAACTAAAGATCTCTTTTTTTTCCTGTTCAGATGTTAAATTGAAAAAGGACAAACTATCCCTATTGTGCCTCTTACATGAAACGAGGTGAACACTTTTAGTTAAATCCCTTATTGAAAGTTGCATGAAATTTGAGGCCACAAGAAAGGGTGAAAGTGATATTAGTCTTAAATTGGGTGTTTTTGAAAGCGGAGAAAAAAGAGATCTCTAAAATAAAGGATTTTTTTGGGAAGAATTCATAAAGAAAATGTAAGAATGTTTAATATCTAGGTCCAGCTACACTTTAAATTTCAATTTTATGTGCAGTTTTGGCTGAGCATTTACTGAAAATAGATTAAAAATAACGCCATGTTTTAAAGAAAGGTACAGATGAACCTTAAATAGCTTATATCTAGTAACCTTTACACAAATTTATATTTATTTCGGAAACCAGCAAACTGAAATACGAGAAAATACTTTTTTTTTCATATTAATTCTCTTTTCAAGTAATAATAATTTGTAAAAGTGTAATTTATATTATTACCATTTAAAGCAGTAGTAGAACCACGGTTGTGATTATGGTTTTCATTTCCAAGAAAGTAACTGGCATCAACAATATCTTGTGTTGGATCACCTTCTTCAATGGCTATGAAAAAAACATAAACATTGCTAATACTTGTAACTTATTATTTGGTAAAAAATGTAGGTGCTGGCAAGCTATCGGTAGAGTTTCATTAATATCCCACATAGTAAAATCAAATGTGATACAATTTGCTAGATTATTGACTAATTCATTTGGGAAATTGCATACAGAGGACACAAATCTTAAACGTAATCATAAATGTATATATAATGTATGATTTTTTCACTATATTTATTTATCAAAATTGTCCACTAAAATAATATGTGAACCTCCAACATGCTCCATGTCATGTGTGCACTATACATGTATAACGGATATGTTCAGGAAAGGGGAGGGGGTCATACTTTATTTAGATACATAATTATTTATATTTACTTTGAATAAACTATTTTACATTATTTACCAAATTCAGCTTGAAAAGCGTTCTGTGTAATAAATATTTCATTGTCATTTTCTTCTTCAGCTAGGTCTAAAGCTTGACTCAAAATATCGTCCGTATCGTAACCGTCCATTATAGGATGTGAGCCAGTTTTCGTTGAAGAATTGATTATATACCCGTTTACTGATTTAATCTCACCAGTGATTACATTTCGAATGAATATAGTCTTCATGCACTTAATTGGTGAAAAGCTTGTCAAAAAGGGGTAACTGAAGGGTATTTTCGGATTGATGTTTGATATCTCAATTTTTTTTCAATTTTTTGCATAATTTTTAATTTTCATGGCTTCAAATTTGTCTAGCAAAATATGTTATGAAATGGCTAGGATGTAAAATAGTTATTTCACTTGGACTTGTTGTGTCTCTGTAAAATCACCCTCCGGCCTCCGGCCGTCGGGGTGATCTTACAAAGACACAACGCGTCCTCATGGAATAACTATTACTGAGTCAGGTAAATGTCAAGCTAAGATTTATTTGTACGACTTTACCCCCCACAGAGCTATTCAATTTCAGTACATTAACGGGTGTTACCGGCCTCTTTTATTTTTAGAACTTACACGGCCTGTTTATCTACAGGTCAACTTAGTTCATGCGTACTTTACGAAGTCAAAGTTGTTAAATTTTGATGAAAGGTATTCATCATATTAAGGTTTTTAAATTGTAAGACAATTTGCTTATGCATTTTAAGTTAAAATCGTCTTGAAAAAATCCCTGTCCCGAGCGGGATTTGAACTAGTCTCGAACCCAAACTCATACTACCAAGGTAGTGAGTCTGGGTAAACACCTATTGATTTCTCGTAACCACTAGGTGGCGATCGTTATACCTTTTAACCTTTACCACGTGAGTATATGACGTGTTAAGCATACAAGATTCATTTCAATCTAAAATGAACCAACTTTGAAAACTCAACGTTTCATTGGTCTTCCTTGGTTTTTGACAACTGGTTCATCAAAATCGAGAATCGGATTGGTCAAATGTGTATGGTTCTGTAATCAAGAATGTCCCAATTTTTTACTCCAATAAACATAAACAATTTCCAAACCAGGTAGACGCCCGTGAGTACAATTTAACGATAAAACGAATTTTTTTATTGTGAACAAAACCAACTTGTGTTCAAAAACGTAAATTAGGATGTCTTATTGTAAAATAAGAAATATTATGTTATAAGAGAACAACTCACATCAATTCGAGAAGTTTTCTCGCTATTGTATTTGCATAAATTCACTGAATCATAGGCACAAAATTCTGAACCTACGGTTGAATGATTTTCGTCGAACATTATGATAAAGCCTGATAGTACTCCGAACGTACACATAACAAAATAGGTAATGGGACTGTTCCAGACTCTTATCATCTATTGATAAGCGTCTGGGTGATCGAGACTAGATTTGAACCATCATTCCTTGTCGTAGTAGACTTCAAGCTTACCCCACGACTACTGAGGACTACTTAAAAATTGTTCCTTTAAATATATATGAACACCAGCTATTACGACAATCAATTCATATATTGAATAAATTTGACCATTAAACGAAGACACCTTCTGGATCATTTATAAATTTTGCGAACTTGTGAACAATAAAGTTTGTACAAAAATAACGTCCAAAAACGGTCAGCCAGTAAAAAAAATAAATAAGTTATGGGTGAGATTAGAACTGATTCTGGGACTCCACTTCATGCTATACTCCTGTCTTCAATTATTCCACCCCATAAGGGAGGCTTTCCTTTACTAAACACAATTTTAAAGTTGCTGCTTGTATTAAAAAAGAAATCTAATATAGAGCTTGATGCCATTACAACTTCTCCAAAAAATAAGAAGTATTTGTATATCCATTAAAGATATTAAAATTGGATTTTTTAAACTTATGTCCATGAAAAGATAACAAAAAAAAGAGATAAATACTTATCAAAAATTGAATATCGTTAGTTGTGCGTTTTGAATAAATAAGTGGATTGAACAAGGTTTGATTGGTACAAAATCTTACTCTACGATTGAGATGTATAATTTGTTGAAAATAAAACTATGTCGGGTTAAAAGATACATTTGCTAACAATTTAGTTTTTTTTTCTAAAAAAAAAAAAAAAAAAAAAAAACAAAAAAAAAACAAAAAAAAAAAAAAAAACAAAAAACAAAAAAAACAACCAATTGATAAATTGATGTAAAACAATGACAACCTTACGCTTGTAAGTTTTGGTTTTAATTGTGTTGAATGTGAAACGTTTCACAAAAAAAAACCCTGAACCAATCCGTTCAATTACGAGAAACAACTTATCAGTAGTACATTTTTATGTTTAATGTCCTTCATATCTTCCCTTTACGGCAAAAGTTTACTTTTAAGAAAAAAATCAATCGATATATTATAAAGTTTGTTAAAATTTGGAAAAGCTAGTTAGCAAGCTGTATGTTTTCAATAACTTCAACTGATGAAGACAATTTTTTTTCAGAAACCAAGTCATATTTTCATTTCGTTCGCGTTGTTGATTTCTGTTCGGTTTAATTTGTGGGGATTTTTTGTGTGTATTCTCCGGTTTTCCGGTTTTGTAGTTGCCCTTTTTGACTTTTGACGCTATTAGCGCCTTTTTGCTTCTTTTAT
This sequence comes from Arcuatula senhousia, assembly GCA_963971305.1. Classification (NCBI taxonomy): domain Eukaryota; kingdom Metazoa; phylum Mollusca; class Bivalvia; order Mytilida; family Mytilidae; genus Arcuatula; species Arcuatula senhousia. Next base: position 53,886,949 of record OZ020305.1, read on the forward strand.
ATCTTTTTTTTTCAAATAGATTTCATTTAAAAATGTATTTTTAAAAAAAATCTTACTCTTAATATGTTTCTTTAAAGCATTTGGAAATCTTCGTGTGTTTCTAGGCTAAAAAACTGACGTTCAAACTATGATTCCGAACGGGGTTTGAACCACCATGCGAATTCATTCTAATCTTTCATCTTCCCACTAGACCACAATGGCTGAGCAATGGTAATGGTGGTTTAAATGTATATAAACACAAATTTTACGGCAATCAATTCATACAATAAATAAATTATTACACAATTTTAATATATATTTTTCGACGTCGTACAAGTCAGATACAAAACATTTGTAACAGAAAAACAAACCGGTAAACCCATTACCGAACAGTTTTTCCGCCTCGGAATCAGGCAAAATCCTCGGCGCAAGCGCCTCGGACTTTGACCTGATTCCTCGAGCGGAAAAACTGTACGGTAACGGGTGTTACCGGCTTGTTTTTCTGTTACATATGTATTGTATCTAATACTTAAAGTCGGTGAGTACATATCATTGATGTGTACACAAGTCAAACAATTAACATAAGCTCTGAAGAGCTATTGACCGACGGCAAGATTAACGACCGTTTGGCTATTATGAGGCCCTTGCATGGTCGCAAGGCTTGTATGGGAGGAAAGCCCGATATTCCAAGCTGGAAAATCGGTGAAACCCATGAGCAACGGTAGGTGCCTGGAAACCTTGACACGTGTGGGGCTCGAACCCACAGAGGTGTCGACCTGTGATTTAAAGTCCAGTGCCTTAACCACTCGGCCACCGTGCTCAGTCAGAATGAGTTTGAGTTACGACTTGAGTTCTAGTTAGAGACAAACCATTTAACTTAAAGAGTAGGGACTTACATATTTTGAAAATGATTGTACATGTACGTACTTTAAGGGGTGTAGGTAATTAACGAGTTCAAGCAAATTTGGAGTTACGACTCGAGTTCGAGTTGAAATTTGAGCTAAATCGCAGTCCGGGCTCATAACAATGATTTTCATAGCTATAATCGAGTTAGGAATTAGAGATAGAATCGACTTAGAGTTTGGGTTACAAAACGAGGTTTATATTTATTTTTAAAGCAATTACATTATTTATTTTTAGTGCAATTACATCAATCAGTCTTATATTAACTGTTCTTTTGATTGTCGCCTTGGAAAAACTCGTATATAAATAGGTATGATACAAAACCAATAAATATACATATTTAGTTTAACGTCATAAAGTTTATTGCAAGAAGCAAATGTGTACCGATGGGGGAAATCGAATTTCGTTAATCCATTAAAATCTATTTAGGGCCGGACTCAGAAGGAGTTGCATAAAGAGATGGATATCCCTGGTTGTCTAATGGCTAAGGTCATGTTTTGCTGTAAGAAACCCCCAACAATCTATCCAATCAAATCATTTTATAATTATAAAAATAGGATATGCGCATCTTGTGTAAAAGGTTCAGGAAAATCCAGCGAGGGGTTTAAGAGAAGTTGTGGATGAGTGATACTCATTATCTAAGGTGAACGGCCGGACGAACAGACACCTGTATCACAGTATTACCCCAAGTAGGGGTATAATAAATCTTGGTTTACATACATGTATGCCTTGGTACTGGACCTATACAACAGCATCCCCGTCTTTTGACCTTGACTTTGAATATCTGACAGTTTTCAAAATAGACATTTATAATATATATATAAGAGAGAAAACTCTAACACAAAACAAAATCGTCCCGTGCGGGGCCTGGGTGGCGAATAGGCCCGCAGCAGAGCCTAGCTTGTCGTAAGAGGCGACTAAGGGTCTTGGGATTCTGACGTCGGGTCAGTGCTCAGCCCACAGAGCGACCAAGTGTGTAACCTAGGTGGCTGAATAGGGTAGCTCTCGTCCGCGGGGGTTGTCAGGTCTATAATACAGAAACCCTGACCGCCGACCATTGTTGGCCAACGTGTGTGAAGAGTGCCACGCTTCATACCCCTTTGTGGACCGCCAAGTAGTGCACCACATAGGCTAAATTTTCCGCCCCTACCCACCTCTCCCCTTTTCCTGTGGTTCTTCAAAATTTACCGGTCCTTTGCGTCCCACCCCATCCCTATATTTCATTTATCATCATCATTTCATGTTCATTTTATCATCCTTTTCATGTTCATCGCCTGTAAATAACCTATATAGCGCTGCACAGGCGTAATACACCAACTCACTCACCCACTCACTCAAAAAAAAAAAAAAAATCCAAAGAACTGATGGAAAATCTCCATTCTAAGTCATTTTTATCATGTAATAGCATTAAAACGTTTGATTTCTCTACATTATATACTTCAATTCCACATTTACAATTAAAATCTCGTTTGGCACAGCTGATTAAACGTAACTTTATCAAAAAGAATGGAAAACGCAGGTACAAGTATTTGGTAGTCGGTTATAAAAAAGACTTACTTTGTCATCCAAGGGTCTAGCAAGAAAAACAAATTTACAGAAGATCAAATAATAGAAATGCTCAACTTTCTAATCGACAACATATTTGTACAGTTTGGTGGACGTGTTTTTCAGAAAAAAAAAGGTATCCCAATGGGCACAAATTGTGCACCATAGCTTGCCGATTTGTTTCTTCATTCATATGAAGCAGACTTCTTACAATCACTTTTAGACAAAAAGGACCGCAAACTTGCTTTATCCTTCAATCTCACATTTCGTTATATTGATGATGTCCTTTCACTAAACAATCCTCGATTTGATGACTATTTACATCTCATATATCCGAAGAAACTTGAGGTAAATGACACTACAGATTCTAGAAGGTCTGCTTCATATTTGGATCTATTTCTCGAAATTGACACAAAAGGAAGGCTTTGTACAAAGCTCTATGACAAACGTGATGACTTCAACTTTCCAATAGTTAACTTTCCCTTTCTGTGTAGCAACATTCCGTCCGCTCCAGCATATGGAGTTTACGTATCACAATTGATTCGTTATTCCAGAGCATGTGGGGAGTACAACGACTTCCTTGATAGAGCTACACGGCTGACAAGCAAATTGCTAACACAGGGGTACGTTGCTCCCAGGTTGTTGTCATCACTCAAGAAATTTTACGGACGACATCATGTGCTTGTATGCAAATACGGGATTTCTATCTCTCAGATGAGCACAGATGTTGGTTTGACATAAAGTTTTGTATTGTCATCCTTTCCGGATTTGACCAACACTTAATCGATCTTTGGCAACGTGACGGGTGTGCTATAGCAAGCAGGAACTGCTTACTCTTCCGGAGCACCCGAGTTCACTCTCGTTTCGACTTGAGTTCGCGTTGCTAAATGCGGTTTTGTTGTTATGTGTGTGTGTTTTATGTTATTATGTGGTTTGTTTTGTTGTGATGTTTTTTTTGTCTGCCGGTTTTGTCTTTGTCTTCACGGTTTTGTGATACTGATAACCCCTTTGGTGCTCCTTTGCTTCTTTCATACCACTGGGTCGATGTCTCTGCTGGTGGACATTTGTCCCCGAGGACATCATCAGCCCAGTAGCATGTCGTGGACGTATAGTGTTAGTACAGTTGCGTTGTGTTTGGGTTGAGTATTTCAGGTTCTAATTGAGAGGAAAAGACTTGTGTATACAACAACATTTAATGGAGGACCGCAATCTGACGTTTTTACATAGATACTACGTTTACTCATAGAAACACGGTACAATGACGTTACAAAAACTGCATAGCGCTTACTGACGTTCAGTTTGTTCCCGCGGTATATATATAAAGTATAACATACAGTCTATGATTCTCAACATACTCCGGGCCGCGGAAGTGAAATAGAAATATCAATTGTCCATAACATGTAGAAAATAAGAAAAATGACTATGTAAAAACAAAAGAAAATTGATGATTGCACTTTAAAGTTAGTAATAGAAAAAATTGCACAGTCTCTATATTCTCTGATTACCATTCTTCTTCTTCAATCGTTCGCTTCTTCTAATTGCCGGTGGATCATCTGAGGTTTCAGCATTTATCTCCAACGGATACTGTTTGACGATTGGTCTGTTGGTTACTCCGAATTTAGTTCGCACGGTCGCCGATCTCACCACACCATCTCCGCCGCGCACAAGGTCTTGTACAACTCCAACGTTCCATAATGTTCGTGAGGAGTCTTCATGTATTTGGACGACATCTCCGACGCGTATCCTTTCTCGATTGTCACCGTGTGTTCTGTGAAATTCACGCAGGGCGGTTACGTATTCCCTTTTCCATCTAGTTTGAAAGTGTTGAATTAAATCTCGTTGGCGCAAAGTCAATTTCACAGCATTAGAACGTGTTAGATTTGTCGTACCGTTGTCAGATTGTTCTTGTGACGGATACGGTAAAGTTTTCAAAGTACGTCCATAGAGTAGGTGAGATGGCGTAAGCAGTTCCGGGTCCTTATCATCAGTTGATATGTAGGTGAGCGGACGGTTGTTTAAGGTGCACTCGATCTCAATAACGATCGTTTGTAGCATATCAAAGTCAATGAGCGCTCTTCCCAATGTTTTTTTCAGTGAATTCTTGGTCAATCCGATAAGACGCTCCCACCACCCTCCATACCATGGAGCTCGATTCGGTATAAATTTCCAGACGGTACCGTGTTCTCTTAACTTTCCGTGTACGACTTCAGAATTCGACAGCTTAGTAATTTCGGTCGATGCACTTTTGTAAGTTGTCGCATTGTCCGGTATCATAGTGTGTGGTACGGATCTTCGACTGATGAATCTTCGGAATGCTAATATGAATGAATGTTCGGTTAAATCCCGTACTATTTCAATGTGGACGACTCTTGTCGACGCGCAAGTAAAGAGGCACAGATATACTTTAGATTCGTTAGTGTCTCTTTTATCACGGTTTCTCAGATACATAGCTCCGGTAAAATCAACTCCTGTGACGCTAAAAGGTGGGTCTTCTCCAAGACGGTCTTTTGGTAGTGGTGGTGGATCCGGCGCGTTGTACGGTCGGCTGAGGATCTTCCTGCACGGTATGCAGCTTCTGAGCACGTTTTTTACCTGTTGTCGAATTTTGGGTATCCAAAATGTTTGCTGAACGTGCGTTATCGTTCCGTTTAGTCCGGCGTGAGCTTGACGTTTATGAGAGTCCATGATGATCAATCTTGTTAACGAATGTTTCGTTGGAAGTAAGTAAGGATACTTCACGGTCTCGCTGACTGCTGCATTGTCGATTCTGCCTCCTGAGCGTAGTAGTCCTTTCTCGTCAACGAAGAGTCGTAATTGTCGTACAATAGGTAAACGATTCGCATCATTTGACATAATGTTCATGTATTCTCGTTTGAATACGATCTGTTGCACATTCCGTATTAATGTAAGTGATGCATTTTGAATTTCGGATACGCTGAGTATTCCTGTGCTTCTGTTTGCTTTATCTGATTTACAATTGTCTATGAATCGTAAAACATATCCCATTATGCGTAGTGTTTTCTGATAACTGTTCGTTCTTTCCAGATTTATAATAACCTCTAAATTGCTTTTCACGTTTTCGGTCGGTTTATCTTCGTCCTGAGTATCGTCTGATACGGTAGCAACTAAAACGGAATTTCGATCCCATGTAGGCCAATCCTTCTCATGTAGAATCCATTTCGGTCCATTAAACCAAAGCGTGCTTGTTTTCAGTTTTGAAGCGGATATTCCACGCGTTAAAAGGTCTGCGGGATTTTGGTCTGTCGGACAATATCTCCAAGTTGTAGTTCCAACTAGTTCTCTTATTTCCGTTACTCTCCTTGAAATGAACGGCTTGAGTACTTTTGACGAATTCAGCCAACTAAGGACGATTTGGCTGTCACACCAGAAAGTAATATTGTCGATTCCGAGTATAGCTGATACGTGTTTCGCTAATTTAGTACCAACTAATGCTCCCATTAGCTCCAGTCGTGGTAACGTTATCGATTCGATCGGCGCTACTCTGTTTTTTGCCATTACTAATTGTGAGTTTGTACCATTCGCTAAGTATACACATGCTCCGTACGCTTGTTGGCTTGAATCCATAAAGACGTGAAGACTAAGAGCGTCTCCTTGTGATACTCCATCATGAAAAAGCCTCGGTATTGATATATGTGTTGCTTCTGTTAAATCCATAGCTAGATTAGTCCATTTTTCCATGACATCTTCTGGTAAGATATCGTCCCATCCTAGATTTCGCTTCCAAAGGGATTGCATTAATGTCTTAGCTCTCACGGTCACCGGACTGAGTATCCCAAGCGGATCAAAGATTTTAGCGGATTGGCGTAATATTTCTCGTTTTGTGGTTAGTTTCATGTTGGTGTCTATATCTAGTTTTGGAAATAAAAGCTCATCTCCCTGTACATTCCATTTCATGCCAAGAATTTTGATATTCTTATCTGAGTCCAGTACAGAGTCGTTGCTAGCTAAGTGACGTAATTTCTCTGAATTGGAATTCCAAGATCTCAAGTTGAACCCTCCTTTTTGTAGTAAGCATCTAGCATCGCTGTAAAATTTTGTCAGTTCATTTTCATCTCGGAAACTGGTAAGTACGTTGTCAACGTATAAATCTTGCTCAAGTCTAGTGGCTGTTTCGCTTGGGTTGTCAGAAAAATGTTTGATCAGCGTAGCGTTCATTATAAAGGGGGAGCAGGTAGCCCCGAATAGCACGGACTTGAAGCGATAGGTCAGCCATGGACTATAAGCGTCAGTTGGGTCGCTTAACCAGTAGAAACGGGTTACATCTCGATCTGATTTGTGGAGTCCTACTTGCAGAAATGCCTTTTCGATGTCAGTTGTCACTGCGTATTTCTGTGTACGAAATCTGGTAAGAATTTATGTTATATCGTTTGATATTGGGGGGTAGGAGTGCAGACAATCATTCAGACTTGGGCTAGAAGCGTTTTCCTTGCAACTACAATCATACACTATCCTTATTGGAGTGGTCGTAGAATCCTTGCTGACAGGATGATGTGGTATATAGTGTATGCGTTTCGGTTCTTCCGTTTCCGTTTCTCTTACTCGTTCTATGAAGCCTCGTCTTTCTTGGTCGTTTATGATGTCTCCATAGATTTTCATCAGTTTCGGCTCTCGGCTCAGTCGTTCAATAACTTTTTCGATACGTTTTCTTGTAATGTTCTTATTTGTAGGTAGCTCAGCGCTGTCCTCAATCCAGGGTAGATTAGCAACGTATTTGCCATCTTCGTATGTAATAGATTTAGATGCGTATTCTTTGATAGTTTGCTTTTCAGTGCTCAATTTCTCATCATTTTGGATCCCTAGTGATTCCAATTTCCAGAAGCGTTCGATGTCATGATTCTCCTCGACGTGATTAGCTAAGATGTGCATCATATGTGAGCTTCCTTGTCGTTTTCCCGTATTGAGTGATCCTGAGAGAAGATATCCAATTCGTGAGTCCACCGCTGTTGGTCCGTTTCCTTGAATAACTTTGTCTTTTACAATATCCCAGTAGTGGTCTGCTCCTATGAGAAGTGATATTTCAAAGTTTTCATGTTCAGATAGCGGATGGGCAAGTTTCAGTCCTTTCAAATATGACATTTTCTGTGTGATCAAATGGCGGTTGTCCTGAATAGGAGCGGCAATCGTCGGAACAATAACTACGCTAAGCGGTATTTTCGAATAAATTTCTCTCCTGAATTTCCCTCTAAATATACTGTGGTGTAGTGTACATGACGAACGCTAGTTTCTGAAGCACCAAAGGCTGCAATACTAAGAGTTTCCTTTCCTTCGTGTTTAGCACCGATTTTATCTGCTAAGTCCTGCGTAATAAAAGATCGTTGTGCGCCTTCGTCGAAAAGGATATTGGCATCATCGGATTGTGTTTTAAACCATACAGGAGCTACGGCGGTTTTTAGAAAGACGGTAGAATTTTGTTGAATTGCCGAGGTGCAAAAAACTGATGTTTCGGATTCTCTGGTGGTTTCCTGGACTGGCTGATTCGTAGAATCGTTGCACAAACTAGTGTGATGTTTGTTTTTGCATTTACGACATCTATGTTTAGATTGACAGTCTGACGATCTATGGTTGCCTAAGCAGTTGAAGCATGCGTTCTTTTTCTTGACTATGTCCCATCTTTCTTTGTTGTCAACTACTTTCTTGCATTCTGTCGGTGAGTGATTTTCCTTGCAAAATATACAGCTAGTCTTTTTCCCGTTACCATTGTGTTCATTGTTGTTCCTTCTGTGGTTTGCATTGTTGTTGCGGTTTCTCTTAGAAATTCCGGCGTGGAAGCTTGCGGTAGGTTTAGCTCTGTCTCGGGTACATGAATCATCATTAATTGCTTCCTCGATTGATATCTCTTGTTGCAAAGCAGTTCTAAGTTTGTCTAATGTCCAGTCATCACTCCTGTTTTCCTTAGTGATACTTCGTTTAACATCGACGGGTAGTTTGCCAAGGATAATGGGGATAAGCATCGATCCATACATTTCCTGAGGTTGTCCTAAAGACTCCAAACCGCGGATGTAAGATTCAGTTGTATCAAGGAAGTTGCGCAAGCTTTCGAGGGTGTTAAATGGTGCTGGTAGTTCAAGTAGCGCTTTCATATACGCGTTAACAGCTTTGTGTTTTTGCCCATAACGGCGAGTCAGTAGATCAATTGCTTTGTTGTAGTTATCATTTGACAGAGTCAGACCATTTATTACGTTCATAGCATCTGCTTGCAAAAGTGATTGAAGATAACTGAATTTCTGGACTGCGGTTAGTGTGTTGTTGTTGTGAACTGTAGTTTCGAAATTGTCCCAGAAGTACTGCCATTGAAGAACATCACCGGAGAAGTTTGGTAAGGACAGTTTTGGCAATCTATGATTTTGAGTAGAAGATGAACCTGTATGCGAGTAACTACGGTCAAAATCTGACGGAACTTGGCGTGAATCATGGGTGTCTACATGGTTTTGCATGGGTTCTACGTAACTTGAACTTTGTTGATCATGTGTATTTTCTTGGTGGCTATCTTGTGTTCTGATATGCTGATAAGCGTTTGTGTTGTTAGCGGTCCTGTTTTGCGATGCATCTTTTGAGTTTTGTATCAACTTTTTGTAGCGGCGTAAGTTTATTACTAGATCTAAATCATACTCATCTGCATCCGTCATCTCTGTGTTGATATCTTCATCAGCAGCATTGTCTATTATTTCTCCGTCCAGTTTCTGGATTACACTCTGTTTCTTCTCTATTGCTTCGATGATCGGGCCTGCTAGTTCAATGTCAAATTCTGGTTGATTGTTCAGATCTTCTAGCTTCTTGAAGTATCTCGTAACGGCAGCTCGATTTGCTCCTCTGGTTGACTTCATCCTCGTTGCATCCATCTCAAATCCTGGTCACGGCACCAATGTCGTGGACGTATAGTGTTAGTACAGTTGCGTTGTGTTTGGGTTGAGTATTTCAGGTTCTAATTGAGAGGAAAAGACTTGTGTATACAACAACATTTAATGGAGGACCGCAATCTGACGTTTTTACATAGATACTCCGTTTACTCATAGAAACACGGTACAATGACGTTACAAAAACTGCATAGCGCTTACTGACGTTCACTTTGTTCCCGCGGTATATATATAAAGTATAACATACAGTCTATGATTCTCAACATACTACCATAGCATGATTGCAAGGAACCAAGCACGGATACTGGCTCAGGCGTCGCCCAGTATAAAAAGGCCTGAACCTAACGACGCCACGGACACGGTATCGTTTTGTAAGACAGGTGTCCAAACTATCCCCGTTTCTACAACAATATCACACAACCAGTCTGAAAATCCAGAATTCCAATATAAAAACTCAGATTCAGTCAACAACATACGACAATGCTCTGTACTTTTGGAAGACGTTTTAGACTTTGAAAACATCGAAAGTCATTGCTCAATCAAAAAATGTGGAATAAAAAACTGTAAGACTTGCGCAATTTTAATCACTGATCCACAAAATTAAGAGCAATTTAACAAACCGTACGTACAACATCAACTGCTGGGATGATTTGAACTGTACATCTTCAAACGTTATTTACGCCTTAGAATGCACTTTATGCGGATTGATATATGTTGGGGAAACTAAAGGCAGATTGAATGCCCGTATAAGTGGCCACAGATCCGGCATTAACACCGACAAATTTCCTTTCATTTACCAACATTTTAATCAACCGGACCATTCCATCTTGTCCATGAAAGTCCACATTCTAGAAAAAATATACCATACCACCAACAATCCCACTTTAAGTACACCATTTTGAAAACAACGAGAAGAATTCTGGATAAGAAGGTTAGGCACCGCTTTACCTTATGGTTGCAACGACAACATTGGCAGTTTAGGGAACTTATCAAGTCCAAGATGCAATGATGTGAATGTGATGAATCTTTTTGAACAGCAGGAAAGGCGCAAACGCAGTCATGGACATCGGAAGTACAATTCGCCGAAGGTACATGACGTGTCTATCAATGGACTGCTTTCGTCTATTCAACAACCTCTCGGGATTCATCACATTCGCACTAAATTGTATTCTTTTCCTCTTTCCAAACTTCACACACTATACAAAGAATGTCTCGAAAATCCAGTAACTGATTTTAAATCCAACCTGTACCGTCTTACATCCATTGTTCTTGACATTGGATACAACCGATTATTCAAACCAGTCGGTGTTCCACACGAAAACAACAAGGACAATCGCTCTTTCATTTCTCTTCCATTTTTAAACAAAGGTCTGGATGCCATAAATTTAGGAAACATTTTACACCATAAATCTGTTACAGAACATATCCCTCCTTATTTCAAAGACAAAAGTGTTCCCGTCATTTCTTATTCCTATACTTCCACCATTGCACCTAAGGTATTTAACTACAAACAAGTTTTGCGGGATTACCAAATCAACGACCTCAAGGCAAAACCACCAGACTGTTCTTGTCACAAATCCCCATTCAAATATAGTCCCTCTGGCCACGTCATTACCGGGGACCTCAACATAGTGGAAAATGACCAACTCCGCGATGTTTTGGCCAAAGGACCAAAAAATCGTGATCCTAGAGCAATCAACTGGAACCATAATTTCAAAACAATTATGAATTCAGTTGAAGAGGGCCAAAAAAGAACATGAAAAAGAAAGCGACGTTTTTTCTGAGTGGGTAAAGTCTGTGAGGTCGTTGGTTTTGAAAAGGATTAACTCTTTGAAAGGCTCGATGAGCACCAAGGCAACATCTATTTTCAACAACCCTGATGTTGCGAAGACATTGTCCACCTTACATGACAAATATGTTGTCGTACCTGCTGATAAAGCGCATAACAACATCATTTTCGTATGCAAAAGACACTATATTGATTGTTTAACAGCTGAATTAGGGGTTGGTTGTACTAGCAAAAGCACCACATATACAGCAACAACACTGTCAAAGGAGGAAATAATCAACAATCATAATTCTGTAATTTCTTCCTTTGGCATTTCTGTTGACAAAAGAACGATGACGTTCCATCCTTGTATTGGATTCCAAAGTTACATAAAACTCCATACAAGCAACGATTTATTGCTGGGTCATCCAAAATGTACAACTAAGCCTCTTTCAGTTTTGTTAACATCAATATTGACGGCAATAAAATCAAGCCTTCAAAAGTATTTCGATTGTTGTTACTCTAGAAATGGCGTCAATCAAATGTGGATTCTCAAAAATTCTAAAGAAATAAGCAGAGGCACCAAAGGGGCATTCGAGTGTCAAAAGTCCGAAAAGGCAACGACAAAACCGGTAAACATGAACAAGAACAGCACAAGGAAACACAAAACATAAAAACAACCGAACAGAAATCAACAACGCGAACTCAAGTCGTAACAAGAGTGAACTCGGGTGCTCCAGAAGAGTAAGCGGTTCCTGCCTGCTATAGCACACCCACCGCGCTGCCAATTTCCAATTCAGTGTGTCAAATCCGGTAAAGGAAGACAAAACAAAACCCTATGACAAACCGACATCTGAACTCATCTGAGAGATAGAAATCCCATATTTATCTATGAGTACATGGTGTCTTCCGTAAAATTTCTTGAGTGAAGACAGCAACCGAGGAGCAACATAACCCTGTGTTAGCAATTTCTGAATCAAACGTGACGCTCTGCCAAGAAAATCGATGTAACTCCCACAAGCTCTGGAGTAACGAATCAATTGTGATATGTAAACTCCATAAGCTGGATCGTACGGAATGTTGGTACACACGAAGGGAAAGTTGACGATTGGGAAGTTGAAGTCATCACGTTTGTCATAGAGCTTTGTTGATAGTTTTCCTTGAGAGTCTATTTCGAGTTGTAGATCTTAATATGAAGCAAACTTCCTTGAATCCGTTGTGTCCTTTATCTCAAGTTCCGGGGGATATATGTCACCAAATCGAGAATTGTTCAGTGAAAGGACATTATCAATATAACGTGAGATTAAAAGAGAGACCTAGTCTACGATCTTTTTTGTCTAGAAGAGATTGTAAGAAGTCTGCTTCATATGAATGAAGAAACAAATCAGCAAGCAAAGGTGCACAATTGGTGCCCATTGGAATCCCTATTGTTTGCTGAAAAACACGTCCACCAAACTGAACACATATGTTGTCTATAAGAAAGTTGAGCATGTCGATTATTTGATCTTCTGTAAATTTTTTCTTACTTTTAGACTCATTGATGGCGAAGTAAGTCTTATTATAACCGACTACCAGATATTTGTACCTGCGTTTTCCATTCTTTTTGAAAAAGCTGAGTTTAATCAGCTGTGCCAATCGTGACTTGAGTTGTTCACGGGAATAGAAGTGTAAAGTGTGGATAAAATCGAAAGTCTTGATGCTGTTGCAAGATGAAACTGATTTAGAGTTAAGAATCTCCATCAGTACTTTCGAATTCTTCAGGATCCACATTTAATCGACACCATTTCTAGAATAACAAAAATCGTAATATTTCTGGAGGCCGGATTTTATTGCCGTCAGTATTGAGGTCAACAGGACTGAAAGAGGTTTAGTGGAACATTTCGATGACCCTGCAATGAAGCGCTGTTTGTATGGATTTTTATGTAATTTAGGAATCCAATACAGGGATGGAATGTCATCATTGTCAGCACCAACAGAGAGCCCGAAGGAGGAAAAAAAAAGACTTACTTTGTCATCCAAGAGTCTAGCAAGAAAAACAAATTTACAGAAGATCAAATAAAAGAAATGCTCAACTTTCTAATCGACAACATTTTTGTACAGTTTGGTGGACGTGTTTTTCAGCAAAAAATAGGTATCTCAATGGGCACAAATTGTGCACCATTGCTTGCCGATTTGTTTCTTCATTCATATGAATCAGACTTCTTACAATCACTTCTAGACAAAAAGGACCGCAAACTTGCTTTATCCTTCAATCTCACATTTCGTTATATTGATGATGTCCTTTCACTAAACAATCCTCGATTTGGTGACTATTTACATCTCATATATCCGAAGGAACTTGAGGTAAAGGACACTACAGATTCTAGAAGGTCTGCTTCATATTTTGATCTATTTCTCGAAATTGACACACAAGGAAGGCTTTGTACAAAGCTCTATGACAAACGTGATTACTTCAACTTTCCAATAGTTAACTTTCCCTTTCTGTGTAGCAACATTCCGTCCGCTCCAGCATATGGAGTTTACGTATCACAATTGATTCGTTATTCCAGAGCATGTTGGGAGTACAACGACTTCCTTGATAGAGCTACACGGCTGACAGGCAAATTGTTAACACAGGGGTACGTTGCTCCCAGGTTGTTGTCATCACTCAAGAAATTTTACGGACGACATCATGTGCTTGTATGCAAATACGGGATTTCTATCTCTCAGATGAGCACAGATGTTGGTTTGACATAAAGTTTTGTATTGTCATCCTTTCCGGATTTGACCAACACTTAATCGATCTTTGGCAACGTGACGGGTGTGCTATAGCAAGCAGGAACTGCTTACTCTTCCGGAGCACCTGAGTTCACTCTCGTTTCGACTTGAGTTCGCGTTGCTGAATGCGGTTTTGTTGTTATGTGTGTGTGTTTTATGTTGTATGTGGTTTGTTTTGTTGTGATGATTTTTTGTCTGCCGGCTTTGTCTTTGTTTTCACGGTTTTATGATACTGATAACCCCTTTGGTACACCTTTGCTTCTGTACTCATTTGAGAATTAGAAATCACATATTTATACCTCCGCTTGGAACAAGAGGGTATCCTTTTTTACCCTTGTTCACCCGTCCGTTCTTTAAATGGCGGGAATAACCCCAACTTTACATTTGCATAAGAGCGCTATAAAAATATTTAGTTCATTTAGCTTCTATCATTTACGCGACAGGGGTCATAGTTGCTTTTCAATCCATTTGGTCTGGGCATGGTCCGTTCATTCGTCTGTCCTTTCATAATTTTCTTTGCAACTATATGACGTAAAGGTATGATAGTCTTTATATAGCTTTATCATATAGTATACCATATGGTGGATGACAATTAATGCTCCAAGGTCAAACTTACTTAATACTTATGTTTTAATACATAGTGGACATTCATGCAAATTTTAAGCAACTACAGAACCATATGGTGTTCAAATGTGTATACATAGTCATTAAATGTCTTCCTGTTTACGGAATACTGATGGTTTTACGCAAGGCGGCATAAATTTGATAGCGGGAGCATCACTTGTAAGCAAAAGCTCGCAGAAATACTTGCTTTCGAAGAGCCCATGATGTCTTCTACCTAGGTATTAAGTTTCTTGAACAACCATCGGAGAAACATAACCCTGTATTATTTAGAATTTTTTGTCAGAATCCATTGATACTCCTAATAGATGCCTGGATTAATTTGAGGAAAAAAATGAACACCCGATGTAAATATATTATACAATTACTGTCTTTTGTTGAAGTAAATGTGCAGTGTTATTGACTTTTGAAAAAACAGATATTCACTGAGCCCGAAGGGCGAGGTGAATATCTTTAGTTTTTTCTAAAGTCAATAACACTCACATTTATGGAAACAAAACACAGTAATTGTTTTATCAATATTATAGAATAATAACATTGTACAGTCATTTTTTTCTGTAACCGCATTATTGTAAATTACAAAACATGCGATAAAAATAATTATTATACCTTAGTAGTGTTTTTCTTTAATTAATAGATATACAATATTTTCACTATTAGGTTTGTTTGCTAGTTTTGAACAATTTAGCGGTCAATAGTTTCCGAACTATTGCCCTCGCAACAACTATTCGCCCTCTGACGTCATTAAGCCCCGCCTAAAGCATATTAAATCATACTGCAGATAATAAATTGCACGGGTTTTCCGTGTTAAACTCTTATAAGTACTTTCCATGCACGTTTTTAATTCGCTTTAAGTTGATAATTTTTAAAAAATATTAAATTTGAATTTTTAATTAGCTAAACTGTTCTAAACGTTTTTTTTTGGTCTGTTGTTTCTTTCGGTATAATAAAACGCTTACTGACTGGGTATTCGGGAAATAAATACTAGATTATTTTCCCTCGGAGAAAGATATTGCCTTCGGCTACGCCTCAGAAAATAGTTGCTCCTCTGGGAAAATAATCTATCTATTTCCCCTTATACCCAGTCAATAAGTATAAACTATGCAACTCGTATTGTAACTCAAACATGTCAAACTCTAACTCGAACTCGATTATTGCCATGAAAATAACTTTTTTGAGTTATCTTAAATTTCAAATTGAACTCGAAACGCCGTTTATCGATGTACCTGGGCCATGTAGGGCGGTGAATTTTAATGGTGGTAGAAACCGGAGCATCCGGAGGAAACCACCGACCTTGGGCAGGTAACTGACAAACATTATCACATACAGTTGGGTAGGAACCCGAATAAAAATAACCCGAACACGAAGGGACGGACCATTTAACTTGATAAGAGGGTCTTTCTTTTTTATTCTGTTTTGTTCAGAATTTTTTGGAGGTGGCGCCACAGATTATGTTTTTCATTGCCAAGATTGTTTTTGTTAAATGGTCGGTCCCTAACTGAAATCGTTACTCGATTTAAACTCGAACTATCTCGACCCTCGATACCTTCAACAGTAATTAAAGTACAACACTCTAGTCTATTTCAGGAACGATACAAGCGCTTTCGCGAATTAAACGTCTTCCCGACCAAGAGCATTTTGCTTCGTTTGTATTCTGGTGAAATGTTAATTCTTTATTGTATATTTTAGATTGTACATTCATGATCAAGCAATAGAGATGTTTAAATGAAAATGGTAAAAGTTAGAATGACGAATTAAAGAATTTGTGATACAAAAAGAAAAATTTTGATATAAACATCTAGAATTCGAAAATCTGAATAATAAAATAGGAATGGTAAGCTAAGAAAAAAAAAAACAACGGAACATAAAATCAGGAATTTGTAATCGTGAAGAAAGAAATACAAAACAAGAATAAAAGATGTATAATTATGATATTCAAATGTAGAATAAGAAACATGGAGTAAGAATATTGAAATCTAAAATGTAAAATTAGAAAGTAAGAAAGATTTATTTTGACCCTTTTGGCTTTCCATAGTGGAATCAATCTTATGTGGAGTTTTAGTAACTTAAAAACGATTTGATAAATAATTTTAAATCTCGGTCATATTCTGAGGATCATTCTTTGAAAACATCCGACTTTCTAGCTTTGTACAAGATCGCGAATAACTAACAAAAAATCTTGAAGAAGTTTTTTTTTTAAGATTCAAGGAACTTTGTTGTTTTATGTTATAATTCTACATATTTTTCCAAAATAAGTTAAAAAGATAAAATTTGTTACACATTGGACTTAGTTCCTTTCACTGCACATGGTCGATGTCTTCGGTGCTGGATTTTGCTTTCCTATTCGATCTTTCTGTTTTTGAGTAATTTTTGGTCAATGTTTTTGACCTTTCAATGGTTGGATTCAGATGCTGCTGATGAGAGGTCACTTCTTGAAATAAGAAAATACAGCGTAACCAAATTTACTGTTATAATCGTTAATGGTATTTGTACTTTGCAGTATGTTTGATTTCCTGATCACATACAAGTATTTGTCTCATTTGGAGTAGAAATTTATCAACAACAAAAATGGCTTTCTAATGGGCACAAATTGTTCTCCTCTCCTCGCCAAATTGTTTTTATACTCTTACAAAAATGAAAGGGAAAAAAGAGGAGAATCAAGTTCCTTTAATCTCACTTTCAGATATAATAATGATGTCCTCTCTGTCAATAACGCTTCGTTTGGTAGATGGATTTTTCGATATATAAAGAGGAATATGAATAAGGAAATCAAACATACTGAAAAATTTGTACATTGTATAAAAAGTCTTATCTTTATAAGATGTTAAAAAATGTACAAAATGAAGATAAAACATACCTCTTTTATACCGCTATGTACTTCATCTCAAGTTATGGTGGATAAATGAGATAGGGAAAATCACTTAAACGAGGATCTGTGAAAGAACATCATCAATTTAACGAAAAGTGACGTTAAAGAATAAAGCAAGTTTTTTTTGTCTCGGAATCAAAAATACATTGCCGCTTTGGTACACCTTTGCTTCTTACAACAAAGTTCCAGACAATCAATTTTGATACGGTTGACGCGCGTTTCTTCTAATCAAGACTCACCAAAGGCACTGTATCTAAATTAACATGACAAGTTCCAGACAATAAATTTTGCTGCGCCTGACGCGCGTTTCGTCTATACAATACTCATCAGAGGCGCTCTGCCAAAAATTCTGAAAAAGCCAAAAAAATATATGATTATGAAGAGCATAGAACAATAAAACCAAAGTATACCTGGGCAATCAAATTATAACTAAGACGATCAACCTATGTCTGGGGTAGGAAGAATCTTAGGGTTTAGTCAATTTTGAAATTAAAACGGACGGATAATTTAAAGCTTTGATATGTTCTCCAACACAAAAGTGTTGGTGCCGGAGCGGGCTAACCTCGTGGAATTAAAACTCCACCAGCAGCGCTAACCTTCGCGGGTGTTCAAAATCAAAATGACAACAAAGTTCCAGACGAAAAATTTTGCTGCGCCTGAGACTCGTTTTGTCTATACAGTACTCATCAGAGGCACTCTGCCAAAAATTTTGAAAAAGCCCAAAAAATATATGATTATGAAGAGCATAGAACAATAAAACCAAAGTAAACCGAACTGGGCAATCAAATTAAAACTAAGATGATCAACCTATATCTGGGGTTGGAAGAGTGGGTCTTTTATCCAGATCATCTCTCAGGTGGTGTTTGAGTCCCGTGTGTAATTTACTAAAATTGGATTTCCCCACGTGTATGTGATTAAGTTTGTCAGTTAACTGCCCAAGGTCGATGGTTTCCTCTGGGTACTCCCGGTTTCCTCCACCATTAAAACTGACCGCCCTATATGACCAAGGTGCGTCGAAAAAGGGTGTTAAACCCAAAGAAACAAATAAAGAATTCGTGCCAATGAAAATGCAGATAGTCTGCTAAAAACTGATTTTTTTATATAAAGCAGACTTCTAACAACCACTTCTAATTTCCAGTTTGGCATAGTTTGGTTATATATTTTTGTATGATCTTCATATTTATATTTCCAATCTTTTAGATACAGAGCCTTTGGTGAGTCTTGATGAGACGAAACGCGCGTCAGTCGTAGCAAAATTTATCATGTATCCTTTTTATTCTTTTTCTTTATTTCATTCATGACATCCTTGTACATTTGACGTCCAGATATTTGCACCTTTTTTTTTTTACATTTTTGCACAAAGCTTCATATTATCAGCTGTGTCAAGTCGTGATTTAAGTTGTGCTTATGCTATAGATGTACACAGTGCGGAGAAACAAAAAGTTTTGAAGCGAAATAAAAAAGAAACGGATTAAGAGTTAAGAATCCCCAACTGTTCTTTCGTGTTTTTGTGGACCGAAATTTAAAAGAGAAGGAGAAAGGTTTGGCACCATTAAACCTGGTTTCTAACCCATCATTTTTTAAATGCCGGTTTCTAGTAAGGACAATTCACTGGTATCTTGGATATATGATATTGATTATCCCAGTTTGGCATTTTTGTTGTTACCTTAATTGATTGACACCTTTTATAAAGTAACAACAATGAACATATTTTGGAGGCAGTATTGATATCCAGGGAACTGAAAGATATCTGTTGGCTTATTTAGATGACCCTGCAATGAAGCGCTGCTTGTACAGATTTTTTAATGTAATTCAGGGATCCAATACAGGGATTTAATGTCATCGACGAAAGAAACGTCGAATGATCAAACATTGTCAAATAACCGATTTATGAATGTAAATTTCTTTCTTCCTTGGAAAGTGTTGTCGCTGTATATACAAATGACAACAAAGTTCCAGACAATACATTTTGCTGCGCCTGACGCACGTTTGGTCTATTCAAGACTCATCAGAGGCGCTCTCCCAAAAATATTGAAAATGCCTAACATTGAGTATGAAGAGCATAGAACATTAAACCAAAATACCAATCTGGGGAACCAAGTTATTACTTAGATGATCAACTTATGTCTGGGGTAAGAGCCTTAGGGTTTAGACAAATTTGAAATTAAAACGGGTAACTTATAGCTTTGCTTTGATGTGTTCTCCAACACAAAAGTGTTGGTGCCGTAGCTGGCTAACTTCGGGGAATTAAACCTCCATCAGCAGTGCTAACCTTCACGTTTGAAATACAAATGACAACAAAGTTTCAGACAATAAATTGTGCCACGCCTGACGCGCGTTTTCGTATATTCAAGACTTATCAGAGGCGCTCTACCAAAAATATTGAAAATATCAAACACTATATGATTATGAAGAGCATAGAACATTAAACCCAAAATACCATACTGGGGAAAGATGACCAACCTATGTCTGGGGTAACTGGGGAACCAAATTATTACTAAGATGATCAACCTATATTCAATAACAAACGCGCGTTTCGCCTTTTCATGACATAATTAGTGGCACTCCACCCAAAGATTAAAAATACAATTCACTAAATTAATTATGTATAGAGCATTCACCAATAAAACCAAAAATGTCGGACTGGGAATTAGATTAATATTAAGGACAACCTACGTCTATGGTAGGAAAACCTTAGGGTTTGGTAAATTTTGAAAACTAAACGGATTAATTTAAATTGAGCAGTTATTTACGTTGGTACTTAGAAAACATAAATCTATTACTTTTGCATAACTCTGTTGTAGGTTGTATGAGTATGCGCAGCAAGTATAGTGACATCGATTTCGACTATCATATAAAGGCTTTAAAAAACGAGAGTTTTATTCAACGAGAATGGCTAAAAGAAACGATAGAGGACGCTTTATTATCAAGTCAAGGAATTCTACTGACTGCTGAAATGGGATATGGAAAATCCTCATTAATTTCAAATATAGTTTGTTCTGATAGCTCGTCTGTTTGGTATGACGTCAAAAAACATGTACTCGCATACCATTTTTGTCGTTATGATATATCGTTGTCTATCAATACTTATAGTTTTATCAAGAATTTGGCCGGTGCAATTATAACAAAATTTCCTATCATGGGTAACTCTATACTATCTGACGAACTTGCGGAAAAATATCTGGACGAATCTACACATTTATGCGCAGTAGATCCTGTCGCATGCTTTGAAATAGTCATTTTAAATCCCCTTAAAGATAAATGGATCGACCAACCCTTCTATATTGTGGTTGATGCTCTAGACGAATGCGAGACAAAAGGAAAAAGTAGCCTGTTCGATTTCTTATACACACAAATTCACAAATTTCCATCGAATTGTAGATTTATATTTACGTCTAGAAATATTGAAAGCATATATAAACGTTTTAAACAAACAATTAAACTAACACATGTATTTTTGAACTCGTCTGATATTTCAAATCTAAAGGACGTCAAATCGTTTATAGAAACAAATGGAAAGTTGACAGGCAAAAAGGCAAATCGAATTCTGGAAGCGTCGAATGGAAATTTTCTTCTTGTGAAATTATATTTGCAGAATTTGTTCGATGGTTCTGTTGATCTTAACATGATACCAGAAACTCTACAGCAGCTATATCAAATAACCTTTGACAGAGTATTCAAGGACACAGATGGTCTTTTTGACAAGGTTATTCCTGTGTTTGAGATTCTTTGTACAATGCAAAATCCCATTGAAATTGATGAACTTTTCGTTATTTCAAAAATCAATTCATCAGACAAAATACGACAAATAAACAGAGTGATCGGTAACCAATTAGGTCATTTCTTAACCACGCTCGACGGAAAAATTTCATTCCACCATAAGTCTATAGCTGATTTTTTGACCGACCCGGATAGAAAGCATCTAGAATTTTATATTGATAAGGAAAACGGACACAAATTGTTTGCAGATTATATGCTAAAATGTTTCAACATGTCTTCGACAGATATTTGTTGTGACCTCATTAGGTTGCTTTACCATGTTTCAATGAGTAAGGCTACAAAATACGAAACTGTATTGTATGGTTATGTAAATGACGCAATAGCCAAAAATGAAACATCACCCGGAGAACTTTTAAATTATCTCGCTACAACTTATAATGAATATGAAACAACAAATTTGTTACTGAAATATATATCTAAAAAGGGTTTAAACGACACAATTTTGAATGAAGAGACCGTTACATTTATAGCCGCAAAATTAGGGCATGACAAAACAGTTAAATCTCTTTTGGACAATGGCGCGGATTGGAACTTTAAAGTCAAATACAAATATCCTTCCGATAACAAATATATTATTCGTGGAGGTGTGTTTTCCTCGTCCAAGACTTCTCATTACTTTCAGATAGACATTGTTGATCTATGTAAGAGCATATACTATTGTGGATACAATGCTCTCCACATTGCTGCACAGAATGGTAATCTAAATGTTGTTCAGTTACTTGTAATGCGACATAAGGAGCTTTTGAGTACTACAAATAACATGCATTTAAACGCGTTTCACATCGCCGCTGAAAATGGCCATTTAGGCATTATTAAGTTCCTCCTTAGTGTTAATTCGTCTTTGGCCGACACACAGTCTTTGTATAAGGCATCTGAACAGGGATACGTTGACATTGTAAAACTGATTTTAAAACGAGGTGTAAGGGACGAATGCTTACGTTGTGATGGGGATATGTATTGGCTTCCTCTTTTGTCAAATAGACAGCAACAGAGAATAAAAATAGATAAAATACGCGGCAATTTTTCGATGTACAACGATGTTGTTGTACCAACTGTTTTTTACGATGACTTTCGCTTAATTTTATGTGACACAGCTTTGAATGTAGCAACGAGAAATGGACACTTGGAAGTTGTAATTGTTTTAGTTCAGAGTGATACTCATCTCTTAAATTGTTCTGCCTACGATGGCAAAACACCATTAATGACCGCAATCCAATACAACCGTACCGAAATTTTTAAACGTTTGTATGCTTTAGACTTTGGACATGCATCTTATTGTAAATTAAGATTTCCTTTAAAGCAGTGGCAATTAAGTGAAGTAGAATATTCAATATACAAATTTGAGCAATGTCCTGATGGTGCCACAATCGCCCATTTATTGTTTTCTCACGGAAATTTCGATATGATGAACTTTATGTATAGGCATGGATTTTCAAATTGGGAAATAAGAGATGAAAACGGGTTAACACCTCTTCATTATGCCTTTTGTCTTGGAAACTTCGTTTTTATCACTGCGTCAAATTTACTTACTTTAAACTTTAATTCTAAATCCAGAAACGGTTCGACCGTTTTTCATTCTGGGGCTATATGTAAATCTCGTTCATTGGAGTACTATTCTATATTGATGGAGAAACAGTCTTTACCTATTCAAGACTTAAAGGACGATTATAACTTAAGTATTTTACAATATAGTATGCTTGTTCCTCTTGATGAAAGTTTTGAATTAGGCATACATAATATAAATGTAGCTTCAGCTGTAGGCTGGTTATTTCATTATTGGATTAATTCAAAATACGACATTTTTCATAAAGATAAACATGGGAGAAATATTTTGCATTTGGCCGCAAGAGCTGGTAACTACTATGGATTCAAATACATTTTTGAAATGCTAAGTAAGCAAGATAGCATTTTTCTGTTGACAGAGAAAAACCATAAAGGGGACAATTCGTTTGATGAGATTTTAAATATGATGCCAGAACGCGCACAATTTGAACCCATTCGCATTCCAGAAGGTTGCAATATTGAAGACATCTTTTTTACTTTCTGTAATACCACCCATAAAACCATACTTTCTAACTATGAAATGTGTTTGTTACATGTTATGTTGTTTATTCACAAGCATAAGGAAGTATCCGGTTTTCTTGATATCGAAATTGCGCTTGAGATTGCAATAAAAAAATCCCGTATATATCCAATTTTGATGCTGAAAGTTTATGTTAATGAGCAGTTCACTCAAGCCACCAAACGTAATCCAAACTTAGTTAATGTACTAATGGATTACAAAGGACCAAATATTGCAGAGTTTATTCTGACTAAAAAGAATGTTTTAAATTGCAATGGTAGCTTTAGTCCGTTACATCGAATTCTTGAAAATAAGTACAACTCCCAATGGATGTTCAACGATGATAGTTTTATGTCAAAGTATTTGAAAATGTTTACAGCGAAAAAACTAGATAACTGTTTTGACATTTATGGATATAATGTTCTTCACAGAGCTGCAATGGGAGGAAATTTATTTGGGATATCCATCCTTATAAGTAAAGGTTTAAATGTGGCAAAATTGTCAAAGACCGGACATACACCTTTGGATCTAGCTGTAAAAATGACCTTTTCTTTAACCGAGAATTCCTCCTTTGGATGTTCCGATTTTACTGCTTATCAAGCGTTGGAAATAGTGTATCAGAATTATACAAAGATTTCTGCTAGTTGTGTAGTCCACGTTAAATATGACGAATCCTCTGAATTTTTACTTAACAAGTTGATACATATACAATCTCGAGACTCATTACATAAAGTGCTGTGCTCGCCAAATGCTAAAAAACTTAGTCTTGTTCACATTGCTGCAGCAAGAGGTCTCATTCGGTTCCTTAAAAAATCGAAACTGTATTTCGGACAGAAGATAATTCTTTGTGAAAACTATCATAATATCACTCCATTTTATCTTGCTAAGCTTTATGATCATAAAGCAATAGTCCGGTGGCTGACGGATGAAAAGGTATCAGAACGTAGACCTATGGCGAGGATAGAAACTTATTTGGTATATAATTTTTTATACAACTATAAACGAAGTCGACTTTTTTATGACAGTTGTAGGCTTAAAAGAAGCTACAAATATAAAGTATTGCTGGTTAGACAAATATCAAAATGTCTGCAAAAGATCAGAATGAATGATCAATATTTATTATACGAGAACCCTTTATCAGAAATTCAATTTACCTATTTGGCTAACCTCATAAGTCATCTTAAATCAAAGAATTTTACCAGTTTTAATAGCCTTATTTTACAGAATTGTCATAAAATTGAAAACATAGCTTTGTGTTCCATTGCGGTTGCAATTAAAAATGTGAATGACCGATTGATAAAGTTTACGCAGAAACGGATTTACATTTTACTGCGAAAAATGATAAAATTTGGGTCTCACGACTCCATATTTTTCTATCAATTGTTGATGAATAAAAAAATGGGAAGAAGTGACAATTCCTTATTTTTAAATGATGTTTTAGAACCAAGTCTCCAATATTTAGAAGTTTTACGTTTATTAGACGTAAATCACCATAAATGGCTAACAACGGAGCTCATAGACATGGAAAATATGGGAATGGCTAATTCATCGTCTTTTTATATTAAACAAGAAAAAACCTTTAGATGGCTGCTTAAAATGTCACAGGAATATTTGAATAGAGAGAAAACAATGAATCAATTCATTAGTGAAAATTTAGATAGAATCAATCAGACTTTAAAGACAGGAGTTACCTTGTGTGGAAAATGCAAGAGCCAAAGCACCAATGCCAAATTAGAATTAGATGTGGTTGAAGAATTGAGTGTGGTCGACGTATACGTAAATTTGTATGATTGTGAAAAGAAACGAAATATAATGGATTTTGACTCGGAAGAAATTATAGAATTATTTGTTATCAGTTTTCATCAGTTGAAGGAAAACATCAAACGAAATCCAGATCTCAAGAGTAAGGCGGAAAAATACCGTAAGAATTGGTCCTTAGTTGCCTATTATATGCAGTTTATTAATGAAAATGAACATGATTCATTTTGCATACGGCTATTCAAAGAACTTTCTTCTATAGCAAAGAAATGGACATTTTGATTGTATTAAATATTTGACAGCTGGATGGACTGGGATTTTTGTACAGTAATCTATACTTCATAACTTTGATATGACAAAGCATT
The DNA here is from genome assembly GCA_963971305.1 of Arcuatula senhousia. Taxonomy (NCBI): domain Eukaryota; kingdom Metazoa; phylum Mollusca; class Bivalvia; order Mytilida; family Mytilidae; genus Arcuatula; species Arcuatula senhousia. Next base: position 53,912,231 of record OZ020305.1, read on the forward strand.
GCAAAATTATGATTTTTTAGTATACTATACATACATGATAACGTTTTCCCAAATGTAAAAAAAATATCCTTTTAGATAATTTAATTCACTTTTATTTACCCGTGTTAAGGAGGAATATTTTATAGCCATTTATGATTTTATAACGATATAAAATCTTATGTTCAGTATAAAGGCAAACCGTTCGACTTTTCCCCATGTCTTATTGTGGTAAGATAAAGTAAAAATTTGTCACCTTCCTTTACTATTTTCATGAATGATCTGAATAGATATTTTTAAAACCCACTTAATGGTGAACTGCATATATTCTTTTATTAACAATTACAACGAAGTTCCAGACAAAAATTTTTGCTAAAGCTTCGTCTATTTGCATTCCACCCAAAAGAATAAAAATGCCAACCACAGTCCGATTATGAAAAGCAGAGAATAAGAAAACCAAATACGAAACGGGATCAAAATTAAGACTAAGATCAACCTAGTATTCCAGTAGGAAGAATTTTAAAGGTTATCACAGAGTACTTCATGGAAATAAAACATCATCAGCATTGCTTAATTACAATCACGTGTTGCAAGATACATAAATAACAACAAATGTGTAGGGTCTTTAAGGTACCTTTTTGGTCCAAAATTTGTTGAGAAAATAAATTTAGAGAACAGTAACAAATCAAATGTATTTTTTTGACTTAATAATAAAGTGTATGGTTGTTATGAAATAAATTGTAATACAAATTTTGTCATTGACATGACGTCAATATTATTGGATAGATGACGTCAGATTTCAGAAAAAGCTGAAGAATAACCAAACTAAATACCTCGCATGCTTCCACAAAACAAGATATTTATAGTGTCCTTTGCATATTTTTACTAAGTTTCATTTTCGTGGAGTCCCGTGGAGGCATTACAATTTAGCAAAAAACATTGGTAAATTAAAGTAACGTTTTAGACCATTTTTGACACAATTAGCAAAATAATCATACTTTAAGGCAGCAAGGACCTATGTAAATACAGACTCTAAACTCATAAGGCAATAATTAAATCATTTTAAGAATGATAAATTGAAAATAATTCATTAGAATAAAAGACACTGAAATTCTGGGACAAAAAAGGGTCTTTGAGCGCACTTGTGTTAGAGCCCCTACCCGTTTCCAAGCAATTAATTTTTTCATTTGTAATCCTGTATGCCGATGACACAATTATTTATGGAAAGCAAACGGGGTCAAAATTCTTTATTTGTACATTGTCAATTTGTACAAATAACTTGTAACTGTGTAATTTATTCATTCTTCATTTGTAAATTGTCAACTTGTAACTTGTAACTGTGTAATTTCAAATTCTTAACTCGTAAATTGTAAGTTTGCAATTTGCACTGTGTAATTTATAAATTCGTAAATTGTCAATTGGAAACTTGTAACTGTGTTATTTCTATTCCCTTTACAGAAGGAAAGACCTTTAGTAGTTACTGTATTTCTTATGATTATTTTTTTTTCTGCCACAGATGTCAAAAAAGTGTAAAAAAAGTCTCTTGACCTTTCTTAACGAAATTTGGCACACTTATTCAGCACTACCAGGAATAGAAATGGGTAAGTCTGTTAGCGCAAAACGCTGTTTATCCTTGTTATTAGGTCAACTCTGAAACCCTAACAGCTATCGAAACTCTAAAGTGTGGAAATTGTAGCTTAACTCCTTGCAATGATTTATCACTCCAAAAAAGTTGTTCCGATCAACTTCCTGTTTGCGTGCATATGGCGCAAAGTTTGTCAAAAATGTATAAGTTGACCGATTTTGATGAAATTTGGTTTCAAGGTTGATTTGAGGGTCCTGATTACGAATCTGTGGTCAATTTTTTTAACTTATAACTCGAAAATTGTTAGAGATAGTATAGACAATATATGAACAAAAAATGATCGTCTTGAAAAGACCTACAATTTGAGTCTAAGAAGTGCATGATTCAGTTGAGCGATTTTGAAATGGCGGCCGAAACAGGTTTTCGCGAAACACGTTTTTTTGCCAATAACTTGAAACCATCACAGATAGTATAATAAACATGTGTATGAAAAATGACCGTCTTTACAAGACCTATAATTTGAGTCAAAACACAACATGATTTGGGTGAGTGGTTTCAAAATGGCGGCCGAACATGTTTTCGCTGAACATGTTTTTGACAATTAGTTCAAAACCGTAACAGATAGTATGGTAAACATCGGGCATGGGGTAATGCAAATGTGTAATGGTAATGCATTGCAATGCATTACATTTTTTCAACTAATTCAATGTTATGTGTAATGCACCATTTTTTGCATTTCATGTAATGGTAATTCAATGCATTTCTTTCTCAAAAATGCATGTAATTCATAAATTACAAATGAATTACATTGCATTACTATTATTAAATGTGAAAATGAAGAAGGGTCAGTAAAATTTTCAACATTTTATTTCAGGATTATGAAATTATGAAATCATAAAACATATTTTTCTAAAATAAAATTGAAGTGAAGCCATTCAAACACAAAATAATTAAAAATTTTCTTTTGACACTGTTGTAAAAACAACTTAATCAGAGTGTCAAAACAACTCTTATGTCAATATTAAATGGCTTCAAGTTAAAAATATTAATCAAATTATTTAGTTTGATTTATCATGTTTATAGTATATATCTTTCACAGAGGAAAGTTGACCATGAACCAAGAGAGTTGAATAAGCAAATAAATTTCAAATTACCCAACAGAATATGCAAAAATGACATATTTTTATTGTTAATCCTCATTCAGTAATACTATGTTATCTTCCTTGACAAAAATGATAAAATATTTTACAACTGCTTTGCTTTACAATCTTATTTTTGTACAGATCAAAAGCTGGCTTTTTGACAAACAATGCCTATTCATGATCTAATCTTCAATATATAAGTTATGAGCATATACATATTTTTTTATGAATAATATTCTATAATATATGAGTTATAAACAAGTTTTTTTAAACTCCTATTTTTATACATTTGTTTTGTTCATGGCAGGATGTATAAAAAATATACCTTGAAAAAGACGTTTTACTTCTTTGAAACAAAGTTCTTGCTTAGCAACTTTTTTACTATTCGGTTTTAATTTTGTACCAAGACATACAATGTATCAGCATACAAAAGTTTAGAAGTTCTGACTTAAGTTTTTATAAGAAATCTTTTAAAACAAAGTTTACGTAGGCATGATGGATGTTGCAAAAAAGTTAACGGAACTTAAAAATGTAATGGTAATTCAATTCATTACTTAGGTAAAGTAATGGTAATTCAATGCATTTCTTTTCAAAATCCTTGTAATGGTAATTCAATGCAAGTTTTCTCAATGTAATGGTAATTCAATGCATTTCATTGCAATGTAATTCGCCCCATGCCTGGTAAACATGTATACTTTAATGCTCAGAAATAAAAGAAATTCACTTTTAGACAAAGGTCAAAGGTCAAGGTCATGGGAAAGACCTCTCATTTGTTCTCTGAACAAATGACATTTTAATTTTATTCTTGATTCGTAAATTTTCAATTTGCCACTTGTAACTATGTAATTTCAAAATTCGCATATTGATGTTTTGTCGATTCGTTAAATGTCGATTCGTAAAATGCCATCGTTGTATTATTCTAAAATGATCACAAGTTTTAGCTTTTCAAAATGCTTGGGAAGCTTCGCTGTAGCGACATTTTTAGGAAAGGGTAGTGTACATCGGTTTATATTTTAAAATTGCAAGTCATTGGTAGACCAAAACTATATAACATGCTTTAAAATTATAGGGAACTTCATACGCTTACTTAAGGTCATTTAATAAGCAAACAACAGCTTTTTTCTGCAATGTTCAGTTTTTCTTTTACAGTTGTTTAATTTAAGTGAAATGAAATAATAATCTTGTTTTGGGAACAGTGGCTAGGCTTTTCACCAGAGATCTATTTAAAATATAAATAATGCTTAATAGCGAGCATAGCTCGCAAGCGGGCACGAAGTGCCCGCTCTAGCGGAGAGCTCTACGGTATTTGTTTCCGCGAGAAATTTGCTAATGCTGATTTAGATTTTTTATGGTCCGGAAAGGGTTATTATTTTTACAGGTCCGGAGTGAATGTTAAAATAATTTATAAGAAAGGAAATAATGCTTAAAAAAACATTAAATTGCGTTTTTTACAAGAAAATAATATTCTTAAAATAATAAATACACATAAGCTGCTCGTTTCGTCTTGGTTATAAGCACGTACGAAACTAATGTGTCTCGAAGCTTAATCGCCCCAAAATAAGCAAATGGAAATATTGGAAATTTAATGATAGCGATATCCCTGAATGTCGACATTTAGAACAAATAAACGTAGTCCTTTTTATCTATGCTCGCATTTAGGCAATGCCTACTCCATATTAAGTTATCACTGAGTCTGGGTCTAATTGGTTTGAATTGGTGATTTTAGAGATATTTTGTTATAAATTGTTAATAGACAACAAAGGCTAGTAAACTAAACATGGAAGACATATGTTGCATGCGTCTTTTGATATTTGGTAAACAGAAAGGAAATGAGTTTCGGGTATTAAATTGCTAGATTCAAATGCTGCTAAGAGGTCACTTCTTGAAATAAGAATATACAGCATAACCAAATTTATTGTTTTATAACCGTTAATGGTATTTGTACTTTGCAGTATGCTTGATTTCCTTATTAACATATTTGTCTCATTTGGAGGAGACATTTATCAACAACAAATTGGCTTTCCAATGGGCACAACTTGTTCTCCTCTCCTCGCCAACTTGTTTTTATACTCTTACGGAAATGAAAGGGAAAACAGATGAGAGCAAGTTCCTTAAATCTCACTTTCAGATATATTGATGGTGTCCTCTCTGTCAATAACGCATCGTTTGGTAGATGGATTTTTTCGATATATAAAGAGGAACATAAATAAGGAAATCAAGTATTCTGAAAACTTAGTATATCATTGTATAAAAAGTCTTATCTTTATAAGATGTTAAAAATATACAAAATGAAGATAAAACAGGCCCTTTTATGCCGCTTTGTACTTCATCTAAAGTTATGGTGGATAAATGAGATGGGGAAAATCACTAAAACGAGGATTAATCTGTGAAAGGACATCATCAATTTATCGAAAGGTGACATTAAAGAATAAAGCAAGTTTTTTGTCTAGAAATCAAAATACATTGCCGATTTGGTACACCTTTGCTTCTTACAACAAAGTTCCAGACGATCAATTTTGAAACGGCTGACGCGCGTTTCGTCTAATCAAGACTCACCAAAGGCACTGTATCTAAATTAAAATGACAAACAAAGTTCCAGACAATAAATTTTGCTGCGCCTGACGCGCGTTTCGTCTATACAATACTAATCAGAGGCGCTCTGCCAAAAATTTTGAAAAAGCCAAAACAATATATATGATAATGAAGAGCATAGAACAATAAAACCAAAGTATATCGAACTGAGCAATCAAATTCACTAAGATGATCAACCTATATCTGGGGTTGGAAGATTGGAAATATAGATATGAAGATCACACAAAAATATATAATCAAAATATGCCAAACTTGAACTAAAAGTGGTTGTTAGAAGTCTGCTTTATATAAATAATAAATAAATCAGCGAGCAAAGGAGCACGATTTGTGCTCATGGTTGGATGGGCCTGAGTGACCTAGTGGTCTAAATTTAAGGCGTAATAGTTATACCATCAAGTAAAGGTGTTTCTGGAAAAAAAACCCCGAGGACCAGAGGCCCGAGTGGGTCTTTTATCCAGAAACACCGTATAGCGTATAGTATAACTATCTTACACCCCTGTAAACTTAGAACTAATTTACAAAATTTTGACAGAAAGAAATAGAATGTGGCATTATTAATAATATTGAATGAGTATACATATTTAAGGATTTCCCTTTCCCACACAGGGGCCTCTTTAATTCAAGTCATTAAGCAACTGAGATGATTTTAGGATTAAAACAGGTTAAACAGAATAATTACTTTACAAAAAATGATTTTGTAAAACTATTTCAGTTAGAGAAATGCTGTTGTTTGCTTAAACCTTCAGTTCATTGAGTTCCATTGGGTCAGTGTTGTCAGATGATCCCATACAGGGGTTATGGCCCTTTAAAGGTGTTTAATAGCTTTTTTCATGTTTTTGGCCTATAGAATGAAAAACTTTGCAGATATAGAAAGCTGTTGCTTGCATAAACCTTCAGCTCACTGAGCTCTACTAAAGTCTCCATGATGATCCCTTAAAGGGTTAATGGCCCTTTAAAGGTGAAAAATAGCATTTTTTCTTGTTTTTGGCCTATAAAATGAAAACCATAGCAGATAGGGTAAAGCTGTTGCTTGCTTAAACCCTTAGTTTTTCAGTCCTTAAAAATATTTATTAGGCTGAAGTCGGCAGATGACTTCTTATAAAAGTTACGACCCTAATTGTCATGTCAAGTTTTTGGTGTGTGTCTTACAGATTAAACCTATAAAAAATTAAGAAAAGCTTTTGTTTGCTTAAATGTTTGACTATATAGATAAAATTTCCCCTCTCAGATGCCCCAAAACTTTTTTCTTTCCATCACATGGCCACCAGACGGTCAAACGAACGAAAGTCTGTTAATTTACCAGTAGCATGGAGATAAATGCGCCAGAATTAAGCCTGTTACTCGAGTTGGTCAAAGACTGCTAATAAAATGTAATCGAGAAAATACACAGGTAAGTTGCATTTTTATCATTTTTATAGAATCTTATTTGTAAAACAAAATATGTCTGACAAAATGGTTGCTCGTTTTGCATTGATATATACAAAATTTTGTTTGATTGGATTTAAACGAAAGGAGAAATTTAAGAAGGCGTCCATCTTCGCTAGCCAAGGGTTACGATCCGCTACCTCTCATCTTCACCCTTGGCAGATCAAGAAGGTTTTTGTAATCTCAACATTTTAATTATCTCCCTTGAAGCAATATCTATTCCAAGTTTAAAAAATTATTTTCATCCAGAAAGTTGCAAAAATAGGAGATATTTCATTCCATTAACGACAAACATTTATCTAAAGATAAAATAAAGGAAATTTTGGTAAGATTTGATCAAAACTGCTAATATTTTTTTGCAAAAATAATAATTATTTATCACCTTTGTAAACCCACATATTTGTTAACAGATTATTTAAAAATGGAAATAGTGCAATTTGATTGGATGCAGGCAACTTTCACTGCATCCAATCAGATGAGAGAATGTTTGACCACAAAAATCCTTCTATATCTGCCAAGGGTGAAGATGAGAGATAGCGGATCGTAACCCTTGGCTAGCGAAGATGGAAGGCGTCGGACTCAATCGAATTTAGATATGTGTACACAATTTTCCGACATAACAATTTTATCATTTTCTGTTTTTTTTTTTCAGTATAAATTCTACATTAAATGATTGTGTTCTCGTTTGTGATGTGTGAAATGATCTTATAAGATTCTATAAACCTCAAAATATTGTATGTTTTGTGTCTTATAAATGAAGATATTGATTGTTATTGACAACCTTGTAGAAGACTGCACCAAGAAATGGCCTTTGGCCAAGGTAGTTATCTCACTTGGTACTCCACGAATGGACAAATTCAACAACAAAATTAACCTACCTAACGCCTTAGTAAGAGAAAAATATAGTGAAAGCGACAAAATCTTCTTGTGCGACCACAGTAACCTATCGTATCGCGGTGCTCCCTTATCAAAATTCATGAAAAATGTTGATGATGTTCATCTTAGTGATTCAGGAGTAAAACAATTTGCTGCTAACATCAAATCGAGTATTCTTTCTTGCCTTGGTCTCCCCGTGTTCAAGCCAAGGAATTCGAATCAGGGTCAGGGAGGCCATGGCAATCGCAGTAATGGTGGCAAGATAAACTGGCATGGTGATATAAACAGAGGTTTACCAAGATTCAACAACTTAAAGTATTAATATGTGTTTAATGTTCTATAATATTGCAGTTTAAATTAACCAGTTTTTTTGTGTTTTTTGTATACATACTTATACATACATTGTTTGTCACATCAAATATTGCATATATACAAGTTTATCATGTTAACTTTACATTTTGTAATAATTTGAAATATTTTGCAATAATTTGCATTAATAATAGAGTTGTCAGACCATGGTTTTTTGTTTATGATTGACACATATATAACAGTCATATTACTTTTTTCATTCTTGTTAAATTTTCAGAAAATTTCTTCACATTTCAAATAATATTTCAGAATTTTAGTCAGAAAAAAGTGAGAATTAATTATTTCTATTCATAAATTTTAAAAAATAATCTCAGTCTTGAAATTCAATCTCTCTTTCTCTTTAATTTTTATACCCCCACTCGTAAGAGAGGGGGCTATATTGCAATCACCTTGTCCGTCCGTCTGTCCGTCCGTCCGTCTGTCCGTCGGGTTCAATTTCTCTGCTTCTACTGGATGGATTGGTTTCAAATTTGGTACACAGCTTCAGCATGATGAGTTATACTCTGCCTACCCTTTCCAGGTCAGTCCATCATCTACTTCCTGTTTTCCAAGCCGACTTAGACTTCTTTAGGGGATTAAGAAATTGAAATGTGAAATTTTTCGTAACAGATTTCTCGGCTTCTACTTGATAGATTGGTTTCAAATTTGGTACACAGCTTCAGCATGATGAGTTATACCGTGCCTACCCTTTCCAGGTCAGTCCATCATCTACTTCCTGTTTTTCGAGCCGACTAAGACTTTTTAGGGTAAAAAATTTGAAAAGTCAATTTTTTCGTAACAGATTTCATGGCTTCTACTGGATGGATTGGTTTCAAATTTGGTACACATCTTCAGCATGATTAGTTGTACCGTGCCTCCCCTTTCCAGGTCAGTCCATCATCTACTTCCTGTTTTCTGAGCTGACTTAGACTTTTTATGGGTCAAAAATAGACAATTTTTCGTAACAGATTTCTCAGCTTCTAGTAAAGGGATTGATTTCAAATTTGGTATACAGCTTTAGCATGATGAGTTGTATCGTGCCTCCCCTTTCCATGTCAGTTGGTCATCTACTTCCTGTTTTCTGAGCGGCCGAGTGGGGGTATGCTTAGCACGACTTAGTGCAACCCCTTGTTGAATTTTCTTTTCTTTTTGCCTCAGCTCACCCTTTTATTTTTGTTTTTATTGTTAATTTTAGTAGTTGTGTACTTATCAAAGTTTGGTACTCAATTTAGTTAAAAAAGAAAACAAAAAAATCAAGGTACAAAATAACTTTTATTGACCACAATACTGGTTAACAAATAAATACCTGCTAAGTTGGTACTATTTGCAGGTCTATACTATATACTTACCCAATTTGAAGGGCCTATATATAACTATATCGTAACTTTGTATAATTTAGTAGTTATCTAGTTTATTAATTTAGTGAACATCGTAATGATAAATAAATTGGTCCACAATCTAAAGCTATGTTTCTGGATCAAAGGAGGTTTAAAGTCTAAATTGTTAGATAAGAGCAATAACCCAGATTTCTTAAATGAGATTAAACACTTTGATCTAGTTTTCTTAGCAGATCGCATGTTGGTTATACAGACAATATTTCCATCCCAGATTTTAATTATTTTCCAGTGTGTAGACCATTATCAAGTAACGGAAGATACTATGGAGGGCTTGGAATTCTTTATAAACCACATATTAAGCCTGGTATCAAAATTTTACCTATTACAAACAATACTTACCACTGGATTATGTTAAAAAAATCCTTCTTTCATACCGAAAAAGATATTTATTTATGCGTTTTATATAACCCTCCTAGAAACTCTCCATTAACCGTAGCTTTGGATAAAGAGGACACAAGTGTTTTAAAACAACTATCAGAAGACATTGTAAACTATAGTTGTAATGGTGATTTAATTTTATGTGGTGATATGAATGGCCGTGTAGGGGCACTACCTGATTATATTTCTGGTGATAATAATAAATACAATGACAGTCAAATTGACTATATTCAAGATGCTGATCTGTGTCCGAGGGTAACATATGACAAAATTCATGATCAAAGAGGTAGAGAACTTATAGATATATGTATTAGCAATGGCCTTAGATTGCTCAACTGGACAATTATGGGAGACTCCCTCGGCAGCTTTACATGTTTTACTCCCAAAGGAAGCAGTGTAGTAGATTATGTCCTGGCAAGTGAAAATTTACTTTCACAAATTCCATACTTTAAAGTGTCATCATTTATTCCCACCCTTTCAGATACTCATTGTAAACTATCTTGGACATTTACCACCAAATTTAAAATAGAGAATGCCATAAATACATATAAATCTATCCCTTCTAAATACTTCTGGGATGAAAACTCTGGTTCTAAACTTAAGCTAGAATTACAGAGCAATGAAACTTTACAAAAAATTAATGACTTCAAGGCTCACACTATTGACTTAAATGTTGAGAATTCAGTTAGAAATGCTGCTACCCAGTTTGAAAATATTTTACTAAATGCATGTGATAAATGTTTAAAAAAACCTTCCTGTAAGAAAAAGAAACCAAAACACAAACTTTGGTATGATTCAGATTTGCGAACCCTGCGTAATCAAGTGGTTCAAAAAGCAAAGTTAATGTCTGATTTTCCATTTAATAATGAATATAGAAATAGCTACTACAGGGCATATCGAATTTATAATAAAACCAGAAAATATAAAGCAAAAAATTATAAAATTAACATTATCAAACAAATTGACAATCTTAAAAGTGATAACCCAAAGGAATACTGGAGACTTGTCAACTCTCTTAAAGAAAGAAAGGAAGACATCCCTCCAGTTGATCCTGTGGAGTTTAAAAACCATTTTGATAGTCTTAACTCCGTTCAAGATGGTTTTGACTCCACAATTAAGAAGTTGAAGAATAAACTTGAAAAGCTTGAAAGTAACAGTATGAACTTGGCAAAATTAGATGATGTTATAACTGAACATGAAATCCCTCATGCCATTAAAAACCTTAAGAAAAACAAAACTGGAGGATTGCAATTGATTACCAACGACATGCTAAAAGCTGGACAAGATATCTTAACCCCTTGCCTATCAAAATTGTTTAATAGCATTTTATTCTCTGGTTTTTATCCAGACCATTGGTCAACAGGATATTTAAGCCCCTTGTTTAAATCGGGTGATCGTTCCAAACCAGAAAATTATAGAGGCATAGCAATAACAGGATGCCTTGGCAAATTATTAAACATGATTCTTAATAATAGATTAGACAAGTTTCTCAAAGAAAATAATATTATCTCCCCTTTCCAAATTGGTTTCACAAAGAAATGTAGACCAGCTGATCATATTTTTGTATTAAAAACTGCTATTGAAAAATATACAAACAAACATAAGAAGTTATTTACATGTTTTATAGACTTTAAAAAGCATTTGACTCTGTATTGCATGAAGCAATATATGTAAAACTACTTCAGATAGGGGTTGGAGGTCAATTTTTCAATACACTTAAAAACATGTACAGTAAATCTAAGTTATGTGTCAAAATTGGTAGTATTCTTACTGAGAATTTCAATTCTGAAGTTGGGGTAAGACAGGGTGATATTTTAAGCCCTAATCTATTTAAATTTTATATCAATGATCTCCCCAACTATCTTGACAGCACTCATGACCCTGTCACTATCAATAACAAAAATATTAACTGCCTATTATATGCAGATGATGTAGTTATAATGCCAACTTCCCAAAATGGATTGCAAGAAAAATTAAACAGACTTCAAAAAATTTTGTGATGACTGGGGAATCTGTGTTAATCTCTCAAAAACTAAAATTATGATCTTTAATAAACTTTGTAAACATTTGAAAGATAAATTTACACTCCAAAATCATACTTTGGAATGTACAAATAATTATAAATATCTCGGTGTTGTCATAACTCCTTCTGGATCTTTTCAAGAGGCAAAATCTGACCTCTACCGGAAAGCTCTTAAGGCTCTATTTAAATTAAAAGCTGATTATGTTTCCCTTGGACCCAGTATCAGATCATCCCTACACATATTTGATCATACTATAAAATCCATATTACTGTATGGTGCAGATGTTTGGGGTTGCTATTTACCTCCCTCCTTTAAATTAGAACATTTATGTGATTGGACTAGACAATCAAAATTTTCACCATCTTCTAAGATGGATTTGCATTTCAGTAAATATATTCTTGGAATTTACAAAAAAGGCTCTAATTTTGGAGTAATGTCTGAATTGGGTAGGTGTCCTATTATTCTGGACTGTTTTAAAGCTAGTATAAATTACTGGTATCGTTTGGAAAATATCCCGAACGGTTTACTAAAGGATGCTTATTTAGAATCCAAAAATATTTATGAGGAGGGAGGGAAATCATGGTTTTCAGCTATTACCAATCTTTTTACTATTTTAAAGACTCCAGGAGGAAATAAGTATAAAAATTATTCAAAATCATCATTTAAACACTCTATTAAAACAGATCTACAAAATATTTATATAAAAACTTGGTATAATAACAGAAATCAACTAATTGTTGATAATGGAACTTTAAGGACCTATCTGAAAATCAAAACCAACTTTGGATTTGAAAAATATCTAGAACTTATAACTGAATCAGAACTCAGAAGGTCTATCACAAAATTCAAGATCAGTTGTCATAAATTAAAAATTGAAACAGGTAGACATACCAAACCAAAAACTCCTTTAGAAGATAGAATTTGTGATAATAATTTAGAAGTAGATGATGAATTACATTTTTTTAACCAATGCTTAAAATTCTCTAAGTCCAGAATTATATTATTTAATAAAATTAAAGAAATCTAATATTAACTTTAGTAGCTTATCACAATTTAACAAATTATACTGGACTCTCAATTTTGAAAATATGAACATACTTAATAATTTTGGCAAGTTCCTCTTGGAGTCAAGGTTGATATAAATGTTTTATTCTACACCACTGTTTTATATTTTGACTGATTATATAAACTCATGTACTTTACACCAGTTAAAAGGTTCAAATATTTATATGTTATCTATGTCATTAAATCCTAATTGTTTGTCATGTCATTGCCCCTCGAGGGCCCTTAATTGGTCAATAAACTTGTATTCTTGTATTCTTGTTATTGAAAATTCAGTCGGTTAATGAGTCATGTCCATTGAATTTTGGTCTGTTAACAGGTCGGTTAAGAGTAAATCAATATAGATTATTGCAGCTCGCGATCTGATCTTGAACACTCACAAAAATGTAGTGTTCCTAACTTTATTCCATTCCACATTACCATGTATCTCTTTAACATGTTCTCCATTTCCACTTCTCGATACTTAATGTGAATGGTCAGAAACATATTTCCTTAATTTGTTTTCTGTTCTCTGTCTTATTCATCAAAATGCAATTTTAAAAACGCATTTTTTTTAATCCAGAATAGAAAATGAAAAGAAAAAGAAATTCGAATTATGGAACCAGAAAGTTCCTATGGAAAAAAGGAAAAATCCAGAATGTAAGCGTCAATAAATCTGGTGAGACAGAAAATGACTTGATTGAGTTTTGTTAATTACTATTCAGTTGTTCTTGTGGTGTCTGTTTCTTCGTGCAGTTCTCACTTGTGTTTACTGATTTTCTCTTTGCCCTTTCAAAAAATTGACATGTAATGCCCCATTGTGTTCCCTCTGCTTTTTTCAGCAGCTACATGATATGAAAGCATGATAATACATACTTCTTTATCCTTTTGGTATAAGAAAAGTCTTAGCAATTTTATGCTTGCAGTTTGTTTCTTCCTGTTTACCAAATAATTAATGTTTTTATGCAAACCAAACTTTGGAAAGGTGCATAAACATACATTGTAAGCTCACAAATATATTTTTTTCTCATTGAGCTTTTTCGAAACATAATTTAAGCGGAGTTTCTACTTCTTAGGCATTGCACGGTGTCCTCGATTACTTAAGCAATGTCGTATTACTGAACAGGTCCGGATCGGATGTATACACCAAAATCTTCGAGTTTTTGAAAGAGAATGGGTTATATTTCAAAACATGTTTAAAACGGATTGTGAATCTGTAATGAAAAAGTATTGAAAACGAAATTATCTTATTGACACAAAGTTATAGATATGTGAAAACAGACATAACAAAGAGGGTATTAGGAATAAAACTGTTTTAAAACCTTAATTACTTTGCTTTATACGTATAATTGAAAAAAATGCTCTGAAAACCCTTATGACAGAATAAAATTTATAATCCTCAAAGTAAAAATAATTTTTGTCACCAATGTACGGTGAATACATGTACTTTTACAAGTCAAGATTTAAGCAGTGACACTATTGTCATGTAAGGCAAAACATAACTTACTCTTTAACCGACATTATCTTTAGAGTTTTAAAAAAAAAGACAAAATGAAACAAATATCTCCAAATGTATCCAGTATTATTATGGGGTGCAAGATTAACAATTATGATACTGAAATTTCCTAATATTTGAGTAAATAAATTTGAAAAAAACTCAGAGATTTTGTCTTTGAACATGTTTTTTGTCTTCTACCTCTCATATCGCCTTCTCATTCTATTTATAACTCCGTTAGTTTTTTATCCGCTAATGATAATCATTTTGTCAGACAGTTTTTGTTTTGGACAAAAACAAATCATTATTTCAAAAAAGCAATGATTTTGTACAAAAATGACTTTTAAAACTAATTTTTACTCTTAACAGTCATAGAACCGACTCGAGTATCAGACTTCTTGCGCATTTATCTCCATGCTACAGGTAAATTAACAGACTTTCGCTCGTTTGACCATCTGGTGGCCGTGTATCAGTAATCAAAGTCAGGTGAGCGGTTCAGGCTTCTGGGAGCCTTTTGTTATCTTTTTTATGTTTTGTATTCTTTTGTCTGTTTTTATTTTATTTAGCTACTTAATTTATTTTAAACTTCATCAAGTTCAAACTGTTTTCATTTCTTTTTCAGTTGCCCTAATCTAGCTATTACAGAGTGAGAAGCTCTTTTGTTCGATGAACGTGAGGTATGTCCACAAGCGCAAAAGCAGAAGTATCTGGAAATTTTTGTTTTTGCCATGCGAATAAAGCCTATTGTTCATTGAACAAAAGAGTTATTCACACAAAGAAAGTTTCTGAAAATAAAAGTTCTACTTTAAACAATAGAACTGTGGTGTAAGCTTGTTTAAATACCACAGTGTTGATCATTAGCCGATCTCCTCTCAAATGGTGTTTGTATCCCGTTTGTAATTTACAAAAAAAAAATGGATTTCCCCACCTGCATGTGATTAGGTTTGTCAGTTAAATGTCCAAGGTCGATGGTTTCCTCTTGGTACTCCGGTTTCCTCCACCATTAAAACTGACCGCCCTATATGACCAAGGTGCGTCGAAAGAGGGCGTTAAACCCACACGAACAAATAAACAATTCATGCCCATTGGAATGCAGATAGTCTGCTGAAAACTGATTTGTTTATCATTTATATAAAACAGACTTCTAACAACCACTTTTAGTTCAAGTTTGGCATATTTTTGTTATATATTTTTGTATGATCTTCATATCTATATTTACAATCTTTTAGATACAGTGTCTTTAGTGAGTCTTGATTTGACGAAACGCGCGTCAGTCGTAGCAAAATTTATCATATACATGTATCCTATTTTATTCTTTTCTTTAATTTCATTAAAATCAACTCGTTGATGACATCCTTGTATATTTGACTTCCAGATAGTTGCACCTTTGTTTTACATTTTTGCACAAAGCTTGATTACCCCTTTGGTACACCTTAGCTTCTTTCATATTATCAGCTGTGTCAAAACGTGATTTAAGTTGTGCATATGCTATAGAAGTATACAGTGCGGAGAAACAAAAAAAATTGAAGCTAAATAAAAAAGAAACGGATTAAGAGTTAAGAATCCCCAACTGTTCTTTCGTTTTTTATGGACCGAAATTTGAAAGAGAAAGAGAAACGTTTGGCGCCATGAAACCTGGTTTCTAACCCATCATTTTTTTAAATGCCGGTCTCAAGTAATGACCATTCACTGGTATGTCTTTGCCTTGTTTTGGTCTTGTCTCTTGGATATATGATATTAATCATCCCAGTTTGGCATTTTTGTTGTTACCTTTATTGATTAACACCTTTTATAGAGTAACAACAATGAACTATTTTGGAGGATAGACCTTTTACCGTCAGTATTGATAGCAAGGGAACTGAAAAAGATCTGGCTTATTTGGATGACCCTGTAATGAAGCGCTGCTTGCACAGATTTTTTTTCATGTGATTCAGGAATTAAATGTCGTCAACAACAGAAAAAGGTCGAATGATCAAATAACCGATTTATGAATGTAAATTTCTATCGTCCATGGAAAGTGTTGTTGCTGTATATTTGATGCCTTTGCTGATTCAAACAGCTTATAATTCATTTGTTAAACTGTTAATATTGTGAGAAGTGAGATTAATTTGTATATGCATGCATGAATTAAGAATAACTTTAAAATTGCATCTACAAATGAAGTTATATACAATAACAATAACTGACACCTGACGCGCGTTTCGCCTTTTCAAGACTTTTAAAATTAGAGGCATCTCACCCAAAGATTAAAAAACCATTCACTTAATGAATTATGTGAAGAGCATTCAACAATAAAACCAAAAGTGTCGGACTTGGAATTATATTAAGATTAAGGACAACCTATGTCTGAGGTAGGAAAAACCTTAGGGTTTGAGAACAATTTTGAAACCTTAACGGATTACTTTAAATTGAGCTGTTCTTTACGTTGGTATACTTAGAAAACATAAAAATTTTGCATAACTCTGTTGTAGGTTGTATGAGTATGCGCAGAAAGTATAGTGACATCGATTTCGACTATCATATAAAGGCTTTAAAAAACGAGAGTTTTATTCAACGAGAATGGCTAAAAGAAACGATAGACAGTCAGATATCTTATGAAAAACCATGACCTTTGAAAATGATGATTTTACATGACATTTCACCGTTTTTCTGTCAGTACTATATTTGTCTGATTTCATGAAAATTTGAACTGTCTGTAAAGATTATTTAGTATCACCCGATTCTAATCTCGGTTTAGTTACTTCTTTTTGACATTTGACCCATTTGTTGTCGTCTGAAATAACGAAAATCGCAAAAACCTACAAAATCAGAGGTAAATATTGTGTACAAGAATGACATTTGTTTGCTTTATTTTATCAAGTTCTTTCAAAACCAAGTCGATAAAATTATTCAAGAACGCATCTACAATTTAGGATTTGAAGTTACTCGCAATTATATTGAGTTTCTCGACCATTTTCTACTCAGGAGTCTTTCATGTTTACACGTTTTGTCATGGTTTTTCATGACAAAACTAGCAAAAAGTCATGGAAAATCATGACTCTAAAAGTCAAGATTTTTCATGATCTTTGAAAATGATGATTTTTCATGACTTCGTACCATCTTCAGGTAATGAATTTCCATCAGGAAAATGTAGTTAAAAGATCATAGATTTTCATGACCTTGTTCTACTTTATATGAAGTCATGGTTTTTCATTACATTTCTTTTATTCTAATGTCATGAAAAACCATCATTTTCCAAGGTCATGGATTTTCATATGATATCTGACTGATAGAAGACGCTTTATTAACAAGTCAAGGAATTCTACTGACTGCTGAAATGGGATATGGAAAATCTTCATTAATTTCAAATATAGTTTGTTCTGATGGCTCGTCTGTTTGGCATGACGTCAAAAAACATGTACTCGCATACCATTTTTGTCGTTATGATATATCGTTGTCTATCAATACTTATAGTTTTATCAAGAATTTGGCCGGTGCAATCATAACAAAATATCCTATCATGGGTAACTCTATACTATCTGACGAACTAGCGGAAAAATATCTGGACGAATCTACACATTTATGTGCTGTAGATCCTGTCGCATGCTTTGAAATAGTCATTTTAAATCCCCTTAAAGATAAATGGATCGACCAACCCTTCTATATCATGATTGATGCTCTAGACGAATGCGAGACAAAAGGAAAAAGTAGCCTGTTCGATTTCTTATACACACAAATTCACAAATTTCCATCGAATTGTAGATTCATATTTACGTCTAGAAATATTGAAAGCATATATAAGCGTTTCAAACAAACAATTAAACTAACACATGTATTTTTGAACTCGTCTGATATTTCAAATCTAAAGGACGTCAAGTCGTTTATAGAAACAAATGGAAAGTTGACAGGCAAAAAGGCAAATCGAATTCTGGAAGCGTCGAATGGAAATTTTCTTCTTGTGAAATTATATTTGCATAATTTGTTCGACGGTGCTGTTGATCTTAACATGATACCAGAAACTCTACAGCAGCTATATCAAATAACCTTTGACAGAGTATTCAAGGACACAGATTGTCTTTTTGACAAGGTTATTCCTGTGTTTGAGATTCTTTGTACTAGGTAAAATCCCATTGAAATTGATGAACTATTCGTTATTTCAAAAATCAATTCATCAGACCAAATACGACAAATAAACAGAGTGATCGGTAACCAGTTAGGTCATTTCTTAACCACGCTCGACGGGAAAATTTCATTCCACCATAAGTCTATATCTGACTTTTTGACCGACCCGGATAGAAAGCATCTAGAATTTTATATTGATAAGGAAAACGGACACAAATTGTTTGCAGAATATATGCTAAAACATTTCAACATGTCTTCGACAGATATTTGTTGTGACCTCATTAGGTTGCTTTACCGTGTTTCAATGAGTAAGGCTACAGAATACGAAACTGTATTGTATGGTTATGTAAATGACGCAATAGCCAAAAATAAAACATCACTCTGAGAACTTTTAAATTATCTCGCTACAACTTATAATGAATATGAAACAACAAATTTGTTACTGAAATATATCTCTAAAAAGGGTTTTAACGACACCATTTTGAATGGAGAGACAGTTACATTTATAGCCGCAAAATTAGGGCATGACAAAACAGTTAAATCTCTTTTGGACAATGGCGCTGATTGGAAATTTAAAGTCAAATACGAATATCCTTCTGAAAACGAATACATTATACGCGGAGATGTGTTTTCATCTTCCCAGACTTCTTTTAACTTTGAGAGAAACATTGCTGATCTATGTAAGAACATATACTATTGTGGATACAATGCTCTCCACATTGCTGCACAGAATGGTCATCTAAATGTTGTTCAGTTGCTTGTAATGCGACATAAGGAACTTTTTAAAACTGAAAATGACATGCATTTAAATGCATTTCATATCGCCGTTGAAAATGGCCATTTAGGCATTATAAAGTTCCTGCTAAGTGTAAATTTGTCTATGGCCGACACACAGTCTTTATATAAGGCATCTAAGCAGGGATATGCTGACATTGTTAAAATGTTGTTGGATCAAGGTGTAAGGGACGAATGCCTGCGTTGTGATGGGGATATGTATTGGCTTCCTCCTTTATCAAATAGACAGCAACAGACAGTAAAAATAGATAAAATACGCGGAAATTTTTCAATGTACAATGATGTTGTTGTACCAACTGTTTTCTATGATGACTTTCGCCTGATAATGTGCGACACAGCTTTAAATGCCACCACAAGAAACGGACATTTAGAAATTGTAAATCTTTTAATTCAAAGCGACATTCGGCTTTTGAATTGCTCTGCCTTTGACGGGAAAACACCATTATTGACTGCCGTCCAATACAACCGTACCGATATATTTAAGGTTTTGTTTACTAAAACATTGGACATACATCTATTTGTAAATTAAGATTTTCTTTAGAGCCGTGGCAATTAAGTGAAGTAGAATATACAGAATACAATTTTGAAAAATGTCCTGGCGGTTCAACAATCGCTCATTTATTGTTTTCTCGTGGAAATTCTGAAATGATGTATTTCATGTATGAACATGGATTTTCAAATTGGGAAATAAGGGATGAAAATGGGCTAACACCTCTTCATTATGCTTTTTGTCGTGGAAACTTTGTATTTATCAGTGCTTCAAGTCAACTTAATTTAGACTTTGATTCTAAATCCAGAAACGGTTCAACCGTTTGTCATATTGGAGCTATATGTAGATCTCGTTCGTTGGAGTATTATTCTATATTGATAGACAAACAGTCTTTACCTATTCATGACTTAAAGGATGATTTTAACTTAAGTATCTTACAATACAGCATGCTTGTTCCGCTAGATGAAAGCTTTGAACTTGGATTTCAGTATGTAAATGAAGCTTGGGCACTGCAATGGTTATTTAGATATTGGGTGAACTCAAAATATGACATTTTTGATAAAGACAAAAATGGGAAGAATATTTTACATTTGGCTGCTAGGACTGGAAATTACATTGGATTCAAATATGTGTTTGAAATGCTAGGTAAAGAAAATAGTATTTTACTTCTTACAGAGAAAGATGATAAAGGGGACAATTTGTTTGATGAGATTTTTAATATGATGCCGAAACGCACAGAATTTGAACCCATTCGCATTCCAGAAGGTTGCGATTTTTACTTCATGTAATGCCACAACAAAAACAATACTATCTAATCAAGAAATGTGTCTTTTACATGTTATGATTTTTCTTCACAAGTATAAAGAAGTTTCCGGTCTACTAGACATACAAAGTGCGCTTGAAATCGCTATAAAAAAGAATCGCATTTATTCAATTTTAATGCTTAAAGTTTATGTTAATGAGCATTTTAGTCAAGCTATCAAACACAATCCAAACTTATTGAATGTACTTATTGAGTACAAAGGACCAAATATTGCAGAGTTTATTCTGACTAAAAAGAATGTTTTAAATTGCAATGGCAGTTTTAGTCAATTACATCGTATTTTGGAAAACAAGTACAACTCTCACTGGATGCTCAACGATAGAAGTTTTTAATAAAGTATCTGAAAATGTTTACAGTTAAAAAACTAGATAACTGTTTTGACGCCTCTGGACTTAACGTTCTTCACAGAGCCGCGATAGGTGGAAATTTACTTGGAATATCTATTCTATTGGACGAAGGTTTAGCGGTGTCGAAATTGTCGAAGAACAGAAAAACACCTTTGCATCTCTCCGTTGAAGCGACATTTTGTTTAAACGAAGGATCACCTTTAGGTTGTCCAGTTCATACTTCCCGTCACCTTTTGCAAATAGTTAACCAGAATTCCACCAGTTCAAAAATTTCTGCTATTTTTGTAGACAACGTCAATCACGATGGATCTTCAGAATTTTTACTTACTGAAACCTTTAATAGTCTATAGTCTAAATAAACTTTACGTAAAGTTTTGTGCTTACCAAATGCTAAAAAAAAAATAAGTCTTGTTCACATTGCTGCGGCAAGGGGTCTTATTCAGTTCCTTCAAAAGTCTAAACAGTTATTCGGTCATGCGGTACTGCTTTGTGAAGACTATTACGATATAACCCCGTTGTATCTTGCGAAGCTTTATAATCATACAGCAGTAGTTCGATGGTTGAAGGATGCAAAAGTAGACGAGCGTAGACCTAAGGCGGGAGTAGAGAACTATTTGGTATATAATTTCTTATACAACTATAAAAAAGGTAGACTTTTTTATGAGAGATGTAAGCTTAAGATCGGATACAAATACGCAGAACTCTTCGTAAGACAAACTTTAAAATGCGTTCAAGCAGTTAAAGCAAATGATGAATATTTACTGTATAAAAATCTCTATTCAGAGATTCAATTTAGTGTTTTACATAGAAATCTTGAAAATTTAATCACGTTTATTAAAAGGAGCAGAAAATCTAGTGCAGGCGTATCAAAACATTGTTATAGTTATACAAACATAGCTTTATGTTCATTTTATGTTGCTATGAAAAATTTATGCGACCAAATAGTTAAGTACGCATACCTCCATACAAACAAATTAATGCAGAAATTAATTAAATTCGGATCTCAAGACAACATGTTTTTCTATGAAATGTTGAGTCATGACAAGTTGAGAACTGCTGAGTACGATGAAAAGTCATTATCATTTTCTGACGTTTTGGGACATAGACTTAAGTACTATAACGTGCTAAGCGTACCAGTCAAGGAACATAAGAAATGGTTATTGGGCCAACTTCTGGAGTTTGAAAAAACTGGAAAGATGAATTCATATAAATTTAAAACAAAACAAATGAAATACTCAAAATGGCTGATTAAAAAAGTGCTGGAGCAATCACTTGTAGAGAAAGTTGTTCGGATTAATTCAAAAGTTAAGAAAAACATCAAAACTTTACAAGTAAGAGAAAATTTATGCTGCAAAAAATGCAAACCTTTCTATCAGTCGACAATTGAACAACAACTAGACATGTATCTTGAAATATGCAGTGTTGACCATGTCTACGAATATATTGAAATGTGTTCAGAATATATCCAAGAAAATGACATTACAATAGAAGAACTCCGTGATCAATTTGTTATAGGTTTCCTTGACTTAAGGGATTATTCAAATCAAAATCCGCATGTAAGGCCTATGGCAGAGAGATATCGCAAAAGTCTAGCTATTGTCAATTATTTCATGCAATTTATTCCAAAAGCTTTGCATGCAAATGTTTAAAGAAATATCAACGTTAGCAGAAAAATGGACATTTTGACCCGGAGAATCTTGTGAAAACCAACGGATTATTTTAATATTTTCGTCAAATTGCCATTATTCTTCAATTAAATACATGCAACAGAAACAGACAATTCTTGGACTGGTTCTATTTGTATTGTTTAAACGGCGACCAAAAGGTTAAAAATATCGACTTTTTGTAGCATTTGAGCCACTCTATTGAAAGAGGTTCAATGTGATGTTAGTTTATTCCTTGGGGTATGTTTTTTTTCAAGTAACAGCTAATTTGAATATTATTAAGACAAGCAAAAAAATGAACACAATACTTTTATTAGAAATTAAGGAAGTTGAAGAGAGCTAACAACAAAACGACCCAACTTGGATGACCAATGAAAAATGAACAGGGAGAAAAGACAAAACACGGAAAAAACCGGGGAAATTGAAGTCCACAATGGTCTAGGTTCTTTTCTTGTTATGCACATGGCTGATTATGTTGGTGTTGGTTTTGGCTTCCTTGGTTATTTTTTACAGAGTAAGTCTTGTTTGACATTTTTTGGTTTCGATCTTCCACTTATTCGAATCAAATGCTGATGATGGGAGATTTCTCAATTTAACATGCATATACAGTAAATCGAAAATGATATCATTGACACCATGCTATCTACTGTGTATCCTGACTTGGTACAAGCTTAACAATAGATGTGTCTTCCTCTTCCATTGCTATCTGAGGGAGCTGTGACAATACAAAACACATATCACAAACACCAAAAGGTATAAAAAACAGGTAAATTGGTTATGCTGTAGGAAAAGTACTCAAACCAAAAACGTTCGAACAGGGAAGCTAATTCCAACAAATCGACCATTTGCAGTACAAGGAAGAAACCTGGTGTTTTAAACAATTTTGAAATCAAACAATAGAACATTTTAATGATAAAAAGAATAAATTTATTGGTAAATTCGTGTCAGACAAGTTTGACGACCAGATACATAATAGTGCTAGTGAGGTGATCATCTTAACAGACAACCAAAAATAATTAAAACAAACACGAAAATTCCGTCTTGCATTTATCTTAAAAATACCAGATTTGGCCATTGAATTGTGGACGGGGAATATAGGCGGATCTGGGGCCCCCTTTTTTCGAATATATAGGAAATCCTTGAAGCGTGACCAAAGTGGGTCCCCTCTTAGGCCAGTTAGTGGGCCCCCTGTTTTCAGAATTTTTGGATCTGCCACTGGGGAATCTAAAACTTGTATTTGGATACCAAAAGCTTGTATATTGTCTTTAATCCATATTTGCATTTACATTGTTAGCAACACTGAATTTTAATGCAACATAATATTGAGTTTAATTGGTTTGTAAAAGCATGGACCTAAGCACATTTTGAATATGCGCGCAAAAGTCCACGTTTTTACACACCAATTAAACTTTAATATATTGCTTTCACTGTATATCGTTCATGTTTGTTTTTTGTTTATTTTACATGACAAACAGTTTTTGAGAGGGGGCGATTTCATACATGTAACTTTCGCGTATACATGTAGCATGTAGTACAAAAATGGGGGGGGGGGCTTCAGTTTTTAGTTTTTATTTTCTTTGATACAAGCGACACTTTGTTATTAAGGGCAACTAAGGTGCCACGTGCGTTATGTCATATTTGAATGACCTTTGGAGATAGAAAAAAAAAATTAGTCGGGGATTTTTTGTCGAACCATTCACATCTATATTTCATTCATATCACGTGTTATACTATTGGAATACATTGTCGTAACGCATGTAGAAAGCACCTGCTATAGGTGTTTTGACATTTTTTGTCATTTAAAATGGATAAAATGTTATTGAACTTGGATTATTATAGTGCATTAAAGTGAATTTTAGTGATTTCATTCAATTTTAAAATCAGAAAACACGTTTTTATAGGAAAATCGCAAGAAATAAGTCAGGATTTTTTGCATTTTACGGGTAGGCAGGACATTTTAATTTTGAAAAAGTCAGAAATGGGACGGATTTTTTTAAAAGGGGACCTTTGGTCCAAACATTTGGCTAGGATTTGGGCTAATTTTGACAACATTTTGGCACTTCTGGTTGATTTGACAAAAGTACAAAAAGGGGTCAATTTACGTTTTTTGAAATTTTTAAATTTACCAAAGGAACATTTTTTTTTCGAAAAAAAAGAGCGCCCGGCCCAATTCTTTGATAGGGACCAGTCGGGCACATGTCTACGGAGAGCGGGCACCAAAAGATTTGGCCCAGAAAACTTAAATTTTGGCTAACATGCCGAGCTTTTGTGTCTACTTTTGTTTCACAGCCCTAACATTATAATGATTAAATAATTTGATTTATTGGAATGGCGTCTTGCGTTGGCCAATAAAAACTTCATGGTTCATTATCAACAGACTGGATTTTTTCCTTAGTAAAGCTCGGCATGTAATTACATTCCAATAAAATAAAATATTGCTTGCACAGAAAATTATATTTCAAAGATTTCCGTGAGATATAATAATGCATTGGCCTTCAATTCAATTAAAAAAAGGTAATAACAAAACTACCGAACTTGAATGATCAATCTCATAGTCCAGAGAAAACGACAAAAACGAATCAGTCATACCGGAGAACTGGTGGATCGCAATGGTCCTGACTTGGTACAGGCATTTCAAACGAAATGGTGGGTTAAACCAGGTTTTATGGCGCCAAACCTCCCTCTTCCATTGCGATCACAGCTCTTAAAAGCAGATCAATCAAAAATTAAAATAAACAACTGGTCAAATGGTAATATCCACTGCACATGCTACTAAAGTATTGTAAAACCTAACGAACTGACCTTAAATGACTTTCAATTTAGCTCGCTTAGGAATCGGACGATTTTTTCACTTTACTTGGTTAGTATCTTTTTCTTTTTTCGTTAAAGTTTTGAGCCATGGCTCACTCTCAAGGTTTAGTAGATGATACAACTAATTTAGAAGACAACCGTAGGGTTGTGCAGAGTGAAACTACTCCCGCATTGGCGGACGGTAGTAATTCAGTAGTCGGGTCGATGGACCATTCAGAAGAAATCAGTAGGGATGATGCTTTATCTGTTTTCGATGCTTCAGAAGAATTAACGGCTCAACGTTGGTCGAAGGAACCTGGTACAAGTTCTGGTAAGAAGCGCAAAAACTCCAGTAAAGGTACTTCTCCAGCTAAACGTAAGCGGGATACAAGCTCTAGTTCTAGTTCCAGTAGCTCCAGTTCAAGTAGCTCTAGTTCAAGTAGCTCAAGCTCTAGTTCTGAGTCCAGCGATGATTCGTCTGACTCGTCGTCCGATTCTGAAACCAAAAAAACCTTCAAACCTAAATTAAAAAAGAAAAAAGTTGTTAGTACTAAGGTTTCTAAGCATATTGTCAAGTATATCTCTAAATATGCTTCTAGTGGAATGAAAAAAAACATGTTCGTCAATTAAGAAGTTAGTTCTAGCTGACCCATTCCAGAGTCTAAAAAGTTGAAATCTTTGACTGTTGATAGTTTTTTTCGTAAAAACTATTTCTATGGAAATAAATGGAATGGGAAATTAGAAAAGTCCAACATAAATGGACAACTCAGAATCCTTGATGCTTTAGGGCCCCTTTCTGTTCTTTGGTCAGAGACCGAAAGGATTCGGAGTAAGAAACAAGGCAATGACCCCGCTGATGTTATTCAGTTAATGCAAAGGGCGATTGTACTCTTAGGTTCCGCTCATTATAATTATAATACAGAAAGAAGGAACAGTGTTATGGCAAAATGTTTGCCCGAGAATATCGATCTTCTCACTGACAAACAGGGTGTAAAAACTCTTTCTAAAGGTAAAGGTGACCTGTTCGACAAGGCCTTTTTGAAACTGGTAGCTAAAGACAGTAAGGATAACAAAGAGTTAAAGGAGCTTTTAGTTCCTTCTAAATCTACCTTTTCTAAACGCCGTTCTGTGCAAGGTTCTTCTAAATTTTCTAACCCTTCTGGTGACCAGTTTTTTTCAGGGAAGGCTCTCAAACAACCTCCAGTTTGGGAGCCAGAGTCCTGCCCCAGGAGACCAAGGGAGGAACTATGCTACAAAGAACCCCCAGTTCAAGAAGCTCTACACACAGAATTCAGGCAGGGGACAGAATACAAACAGTTACAAGAAGCCCCAACAGTAGATATGCAGGTAAGCCTACCTCATACTCAAAGCTTGGAAAATGTGTTTCCTTTTCCGATAAGGTCACTTTTTACAGATCTTCAGATCTTCAGAAGTTTGAACAAATTTCTCAAGTACGAGCACTTCAAGATGGAGGGACTTCATCTTTTGAAAGATATCATGTTGCACAAAGACTGGATGGTAAAGTTAAATTTAAAAGACGCCTATCTGACTTGTCCGATTCACAAGGACCATCAAAAATTTCTTTGGAAAGGGAGACAAATGCAATTTCAAGTCATGGCGTTTGGCTTGGAAGTTGCACCGATAATTTTCACCAAGCTTCTTCGAACACCGATTGCAGTGTTGAGAAGAATGGGAATACGTATAAATAATATATCTAGACGATATTCTCACAAAGAACCAATGTTACCAAAGGGTTACGATAGATCTGAAGTTATCGAAATCCCTATTAGAGGGCTTAGGGTTTGTGCAAAATCAGATTGCGTTCCTAAACAAAAGATCGAATTTTTGGGCAACACTGCAGATTCATTAGAAATGACCCTTTCTCTTCCGAAGGAGAAGATTGTAGGGATAAGGAAAATGTGTCTAGATCTTTTGTCGGATCAGTTAATAACTGTACGAAAATTAGCGCAATTAATTGGGAAATTGACGGCGACAAACCAAGCCGTAATGTCTGCGCCCCTTTATTACCGTCATTTACAAATTCTAAAAACAAAAGGTTTACATTCCGGGGGAAGTTACGATCACAGAATACGTCTAGATGTAGATTCAATATCGGAACTCCATTGGTGGGTTTCTCATTTGGAGAATAAGAACAGGAAAACTCTATTTAAATCGGTGCCCCATGAAAGAATTCAATCAGATGCCAGCCTTTTGGGTTGAGGAGCTGTGAATCAGAAATTGAAAATAGGGGGGTTTTGGACCCAGGAGGAAAAAACTGCCCATATCAATCTCCTCGAGTTAAAAGCGGTTACTTACGCGGTACAATCTTTTCTGAAAGACGAGAAGAACATTGATGTAATAGTTGAGTTGGACAACAAAACGGCAGTCGCGTATGTGAACAAAATGGGGGGCACCGTCTCCAGACAATTGTTAGAACAGGCGACAATTCTTTGGAATATAGTAGTGACCGCTGAATTCCTTCTGGGGGTCCAAAATGTTCAAGCGGATTGGGATTCGAGACATTTTTCATACAAGACGAGTTGGCAACTGAATCTCATGACAGTCCTTGGCCCTTGCAATGTAGATTTGTTTGCGGACAGGACAAACAATCAGATGAAAAGGTACTACAGCTGGAAACCCGACCCAGGTGCCGAATGTTTTGATTCCTTAATTCAAAATTGGAGACTAGTTCAGGGTTATGCGTTTTTTCCCTTTTGTGTAGTGGGTCCTTGTCTAGCGAAAGTGAGAGCAGAACAATCGGAAATAGTTTTGTAACTCCAACATGGCAAACACAACCATGGTTCCCACTGTTACTGCAAATGTCGGTTTCACTGCCAGTTCTGTTGCCAATGAACAGGAAATCACTTCTGTCTCCCAGCGAGGAAATTCACCCTCTTCTTCTGAATAATACACTACAGATAGCCGCGTGGAGGGTCTAAGGAGATCTTACCAAGCAATGGGCCTTTCACAGCAAGTTAGAACCATTTTATATAGCTCCTGGAAATCAGGTACATCCAGCGCTTACGATAGTGCCTGGAAGAAATGGGATAGCTGGTGTGTGGAATGGGAAGTTAATCCCTTTTCAGCATGGATGCATTTTAAAGGTTATGGTTACAGAACTATAAATGTTGATAGGTCGGCTATTTCTTCCGTTTTTGCCATATAAAGAGGGACTACCCATTCGGCAATTGCCCCTTGTGAAGCAGTTGCTCAAAGGTATCTTAAGGTCTAATCCACCTCTCCGTTAAGAAGCATCAGTTAATGATTTATTAAAATTGATCAGTTTTTTTTCGAGAGGTACAACAAGTTGTCCGGTTTTTTCGAGAGGTGTCCTGTTTTTTTGAAGAGAGGCACTGGGTTTTGTGGAAACTATACGACTAATCCCTCCTACTCAATAAACATACATTTAAACACATTACATGCAAAATATCAAGTTTATTACTAACTTTAAAATATAAGTAGGCTGCCCGCATGCATTTTCTTTGAAGACTAAATTAGTATTTTGACAAAATTAGTTTTATGGCACATTTGTACATTTGTGACTTTCTTGATGTGCTTTAATAAATTACTGGTTTCAAAAAGAACGGTTGTTACGTTGGGTAAAAATTTGAAAGGTAAGTTGCAATCTTGTTTTTGTGCCTTTTCAAGTCTTTGAAAATATAAAATCTACATGTATGTCATAAACAAATAAATACAAAAAGAGCATAATCCACTGGTGCATTCTGTTATTTCAGGAGTTTTAGGGTGTTTTGCAATATGGGATATTTACAAATTATATTCCTAAGATACAAACTTGGATATAGAATATTTAAATCTATTCTATTTACAGGGGTATGGGATAAGAAAAAAAAAACAACTCTATTTTGGATACGGGATATTTGATAAAAACATTAGAAAATGAGATGTGGAATAAGTGTACGCGACGCAACCTACATTATAAACGTATATTTTAAATATCCACGATGGAAAACAGCCAACAGCCTTCAATGTGACCAGCGGTCGCTGCTCGCTGTTTTTCAATTGGCCCCTGGATTGAAAATAAAATACATATGATTCAAGCCCAATCCCAAAGTGCATTGAAAGACCCTCTTCTTGACAAAAAACAATTAACAAAAATTCGACTAAATACAAACATAAGCTTTGGTAAAGATTCCTGGCTTAGGACAGGAACATTAAAATGTGGCGGGGTTAAACTAGTTTTTTGGCGCCAACCTTCCCCCTAATGATACTCAATAAAAAAGCACACACTGACACACAGTAAAAATCAAATCGATAGAAGTTCATTTCAACAAGAGAGTATCTGAGACAAAAGGACAACAGGTAATTAACGGGACGTAAAGATACTCTCTTGAGAACACTCGAAGTTACTGACAGCTAGCTAAGAAGCATCCATCGACTGATGTAAAAAAATCAAGTATGTCGATTTTAAATCCAACACAACACGTCAAACACTTGATTTGATGATGCATCATCACACAAAACCGACACACTTGACCGCTGTAATGCTCAAAAATGACATAAGTATTTAAAGACAATTAACATTTTAAAGTAAGTATCAAATTATTAATATTTTTACCAAAGAAGACTAAATTCAAAGATTTTACTAAAATATCCATTTCATAACCTTTATTTAATAAAGTTTTAAGCCAATTTTGCATTCCCAAGGGATTGTTTTTGAATTTATTTGCTCTATAAACAACATTACCGTAGAAATCTGGATGGGATATTCCCTTTACAATCAAAAGTCGTCGTGTACAGTTAAATTTTCCAATAAGGTATAGATATTTATGTTAAAACTTAGTAAACGACTTCACTAATTTGTGGTAAGATATTCTTGTTTTAGTATTTCTTTAGTAATACACCGGTTTTTATCATTAAAATCAGACACACCACTGCAGATCCGAGCATATCTTACCAACTGTGAAATATATACTCCTTAAGACGGAGCAAGTGGTACATCTCCCTCTAGAAAAGGAAAATTCACAATAGGAAATGAAAAGTCATCCCGTTTATCATATATTTTAGTGTGTAATTTTCCATTGATTATACTTAAATCTAGATCTAAAAATGGGCATCTATCACCAGTAAGGTTTGATTTATTCAAAGTTAATTCCTTGTGATAAATTTCCGTAATAAAATTAGAAAATGTCGGATTGTTTAGTGAAAGAATGTCGTCTAAATATCTGTATGTATAATTAAAAGTTTCAATGAGATTCTTTTTGAAGTTTTGCCATAAATTGGGATTCATAACAATACAAGAAAAGGTCAGCAATAAGTGGGGCACAATTAGTTCCCATAGGGATACCAATGACTTGGCGATAAATTGTTCTCCCAAAACGAATATAAATGTTGTCCAAAAGATAATTTAGAGCAGTTATCATTTCTGCATCAGTCCAATTGACGTAACATTTATGAGTCTCGTTGCTAAAAAACGATTTATTAAATAATTTAGAAACTTTAGAGCAGATATAGTCATTTGAAGGGCCAATGCACGACCACAAACCAGAAGTAAAACGAATCAACTCGCAAGATAGGCCAATATACCCTTATCGCACCATAGGCCAATGCATCCAGAAAGTGATGAAACCCTTCCTCAAAAGTTTCGCACAATTTGGAACCTTATGGTGACTGACAATGAAGAACCCTTACCCGAAATGAGGTCATACTAGATGGAACATCTACCTGTGTGGAATATAGCCAACTCTTACCCAGTTTCACATAACCATCCTTTATCTGTCGAAAATACAATGCTGAATCCTGTTTGAACCTATACTAACTGAGAGAGAGAAGCGGGGTAGGAGTGGGAAACAAAGGATCTGTAAATTTTGAAGACCACTGGAAAAGGGAAGAGGTGGGTGGGTGCGGAAAATTTAGCCTGTGGCGGTGCACAACGGGATATTTTACGTGCATGAACCTTGGAATTCTCCACGCACATACGTTGGCCAAATTTAGTTTAAGGTCAAGTTTCCGCATTACTATAGCCTGATCGATAAACCGGCATTCATTATGACAGGGCTGCCCCATTCAACCACCTGCGGCACACATCCCAGTCGCTTTGTGGGCTAAGCGGCCTGGAAAGATGACAGGTTTCTTAGCGCTCTTAAGTGGAATTTTACAGACAAGCTTAGCGCTGCTGCTAACATATGCGCCTTCCGGGTCCCGCACGGGGCCATACTCTTATGAAGTTTTTTTTTGTTGAAACAGTAATAATATAAAATAAATACATATGTGTAAAAGTTAAGATGTACTGAGAGAGCATTCGAGTCTTATATAATCCTGGATAAAACAGCAGACATGAAAGAAGAGGACTCTTTGATACAAACACACACATACAAGAAACAACTACTAGTCAAGTTAAAAGAAGGTAAACTTGGAAGCCTGGGAACTGTTAGCATCATCTTGTTTCCAGCCAATAATTCAAGGAGGCTATTTTCAATTTATAACAGTTGGTAGTTATGCTTAGACAATAGATTAATGGATTCTGGTTGTATGCGTCAATTATATGTGCCTGCCTGTTTATATAGGCTATATAAAGTTGAATTCTTGACTAACTGACGTATTCTTGTCAAAAACCCTTGAAATGATAGAACCGTATTCTTAATTTTTTAACAACATACAATGACTTTTAAAATATGATTTAAGAGGTAAACAACACGCACAACTTGTCTATCTAAAGTATGAAAAATCTGGACCTCTCTTGCAATAACCTGGACGCCTCTTGAAAAAGCCTGGACATGTATTTTATTTTAATTTAGAAATATGTAAGACGCAACTTTTTGGCATCAATGTTCAGGGATGCCATGATATAACATTGATGTTATCTAATAATGGTTAGCAATCCCGTTCAATATATATACTTGTCTTTTAAGGGGCGAAAAATGCAAAAAGGTAAAAACTCAAAAAACAGCCCACAATTTAATTTAGGAACCACATTTTTTTTTATAGGAATTTGTGTTGTTATACAATATGATAATACTTAAATATACCTACCCAATGGGAGCATTTTTTCTTCGCTTTCAGTTAAAAATCACTAAATATCACCAAAGTTTACATTTTTATTGATTATTCTCTTGAAAAAAAAACCCAGGACAATTGTACATCCCTCTCGAAAAAACAATCCTGTCGCCGGACACGGAACCTACCGTGGTATTGTCAGTATTTCTTTTTAGAACCGAAGGCTCATGGTTATACGTGGAATAAAAGGGTTGATATTTAACATAATTTTACGTCTTTGTACAGCTTAACTTTAACTACATATAGAGACCAAAAATAAAGCATAGCAGCAACTAGCTATAAAATTATTCGATCATTTTAACTTTTGTATTACAAGATAATCATTTCTTTTGCTGTTTCTATTTTCATTTCCTTTCTGCTCAAGTTTTACCTTAAATAAAGCATGAATCTCCCCTAAATAACTTTCCTAAAAACGTATATGATTAGAATTAATTAAAACAATTATGAAATTAACTTGCACGTGCAGGTCAAATGTCAAAACATTGTTGATATTTGGCTATATTTAGGTTAATCGAAAAAGAGGGGAAAAAAAGCCCTGAGGTGCACACGTGAAAAACAACGTTACTTAAAATATTTATGTAGAAGCTGCTTCATTTTATTAAACAATTAAATGTATAGTAAAGACTGAAAAAAAAACGTCAATATCAGCCATTTAATTTTTATTGAAAGTGTTAAGATGAACCTAAGATTTAGAGAACTGCTTGGTTGGCGCGATTCGGTAAGCAATCCTGTCTGTTCCAAGGCATGCGTCGTTTGCCATTCTAGACTTTGACTTTAGGGATACTACATGTCTAACTGGTACAAAAGGATTTATAAATATATTAAATTAAATATGAAAGCATTAGTTATTTCACATTTCTCTATTAGAACTACAAATACGTATAATAGTTCCAAATTGACATTTCTCAGTTCCATGTACAGATTTCTTAGTTCCAAGTTGACATTTCTCACTTCCAATTTGACATTTCTTAGTTCCAAGTTGACATTTCTTACTTCCAAGTTGGACATTTCTTAGTTCCAAGTTGGAATTAAGAAATGACAACTTGGAAGTAAGAAATGCCAATTTGGAAGTAAAAAATGGCAACATGGAAGTGAAAAATGTCAACTTGGAACTAAGAAATGTCAACTTGGGAGTGAGAAATGGCAACTTGGAACTATGAAATGTCGAGTTCAACTGAGAAATGTTAATTTGGAACTGAGAAATGTTACTTTGGAACTGTGAAATGTTAACTTGAAAATGAGAAATGTTAACTTGGAACGATGGTATTTTTAGTTCTATTCGAGAAATGTAAAAGAACTGATGACACTAGTGGTCTTTCGTTGAAAGCATAGATGCTTGTGGAATGTAAATCAATTAACTAAAGAATACAAAAACACTTTCTTTAAACTTCGAGAATCCAACTGGATCTAGACACAAAGTTATTACTGTCATGTTCATGAGAGTGAAGTACAAATATATTTGACTAAAGATTAAAATATTCGGACAATTGCTGATGTGAAACCGGGTAAGGTTTGGCTATATGCATCTCAGCTTAGTGTTTCTTCTGCACATGGCCACATTTCAGATAAGTGTTCTTCATTGTCAGTCACCAAAGGTTTGGATTCCAGATTGTGTTAAATATTGGCATCGGGTTTCGTCACTTTCTGGTTGCATTGGCCTATTATTGTGCGTTTAGGGTACATTGGACTTTATGGTGAGTAGGTTAATTTTTTTAATTGGTTTTGGTCGTATTTTGGCCCATTTTGCATGGCATACATGGGTCTGCGTTACGAGTGCTGTGTCAATTTGTTGTTTTAATTTGTTATTGTCCTGATTATGACTGAAATGTCGACTTGACATTCAACAATCAATCAATCAAAGCTGCTTTAACTTGTGCCTTTAGAGCAGCAATAATAATTGGTCTTGAAAATGTTGCATAGAGAGCTGATGTTTGGCTGTTTATCTTATGAAACAATTCCTCTCTTATATTGTCATGATTGTATTATACAGTTATGTAATGCCTGTTCATGGAGCAGTCAAACTATTATGCCCTCGGTGCGCAAGGGATGATTTAAGAACTGTTGCCTTCGGCCTGCAGCCTCAGGCAACAGTTCCTCAATCATCTCCAGCTCCATATAATAGTTTTTACTGCTCCATGACCAGGCATTTTAAAATAACTGTTTTATTAACTTATAGAATACACATAGAAAGTGTGGCTTGTTCAACAGTGCGACGTCAAAAGAATTTTGCGCTTTATGTTTTTCCTCTAGCACAGTTTCCCTAATTTTCCCGTGAGTTCTACCGCAGTAATATGCACAAAGAGGTTCTCTTTCGGATTTCCAAATAAACAAACTTCAGATCATTATGCATGAAAATCTGTTGAGAAATGGCATTGGGATAATTTTTATAATTTTAATTTTCATGAAATAAATAGAAAGAAGTAATTTAAAAGCGTAAAATACTCTTGACGTCGCTCTGTACTGCACATTGTTCACACGCATGGAACAGTTCGTTCCAGAAGTGAAACAGTTAACTGTTACACGCTGACGTCATTTCGAAGAAAAACGAATGAACACATCCAAAACTACTTCATATGAAAAATATTCAATATAAGTTAATAGTCTTTGTTATTATTGATGAACGACACTCATTTGTCAACTGTCTAATTTTTTTTAATGTTAATTGATAATATCTCAATTTTTAAAGCTCAATGAAATACTCATATAAAAAAATATACCTTCTTAAACTAACTTTTACCGGCATGAAAAGTCAATTTCATTTCATTACCTCCACAAGATATTCTAGTGTTATCTCCTGCTGCCACGATGTGCGTGCGCAGCTTAGCTAGCCAATCCCAAAGCAAAATGCAAGCTCCCGCGTGCATTTTTTCATTCTCCTTCTGGCTAGCGACCAGAGTGGATCACATCCGTAATCAATATTCTGTGTAACACGTTTTTATTTTGCGCTCGGATTTTTGACTTGTTCATGGATTTAACGTTATTTGGAGCGCATTCGTTCTAAAATGTCTGACATTAATCATTCAGCCGATGAGGTTTCTTTGTCAGAGCCTCCGCCTAGAGAGAAATCTCAATCTGACGAGCACATGGTTTCCGACCACGAGGTCGAGAAGGAACGCGGTCGTTCTCGTAAGAGACTTAAAAAGAAAAAGAGGAGAAGACGAAGTACTCCTAGCTTAGAGACAGACTCTGACTATTCTAATAGATCATTTAAAAGATCTAGAAATTATAGCGTCTCAGAGAACGATTCTTCTGGTTCTACTTACCATAGAGGAAATGTTTCTCCCCACAGAGGGAACAGATATTCTTCGAAAGAAGATAATGACGACGAAAGTCGAAATTGTTCAGACAAGTGCTCAGTGTTTAGCGAGACTATTTCATCTCGTACTTATAATGAACCTCGCCGTTTTGACCCTCATAAAAAGGAAAAGACAGGTTTATCCTTATCTAAGGACATGGAATCTTTTGTTACTAAGAATTTTAACACTTTTGTGCCTAAAGAGAAGGTCGAGGATCTTATTTTAAAGACAGCACCAATACCGGTGCATGCTGCATTGACAGTGAGAAAGATAGATCCTCTTATTAAATCGATCGTCGATAATCAGGGCAGATATCTGAACAAGAATGTAGATAAGGCTTTGACTAATGTGCAAGCGAGAGTTCTTAATATAATGGGGCCACTAGGTCATCTGTGGAAAATTTTGGATGACGTGGAGCGTAAAGCTATCAATAATACAACGTCTCTGGCACAAGTAGATATGGTGGATTTCCGCCACATGATTGATCTTGTAGAGAAGACTATTTGTTTAGTGGGACAGACCAATGTCACCGTGAACTATCAAAGGAGGCTCTCGATTCTTAAGACGGTTAATAGTGATGATCAAAAGGCTAAGGAGGTCTTGAGAGATAAGGCGGAAACTTTCACAAAAAATGATACGCATTTATTCGGGAAGGAATTTAAAGATGATCTTAAGGAGTTTAGTAAAAACAACAAGGAAGCTGTAGAGATGGCGCAAGCCTTAGGAGGCGGTCGAAAAAAGACACATAATGTTTATATGGTGAAAACTGACAAATATAAACAATGGTCAGGCAATAAGAGGCACAAAAACAGTTATGGATCTCAGCCCTTTCGTTACAAAACCTTCAATTCAGAACGCCACCACCCATACTACGGGATACAGAAACGAATATGGTGGAGTTGGAGGTGGTCGAGAAAAAGGTGGCAACAATGGACGAAGACACAAGAATAACCGAGGAGCAAGGTATGTATCCTTCTCTTTTAAGTCTTTGTTCTACAGAAATAAACAATGTAATAAAGTTAGAACCAGAGGTTCTAAAAAGGAACGGTCAGGTACTACAAAACATATTGAAACTACCGTTTCCAATAGGCGTAAATTTGGATCTCCCAATAGCGGGAAGACTGAAGTTTTTTGTGAAGAACTGGGAAATAATAACTTCAGATCAAAACATATTAAGTACCATTCAAGGGGTCGAAATGAACTTTCATCAAACTCCAATTCAATTAAAAGTCCCAAGAATGGGAGTCTTAAATCACGAACAATATGCGTTAATGGAGGAAGAGGTGCAAGAGATGCTAAAAAAGGGGGTAATTATACCAGTTCAGAAATGCAAAGATCAGTATCTGAGCAACTGGTTTTTGGTGCCGAAAAAAGACGGGGGTCAAAGACCGGTACTGAATCTGAAGTACCTAAACGAAAATATTGTATATCAACACTTTAAAATGGAGGGGTTGTTCATGGTAAAAGACCTAATTCAACCAAACGACTTTATGGTAAAAATAGACTTAAAGGAGGCATATTCTGTAATGTCGATTATAAAAAGTCACAGAAAATATCTACGATTCCAATGGAATCACTCCCTTTACGAGTACACTTGTCTCCTGTTCGGGATGGCCGAGGGTCCAAGATTGTTCACAAAGATAATGAAGCCTATAGTAGGGATCCTACGGAAAATGGGTATTCGTCTAATAATCTACCTAGACGATCTTCTATTAATGGCCGAGACAAAGGAAAAACTAATTTGTCACAGGGATTCAACTCTATTTCTTCTACAGACACTAGGGTTCATAATAAACTGGGAAAAATCCAATCTAAATCCCACTCAAAACATAGAATTTCTAGGTTTTCATGTAAACTCAGAAAAAATGATGTTTTTCCTACCGGAAAAGAAGGTAGATCAAATAAAGAATGCAAACAAATACTAAATTCAAAGACAGTTTCGGTAAGAGAATTGGCAAAGTTGACAGGGAAATTTCCGTCCTCGATTCAGGCAATATTTCCTGCAAATCTACAATGTCGGTTTCTCCAAATGGACCAAATAAAAGGTCTATTAATAGGGAAATCGTACGAACAAAAGGTAATTCTGTCCCAACAAGCAAGGGACGAGTTGATATGGTGGCAAACGGAAATGACCCACTTCAACGGCAAAACAATTATTACCCCAAGCCCAGATTTGGTCATTACATCAGACGCCTCAAATTTAGGTTGGGGGGCTTCTTTTCTAGAAAAAAGTACTGGTGGTTTATGGTCAATAGAAGAACAAGGTTTGCATATCAATGCAAAAGAGCTCTTGGCCGCTTTTCTGGCACTACAAACTTTTGCAAAAGAAAGGGAAAAAATAGCAATTCATTTAAGAATAGACAATGTCTCAGCAGTGGCCTCCATAAATCGTCTAGGTACAACAAAGAGCAAAGACTTGAATCTAATAATGAAAACATCTGGGGGTGGTGTCAAAAGAGGGAAATTACTCTAACCGCAGAGCATTTACCCGGGAGTCTGAACTTCGAAGCCGATTTTCAATCAAGAAACACTTCAGACTCAAGCGACTGGAGTCTGGACAATCAAATATTTCTTCAAATTCAAAAAATAATGGGGACGATGACGATAGATCTATTTGCTTCCCGACTGAATTACAAACTGGAAAAATTTGTCAGTTGGAAAGCAGATCTACTGAGTTATGCGGTGGACGCATTCATGATACAATGGACAGGAATGAAAGCATATGCTTTTCCCCCATTTGCTCTAATAGGGAGATGTCTCGCAAAAATAAAGAAAGAGAAGGCAACGGTTACTTTAATAGCACCAGCATGGCAGACTCAGCCATGGTACCCCATGATTCTCGATTTACTAATACAGGACCCAGTAAAACTTCCTGTTTATCCACAACTTCTCCAATCGAGTCAGGGGGGTCTACACCCATTACTTGTATCAGGCACTCTGACTCTGGTAGCATGGAAAGTGTCGGGGAATCCCTTCCTACAACAAATTTATCTAAAGAAGCTGCAGAGTTGCACCAAAAAGCATGGCGACCCGGTACCCAAAATGCTTACAAGAGTGCATGGGGAAAATGGGTTAGCTGGTGTGAGGAACAATCAATTGATCATGTTCAAACCTCTGTGGCAAATATAATAGAATTCTTAACTAAGCTTTATCATGATGGACTGCAATATAGAACAATTAATACTTATCGTTCTTCAATTTCAAAAAATCATTCTTTGATTGAAGGTGTACAAGTTGGAAAACATCCGCTAGTTGTTAGGCATATGCGAGCAATTTTTAATCAGAGAGTTCCAGGGTCAAAATATGAATTTTCATGGAACGTAGACAAGGTTTTAGATGAAATTATTTCGTGGGGAATTAATTCTGACTTAAGCATCAAAATGCTGTCTTATAAGGTTGTTATGTTAATGGCGTTGGCTTCAGCTGGAAGAGCTTCAGAATTAGGATATTTAAGTACTAAATATATGAAGCAGCAAGGTTCTGTTCTAAACTTTAGTCTTTCAAAGTTAACGAAAACTTGTCGTCCAGGTTGCTTGTCAAATAAGATATCTTTTCAGTCTTTTGAAAGCGACATTAATTTATGTGTTGTGGCCTGTATCACTGAATATTTAGAGAGAACCCGATCTTGGCGTAACGAGGATGACAACATTGATAGGTCTTCGCTTATTTTGAGTTTTGTAAAACCTCACCGTCCTATCACAAGTAGTTCAATAGCAAGATGGTTAAAACAAGTTCTTAAGAAGTCCGGCATATCTAATTTTACGGGCCATTCAACACGCTCTGCTTCTACTTCTAAGGCAAAGCGAATGGGTTTGTCGTCTAAGGAAATGATCGACCAGGCTAATTGGACTAATGAGTCTACATTCATGAGATTTTATAATAAACCACTTTCTACGGATTCCATTGCTTTTCAGAAAACAGTTTTATCGAGGTAGGCTTTAAACTAACACTAGAATATCTTGTGGAGGTAATGAAATGAAATTGTGGATTTCATAAGCACACTTTAGTGTGTGCAATGGAATCCTAATTTTATGAATTACCGGAACAAGATATGAAAGTGTTCCCTACCCTCCCTCGCCTAAAATTCTATTTGTGTTATTCTAACATTAAAGATTAAGTGCGTTTACTTCTTATGTAACATGTTTAAATATTAGTTTTTTACAATAATTATTTATGTACAATTTTTTCTATGGTCATAGATACTGGAATCTAAATCTATTATATTCTTTTTCAGAACCAACAGACAGTAGGACCAAGAATCAGGACCAAGGAGCCCATATGCTGCCCAAAAAGCCAAGACGGGTACACTGAAGTCCAGCTGGGAACCTTTAATTTTGTGAATAAATATTTACTGTGTATATTTTATTTCTTAATTACTTGGAATTTTACAACAGGGTGGCTATTCTTCAAAAAAAAAAAAAAAAAAAAAAAAAAAAAATAGTCGGTGGTTTTTAATTTGCTTTGGCTTTGGCTCTAAGAGGCATAACTCTAGCTAATTGGTAGACTCTTTGTTTATGTACAAGGATTGGTAGACTCTTTGTTTATGTACAAGGATCTTGACCCGACGTGACCCAGACGTCTTAATTTATGGTTTATTGGTTTTATACAGATGGGTTTTTGATTAGATAAATGCAGAGAGGTACCAATTGGGCATCTGACTTTCGATTGTTGTACAGTATTATATTTAATTCTTATTTTGAATTTAACTTGAGCTGTAAAATTTCGGCACAATGGGGCGTTACATTGTGCATTAAATTTTATATGTGTGAATATTTAAACTTCGTTCTCTGCACTGGTCTCTAGCCAGAAGGAGAATGAAAAAATGCACGCGGGAGCTTGCATTTTGCTTTGGAATAGGCTAGCTAAGCTGCGCACGCACATCGTGGCAGCAGGAGATAACACTTTCATATCTTGTTCCGGTAATTCATGAAATTAGGATTCCATTGCACACACTAAAGTGTGCTTATGAAATCCACAATTTTTTGTGGCTTTATATAAAATAAACGTGAATAAGTGTTTGCTGATAAAAACAAATTACTGCTTTGAGCCAACATTGATTGTAAATCGGCAACAAAATTGGCAACACGTTGAATGAAATGTCAACCGCGGTAAGGAGCCAAAGACTGTTTGGTGTTCAATCAACGTTTATCTTATTTAGTAAAAGAGTGTATAATGTCATTACAAAAAATATATATGAAAACAAACAATTCTGGTGTACTGCTAAATGAAAATAATCAATTGAATTTTATGACAGCAAGAAATTTTACGATAGTGTGATATCTGGATATAATTTATGGAGTTTACGTATCACAATTGATTCGTTACTCCAGCCTGTCCTAAGCCAAGAATCTTTATCAAAGATTATGTTTGTATTTAGTCGAAGTTATGTTACTGTAAACCGGGAAATTTTCGCGCTGTATTTTTTTTCGCGGTATTACAACTGAATATTAGTTCGCGCTGAATGTTATTGTCCATAGACTACGAAAGAAAACATCGAATATCGCGAAAATAAAACTGCCGCGAAAATTTCCCGGTTTACAGTATTTGTTTTTTTTTTGTCAAGAAGAGGGTCTTTTATTGCACTTTCGGATTGGGCTTGAATCATATGTAATTTTTTTCAATCCAGGGGCCAATTGAAAAACAGCAAGCAGCGACCGCTGGTCACATTGAAGGCTGCTGGCTGTTTTCCATTATGGGTGTTTTAAATTTACATTTATATTGTAGGTTGTGTCGCATACATTTATTCCACATCTCATTTTCTTCCAGAGCTTGCGGAAATTATATCGATATCCTTGGCAGAGCGCCACGTTTAATACAACAATTGTTAACACAAGGTTATGTTGCTCCTCGGTTGCTGTCTTCACTCAAGACATTTTACGTTAGACACCATGCACT
The DNA here is from genome assembly GCA_963971305.1 of Arcuatula senhousia. NCBI lineage: Eukaryota > Metazoa > Mollusca > Bivalvia > Mytilida > Mytilidae > Arcuatula > Arcuatula senhousia. The sequence goes on from OZ020305.1 coordinate 53,953,725, forward strand.
CACAGACAAAATATGAAATTTCTTTCTATCAGATGAGTGCAGATGTTGGTTTGTCATAGAGTTTAGTTTTATCTTCCTTTTCGGGATTTGACACACTGAAATGAAAATTGGCAGCGCGACGGGTGTGCTATAGCAGACAAGAACTGCCTACTTTTCCGGAGCACCTGAGTTCATTCTTGTAACGACTGGAGTTCGCGTTGTCTATTGATATTTAGTGGATTTTGCGTTTCCGTGTTTTATATGTTGTCTATTTTTTTCGTCTTGTCCTTGTTTATGTTTACTGGGTTTGTCTTTCGGACTTTCTATGTTTAGATGCCCCAATGGTACCTCTGCTTCTTTCTGTTTTAATTGATAGTGTAAAAGGTCAAGTACATTATGTATTATCTAGGTATCATCACGAAAGCTATCCATGTTTTAATTTTATAATTAGTTTGTTCTGCTTTTTGTGCTTACTCTTCCGGAGCACCTGAGTTCACTGTCGTTTCGACTGGAGTTTGCGTTGTTGATTGATATTCACCTATTTTTGTTTACGTGTTTTACATGTTGTCTGTTTATGTCCCGTTCTTGTTGGTGTTCCTGCCTGCTATTACAACACCCGTAACACTGCCATCTTCCAATTCAGTGTGTCAAAAACGGTAAAGGAAGACAAAACAAAATCCTATGACAAACCAAAAAGAGACAGTAAACATGAAAGAATATACCTGAATTCAAATTTACATTTCCAATGATAAAGATAGACCAACTTATCGCAAACATTTTATGAATACGCCCTGTGTCTCCCGTAACACCATCTTTATTCAATTGGCAATTAATACAAATATGAAGACTAACTAATTTCTTAAGTACGAATCATACTAACACAAACTAAGCTATTTACTTATCTAAAAGTAAATGTATAAACATTAAAATACTAAAAATATTAAAAAAATTAATGACAATTATATATAAGTATCTTTAAATATGCTGAACGTGCCGGTGGTAGAGTCCAACCTAGCCTAGGCAGCTGAAGCCGGCCTGTATAATGTGAGTGATCATAATTAAATAGGTGACAGAACCCAATCTGACTGACTTCAGGAAAAGTGGCCGATTCCAACATTATTGATAAATTGGTACGTGGCAGAATCTGAAAGGAAAGGTGGCAGCATCCAACCTGATTTACTTCAATGAAAAGGTGGCAGAATCCAACCTGTTTAACAAAAATGTTGTTTGATAATGTGACCTTCACATTTTTAAAATATATCTGAGTGTACCCCTTAATCAAAAAATATATAATAGTACATAAACCAAGGCTATAAATAAATTGGGGGAAAATAATTTTGCAAACAAATTATGCACGCCAATAATCAAAAACCACGTGTATGTAGTTAATATGTCGAGCATTAAAAATGTTAACATTAAAAGATACTGTTTTGAAATATATAAACTTAAATTTGATAAATTAAATTATCTTTTATAATTATGCAAAATATTAAACATAAGAAAAAAAAAGAAAAAAAACATAAAGCTGTTTGATCATAATCTTGAATATAAAAAAAATAATACCATACTCATCAGATTGAGTTTTGGTACTTCTTATATAATTACACAATGATCGCACAAAAAGCAAGTTATATATATGTTGTGTACAAGTTGTAATTTTGTACATGTTATAACTTGTACGACCGAAAAATACAAGTTATAACCTTACAAGTTTTGCCTGTACATGTAATAACTTGTACAAAATAAGGCTGAAAATTGTGTTTAACTTATACAAAATTTCAATACAGCAAAATAAATAGAAAATAAAAAAAATAAAATAAAAAAAAAAAAACATTTATTTATTCATGCTTAACAGAACAGAAATGTTGATGTGACTATGTCAATGAATATTGTAGAAAGATTTTCTTTACTAAAATGTAAAAAACAAAAGAAATGATCAAAAAGTTTTTGACTTTACCAACTGTTAAAGTAGAATATCTTAATGATCACTTTTTATCTAGAATTTCTTTAGGGTGAAGTTTGAAAACTTGTAATCTCTTTTAAAGTAGAATTACTGTAGGGTGAGGCTTGTTTGGTTGGTTGGAAATATGAAGACACTGACACGGGAAAAATACAGACAGCACAAGTTCTTGAACTTTGAATGAACTTCCCAAACAAATGTTTTATAAGAATTCCATACATAGGCACCAGTAACTTAAAAGAAAAAACTCAGGAAAACCCTTGTAAATGAACTCATTTTGCAAGTGGTAATGGCGAAGAACTTTTAGTTATTTCAAATCCGGACATAAAAGAGCCAGTAAAAAGGCATAATTTGGACAACGAGTTCAGGCTGACACTTTGACTCACAACCCCCCCAAATATAATACAAATATAATAGGTGTTGTTCTTGAGATTTATGAACTTGATTCATATTAGATGGGAACAAAGGTTGGTGACATGGTCCGACTTACACCAACCTTGGATTTTGAACTGTGGGGATCCCTGAAAGTGTTGTGCAATTTAAGATGTCAATACTTGTAGCAATAAGTAACGAAGTTAATAAATGTTTATTTATTCTCACTGTCGTTATACTTGTCCTGCGACAACATGTTTTCTACCGATGTTTCTGCTCGTTTTCTACCGATGTCCTAGATTTCTACCGATGTGATAATAAAAAAAAAACCAACCTGGCAGACGATTTTTTTTCCAAACAATGAAACCCGGCTATTATGGCACTTATAAACAAGTTAGTTTAATTTACATTATTTCTTTAAGTATGTACATAAAATTACAGTTAGGAATTGTTTATTTTTTTCCAGCAAGAGGCAATTTCCCTTTTTTCAGATAATCATGAATATCTGTTTTAAATTACCATTTACTGGGCTGAAAATTATGCTCTATGTTTTTAAAAATCGTACATTTTTAAAGACATATCCCTTTTCATTACAAATGGCGCATTTTTGATTTTTCGATCATTTTTCAAAACAATATGGTCCTGGTTTTCTAAAGATGTGTCCTGACTTTCTACCGATGGTCCTGGCATTCCACCGATGTGATATATCAAATGACATTTCATGACAAATTGTAAAACTGTATATTCTATTGAACATAATATTGATAATAAAAAGAAAATTGAGGTTCATGAGCAAAAACTGTTTTGCGCACACCCAGATCACAAAATTTAATGTATATTTTCTCAAAAGTTGGTTACGATCGTTTGATGCGTTTGATTTTTTTACATCAGTCGATTGATGATTCTCAGCTAGCTGTCAGTACATGTAACAGCGAGCGTTCTATAGAGAGTTCCTTTACCGTCCTTTTGTTTCTTCTTGTTTTTTGTCTTAGGTTCTCTCTAGTGGAATTGGACTTTGATCGATTTGATTTTTATTGTGTGTTTAGTTTTTGTGCTTTGTCTAGAAATATTGATAGGGGGGAAGGTTGGGCCCAAAAAAACTAGTTTAACCCCGCCACATATTACATGTGCCTGTCCTAAGCCAGGAATCTTTGACAAAGCTTTCATTTGTACTTGTCTTTTTGATGTTTTCTGTTCCTTGTTAAAGAAGGGGTCTATCTGTGACTATTTCAGGGCTGGATTTGAATTATATGTATTTTATTTAAACCATGGGCCAATTGCAGAACCGCGAGCAGTGCCAAATGGCCTCGTTGAAGGCTGCTGGCGGTTTTCCATTGTGGTTTTTCTAAATTGTCGTTTAATTGTGGGCTGTGTCGCGTACACTTATTTCACATCTCATTATTTTCTATTATCAGAAAATGATAGTATATCAACATTTCTTCCACTTATATTAGATTTGTAAAAGGCTTTATATATAATGGGAAATAATCCTCCATTTACCAGATTTCACTGTTATATATAGAATTGCTGAGGCTGAGATTGATCTTAACATATACAACAGTATGACACGCCATTTTAACCAAAACCCTGGTATCTATAGGATACATGTACCTCAGATAACTTGGGGGTTTACTGTTAGCTATCTGGGTTTTCAGAGCGAAACTCTTTATTACACCAGGTGTAAAATGTATTGAGAGTTATTTAAGTTAGTAACTGAGGGTTTCCTATCATTTATCCCATGGATACCATAAAAACTATTATTCAAAAATAATTCATTGAAAACTTAGCTTTGTATTAGTTTTTAAGGTATTGATAGTTTTCAGCTTTACATTGATAAATTCTGCATTAAATAGCATTAACTTACAATATTTGTAGGTAGGAGGGGTTTAATTAGGCATCTATGTGATAGCTGACAGCAAACCCCCAGTTACCAAGATAACTCTTGATACCTGATGTAATTGAGAGTTTCGTCCAAAAAAAACCCAACCCAGATATCTTCCAGTAAACCCCCAGTTATCTGAGATATCCTATAGATACTAAGGTTTTGGTTAAAATGGCGTGCCATACAACAGTATGATGAAGCTTCACTGTACAACATAAGCATTTACGGTGTATGTATGCCATTAAAAACAACCAAAATGTGTAGTTATATGAATTTAGATCATCGGTAGAAAGCAAGCACTCATCGGTAGAAAACACAGTAAAGAACATATTTAATCGGTAGAAAACCAGGACATATCAAATTTTTAAACCTGTTAGTTATATGAAAAAGCAAATAACTCTTTTACAAATAAACGATCATTTATTGCATATTCTCCCAGAAGATGTATTCAAATGTTAAAAATAAGCGTAATTTTTCATATTTCTAAAAAAAAAACCAATCGGTAGAAAACAAGGATCATCGGTAGAAAACAAGCAGAAAAATCGGTAGAAAACATGTTGTCGCAGGACAAGTATAACGACCGTGATTCTTATAAATAAATTTTTGGTAAACGGGGTTAAGAAAGATAACTCTATCCTTGTCAAAGCTTCTACTATCTGTTTCTTGTTTTATGTCCAGAAATGGGCCTTTCTTTGATAATCTAGGGATTTGTATGAATCTTATGTATTGTATTTTTAGTTTTGGGCCAATGCAAGACAGCGAGCAGTGACCTCTGGTCATGTTGAAGACTACTGTCTGTTTTCCATTGTGATTTTTACTCGGAAGTCTTCGGCTTCCGAGTCTTGTCGGAGAAAAGATGAAATGGAAGAAGTGCGGCAAACTGTTACAACTCGTTGTCAATTCGCTAACTCTCGTGGTCAATATAGGACCAGGTGAGAAAAAGCGATTGCTTTGTAAAGTCGTAAGCGGCGGGTAGCACAAATTACCGAAAACCAGAATGGCCAATATGGCGACGGCAGCCTGAGTGATTTTAACAATTTATATGAGATTGATACCAAAAAATATCGACATAACAGCTATAGAAACTGAATTCAAACCAGACGATCTCGGTTTGTATGCATGCCCAGGAGTCTCGACAGAGGGAAATAGTGATTTTGTTATGGAAAAACTAGCTCGTATGGTTCTGTGATGTATCAAGGCTTGCGGAAGTAAAAGTTGACGTGACAAGTAAGTCTTGCATTGCGTTATTTTAAAGAGTTTTGTTTAATTTACGATTACGTACATTAATATCTTGTACATTGTACATGTATATTGATTGTATCACCATGTTGTCTATTGTATTTTATGTGTAATCTATCAACATTATTCATGATCAATTATGTTCTCTTCTTCAATCAATTATGTTCTTTTCCTCTACATGTACAACAAATAAAAGATATGTTAGGCATGGACCATTTGATTTTCGGGGGGGGGGGGGCTGGGATTTTTTTGAAAAAAATTTCCCATCCCTGATTTTTGTAAAAATGAATAATCTGGCCAGCACCTACATGTAGGTTGAAAAAAATAATCTGGTTTCAATCTTGCCAATTGAAAAAAATAATCTTGCCAACAAAATTTCCTTGCTTAATATGTGTGTGAAAAAAATAATCTGGCCCGCAAAGCGGTCAATAAAATTCCCAGCTCAAGGTAAAATCCCAGCCCCCCCCCCAGAAAATCAAATGGTCCGTGCCTTATGTCATGTTATTTACTTCAGGTCAATGCTGAACTCTGTGTACATGTATTTATTATAGAATGTAAAACACTGCCACCTTGTAATTTATTTTAAATCAAAAATTGCTTACACAAGGTTATGTTGCTGCCCGGTTGTTGTCTTCACTCAAGAGAGCAGACATATCGAAAAATTTTAAAAGCGGACATTCGGTCCTGTGAATCTGAAAATTGTGTCTGACCCAAGCATTTTTTGGTCTGCAATTTACTAATATACTCCGTTCTCATTATATCATGGGTTCTGTGTAATCGTGGTATTTTACTTTCATTTCAAAACCAAATATTCAACTGTGACGTCACTGTTTCTACGTAGCTGACATTCGGTCCTGTGAATCTGAAAATTGTGTCTGACCCAAGCATTTGTTTGTCTGCAATTTACTAATATACTCCGTTCTCATTATATCATGGGTTCTGTGTAATCGTGGTATTTTACTTTCATTTCAAAACCAAATATTCAACTGTGACGTCACTGTTTCTACATAGCTACATGTACGTACCACGATATAACGAGATACCAGGATAGTTCATACAAAATTAGGGTCTGATCAGCCAGTAATTATGTCAGACACACCAAATCTTGCAGGAATGAACAGATTTTTGCAGGACAGGTCCCGAGGTTCTGTACAGCTGTCATCATGTACAATGTTTCAATATGTTTGCCCTCATAGAATAAAAAGCTACGCCAAGCGCAGCATGATACGACCAATACAAGTTGAAACCTGTACGCTGGAGGCCCAATATGGATAGTCTATTGCTTTGGTCACATGAAGCCCATGGTGAACTTACAAAGCTTTTTGACACATACATCCTGTGGTGGACTTTCAAATGCATTTTGGCACATATACATGTATATTGACATCAACATCTCATACATCTCATTTATATACTTATATCAATTTACATTTTTTTCCCTTTGACCCCTAATTTAAAAAAAAAAAAAAACTAAGAATTTTGTTAATCAGGTTGCAAAAAAGGGCAGGGATTTTCATAAGGTATCCAATGAAAAAATATTTTGAAATCGGACCAATTATAAAAAAGTTATTTTTATGGGCATGGCCTACTCTTTGCCACATCCCTGTTCACCATTTTATGGAAAGCTACCCCCTCCTGAAGACCTTTTAGATTTTTAATGACAATGTACATGTGTACTATATGACTTAAAGAAAATTAAAGCAATCTGACAATATTTTCTGACCTACTCAATAGTTAGGTATTCATTACTTAAAACAATAACAAATATTAATGTGATATATCTTCAAAGAACAGCATGGCCAATTTGGTCACATGTCACCTTATAAGCTCCCGCCTTGCGGGAGCTAAATTGCCTGAGTATACGTACTATGATTCACGAAACCGGAATAGGTATAAGCTAATCGACATATCCGCACCCAATGGCACGGAATGCACAATTAATTTTCTACTTTGTAATTTGTATTTCTAAAATTAAAATACGTAAATTTTGTATTAATATGAATATTTTGAATATTTCTAGCTAAAGAGATGTATGTAAAGATTTTTTTTAATAAAATCGCTATATATTTCATTGACGTCAGAGTTCAAAACAAAATTACAGAATGGCGGGAAACTGTCATTCTAGTTTTCGTGAAACAACACAAAGCGTAATGTAAATAAATATTCTGCGGAAATATTTCTGCAGTCCGATTAAACAATAACCTTGTCCATGTTGTGTCTTGAGCAGTTTATGATATTGTTTCTTCTCCAAATTTTACATTCGAAAAGGTGTCCTCTATGACGTCCGGTTCTATCGTCTATTTTAAGCATATATTATGACGTCATTTTCAGTGTAAGAAAAAAAAACCACTTCCTCGTTCTGTTTGCAGGTGCGCTCCTTTTCAAAACCATGCAAAAGCTAGCAGTTATGAGAAGTAAGGGGACAACCATTTGATTCTGAAATAGGGGGCGGGGTCTGCAGTTTTGGTTGAGTCAGAAAATTTTTTTTCCGCCGTTTTGTGCCCCCGAGATTATTTATTTTTAATATACAGTACCATGCAAATATATCTGCGGGAGCTTGTCAGGTTGAACCTGCATCATATTATTTGTTTTGATTTTACATTTTCTGGGTTTCATGTTTATTGCATGAACCTTCTGGTTGATAGGAAACTGTGTTTAGAAATTGTAATAACTTGGAAGCAATGAAAATCTATCATCAAATATCTTTGATCTTACAAAAAAAGCAAAGAAACTTCAGTTTTCCTTGTATTCTAAATTTGCAGTCCTTAAATGTTGCAATATTATAACTTGAAATATTGGGACAAAAATGTTTTATTTCATTTTATTTACATTTTATACTTATGTCTTACACACATATATATATGTCTTTTGGGGATTACATTGCATTGTTAATTCATGAGCTTTATCCAATAAACTGATTGATTGATTGATAATATTATAGTGGAATTGCTGCAACTTTAGGACATATGAAATTGCAAGACTGTTATTGATCATTATTGTTGATAAAAAAAAAACACATTATTGTAAGCTGATGTTTATTTTTATAACATTATTTATTTGCAAAATATCAATATAAATGTGGATTAATATGTGAATTGTGTCCTACATTGTATGTTTAATATGTGTGTGTATTAGCAAGTTAAGTGTAAATATTTTTTTTTCTTTCAGACAAAGAGCCATATAAAGCTGAAAGTTGATAAAAGTCATCAGCATCTGCAATTTCAAGATATGGATAAATGATGACTGTGCATATATAATTCTCACTGAAACTGGATATATCTAGCATCAAAATAGTGTTTACCTTTACAGAGAGCTTTATTCTTCTAACTAAGGAGTCCAAAAGTCTATTATTAAGAAATTATGAAAATTTGTTTTGAGCAGCCAAAAAATATATAAACATCCTAGGATGATGTGAAAAAGATTGAGTAAAAATCATGAATTAATATGTTGTGTAAAAGAATGAGTTCAGTGGTGAATTTAATATCAAGTGAAATATTAAAAATCAAATGTGATATAAGAACTTTTTTTGTTTGTTACTCTATATATTTTCTATTGATGATGGATCCACACAACATCATACATGTATCTTCATAAACATCAAGGCAAATACAGAGCAGAACAATACATTAATGAAGAAAGCTTTGTCTGGACCCATATTGGACATACAAGTATAATAGTTGACTAGACACACAAAGAAAAAGAAAACACCTGCAAGTGTAAATGCGACATACCATGTGTAACAGCTCAAGTGCAAGAAAGAATAAAATCTCATAGTTCCAATTTATTTGCCAAATGAAGTCTATAAAAAATGATAAAAGACTAACAAAAGTTGAAAGCTGTAAATGCTCCATAAGTTTTTTTTTATTTAATAAGATTTTGTGGCATGCATATTTACTCAATTCACTGTAACAAAGTATTTTATAAATTATCCTTTCAATTCATCATAGTATACAAGCATCTTATTCCTCAGCTGTTTACAATAGATATATATTACAAGTTATCCAATATAAATAGATTGACTGACAAATATCATTAGCAATGATTATACTATTTGACATGTTAAAGATTGTCTACATGTATTTCAATATATGTTATAAGTTTCAATTATGAATGTAACCTTGTCAATGAAATGACATTTGACAAATTAAGATTATTTAGAGGCAGGTTATGCCCCCTATCATTTAAAAAAATCACTAGTAATTGTTTATTAAAAACAAAACATTGGGTTAAATAATATTTACATATAAGTCCAATAGGGTTATTTTTATCATCATGATCATTGTACCCATTTTCTTTGTACATACATGTATAACATGCTGGTGACATTTTTTATGCATTTTAGTGAATCAATGTGTAATATTGATATGATGATTGCTATGTAATGTTATAAAGATTACTTTAACTAATTATTGAACAATAATAATTATGCTACCATTGAAATGGTATTAATGTCTAAAAATATTGACCAAAATACCAAGTATGTGTTCAATAGAAAATGCATATTTTCAAACATAATTGCTGCTATAAGAATATTATGTCTGTAAAAATGTTAGTTATTCTACAAAAGTAATAATAAAAGATAACTTGTTTTGTTATATCAATCTATTTCCCACACAAAAAAAAAGTTGCAGACGTTTATGTCTCTGGTCCATCAATCAGTCCTACACATCACTTTGTTATAATAAAAATGACAAAGTTCCAGACAATAAATATTGCTCCGCCTGACACACCAAGACTCATCAGAGGCGCTCTACATGTACCAAAAAAATTGAAAATGCCAAACATAATTTAATTATGATGAGCATAAAACAATAAAACCAAAAATACCAAACAGGGGAAGAAAATTATTACTTAATTTATCTAACAATGTCTGGGGTAAGAAGAATCTAGGGGTTTGGACAATATTGAAAATTAAACATATAATTTAAAGCTATAAATGAAACTCCACTTATACTACTGAACACAAACAAAACATGGTTTGCAAGAACTACACCATATATAGATATGCATGTTACTGAAAAATCTAGAAAAGCAAAGTTTTGTCGGACTGTTGACCCAATATTTATGTTGAAAACCCTGATAATAGTTCATGAACAAGTAAACGGATATTTCTAAAAAGTACATCATATGTTGTGCTTTCTACCAGGATTCCATCTGCAAATTATAGTGTGAATAATCACCCATTAAACTGAAATCCTGATATACATGTACAAATGGTGATAAGGCTGTCCCCATCTGTTAGTCAAGTTAGTCAACACAACCCTTAAACATCTGAACAAAATTTAACAAAACTTGGTATGCAAGAAATTCATTATATGAAATCGTGCATAATTACCATGTATTCATTAGCCACAAATTTGGGACACAATTAAATTTACCAAAATACCAAGAACAACAAAACAGAATTCCATAGAACTTGGAATTGAAGAAGTATAACACTTATAGTTGTATCTGTTGCAACAAATCATTGATTTACCAGAGTACATAATTATAAATAATTTTTTACTCCAATACCATAATATGAACTGCACACAAGGGTTATATCATAAATATACAGCGTTGTCCAAATACACAAAACAGGAAATGCTTTCCAAAATTAAGTATTAAAAAGATATAGATTAAATGTGCAATATAAGACAAAGCCCCACAAAACAGGAACTGTTTTATCAAACACCAGATTAACAAAATCTCCATCCTTGAAATCAGCATTCAATAGAAACTAAAATGTGTCGCATTTATTTGCAACAGAATACCAAGCAGAAATAAACAAATTTATGCAACTCAAAGACATGCTACAAGAAATCCTTAAAATATTTTCAAGATATGAAATATGGTACGCTGCCTAGTTGAGTCATTTAAAGAAAAAAATGGTGGGTTAAACCATGTTATATGGTGACAAACATTCTCCATCCCTTGGATATAAAGTTCCATACTAAAAAGAACACATTCTGACTTCCGAGTTGTCAGTACCAACGGTACTTTGATTTAAATTGCCGTTTCTTTAATGTTGATTGTGTCGCGTACACTTATTCCACATCTCTTTTTAGTTTTTTGTGATTGCTAGTTACCGTTCCTGCATTATTGCAATGGAATTAGTCATATTTACAAATGTTCTGTCTAAATTTTGAAATCCCACCATCCCAACCTTTATCAAATGTTTCATTTTTATTTTATTTGGCGTGTATTGACCCCATCTTTGATGGGCTTGTTTTTAAAAATGTATAGTTTTTTATGTTTTTACAATGTTGTTATTACTCTATTTTATTCACAAGGTTGGGCGGAGCTTAAATTTCTGTGTTTTACGTAAGATTTAAACGAATAATCAGGAAATAATTGACCCGTGACCAACCCGGTCAATAAAATAGAGTAATATTTTATGTGAAAGTAAATATGTTATTTATCTTTATATAAATCAGCGTCATTTAAAAATAAATGACATTTTCAATTCATTTAGCATTTTATTAACTGCCCATCAAACATAGCTCAGCCAGTGTTGACAAAAAAGACAAATGTCCAAAATTGAAATTATTGTGCAACTGAAAATGTCATTTATTGAGCATTCATAGCAAGAAGTAATTTAAATCATCTTTAATATGTATGTACATGTTTGTTCCTTTATTCATAGTTAATGATTATTCAAATGTATATCTTTTAAATTGTTAATTTCATTTTGCTGTATACGCTTTTTGTACCAGTTAAACACAATTTTTAGCCTTATTTTGTACACGTTATAACATGTACAGGCATAAATTGTACAGGTTATATCCAATCTATCACCAGAGGGAGCGTCTATCAACACTAACCTCTATACTATCGCGCTAAGGATTGTGGGTAATATCCCCGAATTCGGGGATTGAATATCATTAAAATATTTCCCATGATCCATAGCGCGATAGTATAGAGGTCAGTGTTGATAGACGCTCCCTCTGGTGATAGATTGAGGTTATATCATGTATTTTTGGGTCGTTCAAGTTATAACATGTACCAAAAAATGTACATGTTATAACTTGTAAAAAATAACAACTTGTACACAACATATACATGAATTAATTATAATGAACTAAAATATCCAATTATTTGCTAAATGAGAGATTGCTTCAGCAATACGCATGCATAACGAAGTTTGGTAATTTACTACAGGAATAAATTGTCTAAAATAAGTTATAATTGCCAAACTTTTACGATATCTTTCCGCTTTTAACCTTAGATGTGGGTTTTGTTTTAGGTGATCTCTTATTCTATATAAGCCACTAACAACATTATCAATAATTTCTTCTTCTGTTAAATGATATCCAATGGTCATATCATTCAGCATATATAAAAATTCATAGACATCGTAAACACTGCATATTTCGGGTAGCGTGTCGAGAAGTATATCAATTCCAACTTTATCACATTGATCACTACAAATTTCTGACTCCTTTTCTATTTTGTTAAAAGTCTTGTCTTTCATCTTTTCTATTCCTTTCAATTGAATTTCCGCTTGAAGTAATTGCCTCCGAATCATTCTAACTAGCCAATCAAAACCAATCTTTTGGTTTCTATGAAACAAAGAGGGATTCGTTTTCCCGCTCTTTTCAATTTCCATGAGTTGTGCAATTAACCACTTTTTATGGATTGTTTCTGGTACACTAAGAACGCTTAAGTAATTAAGTCTTCCTCCTAAAACATCGTCCAATAATAATTGATCATCGTTTCCTTTCGTTTCTAACTTTATATGCCTCAACAATTGAAAGAAAAACATGCTGTCTTGAGTTCCAAATTTAATCATTTGTCGCAATAAAATGTGTGATTGAAAGTATTGAATCTTTGTCATACGATTCTGTGTATTTTTTGTTGCAATCCCAATAGAACACAGAGCTACATTACCCTTTTCATAACAATATTCTAAAATTTCAGGATCTAACTCTGTTTCTGTTGCCAGTAAATGATTTAAGTTATCGTGCATTAGGCGAAAATACGATTCTGAAAGGGGATTTATATATAGTAAATGTTTATCATTTGTTTTAACCGTTCGTAGGCATTTTAAAATTTGTCTGACAAGCAATGCTGTATACTGATATCTGATTTTGAGCTTACAAATATTATCAAAAAGCTTGCCTCTTCTGTAGTTGTATAACATATTATATATTAAATAATTTTCTATTCTCGCCTCAGGTCTAAATTCTAATGTGTTTTCATCTCTCAGCCACTTGACTATGGCTTTATGATCATAAAGCTTTGCAAGATATAATGGGGTTATGTTATAAAAGTCTTTACAATGCAGTATTTTAGAGCCGAATAACAGTTTTGCTTTTTGAAGGAATCCAGTAAGACCACTTGCCGCAGCAATGTGAACGAGACTTAGTTTTTTAGCATTTGGCAAGCACAAAACTTTTTGTAAAGTGTCTTTAGACTGTAAACTATTAAAGGTTTTAGTTAGTAAAAGTTCGGAAGACCCGTCATGATTGACATGGTCTACATAACTAGCAGAAATACTTGAATTTGTAGAATTCCGATACACTATTTGCAACACTTGATAAGCAGTATAATCTGAACACCCAAATAGTGAGACTTTGTTTACACAAAAAGTCATTTTAACAGCGAGATCAATTGGTGTTTGTCCATCCCTCGTCAATTTTAACACGTCTAAACCTTTGTTTATTAGAATAGATACTCCAAACAAATTACCACCTATCGCGGCTCTGTGAAGAACATTTAATCCAGAGGAGTCAAAGCAATTATCTAGTTTTTTCACTGTGAACATTTCCATATACTCTATTATAAAACTATCATGGTTGAACATCCATTGCGAGTTGTACTTGTTTTCTATGATACCATGTAATGGACTAAATTTACCATCGCAATTTAAAGCATTCTCTTTTGTCAGAATAAACTCTGCAATGTTTGGCCCTTGGTACTCCATGAGCACATTAACTAAATTTGGATTACGTTTGATGGCTAGGCTGAACTGCTTACTGGCATAAACTTTCAGCATCAAAATTGGATAAATGCGAGACTTTTTAATTGAGATTTCAAGCGCACTCTGGATATTGAGAAGATCGGATACTTCCCTATACTTGTGGATAAACATCATAATATGTAACAAACACATTTCATGGTTAGAAAGTATAGTCTTATGGGTTGTATTGCAGGAAGTAAAAAAGATGTCTATAAAACTGCATCCTTCTGGAATGCGAATCGGTTCAAATTCAGTGCGTTTCGGCATCATATTAAAAATTGCATCAAAAGAATTTCCATCTTCATTTTCTTCTGTCAGCAGAAAAATGCTATCTTTTTTAGCTAGCATTTCAAACACGCATTCGAATCCAAAATAGTTCCCAGATCTTGCAGCTAAATGTAAAATATTTCTCCCATAACTGTCTTTATGAAAAATATCGTATTTTGAATTTACCCAATAACTAAATAACCATCGCAACGCCGAAGCTTCATTTACATACTGAATGCCTAGTTCAAAACTTTCATCTAGTGGCACAAGCATACTATTTTCTAAAATACTTAAGTTATAACCATCCTTTAAGTCTTTAATAGGTAAAGAATGCTTCTCCATCAATGAAGTATAGTACTCCAATGAACGAGATCTACATATAGATCCAGAATGAAAAACGGTCGAACCGTTGTTGGATTTCAAATCAAATCTAAAATTAAGTTTTTTTGCAGCATAAATAAAAGCCAAATTTCCGTGACAAAAAGCGTAATGAAGAGGTGTTGAACCAGTTTCATCTTTTTTTTCCCAATACGAAAATCCATTTTTATACATAAATAACAACATGTCAATATTCCCATGTGAAAACACTAGGTGAGCAATTGTTGCACCATTAGGACATCGATCCCGTAGGATTTTTGTATATTCTATTTCACTTAATTTCCTCTGATGTACAGCAAATTTTGATTTGCAAAACAATGAGTGTTTAATACTTTTAGTGAACAGAAGTTTAAATACATCGGTGCGTTTGTATTGGATGGCAGTCATTAATGGTGTTTTTCCATCAAAGGCAGAGCAATTCAAAAGCCGATTGTCGAACTGAACTAAAACATTTACAACTTCTAAATGTCCGTTTCTTGTGGCGGCATTTAAAGCTGTGTCGCATATTATCAGGCGAAAGTCATCATAGAAAACAGTTGGTACAATAACATCATTGTGCATTGAAAAATTGCTGCGTATTTTATCTATTATTATTGTCTGTTGCTGTCTATTTGATAAAAGAGGAAGCCAATACATATCCCCATTACAACGAAGGCATTTGTCACTTACACCTCGATCCAAAAGCAGCTTTACAATGTCAACATATCCTTGCTCAGATGCCTTATACAAAGATTGGTGTCGCCAAATGACGATTTTTTTCTAAGGAGGAATTTTACAATGCCTAAATGGCCATTTTCAACGGCAATATGAAATGCGTTTAAATGCATGTCATTTTCAGTACTTAAAAGTTCCATATGTTGCTTTAATAGCAATTGAACGACATTCAGATGACCATTCTGTGCAGCAATGTGAAGAATATTGTATCCACAATAGAAAATGTTCTTACACAGATCAACAATGTCTCTCCCAAAGTAATAAGAAGTCCTGAATGATGAAAAAACATTTTCTTGAATAAAATCGTTACTTTTCGAAAAATATTCGTGCTTGACTTTAAATGTCCAATCAGCACCATTGTCCAAAAGAGATTTTAATGTTTCATAGTTTCCTAATTTAGAGGCTATAAATGTTACAGTTTCTCCATTTGAAATTGTGTCGTTTAACCCCTTTTTAGATATGTATTTCAGCAATAAATTCATTGTTTCGTAGTCATTATAAGTTGCAGCGAGGTGATGTAAAAGTTCTCCGTGTGATGTTTTCTTTCGAATTATTGTGTCGTTTACATACTCATACAGTGAACTTTCGTATTCCCGAACATTGCTAATGGCCACATGGTGAAGTAGCATGATTAGGTTTTTTCCAATATTAGGCGAAGTCAGGTTAACAGTTTTGAGCATATATTCTGCAAACAATCTGTGCCCGTGTTTCTTGTTAATATAAAATTCTAGATGCTTTCTTGTCGGGTCGGTCAAAAAATCAGATATCGACTTATGATGGAATGAAATTTTCCCGTCAAATATTGTAATAAAGTGCCCTAATTGGTTACCGATCAGTCTGTTTATTTTCCGTTTTTGATTTGATGAATTGATTTTTGAAATAACGAATAGTTCATCAATTTCTATGGGATTTTGCATAGTACACAGAATCTCAAAAATAGGAATCAACTGGTCAAAAAGACCACCTGTGTCCTTAAATACTCTTTCAAAAGTATTTTGGTATAACTGCTGTAGAGTTTTTGGTATCATGTTCAAATCAATATCACCATCGAACAAATTCTGCAAATATAATTTCACAAGAAGAAAATTTCCATTTGATGCTTGCAAAATTCGGTTTGCCTTTTTGCCTTCCAACTTTCCATTTTTTTCAATAAACGATTTGACGTCCTTTAGGTTTGAAATATCAGACGAGTTCAAAAATATATGTGTAAGTTTAATAGTTGGTATCAAACGTTTATAAATGCTTTCAATTTTTCTTGAAGTAAAAATAAATCTACAATTCGACGGAAACTTGTGAATTTGTGAGATTAAAAAGTCGAAAAGATTACTCTTTCCTTTCGTCTCGCATTCGTCTAGAGCATCAACCACGATATAGAAGGGTTGATCGATCCATTTATCTTTAAGGGGATTTAAAATGACTATTTCGAAGCATGCAATAGGATCTACAGCACACAAATGTGAAGCTTCGTCCAGATATTTATCCGCTAGTTCGTCAGTCAGTATAGAGTTACCCATTATAGGAAAGTTTGATATGATTGCACCGGCCAAATTCTTGATAAAAGTATAAGCATTGATAGACAACGATATGTCATAACGGCAAAAATGGTATGCGAGTACATATTTTCTTATGTCATGCCAAACAGAAGAGCTATCAGAACAAACTATATTTGAAATTAATGATGATTTTCCATATCCCATTTCAGCAGTCAGTAGGATTCCTTGGCTTGATAACAAAGCCTCATCTATCGTTTCTTTCATCCACTCTCTTTGAATCGAACTCTCGTTTTTTAAACCGTTTACGTGAAAGTCGAAATCGATGTCACTGTAACTGCTGTGCATACTCATACAACCTACAACAGAGTTAATAATGAAAACGTTTTTTTTTTATGCAGTAAAACAATTTGATTTATGCTTTTTTAAACATTACATATTTTTCAGATAAATGCATGAAAATTTCATCTTCAAAATACCAATTCTTATATATTTTAATAAGAGTCACAGCTCTAGTGTAAATAATCCAATCCCGAAAATCATATGATTTTTTTATTTGCATTATGTTACAAAGATTAACTGTTGCGAATAAGAGATGGATTATTGTTGTCAAATTGTTAATTCAATTTTGTTTCCAGATCGGCAATTTGGGTGTTGTTGTTCCATGCTTTCCATGTTTATCTAAACTAAATGTTTGGCATTTCCAATTGTTCCAATCTTTGAGTAAAGCGCCCCTGGTGAATCTTGAATAGACGAAACGCACGTCAGTTGTAGCAAAACTTTTGTCTAAAATCTGATTGCCACGATTTACTATGGGAAACGAGAGCAGATTTCTAGAGAAGGGCGTATATCGTTAGAGCAAGCTTAAATTTTCCTTAAGTGTGCTTTATATTGAAACCTACTTAATTCATCAAAGGACAGGGTATGTTAAGAGACCAGTTCGGCTCCAAAAATTCGGAATTGTTCATGACTGTTTTAAAAGTTGTCCATTTTGATGTTAAACACTGTATGGAAAGAGGTTGAAGAAATGCTGTCGTTTATTTCCGAGTTTACGAATGTTCATTTCTGTGCAGCAAAAATTGTTGTTGTTTATTTCTGTTCTATTTATTTTCATTATTAATTATTTATTATTTGATGTAATAACATGAATATGCTTCAAATAAACACTAGGGGCACTGATGGAAAGATTTTTTGTTCAATTTCAGAAATCTAAAATGGATAAATTTAAATGCGAATATTGTGAATTTTCTTTTCTGGCATATTCGACGATACAATTTTGCACAAGGAAAAAGTAAATATTACAATTAGAGTGGATAAGAAAAAGAACAAGTTTAAACATTTAAATTTGATTTGAAACCAGAAGATGCAATTTTAAATGAAAAAAAAAACATTTGTACCGAATGATAAATCAAAGTACTGAAAGAACTAGTAGCCGGGGTAATCTACAAATTTTATATTGTTCATGTGTAGCAAAAAATAAAAATAAAAAGCTACTTTTTTGTAAAAGGAATTTTCACAAGGATTTCAATGAAAGATGAAAGAAAAGATTTTGAAAATCGAACCAAAGTTTTAAAAAGTTGATTTTATAGGCGTGGCCCAGAGCGTGGCCTGTCTTTGGTCCTCTGTAGCAATGTAACGGTGCAATTAATACATATGAAAACTATTGACATATTAAGTTCATTGTTGACAGAATGTAATGAGGAATTCAATAATAAAGAATTTTCAAAAAATGAATCAATAATAAAAGTTCTACAGCCGTTTTGTCAATACATCAATTATTTGAGCCCCTTTTGGCGACAAACCCCAAATACAACACTGTTCTTCCTCCAGTAGATATAATCATCATATTAAAGCTTTGTAACAATTGGCTGGGTCACTACAACTTAATTTCTTGTGTAAAATAATTTGCCTCAACAAACTCTTAAAACATTGCGGTTTTTTTTTGTTCTACAATTTTCAGAAAAAGATCGTTTGTGTTTTGCATCTTGAAAATAAATGTATAATATATTCAGTGGTTCTAAAGATAGAAAATTTGGTTGATTAACAATTTTCAATGAAAAACTACTAGGTCCAGAAGAACAATTTTATATAAAATTTATATTTAGGCCTTACTTTCTAAATATGAATAAATTCTTATTCAAAGAACAGTTTACACTACAGAACCATTTTATCTGATCAAATAAAAAAGTTGTGAGGATTTGAACTTTTATAGGGTAAATTATCCTGTCCATAGACCTGTATATTAAATATACAGGTCTATGTCCTGTCCATCGATGATTGTTTATTGGATTGTGTATTGCCATCCAGTTTGACACTTAATGAGATGCAAATTAGTGAATATGACATCACTAATGAGATGGACGAACACTCCTATAAACAAAATATCAATCCGCTTCTGTATTCGACGTTAAACTCCCCAGTCAGTCAGTCTTCTGTATTCTAATCTTTTTATGCTATCGTATCAGATAGGTGTCTTACATGCTTGTACAAAATTTGAAAACTAAATAAATAAGTTTTATGACATAATTGAGAGTAAAGCGATGAAAAAAAACAGATCTGGAAAAGAGCTATATTGCAAGCGTGTATTGATATTTTATAATTGAAAGGTTTTTGGTGAACTGCCGGAAAAACCATTTGACAGCTAACCGAAAGGCTATCGTAGCTATAGCCGTGGCTAATCGCTAGCGATTACCCCGGCTAAAAAATACAATAACCGTTGTTGACACTGATGATGTTTTGGAACCCCCATTGTCTATTGAAGTTGGGTATAAAATTGTTAGTTTTATTGTGCTGATATATTATTTCGAAATGTAATCATAAACGAGGCGACTACTGTAAACCAGAAAATTATCGAGACAGTTTTATTTTGCGATTTTCGCGCTGACATTGCTACACCTTAATTGAAAAAAACACGGTGCGATATGTGTCTTCCATTGTAGTCTAAATGGACAATAAGATTACGGTGCAAATTTAAAACTGTGAACCTCCCGTGCGGGGCCCGGGTGGCGAATAGGCCCGCAGCAGAGCCTAGCTTGTCGTAAGAGGCGACTAAGGGTCTTGGGATTCTGACGTCGGGTCAGTGCTCAGCCCACAGAGCAACCAAGTGTGTACCCTAGGTGGTTGAATAGGGTAGCCCTCGTCCACGGGGGTTGTCAGGTCTATAATACGGAAACCCTGACCGCTGACCATAGTGGGCCAACGTGTGTGGAGAATGCCACGCTTCATGCACGTAAAAGACCCCTTTGTGGACCGCAAAGTAGTGCACCACATAGGCTAAATTTTCCGCCCCTACCCACTTCTCCCCTTTTCCTGTGGTTTTACCGTCCCTGTGTTTCCCACCCTATCCCATATTTCATATATCATCATCATTTCATGTTCATTGTATCATCCTTTTCATGTTCATCGCCTGTAAATAACCTATATAGCGTTGCACGGGCGTTAAACACCAACTCACTCACTCACTAAAACTGTGAACTAAAACTCAGTAGTCCTAGCAGAAAAACAAACACGGTGCGACAAAAATTCCAGGTTTACAGTATACAAAAAATACTCAATACATGTAACGGTATCAATATAGATTTTATCACGAATAGATTTTGTCGTGCCCCAGGTGGTTGAATGGGGCAGCCCTGACATCGAGAGATGCGGGGTCGTCAGGCGATAATGCGGAAAACCTGACCGGAAACCATAGTGGTGCACCGTGTTGGGAAAAACGTCACGTTCCTCGCACGTTAAAGAACCCTGCTGCAGGTCTCGGTAAGAGTAGGACCCGTAGGATCCCCATGCAGGAGGCTAAATTTCCCGTCCCTACCCATCACTCCTTTTTCCAGTGGCAGTCTAAACTCTCCTACCCGATTGGCCTTGTGTTCCCGTTTCCTCCACTTCATCATCATTTCATGTTCATTGTATCACCACTTTCATGTTCATCTCCCGGATATAGCCGAAATCGTGCTGCTTGGGAGTAAAGCAATAACTTACTAACTAACTTAGCTTTATTTTAAAGAGATTTATATATAATTTTTGTGATTTATAGAATATTTAAAACATTAGATGGTTTAGATGTGAATTGTAAATGAACACTTGTTTTAAAATGATCATGGTTTCGAGTTAGAACTTGTGAGACGATGTGGAAAGAAGAAAAGACGTGCGTTCATTTCTACGTTGTATTTCGAATCGTTATCAAGCTACTACAAAGAGAACGTCACAATACGTATAAACGTTACAGTATAGAGGTGCGGAACGTTAGCGCTAACGTACCCGCCGAATTCCCGTAAGAACTAATTCTATGGCCAAGTATTTAGCTCAGAACGAAACATTCGCAACCACTCAAATAAACTTTCGCGGGCTCTGAAATATACATTCGGATGTAGAAAATCAGAAATATACATTCGCGGTGCAAATTTTAACACGGGATCTACTTTTATTTCATCGATCTGCCTTGAACCTTTGCATTATTAAACTTAATTTATCAACAATAAAATTCTATTTACACATTAAATGCAGTATTTTTGAGTTTTATTGGTGTGTATTACAAAGCGTGGATCTAAGCGTGGATTTAAATGCTACTGATGAGAGGTTACTCCTTGAAATATCGATATATAGCATATCCAAATTAACCGTTTATACCCGCGTTTTGGTAGTTGTAATTTTGAAACCACTGGGCGATAACCGCTGCTGGTGGACCCGAGTTCCCGAGGGTGTTCACAAGCCTTGTCGTCAGACTTGTCTGACACGATTTACCGTAAAACTTCTAATATTTTTTTCGCTGAAATTTCCCGATTTTTAAATCAAAGATTGTTTAAAACACCAGGTTTCTTTCCTTGTATTGCACATGGTCGATATCCTCGGTACTGGATTTGGCTTCCTTGTTCGAACTTTATGGTTTTGAGTACTTTTCGTTTTCAACAGTTTGGGAATTTGGCCTTCCAATGTTTTGATTTAAATGCTACTGATGAGAGGTTACTCCTTGAAATATCGATATATAGCATATCCAAATTAACCGTTTATACCCGCGTTTTGGTATTTGTAATTTTGAAACCACTGGGCGATAACCGCTGCTGGTGGACCCGAGGTCCCCGAGGGTAATCACAAGCCTGGTCGTCAGACTTGTCTGACACGATTTACCATAAAACTTCTAATATTTTTTTCGCTGAAATTTCCCGATTTTTAAATTCAAAATTGTTTAAAACACCAGGTTTCTTTCCTTGTATTGCACATGATCGATATCCTCGGTGCTGGATTTGGCTTCCTTGTTCGAACATTATGGTTTTGAGTAGTTTTCGTTTTCAACAGTTTGGAAATTTGACCTTCCAATGTTTGGATTTAAATGCTACTGATGAGAGGTTACTCGTTGAAATATCGATATATAGCATAGACGATAAAGAGATGTGGAATAAGTGTACTCGACACAACCAACATTAAAGAAACGGCAATTTAAAAAATCACAATGGAAAACAGTCAGCAGTCTTCAACATGACCAGAGGTCACTGCTCGCCGTCTTGCATTGGCCCAAGACTAAAAATACAATACATAAGATTCAAACAAATCCCCAGAATATCAAAGAAAGACCCATTTCTGGACATAAAACAAAAAATACAGATAGTAGACAAGGACAAACAAAAGCTTTGACAAGGATTCCTGGCTTAGGACAGGCACATATAAAATGTGGCGGGGTTAAACTAGTTTTTTTGGGCACAACCTTCCCCCTATTGTTTATCTTGTACAAAGCACAAAAATAACACACTTTAAAAATCAAATCGACAAAAGTTCAATTCACCAAGAGAGAACCTGAGACAAGAGTACCTTACGAGAACAACGAAACGTAAAGGAACTCCCTTGAGAACACTCGCAGTTACTGACATCTAGCTAAGACGCATTTATCGATTGATGTAAAAAAAATCAAACATATCGATTCAAACATATCCAAATTAACCGTTTATACCCGCGTTTTGGTAGTTGTAATTTTGAAACCACTGGGCGATAACCGCTGCTGGTGGACCCGAGGTCCCTGAGGGTAATCACAAGCCTGGTCGTCAGACTTGTCTGACACGATTTACCATAAAACTTCTAATATTTTTTTCCCCGAAATTTCCCGATTTTTAAATTCAAAATTGTTTAAGTAAAACACCAGGTTTCTTTCCTTGTATTGCACATGGTCGATATCCTCAGTGCTGGATTTGGCTTCCTTGTTCGAACGTTATGGTTTTGAGTACTTTTCGTTTTCAACAGTTTGGGAATTTGACCTTCCAATGTTTTGATTTAAATGCTACTGATGAGAGGTTACTCCTTGAAATATCGATATATAGCATAACCAAATTAACCGTTTAAACCCGCGTTTTGGTATTTGTAATTTTGAATATACTAAATCGTTATTATCTAATGTTGAAATCATCGATAATGCAGGATATGTAATTATTCAATAATTCAATAAAAAGTCAGAAAAAAAAGACGACTTCATTGTGCGCAAAGCAATAAACTGCATCGGGGCACAGAAATCAACCGTTTTTCCCTTCGTTCTTTCCATACAGTGTTAAAATAGTTACCCAAAATAACTTACAAATTGTGATTTGGTAAAAACTCTGAAAAAAAATGAGCTGTTTTTTGGCATATTTTACCTTTTCAGAGTACCCGCGGCTACATTACTTTGTGTAAATGATCACTTATAACTTAGACACTAACCAAAAAAGTTTCTTTGTCGTTTATTGTGTGGCTCATAGTTATATTTTCCATAAACACTCAGAATTAACACTTTTTCCACACAAAATGAATTTATACAGATTTTGATGACTTCACAGTGACGTAATTTATAAGATTTTCAAAAGCATAAATCCATGTTTTGCTGTTAGAAAAAAACTAAACCAAATCCATAAGATAAACTTTACATTTGCATATAAATTATGTCACAAAGATTGTGCGCAAAAAGCAAAGAGTTACTAATGTGACATAATGGAGTATGATAAAAGCGTTAAGGTTCATGTATAGGTTTACCTCAAATTGGCTTAATTTTAAATAGATTTTTCAGTAGACTGCATATAACGCTTAAAAATAGACCGTGGCAAGACCTGGATCTATATATATATATTTTTTAAAATTTTTATCAATATTATCATGATTAATTCTATCATTTTTAAGTTCTGTTTTTCCCGTTTTTTTTGTACACAGTCGATGATAGGTTAATATCATTAACATCCTTGAAGGTGACCTAAAATCTCGTGCGACATTTAAGGTTCTTCTAAATGAAACATGGCTGCCATGCATTGTCAATACAAAACTTTCCAAAAATACACAGCCTAGATGAAATAAGTATTTTGCTAAAATTATATTGAAATGAATGCTTTACAATCTTATCTAAAGCAAGCTAGAAATAATTGCGTATAAAAACTGTCTTTAAAGGTAGAATATGAAATATTTGTAAGGGTGTTCTCGAATAGTAGGATAGTAATGAGACGCACCTTGCATGTTTATGTAAATAAAAATAAATTAAGACTCATTGTGGGTTTTAAATACTAGCTTGCTCTGGATATTGGTAAGTTAAATCTAATTAGACAGGTTTGGAACAAAATACATCATTTGCTCAATCTGTGTATTTTTTTTTAAAGTTTTGCATTGACAATGCATGGCAGCCATTATCATTTAGAAGAACCTTAATTAAAATTAAACTAAAAGTGTTCACCAACATGTCAGTTAAGGAGAACAATTGGGATAGTTTGTTCTTATTCAAAATGCGCTTTGAACGCAAAAAAATCATTCCGCAAGAACCCTGCTATCTTCAACTAAATAAATGTGTCAATGCAATCAGGTGTGTCCATCTCTTGGTCCTTCTATACTTTATTTGAATTGACAATATGCCTTTTGAACTGTACATATACTAATATTTTCTTCAAAAAATTTGAAACTGTCTTGATGAACAAAAGTGCTGTCCATCTGCTATATTTTATTTCTATGTTCATAATTGATGTGATTTTGAGAGCGGCCCCAACGCGAGGTACGAGCTTTTTATGCGATAAAAGCTATGAAAGTTAAGGTGACCTTTTTCGTGTGATTTATTTAATCTATCCACATTTCACTAACTATTTAATTAAAATTCTTGCAAATAAAGTTATTGCTCGGGCTCAAGGGCCCGAGCGTGTTCTAGGTTCATAGCAATTGCATGAAGATCTCTGTACAACAGCGCTTGTAAATTCAGTCATTGGATTCCGCACATTTCAAAACATTTAAATGCATCAGAATTGAAGACGCTTCCGGGCAGCGGAAATGGCCGAATGATTCCGATTACTTATCGGAATCTTCCTAGTATGATTTTGTTTGAACCCGTATTCGTCTTCAAATTTCACGACTATTAAGTGTGGGTCTTAATTACCGTGTTTGGATTCATTCTTTATGAACTTATGTACAGTACACGAACACATGAGTCGATTTAGATCTTCATTTTATTGCTTAGTTGATTAATTTATCAACGCAAAACATTTTTTTCAGTTCATATAAAGCTCAGATATAAAGATAAAGATAAAGATATTTTATTTCCTAATCATAGGGATCCAAACAAGCATTTAATCAATATACACTTATCCTCTGTAGCTATATTTAACTGGTTCAGTCCATTATTGGGCATAATCGGGGCATTCTTTTTCGATCAATAAATTTTGATAAGTGTGCTCCACTCAACTATAAATAGAATCTGTGTTTTGTCATGGTTACCAACTTTATTCTCAAATTTAACTTTTACAGACGATATATTTAACGGGTTCGAATTGTTATGAAATAAGTATAGTTTAATTGTACAATCCGATATATATTTATAATATCTAAAAATTGGAAGTAAAAAAAAATATATGACTACGTTTTTTATACAACTAGTCAATGCATCTAGCAATTTGTGCTGATTCTATTGTTTTCTCCATTCTCTTTTTTTACCATTTAAGTTGTTTAAGTAAAAGTGAAGAGGGTTACAGAGTATAGGATTGTAGTGTGCGTTTTAGTTATTTGCAATAAAAGTTGAAAAAAATGTTAAAAAAAAAGCTTATGAGTATGTTAATTTGTTCGGAGAACTATTGTGTAGTTTAATAAAATCTTAAACCATATTAATAAAGTTTTAGTGACATTTTCACTCTGTTATATCCTTAGGAACACTTAAAGATACAACGGATTCTAGGAAGTCTGCTTCATATTTCCGTGTTAGCATTTTTGTGTCCAACGTGACGCTCTACCAAGGAAATCGATGTTATTTCAACAAGCTAGATATACATCTCGAAATTGAAACTGTCAAAAAAGCTCTGTGACAACATTTCATCTGCTCTAGCTTATGGAGTTTTCGTATCACAATTGATTTGTCCTCCAGAGGGTTATGTTGCGCCTAGGTTGCTGTCTTCACTCAAGAAATTTTATGGTAGAAACTATACACTCGTTAATTAATAAGTATGGAAATTTCTATCTCAGATGTTGCTTTGTCATAGAAATTTGTTTTGTCTTCCTTTACCGGATTTGACACACTGAGTCAGAAATCGGTAGCGCGACGTGCGTTCTATAGCAGGCAGGAACTGTTTACTATTCCGGAGCACCAGAGTTCACTCTTGTTACGACTTGAGTTCGCGTTGTTGATTTCTGTTTAGTTGATTTTGAGTTTCTTCGTGCTGTTCTTGTTCGTGTTTATAATAACCATAGTTGACACATTGAATTGACAATTGACCGTGTGCTATTGCAAACAGAAACTGCTTAATCTCCCGGAGCACAAGAGTTCACTCTCATCACGACTTGACATTGCGTTTATGATTGCCATTTGATTTTTGTATTTTTTGTGTTTTATCCTGTCCATTCCGTTTCTTCGTGCTATCATTTGTTTTGTCTTTGCCTTTTAGGAATTTGAACATTCGGATGCCCCATTTTACCTCTTCCTCTATCAAAAACGGCTCATAGATTTCAAGTCTTCTGGTTGTTGCGGATTTTTAATTGCGACTTATATGTGTTTTCGTTAATAGTAAAAACATCTGTAAAAAAATAAATGCCGGGCCCGAGCAAGCTTTTTGGAAAGCTTATACTTGTACAGTTACAAGCATTTATGGATACTATTGAAATCATATCGAAGATTGTAAAATAATACGTCCGCACATTTTTAAGCGGCCCGGTCGTATATATAAAAAACCAAAAGGAATAAGTTACAACCATAAACGTGAATATGTAATTTACAAAATAAACTTCATCATCATACAAAAAATCCAAACAATTTCTATCATATATGTCAATGTTGTTAGGTTAATACTACATAAAAGTCCCATCCAAGTGTTCAGTCAATTTCCATATCTCATTTTTTAATTTAATAGGTCCAGTGAGCTATTGCCATCACTTGGCGTCCGTCGTCGTCTGTCGTTTGTTAACAATTATTCTAAAAAATCTTCTCCTCTGAAACTACTGAACAGAATTAAATGAAACTTGTTATGAATGATCCTTAGGGTGTCCTGCACCAAACTTGTGTTTCGATTTTTGATTCGTCAAAAAACATGGCTGCCGTTACTAAAACAGACCAGAGGGTCAGACCACTGTCTTTGGTCTGTAAATTAACAAGAGGCTCCCAGGAGCCTGAATCGCTCACCTGGTCTTGATGTCAACTCTATGAAGAACTTTGTAGAACTTAATAAGCTGTTCATTTAAGCAAGCAACAGCTTTTCTCTTTCAGCAATAGTTTTCATTGTGTAGGCCAAAAACGTGCAAAATGTGGAAAATGTTATTTTAAGGGCTGTCTGAACACTTTGACTCTATAGAGACTTTTTTAGGAGCTTAATTGATGAACTGAACATATAAGCAAGCAATCACTTTTCTCTATCTGCTATAGTTTTCATTATATAAGCCAAAAACATGAAAACATGTCAATTTAGGGACTGCAATCCCTTTAAGGGGTCATCTGACAACTTCAATCCTATGAATGCTTTTGTAGAGCTTAATGAGCTAAAAAAAATTAAGCAAGCAACATCTTTTCTCTGTCTGCTATAGACCAAAAACACTATTTTTGCCTTTAAGGGGCTGTAACCCCTATAAGGGGTCAGTGCCAAATGGCCTCGTTGAAGGCTGCTGGCGGTTGTCCATTGTGGTTTTTCTAAATTGCCGTTTAATTGTGGGCTGTGTCGCGTACACTTATTCCACATCTCTTTATTTTCTATCATCCGACAACTTTGACCCTATGTATTGTAGAGCTAAATGAGTTGAACATTAAGCAAGCTACAGCTTTTCTCTATCTGCAGTAGTTTTCATTCTATAGGCCAAAAACACTATTTTTCGCCTTTTAGGGACTGTAACCCCTTTAAGGGGTCATTTGACAACTTCGACCCTACAAAGACTTTTGTAGAGCTAAATGAGTTTAACATTTCAGCAAGCAACAGCTTTTCTCTATTTGTGGAGAGGGCCACGCTTCATGCACGTAAAAGATCCCTTTGTGGACCGCCAAATAGTGCACCACATAGGCTAAATTTTCTGCCCCTACCCATCACTCCCCTTTTCCAGTGGTCTTCAAAATTTACAGTTCCTTTGTTTCCCACCCTACCCCCACGTTTCTCTTTCAGTGTGTGTAGGTCCAATCAGGATTCATCATTGTATTTTCGACAGATAAGGGTTGATTGTGTGAAATCGGGTAAGGGTTGGCTATATTCCAATTAGGTTAGTGTTCTAACTAGTATGACCCCATTTCAGGTAAGTGTTCTTCATTGTTGGTCACAATAGGTAAGGGTTCCAGAATGTGTGAAGTTTTTGGGGAGAGATTTCGTCACTTTCTGGGTACATTGGCCTATGGTGCGTTGAGGATACATTGGCCTGTCTTGTGAGTTGGTTCGTTTTCCTTCTGGTTTGTGGTCGTACATTGGCCCTTTTTCGCATGACATGCATGGGTCTGTGTTATGGGTGCTGTTTCCTGGGGGGTCTACACAATTCAATTTGTTTTTTCAATTAGTTCTTGTCCTGATTATGACTGAAATATTGTTAACTGGACATAAAACAAACAACAAACAAACAAACTATTTGCAATAGTTTTCATTCTATAGGCCAAAAACACTTTTTTTCGCCTTTTAGGGGCCGTATCCCCTTGAAGGGGTCATCTGACAATTTCGACCCTATGGAGACTTTTGTAGAGCTAAATGAGCATAACATTTGAGCAAGCAACAGCTTTTCTTTATCTGCAAGAGTTTTCATTTTATGGGCCACCAACACTATTTTTCGCCTTTAAGGGGCTGTAACCCCTATAAGGGGTCATCTGACAACTTCGACCCTATGAAAACTTTAGAAGAGCTAAATTGGCTGAACATTTAAGCAAGCAACAGCTTTTCTTTATATGAAATTGTTTTCATTTTATGGGCCAAAAACACTATTTTTCGCCTCTAAGGGGCTGTAACCCCTATAAAGGGTCATCTGACAACTTCAACCCTTTGTAGAGCTCAGTGAGCTGAACATTTATGCAAGCAACAGCTTTTCTCTATCTGCAATAGTTTTCATTCTATAAGCCAAAAACATGAAAAAAACGCTATTTTTCACCTTTAAGGGGCTGTAACCCCTATAAGGGGTCATCTGACAACTGCAACCCTATGAAGACTTTAATAGAGCTAAATGAGCTGAACATTTTAGCAAGCAACAGCTTTTCTCTATCTGCAAGAGTTTTCATGCTATAGGCCAAAAACACTATTTTTCGCCTTTAAGGGGCTGTAACTCTCTAAGAGGTCATCTGACAACTTCGACCACATGAAAAGTTTAGTAGAGCAAATTGAGCTGAACATTCAGCAAGCAACAGCTTTTCTCTATCTGCAATAGTTTTCATTCTATGGACCAAAAACACTACTTTTCGCCTTTAAGGGGCTGTAGTCCCTATAAAGGGTAATCTGACAACTTCAACCCTATGGAGACTTTTGTAGAGCTAAATGAGCTGAACATTTAAGCAAGCTACAGCTTTTCTCTATCTGCAATAGTTTTCATTCTATAGACAAAAAACACTATTTTTCGCCTTTAAGGGGCTGTAACCCCTGTTAGGGGTCATTGACAACTTCGACCCTATGGTGACTTTAGTAGATCTAAATGAGCTAAACATTTAAGCAAGCAACAGCTTTTCTCTATCTGCAATAGTTTTCATTTTATAGGCCAAAAACACTATTTTTCGCCTTTAAGGGGCTGAAACCTCTATAAGGGGTTATCTGACACCTTTGACCCTATGGAGACTTTTGTAGAGCTAAATGAGCTGAACATTTAAGCAAGCAACAGCTTTTCTCTATCTGCAATAGTTTTCATTCTATAAGCCAAGAACATGAAAAAACGCTATTTTTCACCTTTAAGGGGCTGTAACCCCTATAAGGGATCACCTGACAACTTCGACCAAATAGAGACTTTAGTAGAACTTTTGATACTGAAGCAGTAGGGTGCATCAGATTTCATCTATCTCTATACTAAGTTTCATTAAATTCTGTTCAGTAGTTTCAGAGGAGATTTTTGAAAATTGTTAACAGACGAAGACAGACGACAGACGACGACGGACGCCAAGTGATGGCAATAGCTCACATGGATCTACTGCTTCAGCATAAAAAGTCTCCATAGGGTCAAAGTTGTCATTTAAAGGTGAAAAATAGCGTTTTTTTTTTATCTTTTTGGCTAATAGAATGAAAACTATTGCAGATAGAGAAAAGCTGTTGATTGCTTAAATGTTCAGCTAATTTAGGTCTATAGAATGAAAACTATTGTAGATAGAAAAAAAACTGTTGCTTGCATAATATTAAGCTCTTTTAGCTCTACAAAAGTCTCAATAAGATCAAAGTTGTCAGATGACCTTTCATAGGGGTTACAGCCAACTAAAGGTGAAAATAGCGTTTTTTTCATGTTTTCGGCCTATAGAATGAAAACTAATGCAGATAGAGAAAAGCTGTTGCTTATGTTCAGCTCATTTAGCTCTTCAAATTGTCCATAGAGTTGAAGTTGTCAGATAACCCCTTATAGGGGTTACAGCCCCTTAAAAGTGGAATAATAGTGTTTTTGCGTATTTAGAATGAAAACTATTGCAGATAGAGAAAAGCTTTTTTTTGCTTAAACATTCAGCTCATTTAGCTATTCAAAAGTCTTCATAGGGCTGACATCAAGACCATGTGGGCGATTCAGGCTCCTGGGAGCCTCTTGTTATAATACATAGTACTTTACTTTGTCGTTTGTGGATATACATGTTCCATAAAAGTGACAATATTTAGTTATAAAATATTGTTCTAAACACACTTTCATATCGAAATTATTCTTGGGACATTATTACATATGACATTTGGTCTTTTGGGTAATTTGTCATGGGACATATTTTATTATTGAAGATACCCTTATGGCTTACGGAGCAGGCTTGAGGGAACCTCTCGTTTCGACATCTTTAATTTCTTTAAGCTTAAGTGAGCTAATAATTTTCTAAAGTTCCTACATATATTATTTTTTGTTGATTTTTAAAAACAGTATCTCTAGACCAAATGCTATGACCTGCGCATAAAATTTCAAATATAAAAGGCTTAAATCATGTAAATATCTATATAATAGTATATGTGTAAGGCATTGTTGCTAAAAGTCTTTATCATGTTGAAATTTGCCTTTTGACAAGTCTTTGGAAAAGAGGTGATCCTTTTGACTTGCTCACTACGGTTCAATGATTTAAAACGGTTAAAATCTCCGAACGCATATCGTTTCTTTTCAAGACAATGATTATATTTTTGAATGCATATTAAAGATTATTTTTGTGTCAACCAATTATTCTATTGTTTATCAAGACAAAAGTAATTTGTAGAGTCTTTGTAATGAAATTGATTTCATACTTTAAGTGTGGTAGTGGAAAAATATGCATTGGCAAATTTTATATACACAGCATTTATAATTCGTTGTAGCTTACACAAGTTTTCTGTCTTTTTTATGTTTAAGATGCATTTTTTAAGATAATGATGTTTTTTTACATAAATTAAGTTAACACTACTATTTAAAGCAATAAGGGACGGACCATTTAACTTGAAGGGGGGGGGGCTTGGTTTTTTGTTTTGGCCAGAATATTTTTTTGTGAATGCGTCATGATAGAATTTTTATTTTTTGAAAGCGTCGCGACAGAATATTTTTTTTTTATTATAAGCATTATTTTATATGGCAGAAATTCTTCTTCAGAATATTTTTTTTCTTACCCTCTGCTGCCAAAATATTTTTTTCATCAAAAATCATTTTCAAAATATTTTTTTAGGAAAAAACCAAGGCCCTCCCTTTCAAGTTAAATGATCGGTCCCTAATAGCCTAAGGTTCTCAAAATAAAAAAAAAAACGCAAACGAAGAAAATTAATACCTGTTTATCAAAATAGATATTTGCACAAGACCTCGCATCCCTAAATGCTATTTCGTATAAAAATAACATGCACTTGAAAACGGTAAATAAAAAAGTGCTGACATTGTTGGGGATGCCAACACAAAAATGTCTCCCAAACGAGCACATTTTTGATATTGAATTTGATATACAGACTGCACAATTAACAGTTATGGCCGATGCAATGTCCTGAAGAAAACTTACGGAAACTAAATTACCTTCTTTTACGTCTTTTTCCTTGTTCCATCCCATGAAAACGTAAAGGACCGTAATACAAAAACAAACTGGAAGGAACTTCAGTAACAAAGATAGTAATGTAAGATGGCGTTTTCTCTTGATAATGTTTACCCTAGGTACATTTTGTAGTGATGTAGAAAGAAGTAAAATCTCATTGATTCGACTTCGTAACTGAGGCGAATTGCTGTGTGGTATGAGAGTTGTTGTTGGGTTTATATCACTAAAAGAAAGTTGATCTATTTGGTCTTGGAAAATTAGTCGTAAAGTGTTTTCTGCAGCTGGGTGTTGTATAATGTAGTCTGGCAGGCCGGTGCTTTGAAGAAGTTTATCAACAAGTCGAATCGCTTCTTTCGCCTTATCTGTTCTGGATATATCTGGAATGCGTAAAAGTTTTAAAATATCTTTCAAGCAATTGTTTTTATCCATTGTCTCAACAGCAATGTTATAGTTATGTCCAAATTCCCTGTTTCTGTGTTTTTGAAGGTTTGTCAAAATTTGTTCATCAATCGAAAAATCTTTCAAGTTCCTAAACAAAGAAAGGACAGCACCTAAATCATTTAATGGGTTGGTCCTACAAGCATGAAAGTCGCGTATAAACACCTTAGCAACTGCTTCATATGAATCGGGAGTTGAATGGCGAAAGTCGATTATGTCTATTTCTGGCCATCGTATTTGATTCCAATGTCTCCTACTACGGCAAAGTTTGTGCAATTCATCTTTCCAAAACTTGCAGGTTACACACCAATTTTGAAATTTTGCTCCATGACAACGACTGCAATTTGAAGTACAGAACCGTTGGCCAATAGGAATGCTTTTCAGAATGTTCTTATGAGTTTTCTCCAACGAATCCAAAATATAATCTTGTAAGCCGGCAACACAAAACTTAAGCCCTAACGCAACACTTAAAAAGTTGTCTAGTTTAATCCGATCTATGTTATCCATATTTGTCAACTTACAATAAACATCCTGGTTTACAGAAAAGCGGGGAGATAATATTATTGCAAGTCATGATTTGTAGTTTAAATAATACATTTTGTTTGTCAGCTTATCTAAATTTAAATGTGCCAAATAAGTTTTTTTGTCTAAATTTGTTACAATGATGTGCAAAATGCTTATTTAACAGTAATACAGTTTTCTTTTTACAAAAGAAGCATAGGTGTAACAATATGAAATCAAAGTACCGTTGGTACTAATAACTCGGAAGTCAGAATGTTTCCTAAATGTTAGCGTATGCTGATTTACAAATGTTCAGTTGAGTTCTGAAACTAGTGTTTTCTATAAAAATATAACCTTCTATGCTAATTTTGTCGTCTTCTGTAAATTCGTCCGTCCGTCCGTTCGTCCAAAATAATACCGGTATACTGTAAAAATATAAAGCTTTATCCTATAGTATACTGGTTTAATAAACTTGTTGTAGACTTTTGTGAAAAAATTAATAACATGAAAAGTATAATATACATACCTTAACATTTGGTATACTGGCAGTTGGGGATGTGGTCTACGCAACTGTCTCAATGCTATGTGACCATGATCCAATTTTACGCTTCAACGACTCTTATATGAAATTAGGTCCTTTTTAGACATATCAAAACATCTTTGTTTAATTACATGAAAAGTATAAAGGCATCTGATAATTCTTAGACGGTTGGGGTTGTGGTTTACGCTAATCACACCATGCTGTGTAACCCTGAACTCATTTTCACGCTTCAACAACTCTGTTTTTTTTTTCTTAGCCGTAAACTTTTTGTAGGACTTTGTGGAAAATGAAAAAAACATGAAATTTTGTTCTACAGTGTTTTTTTATCATAAAAAATATGGTATGTATCTGATTTTTTATGAAAAAATATTTTGGCATATTTTTTTTGCTATTAACAGAAATTTGATATCTGTAAAATCTCTTAGGGACCGGTCAAAATGTATTAAACATGGGACCGGAGCAAATGATAGTGGGACAAGTACTTTTTTAACGTTCAAAGGAGTGGGACCAAATTTTTTTTTCAAATTGAAAGGCATGGGACATATACTTTTTTCTCCAACACTATATAAAATATATTTTTTAATTCTGTTTCATTAAGGGACCGACCATTAAACTTGAAGGGGAGTGGGCTTAAAAAATATTATGAAAATTATTTTTGACGAAAAAAATATTTTGGCAGATGAGGGTAAGAAAAAAAATATTCTGAAGAAGAATTTCTGCTATAAAAAATAATGCTGATAATGAAAAAAAAATTCTGTCGCGCCGCCTTCAAAAAATAAATATTTTGTCTGCGCTCTGCACGGAAAAAAATTTCTGATCAAAACAAAAAACCAAGCCCCCCCTTCAAGTTAGATGGTCGGTCCCTAATAGAAAAAATAATTGCCTACCAAGACACTACAAACTGCTTTAAGTCTGAAATGGCCCATGTTTGTACTCGACTCTGCTAGTTATTACTCAAATTCTGAAAATTACTCGACCACATTCTTAATCAGACTATAAGTACTTAACATGTACTAAACCTTTTTCTAGACTTGAGCTCGACCTGTACAAATGCCTAAAATTCTGAAAAGTACTCGACCTTATTTTATTTAGATAAAAGTTCAACAAGGTCCAGAATGCATTGACTTCACATTTTTTTATTGTAAATTTCAGTAATATATATATATCTTTTAGTTTTCATTTGTGTAGAATCTATATACCAGTAACAAATTGAGAATTATTTAATGCATGGGCATCACATATATAATAAAATAAATAAAAAATAATAGTAAGTAAAAAGGTGACCCCCCCCAAAAAAAAAATACTGTTATTATACACATTGTACTTGTTTGGTTTTTTTTTTGCCCATTTGTTCAATTTGCATGGGACATGTACTTTTTTCTTTATGGAAATGCATGGGACCAACATTTTTTACTACACAATTAACCATGGGACCATGAGATTTTTCATGTCAGAATTCAATCTGCTCCGGTCCCATGCCTCGATAAATTTTGACCGGTCCCTTAGTTATTTGCGAATAAAAAGTTTCGCCGAGTGCAGATGAAAGTTGTATATTTGAGGCAAATTATGCCCATGGTAGACTGATAAAGTTGTTTTAACACATGCCACCTTTGGTGAACTTTCCACCCACCTTTTACAAGGAATTCAAAACTTTTTTGCAAAAGCAGATCCCAAAAAATTGCTGCTTCAAAAATACTTGCTGCTTTCACTTTTCCCCTTTTTGGTCCCTAATTAAGTAACGGAAAATATGGGGTTGCAATTATAAATATTTCAATTTGCATCTACTGCTTGATAAGACTGAAATTGCAAAAAAAATCGGACCAGAAATAAAATGGAACATTTCTGCCCATTTAATGGCCATTAATTTCTTATTGAAACAAGAGGCTCCCAGGATCCTGCATCGCTCACCTGACATATGTGCCTGAAGTAAAGGTTATTAGGCAAACCTATTTGACGATGAAAGGGTCAAAAGATTAATAAGGGGGTCATCTGACAATATGGTGGATCTTAATGTGCTGATCACTTTTGTTCTCAATCAAAATCTAAAAATCTGTCACCCTTTTTGAGTTATTTTCAAAAAAATGCAGTTTAACCTAATGTACTATTTTTAGCCACAGCGGCCATGTTTTACAACCAATCA
This sequence comes from Arcuatula senhousia, assembly GCA_963971305.1. Classification (NCBI taxonomy): domain Eukaryota; kingdom Metazoa; phylum Mollusca; class Bivalvia; order Mytilida; family Mytilidae; genus Arcuatula; species Arcuatula senhousia. The sequence goes on from OZ020305.1 coordinate 53,990,126, forward strand.
AAAATCCCCACATCAGTACTATACACCTAATGCTAATAAACAACTATACCAAGTTTGGTTCCAATTGGACTTAAAGTGTCAGAGGAGTTAACGTTTTCAATATAATGAGGAAATGCTTTTTAAATGCTCAATTTTGAAGTTCTAAGGGCAATAACTCCTCAAAGGAAAGGTCCTACAACGTTGACCCTATTACATATTTTGTAGATCTTGATGCGCTTAACAATATGCAATTTGAATTTCTCAAATATCTTGTATAGTTTTCAAGATATTGAGCTAAACAGGTGCAAAATTTGCAAAAAATCCACAAAAAGGGCAATAACTCCTACATGGGTTGTTGGATTTTCTTCAAAATTTCAGAGCTGGTAGATCTTGAGTTGCTGATCACTTTTTTTCCAATCAAAATTTTAAAATCTGTCACCGTTTTAGAGTTATTTGCAAAAAACTGCCATTTACCCCTATGTTCTATTTTTAGCCACAGCGGCCATGTTTTACGACCAATCAAAAGTCCCCACATCAGTTCTATGCACCTAAGGCTAATAAACAAATATACCAAGTTTGGTTCCATTTGGACTTAAGTGTCAGAGGAGTTAACGTTTTTAGCTCATTTTGAGTTATTTGCAAAAAAATGCATTTTACCCCAATGTTCTATTTTTAGCCATGGCGGCCATGTATTAGGACGAATCAAAAATCCCCACATCAGTTCTAAGCACCGAATGCTAATGAACAACCATACCAAGTTTGGTTGCAATTGGACTTATGGTGTCAGAGGAGTTAACGTTTTAAAAAGTTTACGGACGACGGACGACAAGTGATGACAATAGCTCACATGACCCTTTGGGTCAGGTGAGCTAAAAGGGGGGGCCCTATAATCAATCCCATCTATGGTGTAATGGTAAGACATATCATAACAATTGACCAACCAGAACCAAAGTTATTGTGGGAACAAATATAATACTTTACCCATACTTGTAAGAGAGGGAGCTGTATTGCAATCACATTATCCATCTGTTTGCCCGTCCGTAACAAACTTTTGTAACAGATTTCTCGGCTTCAACTGAAGAGAATACAAATGACAACAAAGTTCCAGACAATAAATTTTGCTACGCCTGACGCGCGTTTTGTCTATTTAAGACTCATCAGAGGCGCTCTACCAAAAATATTGAAAATGCCAAACACTGTATGAATATGAAGAGCATAGAACAGTATAACCAAAAATAACAAACTGGGGAACCAAATTATTACTAAGATTTTCAACCTATGTCTAGGGTAGGAAGAACCTTAGGGTTTAGACAATTTTGAAATTTAGACGGATAATATAAAGCTTTGATGTATTCTCCAACTCAAAAGTGTTGGTGCCGGAGTGGGCTAACCTCGGGGAATTTAAACTCCACCAGCAGTGCTAACCTTCACGTGTGTTCGAAATACAAATGACAACAAAGTTCCAGACAATAAATTTTGCTACGCCTGACGCGCGTTTTGTCTATTTAAGACTCATCAGAGGCGCTCTACCAAAAATATTGAAAATGCCAAACACTGTATGAATATGAAGAGCATAGAACAGTATAACCAAAAATAACAAACTGGGGAACCAAATTATTACTAAGATTTTCAACCTATGTCTAGGGTAGGAAGAACCTTAGGGTTTAGACAATTTTGAAATTTAGACGGATAATATAAAGCTTTGATGTATTCTCCAACTCAAAAGTGTTGGTGCCGGAGTGGGCTAACCTCGGGGAATTTAAACTCCACCAGCAGTGCTAACCTTCACGTGTGTTCGAAATACAAATGACAACAAAGTTCCAGACAATAAATTTTGCTACGCCTGACGCGCGTTTCGTCTATTCAAGACTCATCAGAGGCGTTCTACCAAAAATATTGAAAATGCCAAACACTGTATGAATATGAAGAGCATAGAACAGTATAACCAAAAATAACAAACTGGGGAACCAAATAATTACTAAGATTTTCAACCTATGTCTGGGGTAGGAAGAACCTTAGGGTTTAGACAATTTTGAAATTTAGACGGATAATTTAAAGCTTTGATGTATTCTCCAACTCAAAAGTGTTGGTGCCGGAGCGGGCTAACATCGGGGAATTTAAACTCCACCAGCAGTGCTAACCTTCACGTGTGTTCGAAATACAAATGACAACAAAGTTCCAGACAATAAACTTTGCTACGCCTCACGCGCGTTTTGTCTATTCAAGACTCATCAGAGGCGCTCTACCAAAAATATTGAAAATGCCAAACACTGTATGAATATGAAGAGCATAGAACAGTATAACCAAAAATAACAAACTGGGGAACCAAATTATTACTAAGATTTTCAACCTATGTCTGGGGTAGGAAGAACCTTAGGGTTTAGACAATTTTGAAATTTAGACAGATAATTTAAAGCTTTGATGTATTCTCCAACTCAAAAGTGTTGGTGCCGGAGCGGGCTAACCTCGGGGAATTTAAACTCCACCAGCAGTGCTAACCTTCACGTGTGTTCGAAATACAAATGACAACAAAGTTCCAGACAATAAATTTTGCTACGCCTGACACGCGTTTCGTCTATTCAAGACTCATCAGAGGCGCTCTACCAAAAATATTGAAAATGCCAAACACTGTATGAATATGAAGAGCATAGAACAGTATAACCAAAAATAACAAACTGGGGAACCAAATTATTACTAAGATTTTCAACCTATGTCTGGGGTAGGAAGAACCTTAGGGTTTAGACAATTTTGAAATTTAGACGGATAATTTAAAGCTTTGATGTATTCTCCAACTCAAAAGTGTTGGTGCCGGAGCGGGCTAACATCGGGGAATTTAAACTCCACCAGCAGTGCTAACCTTCACGTGTGTTCGAAATACAAATGACAACAAAGTTCCAGACAATAAATTTTGCTACGCCTGACGCGCGTTTCGTCTATTCAAGACTCATCAGAGGCGCTCTACCAAAAATATTGAAAATGCCAAACACTTGATTTCAAATTCAGTAAACAGCTTAAGCATGATGCGTTGTACCGTGTCTTCCCTTTCTATGTTAGTTACGCATCTACATCCTGTTTTTTAGAGCCGAGGTACCAAAAATAGACAATGTTCCCTAACAGATTTCTCGGCTTCTACTAAAGGGATTTATTTTAAATTTGGTATAAAGCTTAACTGGCTTAAGCATGATGAGTTGTGCCGTGCCTCCCCTTTCAAGGTCACTTGATCGGTCATCTACTATACCTGTTTTCTAAATGGTCGAGTGGCTGTACAACTTAATGCAACCCCTTGTTTGAATTTTTTGCCCTTTTAGGGCCCCTAGTTTATAAACGAATAAAAGGGGGACCCCAAAATATAAAATTTCACAGCATTTGGTTAACCAGAATAAAAGTCATTGTGGGAACAAACAAGAATATAACATTAATAGCCCCTTAAAAAAGGGGGACCCATTAAATCAATGTACACGAATGAAAAATGTTAAAATACAACAAGATTGCTATGCGTAGCCATGTGTCCCCCGCCGCCGCATAAAAGTTGTGTGGTGTGTCAATTCAAGCAATATATTCTCTGAGAAACGATAGAAATAGGTTGTCAAAATATGGGATGATCACCTGTTATCAGTACCCTATCAGTGTGTAAAGTTGCAGCAACATCCATTCAGTAGTATCCGAGGAGTTGCACCCACAAAAATGTTTGATATGACAAAGTCCCATTTTTTGGACCGGAAAATCACAAATTCGTAAATAACCCAAAAACTGTAAATATTGTTTCAAATTTTTTTCGTATTATTATAGTGTACCTTTTGTTCTATCAGCCTACAAAATTTCGAACCCTGTGCACCTAGGTAACCGAGATATTGGATGTCCTATATTTTGACCTTTCTTCCCCGTTTCCATGGAAACGGCGGCCATTTTGAAAATTTCAAATATGGGATGATCACCTACTAATAGTACCCTATCAGTGTGTAATGATTCAGCAACATTGGTTCAGTAGTGTCCGAGGAGTTGCACCCACAAAAAACGTGACGGACGGACGGACAGACAGACGGAGACCATTACTAAGTGCCTCCGACGCGTTGCGGCAGGGGACAACAAATTAAATAACACTGAAACAAGTAAATGTGTACAAATGGATTCTAATATCATAAACACGACATGCATATGATAATGGCATACACACTACTTGTTTATAACAAATTTAGTGTAGGAAAATACATTTCATCAATGGAGTAAGCTGATCATTGTACATGCTCTACATTTTTTACTTCGATAGATTTTCATTTTTATTTATTACACATAATAATAAAGCCCGATTACACATAATAATAAAGGCCCGATGTTTTATGACACTTTCGGCACAGCCAATACGTTGTTTTGAGTGGTGCTTTAAGTTCAGGGTATTTTCAATGATGCAAGTCCAAGCATCCGACACCACACGTCTGGCACATCTTTTGTTTTCTGCCACTATATCCATTTATGTTAAGACGTGATACTCCAGTCTCGGAAGAAAAATGCATTCCCCCATTAATGCAAGCATATTTTTAAGTTATGTATGTTATCTAGAAAAGTGGGTGGGTGAGTCAGTGATTACTTACTTTTGAGTCAGAGCCCGCGATAGAACATATACCTTATGTATAACCTACGGAAAAAATTGAAATGCACAAGGCATGCATGATATACATTAATTAAAAATTTCGGATTTTATACAACAATTTCTTTGTATATACATGTACATGCATTTGGTTAAAATACATCTTATGCCTGATCTTACAAGTACATTTAAGGCGGCTACTCCATTACGTTCAAAGGGACCCCATTCAAACCCTCGCGAGTAAGCGAGTCTTGTACATGTATGTATATCAACAATTTATTATTCTTTTATTTTTGTCACATGCCTTAAGATAAAGCTTACATCATATTTCTTTCTATTATTATAGAACAATTTAATTATTTTTGAAGTTGCATTATAAATACCTCTGCTACTGGGGTAACATTGCCACCAATTTTGAGGCTATAGTAGTAAAAAAATCATTTAAAAAATTTGATATTTTTTTTACCATCATAACAATTTTCACCCTCTATATTTAATATAATATTAGGGTTAGATTTTGACTGTTTTTTGTAACCAAGTTTTTTAAAATTGTTCCATATTTCTTTTGGGTTATTTTTATTTTCTTCTATCTGCTGAGAAAAATATTCTGATTTGGCTGATTTACACATTCTTTGTACTTGGTTTCTAATCTTACAAAATTTTTAATAGACATCTGAAATATTAGATTTTTTAAATTTGTCAAAAAAGAAATCTCGTCTTTGGATGAGAGTTAAAATTTCAGACGTCATCCAAGCGTTCATTGTTTGATCCTAATTTCTTTTAAAGGAGCCACATAGTCTAAAATAGAAGTAAAAATCTCTTTAAAGAGTGACTCTTTTTTGGCAGGAACAGTTCTATACAAAGAATTTCACTGTCTTTCTGTTGGTTTTCAATGTTCATTGGTGTAAAGGCTATATCTTCACGGACATACAGACATACGCCGCCTCCTGAGCGGTTGCGGTCTCTACGGAGTATCACATAACCATTTATGTTAACTTCCGAGTCAGTTATTGATTCATCGAGCCACGTTTCTGTAATAGAGATCACAGCAGCTTTGCTCTTATAGGCTAGCATCTGAAGTTCTGCGATTTTGGGGTGAAGGGATCTGGCATTCAGGCATATAAAATGTAGTCCTTTTTTCTCAAAACATTTCAAATTATGGGTCTGGTCATTAAGTGTCCTGTTACTCACATTTTTAGGTTTGGTACAGTTGTCATAGCTGTTCAAATTGTCTTCAACAATGTTTTCTAGAAATGAGTATGAAAAAGCTGTAGACATCAAGCATTTGGAACAATACCAGCTTTCATCCGAGTTGGAGAGACGTCTGTATTCAGTAACGCTCATTTTGATACATTTTCTATGAAACCAAAAGTTGCATTCAGTACCATCACACTGTAGACCATTTTGGTTGTCTTTGACTGGTTTAGAGCAAGTTCCACAAGGGCATTTGACTGGACCGGGATTCTGGGATACATCCCCGCTTATTAATAGAAGTATAAATATAAAGTAAATAGTAGTATTTTGGGCATTGTTGTTCTTGTAAAGTCTATTTTCAATGGCAGAAGCGGCTTGAATGTTTGTTGTGGGAGCGAGTTTGCAATAACAAATAACTATTTCCCTCTGTCGAGACTCCTGGTCATGCATACAAACCGAGATCGTCTGGTTTTAATTCAGTTTCTATAGTTGTTATGTCGATATTTTTTGGTATCTGTCAGTCTCAGATAGATTGTTAAAATCAGGCTGCCGTCGCCATGTTGGCCGCTTACGACTTTTGAAGCCATCGCTTTTTCTAATCTGGTCCTATTTTGACCTATATTCTATTTCTACGAGAGTTAGCGAGGTGACAACGAGTTGTAACAGTTTGGCGCGCCTTCTTCCATTTCATCTTTTCTCCGACAAGACTCGGAAGCCGAAGACTTCCGAGTAAAAATCGAATGACGTATGTCCGAGAAGGCCAAGAAAAAATGCGTAGACAGAAAATCGTAAAAACAAAACAAACAAACAAATCACACAACATGCAAAAAAAAAATATTACAACCAAACCGCACCGTGAACTCAAGTCAAAACGAGAGTAAGCTCAGGTGCACAAGAAGAGTAAGAAGTTCCTGCTGCTATATAGTACGCCGTTCATGTTGCAAAGGATAAATTTAAAGTGGATCAGATCTGCAATGGGACGATAATGTCAACCAACATATATGTTATAAATTGGACAAATAGAAATCCCGTTTTTGTATAGAACCACATGATAACTTCCGTGAAATTTCTTGCATGGGCGACGGAAACCGGTGAATTGAGGAGGAACATTACCGTTTTTTAGCAATTTGCCTGTTAGACATGATGCTCAATCTAGAAATTACACTATCCCCCTACAAGCACCGGGACAACACAGCAGTTGTCGAAAGTAAAGGATTAATTTCAGTAATAAGGATTTTACAAGAGAACAACACCTACTGGTCAAAAAGTAGTTTTCGCCAGCTCCCAATTTCAAACGATATTGTTAAATCGTTTTAGACAGTCAGATAGGAAATACATGTACAGTCTGACCTTGAGCGAATAAAAAATGAATTTTAAAATGAGTCATTCCATAATTTTAACGCGAAAATACAAACATAATCGCTTTTAAAAATCATTAAGAAACAAGATTATGTCAAAAAGACATAATGCCCCATCTCGCAACATTGATTTAATTCCACAATCACTAAAGCATCACTATGGTGCACCTACCATACGAATATGTTTGCTATGGCACTTGTCAGTAAGTAGGAATGGTTGTCATTCATGCGGGAAAATATAGGTCACAGCCAGCATCCGAAGCATGCATTGAGCTAAACATCACTAGGTGCACATACAATACCAATATAGTTGATGTGGCACATGTCAGGAAGTGGGAATGGACTTTAACCATTCTTCTATGAGTGGTCATTCATGCGGAAAATATAGGTCACAGCCATCATCCGAAGCATGCTTTGTGCTTAGCATCACTAGGTGCACCTACCATACCAATATGGTTGATGTGGCACTTGTCAGTAAGTGAAAATAGACTTTTACCATTCTTCTGTAAGTGGTCATTCCTGCGGAAAATAAAGGTCACATCCAGCATCCGAAGCATGCATTGTTTTTATCATCTGATTCACTAGATGCACCTACCATACCAATATGAATGATGGGGCATTTGTCAGTAAGTGAGAATTTGGAAATATGAGGATTTGAAACGGACGGGCGGACGAACAGACGAACGGACGGCCGAACGGACCCGAACACTATATGCCCCCCTACTTTCGTAGATGAGGCATAGAAAGTTAGGAGAACTAGTACTTTCTGATCAGAATATGAAATGGTCAATCTGAGACTTGATTATCAATCCTCTTTACTTCAAGTTCGTTTCCAGTATTTTGTTAGATTAATCATTTTATACCTATAAAGAAATGAAAATAATAAAGTTTAATAAAAGAAACACGATTTAACAAGCAAGGTATTGTGATGATGAGCGTATGTACAGCTTTGTTTATGAAAAATGTTCCTCAAATGAAAATGTTGTCTTCACACCATTACACTTGTCTCTCTCCTTCGTTGTTTCTTACACCTATATCACGTGTGTGTTTCCACTTTAGTTTTCTTTTTAAGTTTCTCTCTTCTACTTTTGCATTGAATAACTTTCACCAACAATAACTTAAACATATTATGCCTTTATTGGTTTGTTTTTGATGAGAACTTTTCATTCCTCATCAAAAATGCAGCGAACTTCCGTAAAACAACAGTTAACTCAGTTGGTCCGGACAAGCCGTTCTCCTGCTTGTTGCAACATTCACTTTTCATTGACGATTATTGATTAGGATTACCACTCTCATATGTTTAATGTATTCGTTGTTAAAGTGAGTCCCACCCCATCCCCAATTTACTCTCTCGGTGTGAGTAGATTCAACCAGGAGTCATCATTGTATTTTCGACAGATAAGGGTTAATTGTATGAAATTGGGTAAGGGTTGGCTATATCCCACACAGATTAGTTCCACTAGTATGGCTTAGTGTTCTTCATAGTCAGTCGCCATAGGTAAGGGTTCCAGATTTTGTGGGGTTTTGGGGGAGAAGTTTCGTCACATTCTGGGTGCATTGGCCTATGGTGCGTTGAAGGTACATTAGCCTGTCCTGTGAGTTGGTTCGTTTTCTTTCTGGTTTGTGGTCGTACATTGGCCCTTTTTGCATGACATACATGGGTCTGTGTTATGGGTGCTGTTTCCTGGGTGGGCCTACACAATTCAATTTGTTGCTTCAATTAGTTCTTGTCCTGGTTATAACTGAAATATTGTTGACTGGGCATAAAACAAACAACAAACAAACAAACAAACAATCAAACAAAGAACCATAAAACGAAAACGAAAGTGGGAACACACTGGATATAGGTATGGGCCATGATATGGAAGACCTTACTGCTTTTGGCAGGGGAAAATGCCATGCATTTGCATAGTTCTCACGTGTTAAATTGGATTGCTGCATGCGTCGGTAAAAGGGACCCGTAGAATTCCCTGTACATGTAGTAGGCTAAATTACCTGACGGATTAATGGGTTTATCCCTTATTGCACTTCATCATCATTTCATGTTCATTTCATCACCCTTTTCGTGTCTATGATAAAGCCGAATTTGTGATACTTTAGAGAAAAGCAATAACCAGGACATCATAAAAAAAATCAGCAAGATCGTTATTTGGATAAGCATGGTACTTTTCTTTAAAGAAAAAAACTAACAGCGTTCACAAACAAGGCTCAAAGACAATTAAAAACTTCACTAAAAAATTAAAACCTTATAAAATCCAATACTTAATTCAATCAAGTCAATTTAATTTTTTGCATGCACTAAAAATATAAGTAGTCCTACGGGCTTTTTAAAGAAGAAAAACGAGGTCGTATAAATAATCGTCATGAACATGTATTTTTTTTACAGAACCTGCAGCGACCAATTCGTTTGGTGACCTCAGCATCTCAGTTTGGATTCATAACAACCAAACGCCCTATAGCAAACTTGATTGTTTGTTTGTTTGTTTGTTGTTTGTTTTTTATAAGACTCTTTTTGGAAGGCTATTATAGTATAAATGACAATTGAGCTGATTAGTGATGGCAAAGAAGTGCGTTACGGTAACGAGAATTTCTCTTATGAGCACAAACTTTATGACCACACCCTCGATACAATGAAAGCAAGAAACTACATCGTTTTTTACTATCAAATGTAATTTTCACATAGATTGTTTTAACGAATACTGTAACTAGTAAAAGCAATAACAAAAATTAGGATTCAAGATTACATTTAAGACAACTCCAAACGGATCAAATATACAATACTTTACAAAATAATGGTTCGACAAACCAAAGAATACATATACAAGTACTCTTGTTTAACTTGTGATCCGATTAACTAAGCACAGATCAAATCATTCTAATAAAAAACGGGGAAAAACATAAGAGTGGTATAAAACGACGTTTAAAAGACCGTACATTCAGTTGTACTATACGAATAATCTTGGATTGAAAATCCTAGAAGACCCTAATACGCCGGAGAAAAATAACGTCCTATGATCTATAGCATAAATAAATAGACACGAGCAGGAAACATAAAAAACTAGCTACAAAAAAGCTTGAGGGGTCAAACATACTAAAAAAAAAATAAAAATAAGCACATTATTTTTCCTACCAACCATTCGGATGGGAACCAACTTTGGTCAGCTGTTAAGCTATAAGATGCTATAGGCATATCCAGTCCAAGGATCCGCGACTGTCTTTATGCAATGCTCGCTCGACGAATGGTCACTTGCACAGCCGTCCGTGAGCGTCAGTGGGAAGTATGAGCACGGAAACGAGTGAATGCATTGTGTTTCCCGACATGCCTCGCGTAATTAATTTCATAGAACCAATGCCGATCGGGAACGAATCAGTGGTGGTAACACTGTAGAAGTAAATCCTAAACGACTGTTCTAATTTGTACAAGTCTTGTATTGTAAGTTTTTTGCGCGGTTGAACGTCAAAACATGGATGCTATCAAAATATAGTGCCTATTCTCTGTGTTGTTTGTACCTTTAATTTGCAAGCATTTGTTTCTAACTTGAAGGTTAGACACCATACTATGACATCATAAACTGTTTAAAATGAGAAAATTGTATTTTCCAATAAAAAATATTCATGAAAAGGTTGTAGTTTTGCTTTTTTTAAATAAAAGTTTAAGTGAAAGTAAAAAAAAAACTATTTTTAATTCAGACTTCTGTGGTGTACCAAAGTTCATGGCACTTTTTTTTATCCCCGCCTTTAAAATCTCTATTGACACTTCTTTTATTGAAAAAATATATAGCAAAAGTTGTATTGCATCATTTTCACTATTTTTTAAGGAGGCTCGCGGGTCTAAATTTGCGCATCTTTTTTGAGCAGCGGTATTGTATCGGTGAATCTCTACAATGTATGTAACATCGTCACTGATTACATTTTACAACACACCTTCTGTGCAAATATGAAGAAATTCTATTGTTCAGTTAATTCTGTATGCCATGATTTACATTGAAATCCTCATTTTCTTTATATTTTGTGTGAAAAAATGTCAAAATTCCAACAGTTTTTTTAATGTCATTTTCTTATTTGCACGATGACCCCCCTTTTTTATTGATTCAATTTAAAAAAATGCATCGAAACACACATTCTTTGCAATTTTGAAGGAATGCTGTTGTTTAGATTTTTTTCTATATCATTTTTAAGCTTTAAATTATCATTTTTCCTATATAACCTATATGAAATAGATGGGAAATAGCCTTTTTTGAAATCCTTAATAGCGGGCTTAAATGAACGGTGACCCCCATTTTTTATTCCATATTTTTGATTCATACACAAAGGACTATAAATGTGCTAAATTACAGAAAAATCTATAATTTCAAATTTAGACCCTCAAGCCCCCTTAAATTTCAAAAATCTCAGTTTACTATTGAAGCCTATGGGAAAAACAAAACAAGACTGAGACCAATTGAATAGGATGTTTGCACAAATATACATGTAGTTGTCGTTCTTTGTATAATGCTATTTGAAAAGCTTCCAAATTTAGCATACTATAAATATTCTCTATTAAAAAGGATACTTCATTACTCAAAGATTTCCTTGTATAGAGCAAACGAACGTGCTACATGCAGGATTCAGGCGTCTAGAAACGAATATGCAATAGATATCCAGCTCAGATCACTTCAACATACAAACACAAAAGCGAAAGTCTGAACATAAAACAAATATACAATAGGAGCCATACTGGAAATAGTTTCTAGAGGATAGATGTTTGACTTATTTTTCGGGAAAAAATATCTAGCATTTAGGAAACTAGTTATGCCTGTTTTTGAATAGAAAATGCAATAAATGCCACATAAGCGATATTAAAAGCCAAACAGAAATGAAACAAAAATATTATATAGTTTAGTGTACAAAAAACCATGAAATAAATGAATTTTTAACTTTTAAATGGTGAAATTTAATGTACTTGCATGTACAAAAAGACATGGAATAAATGAATTTAACTTTTAAATGGTGAAAGTTGATGTGGTAGTGCAACAATCATAACTAAAAAAAAATAAAGAACCTTAGTGAGCACACTCACATACCCCACGCGTCCACATAATGGACAGAGAATATCTATTTCGAGTTAGGAATAAAAAATAGAAAATACTGAGACATGGAATGAATGAACGCGACACAGCCCACAATTAAACGGCAATTTAGAAAAACCACAATGGACAACCGCCAAGTCAGAGTTGTTGTCTTTCAAGTCGACTCGTTAAACAGGAAAAAAATGAGTGACAGACCTGAAAATGTATCCCACAATATGGGACTCCTACCTTAAGCTACGTACAAAATATCAAAAGCCTATGATTAATAGTTGCTGAGAAATCTGTGATGTAAATTTTCAACCCTGAAAATTAAGTGAAAAAAGTCTAACTTGGCTCGTTTAACAGGAAGTAGCTGATCGACAGACCTGAAAATGTATCCCACCATATGGGACCCCTACCTGAAGCTACATACCAAATATTAAAAGCCTACAATCAATAGTTGTTGAGAAATCTGTGACAAAAATTTTCAACCCTGAAAATTTAGTGAAAAAAGTGTAAGTCGGCTCGTTAAACAGGAAGTAGATGATCGACAGACCTGAAAACGTATCCCACCATATGGGAACCCCACCTGAAGCTACATACCAGATATCAAAAGCCTAGGATTAATAATAGCTGAGATATCTGTTACGAAAATTTTGATCATGGACAGACGGATGGACAGACGGACCAGTCAAAAACATTTTACCCTTCGCAACTTCGTTGCGTGTGGTATGAAAATATTGTCAACATACTGTTAGGAAGATAGAGATCCAGGTGAAAGTTTTTTAGACAAATTAGACGCTGCACATTCTACAAAATGGCTACATTATTGTTTAAACTTGGACCACTATCAACACTTTCAACCCTTTATAGACTTTTAACATTCATAAAAAAAAAGATTTTAAGGAATGGAACCAAAGTATGGATTTGATAAGAATCGTAAATATCATCATTACAAGGAGCTGAGTAGTACGCATTTTATAGTTCCTCATTCCTTATGGAACTCTGTAAAAATCAAGGTTGGTTAGGCCATGGAACCATAACAATATTTCATTACGAATCAGATAGTTGATAATGCTTAACTTCCGATTTTTTATGTTGATAGTTGGCTTTTCAAATAACGATACATTATAAATTTTAGGGAAAGAAATATTAACAAACGAGATCTATTCTTCAAATGTTAATAGTATACTTATGACATTATTTTTCTCACGCAGGGACCATAAAAGCTGAAGCTTCAGTAACGAAACGTTTAAATATGATCAAATTAACGATTAATGAAACCATTAGATTAAAAACCTATACCTTAGACAAGAAAACACTAATTGTGAAACTATAAACCTTTTAGCTAGATTGACTTTTAAATTGTCCCTAAGATTCCTTTGGGTATATTTTAAGTAAGATGTAAGTTATAAAAACCTAAACAAATTCTTAGATTAAATTAGAGGCCATATCAAGAATTTACATTAAGGGTTTTTCATGAGGATTCATCTGGTTAAGAAATTTAAAAAGAACTATATTATGAATTGCATCAAACGAACTAAATCTTTGCAGGTTATACAACTATGGTTTTTGAACAATTTTAATTTTTGCAGTTAAGTGAAACCATAGATGTTTCAAATGAAATTTTAAAACTCATATATATAACGATATTTTTATCCTACGCACGACGACTTCAAAAGTTTTGAACAATCGCTTTAATAAAACATTTTGGTTCATACATACCGGTATAGAAATAATGTTAATTGAGTCACTCCTTGGCTTATATGGTATATTATATAATTATAAAGCTTTTTTCATGTCGATGAAAAAAAAACCCAAAAAACTATCGATTGGCGAACTTGAATACATACGGGGACAGATAAGTCACAATTTGGGGTGTAGGTAATCATCGAGTTAGAGTTCAAGCTAAAGTTCGAGTTACGACTCGAGTTCGAGTTAAAGTTAGTCTTCGAGTTATTATTCGAGTTCGAGTTAAACTTTTCAGCTAACTCGAAAAAGTGATTTTCATGCCAATAATCGAGTTACAGATCGAGTTATGGCCCTGTCACACTATAACGTTTTAGCCAACGTGTGCCGACGTTTTAGAATATATTTTCAACACGCTGGTGTGCGTTGCGTAAGTTTTGTACACGTTATGAACACGCTACAAACACGTTAGCGAACGTCAGCGTGCGTTGGTGATCGCCGAGTGCGTCGCAAATTTTTCAACATGCTTAAAATTTCCGACGTTCGCTAACGTGTTAGAAATAAATTATTAGAACGCTAGGCATAAGTTAGAAGGACGTTATACACACGCTGATGTACGCTATGTGGTCGTTGTGCGCACGTTGAAATGCGTTTGACGAACGCTAAGCTAAATGGAAACGAGCGTGTCTAGCGATGATGCAGCGCACGTCTAGCTTCAGTCTAACGACCAAGAAACCTATTCAACGTGTTTAGAACGTGTACAGAGCGTACAGAGCGTCATTGTAACGAACGAGTAGAGTATCAACCCCAGAATTTTATAAGTTAGATTGAATTACAAGGGGGAAAGTCAATTTCAAAAGCTTCAAATACTAATTCAAACCTGAAAAAAAAATATATTTACAAAAAAACAATGAACAAAGCCAAAAAAATCTGGAATATAACAAATATAACTTAGATGGCCTGGAATTGAAAGTAATTCTTGCAAATTGTAATACACCTGTCGTGTTTTCGGTGGACATTTTTTTGGTAGAAAAATACTCAAATACAACGAGTAACGACAGTCTTACTTCAATACTCATTTGAAATAATGTGTATTTTAAATATCCAATAAGCACACGCGTAAGGACATCTCCGTCATGCTGTCTGCGATCATTTAGGATAAGTGAGGGGGGTAGGACCTTTTTCGGGACACCGGGATTTGCCATATTTAAGCTCGGGATTCCGGGATTTGGACAATTTAAGTTCGGGATTCCGGGATAAAATTATATCAACTTTACCGGGCTTCGGGATTTTCTCATTTTTAAGTCGGGATGACGGGATTTTGTAAAAATTAGTTCGGGATTCTGGGATCAGACCCCCTCCTACCCCCCTCATAAGTCAAGTGCTATAAAAAGGATGCTAGGCAAAATCTACAGACCGGTATTTTTTACATGTATATACTCATTTGAGATTTTGAGAGTTTGTTAACAAGCGCATGCATTCCTCTCTGTATATTTTTTGACATATCAAAATATAAAATCCACACTATATTTTATTCTTTTAGACTGAGTGCAAAAATCATTACTATTGGTTAAAAAACGGCTTTAGAATAATTATACATTCATATTACCAGAACGCTGAAAACCAATATTTTTATAACGAAACTAAATTTCTATAATTATTAATTAATCCAGCAATACATTTAAGCCAGATAATAGATCTATTTGGGGCTATTATGAAATAATCCCAAAGAAATTAATAGAAATCCTTGGTCTCCCCACCGATAGAAAAAATTATAAGTTAGACTAACGCTATGAATGCGTTCTGCAGTCGTCACACATGCGCTAGGCAAACGTCAAGTACGCCAGACAAACGCTATAGATAAGTTTTGAATAAGTTTGTCGTGCGTTGCAGGTAGTTAATCTGACGCTTTGTGGTCGTTCACCAAGATATTTTTTGAAACTTTTTACAGCGACTGCCAACGTGTTCTAACGTTTTAGAAAATAATTCGAACGTTCGGCACACGTTGGCTAAAACGTTATAGTGTGACAGGGCCATTAGAGTTACAAAATGAGTTATATATTTATTTTTTGCACACTTTCTTTATCATTTACATGTATATTTGCAACTCTGTTGCATGTAACCAGCAATCTACTTGGAGATACTAACTTATTAAGGTACTGATTCATATTAATAATGCTGTTACAAATAAAAACCCGGCTACAATGGAAATATATTTACATCGGATGTTTATTTTTCTTCTTAAACAAATTCGGACATCTATCAAAATGCTTCTGATGCAAAAATTCTAACACATTGTTATGATAGGGAGCAACCATTTGATTTTTTATAGGGACGGGGTGGGTGGGGGCTATGATGAATTTGAAATTAAAGGCAGGATGCCAAAAATCAGGAAATTAAAAGGATAGACGCTGCTATGAAATAAAAAGAGACAGGATGGTGTTTCTGCCTGAAAAAGATTATGTTAAGTTTAAAAATGAAATACAAAATGCACGCAAAACGAAAATTCTAGACTTCGATTTTTTAGAAATAAAAAGACGGGACGAAGAAAATATCCATAGCCCCCCCCCCCCCCCCTAAAAATCTTATGGTCGTTCCCTTAACTGTTCGATCGTTGTTGTCTTCATTCAAGAAGTTGACGGAAAACAAGTAAATCTGTGAGCTATTGATCACAAGTGATACGCCTGCGCTCAAAAATAATGCCTTGCGTTAAAAAGTATTCGGTGAAGTATAATGTGTACCAAATTTGAAATCAATTCCTTCAGCAGATACCGTGAAATCTGTTACGACATTTTGTCCTATTTGTGATCCTTAAAATATCTAAATTCGCTAAGAAAATAGAGAGTCTATAGATGCGCAACTGTCCTGAAAAAGGGGGCATGGTACAACTCGCGGACGGGTGGACGGACACGAGTGGTATAATATCTCTCACGAGTGGTATAATATTTTAAGATATTCAAAGACAAAAGACGGGGATTTCGCCGTGTTGCTCCAGTACCGGAGAATATGTATACCAAGTTTTTATTATACCGCCGCTTGTAAATTTCGCGGGAGATTGCCACATTGATACATATTTGCTTCTTGTCCCCAGTCTTTGTGACATTACGTAAATATGTACATTTATTGGTTTTTAATCATATCTACACATATATTTATAAATGAGTATATTGCAATGCGACATCCTTAAACAGTTTAAACGAAGCAAAGGTACCAATGGGGTATCCGAATGTCAAAAGTCCGAAAGGGCAGAGACAAAACCAGTAAACACCAACAAGTGTTATGTTTGACAACATTCATGTAATTGCGCTAAAGTAAATATCCAACTCGAACTCTACTCCAACTCGAACTCGAGTCGTAACTCGAACTTTAACTCGAACTCTAACTCTGACTCGAACTCGATGATTACCTACACCACAGAATTTGGGGAGTTAGAGTTAGGAAATTAGTTGACAGTTTGGACAGTCTGTTCTTAGTTTTTAAGTTGCAACATTTTTATGTTTTTATGTACAATGTACATATGCAAATGAAATAAATCATTGAAAATTACAGTCGTGTTGCCACACAAGATTGTCAAAACAATAGAATGATTAAATGATAGGTAAAACCAAATATAGAAATAAATAAAACATTATAAGGTAACAATCAAAAACTTTTGAAATTTGAAATTTCCGATCATTTAACTTTTTAAATTGTTCTAAAAACACCAGCCTGAGGTTTCTGACTATCTTCTGGGGGTACACGGTCAATATCATTGGTGCTTGATTTGGCTTATTTGCTGTTTCAACGTTTTGGGTTTTGAGAAAAGATGAGTGACAATAAGACCCATATTTGGTCCAATAAAATGAAATTGCTTAAAACAAAATGATATTAATGGGAAATATAACTTTTATGTGGCTACAAAGAAAATATATCAAATAAGATGAATTTCTTTTATTATGACGTCATGAGTGACATCACACAATGCACTGTCTTTTAGGGAAAAAATGAGAAAATCTGCAATTTTGAATGTTTTCAGTACTTATTTTGCTTTAGTTAACATAGGGCGCATGAAAACAATAACTTCAAACTTTCAGAAATGATGTATTACATCATTTTACACATTTGCACCAAAAAGGAAGTTGTTGTCCAGATGCGGTCACATAATTTTTTCAAAAGAGTAAGGTGTGTGGAAAACAGATAAATTCGATGAAATTAAGAAAATTTTCTAAAAATATAGCTATTTTCACTAACTGATTGCCAAGATAACATTTCTGGTATGGAAAAGCCTATCATTTTCGTAAAGCCCAATATTTGTAGAATGTTTCAGCAACATAAGACATCTGTTTGCCCAGGTTTAGTTTCTTGGTAAATATTGGACCCAAAATGGGTCTTATTGCCACTCATTCTTTTTTCAATACTTTTTGATTTTTGACCTTCGACGTTATAATTCAAATGATGCTGATGAGAATTTACTTCCTGAAATATGCATGATCAAATTACTTGTTTTACGTCCGTTTTTGGTATTTAAAAAAATAATATGAATAAATGATAAAAAAAAATTAGTCAACTAGTTTTAACAAAGTCACACCTTGTATGCGTCAAACTTCTATGCTATGTCTTACTTATCTAAGAGATAGCAATTAGAAGAGGACGACTTTTTACAATTAGTAGTTTGCAAAATCTGATTTTCGTAGACGTTAAAAAAGCCAATTGTAAAAGAATGATTGAAAAATCTAAAAGCGTCTCTAATTAACTAAATTATTTATTCACGAAAAAAAGAATTACATTGATTTTGGTGACCTAGTGATGTTTTGTCACATTTGATCAAGATTTACAGCAACGTTAACTGTATTAATGATGACTTTTGGATTGTTGCGTGACTCTGCCAAGACTCGAGGTGAAACGGACAATTAGTTGCTTAAGATGAATAGTCAACGACAAATAAAGACGTTCGGTAATGCAAACATTGGAAAATGGATGACTTCCACTCGGAACCCTGCTTTTATCGCACCGAACACATGTGAATCTTGTCTATGTTAAATGACTGGTTGTTAGGTCGCATGCTAAAGACTTATGTTACACACCTTAAATGAGTGAACATCATTTACCTATATTTCATTTGTGACAAACTTTTATTGAAGGGATGTAGACTCACCAACTTAACGTGAGACTTAACTTTTAGTCTCCGTAGTGCAATCAACGCTGTATAACTTTATCATTTATTATTGCAAAACAAGCGTCTATCACTGTACTCATGTCCTGTATATTTTGTCCATTCGGAATTCCCGATAAGTTCTAAAACAATGAAGTTTTTAGACACTGAGACAAAATGACCGAACAAGTTTCTATCCCATACTTAATTCCGAACTTTAAAAAGAGAACTAACAACTTAAAAGGAGAACTTCCATACTAGTAGGAAAGACTCATATCTGGCAACAAGGGAAGTGTATAACTATTATGCTCAGAGGGGTTTTACCTATAAAAAGCTCAAATATCATCATTCTCGTTTCTAAAGAAATTTTAGAAGAAAATACAATCAGGAAGTTCTACGTATTTTAACGCTTACTATTGATATAACCGATCTTAAAACTAAAAGACGAAGCGTGAGAAATAAAGAGCTAAGGAAAACAATTTGAGTCAATATTTAAAGTGCAAACACTCTTTTTTTACATCTCTCCAGCTCTCCAAGCACTCTGGATTCCGTGCAAAAGTATGCCAAATCCAGGTTGTTAGACCAAGGAAAAGACCAAATTGTATTCTTCAAATTTATACAACTCCTTTATATATCGATTGTTTTTTTCATCGACATATCTTTTTGAAAGTTGCATATATCGAGACAAAAGAGAATAACAAATAGTTCTCGCCTAATTCAATTTCTGCTGTCACCACGGGGGTTTGCCAGACACATTTTGTTGTACATTTCAAACATATATCTTTGCTAATCTCATAAGAAATAGAAGGTTGACAGCTTAACAACGGTAATTTACTGTAAGGAAATTTCAATTGCAATTTGTTTGTTTTGGGCGCGTCGTTATTGTGAAACTGGAATTAATTGTTCTGTGTTGTTTCTTTCTTTTCCTTGTTCGTTTTCAGTTATTTTTTTTGTAAAAATCAGTAACGAGTTGGTTTTTTATGTCCTAGCAAATATATATATGTTTTATCAATGCGATGAACATGAAAATGGTGATAACTCTCTACACACGTCGGTCCACTATAGTCAGGTTTTCCGAATTATGACAGGACAACCCGAGCGCACGAGAATCGTCACATTCAGACACCTACGATACAAACCTTTATCGCTCCTTCTGAATCTCATGACTTTAGTTGCATTATACGACAAGCTGGGTTCTGATGTGAGCCTTTTTGCTACTCAGAACCTTTACCGATGGTACCTCAAATTAGAAATCTTTGAATGCTTACCACAAGTTGAAATTTCCAACTTGCCCTACTCAGGTTTTCAATGATTAGTGATTAATTTGTTTAGATGGCGATGTCTTACACATGAAATTCCTAAATATATAAGATTTTTTGCATTTATTTAGCAACGGAATGATGATAAATTGTGTATATACGTCCCAAAAAAGTACAAAATATATTAAGCAGTTCTATAAATAAAATAATTTTAAACATACTAATAGATCCGTTGCAGCTTATGTTCGCTAATGCAAGGAATATGTTTCTTGTTTTCCTTTAATTGACCCTTTCTTGGGCACAATGACAGCCCTTATATTCGGCCACAAAGCATTTACCAAAGTATCCATTAACGGATCTTCAGCTACAAGAACAAGAGTCATCTATTAGCTATCTATTATCACAACAGCACATATCAAACGATCCATCTCCAATAAAAGCCTATTAATAGTGTCAGCATCAGGCAGAAGTTACACTGTGGATTGGTAAGGGAATTTGCATTTTCTTGACAGTTTTCTCATATATGAAGTAAACGGTTATTTAACTGGAAAGGTCATACTCGATATTAATTAATAAATAAACGCACGTCTTGATTCCGTTTTAATGGGTGATGAGTAGGCATTTATATCTGTCTAGTCAATCTTACTGTGCAGAGCCAAAATACTTCATTGGACCCCAAAAATGATAATTTGAAATGCAGAGTTGCTTCGAGTTTATAGGTTAAATACAAAATTGTATATATTTTTTTAATTTTAGGTGGCATTTTTCTAGTTTTTGTAAACATTTTTTTGAAGTATCATGCAACTTCTTTTTGTTTGTATGCATATTTCGTGTAGTTTCCTTTTATTATGTTTAAGAACACTTACTTTACTTATTCTTAAATTGACGTTTTAAAATGTTTTTTTAAAGCGCTTATGTTTTGAATCTTTTTCCCAAAGTGTATTTTCTACTGTAAAACCAACACACCCACATGATGAAATGACTCATTATTCTAAATCATTTTTTTTTTCGAATTGTACCCCACTTTTAGACAATGGTTTTTAACCATAAGTGTACATTACGGCTAATGAAGGTTCTATTAGAGTAAATATTGGTTAAGGGGTTTATTAGCACCGCTATCTAAAAGCTTCAAGATTTCATTAACACTCAAATGTAGGAAAATAAATAAAGCTGTCGAAAGTAGGAACAATGCTTTTATACTCATTATTATTTATTTATGAATCGACAACGACATAGTGACTGAAGTGCATATATGTTGTACACCAAAACAGAGCAACAGTGTAATTGTAGCATCTTAAAACACTGTATAAAATTGTATAATTCAACGGTATTTGCCCCTTCTAAACGAAATGTAACTTGGATTCTTAAACAACGTAGTGAAATGTCATCTTTGGTGTAAATAAAAAAAAACAAAAAACAAATTAAACAATCAAACAAAACTATAATATTATATAAAACACCAAACACAAGTGACAACTTAAGGGGGTACCTACACGTAAAATTTAGGCTAATATAAAATTGTGTCATTTAATTTTCTTAAAAAGCTGTTTGAAACTGTACTTCTATAAAATGAACTACTAAATGTAAAGAAAATTGAACCGCAATGTTTAAAAAACCCAACAACATTGAACATAAAGGAGTTTTAATCTTTCCTTTTTTAACACCGATGAGCTTGATTTCTTTGTATAAAACGTTTAAATGATTATCTCCCTTAGGTGTTCCCTACTACAATATTGAAATTTGTCGTTCAATTGACAGAACTGTCAAGACAAATCCAGTTACTCCAACCCCGTGTGGGTCCCAAGAGACGACAATACCGACAAAAGAGCCCAATCGTTAAATGCGACTATTGGTCTTGAAATATTACGGAAAGCCAGACCGCTGACTTAGTGGACTTCATGTGAGGAATGTACAACACTTATTATACCACTATGTCATAAAATGTAACGAGATACCCTGCATTAATCATGCTTTATCAGTAGATAAGGCTAAATTCCTGAAAGACCCCCCTCATTAATTATCATAAACTTTCATTAAGCACCCTCTACAGTCCCGTGGTATAAATCAGTTATCCCCCATCGGGCATCCGCCCTCAGGGGAATAACTAACACATGCACAAAATAGACCCCATTTGTTGACCACTAATTTGTGCACACCATAGGTATTTTTCTTCGCCCTTACCCACCTCTTCGCTTATCCAGTGATAAAAAAAATACTGTTTCTTTGGTTCCAAAATCCCATCGCTTTATTTTACATATTAGTTCATGTTCATTTTATCATATATTAGATGCTGGTTGGCCACATATATATACATTTCTCTTACTGTTGTGCAATATTATCTAGTTCTCGCGAGATGAGATTATTTTGCGTATCACACTCCGCACGATGTCATATTTAATTTCAAGAAATTTGATTGGCTGTCCGCGCGAGACACCGCAGTTAGATACGCATCTCGTGAAAAGCGTGCTTACTTTTGTTTGAACACCTGTTGATCTTGCTAGAATAAAAAGACAAACAAATATTTCCAAAAATGCACAAAAGCGTTGTTTATGTTAAAAAGTCTACATTTTATTAGAATTTATAAAAAAGGTGGAATTTTTTTCAATTGACTCCGTTTTTCACATGTTTGCTAAAATGAAACAAAAATGCGCCTTATTTTCCTATGAGTTTTAATTACATAAGCAATTTTGGGGATTATACTTTCACGTTAGACAGTAAGAGAAAAAGGTTTCAGAACTACAAGTGATGCGATACGGATTCTTATCACACTCGTTAGATATTTGTCAAAGGAACTCGCAAATGTTCGTTTCCTAATTTGACAAATATCTAACTCGATGTGAAAAAAATCCGTATCTCATCACTTATAGTTGTGAAACCTGTATATATAACATAAGTATAGTGTTGCTAGAAGGTAAAACACTAAACTCACGTTCTCACTCACCCAATATCTCCATTTAGTTTATTCGAAATTAACATAACCTTGACCTTAAAAACGTGTATTGTGGCTGTCCCGCTAATTGCGATCTGTCCAAGTAAAGCGAACTCTCTTAACGAGAACAAGAACAGCAGTAAACACCAACTTACGTATATAAAAATGCAGAATTGAACAGAAAAAGAAAACAAATTGTGATTGGTTGAAACTGGGACATGGAAAGAATAATAAGGTTAACAACTGCTCTAGGGATCATTTTGTTCTAATGTTTTTTGCTGGTCTCCTTTGTACATTGACTCGTACTGTCAAAATACGTTGTCCACTCTTGAACTAGAGTTTGGATATTTTTAAATGTCTTCCTAGTCCTATAATATAAGACCTCTCGGCGTTTTTTTAAATTAGGACATGCGTTATGACGCAACTTACAATGTCAAAAAAGGCTCATAGGCCTAGATGCCTTCCAGGGGAATGCCCTTGCCGGGAGTTTCCCCTGTGTCCACTACCAATGGCATGAGGTAGCAATCAATACTGATATTGAGAATGGCTATAATTAACAAAATCCAAAGAGCAGGTACTAAGACACCTTTCCTCAGATTTTCTTATGAAAATCAAACTACCCTCTCTTAGCAAGATTGATCAAACGGCTACTTGTAGCGCGTCTCTATTTGTAAAACGCTTTTGAAAAGTGTGCTAAATTATAACCTTAAATATGATTTTCTTGCATGACGACGGGAAGTTTAAGCATTTAATATATAAGTGCATGGCACCCTGGAGATTAAGTGTGAAAAAAATGTCGACGATGCCTCTGGAGATGATTCTGGATGAAAAAAGGTTAAAATAACATGAAATGTCGTTTACAAATATTTTTTTGCTATAAAAACGTTTTTGTCAAGTCATTCTGCATAAGAAAAGCATGATACATTTAGACAGGAAGACATCGCAAGTAAATATTGAATCTTTTAATGTAATTCTATCGACTCAAGAAGTGTAAGTTTCCATTCCAACTGAATTATAAACGAAAGCAGAATCAGATTAAAACAATTTCTAAAAATGTACAAAGTGTTACCGCTAATTTCCTCGGCATATTTGACAATGCCCCTTTTCAACAGTTTCCAAAATTGACATTACTTTCTTAAAATCACGGAGGCTTAATTGAATTTATGTAAATTATTTATAGTCAGATCTGCGTAAAAGTAGATTAAGTTGCTCCGCTGATTTTTACCAATAGTGTATGAGCAATTAGTGACAAATGTATAAGATAAATGGGTGTACTAACAACATTGCACGGCCTTAGCAAATTCTGAGTTGAAATGATCAACCTCATTTTGATACAGATAGTCTTATACCGTGTTCGCATATATTCCTCAATCATAATTTAGAATCATTACGCAATGAACCGATAGCGTGATTATCGCGTTTTATGTGTTCACATTCTATTTTCAAATGTGGAATCGGTCTGGAATGCATGTTCAGATATGACGAATTAACGATGATCTTAACGTTTTAATTTTATAACGGCATTGTTGCCAGCTGAATAGGTTCCCTTCCCCCAACGGTTATTTTCTGTCTGCAATATCCTTAAATACATCCGAATCGATATGAGAAGTCCAACATATCTTGGACCCTTTCGTCTGCCAAGATGTCTCTAAGTTATTTGACAAACTGAATATTCCACACCATAGATGCAAAGCATTGTGGTTTTTTTTATGATGGAGGGAAATAAGCTTTACCTCCGTTGTATCTGATGAAGTTTGTGCAAAAGGTCAATGCGTATTTTTTTCTAGATTGACATGTTCACATTTCTTCCAGATTTCAATAATGTGGAATAATCGCGTTAATAAACCACCTGTTTGGTTGGTTTGATCGCGCGATGGATATAACGCTATGATTCCAGAATCATTCCACATAAATAAAGAATATTTTGAGTTTTTACTAACTTAACACTTACTTACATAACCTGTCATTATTTGTACGAACTGTACATGGAGTGGTGGCCTGTGTCCTTAACCCGCTTTCATAGGATAATTATATTCATCCCGCGCATCAGTAAATATGTGCATGGAAAGATTGTTTTCCTACACTTTCGATTGACTTTCGACCTTTTAAAATTTTGGATCCGTCAGTTTTCTACTCACATGTCTTTGTCTCTTATGTATTTGTTAGACAAGACTGAATTTCATAAATGCGCGTATTTTTTGTAGTATATTAGTTGACCATGTATCATCTCTAAGTAAGCTTTCTACCATGTTTCGTGGCCAACTATAGTTGCGCATTAGACACCATTGAATTTGTTTGCCCAGTACCTTAAGTAATTTTGCTCTACATGTATAAATACTAAATAGGTTGTCAAAGCTACAGAAAACTGTATTTTCTATATCAAAGATTTTTTCTGAACGTTGAGATAAAAAAGACCCGAAATTTATTCAAAGCTTTTAAAATATACATGTACATTGATAGTTCTATAGTATCTCTCGTTATGTTGATACTACAACCATCTACATGTACATTCGAGGACGAATATGAGTCTGCTATCATAAGCAATGATGTCCCACTTTTCAATATCAACATAAATGACTGCTAACTTCGTTTTCAATTTCATAGACAGAAAAATTAAGGGTCATTTGATACTCGATTATATTAGCTGGAATGTTTCTTGCAATTCAAATCCCAAATGTAATTTAGGTTTGAACTCACAGAAAAATAATATGTAAAGCGGTGATAAGTCATTAATATGACCTATCTCGATGTCATCGGAGTCAGTCATATTCGGGGAGATTTCCCTATAAGTTGTTAATGTTTTGTATTTACATAACGACACGTCAGAACACTTTCACGGCACTATCATAATTGATTTTTCACTCCAACGGCAGCAAAACACATCTAGTCTGAACATGTTAGTCACCGAGTCAAAATTTAACAGATTGTAACTTATGTATTTGGATAGTGTTGATCCATAGTTTAACTCATGAATCTTAAAAAATGGTATTACATCTATGTACTACCGAACCCCGACTTGTTTGAATTCTAATTAAAATTTGGTAGTACACTCACTGTGGTTCACAAAAAGAGTCTTTTTCGTGCATTAAGCGTGGCACTCTCAGCACATGTGTTCCCACTATGACTAGCGGTCACCTTATTCGGCTAACTAGGGTACAAACTCTAATCCCAAGACCTTAAGACAAGCTGGGCTCTGTTGCAGGTCCATTCACCATCCGAGCCACCACGGGGTAGTTCGGTTTACGGCCTTTACACAACGAATTAAAATACAAGGCAATCTTTAACTTTACAAGACAAGCAAAAGAGAAAATATATATATTGTAAAAACTATTTATGTAAGCGTTCATCGTTAAAATTACAAACAAAAGAAAAGGTTAAACTAGTCTTGGTGTGATGATCTTTTAGAATACGTTATATAAATCATAAAATATGCGCGACGATCGGAAAAGACAACACCATAAACTCAAGAAGTAAGTCCCACATATAAATGTAAAGAACAAATAACTTTTCAGCAACGAAATTTTTCTCATTTATATGCATTACTCAGGCGACTAAAGGCCATGTAAGTTCACGTCTGCTATGGATAAAACAGATATTTAGTCATAAAATGACAATTCAATTAGTACAAAATAAATCAAGCTCAAGTAATCGGAAGTCTAAAATTATGTAGGAATCTTATTTTTACAATAACGTCTTTTTAGATAACATATTGGGTATGACATCTACGTCTTATCAAGCGGAAGAATAAGATAAAATCCTGTTCTTAAGAAGATATTGCATCGGAACTTACAGTCATAATTTTGGGGTCGCCTCGAAACCCCCAAATTACACGGTATTTGTATCATAAAAGTGACTTCATTCAGCATTATCAAATAAAACATAAAAAGTAAATTTTCAAAAGAAAGACACTACAATATAAAGTGCAACTGAAGTAAGGGGGCAACAATTTATTTTTACAGGACCGGTAGGCTATTGTGAATTTTGGGGATAAAGTCACGGGATGCTTAAGAAGCAAAGGTGTACCAAAGGGGTAATCAGTATCATAAAACCGTAAAGACAAAGACAAAACCGGCAGACAAAAATCATCACAACAAAACAAACTACATAACAACATAAAACACAAACACACATAACAACAAAACCGCATTCAGCAACGCGAACTCAAGTCGAAACGAGAGTGAACTCAGGTGCTCCGGAAGAGTAAGCAGTTCCTGCTTGCTATAGCACACCCGTGCCAAAGATCGATTAAGTGTTGGTCAAATCCGGAAAGGATGACATTACAAAACTCTATGTCAAACCAACATCTGTGCGCATCTGAGAGATAGAAATCCCGTATTTGTATACAAGCACGTGATGTCGTCCGTAAAATTTCTTGAGTGATGACAGCAACATGGGAGCAACGTACCCCTGTGTTAAAAATTTGCTTGTCAGCCGTGTGGCTCTATCAAGGAAGTCGTTGTACTCCCCACATGCTCTGGAATAGCGAATCAATTGTGATACGTAAACTCCATATGCTGGAGCGGACGGAATGTTGCTACACAGAAAGGGAAAGTTAACTATTGGAAAGTTGAAGTCATCACGTTTGTCATAGAGCCTTGTACAAAGCCTTCCTTGTGTGTCAATTTCGAGAAATAGATCCAGATATGAAGCGGACCTCCTAGAATCTGTAGTGTCCTTTAACTCAAGTTCCTTCGGATATATGAGATGTAAATAGTCACCAAATCGAGGATTGTTTAGTGAAAGGACATCATCAATATAACGAAATGTGAGATTGAAGGATAAAGCAAGTTTGCGGTCCTTTTTGTCTAGAAGTGATTGTAAGAAGTCCGCTTCATATGAATGAAGAAACAAATCGGCAAGCAATGGTGCACAATTTGTGCCCATTGGAATACCTATTGTTTGCTGAAAAACACGTCCACCAAACTGTACAAATATGTTGTCAATTAGAAAGTTGAGCATTTCTATTATTTGATCTTCTGTAAATTTATTTTTCTTTCTAGACTCGTGGATGACAAAGTAAGTCTTTATAACCGACTACCAAATACGTGTACCTGCGTTTTCCGTTCTTTTTGATAAAGCTACGTTTAATCAGCTGTGCTAAACGAGATTTTAGTTGTGAATGTGGAATTGAAGTATATAATGTAGAGAAATCAAACGTTTTGATGCTATTACATGATGAAAATTACTTAGAATGGAGATTTTCCATCAGTTCTTTAGAATTTTTGAGAATCCACATTTGATTGACGCCATTTCTAGAGTAACAACAATCGAAATACTTTTGAATACTTGATTTTATTGCCGTCAATATTAATGTTAACAAAACTGAAAGAGGCTTAGTTGTACATTTGGATGACCCAGCAATAAATCGTTGCTTGTATGGAGTTTTATGTAACTTTGGAATCCAATACAAGAATGGAACGTCATCGTTCTTTTTGTCAACAGAAATGCCAAAGGAAGAAATGACAGAATTATGATTGTTGATTATTTCCTCCTTTGACAGTGTTGTTGCTGTATATGTGGTGCTTTTGCTAGTACAACCAATCCCTAATTCAGCTGTCAAACAATCAATATAGTGTCTTTTGCATACGAAAATGATGTTGTTAGGCGCTTTATCAGCAGGTACGACAACATATTTGTCATGTAAGGTGGACAATGTCTTCGCAACATCAGGGTTGTTGAAAATAAATGTTGCCTTGGTGCTCATCGAGCCTTTCAAAGAGTTAATCCTTTTCAAAACCAACGACCTCACAGACTTTACCCATTCAGAAAGAACGTCGCTTTCCTTTTCATGTTCTTTTTTGGCCCATTTTCTTAACGTCTGAAATTAAAAAGACAGACACACTCACTTTGAATTCAAAGAATTTGTTTTTAAATATACAGGCAGAATAAAAAAAAAATCGAAGCATCTAAAACAAATGGTTGTTCCCTTATGATTTATCATTTATTTTCAAATAATCTTATTTCAGTAAGAGAAACTTATTCATAAGTATCTTGCTCCTTTAATTTACTAAAAGCATTGTACACAGATGAGTATCGTAGATTACGTAAATTCCTAACTGTTATTTAGTTGTACTGCGTGGTTTTGTTATCTCTTGTTTTTCGTTTGTATTTTTATACATTAGAAATACGCATGCTGTTCATACGTACTCCTTAAAATTTGCTTCCGTTTCACAAAACATGTTCTATGATATTGCGAACATCGTTTATTAGACCGTTTCAAACACAAAACACACAAATAAAGAAACAGCAGTCAAAAGATCTGCTCATCTGTCTTTTTTGTACAATTTTTGACATTCACTTTTAATTAACGCCTTATGAGCAAATTTAGAACTATTGTCATGCCAGTCACTATGGTTGCAAGAAATCGGTTGTACCATATCCTTTCTAACTTTTTCGTTCTTAACGCTTGGTAATCTTGATTTGTTTTTTTTAATTTGGTAAAATTTGTCGTTCGGTTTTTTTAGGGGAGAATGCGTAAAATTCACTGATTTAGTGCATGCACAGAAATACTTGTCATTTTTGCTCTAACTGGGGTTTTCTTTCGTTAACTTTTATCGTAAACAAAACTTCCTTTTCTCTGCATTTAAACAAATGATCTCCTTTCAAACTGTTATTAAGTTTTCTTCTAATTATATAGATGTCATGTAAAAATCCCTAAATTCAACCAAGTAAAGTATTCACTACTTTTGAAAATCAGATAATTCCATTTTTCAGTGAGAGAAAGGATTATAATTCTGTTTGTATTGGTTGTTTAAACAAATGCATCACCTTCTTACATTTCATGAAAAGTCTACAAAGTCTTAATTGTGTTAGTTTTGTTTTATTCCAAAGTAGAGTTTTTTACATTATACTTGGTAAATATTTTATATCTTTTTATATATTTTAACAGTGCATATTTGTTTTGGCTGCTGGACGGCATCAAGCTTTCTTGGACATTCGTAAAAAATGGAAGCATATAGATTTTATCTTTGTCCATTTAAAGGTAGGTATGTTTCAACTATACATGTAGCCATTATACTTTATTTAAAGTAATACTGAGTTTAATTATAGAAATTGAATAAACTTGCACTATATACTTTTATTAAACATGGAAATTTCCACCGGACTACCTTTGTGGTCACGTTTCCATATTATGTCATTTTTTTAAATTTTGTATATTCGATTACTTTTCCGAAATGCAAGGACATAAGCTCTTTGACGCAATTCAAGCTTTGTTCTAATGAAAAAAAAAGTCTATTGTTAATATCATCACCTCTGGTAAAGTCAACCAAAGGATTTCACCAGATGGGTTAAGTTCTGACCAAAAGCTCATGTAAATTTGATTTTGAAGAGACGTTTTATCTAGTTTCATAATAGTTGTGATTTGATTAATCATATAGTAACTAAAACAAACTTTTATTCTTAAACCATTTTACGTGAAATCGCCTTGTTAGGGGTGTTTATAGATTGAACGACATTGAGCCATTGTTAAAAAATAAGTAACAAAAATTCGTCATAAGCAGCAAGTGTTTGTTATTTCTCTTGAGAATAAGCATCGTATTCAACATGCATCATTTGACCTTTGTCTAGAAAGTTCATCACATTTGGCATTTTATAATATCAAGCAATATGGAAAAAGGCAACAGCAATTCATCGAATCTATCCAATGATCTGGCAGTATTCAGAAGTTTATGAATATGTGAATATAGCATAGTGTAAAATGGATAAAAAGTAGGAAGTATTGAAAGAATATTTGTGAGTAAATGAATTTTTATGCTTTTAAACTATGTGCTAGTATTTAAACAAACTGATACATATGCTAAATTAAATGTTAGATTTATGTTAGAATTTAATTAATAAAAAGTTTGTTTACAATAAGCATTTCATATTACTAGTATTTGCTTTTAAAGAGACACAACTTTGGAAACATGGATGTAGTCCTTTTGAAAGTCTTAGGTAACGTTTTAATTATGTGATTTATAGGAAAATTTAAAACTGTAAATTAAAATTATTCTGTCTAACTTTAAAAACCATAAAAATGTCTACGAAAGATTTATTGGAATGAGTCACTAAGTCACAACCAATACTCCTTCTCTCCTTTTTTACAGAAATAAGGCGGTGCACTGCGTACCAATATTACATATACCATAATGGTGTAGAAACTTTCTTGATGATATAATTTCTAAAAAAAAATCGACATGAAAATGTAACACTCTATTTTTCCTTAATACAAGATAGGAGAATAAAGAAAGAAAACGGGCTGGTGAGTGAATAAGTGAGTGTTCAAGTGAAAGAATTTGCGCTCTTTCTGTCGCACATCGGTCATAAAGGCCGGTTGAATACTTATGTGAAAATATTTATTCGGAGCACAATTTATATGTTACAACCTGCCTTGGTG
The DNA here is from genome assembly GCA_963971305.1 of Arcuatula senhousia. Lineage (NCBI taxonomy): Eukaryota > Metazoa > Mollusca > Bivalvia > Mytilida > Mytilidae > Arcuatula > Arcuatula senhousia. Next base: position 54,021,675 of record OZ020305.1, read on the forward strand.
GGCAACTTCCGAACCAAACCATAGACAGTCGGACGATAATTTGTTCAGTAAAGGATGAAAATAGTTTTTTGTCTTATAAGCATTCAATTTTATTCGTAAAGCATAAAAATAGCAATTTTATTCGTAAAGCATAAAAATGGAAAAACTTAACCCCCAGATTCGTTTTTTATCAACTTTCATTACTTATATTTAAGTTAAAGTTTTAATGTTTTGGGATTTTGATTAAGACACTGAACAACAATAGTCACGCTGGATTTTATGTCAGAACTAAGAGGTTCGTCTTTATTCGTCATGCATATATGTATTCATTTCCACTTACTGTTTTTTTCTCAAAAATTCTATACTTCTCAATACAACTATATGGAAAAAAGCTATGTCTATAGTTGTATCATAGACAAAGATGGACTGTGATATTTGTTTTTTCATCTTTTGGAAAAATATTCACACCCAAAAATATTTGCTATAAGGAATTGAAAATACGTGAATTCAGTTATAGCAATAAAATTCAGAAATATGCGTGCTTAATTGAAGGTTTAATAGAAAAAAAAAACTTTTAAGATGGCTTGATTTAAAAAAGAAAGCGTTACCTGATTTAAATAAAGCATCATGTTGGTGCAGATAGATCATAAAAGCGAAACAAAAAATCTACCATGTTTTAAAGTGTTTCACATTTCAAGACATTAAAGAAGTCAATGGTTTAATTTTTTTCTTTCTTGGAAGTCGTGATTATTCTTAAAATACTTTTCAGACGATGCCAATCGAATTTTTTTTCTGTGATACAAAGCAAGGTAATTTCGATATAGCTTTTTACTGAATATTCTAACCCGTCGCTTATCCAACAATTTTATGATTAAAGTAATTGAATTATTATGCATATGTACATATTAAACAACATACATAAACTAACAGTATAGTTAAACATTCGTAAATGACCAAACATAAAATGTCACATTGTGTCATCAAAAGATCTTCTTTTTTGACAAAACAAAAATTCGATTCTTAGGACAGGCAATGTGACAATTAAGTTAAGAATGAGTTTTGATTGCCCAACTTTTATACTTATTTCTAATAACTCTATAACACGACACGGCACAAATAACACACCTACAGTTAATAGAATGAATCCAGCAGACAAGGAAAATGGATCTGTGGATTTTATATCTTCGATGCTATCCCGCAGTCAACGTGTATATCTGAAAATAGACAATTCTTAGTACTGTAAATTGCAAAAGAGATTGTACATTGTAACCCACATAAGTGCCCATTTTGAATCCACATCCCATTTTCCATTTTCATCATTTCTTGTTCAATTTATCACCCCATTTCATGTTCATCTCCCGAATAGTTAAGCGAATACTTTCAAACTGTGTAATTTCTGAGCTGACAGGCTAAACTTTAGAGTTTTGATTTTGCAATTCTGATTTCTTGTTTTGTTGTCACGTTACCCGCACATTATAAAACCCGTCTGCAGTTCCAAGTAAGAGAAGGACTGGTTGGATCCCCATGCAGGATGCTAAATTGCCCGTCCCCACCCATTTTCTTTTTTCCAGTGGCAGTCAAAGCTCTCCTCACCGATTGGCCTTGTATTCCTCCACTTCATCATCAATTCACTCTTTCATGTTATTGGTTTACTCCCAAGCAGCACGATTTCGGCTATATCCGGGAGATGAACATGAAGGTGGTGATACAATGAACATGAAATGATGATGAAGTGGAGGAAATGGGGCACAATCGGGTAGGAGAGTTTTGACTGCCACTGGAAAAAGGAGTGATGGGTAGCGACGGGAAATTTAGCCTCCTGCATGGGGATCCTACGGGTCCTACTCTTACCGAGACCTGCAGCAGGGTTCTTGAACGTGCGAGGAACGTCACATTTTTCCCAACACGGTGCACCACTATGGTTTGCGGTCAGGTTTTCCGCATAATCGCCTGACGACCCCGCATCTCTCGAAGTCAGGGCTGCCCCATTCAACCATCTGGGGCACACATCCCAGTCGCTTTATGGGCAAAGCGGCCTGACCCGATGTCAGGTTTCTGAGCGCTCTTAATTGGACTTTTACCGACAAGCTTAGCGCTGCTGCGGGCCTATTCGCCATCGGGAACCCGCACGGGTGCGCTTGAATGGTTTATTCTATTGTTGGAAATGGTTATTCTTTACGTTTCTATCATTTTTTTACACAATCGAGAACAAATTCATAAATACAGATAATTTTAGCTGCAAACTTTTTTTTGGATTTTTTCTGTGTAATTTTCCCCATGTTCACAAAGAGCCAACTGTTGGTCACAAATGTAATGGATTCATGACAACAATAGCGGACATATTAGTCTTTTATCACTATGCAGGTTTTTGTTCAAATTTATATGCTTCTGTACGAAAATAAGAAAACAAGACAGTTGAAAATCTAGAAAATTGGTGGTCCTTAACTTTTTTCCAAGTGTATATACATGTCTTTTTTAATCATTCTGTAAATTTAACTGATATGCGTCTATGAGAGTAAAGTTTTATCGTAAAATTTTTATTTTCCAAAAAAAAGTCTCTATTTTTCTATGGCCATGACATTTCAGTTGTTTTACAAACTTGAAATAGAAAAAAAAGATGCAGTTGGTTAATGTTATTCTTTGCAATTTAATCTAAAATCCTAGTATTACTCTGTAACATGCCTTATTTCCTTAAAATATTTAAAATAATACTTGACAAAGAAATACAGGAACTATGACATGTGAATGGTATTGCTATCAGTTGTGACTTCGGTTCCTAATTCATCGATTCGTGAAAAAAATAGCATTAAGGCCCAGGGAATTAATTGAATGGCGATAATCGGTAATACTTTAAATGAATAATTCAGGAGATTACCAAATTGCAACAATAATCGAAAATGTATGGAAATGATGAATATTTACGGTGTACAAAGCATGTAGTTGACTCAATGTAGCATTCAACGCGGAGTACAATTGCTCATGGCATTTTTTGAATATCGATCGTTCCTTGTGATGTTTTGGTTTAGTTTCCATTTTCATTTTTTCGATTCCAAGATTTTTCATTTTACAGCGTTTCTATTTGAAGAATTAACCAACAATGTGTTTTAAAATAATGTTAAATCCCCGGTTTAATCTTAACTTTTTAAAATATTTTTCATATTTTATTCTGAATTTCTCCATCAAATAGTTTTAAAAATGTTTAATGTCATCAACCCCTTCAATTTTAATATAAAAAATAGCCATTGAAGGCTTAGATAGCTATGACACACCAGTACAGCAAAACATTTCACATCTTATGAGGAACTGTGACATTATTAATTCTATATACAACTATAAGCTATTTGTTAGTTAAAGTCTATTTGCTAAACATTAAGCTTTCACTTTTTCATAATTTCAAAAAATGAACTCTAGTATACATGTAGATAGTTTCAAAATTTTGCTCTCTAGAAACGAAATCGGCCACTTTCATTTGAATAACGACACGTTTATTGCAATAGCTCTTTACTCACGAAGTTCAGAGCTAACCATAAATTTTACAAAGTAAACTGTCGACCAGAAAAAGTGTTTGCAGACGAACCGTCCTCTTCTCTCTAAAATTATTCAATTATGTTCACCATATGTTTGGATGTCCATTTGCTATCTGTGTTGTAATTGACCCTTTTAGGCCCGCCGCTGACAGCCATTTATCATGCTACAATGGAGTTAACTAAATATCCATTAGTAGATCACAAGTCAATGGCGGTAAAGCTCTGTATAATCACAGGACGACGCGGTCTTCTGATTAATTTCCAATATTAAATCTAAACGGCAGTGTCAATAACAGGCAACAGTAACTTATAGGGCTTTATTGAAACAAACATTTTCTTGACAGATACTAATACAAAGAATAACGCTCCATTTAATCGTATTGAGAATGGCTAGTAAAAAATGAGTGTCCGTTTTTTCTCAAAAACTACTACTTGTTATATTTTTACCTGCGTCGCCGAAGGCGAAAGCAGGTCTAGGAGTTGTGTCACTCCGTCCGTCCGTCCGTCGCTTTAAGGGGTGTCTGTCTTGTGTAATCTGAATCTCAAAAACCAAACACTAGATCTTTTTGAAATTTAACACAGTGATTACATACATGTATATATTGAAGATGTGCACCTCCCCTTTTGGTATCATTTTATCATTCAGTTTAAAAATAAGGGGTCCTAAAAGGGCCAATATAGCGACTTTTTTTTAAAATTGTGTTCACAATAACTTTTGTTCTGGTTGACCAAATGCTATGAAACTTTAAAGTAATGTTACTAATTACAATAAAAGGAAGGATGGGGATGATTTTGAGTGTCCCTTCTTTTTTTTGTTTTGAAATTAGGGGCCAAAAAGGGGCTAAAAATGAAATTTTTATTAGTTTTTCACTATAACTTAAGTTCTGATTGACTGATTGATATTTTATTTTTCAAGAATGTTCATTACCATTATGTCATTGATTGGCATGGTTTTTTTAAGTCTCCCTTTTTTTGTTCAGAAATTAGGGGCCCAAAAGGTGCAAAATCCAACTTTTTTATTCAAGGTGCGATTTTGAAACAAAAGATTGCAAGTTAATTTTTGTCATAAATTTGATTCAAAATGGAGGATAAATTTCTTCTTGACCCTTCCTTTTCTGCTTAGCAATTATGGGTTAAAATGGGGAAATTAAAACTTAAATTTTTTGTCTGGTTTTGTGTGTGTGTGTGTTTTTTTTATATTCTTGTTAGATATCAGGATCTAATATACTTTTATTTCTAAATATTCATTGTCAGTTTATAAATTTCGTTGCATGTGACAAATATGCTTTGTCAGTCCATCATAGGATGCAAGTGTCAAAAACTATTTACTGTCCATATTGGGCCTAGAGCGTACATGGTTCAACGTTTTGCCATGCGACACATGGCCAAACATCGATTGGTCTTGTTTGTATATGAAATGATATTTTAATTGTTTTGAATACAAATTAATAAAATCTAAATGGTTTGAGCATAGTTGATTTTACAAAAGGACCATCTTCAAATATTCACAAAATCGTGTGTACGATGTTCCGACATCGAGTCGCGTATATATCAGTATTTGTCTAATATTACGAGTTAGCTATAGAAAGTACTAGTTTAAAGCACTGGGAAGCTTGATCGAACTTGCTGTTTAGTTTTGCGGGCATAGACAATAAACCCATTTCCAGTAGCAGTTCATTGTTTATTGTAACCGTTCAAATCTTTTATGTACAAAATTTAGATTTGTTGCATTTTGATCTATTTATGATTGTAAATACAATCAATTAATGAAATATAAAATCGAATTTATCCATTTTTCCTACTTTTACGATGCACGTATGCTGTACAAACTTCATGTATAAGTGCATCATAAAATGAGTAAATAGTTTATGAAAGGTTATGTTTATTTATGACTGAATCACAATACTCGGACATAAAATGCCACAACTAATGATAACAATATGTCTCAAAAAATCAGACAACAGTAATCATTTGTGTATAATTTTAATCCTTTGTCCAATTTGGTATTGCGTCTTGTATCCTTTTTGTTCTTTTGGTGACATTCGTGCGGGTTCCGGGTGGCGAAAAGGCCCGCAGCAGCGCTAAGCTTGTCGGTAAAAGTCCACTAAAGAGCGCTCAGAAACCTGACATCGGGTCCGGCCGCTTTGCCCACAAAGCGACTGGGATGTGTGCCCCAGGTGGTTGAATGGGGCAGCCCTGACATCTGGGGTCGTCAGGCGATAATGCGGAAAACCAGACCGCAAACCAGTGGTGCACCGTGTTGGGAAAAATGTCACGTTCCTCGCACGTTAAAGAACCCTGCTGCAGGTCTAGGAAAGAGTGGACCCGTAGGATCCCAATGCAGGAGGCTAAATTTCCCGTCCCTACCCATCACTCCTTTTTCCAGTGGCAGTCAAAACTCTCCTACCCGATTGTGCCCCATTTCCTCCACTTCATCATCATTTCATGCTCATTGTATCACCACTTTCATGTTCATCTCCCGGATAAAGCCGAAATCGTGCTGCTTGGGAGTAAAGCAATAACTAACTAACTAACTAATGTTTTTCATATGTTTATTTTTGTGCCCCCCCCCCGCGACGACATATCCGGGGGAGGCATTAAGTTTTACTCATGTCCGTCCGCCCGTCCGTACGAATTTCCGTCAAGCTTTTCTCAGAAACCATACATGACAATGATTTGAAACTTGGTAGGTTAAGTATGACAAACTGTACGTCATAAGCGATTTTTAGACCTGTCAGACATCTACTTCCTGTTTTGGACTAAGGCCGATGTGAAAATATATGAACATGACTATGAGAATTTCCGTCAAGCTTTTCTTAGAAATCGATCATGAGATTGATATGAAACTTGGTAGGATGATTAAGTAAGACAAACTGTACGTCCTAAATGACGTCCAGACCTGTCCGACTTCAACTTCTTGTTAGGGGTTAGCGGGGGCATCTGTGTCTCATGGACACATTCCTTCTTTATTTTTTTAATTGTTTTACGTGTTACATGAATTAAACATAAAAATATTGCAATGTTCTTCTTTATTAACGAAGGTGGATTACGTTGAAATCAAGGTTAAGAATCCTTTCCATATCTAGTTTTCCGAATTGGATACTTTGCGTGCATTAAACTTGGTATTGGTCTCTAAAATGCGTTGGTCCAATAAGACAGTCTTTGGATCTCTGTTAAGTAAGCTACCCATAAAAATACAGTATGTGTTTGTACATTTAAAGCATTTAAGTTTTAAGAAAAAGCTGAACATTTGAAACTAAACAAGGCATTAATCTACAAAACAAGTTGTATATGATCAACAATGGTTTATTCGACCTGAACATATCTTGCTCATTCACTTCTGTGTTGAAAAACACATCCAAGTTGTAAATTACCTGTTTGTTTAAAGGTCCCTCCTATCCCAGAAATTTGTTGATCTTAGTAATAAATTGGGTTTTATTCGGAGTTTTTTGTTTTTATTGTTATGTGCTCTTCATATTCATATAGTGTTTGGCATTTTCAATTCTTTGGATAGAGCGCCTCTGATGAGTCTTATTACAGACAAAATGCAAGTAAGGCGTGGCAAAACTTGTCTGAAACTTTGTTGTAACTTTATTCAAAATACGGCACACTACTTGTATATGCATTGAGAGAAAGTTTGACGCATTTAGGCCTATAATTGTCCCTAGACCCTGTTAAATATTTACAGAAATTATACCTTCATGTATATTAGATGGTCAATTGGATTTGGGGATCTGTACGCCATGTCAATTTTCTTGGAAGAAACGAGAAAGAGATTAATGTATTTCAACAGGTTCTCCAAGTAAAAAGAAGTTTGATGCCCTCTTTGTTTGTCTTCGGCAAGACAATGCGTTATTTTTATATAATAAATCAGATTTTATTTGACTTTTAAAAATATCAATCTTTTGTTCAAAGAAATGACGTGTTTATAGATTAATTTTCTCCTTAAACTGAGCCTTGGTGAACATATTCTCGATGAAAATGGTGGTATACTGGTACTTTGAAACGATTCATTCGCATTTCGCCTTAGATGACATCATGGTAAACCTTTTGCCGCGGTGTTGGAAATCCGTTCGTTAAATTCCTTGGAGACACAAATCTGATTCTGATATAAATATGAAGTAGTGTGTCTTCATTACAAATCACAAAGGGACAAGCAATAACAAGCAAATAATGTGATTATTTGAGTAAAAATCGTCGGCAGAATATAAATTCTCGCCATAAAGGTTAATTTGCATATATTTACATCGTGCATTACACAAGAAAGATTGTAAATAGTCTGTTTTATTTTATTATTTTCTGACCAGATGTATATGTTGTTTTGTCTGGACATTTGTCCAAATTCAGCTGAGACAAGATTTATTTCCAGATATATTTATGAGCTTAATTATTACAAGGATTAGTTTTTGTAGTTTATTTGTGCTTTATATAAGTTTGACCCATAATTTCGTTGTTCAAACCATATAAATTATGTAAAGAACTTGTTGCATAGCACACTAAGGCACCGCGAAGGAATGTTTATACCGCCAAACTCAAATTAAACATGTAGTTTAGGCAATTTCTTTTTAAGAGAAAGCTTGGGGAAAGTGTCTAAGTTATCAAACCAAAAACCTTGTCACAGGTATTGTAAAGTTCAATACGTTCAATGAACGCTCAACAGGGTTTTAAAAATACGATGTAATTGGAAAAATTGTCAAAATATTTCCATCGTCCGTGGTAATCAAAGTGAATTTACATTTTTATGTTTCGTCCTTACCATTTTTTACTTAATATATAATTGTTATTTCTTACTCCTCTTATCTTGATTCTGACAGGATTTGCCGTCGAGGGACTTTTGAATGTTAAGCAAATGAAAAGCAAAGTGTAACCCTGATTGCAATTCTTTTCCAGTGTGAAAGTGAAATGTTCTAAAGTTCATTTTTATATCATTTTAACGTTTTCAAATATCTAAAGCAAGCAAATGAAAATGGATTTTACCTTTCAGCGATATATTTACGAATAAATCTCCTAATTGTTTTAGGTCCGTTAATGGAAGACCAATTTATGTGTTTTAAGATTGTAATACTATCAATACTAGATTCATGAAATCTTTTCCTTTTCAGCGAAACTGCATTTAATTTAAATGGCGTGTGGAAAAACCAAAGGCTATGTCGATTAAGATTTAAATTGGGAATGACGCATTAAAAGTTTCCGCAATGCGATTTAGTAAATTCCACTGAGATGTTTTCCTTTCAGTAAAAATTTACCTTTTTCTATGAATATGCTTCTTTAGTAATTCATTTGAAGATAACTTAGTTGTAACATTTCTAAAAAGGACACAGTGACAGAATAACACCTGAAAAACAAAGCTATTAGTCTATGTATGGATACATGCAAGTTGAATTTCACATGCATATTCATGCCTATTATACCCGGTATATGTTGCAAACTTCTTACTCTTGATATATTTAAATTTGTAGGTATCAATGTAGGTATCAATTTTCACACCTGACATCGGGTCAGGCCGCTTTGCCCACAAAGCGACTGGTATGTGTGCCCCAGGTGGTTGAATGGGACAGCCCTGACATCGAGAGATGCGGGGTCGTCAGGCGATAATGCGGAAAACCTGACCGCAAACCATAGTGGTGCACCGTGTTGGGAAAAATGTCACGTTCCTTGCACGTTAAAGAACCCTGCTGCAGGTCTCGGTAAGAGTAGGACCCGTAGGATCCCCATGCAGGAGGCGAAATTCCCCGTCCCTACCCATCACTCCTTTTTCCAGTGGCAGTCAAAACTCTCCTTACCGATTGGCCTTGTGTCCCCATTTCCTCAACTTCATCATCATTTCATGTTCATCGTTTCACCACTTTCATGTTCATCTCTTGGATATAGCCGAAATCGTGCTGCTTGGGAGTAAAGCAATAACTAACTAACTAAAATCAATTTTCACCATTTCCCAAAACCTAAAAACGCGTTAGATTAGATTCTTATTTTCGTGACTTGCTGTCAATAGCAAAAACCACGAAAATTGGTAGCTCATTAATAACAAATGAAACTACATTTCAACCCCACAGTGTTCCAGCAAAGATTTGAAAAGGGCTTTTACTTACTTCAACAGCAATTTATTGCGGAAAATAGCTAAAGAATAGCATCTGAAAACTTTTAAAGTCAAAACTAAATAATAGGCATGTAAATTTTAAAGAACATTTTAAAAGGGCAGGGCGACTATGTTCTCCCAATAAATTTTGAATAGCTTAGCATTTTGCATAACTTTTATTAAATGCAAAATGTGTCTATTGAGGTTTTGGACAGGTTTGTTCTTTTTTGTCATTTAATTGGCTGTTAGCTTCTACAGAAACCTGAACATAGTTGGCCAACGTGTGTGGAGAGTGCAACGCTTCATCCACGTAATAGACCCCTTTGTGGACCACCAAGTAGTGCACCACATAGGCTAGATTTTCTGCCCCTACCCACCTCTCCCCTTTTCCTGGTTCTTCAAAATTTACCGTTCCTTTGTTTCCAAACCCATCCCCATAATTCATTTATCATCTTATTTTCATGCCCAAATAAATAGGGAACCTCAAACAGGAAATCGGAGTTCAACAGGTCTGAAAGTTGCTTAGACATATATTTTGTCATACTTAACCACCCTGCCAAATTTCAATTATTCAATATTATGTACGGTTTCTGTGAAAAGCCTGACGAAAACTTTCATGTCAAATTTTATATCGGCCCAGTCCAACAGGTCCAGCATGTCTGAAAGTCGCTTAAGATAGTCATACTGAATAATATCTCTATAAATAGAAAAAAACATTTCTAAGAAGAGCTTGACGGAAATTCGTACAGAACAGACGTACAAATCCATACATAGGAGTAAAACTCTATGCCCCTAACATCGTCGAATCAAAATGGTTTTTTAGGAAAGCCAAGTTCTGATATGAAAGAGAAGTATTAAAGTTGTATGACTGGAAAAGCAAACATCACATCATCCAATGAAATGAAAATACTAATAAAACATGTCTATATGATAATAAAAATTGCAAATACGAGTACAATGTTCTAAGTTCAAAGAAACTATATGAACATTAACCTATGTTTTATGTTTGCTTTGCTTTATGTTGATGCCCTCAAATAAACAATAGGGATTCTGACATCCGGTTAGTGCTCAACCCATAACGCGACCAATCGTGTACCCTAGGTAGCTGAATAGGATGGACTCCATCAACGAGGGTTGTCAGGTCTATACTGCAGAAAGCCTGACTGCTGACCGTAGTGGGCCAATGCGTATTGAGAGAGGCGCTCTCCATGCACGTAAAAAGATCCCTTGTGGACCGCCTAATATTGCACCAAAAAGGCTAATTTTTCGCCCCTATCCAACCGTTTTTCTGATGTCTTCAAAATTTTCTGTTCCTTTCTTTCCACACCCGTATATTTCTTATCATCATTTCATGTTCATTTTATCATCATTTTCATGTTCATCGTCTTTATAGACCCTATATAGTGTTGCAAGGGCGTAAAATGCCAACTCAATCACTAACTCACTCACTCACTCAAACTATTTGGTTGTTTTTACCTTTTGTTGTTCACTATATGTATTTGGCCGAAGAGAGTTTCTAAACTATTCAGAGATTAAATTGTACTTACATGTTTGTAAAATTCATAAATATTATCCCATCAGAATATCTAGTTAGTTGGTACATGTAAACAAATATATGGGAATGTCTATATAAAAACCATATAGCAAGACCGTACAAAAGCATAGAGATACAAAGAAAGCGAACGTTTCGATTTGCAAGTCTGAAAATGAAAATGTTCATTTGTGCCATCCCCGATGAGAAAATATACAATTTGAACTTCAAAGATTTTCGGGGGCAAATTTAACTTGATATTGGTTCAATAACTGAATATAATTATCAACAAAAAATTCTATCACAAACAAAAGTGCACGAGGAGTCTACTACGAGGGAAACACACTAAAAATTCCCTGAAATCACTGTGGTGTTTTCCAATAGCTGTCAAAATAACTGTTCATCGTTGTTTTCCAAAGCCATCCCACTATAAGTCTTTTTTTTATCACACTCTTCCTTTACCATTTTCGACTACAATCAATCACTAATAAAGTCCACTCCATAAAGCATTTGACATTTCTCAGTTCCAAGTTGACATTTCCCACTCCCGACTTGACATTTCTCACTTCCAAATTGGAATTAAGAATGTCAACTTGGAACTGAGAAATGTGTACTTGGGAGTAAGAAATTTTTCTCTCTACCAAGTTGACATTTCTTATTTCCAAGTTAACATTTCTCAGTCCCAAGTTAGCATTTATCAGTTCTAATTTAGAAGTGAGAAATGTCAAGTTGGAAGTGAGAAATGTCAACTTTGAAGTAAGAAATGCCAACTTGGAAGTGAGAAATGTCAGCTTGGAACAGGAAAATGTCAACTTAGAAGGAAGAAATGTCAACTTCGAAGTAAGAAATGTCTTCTTGGAACTAAGATATGCAAACTTGGAACTGAGAAACTTGTAACTTTAAATGAAAATGTAAATCAAAGAGCTAACGGCACTACCGAACTTCCGTAGTTGTGGTTTACCTTGTTCTTGATCTTTTAATGTTTTAAAGACGAACAAGAATAGATTAATAAGACCAAATGTGAAAAATTGTCTGACCAATGCGTCATGTGCACCACATACGTTGAATGCATAGGAAAAACTTTATACCAAAAGAGTACAAAACTATTGACATATTTTACAATGAGAGTCACTGCGTGACAAGGGTTTAGAATTTATGGGAGTTAAATGCAGTAGGAACAGACCAATTGATTTTTTCTTATTCAAAATCGATTCTTTGCTGCTTCCTTTTTTAAGCCACAACAAATACATGTAGTGCATAAAGATATACTTCTTCTAACTTATTGTAACTCTCAAATTACTTATTTTTACATATTGTAACGATTAATTAATACTCTCAGTATTTTGCAACAATATCAGTACTTTGCCATTTTTATAGACTTGGAGCAGGTGGTTTTAAATAAGATAAACTTTGTTATGGAGATACAAAGTACTATAAATATTTAGTAATGATCCTTCTAAAGGTCTGTGCATTAAACACTGTAATGGGGGGACTTTCTATCGGCTAGATAAACTATAGAAGATCTAGGAGGATCTCTTTATAGAGCTATAAAATTCCTTTATACGGGAAGGAATAAAAGTAAGCTTCCTCGGTTTTCTCGTTAAGAAGACTCACTCACGTAAGATGATCATATTCTTTGTAGTTAATCGCTAAGCAACATTTTATCTACTTGATGGTCATAGCTAAAAAAGTAAAATATATGTCATTTTTCTTCCTTGTCTGGAAAGATTTTTTACCTCTTATTTCAAAAGAGCTTCAATATTGTATTTGTTTTTTTGCCGGATTTCACTAGTGAAAATCCGGGTTATAAAATGGTGAATGTCGGGCAGGCGGCGGGCGGCGGGCGGGCGGGAAAAACACTTTCGTAACAGTTTTCTCAGCAACTACTAATCACAGCCATTTGATATTTGACTGATATACAGCATCAGGGTGGGGTCCCATAAAGTGGGATTCGATTAAAAGTCTGTTGCTCATCTACTTCCTGTGTAACGAAATCAGGCCATTTCTGTCTTTGACCCATTTTTTATTCATACTTTGCAACACGAAATATCACTTGATATCATAACCATATTACGTATGAAAAAAATGAATGAGTGGTAATGGTTACAATTTTGAACCACACATACAAAAGAGAAAAGGAGACGACTGTTCATCTTATGTTGATCGTGTGTTTTTAATTGTCTTAAAACTAAAAGCTGTGGAAAATGGAATATACAGGAGGTACGAATTTACTTATTTAGTCCTCTAAGTGTTAGGAGAACATAAGGCCTTCATTGAGAGCTTCCATCTTTGTATGTCTGCTGACATTTTCTATATCATGCCCCACGTCCATCCTTCTTCTTTCATCTCCTTTTCAACAAATATGCATCATGTCTCTTTCGGTCTTCCTCTGCTTCTTTTACCATGCGGTCTCCATCTGATTGCAACTTTTGGTATATATGATGTTCCCATCCTGAAAACATGACCAATCCACCTCCATCTTCTCATTCTGATTTGGTCTGAGATTTGGACTGTTCTTTCATAGAGGTATGAATTTATCAATGATTATATGCTTTATTTCAAGTTCTCTTTTTTTTTGTCTATGACGAAATAAGCAAACTGGAATAGGTGCAAACTCTTCATCATAGGGAGAAGATACTGAGCATTCACCGAGTCCAATATCCATTCTATTGTTTACCCTCAAAAAGATGAAATTCTAGATCTGACTTATTGGACTAGATTGAATAGATAGCCTAAAAAATCTTCCGTAATGTATTCTTGAAGTAGCTAATCTAAATAGAATAGAGATAACGCCTGAAACCGTAACGGTATAGGAAAAAGAATTATGTGTATGAATGGTCGATTCCTTTAACTGAGGGCTCCATGTGCACCTCTAGGCAGAGGTAGCGACAGAGGTAATTGGAAATCACTCACTAGGATTAAAGCTCTGTCCATCCACAGGCTTCTTATTTTACTTTGCAGTTGGTGGAGAGAAAAAGTAGTAGCTTTTTTGACAAGATGAGATACTTTGACAGGCTCAGAACGGAATCTCCTTTCGTTTTACCAAAGTTTAGATAACTAATGTACAGAACAGTACTTACAATTTACACATTTAACAATCAAGTCGAACAAATTCAGACTTGTATTTTGTAAAGGGTGACAAATTTTGCTTAGACTGACATTAGCAACTTTCTTCATTAAAACATAAATTTCAAGATGATAATGCGGTTTTAAAAATTAACAACCACACGACTTACTAGGTGAAAGGATAAGAGCTTCGATTACAATGGATGTCTTAACTTTAATGGACTTTGTTGACTTTAAATATAAAAATAACAGCAAGTATTATCTTGAATAATTAAACCATCTTAATTGTTATTGGCATTCGCTGCGATTTTTTGTAGGAGAAATTTTTAATGATTATTGATTATAGGGAAGACTTTTCTTTCTGGCTCACGTTATTAAGATTTACAACTTTCTTAATCGCATTAATGGATTCTGTTGCGCTCTAATGTACCCTGTTCACAGTTTTTCTGTAAAAATGTACAATATAAACTATACTAATAGAATGCAAAGGCGTTTTATCGACTATGAAAATGACAAGTTCTCGTTCTATAACCAGAGATATTCCACAAACTGAAATTTGCAGTTTAAATATTTAAACACAATGTGGAAATATTGATTTTTTTTGGTTTAGTTGTTTGTTCGTTACTAAATATAACATCCTGCATATATTTTTCAAGTCAAACATTTATTACTTTGGATTAATTGCTTAATCTACTATGATTTAAATCACATGTAAACTAAAAGATATATATGCTTCTATACGTTTTAAAACAAAAGGGTGCATGATCTAGACCATCAATTTAGTCGGGTTTTACGCGAGACTCAGTATTTTCTTTATATCATTAGCACCCAATCAGTCATTGCATGTGATGAAAAGCTTGACAAAAGTTAGATATCATGGTGTTTTTAGGTATATGTATTGTAAATTTCTGTCCCTCTCTCAGTTAATGGTTGTGTTGCTAAAATAAGGTAACCATTATCACAAACACCATCATATAGGGCTATGTGACATTGTATGTGCTGGGATGGGGGTGCAGCGCTCCGTGTTGACAATTCAAAGGAACCTGTATGTCTTTTGAGAGAAATCCATGTACTGTATTTTCTTGTGCTATCCAGTCGGATTTAATATTTCATTTTTCATTAAATGATATCAGTTGATTCGTTTCGTCTTTTTTTATCTATGGTTGCCAATACTTTGTTACATGTCTATATGTTTAAACACCGGTATAAAAGTTAAGCACCCCGTGATCAGTTTACATTTTCAAAACACTTTTTAACCATTATCTAACTGATAATCATTGTAAATTTATATTTTAAATTGAAATATGCATTGTTAAGCAAAATTTAACATGCTTGTCACAACCAAAAAGACATTTTTTTTTATTTACATAACATGACATAGCAAAAAATAACGCATTTGTACATAAACATGGTCTTCGAAAATTATGGTCACCTGAAGCTCAAAATTGGATTGTCTAATCACTCTTCAAAATGTTAATCATAATCAAAAGCTTGATACTGTATCGTCAAACAGTCAATTTCATGTATGTTCATCTTTAGCACGAATGGCTGCTTAAGGGATCATTGGTCTCATACTACCAGCTTGGCGTCTAAGAAGAGTTATCTGGCGCTATTCAAGAAGAAAACGTGGTGCTTTTAACCGAACGCTCACAGCTTTTAAATCATACTTTAAATTAAAGCTGGCCAAAATCCTGAAAATTTAAAATTATATCAAATCATTGAAAAGCAAAAATAAATCTAGAGGTGCTTTACTTTTTTCCAGGTTTTTTTTATATGTACATGCCTAAATATAAATATATACATTCTTTAAGACTTTTTTTTCAGAACTACTAGTACAATGTATAATATGCTTTCCCACCTAATCTTCTTAAGTCAATATATACTTTTTTTTAATTACTGCAGATTTTTTTTTTCATTAATTTAGTAGGAAACCTTTCAAAATAAAATCGTTCGAAATCAAATGATGACAAATTGAATAGGGGAAGACATACTTTAGACAAACTTGATCCATGACAAATGTCTTTTAAGCTATGCTGTGTTGTAATTTACTCTCTATGTTTACAGCATCGATTTCACATAATACAAATTGACACTATTACTCGATGATTGCTATCGGAGCAATCGGATTTTGTTGGTATCTCCCAATGACATCCGAATGAACGTGTAGAGTTCCCTGATCCGCATAAGTGATTGATAAAGCACTTGGACAGGTATACAGTAACAAAATACTTCAGATAGTGAATAGAACTTTTATAATGATTTTCGCCAACAAAAACTTTAATTTGTTTGAATTTAAATTGTTGTTTTGAGTACATGGAAACTTTTTTATCTTGACTTTGTTTACAATGTGAAAAAGTTAGACTTGGATGAAAGCATCGATTTAGAAGGTCGGTATATATCTAGTTTATCATTAGGTGCAAGTAAAGACTGTTTTTCATTAAAATCAACTTAAAAAGTTTTAATTCTAATTTGCGTGCTTTTTAACTATAATAACTATTATCTTTCAAGTTTTAGAAGCAGTATCAAATTTTAAAAACGGTAAAACTTTTAAATAAGATTGAAAGCCGTAAGAAAAAAAAGAGAAAAAAAAAAAACACACACATGAGACTATTTGAGGTTTTTGATAGTTAGTTTCATAAACAAAATCTTGAAAAACTTGTCTTCACATTTGAAATAAATCTTTAATCCAGAATCCCACTGTTTACTAAATGTGAGGTGAAATTTGCTGTAATTAATACACATTGGGAAGCAATTAGAAAATGATATCGCTTGTTAGCATTTATAAAACCAACCACATGCGACATGTTTTAGTTCAAATATCTTAAAATTACTTTCGGGAGGTATTCACATTGCATTAAGTTAGATCTTGATTTCTCAAAGGCTTTTGTCTGAAGAGTTTTTAATTTGTCTTAAGATAATAAAAGTGTCCTTTCGTAAGAAAACAATTCCCGAAACAGCAGCCTAAATCATTTCTCATGGTGGTTATAAAAATAAAACTGTTGTATTAAAAAAAAAATACGTTTCGTTTGCACTTTCTATACAATACTACAACTTCATTTTTTTTAACCAAAAGAAAAATACAATTTAAAGGTTAATATTGCATTTCAGAATTGAGGGGAGAAATTGTTTTGAACATATGCCAAGAACAAATTTTCGTATTTCTAAATGATAATATCTAAACTGAAGTTTTAGAACAAAGAGATTTACGAAAAGGTTGGCGTCCGGCTGTTTTAGTTCTTTTTAAAATTCATAATCCTCCAAAATCATACTACCAGTATATACAACTGAAAAGAAAAATAAAACGGATTAGTTTGCCACTACATGGATTTCGTCAATAATTGAGTTTTTTGGAATAATTCTGCACCTTCTTAATTTGTTGATCAAATGCAATTTTAACTGTATTCTGTAAAACTTTGTATTATTACTGCATCAGCAATTTGGTATAGAAGAACACAATTATCCGTTTAAATTTCAAAATGATGAAAACTCTAAGGAGTTCCTATACCCCATGCCCAGACATAAAACAAATCGTCTATCAAGCAAAGCAAAATTTGTTTTCTCGAACTTTGTTCGAGTTTTTATTTATATTACAGATACAGATATTCGCTTATCGGGTTGATTAATTCCTTATATGTAAAACAGCTTTTATAAATTCTTTCAATGAAATTTTTTTAGATGGACATACTTTGTTGTCTGTCCATAGTCATACACTGTTTTGAGGCTACGACTCTCCAATCTACATTAAACATGTATGCATTCTATAATACGCTTTTCCCCAAATCTTAAGAAAGGAACTGAATCTATATCAAATATATCAAAATTATCCAAACTAAACAAAGAAAATGGAAATGCGGGTGTCGTGGTTCGATTCTCGTCAGGGTTGAACATCTAATGAACATATTTTCCGACTCTCGCTTGACACTATTTACGAGGATGGACTTAAGGAACAATGCTAGTCTTTCAGAAGGAACGAAAATGAGTTTTCCTGTGTATATGGAGAGCAATGTCCCATACACATTAAAACTCCCATTGTTGAGTTCGATAAAAGTACGCTCAATGGGGGCCGCTACATAGCCATTCTCGCAACCTGCAAGCTGTAGAGGGACTCGTTCACATAAGCATAAAGCTTGTTTCCCAATCCAGTATAAAAAGAAATGTTTTAAAATACAGGAATTTGTTAGAGTTGTGCTTTACCATTTAATTAGCGACTATGAAATTTACAGCTCATACATGTATAAAATTATAATATAAAGTATTTAACATGTAATAGCCTGTTAAAGGAATTCCATTACATTTAAATATAATGTTATGGTTTTCGTTTACATTTCGAAGAATAAAGTGTTTGTTAGTAATTGTTTTACTTTCAAAGCCGCGTTTGAGATGAACATGAAAGGGATGATACATGAAAT
The DNA here is from genome assembly GCA_963971305.1 of Arcuatula senhousia. Lineage (NCBI taxonomy): Eukaryota > Metazoa > Mollusca > Bivalvia > Mytilida > Mytilidae > Arcuatula > Arcuatula senhousia. Next base: position 54,040,263 of record OZ020305.1, read on the forward strand.
GTTGAGGTGAAGTGGGATTGGGCAAAGTACCACAAAGGAAGGCGAGTTTTGTCTGCCACGTACTGAAATATGACAGGAGGGATGAAAAAGGTTAATCTTTTGCAAGATCGCCCACTCTCATGCATGTACTCTTACCAAACCTTAACATGAAGTAATAGACCTTGTGTGAAAATTGATCTTTAAAAAGTGCCCCACCCTCTAGAAAAAAAATCGACCTATTATTCGATGTAATATTTTTTATTAAATGTGGCTTTTAATTGAGATCGGAAAACAATTATTTCACCTGTAGACCGGCCAAATTTGAAGGAGGCTCACCCTGTTGCGTTTTGCACTTTCTTTCAATAGTTGATTTTTTAAAATTCAATATAATTATATTTATTTACTAACTTATTTGTTGAAATTTAAAATTTAATACAATGTTTGAAAGAGTCGATGCCTGATCAATTGAGTCAATCCTCGTTTTGTATAGAACTAAAAAACTGACTGGAAACATGTCAAATTTTCTGTAATCAATATATAATATGCTTCTAAAAGCTCTATTATGCTGCACTGCACTATAATCCTGTTAATATTTAATATATCTAATTAATATATCAAAATAAAAGAGAGAGGGTTGGAATTTATTTATCAACTTTTTTCACAAGTAGACAAGTCTGATATTTACTTAATTGATTCACTGCTAAACTCAGTCTTATTTCAACAGAAAACAAAGAAAGCTGACACCACTTAGGGATCGAGAAGTTGAGACAGTCTCTATTTTTTCAAAGGTCGTGTGAGACTTGTTGTTTTTGTCTCGCCTGCGAAGCAGAGCGGGACATAGGTGTTACTTTACCGGCGGCGGCGGCGGCGAGGGCGGCGTTAACTTTTTGGAAAAGTTTTATGAGCACCTCCATATCTCAAGAACTATAGGTCCTGGGTTGATGAAACTTGGTATGCATATGCCCCAGTAGTAGCTTAGCTCAGTTGCATCCCCATCTTTTGACCTTGACCTTGATTTTCCGGTTGAGTGACTTTGACAATTTTCAATACATATAATAGCAATGGAAAAGTTTTGCGAGCACCTCCATATCTCAAGAACTATAGGTCCTAGGTTGATGAAACTTGGTACACATATGTCCCAGTAGTAGCTTAGCTCAGTTGCATCCCCATCTTTTGACCTTGACCTTGATTTTCCGGTTGAGTGACTTTGACAATTTTCAATACATATAATAGCAATGGAAATGTTTTGCGAGCACCTCCATATCTCAAGAACTATAGGTCATAGGTTGATGAAACTTGGTATGCATATGCCTCAGTAGTAGCTTACCACAGTTGCATCCCCATCTTTTGACCTTGACCTTGATTTTTTGGTTGAGTGACTTTGACAATTTTCAATACATATAATAGCAATGGAAAAGTTTTACGAGCACCTCCATATCTCAAGAACTATAGGTCATAGGTTGATGAAACTTAGTATACATATGCCCCAGTAGTAGCTTAGCACAGTTGCATCCCCATCTTTTGACCTTGACCTTGATTTTCCGGTTGAGTGACTTTGATTATTTTTATTGCATATATTTGCAATGTTTAAGTTCTATAAACATCTTTTGATCTCAGAAACTGAAAATCCATGTAAATTCAAAATTTTTTGGAAGTAAGAAAGAATAATTGTTTCTGATGGTGCCGGCAGGCGAGACATACTTTAGTGTTAACTCTTGTTACATTAAGATAACATGTCAAAACAGAAAGTCGAACTTCTTGAGGTTCATTCATTGATTAAGAATTAATAAAATGTACTATAAAGTCATGAAAGTGGAGGATGTTTTTAAAATATTGTAGGAGTGCGGTTGTTACGGTTATACATTTGATTCTTGTTGTTGTATGTAATCGAATAGGTGCCAACAAGATCTGTCGGTGCTCAAAGAATTGGAATTTTTGTCCACTGTGTTCGTTGACAATGCGTATTTAGTGGACAGAAAAGCAAGTTTTAGTAAAATTAGATTCTTATGAAGTGTAAAATTTGAAAATATCGTTATTGGTTTCGTAAAATTAAATCATCAGTGGAGACTGCATTAAGTCAAAAGATAAATTCTGAATGAAAAATAAATAAATGTTTTATTAATATATCTCTATAGTGCTGAAGAAAATTTATCTAAGCAACCCATTCATGACTGTCATGTGACTGTTACGATGTGTGTTTAGTAGACTTTGAAAATTAATGGGCCCAGACTAAGAAGGGACATAAAACTTTATTGTTATTAGAGAGAAGTAATTTTATAAATTTTATGTATTAATCAATTGTTTGAAAGTAATTTGATTTCGAATGCGGGTATGTATTAATCTTTGTCATTATCGATTTAGTCCTTGCTTAAGAGACAAATTCGTTGATAGGGGCAATAAAATTATCCTTAATCTTCTATATCAATTTCCTTATATGTCTACTGTTTTCCTGTTTTTAAAACGAGTCTCACGTATCAGAATACACGTCTATGTCATAATGATTTATTAACCTAAGAATACAAACATGTAATGGCTGTAAAAGAGGAAGACTATAGTTGTCCAAAAGATAGGCCCAACAAGAGGCAGAATACGGTGCAACATGATCATTTAAAAACATGTTTGCATTATCCGACAACGAATTATGCTGACCTTAAGCAGAACGGTCTGAACAAAACCGCATGGTACATGTACCCCTAAATATAATAGTGAAAAAATAATGGGATATCTTTATAAGCTGGTCTGCAATAACCGTATTTTTAGGTGATATGCGCATGTTAATAATCATATTATACTTAATTCACATTGGCACTCAATGATCTTCCATTTTTGTTGGTTTCACATATATGTACGTGTAATTTAAAATTTGCTGTCGTGTTTTGTCATATAAACATACTATAGGTATAAAGAAGACATTAACAAATCGTTAGTAATTACATATTATAAATTAATTATGTTATTAATTGTTGCCAAAGCCCAAAAACGGTCAATATCAAAGTACTTTAAATTAAGTAACAACAAATACATGCATGTGGTACAATTCATTTTTTTTCCCACAAAGGATTCCGTCTTGAAACCATCACTTTTTCGTACTGCAACATCTAAAGCTTTATTGCTAGAAACTCTTTGTTTTGGTAAGACGTATTGGTATAATGCCTGGCAGAATTCTGTTAGTGTTTGAGCTTTAATGTCAGATGTTCTTGGTTAGTGGATCACATCAGACAAAATAAATAAAATATAAATAAATCTAAACATGATCCTCGTTAATCCAAAATTGCTTAAGTAGTTTTAAATAAAAAAATCTATCTTTGATGCGAACGACTTAGATGAGTTGCACTACAACGGAAATACCACGTGCCTTACATTGTTACGTAAAAAAAGAAAGCGTTACTTGAAGCCAATTCAAGAATTAGACGTTTATTACCTTATTTCGGTCGAGATAGAATTTTTATTTTTGCTTTAATTGACGCCTTATTTTACATGATTATATCTCAAGTGTACGCTTTTATTATGATCTATTATCTAAATTTATTTAAATTCTAAATCCTTAAGTTTAACTCCCTCCATCGTAGTTTGTCCTAATATATATTTGATATTACTGATTATTCGGATTCCATTTGGTTTAATACAATTTACATTGTGGATTTTTCTATGCTTTGGTTCTGGTGCTGCTGATGAGGAATGAAATTCCGAAACGGCCATACAGCTTATAAAAATTAATTGCAGTTGTAGTTTACATATGTGTTATGGTCTCAAGTTCATTTAATTCATATCCTTTATAAAAAATTCGAGACTGCTTACCGTCGTTCGAGGGAGCTGTGTGGCCGAGTGGTCTAAGTCGTTGTTTAAATATGAATTAAATTACTCCAGTCGAGTCTCATTTGTATTTTATAGAAACAGTTTGCACGCCAATATATAATTAGGATCGACAGTTATTTGCCCTAAGTCGGTGGACAACTCCAAGTACTATGGAACTGACCATGTTCGTTCCTCACTCGCCGTTAGATTCTCTTTTTGTTACGCTTTAAATATTATGTAATTTCAGGCAGTCGCCGATCCTATTCTAGTTTAGTCCAATTCAATTTCGCTAGAAGTAAATTTACACCGTAAATTAATTGTACTTAAAAATGAATCACCCACCTGTCATGTATAAAAAATGCCTATAAATATCAAAAATGATTTTGATAGTTCGTACATGTACCTATATAATATTTTTCTGATTCAATGTGTACAAATTCTTGAGGTTACACTAACCTTAATTGTTGCGGTTTCCTTTATTGTTTCCGATTGTAACATATTAAAAATATGCCGTCCCCTTAATTTACATAATTTTACTCTAAATAGTATAATTGACAATAATTTTGATAATTTGTCGATCCTGCTGTGTATACTATATACATGTACATGTATTGGTTTTACTTATAAACTTTTCTTTTGAACTCTCCTTTTGAACGCCAAAACATATTTATAACTTGAAATGAAATTATGATGTAAACTGTTTAACCTCTTTCCGGATTTCTTGACTCAAGAAAAAGGTAGGTAGGTAGTATTTCTTTTTCTTTTGTTTATAACAAAACCGGTACATGTAGTAATAGAGATTACTGCTGCTGGCGGTTTATCTAAATAACCGCTTATGTGAGCTGTGCCGTGAACACTTATTCCACATCTCATTATTTTCAATTAAAACATCACTAAGTCTTTACAGGTTTTACAGTCTCTAATATAAATTCCCCTTACCCTTTAACTTTAATAGGAGTGTTTAAGGGAAAAGGTTTGTCAATGTTTATGATTTTTTTTTAACATCACAAAATGTATGTAGTAACATAACTAAACTACAGTTGTACAAATGTAGCAGTTATGTTCATCTTAAAATTGGGTCGAATTCAGAAAAAAAAACCAACGTTAAGTTACAAAGAACAAATGGCTCATTTAGGACACCATGATCTAACAATGCCCAAAATACACAGGAAACAATACCAAAATTACGAGCACGAAGATTACTTGAATGGTTGCACCAATCCTGAATTCTTGATTCTGTTGTATTTTAGAGAAGCGAGTTATCATTGATATTTCACTTGTGTTGAATATTATCATTTTTTATGTGTAGGGTGATTCGTTTTATGTTCTGATAATTGTTTCTAGAATCGGATGATAGTAGGTGCATCTGTACAGAGATTAGAGGGATATTTATGAAATATGTAATGAATGGAAAGACGGGTTGTTATATCATAACTATAGTGTTTACATCGATGTTTAGTGTTAACATGCTCAAAACAGATATGAGCAAATATATAATTTCTTCATGTTTTATGAAAATTGAAGCTTTTGCACACGATAAGGTTTTTGAAGCTTTTGCACACGATAAGGTTTTTGAACCTGACAGCATCAGGAGTTTCATTTTAAAGACCTAACGTACAGGCATAAGTTTGTAAATTATGGATTGACTCCATTTTGAAAAATGCAAAAATTGATTTAGTAAAAACTATTTTCTAAACATTTATACATTTTTTAAAAACTCTTATCAGAAAAAAAGATTTCCAGTCTAATTTTGAAATCATTACAAACTACAATGTACACATTTTGTTATTCCATTCAATAATTTGATATAATTTGTAATATTAAATAAATAATTGTAAGAACTTAATATCTTATATTTTGTATCAATTTCAATTGATTGACAGATGAATTTCGGTTTTGTTAATTTGGCATATCGCATTTTTTATTTTACAGAATGAAGAACCATGTGTATTGCATCTGTATCAACGTAACTAGTGAGAGACATGAAAACCACAAAATTGGATTAAATAGACTAAAATGACTTTAAAAAAATATTCTTGATCGCAAAGGACAATAATGAAGATACGAAGTTCTATATCGGATATTTTTACACTATTTACAGGTTAGTTTGGTTTTTGTACATCACTATTTTCGAGCTTTGTTATGAATAACCGTTGGCAATTAATCTAAAGAATAGACACCACCCCGACCAACCATTTATCCCCCAAAAGATAAATCGACTGATAAATACAAGCAAGCTTTGGCAACAAGAACGTACTAAATGTACATGTAATTGCAATTTAAAGCTCACACTTGATTTTTCGATTTGTCTGCCATATGTGATCACGGAGGCCTCGTAGCAAAAAAAAAAAACAAAAAAAAAACCAAACAAACAAAAAAACAAACAAACAAACAAAAAACAAAAACAAACATGGAAAAACAAATAAAAATAACAACAAAAAAATAAATAAATAAAATTTGTGATTTTAAGTCTGCTGGAATTGGCTGCATAATGTGTGATATGGGTGACGAATGTTTTCTTGTAAGACCAAGAACTCAAAATAAACACGCGACAAAGCAACCGAATGCGTAACAGCATTAGGTTATTCTTTAAAATATAAGATAAGTGAAAGAAAAACAAGGAGTTGCACTGAGTTGTGCATAGGATACCCACTCGACTATTTTCCCATTCGGAAAATATGAAGTAGATGAGTGACTGATCTGGAAAAGAAAGGCACGGTACAACTCGTCATGCTGAAGCTGTATACCAAATTTGAAATAAATCCCTTCTGTAGAAGCCGAGAAATATGTTACAAAAATTTATCTACTTTTGACCCTAAAAAAATAAGTAGATGCGCGACTGATCTGAAAAGGGGAGGTATGGTACAACTCATCATGCCAAAGCTGTATACTAAATTTGAAATCATTTCCTTTTTTGGAAGACGAGAAATCTATTACGAATTTTTTTCTAATTTTTACCTATAAAAAAAGTTTGCTCAGAAATCAAGAAGTAGATGCGCGATTGACCTGGAAAGGGGGTTACGGTTCAACTCAGAAGTTTGTAACGGACGGACAGGGTGGTTGCAATATAGCCCCTCTCTTACTAGTGGGGGTATAAACAAAGATTTTATTGTTAAAAAGGCAAAATATGCAAAATATAGATAAAAACATATGATGGAGCCTTCCCCAGAAGGCATATGTCGCCTGCATATCTATGTTTCCTTATAAACAGGAAGTAGATGAGTTGTGGGCATACAAAACCTCTACACCATAAAGTTCTATAGGTTGAAGCTGCATGGAAAGCATCAAAATTCTGCTGACTTAAGTTGTCCCGAAAAATGTACTAGAAATTCAGTGTATACAAGTCCATTATTTATAAAAACTTTGGTATTCGTCAAACAGGAAATATTTATATTTTGGCTTTATACCTTTTAGTACTACGCAATGAAGCTACACGCCAAATATCAAGAGGCTGTGACATGTAGTTGCCCATAAAACTTCTACGGAATTTTTTCATATATGTTCATTATGTATAAAACCTAAAGTATTCGGTACAAAGGAAGTAGAAATGTTTCGACCATAAAATTCCTTTGCACCTTTTAGTACCATATGCATTGGAGTTACATGCCAAATATCAAGAGGCTGTGGCATAAAGTTGCCCGGAAAACTGCGACGGAAATATTTGAGACGCCACAGGACACAGGACGACGACGAAAGACGACTGATAGTGCCAAAGTTACCCCATGTCGCTTCTACAACACGTTGCAGGCGACATTAAAATGAAGGTCATGTACATCATATTCAAAATTATACCAAAATTATATAATGAGTTATGCAACTGCCAAATAATATACCTAAAATTATTTCTCCGAAGAAAATAAACTTTGATCAAAGCGGGAAGCAGTTGCTGACTTGTAGCTTAGAATAAAGATAACGACTGGTGTATAAAGGAAATTGAATGTATCAATTCTAAATTTTTCAATAGATTCAGTTTTATGGCAACAATTTGAACGTTTTACTTCTTTTATATATGCATGTAAGCACATTTTTTATCCATATCATTTCATCTTTGTGTGAAGATGCTTATTTTAAGTTTAATAATTATTTCACATTTATTGACTTTGATAGAGGTTTAAACACTCGGCGCCATAATCTCGAAAAATGATTATCATCGAGCCATTGGTGAGGTGAATATAATTTTGTAGTTTTTTTTTTACTAATATTCACTGATTTGAAAATCTTTGAATCAAACTTAGGTTTTAATACTTAAAAACGTCTAAAACCTTATTTTTTGGTTAAGAAAGTAGTCCATTTACTAAAAAGGGGGAATAGATACCGTAAACAACAACAGTACAAAGAAGCATTCAATACAACTAAACTACAGGTAAGCAGCGTGAACTTGTATCAAAACCAACACATATCATGCTCTAAGAGGAAAATCAAGACACGAAGCAAAAAGTCAATCACAGCATGTTTCAGTACCTTTTTAGACACCAAGCAAGCTCTTCTATAGTCTTTGAAATGGCGCGTACGAAACACATTCATAATAAATGGGTTTATTGAATTATGCAAGCGTACTCAAAGCAATTAGTTTTTAATCCATCTAAAGCCTAATATACTTATAGGGTCTTATAATAATGGCTATTATCCCGGTGAAGTTAGTACATGTTAACTTTAAGTTCAAAATGGTTAAAAGCATCTCATATTCAACAGATTATTTGAAATAACAAATATGATCCTTAGTTTGTACTTAGAACCAATGGGAATTTTTAAATTTAAAATAGTATAGTTGAAAGTTTTACGTATCACACGTTACTCTTTAAAAAAAGGAATGGAGTCGTAGAAGCATGTGTAAGCAAATGTATTCAGTATAATAGGGTTATTATTTTTATGGCGGTTGTCCATTGTGGTTTTCCTAAATTGCCGTTTTATTGTGGGCTGTGTCGCGTACACTTATTCCACATCTCATTATTTTCTATTAAAGCAAAGATATAGCAATTTTGTTGCTTTTTTATAAAATTAAGATCAAAGCTTAATCAAGGCTAGTAATTTGCAGAATATGTTGGACAGAATAAGCAATATTGAGTATCATATTCATACCCATTAGATCTTTTATTTGTAAATTCATCAGATTTTCAAAAATATATAATTACTTGAAACCATCTACTCAATTGTTCCTATTTTTTGTTAACATGAATCCCCCGACGATTGAAATTATATCTATCCATCACAACACGTTTTATGCGATATTAAAATAATGATAAATATGATATAGTTTGATGGAGTATATTAGCAAGATAAAGGTTAAACATAATTAATTTTTCATACCATCTATTAATTCGGATCAATTACTATTAAGAAAACAACATATCCCCTAATGATAGCAATTTATAGTAATAAAACAGGGTTGTTGTAAAACGTTTATTGTCTTCATAAAAAGCATTTCATCATTATGATATTTGGTTATTATCAGTTTGATATTCTGCTGATCATGACATGTCGTTCTTTTCTATTCACAAGTTGTTTAGAATTATAAGCATTCGTCAAATGGTTAATTCAACAAATTAGAGTTCCTAACCCTTATGTTCATATATTTCTGTCAGCAGCTCCCTCGTGCAAAATATATACAACAGCAATGTTGTTGAGAAGACAGGAATTAAGCAACACGAACATTTCTTCATTGGTCAGGCATTAACAGTGCAAACCTGTATTAGTATTAATGTAAGGAGATGCGAGCATTTGAATTATGTTTTAGTTTCATATGGAAATTATTCAGCTAACCAGTGAATTTTGATCCATCATAACTATTTCATGTATAGGTCATCCAATAAATAACTTTAGCGAGTGAGTGAGTTGGTGTTTTACACCCTTGCAACACTATATAGGTTATATGAAGGCGATGAAAATGATTAGGATGATAAAATGTACATGAAATGATGATGAGAAATGTGAGGTGGATGTGGGAAACAAAGGAAGAAAGAGGTGGGTAAGGATGGAAAATTTAGCCTATGTGGTGAACTACTCGGCGGTCCACAAACAGATACTTTACCTGCAAAAAGCGTGACACTCTCCTCACAAGTTAGTCCACTATATAGTCAGAGCTCACGCTTTCTGTGTTATAGACCTGAAAATTCCTGCGGACGAGGACAACCCTATTCAGCCTCCTTGGGTACACACCTGGTCACTCCCCGTTGGCTGAGCATTAACCCGATATCAGAATCCCAAGACCCTTAGTGGCCTTTTACGACAAGCTATTTTCAGCTGCGGGTCCATTCGATACCCAGCCGAATCTGTCTGTTTCCACTATTGATTATTTACCCATACACACTAAAGTTCCTTTTGTAGAGTTAGATAATAGAATGTGCAATAAGGTCCGCTTTAACAAACTGAGAGGGATTCACATATGTATTGAGCTTGTTTCCCAATCCAGGATTAAAACATGTTTCAACTTATATGTACAAAAGCTTTAATAATTAGCAAAGGATTTAGTCATCTTCGTATAGGTACCGTCCTTAACTCACAAAAAAGTTGAGATCACACCTGTGATTTTGGTCTGAAGAACAGCAATTAAAGCGCTTCCTATTTGCTTTGTTTTATTTTAGTATTCAGCATGTAATTTTGTGTTATGCCAACATCTATTTCATAAATATGAATTCTTCTTAAATGATGAGCGGCTGCAAATACCTAAACGCAAGTAAATTAATTAACTCTTAATCATCTGCGTTGGTCTTATGTTGTCCTTGCTACTAAAATAGAAGATAATGAGATGTGGAATAAGTGTACGCAACATAACTTACAATGTAAACGACAATTTAAAAAAAATCCACAACGGAAAACAGTCAGCAGCCTTCAATGTGACCAGTGGTCGCTGCTCACTGTTTTGCAAACGGCCCTGGATTGCAAATAAACTACATATGATTCAAGACCAATCCTAAAGTTCTAATGAAAGATTATCTTCTTGACAAAAACAATTGCTATAAATTCGACGAATACAAACATCTGCTTTGATACAGATTCCTGGCGTAGGACAGGCACAGTTAAAATGTGGCGGGGTTAAACTAGTTTTTTACCCAACTTCACCCTATTGATTATCAATAACAAAGCACAAACTAACACAATAATTTGTGGTTTTGGTATTTTTTTTGTAATAAACCGGTTTTTTATCATTAAGTCCCTTTTTGTTTAGTACCTATTTTTTTTACCCTTCGTTATAAACTAAATGTTTTTAAAATTTGCATAATAATTTGACATAAAAAATGTTTTGTATCCGAAAAGGCTCCACAGAAAAAAAACACATATGAAAAGTCAAAATCAGATAATCGGTGCATCATCTATTGGTATGCATCTTTTAAAAAAGGTAAATTGAAAAGTAAGATAAATCCAAATTTCTTGCCAGAAACAATAGCTTTTGTCTGAAGTTTTGACCTTTTGAGTCAATGGGATTTTTCAACATGCACAATGATACTACAACATGCAGAATTAGTTTAAAGCAGGTTTTCATATGCTTAATGAATTTATATGACAATCAAATAATGCATTATGCAATTGAAGAGTAATTGTTGAGTAAATATTTAGACGTTAGATCGCTGTTTGTTAATAGGATTCCCTAAGTGCATATTCTTATCACCTTAAGTGTAAGGTTTCATGCGCTTTTTCTTCCGAAAAAAATTTATGATCAAATCATGCCATATTTTTCCTTTCTGTTTCAATTAAATAGTTATTTATATGCTTTGTTGATATCAAAATGTGATTTATTGAAAAAGGCACAGCAACTTTTCAGCTAATTAAGAACTTTACTTCAGCTAATAAGATTTCAGATGGGGAAGTTTTTCACATTGCTCAAAGGAATTTCTTTAACAAGAGAAAATATTATTGTTCACTCTGAGAATAATTGATTCTTAACAAATAGTTATTGAATTTGAGTTTGACAGGATAATTGTTTTGTTACAGATTTTCTCACGTATCGATTGAAATCTACACGCGAACAAGTGTTCTTCGTGTCTCTTTTATAGCATCGCAAAGTGAAAAATAAATCTAAGCCTTATACAGCTTGATGCGACTGCATTTAAATCTAACCACATATTTGTACAATTCTTTAAGCCTGTCATGCAATAGTGGTACTTTATGCTAATTCTGTTAAGAGATCTTTCAGTGAAAGTTTGTATTGAATTACCTCTTAGAACCCCAATGCTTAAAAAATAATGCATTTTTTTTTTCGCTTGCAATAAACAATACAATTTTTAGTTTTTAAAAAATTACAATAGATAGTTCAAGCAAATGCACATCTGCAAATCATGCATATGATCAGATATTTCTTCTCTCACTGAATACTTTTTAAAAAAGAGACCTGTGACATGATGGGCATGCTGTGTCGACTTTAAAACTAGTTTAACCCCGCCACATTATAGATGTGCCTGACTAGGCAAGAAATCTTTTTCAAAGCTTTTGTTTGTCCCTGTCTTTTTGTTTATTGAACAATGTCCGAAAATGGGTCTTTCGTTGATAATTTTGGTATTGGTTTTGAATCTAATGTATTTGATTTTAGTCTTGGGCCAATGCAAGACGGCGAACAGCGACCTCTGGCCATGTTGAAGATTGCTGACTGTTTTCTATTGTTTGGTTGTGTCGCTTACACTTATTTCACATCTCTTTATTGTCTATTTTGACTAATCATTGATGACTAATGACCGGCCATGAAAAAGGTGCTTTAAAATACAATACGGGTATATAAACAGTTATTTTGGTTATGCTGTATAACGATATTTCAAGGAATAACCTCTCATCAGCAGCAATTGACAATCAAAACATTGGAAGGTCATAAAAAAGTATTGAATGAAAAGTACTCAAAGCCAAGAGGTTCGAACAATAAAGCCAAGAACCGAGGATATCGACCATGTGCAGTACAAGGAAAGAAACTTGGTGTTTTAAACAATTTAGAATTTAAAAAATCGGGGAATTCAATAAAAGAAAATATTAGAAATTAAATGGTAAATTCGTGTCAGACAAGTCAGACGACCAGTCTTGTGATTACCCTAGGCGACCTATGGTCCACCAGCAGCGGATATCGACCCAGTGATTTCAAAATACAATACCAAAACGGGTATATACACGGTTATTTTGGTTATGCTGTATATCGATATTTCAAGGAATAACCTCTCATCAACAGCATTTGAATCAAAACATAGGAAGGTCATAAACACAATGTATTGAATGAAACCGACCTTTAAACGGTTTTTAAGACTATCTTGCGCCTTTTGAGAGTCCTAGCTAAATTACTACGAAATTTAGAGCAAAGCGACTAAGAGTGTTCAGATTCTAACTTCGGATCAGTTCTCAGCCCACAGAACGACCAAGGTGTGGACCCTTTGTTGTTAAATAAGATCAAAATACAGGATTTCTGAAAATAGTAGATCAAAGTGCGTCGAGAATGCCATGCTTCATGCAAGTGAACCACCCAATTAGTGCACCACAAAGGCTAAAATATAACTTTTTACCTTTACTAGCAGTCTTCAAATTAACTGTCCCTTAGTATCCCATCCCATCGGCATGCCAAAATGTTGTCTTTATCATGCATTTCATGTTTAAAGCTTAAGTGTTGTTAGGGCATAAACCACCAACTCTCTCTCACACTGTAGTATTATGTATATAAGAAGCAAACGAAATATCAACCATCAAGTTCTTTACAAAAAAAAAACAACAAAAAACAAAACAAAAAAAACCAAAAAAAAAAACACAACAAGTACATGCTGTATTCAATTAAGGCATACGTCAAAACGACTTTCATCATAACATTCACACACAACTGAACAAAACCAATAAACACAAACTCGTTTCAAAATGAAAAAAAAAAGCTAAACTTAAAACAAATCAATCAGTGTAAATGGATTAGAATATACGTGTATATAACTCTTTAAACATGCATTGATCTAGAAGAGCTCTAATAAAAAAGTTGAGTACCAATGACAAAATAAATATTGCCGAATGGGAATGAACTACTGAAAAAAATAAAAAGTACGTAACTTTTTATGTGGGTTCGCAAAAAGTCTTTAGTCTCAGTTCAAAACCAAATTATAAGTGATCAGAGATTCTTTGCCGGTGAATACATTTTGCAGTTTAAGTGTACATTAGTTCGCGGTTCCCATATGGCGTGATATCTGTTGCAAAATTCAATAATAAATTTTTCAATGCTATAATTTTCATTTATATTGCTAAAATTTTCAATTTCATTGCTAAAATATTTTATTCATTTGATATAAAAAGTAATTTATATTTTATAAATTTCATTTCATTGGTATAATTTTTCATTTATATTGTTAAAAACTTTATTTCTATGGTATATTTCCCATTCAATTGGTAAAATATATTTTTCAATGATCAAATATCTTTTTATATTGTATATTTTTTTCTTTCAATTCTATAATTTATCATTCGTTTGTTATAATTTACAATTTTAATGCTATATTTTCACTTTCTTTGGCAAAACCCATTTTCATTCATATGGTATAATTTTTCATTCGTATGCGATAATTGCATGACGGGAAAGCTGAATGACGTCATAAGGTCAAATTTGAAACAATGGCTGTGATTGGTCGGAACAACCACACCCTCCACTAATTCTATGAACCGTCAGTAAAGGACTCTAGATAGCATCCCGTACTAACACCATTGGACCTGCGTGTCCCTAGGGGTGCTCCAATTGTTTTTAAAACTGTGTAATTGAGTCCATAATAGACGGGTTAGGATTTTAAATCGCCCGAGGACTGTAGGACCATTTAAAAGATAATGGCCATGATGATTAGACGTACATCCCTCTTCTTATTTTAGATGTGATTATATGTAGAAAAAAACTTCCAAAAAGGACAATTTACAGATCAACAAGACCCGTTTACCACGGGGAGGGTTTACACTGTTTAAAATTGGGTGTGTGAGTCTGTATTAGGCGGGCCTAAGACTTCGAATTGGTCTGTTGTATTCAACAAACCTGTAAACATAATCGTTATAGCCTTTTTTAAGTACGTATTTTCGTGTTTTTGATCGCCTATTTACCACTCTCTTCTTTAATATAGTAATACTCACCGCATCGCATAGAAAGGATAGTAGCACCACGAGGCCATGGTCCTCTGGCCCGGAAGGTTTACATCGATAAAGATTTAATGTGTGACATTGTGGCTGGCCTGGCCTGGGATCATGAATGGTCTGACTACTGACGAAGAATATTTGGGTACCATTTTTTATGGAGTCACGTTAAATATATAGCAAAACCAAGAAAACGACAATAGCGTTATAGACATATGACCCCTCCCCAATCGGGATGTCCAAATGTTTTTAAATCAGTGTCTTTGAGTCAAAAATAGACGTTCCCGGGGTTCTGAATTATGAGGGGAGGTAGGACCTTTTTCGGGACACCGGGATTGGCCATATTTAAGCTCGGGATTCCGGGATTTGGACAATTTAAGTTCGGGATTCCGGGATAAAATTATATCAACTTTACCGGGATTCGGGATTTTCTTATTTTTAAGTCGGGATGACGGGATTTTGTAAAAATTAGTTCGGGATTCCGGGATCAGACCCCCTTTTACCCCCCCCCCCTAATTATCCCAAGGTCTTTTGGACCAATGAGAAATACAATTGAAGACTCTTTCTAGTATATGACCCAGCAATAAGCATGGTATTGCGGCAGGCATCATGGGGCCTATTGTTTTAATTAAAATTATGTACTATATAGTACTATAAATTGTGGTTTGTTTAGTTTGGATTTTCGAGTTAAACGTTTCTGTAAATTGGCCGGTCTTTTAAGATGCAGTTTTAAATTGTTTTCCTTACACTTTTTGTATTTTTTTTTCAATTTCGTTATATGTTCTCTCTGTACTGGGTGTAGGTAATCATCGAGTTCGAGTGTGAGTTACAACTCGAGTTTGACTTAAAGTTCGAGTTAAAATTTTTAGGTAACTTGAATCAGTGATTGTCGTGGCAAAAATTGAGTTACGATTTAAATATCATTTAGATTTACCACACTGCTGCATGTAACCAGCAATCGAGAGAAACTGATATGCATTAACAGAAAACAACGACTACGATGGATATATATTAAATTCGGATGTTCATATATCTTTTTAAACACATTCGGACATCTGTTAAAATGTTTTAGTGGATTTTGACACCAAAATTCTAACACAACGTTAGAGAGATGGGGGATGAAAAATAACAAGGAGTGCAGTTAGTCGTGCTGAAGATACCCGCACTTAACCATTTGGGAAATATAAAGTAGATGCCTGATTGACCTGGAATATGAGACACGTTACAACTCATCAAAATAAAGCTGTGTACCGAATTTGAATTCAATCCCTTCAGCAGAAAACGTAAATTCTGTTACGAAAGATTTTTAACCCTTAAAAAGTCTAAGCCTGCTATGAAAACAGGAAGTAGGTCCCGAAAAAGAGAGACACGGCACAACTCACGGATGGACAGACGCACAAGGTGATTGCAATTTAGCCCACTCTTTAACGAGTTGGTGTATACTTTTTCAGATATTAAAAAAAAACATAGTATATACTCATTTTCCGGGGGTAATTCTAGTATGGGGGAAAACTAGTATGTAACACTGGTATTTCAACAAGTTTAACTTTATCTACTCTGATGACTTTGATACCATGGAGATCCGAATAAAATGAATTTTTATACCCCCGCTTCGCGGAATAAGTGTTTTTTTTCCTACATATGTTTTATATAAACCTTTTAACGTAGATGTATTGACATGGATGGAAAATGCATGAGTATATACTTTATATAAAATGAGTATCTACTATATATCAGTGATATTTCTATAACGATTTGAACCAACAATATCTAGTTTAAATACATAAAAAGTGTCTTGTTTGTTCAGTACCGTGGCATATGTATAAACCAATATATATGTATTTTATTATACCCCCGCTAGTAAATTGGGTCGGGTTTTAGTGATAGGATGTCTGTCTGTTTGGCATTTCACCTTAGTGAATGGATTTTAATAAAACTTTCACACATTTTCATAACACGAAGATCGATGCATCCCACATTTTAAAAACAATTATCATAGCAAAATATTTGACAGCCATATAAGACAACAAGGGGTACCCATTTCTTACTTGCAACTCCCGCTGAAACCCCCTAATAGATTTTCGTGAAAATTAGATTAACGACATTTTATTGTCCAATTGGTACATATTTGCTTCTTGTAAAGAGTCTGCTTTGTGAAATTATGTAAACATGCACATCTATTAGTTTTTAAGCATATCTTAAAAAACGCAACAAACTTTATGTTTGACAGCATTGCGCTAAAATAAATATCCAACACGAACACAGATGTTGGTTTGACATAGAGATTTGTAATGTCATCCTTTCCGGATTTGACCAACACTTAATCGAACTTTGGCAACGTGACGGGTGTGCTATAAGCAAGCAGGAACTGCTTACTCTTCCGGAGCACCTGAGTTCACTCTCGTTTCGACTTGAGTTCGCGTTGCTGAATGCGGTTTTGTTGTTATGTGTGTTTGTGTTTTATGTTGTTATGAGGTTTGTTTTGTTGTGAAGATTTTTGTCTGCCGGTTTTGTCTTTGCAATTGTCTTTACGGTTTTATGATACTGATTACCCTTTTGGTACACCTTTGCTTCTTTCTATCTCGAACTCGAGTAGTAACTCGATTATTTTCATATTACTCTAACTCTAACTCGAACTTTAAGTCGAACTCTAACTCTGACTTGAACTCGATGATTACTGGGTGTTACTAAAACGCAGAAACGGAATGCGGAACGGAAACGGAAAGTGGAATAAGTGTTTTTGTCCAACATATGTTTTATATAAACTTTTCAACGTAGATGTATTGACATGGATGGTTAAATGCACATTTCCTTGTTCCCGTCAGGCCAAATTTGGCTTTTATCTTAGTCTTAGCTTTTCCTTTGTATTAATCTTGCAGATTTTCCACAATTGTTTGCCTTCACTCCCTCCACGTTTTCCAATTTTCTGACCCACTGGTCTTCCCGCTTCACACCAAATTTAAACTTTATTACTCTGGTACAATTGATTGTTTAAACTTAATATTTGGAAATGGAGTTAAACATGGAAACTTGGAAGAAAACCTTGGCTCAGAAGCGGAGGTTTGTTACAACATAATAACCCCCCCCCCCCTAACTAACATTCAGCGCAACCTGGCATTGCAGCTACCACGAAGACAACCAGGAAGACAATTATTCTTTAAAATATGGTAGACTCAGATTTGGCATTAAAGTACTATGTAACCGTAGGTCGATCCTGATAATCTTTTCAGCAAAATATAGCGAAGTTCAATTAAGATTTGACATGTCAGATTAGCTTTTGGTATATAAAGCTGTAGCTCGGACACCGATTTTATTTCATCTCCCGAATTCTGAGTAGAATCTGTGCGCACGTGGTGGGAGACGATTCTTGTCTCCGGTTGAACTGTAACTGGAGCAGCCAACTCTAGCGGTGGTGTGTCATGGGATGGACTCCTGGCACATAGCGTGTCTACAGTGCTGCAGAGGCTTCTAGTCTGTAATCAGACCATTGTGTTGAGCATCAAAATATGCCAATATGATTGATGTGGCACTTGTCAGTAAGCGGGAATGGAGTTCTTCTGTAAGTGGTCATTCATGCGGAAAATATAGGTCACTGCCAGCATCCGAAGCATGCATTGTGCTTACCATCACTAAGTCCGAACTACCATGCCAACATAATTGGTGTGGCACTTGTCAGTAGGAATGTATAGATCTTAACCATTCTTCTGTAAGTAGTTGCGGACGCCGGCGCCGACACGGATGCCGGGGGTATTACATAAGCCCCCCCTCATTTTCGCAAGGAGAGCTAAAAACTATATAATTTTGAATGGACAATTGGTGACACAACGGGTGTGCTATAGCAGACAGGATCAGCTGCTTACTTCACCTGAGTTCACTCTTGTTACGACTAGTTCGTGTTTCTAGTTGTCATTCAGTTGTTTCTGTTTTGTGATTTTATCGTGTTTCTTTGTGTTGTCTTCGTCGTTGTCGGTCTCTGATCTTGTCTTCGTAATTTCGAACTTTTGATATTCGGATGCCCCTTTGGTACCTCATTGCTTCTTGGTAATAATGTGACCATTGAAAAAAGCAATCAGTCCACGAAGTTCTAGTATTAGTGACTCATACATAATCATACAAATAATGAGGTCGCCTAACTTGTCTTCCCCTCCTGTTTAAATACGATTCAGTTTGTTCAATTGCCTCAAATGCCTCTTCTTCTATAGTATCAAATCCCATTTCTACACTGTTCTTAATATCATTATAAACGTCTTCAGTTAAGCATCACAGTGTATAACCGCACAGTGATCGATCACGGAAGTTGATCACTGTCCGGTGGTAAAATCCTAGTTGATTTCATAAAAATGTATTATTTTGCCATGAATTTGAGCCCTTATTCTACCGAAACTAAATTTTCAGAAAAATTGAAGCGTACAATTTGTTAACATTGTTATTTATCACTATTCAAGGTATCTATATATAGTGTGGATGATATAAATTTTCGAAAAAAGTGGTTTAATCATTGGTATTTTTGACAATAGAAACTCATTGCGGCGAAAGAAACAACAAATTATTAGTGAACAACTTACATTGAAATGGTGCATTGCATCTCCATTTTAAGCTGTTAAAATAGGAAATCCTTTGGTGTCAAATTATTTGATGAAAATGGCTTTGATTGTTTATAATATTCAGATTTTTAAGAGCACTGCTCACTCCGTCTCTGTCCG
The DNA here is from genome assembly GCA_963971305.1 of Arcuatula senhousia. Classification (NCBI taxonomy): domain Eukaryota; kingdom Metazoa; phylum Mollusca; class Bivalvia; order Mytilida; family Mytilidae; genus Arcuatula; species Arcuatula senhousia. Next base: position 54,059,795 of record OZ020305.1, read on the forward strand.
ACTAATTGCCACTGTACGCAATCATTAATTGTTAGAAAGTTATATCTATCTGTCCGATTAATTGTTTGGTTAAATGTTGCAATAAGAATACAAATATCCTAACACAGCCATTATACAGCTAGAACAAAATGATTTTAAAAAACTGGTACAAATATAAAAGGTAATAGCTTATCCAAACAAAGTATTGCAATAAGATTGCATTGCTACATACATGTATGTATATTGAGGATTAAGATAAGATACTAAAAAAAGAACTATTTTTGTAATTTCATTTAAGTTGGAAAACAATCAGTTCCAGCAATTTAACGAAATTGAATATAAACATGTGATCATTCATCTAAGCTTTGAATTGGTATAAATCAATTGGAAATTTTGGAGAAAAAAAACATTATACATGAAGGTAAAATTCCAGATATGGAAATTTGGTCATTCTCAGACTTTTCAAACTTTGCAAATGAAGATATGTATCTAGAGTTAATATACTGTTCTAAGGTTTTATATACATGTTTATGCCTCATTTTTGTTACAAAAAGTTATCATCGACAGAATGAGACATTAAAAATTGCTCAAATCAGATGAACTTCAGGTGGCCACACCACTTCAAGTGTGCTGCTTCATGTAAATATGTACTAGTATTTGGCTAAAATCTAAGAGGGATTCAGATTTAGTCAACAATTGATTAACATGGGCATAGCAATATTCATCTGTCTAAGTCTTTAGGGGCGGATCCAGAAATTTTCGAAAGGGGGGGGGGGGGGGGTCCACATACTGGGTTATGTGGGCCAAAAGGGGGGGGGTTCAGACCAAATTTGCTGAAAATCTACACAAAATTTTAAAATTTCGGAGGAAAAGGGGGTTCCAACCCCCAGAACCCCCCCCCCCATCAGATCCGCCACTGGTCTTTTTTATGATCGATTCTACGCATGCGTCGACTCTTTCACATTCGAAGTGGGTACGCGACATTAAAGATCCTCAATATATTTGGATATTATTTTCAATGTTATATATGCAAATTTTTTATAGCAATTAAAATAACGAGTTTTCTTTTTAGAAAAAAGATACTTTATTAGCATCTCCAGTGTCAAAAATCCTTATCAGTTGAAGTGTTAATTAATAATCTACCGGAGCATTGGCACATAAATGGTTTTTACTAGTTAATACAGGCATTTCTAAATATTGTCGATTTTTGCAAGTACGATCATTTCATTTTTACCAATAACATAACAACATTGGAAAAGAGTAGGGCTAGTGCTTCTTTTAATTTTACAGACTAGCATTGGCTGTCAGAAACATAAAAAAGTGTAAAGATGGCACAAAGTTCATTCATTCAAATGTTTATCATGGACAAGATGAAAAACAGCTTTAATTTGACCTATAAACATACATCGCTACAGCATCGCATCAAAACTAAGCATTGCAATTTCACCAAATGTATTCAAAATTTGTTAATTTCAATAATGATGGATGCACTTGAATACATTTTAATTTATTCGTTTTATTATATTTTATTTGCAATTTGTGTTTTTAAAGTTTTTTGTACTCTATGATTACTGCTAACTTGATAATAAATATACAAATCATTTGTTAAAATTTCCGTAATTTCTCTGGACGCCATCTTGCAACTCGACTAAACCTGCTCAGAGGCAGGGGCGATATCGAGTTGACTCGGGTCAGGTTCAAAGGTCAAAGTCGGGTGCTTCGATTGCAACTCGAGTAACCAGAGAAACCCGAGTAGGCCTTATAATTCTCGAGATATGAAGGCATTCAACCAAAACCTAATGTATACGACCTAAGCAGGAACTTTACATGAATTTAAGGACAAAGTCAAATGGTGTTAGTGTTCGCTATAAACGACATATACCGAATTACACAACGCGGTCAGTTTTAATGGTGTTGGAATGGAGTAGACTAACGTATGCTATCGGTCGATATCGAAAGAGCCTAGGACATTGCTGGCTGGGTTTGGTTTCCCTGTCCGAACGTTTTATAGTTTAAAGTACTTAACTTTTCATACTTATGGTTTGTCGATCTTTCAATTTGTTTATTTAAACATTGCTGGTGAGCGGTTACTCGTTGAAATATGCATACTTACAACATTGCCAAATTTCCGGCTTTTATGCCACTCAGCTTTGGTTTTTTTTTCTTTTTGTTAAACAGTAAGAACACGTCATTTCTTAAAGTTATCCGCTTCATGCGTTTAAAGTTTAAAATTGTCTAAACCCAAAAGTTTTTTCTTAGCCCAAACATAGTTTGATCAGGCCAAAACAAAATATGTGTTTGTTTCCTGTTTCCTACTCTTGAAAATTAGGGTAGGTAGGATTATTTTTTTTACAAAATTATTCTACATTAAGTCAATGGGGAAGCAATCCCAACTTTAACGGGGCTTGTCCCAAAATGCCAATAAAACTTTAGGATAGGGCCCAAAAAATAGGGTAGGTAGGGTAGCAGGAAACAGACATAGATTATTTTTTGCCTCATCGTCATGATTTGTATTCCAGTTGGGTATTTTTGGTCTTATGGTTCCATCACACTCTTATCTTTCGTGTAGTGTTTGGAATTTTTAATTTTGATTGGTAGAACTCTGTAACAACCCGCCACAAAGCTCCCCTGATGAGTCTTTAATAGATGAAACGCGTGCCAGACGTAGAAAAATGTATTGTTTGAAACTTTGCTGTAATTTTTATCTTTAATGGACTATGTGCATACAACTATCCAGCAATGGTTCACGCATGTTAAGGCAGTCCAATAAATTTACGGTGTACGGTTTTTGATAAAGAAAACAGGAAAAAAATACTGCCATTCGATTTTCAGCATTAACAATAGCCGGCATAATTCCGTTTATGAGGAAGTTTATAGATTCGAGGCTGTAAAAGAAACCAGTTGTGATAACCTGCAATCACAGTCACCAACCACATTTCTTAAACCAATTCAAATCATAGATTAGCTTTTCATTAATACAATTATTAATATAAGACATGGATTTACCAACAGATGAAAGCTCCATTACGTCCATGATCTTCATCTACATTGTTTTCACATTCTAACGAGGCATTTATATACCAGTAATGTGTTGAGTATGTTGTTCGTATTATACTAGTAAGTGAAAATTCAAGGACTCAAATATCTCAGTACACTGGATGTCTATGTGATAAGAAGATTTGTTTCACAAAATTCCAAAGTCAATGGAAAGCTCCTTGTGAACCATTTTGACTTTTGCATTAATAAGTCATACACAAGTGACATGCAAAAAGCAGGCCCAAGGTTTTAAAAGTACTATAAGCTTGTTGAATTGATTTCCTTTTTGTTATAAGATGTTATAAGATGGTTATAAGATGAACACTGCTGCGTGGTTTTTTTTCGAATCCAACAGTAGAGACTATTTTGAGGTCTCACATTTATTCTGTAAAACAAATAAATGAACCAAATACACAACGACATAAATTATCATAAAAATATGAAAACTTATTTATTGGCCTTAAAATCAGCAACTTGTAGAATATAACAAACTAAATTGTGTAAAGGAAAGAGGAATACATGTAATTTAAAATTATAATTTTTTTATTCAAACCCTGAGGATTCAAAGCAGGCAATTAATCGGACACCCACAAAAAATAAACGACCAATTAATCGGACAGTAAACGATTATGCCAAAACAACAAAACTTGATGTTTTAAACAAAATTGTTTAATTTATCTTAAGCTATCATTGTCAATGTAGAGAGTCTATCAATCGCCTTCTGAGATAATAATAAAAATATCAATAAAGTCATAGCAGTTTGTGAGTTCATTCCAAAAATGTGGTAAGTGGTGAAGGAAAAAGTGTTCCCACACTGATGATCAATCGAAATTTTTTAACATTTTAAATAGTCCAGAATACAAAAAGAAATCTTAAAATGTTCCATAAATGAGCAAGGTATAAAAACAACTTACCTTTGGTCCTTATTGATATTGTAGAGTGTTCATACAGCCTAAAAACCACAAAAATCTGGGGGGAAAATAACATACAACTAGGATTTTTCCACCGGACAGTGATCAACTTCCGTGATCGTTTACTGTCCGGTTATACACTGTGAGCATATGTTCTCGTCGCTTACTGCTAGTGCTACCGACGGTAAAGTCTTTAGTATTTTGTCAACCTCAACATAATCCTCTTTTGTAGGAACAAATGTAAGTGAGTCATCCATGCTTTCTTTGAACAACATAGCTAAACACGTTTTAACACTGCGTGGAACTTTGGCAACAATCTTACCAATGTAGACACTACCTTCTACCATAATTGCAAAGACATCACCAGCTTGAAACATAACAGGGGCAGTCTCGGGTAGTGCAACGACCTGTTGAGAAAATTCTAGACTTTCACAATCTGCTAAAGGGTTGTTCTGATATAAATTTATAGGTAGAGTTCCCGCGTTGTATTTTGTTGTGTCAGCTCTAACACTGCGCTGACGTACACCTTTTCCATACTTTTCTCTGAAGTCTAATTAAAGCTTTACTTCATCTTTGCTTAGTCTCGCTTTCTCGTCTGGCTTTATTGTCATTACATTTTGAAAGTTCAAACATTTTGTGGCATCAGGTATTTGATATCCTGGAATCTTTTTGGACGTGAAGTACCGAAATCCACATAATGTTTGTCTTTTTACGAGTTCCAATACACCTCTGATGAAATCTCTAGCACAGTCAAGGACATTTGGTGTCTCAACCCGTAATCTTATAATACTATGTAAATTTTCGTTTACCAATGTGAAAACGCTATTTAGATTCAATGATGTTAAAAAATCTGGACTTATGTTACTTAATGTTTGCTGAATTTCTGTTAGCATTCCGGTAAGCAATTCGACGGATTTTACAGTTTTTATTGCAGGGGCGCCTTGGGGTCCTTGTAAGCTAGAACCAGACAGGTTTAGAAGTCTTTCTATGTTAGAATTCATTGACTTAAAAAAATGTTCAACATTTCCTAAATTTGTAATGCATTCATTAATTTCCGTACTGTATGAAACACCCAAGATATCGGTATGAATAGAAAATACAGTACAGTATTTGTAGGTTTTGTAGATACTTCACAATGGCAGTTATTGAAGTCTTGATCCTTACAGATTTGGCACCTGAATCAACTATAATGACTGTGCTTCCCTCGCAGCATAACCCAGTGGGCTGAGAAAATGAACATTTATTTGTTAGTCCATCATCGTTTCCCATTTTACCATTACCCGCTAAAGTGATTGTTTCAATATTTTCTGTTGCTGGTGTATTGAAAAACCTCACTTTTCTACTTGCTATATCTGTGAAAGCTATTCCACTGTCTAGTGCTATGATACCATGAGGTTTACTGTCTTCTCCTGGATTAAGAATAGTTTTAACTTCGTGGTCTTTCAAATCAACATGGATGATCCCAGTTTTATGCCCAGCTAAAAAGAGAGAGTCATCTTTGTATGTCATTCCGCAGCAACCATGTAACCCAACCAAAGGAATTGTAATAGGCTTGCTTCCTTTTAGTTCATATCCCGATTTCGTTAAGTGTTTTTCTACTTTCAGCTGATGAACACATGTATCACCTATGTCGCATACAAAGAAAGTTTCGTCATCTACCTTTGAAATTGCCACTGGACATTCCAAATTTACATCAAAATTGAATTTTTTAACCAGACCTTTCTTTGAATGTGTTGCATCTGTTGTTCGTGGCGATTTTATTTGCATAACTACATAAAGGGACATCAATAAATGTCTCCCCTAATTTTTTTTCTTCTCCCTCCCTGCTCTTTTTCTCCCTTCTCCCGCCCCCTCTTCTCCCCCCTCCCACCCCTTCCTCTCCCAGCTCCCGCCCCCCTCTCTCCCTCCTCCCGCCCCCTTTCTCCCTCCTCGCTCAATAGCTGTCCACCGCCCCTAATCAGGACTATAAACTCCATATTGATCACCATGCAGTATTTAATTTCATTCAGCCTTGAAGATATGGCATGACAAGTTCGAAGAATTTGTAAGGTGCATGCATGTACATGATATTATCTTACAAAATATCCGTATAATTTTGTATAAAACATCCCTTCTAAAGATTACGCCTTAAAGAATTGAATTCTAAAACTAAGATTTGTTACATTGATGTGCGTTGTTTCAACAGTTTGTTAGTTATTGCTTTACGCCCAATCAGCACGATTGTGGCTATATCCGGGAGATGAGCATGAAATGGGTAATACAGTGAACACTAAATGATGATTAAGCGGAAGGGGACACTAGGGAAGATAGTTTTGACTGTCACTGGAAAAAAGTGATGGGAAGGGATCGGCACTTTAGCCTCCTGCATGTGGATCATTCTCTTACCGAGACCTGCAGCAGAATTCTATAATGTGCGAGAAACGTGACATTTTCCCAACACGTGGCACCACTATGGTTTGCAGTCAGGTTTTCCGCATTATAGCCTGATGACCCTGGCATTTATTGTGACAGGACTGCCCATTTAAACCACCTGGGGCAACATCCTAGTCGCTTTGTGGGCAAATAGGCCTGACCCGATGTCAAGTTTCTTAGCACTCTTTAGTGGCCTTTTACCTACAAGAGCGTTGTGGGCATATTTGCCACTTTGAAACCACACGGTTTGTTTTTTAAACAGAATGAACTTTCATTGAAAAATGCTCGAACGTAAGGCTGTCACGTTTTGACATACCATTTTGTATTTGTTTCAATAACTTTTACATGAAATTTTACAATGATTATTATAACTAGAAGGGGATGAATTGGATTAATTTCGGGGATCCCCTCTTTATTTATGGAGAAATTAAGGACCCAAAAGGGGCAAAACTTCAAATATCTTATTTGTTCCTAATACTTGTTTGCCTATTGCTACGAAAGTTCACAGCGATGTTCCTTAGTCTCCTTACCATGCATTTAAATCATAAAGGAGATTGAATTTAGGGTCTTTTTTTCATGTAGAAATAAAGGGCATGTAAAAGTATCGAAAACAAAATGGAAGATTATTTTTTGCAACCCAGTCTCATTAAAATTAGCGTATAAGGGCTAGGTCCAACGTATGGGATATTAACTATTTTTTGACTGTTTGCAACCCTTTTATTGTCTGCTTTTGAAAAATATCAATTCGATTCTATGAGACAATGTGGGTGGAAAGTCCATCAGAGTGCATGTTTCAAATAACTTTGTCAATCCACCATGGGCTGCATTTGCCAAGAGCCATTGACTTTCGGGCCTTAAACGTACGGAGTTCAACATGTTGCGTTCGTATCATGTTGCGCGCGACAATGCTTTTAATTTTGAGAATAATGTCACGACCGTTATGATTTTCAAAGACAAAACCAAGTAACCTTTCTTCGATTTTCTAAGCATACTGACAGGATAATTAGCCATTCCTCGAGCATATTAGATATAAATTTGTGTTTTGTAATTTTCTAAAAATATAGTATATGAACTTGTATAATTGGGGTCAGGAAATTATTCCGACAACCTATTACTCTGACAGCCCATTATTCCGACAACGTATTACTCTGACAGCCCATTATTCCGACAACCCAAGCCTATTGAGACCACTTTCGGTGTAAGAAATTGTTTTTATTCCTCGTAATAACGAGAAATTAGCCGTAATAACGAGAACTGAAAGTCGTAATAATGAGAAACAAGTCGTAATAACGAGAAATGAAACTCGTAATAACGAGAAACTAGTCGTAAAAACGAGAATGAAAGAAGCAGAGGTACCAGTGGGGTATCCGAATGTCAAAAGTCTGAAAGGGCTGAGACAAAACCAGTAAACACCAACAAGAACGGGACAAAAACAGACAGCATGTAAAACATGGAAACACAAAATAACTGAATATCAATCAACAACGCGAACTCCAGTCGAAACAAGAGTGAACTCAGGTGTTCCGGAAGAGTAAGCAGTTCCTGCTTGCTATAGCACACCCGTCGCGTTGCCAATAGTCCATTCAGCGTGTCAAATCCGGTAAAGGAAGACAAAACAAAACCCCATGACAAACCAACATATGCACTCATCAGAGAAATCGAAATCCCATATTTGTCTATAAGTGCATGATGTCTTCCGTAAAATTTCTTGAGTGAAGACAGCAACCGAGGAGCAACATAACCCTGTGTGATCAATTTTTGAAACTCGTAATAACGAGAAACAAGTCTTTATAACGAGAAATGAAAGTCGTAATAACGAGAAACAAAAGTCGTTATGACAGGAAAACAAGTCGTATTAACGAGAGATGAAAGTCGTAATAACGAGAAGTAAAAGTCGTAATAACGAGAAATAAAAGTCGTAATAACGAGAGGAGAAAATCGTTATAACGAGAAACAAGTCGTAATAACGAGAAAATAGTCGTTTTAACGAGAAATGAAAGTCGTAGTAACGAGAAACAAAAGTCGTTATAACACGAAAACAACAAATCTAATAACGAGAAATGAAAGTCGAAATAACGAGAAAATAGTCGTAATAACGAGAAATGAAAGTCGTTAAAACCAGAAACAATTCGTTATAACGAGAAGTTAAAGTCGTAATAACGACTTGTTTCTCGTTATCACGATTTGTTTCTCGTTATAACGACTTTGGTTTCTCGTTATTACGACTTGTTATTTGTTATAACGACTTCGGTTTCTCGTTATTACGACTTTGGTTTCGTTATTACGACTTTCGATTTCGTTATTACGATTTTCATTCCTCGTTATTACGACTTTCGTTTCTCGTTATTACGAGTTTCATTTTTCGTAATTACGACTTGTTTCTCGTTATTACGAGTTTCATTCTCACAACGAAATTGGTCTTAATAGGCTTTCGTAGGTCTTAATAGACTTTCGTACATTTCAATACTTAGTCTAGATGGTCGCAAATAAGTTGCTTCAACTTTTACCAGGCATGGATGTCTAAAAATAGTTTATTTTTCTGCTAGCAAGTGGTTATAGTTGGTATATACAATGTACACATTTATTCTAAGGGGGCCTGGGTGGCCGAGTGGTCTAAGACGCTGGTTTAAATACCACACTATCGATCACTAGCAGATCACTTCTCATTCGATTCCCTTTGCATTTATGAAAAAGGGGCATCCCCAACTGTATGTTATAAGGTTTGTCAGTTACCTGCCCAAGATCGGTGGTTTCCTCTGGGTACGCCGGTTTCCTCCACCAATGAAACTGACCGCCCTACATGGCCATGATGCGTAATAAAGGGCGTTAAACACCAACACACACACACACATTCTTAGACCAGTTGTATATGAAAGTGATTGTCCTTGACTTTATATGTATGTATATCTGTCCGTTCGTCTGTATTCCCTCCGTTCTTCAGTCCGTTCACAACGGGGTTCTCAAAGTTTTGCGAACGCTATGGAGATTTAAACAATGATTTTGTTTAATGACAAATAATACATTAAAATCTACAAAATAATCAAAAATCAAACAATCAAAACAGAACAACAATAACGTAGCAAAAACTTTCCTATCCTTCGTCAGAGTACCAAAACATAATTTATGCTTAAACAAGATGTATAGAATTTGGTCTTCTGATCTCGGGATCAATACAGTCATGTAGGTCAAAAACCAAGGCAGCAAGGGAACAGTTTAGTTTGCATAAATTAAAAGACAAAAAAAATCAATATTAAAAGTATATGATATATGCTAACTCACTTACCATGCTTTCTGAAAATAGCAATCGTTAACGGCACCAAACTTGTTTTGAAAATGATAAGTATAATTGTTCGTTCCTTTGATGGTTTTATCTAAGAGACAAGTAATATGACAAACCTATATGTAGCGCTACCTGTACACCATCAACGAAACAAGTAGCGCGCAAGACCACACGATTTCTTTTTTCATTTTTTTTTCGGACTGCGACGCCAAAAAAATAAAGTCCTTGGCTTTTCAAGTACGATCGCCGTATGAGGTATTAAGTTAAGACAAACTATGTTTAATAAATTAAAGGACAAGATATGATCAGTGCTAAATTTGGCCCCCTAATTTACCATTTTTTTAAAATAATTGATCTGAGGTTAAACTATTCTAGATCAGTTCTTAGATGAGCAAGGTATAGTAAAATAATATTAATTTTAACTAAATCTTGTTTATCACGTCACAGTGAAGTCATCAAATTAGTTGAAAATAACATTTTTGTGATAAAGTGTTAAAATCCTGCAAATTTTGAGTAGTTTTGTGCAAATTTAACTATGAGCCACACGGAGTACCAAAAAGATGTTTTTGTGGTTTGTCCCTATATAACAAATGATCATTTACACAAATTATTGTAGTGGTACTCTGTGTGGCTCATAGTTAAATTTGCCTAAAACCACTCAGAATTTGCAGGATTTCACAGTTTTTCGACAATTTACAATATGTAGGCCACTTTAGGCCATTATTTTAACATCATAATGGACGGCTTTAAATAAAATCATGCTGATATAGTATAATTGAACTGATTTAAAGTATATATCACATACTTTTAGCTCATTTCAATAACTTCGAAATTTGGGGGCAAAATTGGGCCCTTATCATACCTTGTTCTTTAAATCAAAACATCGACTTAAATAATGAAATTATACATATGCAACGAATTTTGAATCCCGATATAGAACTGATTTCAATTGTATGCGACTTTATAAAGCAGTCACTGGTACTACGAAAATAGGATCCACATTGGTCAAAATGTTCTCAAAACTATAACTCCATAATTATGTTAATATTATGTATACTCTGTTGTTTTCTGTATATGTTTCGTATTTTACATGTTTTTGTTTTTGCTTTGACCCATATGGGTGTACATGATTTTGCAAATAAAGATATATATAAAACTTTATGTAGTTTATCGTTCAACGGGGTATACCCCCTAATAAATGAGATGTAGCGCTACCCAGTACACCTTCACCTTTATCCACTTTAAACTTGGAAATTCAAACTCCAACCTTGGAAGTTCCATCTTTTTTGTTATTCAAAGAAGCAGAGGTACCAATGGGGCATCCGAATTTCAAAAGTCCGAAAGGGCAGAGACAAACCCAGTAAACACAAACGAGCTCCTGAAGAGTTAGTAGTTCCTGTTTGCTATATATATAGCACACCCGTCGCGTTGCCAACAGTAAATCCGGTGTTACATACTAGTCTTTCACCCAAGCTAGATTTTCCCCCCGGAAAAATGAGTATATACTCAACTCCCCCGCGGAAGATCTAGTATATACTAACCTTTGCCCCCGGAAAAAAACGAGTAAATACTACGGTTTCACCCAGGGGAAAATCAGGTATGTGTAAATATACATGTATACTCATTTTTCCGCCATACTGATCTTTCTCCTATTCGAAACTGTTGCAATATTCATCACTGTGAAAGTAAAATAAGAAGTTTTCAATATTTCTTTAATAATTACTAATAAAAAATTTAAAATATGGGTGTATCCTTTTTATTATTATCTATAGTGTAGATGGGATGTAGATATTTGTGAAGATTTTAGAAGGGAATCCCATAGTGTTCAGTGCAAACCAAATATTCTATCTCCTTAGATGAAAGAATGTAAAGCCGATGTGACTTTCAGTTTTTTAAATACCACACATTTCAGTATATCATAGGCACATTTTCTGCTCATCCTTTTCTGGCCTTTCCTTTTAAAAGTTTAATGGTTACCGTAGTCAACAGAGAAATAACTATCTATCAACCTATTAGCGATGCGCTAAACAGAGAACACCAACTGTTGTAATATTTCTGTTGAATCACTGCTACAAAAGCCCTTGCACAGATAAGGGGGTGCTAAAGGGTTATTCTCGTGCAACATTTTCGACGTTTTTATTTTCCGTGTTTTCGTGATTTTTATTTTTATTTCTCGTGTTTTTGTATTGACATGGTTGTACGTACTCCATTTTTGCCTGTATTTGAGTCCCATGTTTCGTTTCTTGTGCGTGATTATCTTTTATTGTTTCAAACGCTTGAACGTGTTGAAGTCATGTTATATTCTCAAAAACTTTTAAACAATTGAGTTTCACAATTATTACAATTCATTTTGTCGTATTTCGTTATTGTCGACTTTTTATAACTCGTGCTTCTTTTTTCGGCGTTTTAAGCAGACGTGTTCGTGTTAATTGGGACCCCCCATTTACCACCCTCAGATAACCTTGCTTCGGGTGTCTTCACCGCAACACGGACCGGTGATATAGAAATGCCCCGACGTCCGTCCGTGTGTGTGTCCGTCACACTTTAAGTATCTCAACAACTGTAGGCTTTCAATATTCGGTATTCAGCTATTATTAGGTAGGAGTCTTTTATAGTGCATGCGTTTTCAGGTGTGTCGACAGACCTGAAAACGCTTAGCATCTAAAGCTATCTTAAGCTGCATACCAAATATCGAAAGCCTACGAATAGTAATGAACGGACGGACGCCCGACATTTCTATGTCCCCGCTCCGCGTTGCGGCGGGGACAACAACGAATAAGTAAGCGTGTCTATATCACAAAAAACAACAACAAATGTTGCACTTGTTGTTTATATTTGCAAGTTCGGTTCAATCTATATCAAAAATTTATACATGTAATAACTTATAGTAAACTAGTCTGTAATGCCAAAAGTAAGCTATAGAATAACATCACAGTATAAAACAAAATTAAGCCAATTAAGACTAGCCTTTGTCTTTGATAATAATACAGATTATATACAAAACGGACTTTTACCCCTACGACAAACCAACATCAAACTTTTTTTTAAGTCTTTGGTTAACAACGTCCCATATTATTGATTCTTACATTTTTTTTTACATAGAGTTTTCCTTTTTACCACGTTTTCCTGCTGTTTAAAACTATTTTGTTTTTATCTTTTTTGGCACCCTATTCATGTCTGATTTACTACCCACAACAAATGTGTTCCTTCTTGTTATGTTCAAATAAAAAAAGGCTTGAACATCTATAAGCCACAGCCCATAAATAAATACCCTACCCATTAAATCATTTACTAGTTCATGAAAGTATTAAATGCCAGATAAAGATCTGCATTAAACTACAATGATTGTGTTAAAGATCGTGGTGTTTTGAAGACTAGTAGTTGCAGATAAGACATACGTACACCCTTTGTCATCCTTTTGATAAGTCCTTGTTTGGGATACCCCCAAAAAATCTATGTCTAAAAAATTGTGTTAAGGTTTCATGAAAATCCGTTAACGGATTGAAGAGAAGTTTAGCCAAAAAAAATGCTAACATAAAGCTATGTTGCTTCTCTTTATTGTCCTAACTGTGTTTTTTATGTTGTATGTAGCTTGGTGCTGTTCTCGTTCGTGTTTACTGGTTTTGTCTCTGCCCTTTCGGACATTCGAATGTCCCATTAGTACCTCTTTGCTTCATCAATGTTTTGCAATAGGAAACCCCAAAAATCAATTTGAGTATTTATGCAGGTTAAAATATATGAGGTGCACATCTACAACCTGCGACGTAGCGGATGAGTGATACCTACAAACGGAATGGCTATGTTCTTTCGACCTTTTTAATTATAATCAAGGTAGGGGGTACAAAAAATATGTTAGTCATACAGAGAGTTACGATAGCGGCAACAGTTTTGTTTCTAGCATTTATTTGTGAAATTAACACCTTACACAACACTAGCAACCCCAAGTTTATCTGTTTTTTTGCTAATTGGAATTTCTCAATTGAATATCAATTTTTTTTATGCCCCTGCGACGACATGTCGGCCATCTTCGCTAGCCAAGGGTTACGATCCGCTATCTCTCATCTTCAAGATGAGAGATAGCGGATCATAACCCTTGGCTAGCGAAGATGCATGTCGGCGGGCATTTAGTTTAATTATAACTAAATATAACTAAATTTCCTTTTTTATTAACTATCTTTTATTTGTGACAATTCTCACATTCTATATGTACCAGGCAATAGAAAAGTGTTCTGTTGCCCGGCGACGTTCTATTGCCTGACCACTTTTTGACTTCACGTTTGATTGGACAATTAATAAACATGAATATTTATGATTATACTCCTCTATTTCAGACATTATTTTTTTATTTTCGTGAGGATTTCGGCAAAACTTGTTTGGAACCCCCGTCCCTTATCCCCTTTCGTTCCCTCTTTTTTCGAAAATTTCTGAATCCCTGTATTTGTTTTATAAGTTTACAGTTTGCAATTAAGTCGATGGGCGTTTACGAAATGTTTTGACCAGGCAATGGATCAGAATATTTTCCCCTTGGTATCCAAATCACTTCAATTTTCTATTGCCCCTCAGCCTGCGGCTTAAGACAATAGAACATTTAGCTGATATGGATATCTCGGGGAAATATTCTGATCCTTTGCCTGGCTACACATCAAATAACTGTATACTCATGTCCGTCCGTCCGTGCGTCTGTACGTACGAATTTCCGTAAAGCCGTACATGATAATGATTTGAAACTTGGTTATATGGTTCAGTATGACAAACTGTACGCCCTAAGCTTTTAGGTCAAGCTTTTCTCAGATACTGTACATGATAATGATTTGAAACTTTATATGGTGGTTCAGTACGACAAACTGTACGTCCTAAGCAACTTTCAGACCTGTCGAATTTCTATTTCCTGTATTGGACTGGGTCGATATGAAAATCACCATGAAAATTTCCGTCAAGCTTTCCTCAGAAACCGTACATGAAACTGATTTGACACTTAGTAGGTTGGTTAGGTATTACATACTCTATGTCCTACGTTATTTTCAAACCTGTCAGACTTCTACTTCCTGTTTGGAGCATCCGTGTCCAATGGAAACATTCATTATTTATTTTATTTTTGAAGAGGTGCTTAAGTTCATTTAAAAAAAAAATGAAGTGTGACAGTGGAAAAAATTCGTGTATTGTATCTGATATTTTTGGACTTCTATTAAAGACATAGAACCTATCATTTTGGCAATTTTTAAAAAATAATGAAATTCACACTATTCGAAGAATACATTGTAAAACCTTTGAAGAAACTGTTAAATTTTCAAAAAAACCTAACAGAAAGTATTCTTTTCGACGGAAAACTGAATAAAAAAACGCAGTGTCAAAAAAGAGGACAAACTAATTATAGAATGTAAACACTTGCGGGTACTGGTAAACTAAGAAACGAAAAGTAACCAAACGAAACGGAGCAGAACAAAAACGATATCGGTAAAGAAGGAAACGTAAACAGTAAAATAAGCAACCGAAATCTGTAAAGAAAGGAAACGAAATGCGAACAAAACTGGTTAAAAAAGAAAACTGAATCGATTTTCGCCGACACCAGTCGTTTTTCTTAATTTACCGATTTCGTTTTCTCTTCGCCTCGTTTGGTTACATTTCGTTTCTCAGTTTAACAGTACCCAGTTTACCAAATGTAAATATTTATGCTGGACGATACTTAATCAACGCAAATAATTAAAGTAAGATTATTGTATAGAAAACTGCAAAACATTGAGTTTTTATGTTGGTAATGGTAAGTTTTAGATAGTATATTTTTAATATGTGTACTTTTTATTCAATGTAAAAAATTGCGAAATTGATAGGTTCTATGTCTTTAAATTTAGTGAAATATCCTTTCAAAATTGTTATATTGTATTTAAATCTGAAACAGTTATCGTACAATGTACTAGTATTTAATTATTTTATTTTTAATATTTCCCATAGAAAAGTGTAAAAAAATACGTTTTAAAGGATTATCTAACTTATTTCTTAAAAGTGTCATTTTATCTTTAACTTATTTAATCTGTTGGTTCCTGTCATAGTCGAGTAATTCTTTATGTATCAGGTCTAATTGTTCAATGTTGCTAAGTCTTAATCCTCTTTTGTCTATTTAGAATGTTTAATTAAGCTATCGTAAATTCTTATGTAATTTCGATGTTTTGAATATGGGGAGGGGAGTCGGAATCCAGCATTTTAAGTGTAGTGTACGGACGTTGTACGTTTTCGTCTTGTATTTTAATTGATTGTTTCGGAAAGCCGTCTTTTAAAACATAGTCTATTGTTTTACGTGGATTATTCCATGTGTATTTTATGAATAATTAACATTTGGAATTTATTTTGTGTTTTGTTTCATTTAAAAAGTGAGCTAGTTTTCCCCGAACTTTTGTATAACAGACCGGTGCGAACCGCTGTTATAATAGAATCACACAAATAATCTATAAATTTGATGCAATTTTCGTTTGGGACATCATTAGGGACCAGAAAAGGTCAAAGCAAACCAGAATATGAAAATCACACTGAAGAGCTCAGAATTTGAAATTCAATATTTATTGTTATTTAAACATTTATAAAACATGTTTTTGTGACAAATAAAAACGAAATCTAATACACCTTTCGTTCTTTGAATCCAGCTAGTTCTAAAACAATAGAGAACGGTACATGTATCTCAAATATGATAGCACACCACTAAAGCATAGCCTGGCTAAATAATCATTCAAAGATACAAAATAAGCAAACACACTAAGGATTCCTAAACTTCAGGGGTCAGGTAAATGAAGCTGTCCTAAGCTGTGTCCTAAACCATGCCGTAGGACTGAAAATGGGATTAAATTAGGACCAAATTTAGGACATGCCCTGTTTAGGCAAGCGTTAGCTGCCTTATGTAGTCTTAAGGTTACTGCTGGCTTTCGCGTTTTTTCTATTTAGACGGAGTAATCTGCCTACTGTAACTATTTATTCTCCTATATTACTTTTTAAAATATGATCAAATATGTTATCATTTAAACCTTTTTCTAAATATCTCTATTTTTTAAACGACACACAACAAGTTTTATTAATTCCTACGGTGGCAGAATGCGGCCATGAGAAAATAAAATAATATCACGTTCCCTCGTGATAACATCACGTTCCCTCGTAATACCATCACGTTCCCTCAATAAAGTTATTGCGTTCCCTCAAGATAATTATCTCGTTCCCTCAAGATAACATCACGTTCCCTCAAGATAACATCGCGTTCCCTCGTGATAATCATTGCGTTCCCTCGTGATAATTATTGCGTTCCCTCATGATAATTATCTCGTTCCCTCAAGATAGCATCGCGTTCCCTCAACATAACACCACGTTCCCTCAAGATAGTTATCGCGTTCACTCAAGATAACATCGCGTTCCCTCAAGATAGTTATCGCGTTCCCTCAAGATAACATCGAGTTCCCTCAAGATAGTTATCGCGTTCCCCCAAGATACTAAGTAGTTATCACGTTACCTCAAGATAACACCACGTTCCTTCAAGATGTTATCTTGAGGTAACGTGATAGCTACTTAGTATCTTGAGGGAACGCGATAACCATCTTGAGGGAACTCGATGTTATCTTGAGGGAACGCGATAACTATCTTGAGGGAACGCGATAACAATTTTGAGGGAACGCGATGTTATTTTGAGTGAACGCGATAACTATCTTGAGGGAACGTGGTGTTATCTTGAGGGAACGAGATAATTATCATGAGGGAACGCAATAATTATTATAAGGGAACGCAATAATTATTTTGAGGGAACGCAATGTTATCTTGAGGGAACGTGATGTTATCTTGAGGGAACGAGATAATTATCTTGAGGGAACGCAATACCTTTCTTGAGGGAACGTGATGGTATTACGAGGGAACGTGATGGTATCACGAGGGAACGTGATATTATGTTTTTTCTCATGGCCGCATTCTGCCACCGTAAATTCCTTTGCAATTTACATAACGAACTTTTTAATGATCGGCTCTAGAATATACATGAATATTTATCTGTAACTTGATTGGTCGTGTACTCTACTTTTCAATATTGCTGTAATGTAGGTTAGTTTCTGATTCATTCATAAAATTCAATATACAATTAATACCTTAGTTTATGTTGGACGAGTTCATTTTCATCGAAGGGGTTTTTAAACCGATACCATCTGTGCAAGATATAATGCATTTGCAAACGAAAATTATATATTTTTTAACAAAAATATGATTTTTTATAGATTGAAAAATCTTCTGTGTCAAAAGGGAGGGCACTAGAGTGTTCATTAACTTTAAAAATATCTGCTATTTTAGTCCTTAGATATTTCGCTTGCCTTTTAACGCTTTAGCACTTTGATTTAGGATACCTTCAATAACACGACTTAGGACTGAGACATGTCCAAAGACCATCCTTAGACATGTCCTAATCCTAGGACACCTTCGTTAACACGGCCCCAGATTAACTTGTATTAAAAATCTGATTATCCCGCTGATGAAAAATGAAATTAAAAAGAAATAATGTCATATCCATATCCATGTATGCTGTGCTTTGTTCGTGCAAAATTATAGTAAAATCTATTTAGCGTGTTATTAAGATTAAAAATCTCATGAATCTTTTCAGGCGGAGGGGGATACAAAAAGGTCAAATTCGAATTAATTACAAAACATCATATTGATTTGGTATAGCAAACCCGAAAGAGAAATCGTAAAACATAAGACATATCATAGAAAAGTTTCTTCAATTTGTTCTTATAATACCTAAACGAAATTGCATTTTAAAAAGCATATTTAGCCGAAACTAAAATGGCAGTCTCCCTTTGGAATACCTTTGTCACCTGCGATTTTAATATATTCAATGAACATGTACAAGAAGTGGATGAGTTAAGGAAATCACGTCGCACCATATATGATATGACTATAGGACACATGTTCAATTACTCGGGCCGAAGTTTCTGAGCCGTTTTCAAAGAGTCTCAGAATCTTGAAATGCTTTCCTGATCTTCATTTTTATTTGTTTAATCAATAATATTTGTAAAGTCCAAGGGTTTTGTAAACTAGGGTCTAAAGAAAATCAGAAATATTGTAGATAGAGAAAAAGCGCTGTTGCTTCCTTAAAATTTCATTAAGCTCTATAAAAGTCTACATTTTGTCGAAGTTGTAAGATGACTCCCTTTGAAGGGCAAAAATAGCATTTTTGCCCTATAGAATGAAAACTATTGCAGATAGGAAAAAGCTGTTGCTTGCTTATATCAACCCTTTAGCCCATTAAGCTTAAGAAAAGTCTCTATTGGGCCAAAGTTGGCAGATGTCCCCTCATATGGATAACAGCTCATAGAAGGATCTTTATAGCTTAAAGGCATATTGTCTACGAAAAAATATTTTTTGTAAAACCAAAATATTGTAGTCAGACTATTCGTTTTGTTTATTTAGAAAGATACACACGTTCAAAATGCCACTAGGGTACCTTATTACTTCAAAAATTGAAAAATATATAATATTTGTAAAGCTTTACAAAAATTCATATTCATGAGATGTAGATGAGCTGTAAGCATGCGCACTATACTTTCTTTGATTGAAAACTTCCATAGTTCTTGCACGTGGTGCATAATCTGTTTCTCGAAGTTTTAGCTCGGAAGAAAATTAAAACGGCAACCGAATATTAGAGCTACTTAATGAATAAAACTGACAATTATTGCCTGTATTAAGTTTTGAATGTGATTAAAATGTAAACACAAAAAAATATTGGTATTTTTTTCAACATATATATCAATGTATTCGGGGACAAAACCCGAGATGCCGATTAGTGTCCGCGTTAAAACTACTCAGTCTAAATCTGTGTCAATGTGACGTAATGCAGGTAAATAAAATATCAATCAATATTGTCGAGCTATTTTGATCAAAATAAGCTACTTTTGAGGCAAAATTTGTGGCAAATTTATTTTTCAATATTCATTTTATTGCATTTCGGTCTAATTGACACCAAAAAATTGGGGGGTAAAAAAATGAGTTTGCCGTAGACAATATGCCTTTAGGGACCAGGTAAAGCGATCCATGCTCCTGGGAGCCTCTTGTATTTTGTATTTCGAAATTTCAATTCAATCCATAAACTATTTATAAGGAAAAAATAAGACTTAAAAAGAGAATAAGGATTTTTATTGTTCAAATGTTAAAAGCATAAAACCTATGCATATAAAATTAAACATTTTATAAATGTTAGTCCCTTTTGGGCCCCTAATTTATAAACAAATAGAAATAGAAATAGAAATAGAAATAGCTTTATTCCAATTAAGGGCCCTATAATAGAGCATACAATTACATAAATAAGGTCAGAACCCTCAAAATCAATCCCATTCATCCTTGTATGGTAGGAAACATTATTGTAAAATTTAAGAGCATTTGTTAAGTCAGAAAAAAAGTTATTTTGGTAAGAAACAAAGAAGTAACAAATATCCTAATGAAAAAAGGAGGGACCCCCAAAATCAATCCCATCCATCCTCTTATAAGGAACATCATTGTCCAATTTCATAGCAATCGGATAACTAGAACTTAAGTTATTTTATGTAACACTAAAGTAAACAGACAACTAAGACGGCATCGTCATACCATTATACGTCCGCAAATCTTTTGCGGTCGTATGAAAAGGTCTCTTAAATCATTAAAATCACTCAAATTGTTTTCGACCGGGATGCTCCACCTCTTGACCTACTGGGGTCTTAAGTCGGTCCAATGCGGTTAAGGGCTTACACATTGAACAAAATGTTGTAACACCACTTGTTCTTGCTATTATAACTGTACTGCGACCATCCGGTTTGCAGCAGATCTATAGACAATTTGCAACAGTTCCCAAAACAAAGACAACACTATCGCCTCAGTCGACACATACGATAGTTTTCTAGCTCTTCAAACCTCTCAGTAACTGACGGTAGAGATATACCCACTGTTAGCCACCTATATTTGGAATAATTACAGTCAAATTGCATAAATTGTGTTTTACAATCATGTTATGTGTTGGTTTTATGGTTTTATTGTGTGTGTTACTCCCGGACCTAAAATCGGAGTTAAAAAGGAGAATTAAGTACCATAAAACCTGGTTTAACTAAGGTGTCTTTTGAACTGGCCTTTATCAAGCCATGATCATTGGTATCTTTCGATCTCCTGTGTGACATTGCCTTGTATTTGTTTAATTCTGATATCACATTGTAAATGGTGAAGAAAATCAAGGTCTTTGCTGAAAGGGTTTTTATACTCACCCTCAGAAAAATAGGAGACGACTTGTTTAACTCCTCCTGGCCGCAATACATATTTCGGTTACTAAACAAGGTAACAATTATTATTGGGACTTTGGTGTTATTTAAAACAAAATTGGGAAAAGCTGCCGAAGATGATTGACTTTGCTGGAGAGAGCTTTGTAAAAATAATGGGGTGTTCAAATTTATAATCAAAACGCAGGATGGTATTTTTTTGTCTGTGATAAAAATCTTAAGAGAATACCCAATGCGCTTTAGTAAAAACAGGGCTACATAACCAAGAAAAATAAATAAATAAAAAGTCTATAGGCCGGATTTTTTTGGCCAATATTGATGTCAACAGAACTGAAAGAGGTTTAGTGGTACATTGTAAAGACCCCGCAATGAAGCGTTGATCATATGGATTTTTATGTAATTTAGGAATTCAATACAGGGATGGAATGTCATCATTTTTAGCACCGACAGAAAGGCCGAAGGAGGAAATGACATATCTGTGATTGTCAATAATGTCCTCCTTAGACAGTGTTGTAGCTGTGTATGTTGTGCTATTGCTGGTGCAACCAACCCCTAAATGAGCTGTCAAGTAGTTAATCTAGTCTTTCTTGTACACACCAATGATGTGATTTGGTGCTTTGTCTGCAGGTACATCATACATGTCATGTAAGGTGGACAATGTTTTTGCGACATCAGCGCTGTAAAATATCGATGTTGCTTTAGTGGTAATTGAGCCCTTCAAAGAATTGATTCTTTTCAAAATCAGTGACCTCACAGCTTAAATCCATTCTGACAAAAAATATGGAAAAAAAATCGTTATTTTTAATCTTAAAGGGGCAATAACCCCAATAAGTGGTCATCTGACAACTTTGACACTATGGAGACTTTTTAGAGCTTTTGCTTTAGATCCTTCGGGTTTTTCTGAACTGTCATAGTTGCTTGTGATTTTACCCAATGTTCTATTATTAGCAACAGCGGTCATATTTTTTTTTTAACAAATCCTTTCAAAATAGGGACCGATTTTTGGTGTTGCCAACACGTCAGAAATTATTCATGCAAAGTTTCAGTCAAAATGATTCAGTGATTTCAAAGGAAAAATTTTGAAATAGTTTCAGTCGATTGATGATTCTCAGCTAGCTGTCAGTAACAGCGAGTGTTCTATAGAGAGTTCCTTTACCGTCCTTGTGTTTGTTCTTCTTTTTTGTCTTAGGTTCTCTCTAGTAGAATTGGACTTTGATCGATTTGATTTTTATTGTGTGTTTAGTTTTTGTGCTTTGTCTTGGAATATTGATAGGGGAAGGTTGGGCCCAAAAAAACTAGTTTAACCCCGCCACATATTTAATATGTGCCTGTCCTAAGCCAGGAATCTTTGTCAAAGCCGTTGTTTGTGTATGTCATCTTTATGTTGTTTGTTCTATGTTTTAGTGTGTGTTAGCTTTGATGGAGATTGTCAATAAAGGGAAGGTTTGGGCCCAAAAAACTAGTTTAACCCCGCCACATATGAGATGTGCCTGTCCTAAGCCAGGATTCTTTGACAAAGCTTTCGTTTGTACTTGTCTTTTTGATGTTTTCTGTTCCTTGTTTAAGAAGGGGGTCTATCTGTGACTATTTCAGGGCTGGATTTGAATTATATGCATCTTATTTAGACCATGGGCCAATTGCAGAACCGCGAGCAGTGCCAAATGGCCTCGTTGAAGGCTGCTGGCGGTTGTCCATTGTGGTTTTTCAAAATTGCCGTTTAATTGTTGGCTGTGTCGCGTACATTTATTCCACTTGTCTTTATTTTCTATTAATGGATGGCGACAGACGCATATTGGTGGCATTGGCATGGGTTAGGTCATGTAAGCTTAAAAGGCTTTTTGCGTCAGCTTTTGCCATTGTAACAATGAAAATTATCCTTCTATAATTAAATAAATGAAAAGAAAACGATTAACTCTAGACATGGAACTGACTGACTTATATCCATGTGTATTTGCGGTAACCAATTTATAGAAATGTTCCATCTAGCAAGATATTATTTTTAATGCAAAATCTAAAAATGTAATCTCATGTCCAAACACTCAATTTGAATTCATCATCATTTTATATTTAAACAAGTTAATGGTGTGTTTCGTTGCATGGTCAACAATCGAATCGACAATGTGCTTTAGTAAAAACAGGGCTACATAACCAAGAAAAATAAATAAATAAAAAGTCAGGGAAAAACGATATAACTAATACGGCCGAACAAGAAAATATCATCCATACCAAACCATCCATTAGGCATGTCTGTTACGGACTCTATACAAAAGATTACATGTACCCCTATGTTCACAGGTTCATTGAATAACCACAGACCAATTCGAGATCATAGGCCCGGCTTATAGACTCACACATCCAATTTTAAACAATATAAACCCTCCCCGCGGTCAACGGGCTGCTGTCTTTTTCGGAAGGTTAGACTGTTGTTCTTTCTACATAAATAAAAAGAGGGATTCTTTTGAATGGTCCTGCAGACCTTGGGGCGATTTAGAATCCTAGGCCCGTCTTTTATGTGCTGAAATACATTTTTTAAAACATTTGTAGCACCCCTAGGGGCACACAGGTCCAATGGTGTTAGTACGAGATGATGCTATCTAGAGTCCATAGAATAGTGGAGGGTGTGGTTGTTCCGACCAATCACAGCCATTGTTTCAAATTTGACCTTATGACGTCATTCAGCTTTCCCGTCATGCAATTATCGCATACGAATGAAAAATTATACCATATGAATGAAAATGGGTTTTGCCAAAGAAAGTGAAAATATAGCATTAAAATTGTAAATTATAACAAACGAATGATAAATTATAGAATTGAAAGAAAAAAATATACAATATAAAAAGATATTTGATCATTGAAAAATATATTTTACCAATTGAATGGGAAATATACCATAGAAATAAAGTTTTTAACAATATAAATGAAAAATTATACCAATGAAATGAAATTTTTACAATATAAATTACTTTTTATACCAAATGAATAAAATATTATAGCAATGAAATTGAAAATTTTAGCAATATAAATGAAAATTATAGCATTGAAAAAATTATTATTGAATTTTGCAACGGAAATCACGCCATATTCCCAAGAAAACGCAACTGTCTTTTTTTGACATTTGGGTGGTGAAAAATCAATTATATTGTATAAGCTTGTTCAATAATAATGTTGATATTAGCACCATAAAAGAGCAACTGAATGAAAATTGAAAACTATAGTGCCAATTCCTGAGAACATTTAATTCACATTCTGTGAATCAAATGTCATATCCCGCTAAAAAGCAATATGATGTGAGCAGCAGGCGCCATATTTCCTTATTTGCTCTATGTTTTTGCTCATCAATTTGATTCAAGTAGACTAAACATATTTTAACGTTGAAGAGTGTCGGCATATGGCTCACAAATTATGATGACTTGGAAACAAATCATAACTTATAGTGCAGTTCTAACAGCTTAATTTGGTAAAATGCGAAAGTAAAAACCATTTGTTAAAACGCCCTTTGAGTTAATGTCTTGTAATGCATCGAAATTAGTTGAAAGTTTTGAGTTAATTTAAAAAGTTTTGCTTGGTATTGTTAGAAATTTGAAATAAAATTGTAATGGTAATAATGTTGAAAATTTAACATTCAAAATACTCTTCGCATTTTACAATTCAATAAAGCAAACGCACACATTTTCGATGTCTATTAAAGTCCCTCCGAAGTACAAAGTATCAGAGTCTAAGTATCAACCATGACACATGCCTACTAGTGAATTCTTCTTATGGCCATGCAAAATCTAAATTTATTACTTGCTTTGTTTCCTGTTTAGTTTTTAACGATGATTTTTTTTCAGAGATTTCAATTTTTAAATTCATGTCCATATTTTGCCAACCCTAATATTTGTTGTCATTAAAGAACATATGGATGATTTATGTGTAAATTGTTTTTATCATACATTTAGCTTTGATACATTCAAATTTGTCCGCGTGTAACAGACGGAAATTTACAAGCCATATCTTGACAAGGGGCTTTTTTGTCATATCAAACCATCGCGTGCACTAAAGTGGGCAAATATGGCCATATCAAGACCTTGCGTGCACAAAAGTGAGCAAATATGCCATATCAAGGTCTAGAGCCTCACTTTTAAATTTGACGTCTTAGTATAATTAGTATGGTATATTTGTATCTGAAAATGTATGATAAAAAGATTATGATTGACACAGGGTTTTCCATATCAGGTCCTATATCATTCCTCGACCCATATTAGGTCTCGGCTTACGCCCCGACCTAATATGGGAGTCTCGGAATGATATGGGACATGATATGGAAAACCCTGTGTAATAATCTTTATATAACAATTAAATTTTAGAAATCCGTGTAAAAATGTCTCAAAAATGTTTATTTTCAATATGACCGTTAATTATTATCTAGTGTAATATACCACTGCAATTTCTGATTGCAAAATGTCTCAAAAATGTTTATTTACAATATGACCGTTAATTATTATCTAGTGTAATATACCACTTACATAATGTCTTTATTATTTTTCAGTACATATTTTCATTATTGGGTACAACTGCAATGAGAAGTATCCCCCGATATTTGATACACGTCCCCTGAACATCACTGCTATAGCTGGGAAAGTTGTCACCCTGCCATGTTCTGTAGAAAACAAGCAACGCTATACAGTAGGTAGAAAGATCAGTAAATGAAATTCCCTACTTTTAGAATATAGACAAAGTATAGTAATAGAACAAAACTAAGACCAAATGAACATATGACATTGTAATAAACAATAACATGTATAGTAAGAATCTCTTCAAAAGTTGAATTGTTTTTTTTTATGGAACCAGCATCTTAAAGAAAGCAAGAAGACTCGGAAAAATGGTTTGCTATTTAAAGTGAAAACAAACAAAAAGCAATAATGAACAAACAAAATAGCAATGACAACTTAAAACACTAACAACATAAAAAACTTTTAAAAGTCACATAGAAAAACTCAGAAAAATTCAAAAAAAAAAAAAAATAAGAACCATTAGTGAAAATGAATAAAACGTACAATTTTCTCTTTTATAGGTAGCATGGATGAGTCCAAAGAAAATAATAATTTCCCAAGGCGATCGAAGGTTAATGGACGATATCAGAATGACCATTGAACGACCGGAAGTGCCTGACTGGCATTTACACATCCGGGATGTCCGATACAGTGATCATGGAATGTACACGTGTACTCTTAATATGAAGCCCGTATTGATAAAACGAATATACCTTACAGTTTTAGGTAAGTACAAAACACACAATTGAATATTTGCTATTTGTTACCTTTGAACTTTCTATAAATTACTGGTATTGATGAGTATGGGGGTTTATTCGACAACGCACCTAAAAATTGCTTTAAACACCGAAAATAATATATTTTTTAGTAAAGGTTATAACAAAATAACCGAACTTAGAGGATCAATCTATGTGTCCAAAAGAAAAGCAGATCAAAGGAGACTGACGGAAAAAATATCGCAATGGTCGTGACCTGGTACAGGCATTTCAAAAGAAATGGTGGGTTGAACCAGCTAGGTTTAATGGCGCGCCAAACCTGCCTCTTACATTGCGTAGAACACAAAACACAGCAAAATAGTTCTGCCAAGCCTATACTCAAATAATCATTAAAACAAGGTTAGATTATAAACCTGACTCAACCACTTATATCTTTCTAAATCCTTGTGCAAAATTACAAATACCAAAACGCGGGTATAAACGGTTAATTTGGATATGCTATATATCGATATTTCAAGGAGTAACCTCTCATCAGTAGCATTTATATCAAAACATTGGAAGGTCAAATCCAAAAATGTTGAAAACGAAAAGTACTCAAAACCAAAACGTTCGAACAAGGAAGCCAAATCCAGCACCGAGGATATCGACCATGTGCATTACAAGGAAAGAAACCTGGTGTTTTAAACAATTTTGAATTTATAAATCGGAAATTTAAGCAACAAAAATATAAGACATTTTATGGTAAATCGTGTCAGACAAGTCTGACAACCGGGCTTGTGATTACCCTCGGGGACCTCTGGTCCACCAGCAGCAAGTCATGAATATTTTTGATTTTTATTGTGGCTACATGATATGCCTGCTCTTGGACGTTTGGAGATTGATTTTGTCTGTATGTTTTAGCTTTTTCATGATCTTTTTTTCAGTACCACCCGACATAAAGGAATATTGGTCTAGTCCTAACCAGATAATCAGGGAAGGTTCCACAGTACGATTGACATGCAATGCCACAGGAATACCACAGCCAGATATATCCTGGTACCGTAAAACAGTCTACAGTGCCACAGAGACCAAAGAGGGTAACATAAGTACATCATATTTTCATATTTGAAGTTATGTTGGTTGATTTTATTTTAGAATATGAAATTTACCTGCTTTACAAAATTTAATATTTAATCCGAAACGTGATAATGATAGCCGACACCACCTCCTATTTCTCATTTCCAGTTTTTTTTATTTATTTATTTTTTTTGAAAATTAATTAAATTCACAAAACTGCAAGATCATCAATTAAGGCAATGATTTAAAACTGTGCAAGGTACCAAACTAAGGTAATGTAACAAAACTGTGCAAGATACCCAACTATTGCAATGCAACAAAACTGTGCAAGATATCCAACTATTGCAATGCAACAAAACTGTGCAAGATATCCAACTATTGCAATGCAACAAAACTGTGCAAGATACTCATATTACTTTAAGCAAATTTTATTTCAAACTGGTTAACATTTTAACATTTTAGTAATAGGAACACCAGGTGAAATTTTACTCATTCACAACATTACACGATACTGTGATGGCATCTACGAATGTGTAGCATCTAATGGAGTCGGTGATGATGTCTCCAAAGAAATTCATATTGATGTGCAATGTAAGTAAATAATAACCATGCAAAATTATCATTTCATGTCAATTTACACCAGAGTTCCTCAGATGCTAATAATCTAAAACTGCAATTGATATTTGTCATCTATTAAAGACTCTTCAAACGATCTAAGACCAAAATTTGAAAGGCCAAATAAATTAGCATATATAGAGCACAGCTTATTAACTAAATTTTATCGAATGCTAGTAAAAAAAACACACACAAATACCAAAACGGTATAAAAACGGTTAAATTTGCCACGCTGCACATCGACACCCCAAGGGGAAACCGCTCACTAGCAGCATTCGAATCAAAACACTGGACGACCAAAAACCAAAAAGTATTGAATGAGAAGCACTTAAAGCCAAAAGGTTCAAACAGGAAAGCCAAATCCAGCACCGAAAAAATCATGTGCAGTACAAGTAAAGAAACCTGGCAGTGGCGTAGCTAGGTATTTGTTGAAGTGGATGCTTTATCGGCAGGGGGCCTGGGGGCCGCTCAAGGCCCCCAGCGGGTCCAGGGCAGGGCCCTGGTAGGGGGTCCAGGGGGGCGAAGCCCCCCGGAAGAAAAACGATTTTACGGTTCCTGAGGTGAAATTTGGTGTCTATTAGATGACTAAAATTAGCAATTATCTCGCTTGTACAGTAATAATAAATTTAGATTTGAGTTCACTTAAAACATGTAAAAAAGTTTATGTAAGAAATTATGATATTGTTTAATGCATTATGAAGTCATAATATTGCGAGTACAAAATTTCATGAATACTTTACATACGAAAATGATCGACTTTCTGATGAATTTGCTTAACTATATGTAATTGTTGCATCATCGCCACATGTGATGAATTAGAACCCGTGTCCTCTGTTGGTCGTTTCCTTTTAGAGAGATAGCCGAGAATACTTTTCTGCGACTTATCCATCAGGAATTATTCACAAAAACGGAGATTCTCTCCTGATTAGGAGATTCACCCAATCGGGAGATTTTGCAATCTCCAAAACGAGGGATTAACTCCTGATCGGGAGATCATATTTTTTGGTATTTTTCTATTCTTGGCCATGAGCACAAAAATTGTAAAAAGTGCATTTTTAAATTGTACCCAAGAATAAATGCAAAAGAAATATAAGTTTTTGATCATATAATCTCAAACATTTACCGTTTAATTTTCTTAGTAGTCAACCCATAAGTTTTTTAATCTCCCCATTTGGAGATTTAGCATGTAAAAAATATTCCTTGCATTAGAATTTAATTTTGAATATTCTACAACATTTATTACATGGATTTTTTTTTTACATGCTGAATCTCCAAATGGGGAGATTGAAAAACTAATGGGCTGAATACTAAAAAAATTAAACGGTAAACATTTGAGATTACACTGTTAAAATCTTGCATTTCTTGTGCATTTATTTTTGGGGTCAAATTGAAAATGCACTTTCAACAAATTTTTTGTTCATGACCAATAACAGGAAAATGTAGAAAAATATGATCTCCCGATCAGGAGATAATCTCTGGTTTGGAGATTACAAAATCAGCCGATTGTGTGAATCTCCCAATCAGGAGAGAATCTCCGTTTTTGTGAATAATTCCTAGCTGTCCATCTTGACAACTGTGCCAAATAAACTAAGTAGAAGAACCAAACCGGACCGATGACGTAAAATGCGGTCCTAATTCCGGAAACTAAAGCGTGAAAAGAGGTATTATACCAACCCAACGCGAAATCGATCATACACGAGACATCATCTCACGAACATCATCGAACATTGAGCGGCAATATGGAATCGTGTGGTTTTTATATTGTATGGTCTGACTCTCTCTCTCTCTCTCTCTCTCACTTGTTTTTTTTTTTTTTTTGGAAAATGATGTGGATGCTTGAGCATACAAGCATACATAGTAGCTACGCCACTGCCTGGTGTATTTAACAATTTTGAATTTTGAATTTATCAATTGGAAATTTAAACGACAAAAAATTAGAAATTTCGTGGTAAAATCTGACAACCAAGTCTATGATTAGCCTCGGGGACCTCTGACAAAAATATTAGAAATTTTATGGTAAATTCGTGTCAGACAATATGACGACAAGGCCTGTGATTACCCTCGTGGACCTCTGGTCCACCAGTAGCGATTATCCACCCAGTAGTTTCAAAACGGGTAACATACGAAAAGTACTTAAACTTGATGCATTAAAACGATTGCACATTTTCCATATGCCGTTTGGTTTTTGTGAATGCATGTAAAAATGTTGTTATTGGAAATATTCTGTTAATATATATCCAAATATATATAGTGTGATTTTCTCTACCAATAGCACCAAACTTTGCATTCGCACTAGCTTGAAAAGGTGGACTAAAATAGTTACTGTCGTGTTGTTTTCAAACAAACCATGTTGTGTTGACTGCGACTGAAAGTTCTATGATTGATTAGGAAATAAAAGATATAAACTGTTCAAGAAATAAAATGTTATTTAAAGTTCTGGAAATAGAAATGTCACAAACAGTCACGGTCAAATGTCATGGTTTTAAATTGTTCGAGAGAAAAATGTCGTAAATTGTTTAAGAGCTCTCAACGGAACAGTTCCAGTTTTTACAGGTAAATAAATATATTACTGTTGCTGTTACTTAATTCCACAAGCCTGAATTCCTTTACCGGATTGACACACTGAATTAGAAATTGGCAGCGCGACGGGTGTGCTATAGCAGGCAGGAACCGCTTACCGGAGCACCTGAGTTCACTCTCAACTAGAATTCGCGTTGTTAATTGATATCCAGAAGTTTTTATGTTTCCGTGTTTTATATGCATGTTGTCTGATTTTTCGTCATGTTCCTGTTTGTTTTTGCTGGTTTTGTCTCTGCCCTTTCGGACTTTGACACTCGGAGACCCCATTGGAACCTCTGCTTCATATACTCTTATTTGTTGTAAAATACCTCTTGTTGTAGTTCCACCAGAAGTACGCCTACTGAATAAGAAAATAAGTCAGGAAATAGGACTAGAGACAATTTTATCATGTACCATATCAGCATCACCGCAAGCCATGGGAATGTGGTTAAAGGGAGGTAAAGCAATCGAACCTCGTTCTGGAATGCGTACGGATATTTATGAAGACAGTCCACATACGGTTACTATAAATCTGAGAATAATCAATATACAGCCGGAGGACTTCGGGTATTACTCATGTGAAGCATCAAATGAATTGGGTGGTGATAGCGAAGGCATGATTTTTTATGGTAAGATATCTCAAAATTTGATAAAAGGTGGGTAATTCAATCATATTTTTGCTGTGAAATCGTTTACATTTTTTAATTTAAACAATTAGAAATCCTCAAAAGATACACTGTCTTGTTTCTGAGATAAAGACATTACCAATGTCATATGTAATGTGTTCAGTATGACAACTTGTTTCAATTATCGTAAGGATGTTCAAGGGTGACTTTAAAAGTGATGATATTAAATCATAAGGGAATAATTGAAAAAAAACAAAATAAGTTGAAAAATTAAGTACTATTCCATATAAGGATCAGGCAGGGGGTGGCACATCGATAATTTCTTATTTCAGATTTTGGGGTATAGATGCATTCATTTTACCATAAAAACAAATCAAATGCAGTTTTAACATCTTAATATGTATTTGGTGCCTGGATATATTTTGACTGGTTATATATAGGAAAAAAATATGGCGGGAAATTTTCCCGTAGTTTTCACTACACAATATAACTAAATTTTGACAGGTAATATCTTCTAAACCCAAGATAGACTGAAAAATTTAGTGGTCAAAACAAAGTTTACTGGGGTTGCTTTACCTAATTCTGTTGAATTTTTTTTGTGTATTTATTATCGATGTGCCACCCTATTAATGGTATCTGCCTGATTCTTAGAAAAAGTAGTACTTAATAGGTTAAAGTACTCTTGTTAAAGATAATAAGAGCTCAAAATTAGGCGGGAAAAAGTTTTCTCAAAAGAAAAATTGTGGTCACCGTGTACAGTTGGGTTATCTAATAATGAATTACACCAAATCCATTGAGATAGTACAAATTTGAAAATTTGGTTAAAATGTGGGCAAATTTCAGTACTTCCTGAACATACTCCTTTAACCTTATTTTGATGGAAAAAAACCTGATGATTTCGAATAAATGTCAATATACTCAAATGCTGACCTGCCAGCAACCTTAAATGTAAAAAAAATATGGTGTAGTATTAGTGTCTTACACTGACTGATTACACTCACAGGGGCTTGAATTTTGATCATTTATATAGACTCAAAATAATAGACCCCTACTCTTTAAGGTATAAATTCTAGTCATTTATATCAACTAAAAAAAATAATAGACCCCCTGCTTTATAATGCCAATTAATGACCAGAATTTAAGCTCCTGTGATTACACTAACTGTTTCAGAGTCCAAACAAAAAACAACGACACCTATTGGACAAGTTACAGAAGAAATGACAATAGATAGAGACCCAAAAAACCATTATAGTAACGGACACCATATACGACCAGATGGACACGAATATTCAAATAACCATTACAATTTTCCAGGTACGTACATGCATGAAAATAACACTTTTCAGAAAGAACTTCGCCGCAATGTGCATCCGGGAGACCTTTTACACTACATCCTCTTGAAAATCTATAGTGACAATAACTACAAAGCGTCAGCTGGTTTTACAAACAAAAATACACGATAACATTATACTATTTTACAAGCCAGTTGATTAAGATTTGGGAAGGAACAAAAATTTAAGGGCGAATTAGAGTTTTCCTTAGATCAACTTGATTATTTAGAACATGCGGACTACCAAAATTACCGGTCTTGAATGATCAATCAAAAATTTCAAAGGAAAAAAATACTTTTAAACAAGGCAACGGCATACGATATGAAATTGAAGATCGAAATGATTCGGAAGTGGTATATGCGATTTAAAGGAAATTTGTAGTAGCTCCCATTTTAATGGCGTTAATCAATTCTTTCATTGCAATCTTATGACACGGTAGTGGCACAAAACACAACATGATGGTGAGACCCAATGTAGATATATAGTGAGGTAATCATCAGCCAAGCATCACTAACGTTTACTTCGAAGTAATTGTGAATTGTTTTGCTAATGCCTGAAAGTAGTACAAAGAGCACAGCACAAATACCAAACTTTTCGAACATGTTGCAAACAACAGAATGTTTAAAAAGCAAGAAGAACTTTTTGTACTCTCTCGAACGTCAGTTTATGTATTTCATGTTTAACTTTATTCTAGATCCTGAATACAGATACACAGGAGGTGAAAATAAAGCAGGTGTTTTAACCAGACACAATATCTTGTTAGCAGTGGCAGTGATCACTCTAGTAGGCATGTGAAATTACTACAATCAAGATGCTTCAATCAAAAATGTGCCACTGTCAGTATTATACTATCATCAAGAAACTGTCCAGCATACAACTTAAATACAAATGTACATTTTCGAATACATGTGACTATTTCACATTTATTTATTTTAATTGTGATGGTTTAAAAGGAAATAATTCATGTTTGGTATCAAGTACTAAAATGCTTGACGAAAAAGAAACTTTTGATGTAGATTACTAGTAGCTGTAATGAAAGGAAATGGTGTATTAGATGAAACTGTTGTTGTTGTATGAATGCGACTAATTACGTTTTTTTACATTTATAATTTGCCAGAAGTATGAACCAGTGGAACTGATCTAAGAAAAAAGGAACGTTATTCATGCTATCTAAAATGTATGACGTGGGGGAAAAGTACTTGTGTGTTGTTTTGCACACCAAAAATGTATACGTAATTGGTTCCACACAACATGGTATTCGTTTTAAATCAAATTTTATAAAAAGATGCTAGCCAACAACTTGCATGTATAACAGCATATACTTACAAGTATTAAGATAATCAATTCGTTCTCGCACTTTGGTACATGTAATTGTGTGATTTGGTGACCCCTTTGGTTGATACATTTTGTAGTTACCTTTCAAGGTCAACTGTTTCCCTTCAACGACATTCCTCCAATGATATACCTTGCAGGCCTATGTACCTCAAGTGCTAAATAGGAATTTTGATGACCTTTAAACAATGACGATTCGAAACCAAAAACCGTCAGCAGCAGACCTCATATTCAAGAAAGCACGAAGAACATAATGATTACATACGTACATATATTTTTATTTCTTTCTTAATGGTTTAATTTATTGTTATTATATATACATGTATAAATGTCTGTATTGTTTTGTTAAAATAAATTCTACACCTGTAATATTTCTTGATTTTAAAAGAATTGAAACGTTCTCATGACACATACTATGTTTTGCATATAAAACAATTAAAAGTGAAAGTTTTTGACTTAAAAACTTTTCTATTTATTTTCTTTTTGTTAGGAGATGAAGGTCCATCAGCACCTCTTGTTTAAAATGGCGTAATTTTCTACCTATATTTTAGTTTATGCAGAGTAAGAACTGCAAATAAAATTAAAAAATTATTAAAGCATAGCTGAACATGGATATAGTCATTTCTGATGTAAATTCTAGCAATTCCTCATTTCCTTGAAAATTAAGATCTCTTTTTTCCTGTTCAGATTGTAAATCGAAGAAGGACAAAATATCCCTATCGCACCTTTAACATGAAAACAAGGTAAGCAGTTGTTGTTGTTGAAAGATACATGCCCATGAAAGGGAGAAAGTGATATAAGCCTTAAATCTGCTGTTCCCAGAAGCGGAAAGAAAAAAAGGATATCTTTAAAATAACGGAGTTGAACACTTAGAATTCATAAAAATCGGGTAACTATTTATAATATCTAGGCCCAGCTAAACTATTTGCAGCTTTTAATATATGAATGCAAAATAGGTTCAAATCTACAACTTGTTTAACAGAATTGTATAGGCGAACCTTGAAATGTAGAAAAATCTAAACTGAAGCTATTTTATGACCATAGAAGATAGATACTGTAGCCGTGATAATGATTTATCTAAGGATAATGATTTAAATTAAAATGGTCTTGGCACATGTTCTAGTCTTGAAGGACTAACCCGAATATTTGTCATATTACTTTAAAAAGGTTATCTTTAGTGTTTTAACTGTCAGGTTTAATAAGAATTTTATTTTATTCATATTTTTGGTTTAGATTGCGTTTAAACAAAAGTAAAAATAATCATTTTAAAAGACATATCGCTAACAGACTTCAATAATAATTTTTAAAGACGCATCAATAACTGACTTCGATAATCATTTATAAAGACACATCACTAACAGACTTCAATAATCATTTTTAAAGACGCATCAATAACTGACTTCGATAATCATTTTTAAAGGATAATCATTTTTTAAGGCATATCGCTAACATGTAATATTCAATTGAAGCATTACCTTACCTTTAAGTTTTTTTCATTAGCTTTGTCGTTTATCTGTAAGCCATTCTTTATACGATGCTTTGGTGACAAAAACCATTTACTTTACAAATGAAAATAAATTGATAATTTGTCACAGCTACATGTAATTAATTAAACAATATTTTGTTTCAAGTTTTTATGAATACACTCAGACACAGTATTACATGAGGTCATATCATATAAATACAACTTATATACAAATAACAGAATGAGTATGAACAAAGTGGTTTAGAAAAATTAGACAAAATCAAAACAATAATGCAGAAATGTTTTTGATAAATAATGACAGTTTTTTTAATACCTTGACATAGTGTAAGGAGACCTTTCATTTTGGCGTAATTTGGATTAATCGTATAATAATTAGGAACATAATTTGCCCTATTATCCTTTACAATATCATTTTTACATTGAAAGAGAACGTGAAATTCATTTCCTACTTCTTCATGGCACAAATTGCAGATGCGGTTTGCTTTGGGAATATTAGCCCATCGTCCCGTTTCAATTAATAAATGTAAGTTTGAAGTACGAAATTTAGAAATCCAAAATCTATTCTTCTCTGGAAGACGTAATAGGTAATTTTCTAGGCCAAAAGAATTTTTACATAATGAATAAAGTTCTCCGCGTGAGGGTGAGGCAATATCTCCGAACCATTTCTGTATGAATTGATCACGTAAAATTCATTGTACATACTTAATATCAAAGCAAGGAAACTGATTTAAAAATACATAGCTCGTACCTATATCATTCCAAATATTCATTATAAAATCTATCCATTTGAACTTATGTACATTATTCAAATGTAGACAAACCATCAATCGATAAAGTGAATTACACAATTTGTTCTCGTTTTTTACTAACCTACCCAAAAAAGAAAACATCATAACTTTAACCCTCAGTTCCAAAGGATATTTGGAAATTAGAATGAGAACAAAGTTCCAGACAATATCTTTTGCTACGCCTGACGCGCGTTTCGTCTATTCAAGACTCATCAGAGGCGCTCTACCTAAACATTATAAAAGGAAACACTATGTAATGGAATGCTGACAAGTAACTAAAAAACTAATTTCATTTGTTTCAAAAGTGTATGCTTAAAAAATATGCATTTTTTAAATATTGAATACAAGGCCGACATTTTTAGTGA
Organism: Arcuatula senhousia; assembly: GCA_963971305.1. Classification (NCBI taxonomy): domain Eukaryota; kingdom Metazoa; phylum Mollusca; class Bivalvia; order Mytilida; family Mytilidae; genus Arcuatula; species Arcuatula senhousia. The sequence continues at coordinate 54,096,074 of OZ020305.1, forward strand.
TATTAGACTTGCTCGAAAGGATAGGAAACATTTCCCAATCACATGTGTCCAACAAAGAAAAAAAATTAAATATACTAGTACTCGTAAAAACTATTTACATGGCAATGTCTGGATACTTAGATTTGAGGAATTGTATTTGCAATCTTCAAGCTGCAGCTGAGGTGGTACAATGTAAAGATTCTGGTTATAGATTCCGCGGTAGATTGTTGGAAGAACGAGTGCTGTATTGTTCTTTCTGGGTACATTGTTGTCGTATGCTTTATCCATCTCTGGTTCTAGGAGACTAGAATACTATACTTGCTGTGGTCACTATCCAATAATGTGTTTTGAAAGATAGAGATAATTTGTTGTGGGATTTTGGTCCGTCTGCATTTGAGTGAGTCCAAATAATATTTGTTAGACATAATGGCGACAAGTCTTGTATTTATTAAACACGTAACTAGCAATCCACCTAAGAATCATGCAAAATTGAAGAAAAGTGATTCATCGATAAAAAGGCTACAGTGGTTTATTTTTAACGAAAGATAGCTCAAAGTACATAAAATAAGAAATAGATATCAATTTGCTTAAACTGCCTGGTCCTGCATGGGAGAAATCTTGCCATTTTGTTACAATGGTTTCTATTGAAATTATTGACAATTTTAAGAGTTATCTCCCTTTCTTACATTTTTCCAATGCACTCTATATATTTTTTTTTCTCTAAGGACCAGGGGTAGTTTTGGAAAAGAGCACAAAAGATCAAAGCAGGGCGCTAGTAGGAGTAACATATCAAAAATAAATTGGTGAAGGCTTTCCACTCATGAATCGCTCTTTGTATGATTCTTATAAAAATTGGTACTTAATAATGACTTTTTAAAATTGACCTACATCTTATAAAGACATATTCTAATGTTCACTATTATTTAGTCGATGATTTTCAAAATTCAAAATACCGAGTGGATGTCCATGAAAACAAAATTATTTAGTAAAGTCTATATTTTTTTTATATAAATTTTAGTGTGTATGCTTATTTCAAGAGGTAACCTCTCTTCAAAAGCAATGGGAAAAAAGAACAAGAGCTATAAAGATAAAATAAAAGTGGGTGTATAATTTCAGAAAAGCAGTTTGCTTATTAAGCAAATCAATAAACATGTTCGTCAAGCTTAAATGCAAAATTTGTGAAAATTTAATAAATAATATCATTAAAAAAACATCAAGTATTCATCACATTTAGATATACAATGTACATCTCGAAATAGACCTTCAAGGAAGACTTTTAACAAAGATTTATGATGACCAATGTGATGACTTACAATTTCCAGTCGTAAGCTTTCTTTCTAGTTTAGAAACATTCAGTCCCCTCCTGTTATGAAGTAAACGTATCACAACTGATTCCTTATTCCAGAGCTTGTGGGACTAACATCAATTTCTTTGGTAGAGCGTCGCGTCTAATATTATTATTAGCGCTCATTATTAGCGCTTTTTGTTACTTTAAACTTTTTCCCAAAATTGATAGTCCTGTAGACCACATTCGACATTTTATATAATTAACGTCCATCAACAGAGGACTAGACTTCATAAACATTTCTAGTATTTTTAAGTACTATTAAAGAGTTAATACCACCATATTTTACAAATACTGAACCTCCAATCATATCTTATAAATATAAAAAAAACCAACACGTAACATTATTTTTAACTATACGTCCATCACTACAGATGAAGACCTAGACTCGAATATTCCTGTATCATGCGACTGTGCTAATTCGGACTTTAGATATGTTCCTTGTGGCCATATTGTTACTGGCGACCTAAACATTGTCGATGACCTAGAGGTTATTAAATTCTTGAAAAAGGGACCAAAATTCAGACCTCCTTCGAAAATTAATTGGAATTCTTGTTTTGATTGTGTAAATACTGCCCTTCATTCGTACTGTAAGACCTGGATTAGACGAGAAGGAGCAGATTCCAAATCTTTAGACAAGTTTAAGAATAAATTCATATCCATTGTAAAATTACGAATAAGCCATTTTCAAAACACCTTTGTAGAATATCGACCCCAAACTTATATAAACAGAATTAAATCAAAACTACAATTATTAGGTTCACGATATGTTTTCGTTCCTGTGGATAAAGCGGCTAACAATGTTGTTGTGGTATGTCGTAAATATTATCTGGATGTTTTAATGCATGAAATTAAAGGCTCATGTACTTTCGTTCCCGTGCAAGCTACAGAAACCAGTATTATTGACGATCATGTCATAGCAACCACAGCACTTCGAGCAGCCCCTACATACAATAAATTACCTACTATGTACTGGATACCTAAATTACACAAAAACCCATATAAATCCCGTTTTATTTCTGCATCAAGTAAATGTTCCTTAACCAATATTTCTAAAGTCTTGTCTCTTGCTTTAACTACAATGAAAGAATATATCATCCGATACTGTGATAAATTTTTCGAAAATAGTGGAATAAATCATTTTTGGAGTGTTAAGAATTCTCTTGATGTTTTAGACAAACTTCGGGCATTTGAAAATAATTTTCAATCCGTAGACAGCTATGACTTTTCCACTTTATATACTAATCTACCTCACAATCTTATCAAAAAGAAATTTGAATATTTAATTAAATGGTGCTTTGACAAATCTAAAAGTGACTACATCTGTTCTAAAGTGTCACAAGTATTTAGTAAATCGTTTTTTAGTAACGAAACCCACAAAGGTTATGTTAATTGGACCGACATAGAAGTTATTACTGCATTAAACTTTCTTTTAGATAATATTTACATCCGGTTTGGTAAACAAATATATCGCCAAGTCATTGGTATTCCAATGGGAACCAATTGTGCTCCACTCATAGCTGATCTGTTTTTATATCGTTACGAATCACAGTTTATGGCAAAGCTACAAAAAGACCCAAACAAAAACCACCTTATCGAAACTTTTAACAATACATATAGGTACTTAGATGACATACTTGCTCTAAACAACCCCACATTCTCAAATTTTATAAATGATATATATCCTAAAGAATTAACCCTAAATAAAGCAAACTCAACCGACAGTAGATGTCCATTTCTAGATTTGGACTTAAACATTATCAATGGTAGATTACACACTAAAGTATATGATAAACGGGATGACTTTTCATTCCCAATAGTTAATTTTCCGTTTCTTGAAGGAGACGTAAAATTAGCTCCAGCTTACGGGGTTTACATTTCACAATTAGTCAGGTATGCTCGCATTTGCAGTGATGTGTCTGATTTTAATGATAAAAACCGTTTTATTACAGAAAAATTGCTAAAACAAGGTTACTGTTACCACAAATTAGTCAAATCTTTTACAAAATTTGCACATAAATATGGACATCTCATCGAAAAATTTGATTGTACACGTAGATTTCTGATTGTTAAAGGAATATCTCATCCTGACTTTTATAGCAATGTAGTTTATAAAGCACAAAAATTCAAAAACAACCTTATGGAAATTAAAAATTGGCTTAAAAACCTTTTGAAAAAAGGATACGAATTCAATGTTTTAGTAAAATCTTTGCATTTGGTACATGTATGTTTTGGCAGAAATATTGATAGCTTGATAGTAACTTTAAAACGTTAAATTTTCACTTTGTATCCACTGTATTATTTATAAGCATCACACCGATCAAGTATGTCGGTTCTGTATGGTGATACAACTCTTAATCATTCATTGTTTTGACGTGGGGTGTCGGATTTAGAACTGATGTATTTGATTCTTTTACATCAATCGATAAATGTTTCTTAGCTAGTTGTCAGTAACTTCGAGTGTTCTCAAGAGAGTTCCTCCTTGTCTTGTTGTTTTCGTGCAGTATTTTGTCTTAGGTTCTCTCTTGTTGAATTGAACTTTTGTCGATTGAGTTTTACAGTGTGTTTTATATGTAGCTTTGTGCAACCTTATCAATAGGGGGAAGGTTGGATCCAATAAACTAGTTTAACCCCGCCACATTTTATATGTGCCTGTCCTAAGCCAGGAAACTTTGCCAAAGCCTTTGTTTGTCCTTGTCATTCTATATTTACTGTTTTATGTCAAGAATTGAGTCTTTCGTTGATGATTTAGGGATTGGTTTTGATACTTTTGTATTGTATTATAAGTCTTGGGCCAATGCAAGACGGTAAGCAGTGACCTATGGTCATGTTGAAGACTGCTTGCTGCTTTCCGTTGTGATTTTTAGCTCACCTGACCCGAAGGGTCATGTGAGCTATTGTCATCGTTAAGCGTCCGTCGTCCGTCCGTCCGTTAACTTTTCTTCAAAGATCTTCTTCTCTGAAACCACTGAAGGGATTACATTGATACTTGGTATACATGATCTTTAGGATGTCCTCTACCAAGTTTGTGAATTATATACATGTCGACCAACCAACATGGCCGCCGTTGCTAAAAATAGAACAGGGGGGGTCAGACCATTGTTTTTGGCTTATAACTCAAAAAGTATAAGAGATAGAGAAAATCTGATGCAACCTTCCTTGTTCAGCATCAAAAGCTCTACGAATCTCTCCATTGAGTCGAAGTTGTGAAACGACTCCTTATAGGAGTTATTGCCCTTTAATCATCAAAATTGACCGTTTTTGCAGTTTTTGGACTATATCTTGAAAACCGTTAGAGCTAGAGGAAAAGTTAGCATTGCAGAATTGTTAAGCTCATTGAGATCTACAAAAATGATTTCAGGGTCAAAATTGTCAGATCAGCCGTTTAAGAGTTATTCCCCTTTAACTGTTTTTTCCATTAATTTTAACTGATTTTTAAAAATCTTCTTCTCTGAAACCACTGAAGGGATTGCATTGATACTTGGTATACATGATCTTTAGGATGTCCTCTACCAAGTTTGTGAATTATATACACGTCGACCAGCCAACATGGCCGCCGTTGCTAAAAATAGAACAGAGGGGTCAGACCATTGTTTTTGGCTTATAACTCAAAAAGTATGTAAGATAAAGAAAATCTGAAGCAACCTTCCTTGTTCAGCATCAAAAGCTCTACAAATCTCTCCATTGAGTCGAAGTTGTGAAACGACTCCTTATAGGAGTTATTGCCCTTTAATCGTCAAAATTGACCATTTTTGTAGTTTTTGGACAATATCTTGAAAACCGTTAGAGCTAGAGGAAAAGTTAGCATTGCAGAATTGTTAAGCTCATTGAGATCTACAAAAATGATTTCAGGGTCAAAATGGTCAGATCAGCCATTTAAGAGTTATGCCCCTTTAACTGTTTTTTTCCATGAATTTTAATTGATTTTCAAAAATCTTCTTCTCTGAAACCACTGAAGGGATTGCTTTGAAACTTGGTACACTTGATCTTTAGGATGTCCTCTACCAAGTTTGTGAATTATATACACGTCAACCAACCAACATGGCCGCCATTGCTAAAAATAGAACAGGGGGGGGGGGGGTCAGACCATTGTTTTTGGCTTATAACTCAAAAAGTATAAGAGATAGAGAAAATCCGAAGCAACTTTTCTTGTTTAGCATCAAAAGGTCCTTATAGGAGTTATTGCCCTTTAACTGTTTTTTCTATTAATTTAAACTTATTTCCAAAAATCTTCCCTGAAACCACTGAAGGGATTATTTGCAACTTTGTATAGTTGAAAGTTTGTGATATTTATTCAAACTTTGGCATAAGAGATCAGGTGAGCGATTCAGGCTCCTGGGAGCCTCTAGTTTGAATTGCTGTTTGTTTATGTTTGTTGTGTCGCGTACACCTATTCCACATCTCAATATCGTATATATAATACAGGGTAACATAGCCCCTCGGTTGAAACTTCACTGAAAAAAATTATGAAAGACATTATGCACTCATAGACAAACATGGGTTTTTTATCGCTCAGATGATTACAGATGTTGGTTTGTCATGGGATTTTGATTTGTCCTTCTTTACCCGATTTGACACGCTGAATTAACCATTAGCACTGCGTCGGATGTGCTATAGCACTCAGGAGCTTCTTTCCTCGTGGAGCACCTGGGTTCACTCTCGTTACGACTCGGTTCGTCGCATTTTACAGATTGCTATTAAGTTAGTTTTTTAGCTCACCTGACCCGAAGGGTCAGGTGAGCTATTGTCATCGTTAAGCGTCCGTCGTCCGTCCGTTAACTTTTCTTCAAAGATCTTCTCTGAAACCACTGAAGGGATTGCATTGATACTTGGTATACATGATCTTTAGGATGTCCTCTACCAAGTTTGTGAATTAAATACATGTCGACCAACCAACATGGCCGCCGTTGCTAAAAATATAACAGGGGGGTCAGACCATTGTTTTTGGCTTATAACTTAAAAAGTATAAGAGATAGAGAAAATCCGAAGCAACCCTCCTTGTTCTGCATCAAAAGCTCTACAAATCTCTCCATTGAGTCGATGTTGTAAAACGACTCCTTATAGGAGTTATTGCCCTTTAATCATCAAATTTGACCATTTTTGCAGTTTTTGGACAATATCATGAAAACCGTTAGAGCTAGAGGAAAAGTTAGCATTGCAGAATTGTTTAGCTCATTGAGATCTACAAAAATGATTACAGGGTCTAAATTGTCAGATCAGCCGTTTAAGAGTTATTCCCCTTTAACTGTTTTTTCCATTAATTTACACTGATTTTCAAAAATCTTCTTCTCTAAAACTACTGAAGGGATTGCATTGATACTTGGTATACATGATCTTTAGGATGTCCTCTACCAAGTTTGTGAATTATATACATGTCGACCAACCAACATGGCCGCCGTTGCTAAAAATAGAACAGGGGGGTCAGACCATTGTTTGTGGCTTATAACTCAAAAAGTATTTAAGAGATAGAGAAAATCCGAAGTAACCATCCTTGTTCAGCATCAAAAGCTCTACGAATCTCTCCATTGAGTCGAAGTTGTGAAACGACTCCTTATAGGAGTTATTGCCCTTTAATCATCAAATTTGACCATATTTGCAGTTTTTGGACAATATCATGAAAACCGTTAGAGCTAGAGGAAAAGTTAGCATTGCAGAATTGTTTAGCTCATTGAGATCTACAAAAATGATTTCAAGGTCTAAATTGTCAGATCAGCCGTTTAAGAGTTATTCCCCTTTAACTGTTTTTTTCCATTAATTTACACTGATTTTCAAAAATCTTCTTCTCTAAAACTACTGAAGGGATTGCATTGATACTTGGTATACATGATCTTTAGGATGTCTTCTACCAAGTTTGTGAATTATATACATGTCAACTAACCAACATGGCCGCCGTTGCTAAAAATAGAACAGGGTATCAGACCATTGTTTTTGGCTTATAACTCAAAAAGTATAAGAGATAGAGAAAATCCGAAGCAACTGTCCTTGTTCAGCATCCAAAGCTCTACAAATCTCTCCATTGAGTCGAAGTTGTGAAACGACTCCTTATAGGAGTTATAGCCCTTTAATCATCAAATTTGACCATTTTTGCAGTTTTTGGACAATATCATGAAAACCGTTAGAGCTAGAGGAAAAGTTAGCATTGCAGAATTGTTTAGCTCATTGAGATCTACTAAAATGATTTCAGGGTCTAAATTGTCAGATCAGCCGTTTAAGAGTTATTCCCCTTTAACTGTTTTTTCCATTAATTTACACTGATTTTCAAAAATCTTCTTCTCTAAAACTACTGAAGGGATTACATTGATACTTGGTATACATGATCTTTAGGATGTCCTCTACTAAGTTTGTGAATCATATACATGTCGACCAACCAACATGGCCGCCGTTGCTAAAAATAGAACAGGGGGGTCAGACCATTGTTTTTGGCTTATAACTCAAAAAGTATAAGAGATAGAGAAAATCCGAAGCAACCTTCCTTGTTCAGCATCAAAAGCTCTACGAATCTCTCCGTTGAGATGAAGTTGTGAAACGACTCCTTATAGGAGTTATTGCCCTTTAATCATCAAAATTGAACATTTTTGCAGTTTTTGGACAATATCTTGAAAACCTTTAGAGCTAGAGGAAAAGTTAGCATTGCAGAATTGTTTAGCTCATTGAGATCTACAAAAGTGATTCAGGGTCTAAATTGTCAGATCAGCCGTTTAAGAGTTATTCCCCTTTAACTGTTTTTTCCATTAATTTACACTGATTTTCAAAAATCTTCTTCTCTAAAACCACTGAAGGGATTGCATTGATACTTGGTATACATGATCTTTAGGATGTCCTCTACCAAGTTTGTGAATTATATACATGTCAACCAACCAACATGGCGGCCGTTTCTAAAAAAAGAACAGGGGGTCAAACCATTGTTTTTGGCTTATAACTCAAAAAGTAAAAGAGATAAAGAAAATCGGAAGCAAATTTTCTTGTTCAGCATCAAAAGAACCTTACAGTAGTTATTGCGCTTTAACTGTGTTTTTCTATTATTTTAAACTGATTTCCAAAAATCTTCTCTGAAACCACTGAAAGGATTGTTTTGCAACTTTGTATACTTGAAAGTTTGTGAAATATATTCAAACTTTGGCATAAGAGATCAGGTGAGCGATTCAAGCTCCTGGGAGCCTCTAGTTTTGTATGTTGGTGTTTTGTGTTGTCTGTTTCTGTCTGCGCACTTTCGGACTTTTTACATTCGGATGCCCCATTGGTATCTCGGCTTCATACACCTATTACATTCATCTATATCATTTGTCGACGACATTTTAAAGTTCATTCATAGTTCATAAATTAGTGGTGGTGGCAATTCTCCGAAAGAAGAGAAGACAAAATTAAATACAAAATATACAAAACAATAAATTTTCAAAAAAGTATTGAATACAACCAATAAATTAGGATTCAAACATTTGGACACACTTTAGCTTAACATAAAAAAGAATGCAGATACTTAAAAAAAATTTTAAAAAGCCGTCGCCATACGTTTCATTCAACCTAATCGAAGGCGTTTATAGTGACAAACCGCCCACACAAGTACAGTATAGCAATACATAAACACTAAAAAAACGAGAAAAAAAAAGAAATTCCATTAGAATTTAGTAAGCTGGCATTATAAGAAACAAGAGGCTCCGAGGAGCCTGAAGGCTAAAGCCTCTTACCTTGCATGCAACTTGGTCTACATGTACTTGGTAAGTAACATTAAGAAACAAGTTAACATATCACCCTCAAGATCAAGAATACAAAGTTACAAACGATTTGAAAAACCAAACAAGTTAAAAGGAGGATAACTCTTGAAAAAATGATCTGATTATTTTGACCCTGAATCTATTTTGTAGATCACAATTAGCTGTACAATTGTGCATTGCTAACTTTTTCTCTAGCACTTATTGTTTTCAATATAAAGTCCAAAAATTGTGAAAATGGTCAATTTTGACGAATAAGGGAAAATAACTCCTATAAGGCGTCATTCCACAACTTTGACTCAATGGAGATTTTCGTAGAGCTTTTAATGCTGAAGAAGTATGGTTGCTTCGGATTTTCTCTATCTCTTATACTTTTTGAGATATAAGCCAAAAACTATGATCTGACCCCTGTTCTATTTGTAGCAATGGCGGTCATGTTGGTTGGTCGGCATGTATAAATTTCACAAACTTGGTAGAAGACATCCTAAAGATCAAGTGTACAAAGTTTCAAAGCAATGCCTTCTGTGGTTTCAGAAAAGAAGATCTTTTACGAAAAGTTAACGGACGACGGACGGACGACGGACGCCTAACGATGACAATAGCTCACCTGACGGGTCAGGTAAGCTAAAAAAAAGATATATATGAAAAATTAAACAAACAAAAAACCAACAGTACAAATGTTCTTGGCATCAAATTTTCAGTATTTCAAAATCTATTGTTTGTACAGTGTACTAGAAAATTCTTTACAGATTTATAAGACGTTTATAATGTATATTCAAGTTATTTGGATGTCATCTTACTGACACATCATGAGAATCGCATGCAGGGTAGAGTCAGCAACAGCACTGTATCAAAACACAACATCAATAGCCCTGATCATCAACACCCCAAAAGGTATGATAGTTCGAATTGCGGAGTGCCGGCTGCCATAACAGTAAATGAAACCGTCTACAAGCATATAATCTGTTACGTACATAGGCAACATTCGATGGTGGTGTAGATAATAGCCCTCAAATCAGGAAAAAAATTGAGAGGTTTCTTTTTCAAACTTTAAAATAATGGGAATCAGCTATTGTTTCATGAAAAGCAGAATGCAGGAGATTCACTGTATACAAGACAAGGATAGTTTTTTAAGGTTTCATCAATGGATGCCTGAGAAAGATCATCAAATATTAAAGCCTTACAAGATCACCAAATAGTTACGAACGGAACACTGACAAAAAATAATATACACCCCTCCTTTCAAGTTTTAAAGAAAAAACTTGCTTGCAACATGACTATAGCAAAGGTGATATTAGAGGTTACTTACGATTCTGCTTTGTAACTTTGTAGGCATTCTAGTGAATTTTTCGCCTGAGGAAAATAATGTTGGCCCCCAACTTGGCGGGTGAAAATTTACCAAAAGATCAAAAGAAGACTACAAAAACAAGGGAACGGAATCAGTTTCTTGAAAGAGAGTGATAATAGAGCAGCTTAAATATTGAACATACAGTATAGAAGAAGGTTACACAACTGGAAAAAATCGCAAAAAAGAAGAGAAGACAGCGGCCAGAATTTCAATAGCAAAAAATCAAGAATTGAATGACAAAGGCGTTTTCCCTAGTTTGAAGAGTCCGTTAGTCATAAATTGATATCGGCTTAACTATAACTGGATAGATTGCTTATGCACATAAAAACAGTAACAGACAAGCAACACGAAAAATATGAGATAAAACTCAGCTAAGAAACGAAACAGTAATTTAAACACTGTAGAAAAATTATGTATCCACCAGAATAAACATTATCCGGAATAAAACCAGAATTCAAAAGACGTGAAAATACCAGTTCATTTCTAAGCAGGGATGACAAAAGCCGTGGCTTTCCGGAGGGAAAAAACTAAATCCAGGCTAATTGAGTCTACAGACAAAAACGAATACTTAATGATAACATAACTTAACTAAAGGACAAGGTACACTAAAGCCCGTATTTGCCCCCTCTATGATTCAAAATTACAAAATTGATTTAGAAAAGATTTCTTATGCTATTTAGAAGTTCAAGTGAGTGAGTGAGTGAGTGAGTTGGTGTTTAACGCCCGTGCAACGCTATATAGGTTATTTACAGGCGATGAACATGAAAAGGATGATACAATGAACATGAAATGATGATGATTAATGAAATATGGGGGTGGGGTGGGACAAAAAGGACCGGTAAATTTTGAAGAACCACAGGAAAAGGGGAGAGGTGGGTAGGGGCGGAAAATTTGTGGTGCACTACTTGGCGGTCCAAAAAGGGGTCTTTTACGTGCATGAAGCGTGGCACTCTCCACACACGTTGGCCCACTATGGTCAGTGGTGAATGAACAAACTTGTTGTAATATTTTTTAAGCGTACCATCTGACATTGGTGAAAAATGGGATGTCAAAACAAACCAAATATGTAAGAATCCTGTCAAATTTTAGTCTCCGCCTTCTTGACCCAGACATTTTGTAAATTAACTTTAAAAGTTACTTCAATTAAAGTCTAAATCACTTAAGAATTCTTTGGGTCACGTAGGCGGAGGCCTTTGAAAATAACAATATAAGCTCTAACAAATCAGCATTTTTCTCGATATTGTTGATTTTACTCTGTTTTAAGTCTCAAAAAGTTGAAAAACCGAAAAGATTATTGGTAATTGAAAGCATACTCATAAATTTGAACCATCTTACTCCATTTTTAATGTGCATTTTAATAATTTACTTAAGATTTATTTTTTAATAAAATAGGGGGCCAAATATGGCTCTTACCGTACCATGTCCTTTGGCATATAGTCATGGTAATACATAAGCATTCTTGGCATTTTTGGCAACATTTTGTATGATGAGGTCAAAACACTTTTCCTTAACTTAATCCTTGAGCCAAAGTATATGTAAGGATAGATGGGAAAAAACTTTCAAAGTAATCACGTTTGAAAGAACAAATAGGGCATTCAATACAAACAAGGTCGATGAAATTGATACAGAGAATTTTACCAGTACGTTTGAAGATTAATTGCCTACTGGAACATTAGAGTAGTAACTCTCTATCCATAAGTGGTTTACTTTAGGAAAGAAGAATTACTTAAGCGCGTGAATTATGCTAAAGCATTCAATGATCATAGGGTCATTATAGTCATAATACCGGTATATCACTTGATTATGTCATTTAAAAAAAAAAATCCTGATTTTAGAATAAAAAGAAGATGTAGAAGGTTTATAAAAAATCTATTTTAAAAATAAAAAATACTACAAAGTTCCAGACATTAAATTTTGCTATGCCTAACGCTAGTTTTAGATCTAGTCTAACAACCGCAGTTAACAAAACAGCTTTCTTTATCATACATGTTATATCTGACCAATCGACACTTGATGTGTACTAAATGGAACTATATATATGAGTGATGAGGACATGGTAAGGGGCCTTGTGATGGTTTAAAAGAAACAGCGAGGAACACCAAAAAGGAACAGTGGATATTACAGTAAAACCAGGAGTGTCATTTTTGTCTATAAGAATGTACCAGAATGTATCAGAGCTCATTGTAAGTTTGCATCGACAGAAGAAGCCGAAACATGTATGTATATTTAAGAGTCTGTTCATGAGAAAACCATGCAAAAATGGAAATTTTGTCCAGTAGCAAGGTTTTTAATTATGTAAAAGGTATATTGCAACTGAAAGACCATCCTATAAGACTTATTCAGGCAAATTTATTTTTTCGAAAAATTCAAGATGGCCGCCCTACAGGCCTCAATAGATATATATAGCTTTCATCTGATTTATCGCTTATTTCAATCAAATTTTATTTGAAAATTTGACATTTTTATTGTGATTTTTTCAGTCTACGTAGAGTTAGTGAGTTAGTGAGTTGGTGTTTTACGCCCGTGCAACGCTATATAGGTTATTTACAGGCGATGAACATGAAAAGGATGATAAAATGAACATGAAATGATGATGATAAATGAAATATGGAGATGGGGTGGGAAACAAAGGACCGGTAAATTTTGAAGAACCACAGGAAAAAGGGGAGAGGTGGGTAGGAACGGAAAATTTAGCCTATGTGGTGCACTACTGGGCGGTCCACAAAGGGGTCTTTTACGTGCATGAAGCGTGGCTCTCTCCACACACGTTGGCCCACTATGGTCGGCGGTCAGGGTTTCCGTATTATAGACCTGACAACCCCCGCGGACGAGGGCTACCCTATTCAGCCACCTAGGGTACACACTTGGTCGCTCTGTGGGCTGAGCACTGACCCGACGTCAGAATTCCAAGACCCTTAGTCGCCTCTTACGACAAGCTAGGCTCTGCTGCGGGCCTATTCGCCACCCGGGCCCCGCACGGGACCAGTCTACGTAGAAGGAATTAAAATTGTATCAATGTTTTTTTTTGAAAAAGTGATGTTTGGTCTTTCAAATACAGTTCAATTTTCGTAATTCATAATTTTGGTTCCTTTGGTACCTTTAGGTAGGACTTGGGCAGTATTCCAGACTGTTCAAAAATGCTAAAATTTGTTATTTTTAAGGGCACTTTTTGTCCAAGGTAACGCTTTTTTATCCTTATCTTTTAGTAATTCCAAAACAATAACATATCAAGACAAACTTATCAAAAAGCAGAGCTGGGATTTTACATTTTGACTAAGCCACAGCCCCGGAAAACAAAGACATGTTTTGTTAATTCTTCATAAAATCTACTTTTTGGTAGATTCAGTTTAAAACTCTGAATGGGTTTGCTATGAAACAAAATACATTTAGAACATTTGATACAACAGATGATCACAATACAAGTACCATTTCAGGGTCGAGAAAGACATATACTTGGGGATTAAGGGTGAAAGATGGGAATATCTTGTGAATTTTGATGAAATGTACAGAAATGGCTAACTTTAGGGGACTATTTTTCATGAATGAAGGGTTGGACTATTAATATGGAATATCTTTCCAAAAGACTGTTATATGGTCTATACAAAAACATATTTGTAACTTTGCTTTCGGTCATCCCTTACATGTTACAGCATTACAAAAATGGAGATTTGGCCATTTTAGCACATGGCTAAAATGGGCTTTGGGGGCCTAATAGTGGCATCTTTTTGAAATAATTAAAAGATGTACAGATCAGCAGACTTTATAGGCCAAATGTATATAACTTGTTCTATATAAACAAATAATATTGCAGAAATCAAACAAAAGAGCACTTTCAACTTGGTGGTCCAATATGGCTCCCAGGGCCATTTGGCGAAATAGTCCCTTGTCCTCAAGCAAAAACTAACATTTTTTTTTGGTCGGGATCCACCATACAAAATGTTTTATTGTGCAGAAAATGGTCGAATTTTACAAATAAAACAATTTTCCTGGTTCATATTTTTTTTCACATTTAGGTCTGACTTAGTCATTTTAAGGGTGGCTAGAGACCATTTTGTAAAACGGCTCTGGGGGCTATATTAGACCACCAAGTAAAAAGTGCTCTTTTGTTTGATTTCTACAATATTATTTGTTTATATAGAACAACTTATATACATTTGGCCTATAAAGTCTGCTGTTCTGTACATCTTTTGATTATTTCAAAAAGATGCCACTATTAGGCCCCCAAAGCCCATTTTAGCCATGTGCTAAAATGGCCAAATCTCCATTTTTGTAATGCTGTAACATGTAAGGGATGACCGAAAGCAAAGTTACAAATATGTTTTTGTATAGACCATATAACAGTCTTTTGGAAAGATATTCCATATTAATAGTCCAACCCTTCATTCATGAAAAATAGTCCCCTAAAGTTAGCCATTTCTGTACATTTCATCAAAATTCACAAGATATTCCCATCTTTAATTTCACCCTTAATCCCCAAGTATATGTCTTTCTCGACCCTGAAATGGTACTTGTATTGTGATCATCTGTTGTATCAAATGTTCTAAATGTATTTTGTTTCATAGCAAACCCATTCAGAGTTTTAAACTGAATCTACCAAAAAGTAGATTTTATGAAGAATTAACAAAACATGTCTTTGTTTTCCGGGGCTGTGGCCATGGCTTAGTCAAAATGTAAAATCCCAGCTCGGCTTTTTGATAAGTTTGTCTTGATATGTTATTGTTTTGGAATTACTAAAAGATAAGGATAAAAAAGCGTTACCTTGGACAAAAAGTGCCCTTAAAAATAACAAATTTTAGCATTTTTGAACAGTCCGGAATACTGCCCAAGTCCTACCTAAAGGTACCAGAGGAACCAAAATTATGAATTACGAAAATTACACTGTATTTAAAAGACGAAACATCACTGTTTCAAAAAATATTGTTACAATTGTCATTCAATATATGTAAACTAAAAAAATCACAATGAAAATGTCTTATTTTCATAAAAAAAATTATTGAAATCACTGAAAAATCAGATGAATGCTATATATAGCTATTAAGGCCTGTAGGGCGGCCATCTTTGATTTTTCGACGGAAAAAATTTGCCTGAATAAGTCTTATAGGATGGTCTTTCAGTTGTACTATACCTTTTACAAAAATGAAAACATTGCTATTGGACGATTTTGCATGGTTTTCTCACGAACAGGCTCTTAATGGGGATTATGGATATAAACAACGACATGCTGTTATTAAATTGCACAATTCAAATGCACAATCCTAAAGAATTAGAATATAAGGAACAGTATAGGCTGGAAATGATTGAGTGCTTAAACTGCGTCGATATTAAAGAATCTGAAACAAACATGCTGAAAAAGAACACTGGTATAATTCGAAATTTTTCTTTTACAAAGCATCTATAATTTTGCCATCTGTTATCGGCCATCGTAACTACAAGCCACAGCAAAATATCAAACTTCCAAATACTTGATTGGAAAGATGTTATCTACAGAAATAAGCGCTTTCTGTCATGGGGCATCTTACAGATTTCGACACAGAAGACGGTGAATATTCATTCGAGTAAGTGAAAAAGTTAGTTAGTTATTGCTTTACTCCAAAGCAGCGCGATTTTGGCTATATCCGAGAGATGAACATTAAAAGGTGGATACAATGAACATGAAATTGAAAGGGACAGAAGGCCAATCGAGGAGGAGAGTTTCGACTGTCCCTTGGAAAAAAGGGGTAATGGGAAGGGACGGAAAATGTAGCCTCTTGCATGGGGATCCTACGGATCTTCCTCTTACCGATACCTGCAGGAGGGTTCTTTTACGTGCGAGGAACGTACATTTTTCTTAACCACTTTGGTTTGCTGTCAGGTTTTCTGCATTAGAGCCTAACGACCACGGCATTCATTATGAAAGAGCAGTCCCTTTCAACAACCTGAGGCAGACATACCAGTCGCTTTGTAACAAAGCGGCCTGACACGATGTCAGGTTACTGAGCGCTCTTAAGTAGACTTTTACCAATAATCTTAGCGGTGCTGTGGGCATATTTGCAACCCGGATTATGGATATGAGTCCTGAAACTTTAAAATCAAATTCGCCCATTTTGAATGCACCGGAAAGTAAGAGTTGTATTCAATTCAATTCGCTTGACACATTTAAATATGCCCATTTAGTTCACATCCAAAATGTGCCTTCATGCCCAATTCACGTACATGCGATTGGTGGTCAGAAGAAAAACGACTCTATTTGAGGTCGATGGGTATTGATTATTATTTATTTTGTTCTAAATAGCAAGAGAACGAAAACCCGACAATCTTGAATTGCGGGAATTGTTCTGCAATTTGGTTCTATTTTACATAGGAGCAGAGGTAGCAATAGGGCATCCGAATGTCAAAGTCCGAAAAGGCAGAGATAAGACCAGTAAACACAAACAAAGACAGGACGAAAAAACAGACAACATATAAAACACGAAAACACAAAAACAACTGAATACCAATTATCAACGCAAACTCTAGTCGTAAGGAGAAAGAACTCAGGTGCTCCGGAAAAGTAAGCGGTTCTTGCCTGCTATAACACAACCGTCGCGCTGCCAATTTTCAATTCAGTGTGTCAAATCAGGTAAAGGAAGACAAAACAAAACCCTATGACAAACCAACATTGTCTATGAGAGTGATTTCTACCATAATTTTTCTTGCTTAAGTGATGACAGCAACTGACGACCAACATAACCCTGACGCTCTGCCAAGGAAATCGATGTTATACCTTCAAGCTCTGGAGAAACGAATGAATTGTAGAACAGCAACAAAGATTCTTATCTTGTGGAAATTGTTACGAAGATAACTATTTCCACATCCTGAACCGTTACGCCTGTGAATGCATTAATGTATATAAATGTACTCGCGGTTGTCCTTCTTCAATCGTTTTATCGTTCATGTTTGTCGTTTATCTATATATAACAGTGTTGGTCGGAACTAAATCTTATTTTAATTGTTAGTTATTTAGTTATAGTTTTAATTTCAGCTGCATGAAATTGGATATATACATAAAAGGAACATGAAAGGGGTGATAAGATGAACATAAAATGATGATGAATTGGAAGAAATGGGGACACACGGCCAATCGGGGAAACAAGTGGTGGGATGGGTAACAATTCAGCTGCTGATGGGTCCATTACTTATCGAGACTTGCTGCAGGATTCTCTAATTTGCGAGAAACGTGATTTTCACAACACGGTGCACCAATGGTTTGCGGTCAGGTTTTCCACAATTGATAACCCCGACATGCAAGACACCAAAGTGATTGTAAAGGAGAAGCTTTAGCTTTTCTAATTACTCATCAAATGTTACTCAACGATTTATTTCAAAGAAAAAAAAACTATAAATGAAATCAGGAGGCAGCAAAATGCTTAAGGGAAACGATCATAATAAGTTTTGTGCATTTATTCTATTCCAAGCCAGCTAATATGATTAAGGCCCTGCCTTTTTAGCGAGCATCGAAAATCTATATACCTTTTAAAAATAGATCCATGTGCTCGACCGGAAAGAGGGAACTTTAAAAAAGAATAAATAGTAGCAAAGTCTGACCTCACCCAACCCAAATCATATACACTTGAGAAAGTTGTTGTTAAAATATCTGGGATCAATAACTTCTGATAAAAAATTCAATTATTTGTGCAAATAATAAATCCTGTAACATTCTGGGACAACATTAAGCGGGGACGAAATTATCCATTTTATTGATTACGTGACGTCATTTCCTTGTCAGAGTATTTCGCGCTTCTTCAGCAGACCAAAACAACATTCAGATTCTGTCAGGTTTTGTGAGATTTTCTGAGTATCAGTGTTTTATTTGAACCATTGGTAACAGAAGGTACATTAAGAAACCTGGCGGAAAAAACGGTAAAGTAAAAATGTAATGCGGGACTGGGGAAAGTGAGAGAAACCCCACAGGATGGGACTCTTCTTTCATTTTCAGGTAAGAACCTTTCATTTATTATTATGAGTAGGTTTTATTCAGTAAATTTATGTATTTCTTTATCTTATTTTACCTTACTGCTTGGTCATCGTGCATTTGGTATGACTAGTCAATGGCAGTCAAGGAAATTAGGATTATTTGGGGCAGGACATTCGGTCCCATCCTTGGTCAAGATGCACAGGACCAAAAGAAAATATAGAGGTCCAATAACACAATTTATTGTTTAAATACTGCTAATTTCTATCAGACATTCAGACCTGTGGCTGTGAAAGGCACAAAAACACCAGACCGAATGAGTTTTTACAGGCCTCGGGCTGTCGGTCCTGTGCTAATTTCCATGACTGGACTCAATGGGACGAT
This sequence comes from Arcuatula senhousia, assembly GCA_963971305.1. Taxonomy (NCBI): domain Eukaryota; kingdom Metazoa; phylum Mollusca; class Bivalvia; order Mytilida; family Mytilidae; genus Arcuatula; species Arcuatula senhousia. The sequence continues at coordinate 54,114,769 of OZ020305.1, forward strand.
GTTGCCAAAAGCTAGGTCGGTAATTTCCGGAAAATCGTTTTTTCAGCGGAAAAGACCGAATGGTGTTTAAACAAAAATCTGTGTGTAAGAATAAACAAATGGATGAATGAGGGTTTTATCACTGTTTTTTAATTTCAATTTTTTTTATTTTTGCATAACAGACTATGATGTATTTTTTATAAGCCCAGAGGATCGATTGTTTTACTTGCTCCGTGCCTATTATTTTTTTCACTCCGTAAAAGTAAACCTGTTTCGGTTTTATCGTCAGTATATTTCTGGCACATCTCAAAACATGCACAATGCCGTGCTCGCATCTGCGATGCTCGCTATTAATGTTCTAGTTGTCAACTTTAAAGTTTATCAGTGAAACGATGAAATACTCAAAAACACATCTTTAATCTAAGAATTAATGTTTGGATTTATTCTTAACCGGTTTAATATTTAATTAAGTAAATGTGTATACCTTTAAAAAAATAAATCCCCTTCAATAAGGATTAGAAAGAGAATACTTGAACAATGACCTCGCATTGAAATATAAACTAATTCTGTTGGTATTAAATAAAATTCCACCTTTTGGCCAACACAGTTCCAAAAAAGCGATCACCCGCAATGCCAGGTCAATTTCCTTTCAAAACAAATATTGCTAACAATTAATATAACATTTGTTATTGATCTATTATTGTACTTCTAAAAATGATTAAAAAACACTTGAAGCTTATAAATAAGTAATTGATTCGGAAAAAAGTATTGGAGCTCACTTTGTTTATATAAACATGATTAATACAACTTTATTAATGCAAACATGTCCCAAGTAGGATCGGGATAACAGCATACATTTACAATACAGACATAAATACAGAATTGAAACAAAGAACAATGTACAACATGAACAACAACAGAAAATACAGCGTACTATCTAAAGCGTATCATCTCTCCCCAGTTCTAATGACTGTATAATAAAAGAATAATGTATGGAGATTTGATCCGGAGTTGATGGATTTAAGAGCCATTTCAGTTTATTTATTTCATTTACATGATTTAAACATTCAAAATTATAGTCTATTAATTTTAATTTTTCAAACATTATATTTCGAAGTGCCTGGTTTTTTTGACAATGAATAAAAAAAATGATTCTCATCTTCTACTTTATTACAAAAAAATGCATAATCTTTTATCTCTTGGTATCTTATTGTACCTTCCAACTTCAATTTGAATTTTGTGGTCACATATTCTAAATTTTGTGAAAGTTTGTCTGTATTTAAAACTAGGATGGGAGAGATAATATTAATGCATTATCAATTTAAAATTAAATTTATGAAAAAAATATTTAAATAATACAAATTCTACTACATTTGTAGTATAGTATCATAGTCAATGAGGAACATAAAATTAAATATCATTTTTATTAAAACACTGCTCAAAATAAGAAACATGCAATAGATTTAACATAGTTGTAATTTGAAAGAAGCAGAGGTACCAATGGGGTATCCGAATGTCAAAAGTCCGAAAGGGCAGAGACAAAATCAGTAAACACCAACAAGAACAGGACAAAAACAGACAACATGTAAAACATGGAAACACAAAACAACTGAATATCAATCAATAACGCGAACTCCAGTCGAAACAAGAGTGAACTCAGGTGCTCCGGAAGAGTAAGCAGTTCCTGCTTGCTATAGCACACCCGTCGCGTTGCCAATAGTCCATTCAGCGTGTCAAATCCGGTAAAGGAAGACAAATCAACACCCTATGACAAACCAACATCTGCACTCATCTGAGAGATCGAAATCCCATATTTGTCTATAAGTGCATGATGTCTTCCGTAAAATTTCTTGAGTGAAGACAGCAATCGAGGAGCAACATAACCCTGTGTGAGCAATTTTTGTGTCAGACGTGTCGCTCTGCTAAGGAAATCGATGTAAGTCCCGCACGCTCTGGAGTAACGAATCAATTGAGATACGTAAACTCCATAAGCTGGAGCAGACGGAATGTTGCTACACAAGAAGGGGAAGTTGACGATTGGAAAGTTGAAGTCATCACGTTTGTCGTAGAGCCTTGTGGAAAGTCTTCCTTGAGAGTCAATTTCGAGATGTAGATCTAAATATGAAGCAGACTTCCTAGAATCTATTGTGTCCTTTATCTCAAGCTCCTGTGGATATATGAGATGGAGAAAGTCACCAAATCGGGAATTGTTTAGTGAAAGGACATCATCAATATAACGGAACGTGAGGTTGAAAGAGAGAGCTAGTCGACGGTCTTTTTTGTCTAGAAGAGATTGCAAGAAGTCTGCTTTATATGAATGAAGAAACAAATCAGCAAGCAAAGGTGCACAATTAGTGCCCATTGGAATCCCTATTGTTTGCTGAAAAACACGTCCACCAAACTGAACAAATATGTTGTCAATAAGAAAGTTGAGCATGTCGATTATTTGGTCTTCTGTAAATTTGTTCTTTTTCTTAGACTCATTGATGACAAAGTAAGTCTTGGTATAATCGACTACAAGAAATTTGTACCTGCGTTTTCCATTCTTTTTGAAAAAGCTGCGTTTAATCAGCTGAGCCAATCGCAATTTCAGTTGTTCATGTGGAATAGAAGTGTAAAGTGTGGAGAAATCGAATGTTTGAATTAGTTTGGATGTATTTTCATCTATTGTTTACTGTTTACTAGTTACTGTTAACGTACGGTACAGTATATTCCGACGACCCTTTAAACCTCATATTGAAGTTGCAAAATTCTTTTTTAATGTAACACGAAATCGACAATACAAAACCAATTAATGTACATTATATTTACAGAAAAATATCTTGTTTTCCCGTTTTCCCAAAACCAACTAGATTACTGACAAAGTCAGAAAGGGCCCCGCGGCAAAAAATCTAAGTGTTTTCAAAATTATATTAACTATGATTATAACCACGTCTAAGGCATGATCCATGGAATGTTTATGAAACTTCAGAGCTGTATTGTTAATAGCCTTTGAGTTTTATTGTTCAAAAATTCCAATTCTCAAAATCTGTGGTTTTTTTTCCCAAAAATATTAAACAGATTTGCACAAAATTTTAATATGCAAATCATGACATGCTACTCAGCAGCTGTGCAAAGTTTCAGAACTGTACTGTTAACAGTTGTCGAGTTTAAGTGTTCACAAAGTTCAATTCTCAAAATCTGTGATTTTCGATAAAAAATGAAGTTTTTTTTACAAAAATATTTCACATTTTTCAATGAAATATTTTTAATATGCAAATTATGACATGCTACTTAGTAGCTGTACAAAATTTCAGAACTGTGGTGCTAATAGTTTTTGAGTTTTAGTGTTCACAAAGTCCAATTCTCAAAATCTGTGATTTTTGATAAAAAATGAAGTTTTTTCCAAAAATATTTAACCGATTTGCACGAAATTTTAATATGCAAATCACGACATGCTACTTAGCAGCTGTACAAAGTTTCAGAACTGTATTGTAAACAGTTTTTGAGTTTTAGTGTTCACAAAGGCCAATTCTCAAAATCTGTGATTTTCGATAAAAAATGAAGTTTTTTTACAAAAATATTTCACATTTTTCCATGAAATTTTAATATGCATATTATGACATGCTACTGAGTAGCTGTACAAAATTTCAGAACTGTGGTCTTAATAGTTTGTCATTTTTAGTGTTTACAAGAATTGTTGACAGACGGACAGACGGACGGACAAAGTGAAAACTATAGGGCCTCCGCATGTTCGATGCGGGGCCCTAATTAATGTACTATTGTTATTTTACACTACACACTTTTGAATGGACCTCTTGTGACGGTCCACATTATAACCGACAGATCTTTAATTCTACAAAGTGACATTAGGCGTCCTATCAGTCTATAATTTATATGATAACATATACGTATATCTTGAAAGTTGATTTAAAAGATTTGTACCTGCATTGTACCATGTCATTACCCGCTTAGTAGAAATGTTATATATATATATTTTGAGTAGTGAAGTTTTTTCTAAGGTAATAAAGCTAAACATAACAACATGAACAAGTTATATTAAACGTGATCTAGTACAATAAAGACATTTGATATTTTTGGTTGTTTTTAATTCTAATGCAGCAGATGAGAGGTTACTCCAGAAATAAGCAAAATACAGCATAACATACATAACATAATAAACAGTAATATTGCAACCCACTTTGGCAGGTTCTATTCTCTCAAAACAGCCAGCATTAATTTTGCTTGGATGTAAATAATGATAAGCACTAGTTTAGGGTTTATTACACAATATGTTGGTCATTCCTCTGCACAGTAAGATATTGTCCGTGTAACCTGTTCTGCTCTTTGTTCAGGTTTTTATCGTATGAATAACAATTTTACTTTGTTTAGTTTAGGTGCAAAGTCCTCTACCTAATTATTTAACAAGAGATCACTCTTTACATATTAGGTATTTATACGGAAGCCAGATTTGGTGGCCGAAGCAATGAAGACTCATATGAACGAGAACAATAATGGCCGCCTGAAAAGGTGTACATTGCTGATTCGATTGTTCAATTACACGTTTGAATTTCATTACTTTAGACCCTAGCTTCTTTAAACACGCTAAAGATGATCTAATTCTAAAAAAAAAAAAACATATGAAACAACCAAAGTTTTGATGCTACTAACATTGACAAATTGCTTGCGTTTGCGTTGTTTTGATGGGTACATGTATGTCCTCCTTTCCGTTAGGAATTCCTTTTGTTTTTTAATTTAATTTTTCGGACTGAATCTCACCTGATGGTTTACTTTGTTAATGGAGCTTTCACCAAGGTGACCTTTCTATTAAAACAGCGCGTGTGTTTAAGGACATCAATGCGGGTCCCCGTATGACGCATATATATATATAAGAGTCCTCTAAAAAGTGTCTAGACCATGACGTCGGATTAAGCCCTTGCCAACTGGGCGACTGGATACGTTCCCCGGTTGCTTAAATAAATGCTGGGGTCGACAGGCTATAATGCGTAAAACCTGACTGAAACCATAATGGTGCATAGTAATAGGGAAACTGTCACGTTGCAGGTCTCGATAATGGACAACCCGTTGGATTCCCTGCAGTTGGCTAAACTACACAATCGTGCCCAACCATTCTTTTCCAATGGCAGTCAAAACTTGTTTCCCCGATTGGCCATATGTCTCCAATTCATCAAAATCATTACATCTTCATTTTATCACCACTTCCATGTTCATTTCTCTGAGATAGACGGTTTCACCCGCTTGGGAATAAGGCAATAGGTAACTAACGAACTAACAGACTTATGTGTTTGAAGATACATCAAACTATTAAAAACTTTACCTTTTACCGGCAGTAATGTGTTTTTATTCACTCTGCCTGATAGGACGCTCTTCATGTCGTGTTGCTGAAGTTGGCCATTCAACTTTAGGCAGAGCGTCATAGACACGTTTTGTAGACGAAATGCACATAATATAATAGAAAATGATGAGATGTGGAATAAGTGTACGCGACACTGCTCACATAACAAGCGGTAATTTAGAAAAAAACAACAGTGGACAACCGCCAACAGCATTTAACGAAGCCAGTAGGCGCTGCTCGCCGTTTTGCAATTGGTCCATGATCTAAATAAAAATAGTCACTGATAGACCCCCTTCCTAAACAAGGAACAGAAAACATCAAATAAACAAATACATGTACGAACAAAAAATTTGTCAAAGATTCCTGGCTTAGGACAGGCACATATAAAAATGTGGCGGGGTTAAACTTGGTTTTTTTGGTCCAACCTTCTCCCTATCAATATTACCAGACAAAGCACAAAAATTAACACACAAAAAAAATCAAATCAATCAGAGTTCAATTCCAATAGAGAGAACCTTAGACAAAAGACAACAAGAACAAACGAACGGGCGGTAGAGGAACTCGCTATAGAACACTCGTTGTTACTGACATCTTGCTGAGAATCCTCAATCGACTGATGTAAAAAAACCAAACATATCGATTTTAAATCCGACACAACACTTCAAACAATTAATGATTTGGTGGCGTGTCATCACACAAAACCGACATACTTGATCGCTACAATGCTTTAAAAAGACAATTAAATGAAAAGCCTATGGAAGTTTTAAAGTAAGTATCAAGTGATCAATATTCCTGCCTAAAACACTAAATTCAAAGATTTAACCAAAATATGCAATTCATATCTGTTTTGAGGTAACTTAGATCGATGACACTCACAGAGGTTAACCCGCCTTGGTACTTGTACCTTTATGTTGAAGATTGTTCCCTGAATCTTTGGTGTATCTTTGGAAAAAGATTTTAATTAAGTAACTCGAAATGAACGCTTAATCTATTCCACATTTCTTAAAATTTAGAACGCACTTTTTTATATCTGCGTAAAGTTTGCAGAACAAAGAAACTCACAAAAACCTTGGACCGGGTCACAAATGTGAAACCCGCCCATAACCAAACAGATACCCTGTATCAATTTTGTTCTTAATTACATGACCAGTTTGTCAAATAAATTTCAGATAGCACTTCGATATTTGCCAACAACCCGAAGCCAAATTGCTATGCCCCCATCTAATGATCCTGTAATATACTTGATATAGGCAAGCACAGCACATGCAGCATAAATTTAAGTTGGTCCTTTTTTTCTCCCTTATATCACGGAGTCAAGTTGGGGAATAAAATCGTTAAAAAATGAGAATATAAGATTAAAAGGATCCCATTCCCGAAAAGACGTAGACACTTTGATGCAATGTTAACCGTTGTGAACTCTTCCTAAAAAACGAGCGATATGCATTTTGTTTAATAAGTTCCGAGTCACCCGATTGAAATGTTTCGGTTGATTATTGACATTATTTTGAGCTGAAGACAATGTCTTACATATAAGGCGTCTTTGTCTTTGCTAACATAGTTTTTCATGAACTACACCCCTAGTAAGGTGAATTCACGACGATCAGGAAAGTCCAGTGAAGGATTCACGTAATGTTGTATTTGGTGAGTTAAATTCGTCCCTTTTTCGATCAATATTGTTTACAAAACACACATACAATGCACACCTGAGCATTGTTAATAAACATAAACCCATGTATTATTTATATTTCTTTATAATTTACATTTTTGTATTGATTTCAATAAAATGTGAAAGTTTGGTTAATCTATGAATAATGGTTTAAAAGTTATGACTAAAAAGGTTATACATTTTATAACTCTAATTTAAAAGTAAACAACACATTTCAAACTTATGATAAAGCATACAATGTGTACCCACGTTCTTTTTAAATCATTCTAAATTAAAACATGCAAGGAGAGTACTGCCAACTGTTTAAAAAAATCAAATTAGTAAACCCATCAAACCGGTAATTTGTCTCACCATTTTAGAGGATTCAGTTTTGTTCAGTTATAGACTTCGGTTTTGGTAAATTGTGGATATTGTTTTGTCGGGTTATATCATACATTTTTATGGTTATTTACATAAGATTGCGTAATTATAAGTAGCATAATTGACCAATTTTACTGTAACTCATTTCGTGTTATCCAGGAACTAATAGAATTCGTTAATTCGGATATCATGCATGCTTCCATTCCAAACTTTGTACTTGTTATATGCTTACAACCTTTTGGGTAAAATTTGCATTAATAAAGCTATAATAGATTAATTTCATATGAAGCAGACTTCTTACAATCACTTCTAGACAAAAAAGGATCGTAGACTAGCTCTCTCTTTTAACTTCACTTTCCGTTACATTGATGATGTCCTTTCACTGAACGATTCTCAATGCTCATTTATCGTCAGAAATTTGAGATAAAGGACACAACGGATTCTAAAATCTCGAAATAAACTCCAATGGAAAACTTTAAACAAAACTCTTTAAAAAAACGTGATGACTTCGATAAATATTCAAATCGTCAACTTTTATACTCCTTGTGTAGCAAAATTCCATTTACTCCAGCAAATGGAGTTTAAGTTCCACAATTGATTCAATACTCGAGAGCTTGCGGTAATATTACATCGATTTCCTTGGCAGAGCGTCACACATATGACACAAAAAGTGCTAACACAGGGTTATGTTGCTCCTTGATTGCTGTCTTGACTCAAGAAATTTAGGGAAGACATCATGAGCTCAAAAACAAATATGGGATTTCTCTCTTATGTTGGTTTGTCATAGGGTTTTGTTTAATCTTCCTTTACCGGAATCGACACGCTGAATTTGAAATTGGCAGTGCGACGAATGTTAAATAGCATGCATACAGGAACTGCTTACTTTTCCGGAGCGCACGAGTTCACTTTCGTTCGACTTGAGTTTGCGTCGTTGATAACTGCTTTGTTGATTTTTTGTTTGTTTTATGTTTTGTGTTTCTTCGTGCTGTTCACGTTCATGTTTTCTGATTTGTCGTTGCATTTTTTTACTTTTAACACTCGAATGCCCTACTTAATTTTTGTAAAAATACTTGGAGTTTTTGCAAATACTTATAAGTAAGAATTGAATTAATATGACCCTAAAATATCTTAAAATGCTCCTAAAACGTATCTTAATTTAATGTTGGAATCAAATGGAATTAAATGCCTCATCTCAAATTTTTCTAGATCTGGAAGGGGGTGCATCTACATGCAGTCTCATTTTTGAAACGAACCTGCATTACCAATAACTGTGAATTGGTTGCCCTTATATTGCTGCAAACAGACACATTTCATTTCGTAACAGTATTTACTATTTTCGAATTGCAAAACCTCCGTGCGGGTCCTGGGTGGCAAATAGGCCCGTAGCAGCGCTTTAGCTTATCGGTAAACGTCCACTTAAAATCGCTCAGAAACCCTTCGTCGCGTCAGGCCGCTTTGCCCAAATAGCGACTGGGATGTGTGCCAAAAGTGGTTGAATGGTGCGCCATTCATAATGAAAGCCGGGGTCGTCAGGCTATAATGCGGATAACCTGACCGCAAACCATAGTGGTGCACCGTTTTGGAAAAAAATAACCCAGCTGCAGAAGGATCCCATGTAGGAGGCTTAATTGTCCGTCCAGGTTACCAATAAATCCTTTTTCCAATGGCAGACAACTATCCTCGCTGATTGGCCTGATGTCCCCATTGTCTAATTCATCATCATTTCATGTTCATTGTATCACAGAAGCAAAGGTGTACCAAAGGGGTAATCAGTATCATAAAACCGTAAAGACAAAGACAAAACCGGCAGACAAAAACTCATCACATCAAAACAAACCACATAACAACATAAAACACACACACACACACATAACAACAAAACCGCATTCAGCAACGTGAACTCAAGTCGAAACGAGAGTGAACTTTTTATGTACATCTCCCGAGAGTTCGGAGTAAAGGCAAAACTTACTAACTTACTAACGAATAAAAAAAAAACGGGATGGGGGGTTTATTTATAGATAAATGAGTTGGTGCTTCCGTAATTTGAGACCCATGCTTGATATCTGAGGTGCACTTTTTCGGGGGAGGGGTTTGGCCTGCGTGGCAGGGCGGTCAATAAGTGTTACTTTGCAAGCGGTGGCGACGACGGCGTCGGCGTTTAATGCTATCAATTTTTCAGTGTTTGAGTTATATGAGCACCTTATGTTGACGAAAGTTGGTATGCATATGTCCCAGTAAAGTAGCTTTGGTTTTGTTTTAAAATTTAATAGAAGTTCTTGCACAAAATCGGGTTTACTTGAAACACATTTATCCTCAAAACAAAGAAAGATTCTTTCTGTCCGTTCGACTAGTTGACAGGGACATTTAGGACCGTCCATAAACTACAAAAGCGCTTATGAAACATTTTTTTAAAAACTTACAAAACCTTAAGGTTTCAAGAAATTTGTATCTCATTTCTCGTCAGGCGTAGCAAAATTTATTTTCTGGAACTTTGCTGTAATTTCTATTTCAGATGGATATATGAGTAAGAGAAAACTAAAAAGATATGAGAAATGTATCAAAAATCATTTTGCATTCGCTTGTAAGACAATAAATTTTAAGATGAAATGGTAGAATTTCTAAAATTTTCTATAACCGTTGGTTTAGGGATAATAAACTCTTAATGATCTTTTTCGCTTTCGAGCATATCTAGAAATTCAACCAAATATGCAAAGCCTTGATTGATGTACATATTGATTGTATTATTTTCGCTAATAATAAGCATCTTATGTTTAACACAAACCTTTGATTGGTCTTTTCTTATTCAATTTTGTCACACTATATTTTGTCACTAATGAGTCTTTTAACAATATTTTAGTTTCTTAATGTGGATATTTAACTTAACATTTTGAGTATGACCATGATTATCTTAAGTTATACAGCATTTGCCCACAGATATTAATACATATAAATTTAAATGTTTTTTTTTAAACCGATACTGAACCGAACTCCGTGCATTACCAGAACAGAATCCTCTTATTACCAGAACATTATCCGCCAATTCTTACATCTATTTTTTTAAGGTATACTAATTTTTTTCAATACAAATTTTCAACTTGTCTCTAGTACGTATAATAGTCTTGCTTTGATGAAAAATATAGACACTTTATGCAAACAAAAACACAAATATCTGATGTTACAGTTTTCGTCATGAACATAGTTCAACCTTGACGTTTTTCGTGAACTGTAACTTTATTTCAAAACAGATTTGTATATGCTTTAACGACTTTTTAGTTTTTTGTGGTACAAATAAAGAGACGGGGTTAAATTGATCATTTACCTTTCGAAAGACATTAATTTTGCAACAAAACAAAGTTGTTTACTTTTTTATTTAACCCGACAAAACTGAATCGTCTTACCAAATACAACTTTACGTGAATCCTTCACTGGACTTTCCTGATCGTCGTGAATCCACCTTACTAGGGGTGAACTAATAAAAAGTTTGATTTTGAATCGAAGTAGTCAACTAAGATCTGAAGTCATCGTGGTAGTTATTTTAATTTTGATCAGTTCATTTTCTAAAACGGTCAGTTTGGGACGAGATGTTCAGGGGGAATGAGCGTAAAAAAAAGAAAATGTGAAAAAATGAATAAAATTTGTTTATCTAAAAAATATGTAGTAACTTATCGTCATCAGAATATTTTTTCCTTGTTCTGTATTTACATAGATAATTTTGGAAGGCGTCTAGCAAAATAGGTAATTATTTTCAAATTCACACCGGACCTGTATAAACTGAGAAGCATATCCGGTCCGCTACGAGCTGTGTTCGCTACAATTAAGATTAAGTTTATGCATGGAGGGAACATGATGGTAATTGCTTCCCCTTTATAATCAAACAACTATTTTCAGTCTTTCAACCTTTCCATGAAGAGTGTTTGATGTAAATAAAATTAAATCTATATGGTGTAACCTTTTTCCCATTGAATAAGTGGTGTCAAATCATATGTTGACCGCCTTTTGAGAGAGCTGTTGAATGCCGAGTTCAGCTGGCGGATGTTTACATTCAATTTTCTCCGGTGTTAATGAAAATTTCATCCTTGTTTGAAAAATCACCAAAAAAAATTATCCATCATGTGGAAAATTTTATTCTTATTTTATTAAACTACATCCATTTAAAAACTTGAAAACATACATTGATAATCCAGTCTTGATATTATAATCCAATCACAGTCCAGCAAAGTTTTAATATCTAGCTTCAAGCTCTGTCACAGTCTGAGTTCCGGTTGCGCAATACTTAATTCCTGTTATGTTACCTATACTGTTAGGCCTGCATGATATTGGTTCGCGAAACACTTTTTTCTTGTACTTTAAACTGTTTTTAAGAAAAACGAAAAGTTTTCAAATCTTTGCACCTCTTTTTTAACTTCCTGTGGTGATTTAAGAATGTCTACTGTTCGGCTGCGGCCAACGATGAAAATCCTACAAAATATAACAACACACAATGTCTAAATAAGCAAAATTTTAAGCAATGTTTTCTATTCTTATCTTTTTAGTAGGAAAGATACATAGTATTGCTACTTATTTTCCACATTGAGCAGTTGAATGGGGATTTTATTCTAAACAAAGAAAAGGAATGAAAATTGTGTACCTAGAAAATTGGCCGTCTAAAATATTTTTAACTGCCACGTCGCAATATGTAAATAAAGAAAAATGAACATAAATATTTCAACACGTTATACAGAATTTGATAGAAATTTACCTGCGTATGAGCAAGAATGCTTTATAAACCATAGTTGAAGCCTATCATTGATCCATAATTTTTCTTCCCTCTTATGCATTCATGGCGCAAATGTTGATTCTGGTGCTAAGTCCATAGCTGTTGAAAAAAATAATGAAATCAATGAAAGGTTTGTTCAGCTTTTGTGAGTAGGGCTTTATTAAATGACTTATTCAGTAAGTAAGGCAAGTAATTTAGATAAGAAGAGACACACAGAAGACAAATAATGTGACTGCGGCATAAAATTCCATTGAAATCAATGTATTTTTTCAAAATGTGTGTTTTTTTAGCCCAAAAACAGAAATACTAAGTGATGGTGTGACTCTGGACTTCAATTAGACTTGATATGAATAAATAAGACCAAAACAAGTGGATATAAAAAGCTTGAGTTAAGAAAACACAGAAACATAATTTTGGCTATAGGGAACATGATGGTAATTGCTTCCCCTTTATAATCAAACAAATATTTTCAGTCTTTCAACCTTTCCATGAAGAGTGTTTGATGTAAATAAAATTAAATCTATATGGTGTAACCTTTTTCCCATTGAATAAGTGGTGTCAAATCATATGTTGACTGCCTTTTGAGAGAGCTGTTGAATGCCGAGTTCAGCATTTAATTTTCTCCGGTGTTAATGAAAATTTCATCCTTGTTTGAAAAATCACCAAAAAAAATTATCCATCATGTGGAAAATTTTATTCTTATTTTATTAAACTACATCCATTTAAAAACTTGAAAACATACATTGATAATCCAGTCTTGATATTATAATCCAATCACAGTCCAGCAAAGTTTTAATATCTAGCTTCAAGCTCTGTCACAGTCTGAGTTCCGGTTGCGCAATACTTAATTCCTGTTATGTTACCTATACTGTTAGGCCTGCATGATATTGGTTCGCGAAACACTTTTTTCTTGTACTTTAATCTGTTTTTAAGAAAAACGAAAAGTTTTCAAATCTTTGCACCTCTTTTTTAACTTCCTGTGGTGATTTAAGAATGTCTACTGTTCGGCTGCGGCCAACGATGAAAATCCTACAAAATATAACAACACACAATGTCTAAATAAGCAAAATTTTAAGCAATGTTTTCTATTCTTATCTTTTTAGTAGGAAAGATACATAGTATTGCTACTTATTTTCCACATTGAGCAGTTGAATGGGGATTTTATTCTAAACAAAGAAAAGGAATGAAAATTGTGTACCTAGAAAATTGGCCGTCTAAAATATTTTAACTGCCACGTCGCAATATGTAAATAAAGAAAAATGAACATAAATATTTCAACACGTTATACAGAATTTGATAGAAATTTACCTGCGTATGAGCAAGAATGCTTTATAAACCATAGTTGAAGCCTATCATTGATCCATAATTTTTTCTTCCCTCTTATGCATTCATGGCGCAAATGTTGATTTTGGTGCTAAGTCCATAGCTGTTGAAAAAAATAATGAAATCAATGAAAGGTTTGTTCAGCTTTTGTGAATAGGGCTTTATTAAATGACTTATTCAGTAAGTAAGGCAAGTAATTTAGATAAGAAGAGACACACAGAAGACAAATAATGTGACTGCGGCATAAAATTCCATTGAAATCAATGTATTTTTTCAAAATGTGTGTTTTTTAGCCCAAAAACAGAAATACTAAGTGATGGTGTGACTCTGGACTTCAATTAGACTTGATATGAATAAATAAGACCAAAACAAGTGGATATAAAAAGCTTGAGTTAAGAAAACACAGAAACATAATTTTGGCTATAGGGAACATGATGGTAATTGCTTCCCCTTTATAATCAAACAACTATTTTCAGTCTTTCAACCTTTCCATGAAGAGTGTTTGATGTAAATAAAATTAAATCTATATGGTGTAACCTTTTTCCCATTGAATAAGTGGTGTCAAATCATATGTTGACCGCCTTTTGAGAGAGCTGTTGAATGCCGAGTTCAGCATTTAATTTTCTCCGGTGTTAATGAAAATTTCATCCTTGTTTGAAAAATCACCAAAAAAATTATCCATCATGTGGAAAATTTTATTCTTATTTTATTAAACTACATCCATTTAAAAACTTGAAAACATACATTGATAATCCAGTCTTGATATTATAATCCAATCACAGTCCAGCAAAGTTTTAATATCTAGCTTCAAGCTCTGTCACAGTCTGAGTTCCGGTTGCGCAATACTTAATTCCTGTAATGTTACCTGGAAGTATTAAATTGTCAATTTAATACTTCCATGGTTTATGCGACTAAATGGTTACATGAAAATGAAAAAATAATCTATCAAGCATATACATGGTAGATTTGAAGCCGCCATCGATTGTACGTCCCATCTTTTGACTTACCTATAACTCAATCAGTATTTTTTGTATTTTTTGTTATTTTTATAAGACAAACATGATTCACTCCAATATTATTTTTGTTTGGAAAATTTTGCATGAGAAGTTTTTTTAAAAACAAATACCCCATGGCAACAGTAAACATATATTTACATTGTATTACTAGTAAATAAAACAACATAAATGATATATACTCTTAAAAAATAGTTAAATGCCAAATACCAGTAATTGTAGTTTGTCAAGGACTGTTTATCTTTATTCCCACGGTCTGAGAAGTTTAACACCTAACTTTTAAGCTTTAGTTTAAGGACATGATCATCATTAGTTATCTTATTAACCTGTTATTAGCATTGCCATTGCCATGATTAAGGGATTTAGCTTTTAATAGAAACTGCGGTTGAATATTTTTGTCGTCGGTTTGGTCGGTTTGCTTTGAACACATTTTAACATGTATTAATTATAAGAATTATTTTAACTCTGTAATATTATTTTGTCTTTAGGTTCATATATCAGTATAAGTAGTTCTATCTTCTTTAAATTGAAGCGAATTTAAGTGTGCAACTGTACAGTACTCGCGTTGAAAATTTTACATAGTAACTAATTTTTTGTTGTTTTCTAATGCTTTTAACTTACAGATTATGTAATAGGTTTATCTTTCGTTTTTTACATCCTCTTCGATATTATTGCTTTAAATGTTGTGTTTTTCATATTTTTGTTCAATGTTATCTTTCACGTGTAGCTTACGACTGTAGCATCTTTGATCAGCCATAAACTGATTTGACATTTCAAAACAGAGGATATTAAAGTTGTATTCTTTATGTTTAAGCTATTCAACTCTTTGACTTTTGAGTGAACATATTTTTATTTAAATAAATTCTTTGCTTGGATGGTATTGCAATTTTGTAATATGGCATAAAATAAAGGTAAATTCCTGATCTGTTAAACAAGAACAACGTGATCCTTGTCTACGGGCAATTGGACATGAACCGGCAACCGACAGAATCCCAACATTGTAACACATATAGTCATGAAACAATGCAACAAAAGTTACTTAGGGAGCGACCATTTGATTTTTATGAGGGGGGGGGGCTATGGTGAAATTTGAAATAAAAAGGCAGGATGGCAAAAATCCAGAAATAAAAAGGCAGGACAGTGCTTTGAGTAAAAAAAAAGGCAAGATGGTATTTCTGGCAAAAAAAAAATTATAGTTGCTTCAAAAAAAAAATTGCGCGCGCAATCGCTCAAAAAAAAAATCCAGGCTCGACTTTTTCCGAAAATAAAAAAGGCAGGATGAAGAAAATATCCATAACCACCCCATAAAAATCAAATGGTTGCTCCCTTACCCGTATAAATAACCAGAATAGTGGTCTTCCATGGAAGATTTATGTCGCCTATGTCTTAAAATATTCTATAAACAGGAAGTAGATGAGTTACGGGCATAACCATATAGTACTAACCAAAGTTAAATTGCAGGCTACATAAAAAAGTCAGTCAATTATAACAAACTTGATATCATAATCCTTGGTCCTGGGATTATGATATCAAGTTTGTGCTCAACCCACAGAGTGACACAGATGTGTACTCTATGTGGCTAAATGGAGTGGCCCAAATCCGTGGGGTATTTTGTAGTAGTGTACCAAATAGTCTTTTCACATTCACACCTTTCCATTTTTCCAGTGGTCTTCACAATTTACAGTTCCTTTGTTTCCCATCCATCCCCTTATTTTTGTCATCATTTCGTGTTCATTCATATATCACCCACTTCATGATCTTAGCCCTTATATAATGTACGTATATAGTGTTGCTTGGACGTTATAACCCAATTCAATCAATCTTTCAATCGTTTGAAATTGCTTTTCTACTACTTTTATCTACAACCAATTACGCTTTAGCATATGCACCAAACTCTCTAGATCTACAGCTGAAAGCTTATTTGCTTTGCGCCATCCATTTATCCTTTACTAGTGTTTATAGATCATGGTGGTACCATTTGAAGGTTATTATAAAATCTATAAAGTATTTAAACTCTTTCCAATATGCATTGTATATTGATTCTAATGTTCCACCTTTTAAGCTCTATTATTTCAATTAGTGTTGCCTAATTAGAAGACCCAGACAAAACAAGTTCAAAATGTTTACTTTCATAAAGCATTTTTATCCAATGCCTCATAGCAACCGTTTACATTTAACATACAAGATTAACCAATGCACAAACATATTCCCAAATGCAAAATTATTATTTGTGCAAAAGAAAGAAATTCAATGCAAATTATCATAATTTGGTCCATTCCGACAGACTTGTTTAGCTTTATTCATAGGTTATACATGTGTTATTAAAGAGTTAAAAATACGTATATAATGATGATAATTTTGGTTTTCAAAGACAGCATAAGTATAGCTTTCGATGCAATATAAAAGTCAGCGAATAACAAAAGAATATTCCTAGTATACATATCGGTTGTTTAGACCATTGTGTTCATGGCTTGTTGCTAACATGGCTTACATATATCAAGCTAAAATCCAATTAGTATACAGCATTTTCACCTTTACTTTGAGTGTTGAAATATCGGAAATTAAAATCTATAAATTGCTAACAACATAATATTGAACATAGCCTTAGCACATAACCTCGTTCTACAAAACTAGAACGGAATGACCGCGCATAGTAATAATTATATTATAATATTATTATTTCGTATGTGTCGTTCCACCTTTTGATCTAGTAACTGTTCTGGGACGTTACGTAGGCTCGGTCATTTTCTATAAAAAGCGAGAGTTTTAACTGTTAGAAAATCATTCTTCATTTTGACACTCGGTATATTTAAACCAGGACGTCTTTAGTTAATAATGGCTTTAGCAGATTTCGAATCCAAATTTGGAGGAAAATGGAAAGAGTTTAAATCTGAGAATGTGGACAATTTTCTTCAAGAAATGGGTAAATAAGTTATCATTAGAATTTGTTTGAAAAATAGGAGAAAAACTCAAATATATATATTAATAAAAAAAAACTCACTATATTTTCGACATATTTTGTTAACGAATTGATTTCTGACAAAATTGATTTCGATAAAAAAAAAGATCAATTGAAACTGGTTAAATTAAGAATCGTGAATTATCTTAATTTAAACAAAATGATGAATGGAAACAATTACTTTGTTCATTAAATTCGTGTATATGCTGATTGTATGTTTATGTCTTGATGAGTTGTTTTACTTTAAATGTATGGAAAAAATCTTTAATCTATGTTGGTGAATACGATAATGTAAAATTTATATGTTGAATACGTATACGTATTGCGACAAAAAAATGGATAACCTGTCTTTCAAATACATTTTTAATATTATTATGACAAATGAGCAAAATTCGCCCGAAAGGGGAGCCAAGCCAAAAATAAATTTAAAAAATAACTCGTGTTATTTGCATTTAGATAAAAACACGTAAAAAAACATTCGTTTCGGGCGGCCATTTTCATTTAACATTAATTCTTTTATTTAGGTGTCAATGTAATTAAGAGAAAAGCGGCATCAGCCTTGAGTCCATCTAACACGATTGTCGTTGAAGGCGATAAAATCAAGATAATAATAGAAGCTGGACCAATGACAAGGAAAGGCGAATTTGAACTAGGCAAACCTTGTAAAAACCAAACTGAATCTGGAGATGAATTCATGGTTTGTTGATAATTTTACATTATTTTTACAAATTTATCTTTCTATAATAAGCCAGAGGTCAGTTCAATCGGGTCAAGTTCTTGGAGTAGAGCGCTTGATGACGTCTTGAATAGAGGAAACGCGCGTCAGGCGCAGCAAAATTAATTGTCTGGAACTTTGTGTTATTTTTATTTCAATCATTTTTGTTCATCAATCATTTATATGTCAATTTGTTTTATACATAACCCCGATGATTTTGAAATATTTCAAAATATTTGCTTCTAAAATGTTTTTGTTATAAATAATTTACAAAAACCTATAATATAAAAAGAGTACTTTTAGCTTAAACATTTTTCTTTTTTCATATCTTCACCAGAGTACAGCAACCTATGAAAACGGTGTTCTGACAGTAGAAAATGAAAACTCAAAGAAAAAATTCACAGCAATCAGAGAAATCAATGATGGTGTGCAGACCATGGTAAGATTAAAAAAACTATATGTTTTTGTACTGTACTTCTTAGAGAATGTATAGGAAGCATATTAATTTATAGAGAACCAACTTAACGGGAAACGAAAAGCCTTATTAAAATATTCAAATCGTTTGACATCAATACATTTTCTCCTTATATGAATTAGAAGTTTTCATTTAATAACACTAGGTAATGTGCTAAGGTTTAAGTGTCCAAACTGTGAAAACATTAGACAGATTACTAGTTATAATGAGTACAAAGTACAAATTGTCTCCCTGAAAACATATTAAATTTTACATTTTTATTTATTTCAGACATTGACAATGAATGGCGTTACAGCTAAAAGAATGTTTAAAAAGTGTTAAGAAGCTATTGGAATATGTTCTATTCATGACTTTAAAACGCCATTCATACGAGAAATGTGGAACCTTAATATATTCCACAAAATCTCAGAGAGACAAATACATGAATCTTTTGAATGTTGTAGACCTTGACTGTGTTGCTTAAAGCGTATTGTGATCTCCTCAAATGTAAAACAGGTTGTGATATATTCTACTTCTATACCTGTCAAAAGCATAATATATAAGCAATAACACTTAAATATGTAAACTAAAATTATAAATTTCAATTGAATTTTCAATCATATATTGGTGTTTGACTTTTTTTAGCCCAACTAGCCATCACAATGCGTCCGTCGTCGTCCGTCGTCCGTTAACGATTAACAAATCTTCTCCTCTGAATCAATTTAACTTAAACTTTGCAAGAATGATCAACAAACGATATCCATTAAAAAAAAAACAATGATGGCTGTTTCTAAAAATAGAACCTACGGTAATTGCAAATATAGCAGATATTATCCTTTCAAATAAAGCAAAGTTAGAGTTATTATTCGAGTTCGAGTAAAAATTTTCAGCTAACTCGAAACAGTGATTTTCATGGCAATAATCGAGTTACGAGTCTAGTTCGAGTTACAGATCGAGTTAGAGTTCGAGTTACAAAACGAGTTGTATATTAATTTTTTTGCACACTTTCTTTATCATATATTTGCAACTCTGCTGCATGCAAACCAGCAATCTACGTTGAGATACTAACTTAGGAAGGTAATCATATTAATAATGCAGTTACAGATAAAAACCCGACTACAATGGAAATACATGCACATCGGATGTTTATTTAACTACTTAAACCAATTCGGATACCTATTAAAATGCTTCTGACGCAAAAATTCTAATACAGTGTTATCTAAGGGAGCAACCATTTGATTTTTTGGGGGGGGTGGACGGGCCAGGGTTGGTGGGTGTGTGGGGAAGGGGCTATGATAAATTTGAAATAAAAGGCAGGATGCCAAAAATCAGGAAATTAAAAGGCTGGACGGTGCTCTAAACTAAAAAAGGCAGGATGGTGTTTCTGCCTGAAAAATTCCATGTAAAGTTTAAAAATAAAAATGAAAATGCGCGCAAAACAAAATTCCAGCCTTCGATTTTCCAAAAAAAAACCTCTAAAAATCTAATGGTCGTTCCCTTACTGTTCGATTATGGTTGTCTTCAATCAAGAAACTTGATAAAAAAAACGAGTAAATCTGTGTGCGTTAAAAAGTGTTCGGTAAAGTATAACAGGATGTATACATAGGATAAAACAGATATTTACGTCATACAGTTGCTTAAAAGGTTACGGAAGGACGAATAAAAGAACGGACGGGTGGACAAATTAATGTTAAGCAGGAAACCCCTCTTCTTCGAATTGATGCCTGACTGACCTGGAAAGGGGGGCACGTTACAACTAATCATAATAGAGCTGTGTACCAAATTTGAAATCAATTACATCAGCAGATACCGTGAAATCTGTTGAAAATTGTCTTATTTTTGACCCTTTAAATGTGTAAGTTCGTTAAGAAAACAGAGAGTAGATGCGTGACTCACCTAGACGGAGGGCACGGTACAACTCACGAACGGACCCACAGACAGACGGACAAGGTGATTGCAATATAACCCCATCTCTTACGAGCGGGGGTATAATATTTTCAGATATTCAAACGGACGGGATTCCGCCTTGTTGGTCCAGTACCGGAGAATATGCATACAAAGTTTTTCTTATACCCCCGCTAGTAAATTTGGCGGGAGATTGCCACATTGGTACATATTTGCTTCTTGTTCACAGTCTTTGTGACATTACGTGCTTATGTACATTTATTGGTTTTTGATCATAAATGTATCTACATATATATTTATAAATAAGTATATTGCAAGGTGACAACCTTTAACAGTTTAAAAGAAGCAGAGGTACTCATGGGGTATCCGAATGTTAAAAGTCCGAAAGGGCAGAGACAAAACCAGTAAACACCAACAAGTGTTATGTTTTACAACATTCATGTAATTGCACTAAAGTAAATATTCAACTCGAACTCGATCTGTAACTCGAACTCTAACTCGAAAAAAACTGTTTCGAGTTAGCTGAAATTTCAATTCGAACTCGAAAAATAACTCTTACTGGAACTTTAACTCGAACTTGAGTCGTAACTCGAACTTTAGCACGAACTCACACTCTGACTCGAACTCGATGATTACCTACACCCGCATATTACGGGGCGCCGAATGGGACTGTTGTGATTTTGTACACAAAATATAATCAATTTTGTCTTACAAAACTATATTATCTAATGAGAACTTCAATTTTGTATTGACAAAATTTGTTTCTGTAGACTAAATTCATTTTTGTAAACAAAAGTCATTTTTGTCAAGACAAAATTGAATTTTGTCAAATAGGCATGCAAAAATAAACTTATTTGCATTCAAAATTGACGTTTGTTACCCAATATGTAAATTAAATAACAAAAGTCAATTTTGTAACACAAAAGTCAATTATAGGATATTTCGTACTATACTTGTCTTGTTTTAACTTTTACTTTAAATAATTTACAAAGACTGTAAAGTGTTAAATTTGAAGATCCGGACAAAATGTCGGATTTTCAATCATAATCTTTCCGTCATTGACTTTAAAAAATACTTTTTCGTACTTGAAATTGACATTATAGGTAACATAACAGGAATTAAGTATTGCGCAACCGGAAGTCAGACTGTGACAGAGCTTGAAGCTAGATATTAAAACTTTGCTGGACTGTGATTGGATTATAATTTCAAGACTGGATTATCAATGTATGTTTTCAAGTTTTTAAATGGATGTAGTTTAATAAAATAAGAATAAAATTTTCCACATGATGGACAATTTTTTTTTGGTGATTTTTCAAACAAGGATGAAATTTTCATTAACACCGGAGAAAATTGAATGTAAACATCCGCCAGCTGAACTCGGCATTCAACAGCTCTCTCAAAAGGCGGTCAACATTTGATTTGACACCACTTATTCAATGGGAAAAAGGTTACACCATATAGTTTTAATTTTATTTACATCAAACACTCTTCAGGGAAAGGTTGAAAGACTGAAAATAGTTGTTTGATTATAAAGGGGAAGCAATTACCATCATGTTCCCTATATTTTTCGTCTGCTATCTTTATTTTACGATGGCCTCCATCATCAGCATGCCCGAGGAAGATATTGATATAGACCGACTACAAACGTTGTTAGATGAAGATATGCCAATCACACAGATTGCACAAGTCTTCAATGTTTGCACAAAAACAATCTACAGAAGAATGAAGAGTTTTGGACTAACGAGAATACCATTCTCTGATATCAGTGATGACGAGCTGGTAGACATTGTGATGGAGATAAAACAAAATCACCCCAACGATGGTGAAGTTCTGATAGATGGTCACCTTAAAGCTCGTGACCCTCCTATAAAGATCCAGCACTGGAGGCTTAATTCTGCAATTCACTTTGTGGATCACTCAAAAAAAAATCTACTTAAAACCCTACAAATGTTACTTATTTTAAGTATTTCCATTAGTAGGGAAAGTTGTCAGACGGTTAAGTATTACTTAGTAACGTGTAAGTAGTTGATATTACTTGTTACTATGAGTAAAATTTGTACTTCAAGTATTACTATTTGTAAAATACAATAATTACTTGAAGTAAAATTTGGTAATTCAACCACTACTTTTGTTTTTTGTAAGCGTTACTTGAAGTTATGTTATCTCTCGGTTTACCATTATTTGCAGTATTTGCATTGCTCTTACAGACTTATAGCTTACTTGTTTGACTTTCAGTAGTTGAAGTTTTGCTTACGTTTATTGGTTCAATAAAAACACAATATTCAAGGGTTATATCTTGGGTATTTATAATTATAATGTTTTAAAAAATTATTACTTAAAGTTAATCATTTCAATTCTGGATAACATAATTATGAGTTTCGCAGATTTAAATTTTTCATTCAAAATTGAAACAAAAATAGTTTCATTTTCCTAAATTACTAAATTTCAAGGAAGATAATTTTAAAAATCCAATAAAGAGAGAATTTAGTGAAAAAAACAGATTTTTTTATATAATTTCACTAAAACTATGAAGTGATTAACACTTTATTACCAAAATAGGATAATTTTAAGTCAAGTTTAATTAAAATACTAGTACATATGCTTATATTACTATACCAGTTGGGACCAATTCTCTATCTTTCTCTCCTTACCCACCTAATGTTCATCGTGTACTGTGTTAGGGACCGACCATTTAACTTGAAGGGGGGGGCTTGGTTTTTTCCTAAAAAAATATTTTGAAAATAATTTTTGATGAAAAAAATATTTTGAAAATGATTTTTGATGAAAAAAATATTTTGGCAGCAGAGGATAAGAAAAAAAAATATTCTGAAGAAGAATTTCTGCCATATAAAATAATGCTAATAATAAAAAAATATTCTGTCGCGACGCTTTCAAAAAATAAAAATTCTGTCATGACGCATTCACAAAATAATGTTTTTTTCTGGCCAAAACAAAAAACCATGGCCCCCCTTCAAGTTAAATGGTCCGTCCCTTACAACCTTAGATTGTCTACGAGGAGGCTTAACTAGGCAACCGAAAGCTAGATTTTTTTATCTAGCCTAGGTGGTCTAGTGGTCTAGGGCGCTGGACAAATTGCAGGCGAAGTTGCCATAGATGACAGAGTATGGGTTCGATTCCAGCTCAACCCCATGCTGGATATTCCGGTGTCAACGGCTTTAAAAAGATGATTTTCATCACTGTTGGCACACGGACACCCCTTTCTAACTTTGCAGCTCACCATATCCATTCTATATTATATCAATTACTTTACATAGCTGTGCACAACGCCATTAATCATACATATGCTTATATTACTAATACCAGTTGCGACCAATTCTCTATCTTTCTCTCCTTACCCAACTAATGTTCATCGTGTACTGTGTTACAACCTTAGATTGTCTACGAGGAGGCTTAACTAGGCAACCGAAAGCTATATTTTTTATCTAGCCTAGGTGGTCTAGTGGTCTAGGGCGCTGGACACAGTGCACGCGAAGTTGCCATAGATGACTGAGTATGGGTTAGATTCCAGCTCAACCCCATGCTGGATTTTCCGGTGTCAACGGCTTTAAAAAGATGATTTTCATCACTGTTGGCACACGGACACCCCTTTCTAACTTTGCAGCTCACCATATCCATTCTATATTATATCAGGACTAAGATAACCTGGTCTAGGGGTCTACGATATTGCATTCGAGTGTCAAAAGTCCGAAAGGCCAACGACGAAACCGTTAAACACGAACAAGAACAGTACGAAGAAACAAAAAACACAAATTCAACCGAATGGAAATCAACAACGCGAACTCAATTCGTAATAAGAGTGAACGCAGGTGCTTCGGAACGGTAAGCGGTTCCTGCCTGCTATAGTACACCCGTCCTGTTGCTAATTTCCAATTCAGTGTGTCAAATCCGGTAAAGGAAGACCAAACAAACTTCAACGACAAACCAACATCTGTACTCATTTGAGAGATAGAAATTCCATATTTGTGTACGAGTGCACGTTTGAATTTCTTGAGTGAAGACAGCAACCGTGGAGCAACATGACCCTGCGTCAGCAATTTCTGTGTCAAACGTGACGCTCTGCCAAGGAAATCGATGTACTTCCCGCAAGCTCTGGGGTTAAGAATCAACTGTGATACGAGGACTCTATTAGCAGGAGCTACACAACAAGGGAAAGTTGACGATTGGAAAGTTGAAGTCATCATGTTTGTCATAGAGCTTTGTTCAGAGCCCGTTTGTAAGCTGACTTAATGAATCTGAGATGGATTTCAGTCAAATGACACAGTTGTCAGACTTGAACCGTTGTTAGACTGGGCAGGTTAGACATAGTCAAGTAAAATACAAAAAATAAACAAAGTGTAAATAGTGCTACATTTTTATTCAGTTCAACATTGAAGTAATAAAAGAGCAAAATTGAAACAAGCAGAAAAGTGGTCTTCGCTTAGTTGTCCTAAGTAATAGCCGGTTTAACAATATATAGCAAAAGCACATCAGTAAAACAGTAATATTTCATAACTCTTTGATCCTGTTCCTTTTCACACAAAATATCACGTCATAATACATTCAATCTTGGAACTTTACTATTAATTAATTTCTATGTCAACACACTCAATATCGGCGATTTTATCTAAATACAATAAGTAGAAAATAATGAGATGTGGAATAAGTGTAAGCGACACAGCCCACAATTAAACGGCAATTTAGAAAAACCACAATGGACAATCGTCAGCAGCCTTCAACGAGGCCATTTGGCACTGATCGCGGTTCTGCAATTGGCCCATGGTCTAAATAAAATGCATATAATTCAAATCCAGACCTGAAATAGTCAGAGATAGACCCCCTTCTTAAACAAGGAACAGAAAACATTAAAAAGACAAGTACAAACGAAAGCTTTGTCAAAGAATCCTGGCTTAGGACAGGCACATGTTATATGTTGCGGGGTTAAACTAGTTTTTTGGGCCCAACCTTCCTCCTATCAATATTCCTAGAGAAAGCAAAAAAACTAAATACACAATTAAAGTCAAATCGATCAAAGTCCAATTTCACTAGAGAGAACCTAAGACAAAAAACAAGAACAAACAAAAAGGACGGTATAGGACCTCTCTATAGAGCACCGCTGTTACTGACAGCTAGCTGAGAATCATCAATCGACTGATGTAAAAAAAAATCAAACGTATCGATTTTAAATCCGACACAACACTTCAAACAATAAATATTTAGTGAAGTGTCATCACACAAAACAGACATGCTTGATCGCTATAATGCTTAAAAATGACAATAGTAAAAACGTTTATGGAAGTTTTAAAGCAAGTATCAAGTTATCAATATTTCTGCCAAAAAAACACCCACTTAATTCAAAGATTTAACCAAAATATTCAATTCATATCCTTTCCGTAATGAATTTTGAAGCCAATTTGTTTATTTCTAATTATTACATGAATTAATTCTGATTTTCTACTAAAAATGGCATTTTTTAATTTGACATCTTTAGCCTAAAAGGAAGTTTGTAACTATGACTTGCTATTATTAAGGTCTTTCCCACTACAGTGGAAAGACCTTATTGTATTTCTTCTGATTATTATTCTTCTTCTTTTCTGCGGTCACTATAACAAAAGTGTCGCGACATAACTTTACGATACTTGGTACCATTATTCGGTCATACCCTGACTCGCCTTGACTGACTCTGCGAATAAAGGTAATAACAAACTTGAATGGTCAATCTCATAGTCCAGAGAAAACGACAAAAACGAATCAGTCATACCGGAGAATTGGTGGATCGCAATGGTCCTGACTTGGTACAGGCATTTCAAACGAAATGGTGGGTTAAACCAGGTTTTATGGCGCCAAACCTCCCTCTTCCATTGCGATCTTAGGATCCGGTAATGACCATAGAACACAACATAGTTGTGAGACACAATATGGATATTGAGGTGATCATCTCAGTACAGCAGACCAGTCAATCACTAATTAAAACAATTAACTATCATATCATTTAACTCAACTTTGAACTTTTCTACTAGTGGCTGATAACGAAGAAAGAATTTTTTTAGTGATCGTATGAGACGTATTTTCTTATAGCCCTGCTCCAAAAGTCGGTCACGAAGAAATTGGTGTCTGATCAAAAAATCTGTGAAATGTGTGCAAGCGAAACCGATCTATATTTAGTAACAGAGTTATCTGCCCCAGACCAAAAACCCTTGTTTGCAAAATTACTCAAAACTTGTAACCGTTATAAAAAAACTAAAGAGTGGAAAATGTCTTTTGACTCCCAGCGATGATTTGTTGACAAAAAAAAATATTTCTCAACAACTTCCTGGTAATGCGTTTTTGAGTCGAAACCTGTCGCGACACGTTAAATTTTTTTCTTCAAAACGGTTAGTCCTAGAGACTTGGGACCTTCACCAATCATCCTAGGTGACATATGTTACATCTAAAAATGTCAAGGTCAAAGGTCAAATCTCAAGGTCAGAGGTCATGGCACAGCTTGTTTGCAGTATAGCTCAAAAAACCATACAAAATTGAAGAAGACATGAAATGGGAAAAATACTCGACTCATTTAGACCTTTATTTGATTGAAAGGGTCGAACACTGTACGACAAACCTTTTTTGAATTATGTCCCTTAACGCGTTTCAGCTTATCTGTTTTTGGCTTAAAACTTTTAACCGTCAGAGATAATATAGTAAACATATGGGTTTTTTTGTGACCGTCATTATAGGTCATTCAATTTAAGACCAAAATCGAATGGTTACGGGCAGCCAATTTCAAAATGGCTGACACCGTAAACAGTTTTTATGAAATAACACTTACACCGTACAAAATTGAAGCGGACAATACATGAAAAAAATGTTCGCCATGTCCAAATCTAGATGCGAAAGTGTAAAACTTGTGGTTTTTGAGTTATCGCCCTTGATTCTTATTACTAAAATATTTTTTTTGTTTATAACTTTTTAACCATAAAAGATAGTGAATGAAACATAGGGTTCTTTTGAAAGAAAATTAAATTACCTACAATTTGAACCCAAACAGTACATGATTCGGTTGAACGGTTTCAAAATGGCGGTCGAAACGAGTTTCGCTAAACGCGTTTTTTGCCAATAACTTGAAAACCATAGCCGATAGTATAGTAAACAAGTATACTTAAATGAATCAGTATACAAAAAGCTACAATTTGAGTCAAAGGCCAAAGGTCATAGGTCAAGGTCATTCTCTAGCAACAAGGTAACATTAATGAAAAGTCCATAGCAACCATATATATTCTAAACCAAAACTACTTTCTGAGTTAAGTTTTTTCAACCGGAAGTAACCCTTAGTCCATAGCAACCGTCATAAAAGTCCTTAGCAACCATACTTTTTCTGACTTCAGACTCACTGCTCTTTACTCTAGAACATTTTTCGCAACTAATAGTTTAAAACTATCATAGACATGTATATAAATAAATTTGCAAATTGATGAAATCTCACAATATCTCATGCAAAGAAACGAGATTTCGTACAAAATAAACAATTTGAAATGTACAACTTTATACTGTAATATCTCAAAAACCATTAAAGATTTTTACATGATTCTTTTTTACAGCCATTCTCAAATGTTTTGAGATTTTACATGTGTTACAATAACTTTTATAACCTTAAGCACTTAAGAGGAGTATCAAAAGTGCCCATACTACCCGAGTTTTCATGAAAATACAATATTTTACAAAAATTTTGTAAAGTTTCCGCTTTAAATTGTCACAAAAAGTTAATTCCTCAACCAAATTAAATGAAATTTTCATACAGATGTTCCTTAATCTTTTCTCTGTTTAATGCAATTTATTCTGATTGATTCCATCGAAAGGCATAAAAAAGTTAGAAAAATAAACAAACTCTTATTTATAAACCAGTGATATTTTCACACATATACTGGACAATTAACAAGTTGCAAATCTATTTAATATACAGTTCTATGATTCTATTGTCAAAGAAGCAAAGGTGTACCAAAGGGGTAATCAGTATCATAAAACCGTAAAGACAAAGGAAAAACCGGCAGACAAAAAATCATCACAACAAAACAAACCACATAACAACATAAAACACACACACACACATAACAACAAAACCGCATTCAGCAACGCGAACTCAAGTCGAAACGAGAGTGCTCCGGAAGAGTAAGCAGTTCCTGCTTGCTATAGCACACCCGTCACAATGCCAAATATCGATTAAGTGTTGGTCAAATCCGGAAAGGATGACATTACAAAACTCTATGTCAAACCAACATCTGTGCTCATCTGAGAGATAGAAATCCCGTATTTGTATACAAGCACATGATGTCGTCCGTAAAATTTCTTGAGTGATGACAACAACCTGGGAGCAACGTACCCCTGTGTTAACAATTTGCTTGTCAGCCGTGTAGCTTGTCAGACTCAAATAGCCTAACCGAACATAACGGTTATCATAAAACTAACAAGAACAAGGGAAAGACCTCACATTTGTTCTCTGAACAAATGACTTTTTAATTTTTCTTGAATCTAGTGGCCAAAAAGAATTGTGGCAATTTAGACAGAATTTTTTTTTAAATAATATACAAAATGGAACTGTGTTAAGATAACGAAAATTAGGGTATTCCCCGAAAAACGCAGTTTTCATATGGTTCTGACCATACGAATTTCTTACGATCAAGGGCTTAAAATGAAGCAGATATACAGATAAATCATCAGAAACAAAAGTAAGCAGTGTGTCACATGGGGACATTAAACTCGAAATTACGAGCCCTTTTCTTTTCTTGGTCACGGCACTATTGTTTTTGTCTTTTAAATTAAGCATTGTTGTTTAAATTTAAACTACATTTTATGTAATCCGGGTATATTGAGTCATCATTTTGTAAAATCCTTTGATTATAATCCCATTACTTATTTAAGTTTTTTGTTCAAGTAAATTTCTACTCAATGAAGCATATTAAGATTTCTATGGGAAAAGGAGTACCAATGGAACTTTAAAATTCGAAACAACCAATTATATATCACAAGATAAAATCATGTGATATATCCTCAGGAACTTGAGATAAAGGACACTATTTATTCTCGGAAGTCTGCTTCATATTAAGTCCTATATCTCGAAATAGACTCTCAAGAAAAACTTTCGACAAAGCTCTATGACAAACGTGATTACTTCAACTTTCCAATCGTCAACTTTCCCTTTTTTGTAGCAACATCTGTCCGCTTCAGCTTATGGAGTTAACTATCACAAATGATAATAATAATTAAATTAGAATATTAAAATCCTGTAGGAGTCGTTCGACCTTTTGATCTCTATTAACAGTTCTGGGACGTTACGTAAGCTGGTCCATTGTTATATAATTAAAGCGGAAGTTTAAATATCTTCATTTTGACAATCGTCATATTTCACCTTAAAACATTTTTAGTTAACAATGGCTTTAGCAGATTTCGAATCCAAATTTGGAGGAAAATGGAAAGAGTTTAAGTCTGAGAATGTGGACAATTTTCTACAAGAAATGGGTAAATAAGTTATCATTAGAATTTGTTTGAGTAATAGAGATAGAAACCAAATATAGAAATGAAGCAAAAAAAAACCACACACAACAAGAAAAAAACCAACTTCCTATATTTTCGATAGATGTTGTTAACGAAGTGATATTTGACAAAATTGTAGTTTTTCGATTAAAAAAAGATAAATTGAAACTGGTAAAGAATCATGAATAAAACTTAATTTAAGCAAAATGATGAGGGGAAACCATTAGTTTGTTGATTCATTTTGTGCATGCTGATCGTATGTTTCTGTCTTCGATGTATACGATAAAATAAAATTTATATGTTGAATACGTATGGCGCCCCAAAAATGGAGAACCAGTCTTTCAAATGTATTTTTAATATCATAATGACAAATGACCAAAATTCAACCAAAAGGGGAGCCAAGCCAAAAATTCATTATAAAAAATAACTCGTGTTTTTTGCATTTACTTAAAAGATAATAACCCGAAAAAAACATTCGTCCTTTCACTTGCTAATGTTATAACATTCTGTCCTTTATTTAGGTGTGAATGTCATTAAGAGGAAAGCAGCATCAGCCTTGAGTCCAACCAACACGATTGTCGTCGAAGGCGATAAAATCAAGATAATAATAGAAGCTGGACCAATGACAAGGAAAGGCGAACTTGAACTAGGCAAACCTTGTAAAAACCAAACTGAATCCGGAGATGAATTCATGGTTTGTTGATTTTTTTGATTTTGATTTTGACCAAAAAGATTTTTTCTTCATTTAACACAGCAAAAAAACGTAGTATTTAATCCGATGATTATAATGACAAGATATTGTAACTTAACTTAACTTATGTACTTATAAGCGAATTGTGTCAACATGCTAGAGTTTTGTTTTTCGTCAATTTGTCTTTGTTGACCATTTAGATATAACTTCATTTATACATCACTTCCATCAGATTAAAATTTATAATTTTTGCTTCTTAAAATTTCCCTAGATCTAGATGTTTATGTTACCAACTATGAGTTTGAAACAAGACATAGTTGCTTCTTAAAATTTCCCTAGATGTTTATCATGTTTATGTTACCAACTATGAGTTTGAAACAACACGTTGTTGCTTCTTAAAGTCTTGTTCTTTGAAAAAAATGATTATTTACGTATTTATTTAAAAGTCTACTTTTAGTTTAAAACATTTTTTTTCTGATTTTCACTCTAGAGCACAGCAACGTATGAAAATGGTGTTCTGACAGTAGAAAATGAAAACTCAAAGAAAAAGTTCACAGCAATCAGAGAAATTAATGACGGTGTGCAGACAATGGTAAGCTTAGAAAAAATCAAAGCGCTAAAGCGTTAAAAGGCAGAGCTAAATCTAAGCACTTAAAATAAAGAACGATCTGTGTTTCATAAACTTGAAACAAAGCACATCAGTTTTGTTTGTTTCCTTCGCACACTTACACATTCTTAAGAAATCTGTAATTTAGCTCCGCCCACTTGATCAAAGGTCAAAGGTCAACAATGCTTAAGTAATTGTCAACGAGTATTGATACACGATCTTTAGTGTACATTTAAATCGCATTTATGTTGGGGTATAAATATGTACCTGTTATTTTAGACAATCCGTATAACATTTAAAACACAATACACGATTTAATGTTCTGTAATAGATCCTCTGGTAGCAATATTGACTGACCGATTTACCCTGTCTAGACGGAAAAAACCGCGAAAATATGACTCTATAAGGCTCTGCCTAAATACGATACATTTTATTTTTTACCTCATAGTTGAGGGCCTATTACTTAAAATGTTACAACGCAGTGTTTAGAAAATCCGTTATTAAAGATATGCAAATAGTTCGACATCAATACATTTTCTATTTATAGGTAAAAGCTTGTATCTAAATATTGTATTTAAATAGATAGTAGGTCATTAGCTTTATTATCTTATATAAGCGAGAAATATATATATTTTTAAGGCACTTTCCGCGGACATTCGTTTTGTGGGCCATTTTGACACTTTAACTTTAGGTACATGTATGTGTAAAATATCCAAAGTGTGAAAACATTGGACAGATTACCATTGTAAATGAGATATTTTGTATACAAATTGTCTTATTGTATTAAGTTATTTTTTTTACTTATTTCAGACATTGACAATGAATGGCGTTATAGCTGAAAAAATGTTTAAAAAGTGTTAAAAAGCTATTGGAATTTATTCTAATCATGACTTCTATAAGCCATTCAGACGATTAATGAGGACCCTTAACATGCTGCCAAGAATCTAAGAAAGACAAATACATAAAACTTTCAAATGTTGTAGACTTCTACTGTTGCATAAAGCGTACTATGTACTCCTTAAATGTAAAACAGGTTGTGATATATTCTTCTTCAACATACCTGTCTAAAGCATAATTAATTTATTAGCAATGCAAACTTTTTAATTTGTTAGCAATGAAAACTTAAATATGTAAACTAGAATTCTTACTTTTAATTGAATTTTCAATCATATCTTGGTGTTCGTTTTTTAGCTCACCTAGCCGAAGGCCATGTAAGTTTATGCTATCACTTTGCGTCCGTCGTCCGTTGTCCGTTAACGATTTCAAAAAATCTTCTCCTCTGAATGCAATGAATCAATTAATTTTTAAACTTTGCAGGAATGATATTTGACATGTTGGCAACAAACGATATCAATTTTCAAATGATTCCTTATAAACATGATGGATGTTTCTAAAATAGAATCTACGGTGAACTGCAAATATAGCAGATAGAAAATCCTTTCAAATACAGCAAAGTACATGTGTAGCATATTATCCTACAAAAAGAGGTAATCACAAAACTACTTAACTTGGAGAATTAATCTCAAATATCCAAGAG
The DNA here is from genome assembly GCA_963971305.1 of Arcuatula senhousia. NCBI lineage: Eukaryota > Metazoa > Mollusca > Bivalvia > Mytilida > Mytilidae > Arcuatula > Arcuatula senhousia. The sequence goes on from OZ020305.1 coordinate 54,147,573, forward strand.
AAAAGACAAAACTAGGAATACATACCGAAAGAAAAATGAAGACAACAATGTCTTGATATGGTACAGGCAGATTATAAGAAATTGAAAGTTAAAAAGTTTTTATTGCTTCAAATCTCCCACATCCGCTGCGATAATGGAGTCCGGTAGTAGCACAAAAAATAATATTTATATAAACTGTAAACCGACAACAGGTTTTGCATTTACAAATCACTATGATAGAAAAAACACCAAACTATAAGCATATGTATTTGTCAAGCGAAATAGGGGTATTTGGTACAGACGTGTACTATACAACTGTTAAAGCACACCCGCCGTGTCGCCAATTTCCAATTCAGTGTGTCAAATCCGTTAAAGGAGGACAAAACAAACTTCTACGACAAACCAACATCTGCACTCAATAGAGAGATAAAAATACCCTATTTGAAGCTGGGAAATCACAATCAGAAATGTATACAAAAAATAAAACGAGTGTGAACTTATGTGTTGAGAGGAGTAATCAGTTCCTGTTTGCAATAGCACATTCGTTATGTGCTAAAAATCGATTTATTGTGGGTCAAGTCCAGTAAAAGACGAAAATACTTTATGTCGAACCAACTATGATCATCTGCAAGATAGAAATCCAATAATTGTTTAAGAACACATGGTACGGTAAGGCCTGTATTTGGCCCCCTCTTACACAGAAAAATTGAAAACTGATCTAGAGAAAAGTCCTTTTGTTATTTATTAAGTCAAATGAATGAAGAAGATAAAACAACTAAATTTTTAAGAATTTTTTATCTTATTTATTTTAAATTGCTTGTCAAAACATGGTTAATATGTATGATTTCTTTCAAATTCGTGGAAAATGGACAATATATGAGTAATATTTTTGATTTTCAGATGCCAGCGACTACTTAGACCACAGTTATTGTTAATGAACTTTGCACTATAACATGATTATAAATCAGTCGAGAAATCCATGGTCTACGTTGTCGTTGATCATTGAAAAATAACAAAATAAGCATGAAAAATGCCGTTTTTTAGATGATTTTGTTACTTATGCACTACTTTAGGCCTCCATTGTCAAAAAGTTTAATCATCTCACTTGAAACCTTAATGATATTTAAATCATTTACTTTGGATTTGTTTTTCTTTAAATAAGGGGGCCAAATATGGCCCTTACTGTACCTTGTCCTTTGACCTGAAATATTCGTTCTTTTTTGAAAAAAAAGGTTTATAAACAACTACGCCAAAATAGAGTTTTGTTGTACATATGGAATTCAAGTGCATAATGTGGAGGAATCAAAAGTTTAAATTTTATTACAAGATGAAAATGACTTAGAGTTCATAATGTCTATCAGTTCTTTTAGATATTTTAGAATGCATATTTGATTTACAATATTGCTAGAGTAATAACAATCGAAATATTTTCGAATATTACATATGGTTTATCATTCTTACATTTTCATTGGATTATTTGGTCATGTGATTTTCTTGATATTTAGTGTATTTCTTTGCTTTGGAAATTAAAACGATGCATTTTTGGTATATTGACGCTATGTTTCTATTTTTACCTATATTTACGCTATGTTACTAAATTTAGATCCGGATATTCGTCCGTTCTTGACATATTTCATACACATCTGTGTGACGTCATTTAAGACGTCCTAAATATTGACGTAGCTTGCAACGGAGCCTTCACTTTCTAACGGTGTGGGAATACATACTTATTCAAAACCAACAATGAAAATGAGTTTGATTCAGTGATTTTGTTTAAAATGTTCAGAATTTAATAAATTATATCTGATTTTTCGGTAAGTACGTGAATTATCTGTAAATAATTGTTATTAAATACACCCCCATTACCACCTGAGATAATTAAACTAAACGATATGATTTTCTCAGTTACCACCAAGAACAAAGAATGCAGTGAAGAAGGGTATGTTTGTCAGCATTTTACAAAGACGCAATAAATTTACTGCCCAAAAATTTAAGCTAGAAATAATAACAATTAAGGTGTGGAAGATTTCCTCGGTAAATTAGTTTAATTTTTGTTTTATCGAAAAAACGTTTAAAAACTGCGAATTTGAATAACATGATGTCAAAACAAGAAAAAAGCAATTCATTTAACTCTAATAAATAAAAAAAAACTACATATGTAATATCACAATGATGGACTTTTGACTCTGTCAATTCATTATATATGGACCTGTAAGGCATTCGTCCTCGTTCAATATATGCCTAACAGGTCCATATATAATGTTTTGACCTCGTAAAAAGTCCATAATTGATAAATGTCGCATTGTATTGGCGTCAATATTGATGTTCACAAAACTGAAGGAAGCAGAGGTACAAATAGGGTATCCGAATGTCAAAAGTCTGAAAGGGCAGAGACAAAACCAGTAAACACCAACAAGAGCGGGACAAAACAGACAACATTTAAGATGCAGAGGTACCAGTGGGGTATCTGAATGTCAAAAGTCCGAAAGGGCAGAGACAAAACCAGTAACCACCAACAAGAACGGGACAAAAAACAGACAACATGTAAAACATGGAAACACAAAATACTGAATATCAATCAACAACGCGAACTCCAGTCGAAACAAGAATGAACTCAGGTGCTCCGGAAGAGTAAACAGTCCCTGCTTGCTATAGCACATCCGTTGCGTTGCCAATACTCCATTCAGCGTGTTAAATCCGGTAAAAGAAGACAAAACAATACCATATGACAAACCATTATCTGCACTCATCTGAGAGATCGAAATCCCATATTTGTCTACAGGTGCATGATGTCTCTTTCTTGAGTGAAGACAGCAACCAAGGAGCAACATAACCCTGTGTGAGCAATTTTTGCGTCAGACGTGTCGCTCTGCTAAGGAAATCGATGTAAGTCCCTTATGCTCTGGAGTAACGAATCTAATGAGATACATAAACTCAAAACATGGAAACATAAAATAACTGAATGGCAATCAACAACGCGAACTCCAGTCGAATATATATAAAGGTTGTAACAAAATTACCGAACTTGGAGAATCAATCTCAAATATCTATAAGACGAGACAAAACAAGAAATTCATACCGGAAAAATTGAAGATCGCAAAGGACCTGACTTGGTACAGGCATTTAAAAAGAAATAGTGGGTTAAACCAGGTTGTAAGGCGCGCCAAACTTCCCTCTTCCATTGCGATCTTTGGGTCCGGTAGTTACACAAAACACAACAAGGGAGACTTTCAACATGGCTCTATAACAAACGGGATGACTTCAACTTTCCAATCGTCAGTTTTCCCTTCTTGTGTAGCAACATTCCGTCTGCTCCAGCTTAAGAAGTTTACGTATCTCAATTGATTCGTTATTCCAGAGCATGCAGGACTAACATCGATTTCCTTAGCAGAGCGACACTTCTGAAATGCTCACACAGGGTAATGTTGCTCCTCGGTTGCTGTCTTCACTCAAGAAATTGTACGGAAGACATCATGCTCTTATAGACAATCTCTCAGATGAGTGCAGATGTTGGTTTGTCTTAGGGTGTTGTTTTGTCTTCCTTTACCGGATTTGACACGTTGAATGGACTATTGGTAACGCGACGGGTGTGCTATTGCAAGCAGGAACTCTTACTCTTCCGGAGCACCTGAGTTCACTCTTTCGACTGGAGTTCGCGTTGTTGATTGATATTCAGTTGTTTTGTGTTTCCATGTTTTGCATGATGTCTGTTTTTGTCCCGTTCTTGTTCGTGTTTGCTGGTTTTGTCTCTGCCCTTTCGGACTTTTGACATTCGGATACCCCATTGGTACCTCTGCTTCTTTCTAAATTATTTAACAAATCATTTTTTTAGCAACGAGACTCATAAAGGTTACGTCAATTGTACTGATGCAGAAATGATAACTGCTCTAGATTATCTTTTGAACAACATTTATATTCGTTTTGGGAGAACAATTTATCGCCATGTCATCGGTATCCCTATGGGAACTAATTGTGCTCCACTTATTGCTGACCTTTTCTTGTATTGTTATGAATCCCAATTTATGGCGAAAATTCAAAAAGACCCCAATAGACAACATTTAATTATACATACAGATATTTAGACGACATTCTTTAACTCAACAATTCCACATTTTCTAATTTTTTTTACGGAAATATATACCAAGGACTTAACTTTGAATAAATCTAACCTTACCGGTGATAGATGCCCATTTTTAGATCTAAATTTAAGTATTATCAATGGAAAATTACACACTAAAATATATGATAAACGGGATAACTTTTCATTTCCTATTGTTAATTTTCCTTTTCTAGAAGGAGATGTACAACTTGCTCCATCCTACGGAGTATATATTTCACAGTTGGTAAGATATGCTCGGATCTGCAGTTGTGTGTCTGATTTTAATGGAAAAAAAACGGTGTATTACAAAAAAATACTAAAACAAAGATATCGTTACCACAAATTAGTGAAGTCGTTTACTAAGTTTTATAATAAATATCTCTACCTTATCGGACACGTCGAATTTTGATTGTAAAGGGAATATCCCATCCCGATTTTTACGGTAATGTTGTTAATAAAGAAAATAGATTCAAAAACGGTCCTTTTGGAATCAAAAATTGGCTTAAAACTCTCTTGAATAAAGGCTAAGAAATGGATTTTTTAATAAAATCTTTGAATTTAGTCTTCTTTGGTAAAAATATTGATAATTTGATACTTACTTTAAAATGTTAATTGCCTTTTTATACTTTTTTTATACTTAATATGTGATATTTTTTAGCATTTCAGTGGTCAAGTGTGTCGCTTTTGTGTGATGATGCATCATCAAATAATGAATTGTTTGACGTGTTGTGTCGGATTTAAAATCGACATACATGATTTTTTACATCGGTCGATGGATGCTTCTTAGCTAGCTGTTAGTAACTTCGAGTGTTCTCAAGAGAGTATCTCCATGTCCCGTTAATTACTTGTTGTCCTTTTGTCTCAGATACTCTTGCTACTCCAACAAAACATTTCATTAAGAGATTTTGTAGATATTTCAGTTCTAAAATTAATGGTGACCTTATTGTAGATGAAATAAGAAGTGGTATCTCTTATATTTATCTGTGCAATTTTTGTAACAAGAGGCTCCCAGGAGCCTGAATCGCTCACCTGGTCTTAATGTCAACCCTTTGAAGACTTTTGTATAGCTAAATGAGCTGAATGTTTAAGCAATAAAAAGTTTTTTCTATCTGCAATAGTTTTCATTCCAAAGCAATAAACACAATTTTTCACCTTTAAAGGGCCATAACCCCTTAAAGGGGTCATCTGACAACTTCAACCCTATGGAGGCTTGTGTAGAGCTAAATGAGCTGAACATTTAAGCAAGCAACAACTTTTCTCTATCTGCAATAGTTTTCATTCTATAGGCCAAAAACTCTATTTTTTGCCTTTAAGAGGCCGTAACCACTATAAGGGGTCATCTGGCAACTTTGACCCTATGGAGACTTTAGTAGAGCTAAATGAGCTGAACATTTAAGCAAGCAACAGCTTTTCTCTATCTGCAATAGTTTTCATTCTATAGGCCAAAAACACTATTTTTTGCCTTTAAGGGGCTGTAACCCCTATAAGAGGTCATCTGACAACTTCGAACCTAGGAGGATTTTAGTAGAGCTAAACGAGCTGAACATTTAAGCAAGCAACAGCTTTTCTCTATCTGCAATAGTTTTCATTCTTTAGGCCAAAAACACTATTTTTGCCTTTAAGGGGCCATAACCCCTATAAGGGGTCATCTGACAACTTTGACCTTATGGAGACTTTTGTAGAGCTAAATGAGCTGAACATTTAAGCAAGCAACAGCTTCTCTCTATCTGCAATAGTTTTCATTCTATAGGCCAAAAACATGAAAAAATGCTATTTTTCACCTTAAAGGGGCCGTTACTCCCATAAGGGATCATCTGACAACTTCGACTCAATGGAGACTATTGTAGAGCTTTTGATGCTGAAGTTGTAGCGTGCATCAGTTTTCATCTATCTCTTATACTTTTTGATTTACAAGCCAAAAACAGTAGTCTACCCCCTGGTCTATTTTTAGCAACGGCGGCCATGTTTTTCGACGAATCAAAAATCCCCACATCAGTTCTATGGGGGATACCATAAAGTACCACCAGACCAAATTTGGTTTGAATCTGTGCTGCCGTTTCAGAGGAGAAGAAGTTGTTAGAAAAGTTAACGACGACGACGACGACGGACGACGACGACGACGACGTACGCCAAGTGATGGCAATAGCATATGGCCTTTGGCCAGGTGAGCTAAAAATGCCAATTTTCAATTTATTTGATGAATGCACGTTGATGCACGCCAAATTTAAATTTTGTGTGTTTTGCTATATTTTCTACTTTTTTTAGAATTTGTCTGAAATTTTATTGCTACCAACGGCCAAAGCACCGTAACTTTATGACATTTAAATTCGGGATACAGTTTAAATCCATTATGAGGAAAGGGAGAAAAAATTCGACTGACCGGAAATAAAAAAAAAATACAGGAAGTGAAAATTTTCATTTTTTTAACAATTCTGTACTACATGCAATTTTTAAAATTTTTAAATAAAAATTATATTTTCCTGTTTCTGAAGCAGATACCTATCCTTTTAAACTGCTTTCATGAATGAATTTGACAATTAAGATTTTTAGTTGGAGTAGCTAGATACTCTCTTGTTGAATTGAACTTCTATCGATTTAATTTTTACTGTGTGTTAGTTTGTGCTTTTTTATAGATTATCGATAGGGGGAAGGTTGGTGCCAAAAAATAGTTTTACTCCGCCACATTTTAAATTTGCCTGTCTTAAGGCAAGAATCTTTATCAAAGCTTATGTTTGTATTTAGTCGAATTTATGTTAATTGTTTTTTGTCAAGAAGAGGTTCTTTCATTGCACTTAAGGAATGGCATTGAATCATAAGTAGGTTATTTTCAATCCAGGGCCAATTGAAAAACAGCGAACAGCGACCGCTGGTCACATTGAAAGCTGCTGGCTGTTTTCCATTGTGGATGTTTTAAATTTACGTTAAAATTGTAAGTTGTGTGGCGTACACGTATTCCACATCTCATTTTCTTCTATCTTTTATCGTTATTTTTTGTATTGAGATGACCATCCGGGTAAAGTTCGAGATGTTGATCCAAGAATACTGTAAAGCAAGTGAAGTCGTAAGTTTCTTTAATCTCTAGATCTAGAGGATATATTGAAGGAATCCATCTGGCAAACGACGAGTTGTTGACAGACAGGACTTCATCAATATATCTGAAATCTCATCAGTATATCTGATTAAATGACCATGACTTTTCGAGTTTTTAAGAAATTAAGTCCCGTAAGAGTATTAAAAAGTCAGCGAGTAGAGGAGCACAGTTTGTGCCCATTGGAATGCCGACTTGTTGTTGTTGTTGAAAAATCTCCCCTCCAAATGTGACAAATATGTTGTCAATAAGGAAATCAAGAATACTGCAAACTTGGTCCAAAGTGTAACAAATCTTATCTTTAAAAGATGTTTTGGAAAAAAATGTAGAACTAGAGCCTAAAACAACAAAGTTCCTTGAATTCGAAAACGCCTTTTCAATCAGTTTTTTTAGTCGACACTTAAGTTTTTCGTGTGGCAATGTGGTGTACAAAGTTGAAAAATCGAAAGTTTTCAAAGAATGACCGGGATTGAAAATTATCTAACAAATCTTTTGAGTTCTTTAAAATCCACATATGATTATTCCACTACGATTATTAATAGTGTCACAGTATGCTTGTTGTCCTTTTTTGACAGCAGACAAGATCTTAGTAAGTTGAACGGACAATTCTGTAATTGAACACGATGAAGTTCCAGCTATATACCTTTCTTTGTACGGATTTTTGTGAAGTTAAGGTATCCAGTATAAATATGGTAACTCTTCATGTTCCTTTTTCAATGATATATTTAAAGAGGACATAAAAGAGTTATGGTTGGCTATGATCTCATCTTTGTCAAATGATGTCCGAGTGTATGTAGCACTAGCTGGTGAATTACGTTCTATGCATAATTCTTGAATCAGACATTTGTAGTAGTGTGCTTTACATATAAAAACTATGTTATTGGAAGCTTTGTCTGCTGGTGTGACAACATATTTGTCATGTAAGGAAGAGAAACACTCGAGAGCTTCACGATCTCTGAATACGGAACATGGCCGAGGATTAAGACATTTCCGAAGTTTATCTATTCAGCTGCGTACAAGAGACCGGATAGTCCTTACCCAATCTGACAGTGGTTTTAATAATGAGTGATTTTCGAAACGAGAGTGAAAGATGTTTAGTGGTACATTTGGAAGACCCAGTAATAGAAAGTTGTCGGTATGGATTTTTATGTTATCAAGGATTCCAGTACAAAGATGGGATGTTTAAAATCCTTTGGCCAACAGAGAGCCCAACTGAAGAAATGACAGTTTTATAATTTTAATTGTCGCTTCCTTAGACAGTCTTATTTCTGTGTAAGTGGTGTATCTGCTGGTACAACAAACCCCTATTTCAGTTCAAATATTTTAAAAAGCCAATATAATTATTTTTGAAACAAAAATGATGTTTGGTGCTTTATTTGCAGATTCGACAACATATTTGTCAAGTAAGGTGGACGATAACTTGACAAAGTCAGGGTTTGTAAAAAAGATGCTCCCTTTGTGCCGAAACAAGTCTATTAAAGAATAAGTTCTTTTCAAAACCAACGATCCATTTGGGTTGAAAATTGTTTTCAGGAAAAGATTCTACTGATCCACCAACTAAGAAATTATGATTCCCATTGGTTGCTTTTTGATCGTGAAATTTGAGCCATTGAACTCTTTTGACTAAAACATTGCGAAGGGGTTCATTTTCCATGATGTTGAGGTCTCTGATTAAGACATGGCCATCTACACTTTATTTGAATGTGTATTTGTCACAAGAACAAATCCAAATAACTTGTTTGTAGTTAAAATCTAAGACGAAGTTGTAGAAGTATATAGGTATTAAAATTTTAGGAATACTTTTGTCTTTTAAAAGGGAAGAATTGTTCTGTGATATGTTTTTATGGTGTAAAACTTTGCCGTAATTTAAAGCCTCCGAACCTTTGCTTTTAGAAGCGGAAACAAAGTCTTTGCCTTTTTTTAGTCTTTCAAATTAGACGATGTATTTCTTGATTGATATTAAGTAGTTTTGTGTTTCCGTGTTTTATATGTTGTCCGTTTCTTCGTCCTGTCCTTGTTTGTGTCTACTAGTTTTGTCTTTGCCTTTTCGGGCTTTAACATTCGGATGCCCCATTGGTACTTTTGCTTCTTTGTTTTGTCTTCCTTTATCCCATCTAACTCCCTGAATTAACCATTGGTAGCACAATGGCAAGCAGCCACATAAGTTCACTCTCGTTATGAATTATGTTCGCGTTGTTGATTCCTGTTAAGATGTTTGCTGTTTTATGTTTTGTGTCTCTTCGTGCTGTTCTCACTCACGTGTACTGGTTTTGTCGTTGCCCTTTCGGACTTTAGATATTCGAACGCCCCATGGATCCTGTTTGACTCCTCCAACGTACACTAGTTTTACCCAACCAACTTACCTTTTTCAATAATATCCATGTATGTTGAATTTTGCTATTTTTCATTATCACATATAGTTCAATAGAGCAAGGATACAGATCACATTTTTTTAGATTTACCTTTTGTAGCTTATACAAGAGACCATGTTTAGATGCAGAAGAGGACCTTTGCTTATTAAATTTTAATCTGTTGGGTTTGCAACATAATATACACTGCATATATGTCTATGTACTATGGAAAAAGCAACAGCTTAATGAAAATCGGCAATATCCTTGCTCGATTTCTGAACTGTACAGATGTGTTTGCATAGAACGAAGGACATCTAAGAGGACTACGATATCGATAGTGTAGTTGGAGTTTTGGTGCCACCAAATGCACTAAAAAGATTTCCTAGATATATTTGTTATCACGTAGAACCAAGTGTCAACTTACCTTGAGGTGGATCGAAATCCCATTAAAAACTGAAAACGGTATCCTTGCGTGTGACATAGGTTCGTAGCCGTGTTTTTGGTATTTGTATTTATGAATCTCATGAAATGACATGGATTTAAAATTATTCCAAAAATCTTTTGAGCTCTTTAAAATCAATATATGATTGATTCTTCTACGATTATAAAGATGAATAGTGTGATAATGAATGAAAGTCTTTGCTTTTTGAATTCCTTTATTAAATTTAGACGATACCTTAAAAACATGCTGAAATTTCCAAACGTTTCTGACAAGAAATGGGAAATAAATTACATTAAGCAAGAGTCGGAAATCAGAAAATGCACTCAGTTGGGTGTTTGGTGACCAATATGAGGTTATGCAGTGGTTATTTGACCGGGATCCTGGCTGAGGGTCGATTCTCTGAATTAAAGAATTCAAATGCATGTAATTTCATTTTAATACATTTTTTTGGTGGAAGAAACCGGAGTACCCGGAGGGGCAGGTAACTGACAAAATCAAAGGTGTACCAAAGGGGTAATCAGTATCATAAAACCGTAAAGACAAGGACAAAACCTACAGACAAAAAATCATCACAACAAAACAAACCACATAAAAACATAAAACACACACATACATAACGACAAAACCGCATTCAGCAACGCGAACTCAAGTCGAAACGAGAGTGAACTCAGGTGCTCCGGAAGATTAAGCAATGACAACCTTATCACATACAGTTCGGGAAGTCCCTTTTTGAGCTATTGCCATCACTTGGCGTCCGTCGTCGTCGTCGTCTGTAAACTTTTTCAAACAGCTTCTCCTCTGAAACTACTGAACAGGTTCAAACCAAATTTTGTCTGGTGATACTTTAGGGTATCCCGCACAAAACTTGCGTGGGGATTTTTGATCCGTCAAAATACATGGCCACTGTTACTAAAAATAGAACAGGGGGGTCAAATACAGTTTTTTGCAAATAACTCAAAAACGGTCACAGATATCAAAATTCTGGCAAGTGATCAGCACCTCAAGATCTACCTACAAAAGATCCAACAACCGATGTAGGAGTTATTGCCCTTTTTTTGATTTTTTCAAAATTTTGCACTTATTTAGCCCTATATCTTAAAAGCTATACAAGATATTTTACAAATTCAAATTGCACATGATTATGCACATCAAGATCTCATTTCATGTAATTAGGTCAAATCTGTAGAACCATTTTAGGAGTTATGGCCCTTAAAGCGTCAAAATTTACCATTGTTCATTACTTTTCCCCTGAATTTCAAAGATTAATTTGTCTGACACCATACATCAAACTTCAACCAAACTTGGCACAGTTGTTTAAGAGCATAAATCCTACAATTCTATCGTTCGGATTTTTGATTGGTCAAAAGATATGGCCGTCATGGCTAAAAATAGAAAATAGGGTTAAATTGCAGTTTTTTGCTAATAACTCAATAATGGTTACAGATACCAAAATTCGGATGGATACAAAAGTGTTTAGCATCTCAAGATCTACCTGCTATGATAGAAGTTTCAAGAAGATCCAACGATTGATGTAGGAGTTATAGCCCTTTTTCTTGATTTTTTAAAATAAATTTTTCACTTATTTAGCCATATATTATGAAAACTATACAAGATATTTCAAAACTTTAAATTGCATATGACTAAGCACATCAAGATCTACAGTTTTTAGGTCCAAGCTGTAGGACCATTTCTTTTAGGAGTTATTGTCCTTAAAACAACAAACTTTACCATTGTTCATTACTTTTCCCCTGAATTTCAAAGATTAACTTGTCTAACACCCTAACACCAACTGAACCTTAACTTGGCACACTTGTTTAATAGCTTATATGCTACAACTCTATCGTTCCGTGGCTTAAAATAGAAAATAGGGGTGAATTTCATTTTTTTGCTAATAACTCAAAACTGGTTTCAAATATCAAAGTTGTGCAATAATCAAAAGTGATCAGCATATTAAGATCTACCTGTCCTGAAACTTCAGAAAAGATCTGACTGCTGATGTGGGAGTTATTGTCCTTTTCGTAATTTTTGACAAATTTTGCACTTATTAAGCCAAATATCTTGAAAACTAACTAAGATATTTCAGAAAATCAAATCGCATATGGTTAAGCACAATAATATCTACAAAATATATGTATCTGTGTAGTTCAGGTGAGCGATTCAGGCTCCTGGGAGCCTCTTGTTTGTTAAATACAAACGGGACTCCAACACCAGCTCAGAGGTGATCGGCTAGTGATCAATAGTGTGGTATTTAAACCAGCGCCTTAGACCACTCGGCCATTCAGGCCCCAGGAGCGGCTTGTAGTGATGTCGTATTTAAAATATGGTCCTATATAGTTATATAATAATAATACTAGATTCTGTAGATTGTACGTGAATAAAAAGTGTTGGAGACGATTTTGATTTTAAAATTATTAATTTTCCTTACCTTAAAAGTACAATGTAACATACCAACGTCACCTGCAGACGTTGTCTATATTTCTCAACTAGTTCGATATGCCAGGGCTTGTACACATTTTCAGATTTTTTTTATCAGACACCGCTTTCTCCGTAACCGACTATTTGACCAAGGTTATCAGAAAATACGTCTCATACGAACTCTTAATAATAATTTCTTCGTTATCAGCCACAGGAAAAAATCAATTTTATGTTAGACGAAATGGTTAGTTCTTGCTATGATTAGTGATTGGCTGGATAATCACCTTAGCATCCCTAATATGTCATCACAAACCTGTTGTGTTTTGTGTAACTACCGGACCTAAAGATCGCAATGGAAGAGGGAGGTTTGGCGCGCCTTCAAACCTTGTTTAACCCACCATTTCTTTTTAAATGCCTGTACCAAGTCAGGACCATTGCGATCTTCAATTTTTCCGGTATGGATTCCTTGTTTACTCTCGTCTTATAGACATTTGAGATTGATTCTCCAAGTTCGGTAATTTTGTTACAACCTTTATATATTCGACTGGAGTTCGCGTTGTTGATTGATTTTCAGTTATTTTATGTTTCAATGTTTTAAGTTTACGTATCTCAATTGATTCGTTACTCCAGAGCATGCAGGGCTTACATTTATTTCCTTAGCAGAGCGACACGTCTGACGCAAAATTGCTCACACAGGGTTATGTTGCTCCTCGGTTGCTGTCTTCACTCAAGAAATTTTACGGAAGACATCATGCACTTGTAGACAAAAATTAGATTTCGATCTCTCAGATGAGTGTAGATGTTGGCTAGTCATAGGGTTTTGTTTTGTCTCCCTTTACCGGATTAGGCAATGCGACGGGTGTGCTATAGCAAGCAGGAACTGCTTACCCTTCCGGAGCACCTGAGTTCATTCTTGTTTCGACTGGAGTTCGCGTTGTTGATTGATATTCAGTATTTTGTGTTTCCATGTTTTACATGTTGTCTGTTTTTGTCCCGTTCTTATTGCTGTTTACTGGTTTTGTCTGTGCTCTTTTGGACTTTTGACATTCGGATACCCCATTGGTATCTCTGCTTCTGTCACTTTTGTGAACATCAATATTGACGCCAATACAATGCGACATTCAAAAATATTTCTATTGTTATACCCTAGCAATATTGTCAACCAAATGTGGATTCTTAAATATTTAAAAGAACTGATAGAACATTATGAACTCTAAGTCATTTTCATCTTGTAATAGCATTTAAACTTTTGATTCTTCCACAATATGCACTTCAGTTCCACATGGACAACAACACTCTATTTGTTTATGAACCTATTTTTTCAAAAAAAGAACGAATATTTCAAGTCAAATTTAAATATCTGGTGGTCGTTTACACCAGATATTGTCTTGTCATCTTGAAGACATCATGTGTTCGTAAACAAATACGGGATTTCTATCTTGCAGATGATCATAGTTGGTTCGACATAAAGTATTTTCGTCTTTTACCAGACTTGACCCACAATAAATCGATATTTGTTAACGTTTGGATGTGCTATTGCAAACAGGAACCGCTTTCTCTTCCGATGCATCTTATTACGAATTGAGTTTGCGTTGTTGATTTCCATTCGGTTGAATTTGTGTTTTGTGTTTCTTCGTACTGTTCTTGTTCGTGTTTATCGGTTTCGTCGTTGGCCTTTCGGACTTTTGACACTCGAATGCAATATCATAGACTCCTAGACCAGGTTATTTTAGTCCTGACTTTGATGCATTAAAACTTTCATTCCATTGTTCCTGTTACAAAAGCTGAGAACCGACAACCGACAGAGGATGCTATGATGTTTATGAGTTGTTTACCATTTGAAAAACTTGATATTCGAGGCGAACTGTTGAGACGTCCAGATTTGTGTATGTGCACTTATCTGTCCGATGAGTTTGATTAGCACATTTTATAAATAGGTGGTTTTCACACATTATCGTGTTTGATAGCCACTATAGGTAAACTTTGGGATGATTAACGGCTTCATGATTTGTAAGCTGATTTAAGTGCTTTGTCTTTTAAATAAGAGGGTAAAATCTATACTTTTTAGAATTTTCACAAATTTCTGAAATCACCCTTTATCCCATTTTGACAACTTGCCATTTTAAAGTACACATTTTTGATTGATATCAAATAAAGCCGTGTGTCAAGTAGAGAAATTTAAGTCAAACTGGTCTACCCTGGTCACAACACTACAAAGCTAAGACTGTTTCCGTTTCTTAACAAAGGTTTGGATACTATAAAAGGCAAAGTTTTACACCATGAAAATATATTGCAGAACAAATTCCTCTTTTTTTCAAAGACAAAAGTATTCCCTTTAATTTTCATACTTAAATACATCCACAACTTCACCTTATATTAGATTTTTAACTGCAAACAAGTGTTTAGGATGTGTTATTGTGACAAATTTACATTCAAATAAAGTCTAACTGGCCACGTCTTAATCAGAGACCTCAACATCATGGAAAATGACTCACTCCGCAATGTTTTAGTCAAAGGAGTAAAAGGACTGAAATATCATGCATGAGCAAAGAGCAACCAATGGGAATAATAATTTCTTAGTTGGTGAATCAGTAGAACTTTTTCCTGAAAGTAATTTTCAACCCGAATGGATCGTTGGTTTGAAAAGAACCGATTCTTCAATAGACTCGTTTCGGCACAAAGACAACATCTTTTTTTTGCAAACCCTGACTTTGTCAAGATATCATCCACCTTATTTGACAAATATGTTGTCAAATCTGCATATAAAGCACCAAACATCAGTTTTGTTTGAAAAATAATTATATTGGCTGTTTAGATATTAAAACAAAAGTAGGGGTTTGTTGTACCAGCATATATACCACTTACACAGAAAAAAATATAAAACTGTCATTTCTTCAATTGGACTCTCTGTTGACCAAAGGTATTAAAACATCCCATCTTTGTATTGGATTCCTTAATAACATAAAAAACCATACCGACAACTTTCTATTACTGGGTCTCCCAAATGTACCACTAAACATCTATCAGTTTTGTGAACATCAATATTGACGCCCTTACAATGCGACATTCAAAAATATTTCGATTGTTATTACTCTGGCAATATTTTCAATTAAATGTGGATTCTTAAATATTCAAAAGAACTGATAGAACATTATCAACATTAAGTCATTTTTGTCTTGTTATAGCATTTAAACTTTTGATCCCTCCACATTATGCACTTCAATTCCACATGGACAACAAAACTCTAGTTTGGCGTAGTTGTTTAAAAACCGATTTAAAAAAAGAACGAATAATGCAGGTACAAATTTAAATATCTGGTGGCTGATTACACCAGGAATTATCTTGTCATCTAGCATCGTAGACAAATACGGGATTTCTATCTAGCAGATGATCATAGTGATCATAGTTGGTTCGACATAAAGTATTTTTGTCTTTTACTGGATGTGACCCCCAATAAATCGATCTTTTGCAACGTGACGGATGTGCTATTGCAAACAGGAACTGCTTACTCCTCCCAACACATAAGTTCACACTCCTTTAATCTTGTGTTTACGTTGCTGATTGTGATTTCCCAGCTTCAAATATGAGATTTCTATCTAAAATGATTGCATGTTTTTTTGGGGTATGTATTCCTAGTTATGTCTTTTCTCTTGGATATTTGAGATTAATCCTCCAAGTTCGGTAGTCTTGTTACTACGTCGTTTTGTATGATAATATGCTACACATATACTTTGCTTTATTTGAAAGAATTTTCTATCTGCTATATTTGCAGTTTACCGTAGGTTCTATTTTTAGAAACAGCCATCATGTTTTTCATTTGAACATGGATAATTCTTGCAAAGTTTAAGTTAAATTGATTCATTGCATTCAGAGGAGAAAATTTGTTAAATCGGACACGGACGACGACGGACGCATAGTGTTGGCTAGGTGGGCTAAGAAAAGTCAAACACCAATATATGATTGAAAATTCAATTGAAAGTTATAATTCTAGTTTACATATTATGTAAGTTTTTATTGCTAATATATAATGCTTCTGACAGGTATAGAGGTAGAATATATCACAACCTGTTTTACATTTGAGGAGATCACAATACGCTTTAAACTACACAGTAAAGGTCAACAACATTCAAAAGATTCATGTATTTGTCTTTTTGCTGTTACGCCATTTATTGTCAATGTCTAAAATAAATAAAGATGTAAAACTTATTATATTTTCAGTGAGACAATTTGTACTTTGAGCATCTCATTATAACTAGTAATCTGTCAAATGTTTTCACAGTTTAGATACTTAAACCTTAGCACATTACCTAGTGTTAAAGTGTCAAAACGAATGGCTACCAAAAATTGTCTGAAAAGATAAATATGGACTTGTATTATATACTCATGGAAAAAAGAAACTGTGCATGTCTATTGGAAATCAATTGTACCCATATTTCTTTTAATCAGAAAATCGTAAAAAATACAGTTTTCGAATTGAAATTTTCACTGAATGTCGAGTGGATCATGCAGATCATTTTAGGGGAAAAATCCGAATTTTTTTAAATTCCAGATTCTGAGATTAAAAAAAAACCACTTTTTTAACCGAAAATTGAAAAATCAAGTTTTTCACTCAAAATTTAAACTGTTAACTTTCAATCACTTAAAGGAGAAACTTTTCTGGCGAAAATCAGCTGAGAAAACTTAATTTCAAAACTGTGCATTGTTTCCAAAGTGTGATTTTGTGAATTTCAAATTGACACTACCTGATTTCAAACTGCAAGCAAAACATCTTTTAGGGGTCCAAAAATGAAATTTTTTGTCCAGATCTTGAGAAAAATGATTTTGCAATACTTCTGTGATAAAATGTATAAAATACTAAATAAAATTTTGAATTTGTGATTTTTCAAAGTGATGTACAGTTTTTTTTCCATTAGTATATAAAAAATCATAAAGCTATTGAATTGAGCACAGATTTAAGGCTTCAAGGCCTTTCTTTAGTCTTTAAATGCAAACTTCTAATTCATATAAGGAGAAAATGTATTGATGTCAAACTATTTGAATATTTTAATAACGTTTTTTTGTTTCCCGCTAAGTTGGTTCTCTATAAATTAATATGCTTTCTATACATTCTCAACTAAGAAGTTCAGTACAAAAACATATAGTTTTTTAGCTCACCTGGCAAAAGGCCATGTGAGCTATTGCCATCACTTGGCGTCCGTCGTCGTTGCCGTCGTCGTCGTCGTTAACTTTTCTTCAAAATTCTTCTCCTCTGAAACGGCTGCACAGATTTAAACCAAATTTGGTCTGGTGGTAATTTTGGGTATCGTTCACAGAACTGATGTGGGGATTTTTGATTCGTCAAAAACATGGCCGCAGTTGCTGAAAATAGACCAGGGGGGTGGGGGGTCAGACTACTGTTTTTGGCTTGTAAATCAAAAAGTATAAGAGATAGATGAAATCTGATGCCACCCTACTGCTTCAGCATCAAAAGTTCTACAAAAGTCTCCATTTGGTCCAAGTTGTCAGATGACCCCTTATAGGGGTTACAGCCCCTTAAAGGTGAAAAATATCGTTTTATATGTTTTTGCCAAATAGTTTGAAAACTATTGCAGATAGAGAAAAGATGTTGCTTCCTTAAATGTTCAGCTAATTTAGCTCTACAAAAGTCTTCATAGGGTTGAAGTTGTCAGATGACCCCTTATAGGGGTTACGGCCCCTGAAGTAATGTATTTTCATGTTTTTGGCCTATGGAATGAAAACTATTGCAGATTGAGAGAAGCTGTTGCTTGCTTAAATGTTCAGTTCATTTAGCTCTACAGAAGTCTCAATAGGATCAAAGTTGTCAGATGACCCTTAATAGGGGTTACGGCCCCTAAAATTACCTTTTTCATGTTTTTGGCCTATAGAATGAAAACTATAGCAGATAGAGAAAAGCTGTTGCTTGCTTAAATGTTCAGCTCATTTAGCTCTACAAAATATAGGGTTGACATCAAGACCAGGTGAGCGATTTAGGCTCCTGGGAGCCTCTTGTTTAATCTTACCATGGTCTGCACACCATCATTGATTTCTCTGATTGCTGTGAATTTTTTCTTTTAGTTTTCATTTTCTACTGTCAGAACACCGTTTTCATAGGTTGCTGTACTCTGGTGTAGATATGAAAAAAGAAAACTGTTTAAGCTAAAAGTACTCTTTTATATACATGATATATATATAGGTTTTTGTAAACTGTTTATAACAAAAATATTTTAGAAGCAAATATTTTGAAATATTTCAAAATCATTTAGGTGATGTATAAAACAAATTGACATATAAATGATTGATGAAAAAAAATGATTGAAATAAAAATACCACAAAGTTCCAGACAATTAATTTTGCTGCGCCTGACGCGCGTTTCCTCTATTCAAGACGTCATCAAGCGCTCTACTCCAAGAACTTGACCTGATTGAACTGACCTCTGGCTTATTATAGAAAGATGAATTTGTTAAAATAATGTAAAATTATCAACAAACCATGAATTCATCTCCAGATTCAGTTTGGTTTTTACAAGGTTTGCCTAGTTCAAGTTCGCCTTTCCTTGTCATTGGTCCAGCTTCTATTATTATCTTGATTTTATCGCCTTCAACGACAATCGTGTAAGATGGACTCAAGGCTGATGCCGCTTTTCTCTTAATTACATTGACACCTAAATCAAAGAATGAATGTTAAATGAAAATGGCCGCCCGACATTAGCAAGTTAAATGACGAATGTTTTTTTTACGTGTTTTTATCTAAATGCAAATAACACGAGTTATTTTAAATTTATTTTTGGCTTGCCTCCCCTTTCGGCGAATTTTGCTCATTTGTCATAATAATATTAAAAATGTATTTGAAAGACAGGTTATCCATTTTTGTCGCAATACGTATTCAACATATAAATTTTACATTATCGTATTCACCGACATAGATTAAAGATTTTTTCCATAAATTTAAAGTAAAACAACTCATCAAGACATGAGGGGGTGGGGTAGGAGGGGGTCTGATCCCGGAATCCCGAACTAATTTTTACAAAATCCCGTCATCCCGACTTAAAAATGAGAAAATCCCGAAGCCCGGTAAAGTTGATATAATTTTATCCCGGAATCCCGAACTTAAATTGTCCAAATCCCGGAATCCCGAGCTTAAATATGGCAAATCCCGGTGTCCCGAAAAAGGTCCTACCCCCCCACCCCAAACATACAATCAGCATATACACGAATTTAATGAAGAAAGTAATGGTTTCCATTCATCATTTTAATCAAATTAAGATAATTCACGATTCTTAATTTAACCAGTTTCAATTGATCTTTTTTTTATCGAAATTAATTTTGTCATAAATCAATTCGTTAACAAAATATGTCGAAAATAAAGTGAGTTTTTTTATTCATATACATATTTGGGTTTTTATCTCTATTTTTCTATCAAATTCTAATGATAACTTATTTACCCATTTCTTGAAGAAAATTGTCCATATTCTCAGATTTAAACTCTTTCCATTTTCCTCCAAATTTGGATTCGAAATCTGCTAAAGCCATTATTAACTAAAGACGTCCTGGTTTAAATATACCGAGTGTCAAAATGGAAAATGATTTACTTTAGTTAAAACTCTCGCTTTTCGAGCCTACGTAACGTCCTAGAAAAGTAACTAGATCAAAAGGTGGAACGACACATACGAAATAATAATATTATAATATAATTATTACTATGAGCGGTTATTCCATTCTAGTTTAAAATTTGTAGAACGAGGTTATGTGCTTAGGCTATGTTCAATAATATGTTATTAGCAATTTATAGATTTTAATTTCCGATATTTCAACACTCAAAGTAAAGGTGAAAATGCTGTATACTATAAATTGGATTTTAGCTTGATATATGTAAGCCATGTTAGCAACAAGCCATGAACACAATGGTCTAAACAACCGATATGTATACTAGGAATATTCTTTTGTTATTCGCTGACTTTTATCTTGCATTGAAAGCTATACTTGTGCTGTCTTTGAAAACCAAAATTATCATCATTATATACGTAATTTTAACTCTTTTATAACACATGAATAATCTATGAATAAAGCTAAACAAGTATGTCCGAATGGACCAAATTATGATAATTTGATATAATATAGAATGGATATGGTGAGCTGCAAAGTTAGAAAGGGGTGTCCGTGTGCCAACAGTGATGAAAATCATCTTTTTAAAGCCGTTGACACCGGAAAATCCAGCATGGGGTTAAGCTGGAATCGAACCCATACTCTGTCATCTATGGCGACTTCGCCTGCACTGTGTCCAGCGCCCTAGACCACTAGACCACCTAGGCTAGATAAAAATCTAGCTTTCGGTTGCCTAGTTAAGCCTCCTCGTAGACAATCTAAGGTTGTAACACAGTACACGATGAACATTAGGTGGGTAGGGAGAGAAAGATAGAGAATTGGTCGCAACTGGTAAAGTAATATAAGTATATAAGTGATAAATGGTGTTGCGCACAGCTCTGTAAAGTAATTGATATAATATAGAATGGATATGGTGAGCTGCAAAGTTAGAAAGGGGTGTCCGTGTGCCAACAGTGATGAAAATCATCTTTTTAAAGCCGTTGACACCGGAAAATCCAGCATGGGGTTGAGCTGGAATCGAACCCATACTCTGTCATCTATGGCGACTTCGCCTGCACTGTGTCCAGCGCCCTAGACCACTAGACCACCTAGGCTAGATAAAAATCTAGCTTTCGGTTGCCTAGTTAAGCCTCCTCGTAGACAATCTAAGGTTGTAACACAGTACACGATGAACATTAGGTGGGTAGGGAGAGAAAGATAGAGAATTGGTCGCAACTGGTAAAGTAATATAAGTATATAAGTGATAAATGGTGTTGCGCACAGCTCTGTAAAGTAATTGATATAATATAGAATGGATATGGTGAGCTGCAAAGTTAGAAAGGGGTGTCCGTGTGCCAACAGTGATGAAAATCATCTTTTTAAAGCCGTTGACACCGGAAAATCCAGCATGGGGTTGAGCTGGAATCGAACCCATACTCTGTCATCTATGGCGACTTCGCCTGCACTGTGTCCAGCGCCCTAGACCACTAGACCACCTAGGCTAGATAAAAATCTAGCTTTCGGTTGCCTAGTTAAGCCTCCTCGTAGACAATCTAAGGTTGTAACACAGTACACGATGAACATTAGGTGGGTAGGGAGAGAAAGATAGAGAATTGGTCGCAACTGGTAAAGTAATATAAGTATATAAGTGATAAATGGTGTTGCGCACAGCTCTGTAAAGTAAAAAAAAAAAGATGATTTTCATCACTGTTGGCACACGGACACCCCTTTCTAACTTTGCAGCTCACCATATCCATTCTATATTATATCAATTACTTTATCTAGCCTAGGTGGTCTAGTGGTCTAGGGCGCTGGACACAGTGCAGGCGAAGTCGCCATAGATGACAGAGTATGGGTTCGATTCCAGCTCAACCCCATGCTGGATTTTCCGGTGTCAACGGCTTTAAAAAGATGATTTTCATCACTGTTGGCACACGGACACCCCTTTCTAACTTTGCAGCTCACCATATCCATTCTATATTATATCAATTACTTTACAGAGCTGTGCGCAACACCATTTATCACTTATGATAATTTGCATTGTTTCTTTTGCACAAATAATAATTTTGCATTTGGGATATATTTGTGCATTTTTTCATCTCATATGTTAAATGTAAACGGTTGCTACATGTATGAGGCATTGGATAAAATGCTTTTCCAATATATATGAAAGTACACATTTAGAACTTGTTTTGTCTAGGTCTTCTGATTAAGCAACACTAATTGAAATAATAGAGGTTAAAAGGTGGAAAATTAGAATCAATCTACACTGTACATTGGAAAGAGTTAAAAGACTTTATAGATTTTAATAACCTTCCAATCATCTATAAATACGAGTAAAGGATCAATAGGTGGCGCAAAGAAAATGAGCTTTCAGCTGTAGATCTAGAGAATTTGGTGCATTTGCTAAAGCGTAATTGGTTGTAGATAAAAGTAGTAGAATAGCAATTTCAAACGATTGATAGATTGATTGAATTGGGTTTTAACGTCCAAGCAACACTATATACTATTAGATTATATAAGGGCGAAGATCATGAAGTGTGTGGTAGAATGAACACGAAATAATGACGAAAAATAAGGGGATGGGTGGGAAACAAAGGAACTGTAAATTGTGAAGACCACTGGAAAAAGGGAAAGGTGTGAATGTACAAAGCCTATTTGGTACACTACTACAAAATACCCCAAAAATTTGGACCACTTCATTTAGCCACACATAGAGTATACATCTGTGTCGCTTTGTTGGTTGATGTCATAATCCCAGGACCAAGGAGAATTTGATAAGTGATGGACTTTTTTATGTAGCCTGCAATTTAACTTTGGTTAGTACTATATGGTTATGCCCATAACTCATCTACTTCCTGTTTATAGAATATTTCAAGATACATGCGACATACATCTTCCATGGAAGACCACAATTCTGGTTATTTTATACGATCGTAAGTAAACTTTGTTGCATTGTTCCATGCCTATAAGTGTTACAATTTTGGGATTCTGTCGGTTGCCGGTGAAATTCTGCAAAGTTTGCCCGTAGACAAAGATCACGTTGTTTTTGTTTAACAGATCAGAAATTTACCTCTCTTTTTATGCCATATCACAAAATTGCAATAACATCCAAGCAATGAATTTATTTAAAGAACATGTTCACTGTATAAAACGTCAAAAGTCAAAGAGTTAAATAAATCCTCTGTTTTGAAAATGTCAAATCAGTTTATGTCTGATCAAAGACGCTACAGTCGTAAGCTACATGTGGAAGATCACATTGAACAAAAGATGATAAGTACAATATTTAAAGCAATAAAATCGAACAGGGTGGAAAATACAAAATATGAACCTATTACATAATCTGTAAGTTAAAAACATAAGCAAACAACTGAAATTAGAAACTATGACAACTTTCAACGCGAGCACTGTACAGTTGCAATCATGGCAATGGCAATGCTAATAACAGGTTAATAAGATAACTAATGATTATCATGTCCTTAAACCAAAGCTTAAAAGTCATGAAAGTTAGGTGTTAAACTTCACAGACCGTGGGAATAAAGATAAACAGTCCTTGACAAACTACAATTCTGGTATTTGGCATTTAACTATTTTTTAAGAGTATATATCATTTATGTTGTTTTATTTACTAGTAATTCAATGTAAATATATGTTTAACTGTTGTCATGGGGTATTTGTTTTTTAAAAAAACTTCTTTTGCAAAATTTTCCAAAAACCATCTTGGAGTGAATCATGTTTGTCTTATGCTGGCGTCACATTGTCCCAATTTTGACATACGATGGACACACGAATGTGAAAATTTCAACTAAGTGCGAAGTTAGTCCCGAAGTTACTAAAATTAAGATCAAAACCGAAGGGTATACGATAATAAGAACCGATCGCTAATGCTGGCGTCACACTGTCCTGATTTTGACATACGATGGACACACGAATGCGAAAATATTAACTTCGTGCGAAGTTAGTCCCGAAGTTGCTAAAAATCAAAATCAAAGCCGAAGGATATACGATTAGAACAGATGGCTAAACGATTAGAAAAGTAGCAAATACGAATGGCTGCGAACCGATTACGAGGTTGTTACGATGTTATCAAGATCACAGGCGTTTGGGTTCAGGATTATTTTTTTATTAATAACGTATATATAAAAAATTTCATACTCGTCTATATACTATTTCCACAAGGCAAGAATGTTTGACAGTTCTAAAAATAGAGCAAAATTTACCCTTGGAAAACCCCCTATTTTCTCATAGAACTAAAGGTTTTATGTAAAATATTGGTGATTTTCTTAATCCTTTCAGTTTTATCTCGCAATAAATCACATATATATCGTGTAACAATGCACAATGACTTTAGATCTAACCTTTTTTCATTCGAAGTGAGCCACAAAACCACCAGGGACGGAAGTAGATAAGGGAGACAATATTCCGCCCCTTTTAAAAATTTTATCATTGAATTTGAATAGCCACATATATTTTATCCTGTTACGTCTTTTTGTAAAACTATGGTACACATAACAGGTCCTAATATAAAAATGTGCGTTTTTACTACTATCTCCGTAGTAAAAAATAATTCAAATAAGATCGTGACCATATTTTTCCGCCAAAAGATTTTGTTCGAACTCGCCTAGATTTTACCTTACTGTAGCGTCACTCGGAATTCCTTTTATTTGGCGGAATATTGTTTTCATATCTACTTCCGTCCCTGGTGATATTTTTGGTCCGGTTCGGAGGAAAAACGACTAGATTTGACGTTATTACACATTGATACACTATAATTTTGAGCCCATAAGAGAGAGAAAACTAAAAGGAATGAGACAATAGCCAATTTCATTTCGATGGAAAACTACTTCTACAAGAAATTCGTAGGTTTCCCAAAGTTCTATTTTTAGAACTGTCAAACATTCTTGCCTTGTGGAAATAGTATATAGACGAGTATGAAAATTTTTATATACACGTTATTAATGAAAAAAAATAAGCCTGAACCCAAACGCCTGTGATCAAGATTAGTCGAGAATTAGACTCGAAGGAGAAACGAAGCTATACGATGGCTGTACGACGCTATGTTTAGCATACGATGGGTCTACGATGCATCCCGAGGGTTATACGAAGTATGAAATGTAATAACACGATTATCAATAAGATTATATAGTTTATTGTATATGTTGTATATAAATTGTCCTTTGCTGCTCCATAACAAGTTAAAACGAAGGCTTTTCAAATATACCCTTCTGTCCCTGGTGTCGACCAGTAAGAGTAGATGAGACATTTGATCTAAAGCTAATATGTAGAGGCTATAACGACAGAACAAAAAAAGGTGCTGTTGCTTTATCTTGTTTTGTTCGTGCCTTGTGTGAATTGACTGAAGCACACATTATCTGAAAACAGAAAGAATATGTTGTAACTATGTAGAAAAATAACACAAATCATGCATTGTTATTGCAAATGGCGCTATTAAAATAGGACAACCCGTTTTGCAATAAAGGGTGAATTGTAATAACTCGTTTTGCAATAAAATTATAGTTCAGTCTACAATATGTCCGTTGCTCTTATTATTGGTATATATGAATAAGAGATAAAACTAAGGCTTTAATTCTTAGTATTCCCACGCCGCATGTCCATGATGTCGACAAGTAAGAGTGGATGCATTAGTATCTTAATGTAGAGACTGAAGATAGCAAAGAAAACTAATGTTACTTGATTTATTAAAACTTAAAAGAAAATTAACCATACGACAAAATGCATACTGCTGCAAAATTTTGTATTTAGACATCATCTTGCTTCTTAACAGTGCCGTGTTTCCATCGCCATGCCATTACCCTATGCCATTATTTTATTTTTTATATACTAAAACTTATTTTTCGTAATTTTCACTAAATTAAATGTATATGTACGAAAGATAAAGATTAAGGGACGGACATCTATTTTATGTTTTGCCCATCGTTTCTAAGTTCTATGATTTAGACACATTAACTTTAAGTTTATAATGGTGATCATCATCACTTAAAAGATATGATAGTTAATGGTTTTAATTAGTGTTTGACTGGTCTGCTGTACTGAGACGATCACCTCAATATCCCTATTGTGTCTCACAACTATGTTGTGTTCTATGGTCATTACTCTAATTACGACGGCTATACGAATATAAAGCAAGGCCCTTACGACGTCGAGTTCCAATCAGGGACCATCGGATAACTTCTCGTGTCATTCGTGTCGCCATCGTAAGATAAATGTAACCGACGACAATAAGAACGCAACACGAAATGATAAGATGCAATCACGAAGTCATTACGATGCAAAAGATGGAATTACGAATACAACACGAAGATTGGCCTTCGCACGAACCTTCGGCAGTTTTCAAACATGTTAAAAAATTAGGAGGGCATCACGAAGTTGTTGCCGAACTTGGAATATTTCCGCCGATGGTGCTACGATGGTAAAAGATGGCAATACGAACAGCGCGATTTGGAAACGATCAACCCCGATTTAGAAAATATCCATAATCGTGTATCGCTCGGGGGCAAAATCGGGATAGCGTGACGCCAGCATAAACGATTAAAAAGGTTGCACCTACGAATAGCTGCGAACCGATTACGAAGTTGTTACGATGTTATCAAGATTAGTCAAGAAATAGATCCGAAGGCGAAACGAAATTATACAATGACTGTACGACGTTGTGTTTCGCATACGATGGGTCTACGATGCATCAGGATGGGTATAAGAAGAGCTTCAAGTATGAGATGTAATAACGCGATTTGCAATAAGATTAAAAAGTTGAGTCTATATATTAAATTGTCCTTCGCTGCCTCTTATTAGTATGTATGGATAACAAGTTAAAACGAAGGCCCTCCAAGTATATCCCTGCTGTCCATGATGTCGATCAGTAAGAGTAGATGAGACATTTGATCTAAAGCTAATATGTAGAGACTGTTAAGGTAGAACAGAACAAGAAGATGTTACTTAATCTTGTTTTGTTCGTTCCTTGTGTGAGTTGACCGAAGCACACATAATCTGAGAGGACTACCTAAGTAAGATTTTTACTTGTGTCCGATCCCATATGCTTTTATTGTTAATAAAATATGTTTAAAATAAAACACATAATCTGAAAACAGCAAGTGTATGTTGTAACTATGTTTAAACATTACACCAAATCATTCATTGTTATTTCAAATCGCGTTAGATATGACAACCCATTTTGCAATAAAGTGTGAAATGTAATAACACATTTCGCAATAAAATTATATTATAGTTCAGTCTACAATTTGTCCGTTGCGCTCATTATTTGTATATATGGATGAAAGATAATACTAGGGACTCTAAGTATACCCACGCTGCATGTCCCTGATGTCGACCAGTGAGAGTAGATACTTCTAAATTTAATATGTAGAGACTGAAGATAAAGAAAAAATGTTGTTACTTGATTTGTTAAGCTCTGCCAAAGTCTATACGAAAGTAACACGAGTAACCCGTTTTAACGCGAAAGATATACGCGTCATTACGGAATAGTATAGCGAAAAATTAATAAAAGCGCGTTATAACGCATAATACCAAAATGAGCGCAATGGGCTTTCGTATTTTTTGGCATAAAGTTCAACAATTTTAGCTGTTGCGAACGAGTATTGATCAAAGCGCGCCCACCTTACAATACATAACTTCCTTACCGGTCCCATATCTAAAAGTCCAAGGGCGGACCAAACGGAACGTAAAGTTGATCTGTAACCCGTAATGGTGGACTCGCATACAGTACATATAGACGATATTGAGATGTGGAATAAGTGTACGCGACACAACAAACATAAACAAACAACAATTCAAAAAATCACAACGGAAAACATACCAAAAAGCAGTTTAATAACTACATGTAAAAGGGTTAAGAAATAAAATTGTGGGAAATTGAAATATCAATGAATTTTCATAGTTCAAAGGGTCCTAATTCCTGTAGAAGTTTGCGGACCGGAACGACAGGTTAACCTGATCTTTAACTCATCGTGGTAGAATCACATTCCAGAAACCAGTTCAATATCTATTTTATATGATTATAATGCTTTTTTTAAAAAGTGCACAAAACTGATTGTCACAGCAAGACGGCCGAACCGGACGGAGTGCAAACCAAAGTCCCCTTCGGCTTTTGTCGGCAGAGGACTGATAAAAACTGAAGTAAGATGTTAAAATGTTTAAACCTTAATTTCTGACATTGAAATTCAAGTATTAAAAGATGCTACCAAAGCCTGGACGAGGACATGGAAGAGTGGAGCGCCCGGTTGGAAAGAACGGGACAAACATGAAAGCGTCAGAAGATTCTATATCCAGACTGTCTTCGCCTTGTTATGTCTTTTCTTCTTGTACTTTGAGACTGATGATTCTAGTTACGATTTTTTTTTTAATTTCCTATGTTATTTTTTTTGAAACAAGAAAAATATGAATAGAGAATTAATGAGGATACTTGTATCATAAGCTGCTGTCTTGTATGTCTTCTTCCTGCTGCGTGTTAATTAAAAGAAAAAAGCTCAGCTACATGTACTTTTCTTTTTCTCAACAATTCCCTTAACACGTCATACCTGAACTAAAGCCTAAAACCGATTAATAAATATCTTTATCAGGAAATTTTGACACGTTTGATAATTTTTACTTCAGAAATCGTACTGCATTGACCAGAGCCGTGTTTCCATCTCCGTGCCATTACTCTGTGCCATTACAATAGTTACGACGAATATACAAATACAAAGTGAGGTCTTCGCGACGCCGTGTTTCCTTCGCACCACCTTTGGAGAGCTTCTCGTTTCATTCGTTCAGCCATCGTAAGATAAATGGAAGCGGCGACACTTAGAACACAACACGAACATGGACCTTCGCACGAACCTTCGGCAGTTTTTTAACATGTTAAAAATTTTCGGAGGCACTACGAAGTTTACCCCGAAGTCAGAAAAATTCCACTGAAGGTGCTACGATGGAAAAAGATGGCAACACGAATAGCGCAATCTGGTTACGATCGGTCCCAATCTTGAAACTATCCCTAATCGTGTTTCCATCGGGGTCTAAATCGGGATAGTGTGACGCCAGCATTATAAAAATAACTTTAATAAAATACAGGACTGATTGAGTTATAGGTAAGTCAAAGATGGAACGTACAATCGATGGCGGCTTCAAATCAACAATGTATCATTGGAAATTAGAAAATTTTTTCATGTTCATGTAACCATCTAGTCGCATATTAGCTTAATCTAAATGCAGCGAACACAGCTCGTAGCGGACGCAAAGTGCCTGCGAGAGCGGAGAGCTCTACGACAAGTCACAGCGAAAAATTTGCCTAATGCCTGATATTGATTTTTTTCGACCGGATATGCTTCTCAGTTTATACAGGTCCTGTGTGAATTTGAAAATAATTACCCTTTCTTCCAAAATTATCTATGTAAATACAGAACAAGGAGAAAAAAATTTCTGATGACGATAAGTTACTACATATTTTTTTTTAAATAATTTTATTCATTTTTTTACATGTTCTTTTTATACGCTCATTGGCGCCCTGAACATCTCGTCCCAAACTGACCGTTCTAGAAAATGAACTGATCACAATGAATTTACTACCACAATGACTTCAGATCTTATTTGACTACTTCGATTCAAAATCAAACTTTTTATTAGTTCATGAAAAATTATGTTAGAAAAGACAAAGACGCCTAATATGTAAGACATTGTGTCTTCAGCTCAAAATAATGTCAATAATCAACCAAAACATTTCAGTTGGGTGACTCGGAACTTATTAAACGAAAATGCACATAGCTTGTGTTTGAGGAAAAGTTCACAACGGTGAACATTGCATCAAAGTATCCACGTGTTTTTTTTTTTTTCGGTAACGGGATCCTTTAAATCTTATATTCTCATTTTTTAACGATTTTATTCCTAAACTTGATTGAGACGCGGAACTCCGTGATATAAGGGAGAAAAAAAGGACCAACTTAAATTTATGCTGCATGTGCTGTGCTTGCATTTAGGCAATGACTATCTCATATTGCAGGATCATTAGATGGGGGCATAGCAATATTGCCTCGGGTTGTTGGCAAATATCGAAGTGCTATCTGAAATTTATTTGACAAACCGGTCATGTAATTAAGTACAAAATTGATACAGGGTATCTGTTTGGTTATGGGCGGGTTTCACATTTGTGACCCGGTCCAAGGTTTTTGTGAGTTTTTTTATCTGCAAACTTAACGCAGATATAAAACAGTGCGTTCTAAATTTTAAGAAATGTGGAATAGATTAAGCGTTCATTTAGAGTTACTTAATTAAAATCTTTTTTCCAAAGATACACTAAAGATTCAGGGAACAATCTTCAACATAAAAGTATACGTACCAAGGCGGGTTAACCTCTGTGAGTGTCATCGATCTAAGTGACCTCAAAACAGAAATGAATTGCATATTTTGGTTAAATTTTTGAATTTAGTGTTTTAAGCAGAAATATTGATCACTTGATACTTACTTTAAAACTTCCAAAGGCTTTTCATCAAATAGTCTTATTAAAGCATTGTAGCGATCAAGTATGTCGGTTTTGTGTGTTGACACGCCACCAAATCATTAATTGTTTGAAGTGTTGTGTCGGATTTAAAATCGATATGTTTGATTTTTTGTAAATCAGTAGATTGATGATTCTCAGCTAGCTGTCAGTAACAATAATTGTTCTATAGAGAGTTCATCTACCGTCCGTTCGTTTGTTCTTGTTGTCTTTTATCTAAAGTTAATTCTCTCTATTGGAATTGAACTCTGATTGATTTGATTTTTATTGATTATTGATTTTTGTGCTTTGTCTGGTAATATTGATAGGGAGAGGTGTCTATCAGTGATTATTTTTATTTAGATCATGGACCAATTGCAAAACGTCGAGCAGCGTCTACTGGCTTCGTTAAATTCTGTTGTCCATTGTTGTTTATCTGAATTACCGCTTGTTATGTGAGCAGTGTCGCGTACACTTATTCCACATGTCATCATTTTCTATTATATTAATACAATGTAAGGAAACAACGTTGAGTTGCAACTTATGTACGTTTCGTCTACAAAACGTGTCTATGACGCTCTGCCTAAAGAACGGCCAACTTCAACAACACGACATGAAGAGCGCCCTATCAGGCAGAGTGAATAAAAACACATTACTGTCGGTAAAAGGTAAAGTTTTTTGATAGTATGATGTATCTTCAAACACATAAGTCTGTTAGTTCGTTAGTTACCTATTGCCTTATTCCCAAGCGGGTGAAACCGTCTATCTCAGAGAAATGAACATGGAAGGGGTGATAAAATGAAGATGTAATGATTTTGATGAATTGGAGACATATGGCCAATCGGGGAAACAAGTTTTGACTTCCATTGGAAAAGAAGGGTTGAGCACGATTGTGTAGTTAAGCCAACTGCAGGGATTCCAACGGGTTCTCCATAATCGAGACCTGCAACGCGACATTTTATCTAACACTATGCACCATTATGGTTTGAGTCAGGTTTTCCGCATTATAGCCTGTCGAACCAAGCATTTATTTAAGCAACCGGGGAACGTATCCAGCCGCCCAGTTGGCAAGGGCTTAATCCGACGTCATGGTCTTAGAGGACTCTTATATATGCGTCATCAGGGGACCCGCATTGTTGTCCTTAAACACACGCGCTGTTTTAATAGAAAAGTCACCTTGGTGAAAGCTCAGTTAACAAAGTAAACCATCAGGTGAGATTCAGTACGAAAAATTAAATTAAATAACAAAAGAAATTCCTACAGGAGGACATACATGTACCCATCAAAACAACGCAAAAGCAAGCAATTTGTTAATGTTAGTAGCATCAAAACGTTGGTTGTTTTTGAATTAGATCATCTTTAGCGTGTTTAAAGAAGCTAAGGTCTAAAGTAATGAAATTCAAACGTGTAATTGAACAATCGAATCAGCAATGTACACCTTTTAAGGCGGCCATTGTTGTTCTCGTTCGTATGAGTCTTCATTGCTTCAGCAAATCTGGCTTCCGTACGAATACGTATATAAAGAGTGATCTCTTGTTAAATAATTGGGTAGAGGACTTTGCACCTAAACTAAACAAAGTAAAATTGTTATTGATACGATAAAAACCTGAACAAAGAACAGAACGGGTTACACGGACAATATCTTACTGTGCAGAGGAATGACCAACATATTGTGTAATAAACCAGTGCTTATCATTATTTACATCAATGCAAAATTAATGCTGGCTGTTTTGAGAGAAGCGGGTTTCAATATTACTGTTGATAATGTTATGTATGTAATGCTGTATTTTGCTTTTTTCCTGGAGTAACCTCTCATCTGCTGCACAAGGATTAAAAACAACCAAAAATATCAAATGTCTTTATTGTACTAGATCACGTTTAACTTGTTCATGTTGTTATGTTTAGCTTTATTACCTTAAAAAAAACTTCATTTCTCAAAATATATATATAACATTTCTACCAAGCGGGTATTGACATGGTACAATGTAGGTACAAATCTTTTTAATCAACTTTTAAGATATACGTATATGTTATCCTATAAATTATAGATTGATAGGACGCCTAATGTCACTTTGTAGAATTAAAGATCTGTCAGTTATAATATAGACCGTCAGAAGTGGTCTATTCAAAAGTGTGTAGTGTCAAACAACAATAGCACATTAATTCGTTTGGGGAAACGGGAAAACAAGATATTTTACTGTAAATATAATGTACATTAATTGGTTTTGTATTGTCGTTTTCGTGTTACATTAAACAAGAATTTTGCAACTTCAATATGAGGTGGAAAGGGTCGTCGGAATATACTGTACCGTACGTTAAAAGTAACTAGTGAACAGTAAACAATAGATGAAAATACATCCCAACTAATTCAAATTACAACTATGGTAAATCTATTGCATGTTTCTTATTTTGAGCAGTGTTTTAATAAAAATGATATTTGATTTTATGTTGCTCATTGACTATGATACTATACAACAAATGTAGTAGAATTTGTATTATTTATATATTTTTTTCATAAATTTAATTTTAAATTGATAATGCATTAATATCATCTCTCCCATCCTAGTTTCAAATACAGACAAACTTTCACAAAATTTAGAATATTTGACCACAAACTTCAAATTGAAGTTGGAAGGTACAATAAGATACCAAGATATAAAAGATTATGCATTTTAATAAAGTAGAAGATGAGAATCATTTCTTTTTTCATTGTCAAAAAAAAAAACCCAGGCACTTCGAAATATAATGTTTGAAAAAATAAAATTAATAGACTATAATTTTGAATCTCTAAATGAAATAAATAAACTGAAAAGGCTCTTAAATCCATCAACTCCGGATCAAATCTCCATAATTTATTCTTTTATTATACGGTCATTAGAACTGGAGAGAGAGGATACTCTATAGATAGTTCGCTGTATTTTCTGTTGCGGTTCATGTTGTACATTGTACTATGTTTCAATTCTGTATTTATGTCTGTATTGTAAATGTATGCTGTTATCCCTACTTGTGACATGTTTGCATTAATAACGTTGTATTGATCATGTTTATCAAATTAAAGTGAACTCCAATACTTTTTTCCCGAACCAATTACTTATTTATATGCTACAAGTGTTTTTTTTATTATTATTTATAGAAGTACAACAATAGATCAATAACGACTGATATATTAATTGTTAGCAATATTTGTTTTGAAAGGAAATTGACCTGGCATTCCGGGTGATCGCTTTTTGGAACTGTGTTGGCCAAAAGGTGGAATTTTATTTAATACCACCAGAATTAGTTTATATTTTAAAGCGAGGTCATTGTTCAAGTATTCTCTTTCTAATCCTTATTAAACGGGATTTAATTTTTTAAAGGTATACACATTTACTTAATTAAATATTTAACCGGTTAAGAATAAATCCAAACATTAATTCTTAGATTAAAGATGTTTTTTTGAGTATTTCATAATTTTACTGATAAACTATAAAATTGACAACTAGAACATTTATAGCTGGCTTGGAATAGAATAATATACAAAACTTATTATGATCGTCTCCCTTAAAGTGCAACTAAAACGCCTATAACAACTTTATTTCATTTTATAGATCTTAATTTTATAAGATCAAAGCAATAAAAAGCTTCGCCGAGCGCAGCATGATACGACCGCAACATGTTGAACCCTGTACGTTTTAGGCCTAATATGGATAGTCTATTGTTCTGGACACATGCAGCCCATGGTGGACTGACAAAGGTTTTTGACACATGCTTCTCTGATGGACTTTCAACCCAGGGGCTAAAAATATAAATTTTGAATGTTGTATTCTACTCTTTAAAAGAATAATGTTTGGGGAAAAAAATTAAAAATCGAACCAGAATTTTTTTTAAATTATGATTACAGCCCCAAAAATTTATTCTTAAATTTAGAATCGCTACCTGACAAGAATTAATTTGCATAAAAAATTTTCAAAATCGGACCACAAATAAAAAAGCCCCATTTGGCCCCTAATTATGTAATAGGGGGAAAAAGGGGGGGGTCGCAAAAATTAATTCCTAATTTTGTATTCGCTATTTGACAAGAACAAACATGCAAAAAAAATTTTCAAAATCGGACCAGAAATAAAAAAGTTTCAATTTCGGCCCCATTTGGCCCCTAATTACGTAATAAGGGGAAAAAGGGGGGGGGTCGCAAAAATTAATTCTTAATTTTGTATCTGCTATTTGACAAGAACAAACATGCAAAAAAAAATTTTCAAAATCGGACCAGAAATAAAAAAGTTTCAATTTCTGCCCCTTTTGGCCCCTTATTACGTAACAGGTGAAAAAGGGGTGCGGGTCGCAAAAATAAATTCTCAAATTTGGATTCGCTACTTGACAAAAATAAACTTGCAAAAAAAAATTTCAAAATCGGACCACAAATAAAAAAGTTTCGATTTTGGCCCCGTTTGGCCCCTAATTACGTAATAGGGGGAAAAAGGGGGGGTCGCAAAAATTAATTCTTAATTTTGTATCCGCTATTTGACAAGAACAAACATGTAAAAAAAAATTTCAAAATCGGACCACAAATAAAAAAGTTTTTATTTTGGCCCCTTTTGGCCCCTAATTACACAACGGAGAAAAAAGGGGGCGCAAAAATTCATCAGGTTCATTCTTTTATTGTAAGAAACATTCTTGACAAATTTCACAGCAATAGGCCAACTAGGACCAAAGTTATGGTGGAAACAAGTAAAATATTTGAATTTTTTTCCCCTTTTGGGCCCCTAATTTCGAAACAAAAAAAGGGGGGACCCCCGAAATCAATCCCATTCATCCTTGTATGGTAAGGAACATCGCTGTCAAATTTCATAGCAATTGGATAACTAGAACTAAAGTTATTGTGGAAACAAACAAAAAAGTAGTATTTTTTGCCCTTTTTTGGCCCCTAATTTCTAAACGAAAAATGGGGGGACCCCCAAAATCAATCCCATGCATCCTTTTATGGTAAGAAACATCGCTGTCAAATTTCATAGCAATTGGATAACTAGAACTAAAGTTATTGTGGAAACAAACAAAAAAGTAGTATTTTTGGCCCTTTTTTGGCCCCTAATTTCTAAACGAAAAATGGGGGGACCCCCAAAATCAATCCCATGTATCCTTTTATGGTAAGGAACATCATTGTAAAGTTTCATAGCAATCGGATAACTGGAACTAAAGTTATTGTGGAAACACTAAAAAGTTTACAGACAACGACGACGACGACGACGACGACGACGACAGCATCATACCATAATACGTCCGCAAATTTTTTGCGGTCGTATAAAAAACCCGACTTGATTCCGATGACAAATAACAAAGATATTGACAATTTAGTGTTAATTTCTTAAAATCTCACCTTTATAACTTCCGCTTTCGCGTAACTAATTCCACTGATTGTACAACGTCAGAGGGGGAACCGATAAATTTGTTTACACTAGTTACAATAGCAAACGGTAGTTTATCTTTACAATTTATTAGTAATGAAATGATAATTAATGCATCCAGAAATGAAATATGTTATATAAAACATGTAAAATATATATGTTTAATCACCAAAACTTTATTCAGTATAATCGTGATAATTGTTGAATTGTAGATGAAAAAGTAATAAAAGAAAATCGTAATTTAATAAAAGAAGCTTATTCCTCGAGGCTTATTCTTTTTTAATGATACTGACAAAAAAACTCGAGTTTGATTATCTGTTGCATGAAATGAAGTTTTGAGGAAGAAGCACAGACACGTGTGTGTCCATTCTAAATTTCCTTGGCTTTCTGACAGATATTTTCGGTGTAACCGACACTACAAGTATTACATATTAGTTTACAGGAAGCTTAGACGTCACAAGTTATATTTAGATTAGCATTTTGGCATTCACTAATTCAACATTATTTCATGGTTTCCTATACTCTAGCATAGACGTGTACCCGTTTGTCTGTTCTCGCTATTTTTATGGCCCGAACACGTATGTGGATCGGCCATATAGTTTTACCCTTGTCCGTCCGTACATACGTCCGTAACACTTTGTTTAAGTTCTTGATTGAGGTCAATAACTCGGATACTAGATGTTGAGGGTCAATGATATTCCACCACTAGATGTGTCTTCGGTAGCACTACATCATCCTCTAGTAAGTCGCAGTGACCTATATTTTAAGCATGAACGACTTTGGTTAAGTTCTAGGTTAAGGTCCATAACTCTGATACATTTTAAGCACGGGAGGGCCTTCTGTCACTCATACACACATTTTTAGTTTAATGGTGGATTTTTAGGAAAGTTTGACAGATGAGGCCACGCCAAATAATTCATAGTTCGTCGGACCATTCATGAAAAAAAGCAGTAAGCGGGCGAAATGTGTATGACCATCTACGAACGTATTGCATATTAGTGTTTGGGCGCATCCACCTGTTCGTTCGTCCGTACCAAATGTTACGAGGTGAAGCATTATGATTCAATTCAATTCTTTATTTGTCTAATTTGGTCCCACTGGTGGCATATTACATATAAAAAAAATTGACAAAGACAGACCAGAACTATACAGTAACATTAGAATAACAAGATAATTAAGTAAAAAAAATTGAATACACAATGTGATGTGTTTGTATTATTGTTTACAACTATAATAATTAAAGATAATAAGTAAGCATAGTACATATTTGTGTTTACTTTGTATATGGCAAAACCACAGACCAGAGAAGTTTTAGAAAAAAAATCTATCATGATGATCTGATGATATTTTAATAACAAAAGAAATGGATACTTTTTACTAATTAAATAAATTGAAGAACTTCTAAATTTTACTTTGTCTGTTTGCAGAGGGCACCAAGGGACTATGCTCTAGGATATGCGTGATGTTTTTAACATGTTTTATTTTACATGTAAACGTAATAAAATTTTAGACGCTAACTATGAACATTATATGCCCACCAACAGTATGAAGCCATTTATTGCAAATACTATGGACTCAAGGAATTTATTTATTTTATTTTATTTAATTCTATATTTTATTTTATTATGTTTCTATTTCAATACTATAATACAATACTGAATTTGAGAAGATGCTCGAGTTTGAAATTACTTGTCCCCAAATTGTTAATTGCCCCCCTATGGTGACATATTGGTTGTCTAATTTCGTTTAACTTCACACCTGTGTTTGTTTGTTCGTCGCAAAAGGTAGTCCATACTCAGCATGGGTTAATAATTAAGGTAATTATCATAAGGATTGGAATCCTGAAACCGTCCAATTCCGACATAGGCCTGCATATTAGACATATATGATTTAAATTAACACTTTGGACCATAAAGACAACACAACTGTTTAAAATAGATATATGTTCCTTTGATTGCATCATGTATGTGTACTGATTGCTGCAGTAAAAACTTTCAATTTTGTGGAAATCTGACAATCATAATCGCTTAAATCATAGGATTTAACCAAGGAATTGGAGTACTTTAATTCCTTGATTTAACATTTTATACAAATTTTAAAAGGTATAAACTTCATTCTTGTGACGGCCTACCTTTTTAAAATATTATTTGGTGTTAAATGTATTGTTAAAAACGGGAAAATGTATATATGTGTTCGTTGGATATTTCTTAAATATTAATGTAAATAATTGCCACCGAATTTTTTTTATATTTTATTGCGGATATCTTTAATATCCCCTTTCAAAAAACACATTCCTACTATACTAGCAAACAATTTCGGTTCCCCCTTGTGCGTCACTTCCGGTTTAGCTCGCATGTAATTCTTTTCCGGAAATATCGTTGATTAGATTTTGAAAGGTGCGAAATTTTGCACTTCAAACACTCATATCTCCGTTATTTGTCAACGGATTTTGATCGGATTTTTTGCATTGATCTTAGAAAAATAAACACTTTTAAATAAGATTAAGTTGTTTTGACCGTTTTAGTTGCACTTTAAGCATTCTGCTGCCTCCTACCTGTCCTAATTTCATATATATTTTTTTGTTTATTAAATAAATCGTTTAGTAACATTTGATGAGTAATTTTGTTGAGAAATATGGACTGGGATCCGATAGAAAGCTAAAGCTTCTCCGTTTCAATCACTTTGGTCTCTTGCATGTCGGGGTTAACAACTGCGGAAAACCTGACCGCAAACCATTGGTGCACCGTGTTGTGAAAAATGTCACGTTTCTCGCAAATTCGAGAACCCTTCAGCAAGTCATGGACCCATCAGTAACTGAACTGTTACCCATTCCACCACTTGTTTCCCGATTGGCCGTGTGTCCCCATTTCTTCCACTTCATCATCATTTTATGTTCATTTTATTACCCTTTCATGTTCCTCTTTATGCTTGCTGCTGAAATTAAACTGTAACTTTGGCAATTAAACTGAATTTTCCTTTAACAAATTTAGTTCCGATATAGAGACAGGCACCAACACTGTTAGTGAAACGATTAGGAAGGACAATCGCAAACGATTGACGAAGGACAACCGCAAACGATTGAAGAAGGACAGCCGCGAGTACATTTATAGATACATTCATGCATTCACAGGCGAAACGGGTCAGGTATGGAAATAGTTATTTTCGTGACTATTTCCACAAGATAAGTATATTTTACTGTTCTACAATTGATTCGTTTCTCCAGAGCTTGAAGGTATAACATCGATTCCCTTGGCAGAGCGTCACGTTTGACACAAAAATTGTAAACACAGAGTTATGTTGGTACTCGGTTGCTGTCATCACTCAAGCAATAAATTTTATGCTCATAGACAAATATGGTATTTCTTTCTCTCAGATGAGTGCAGATGTTGGTTTGTCATAGGGTTTTATTCTGTCTTCCTTTACCGGATTTGACACACTGAATTGAAAATTGGCAGCGCGACGGTTGTGCTATAGCAGGCAAGAACCGCTTACTCTTCCGGAGCACCTGAGTTCACTCTCCTTACGACTTACGAGTTTGCGTTTATAATTGGTATTCAGTTGTTTTTGTGTTTTCGTGTTTTATATGTTGTCTGTTTTTTTTTCGTCCTGTCCTTGTTTGTGTTTACTGGTTTTATCTCTGCCCTTTTGGACTTTGACATCCGGATGCCCTATTGCCTATTGTACCTCTGCTTCTTTGTAAAATAGAACTAAATTGTAGAACAATTCCCGCTATTCAAGATTGTCGGGTTTTCGTTCTCTTGCTATTAAGAACAAAATCAATATTAATCAATATGCACCGACCTCAAATAGAGTCGTTTTTCTTCTGACCACCAATCGCATGTACGTGAATTGGGCATGAAGGCACATTTTGGATGTGAACTAAATTGGCATATTTAAATGTGTCAAGCGAATTGAATTGAGTACAACTTTACTTTCCGGTGCATTCAAAATCGGCAAATTTGATTTTAAAGTTTCAGAACTCATATCCATAATCCGGGTTGCAAATATGCCCACAGCACCGCTTAGATTATTGGTAAAAGTCTACTTAAGAGCGCTCAGTAACCTGACATCGTATCAGGCTGCTTTGTTACAAAGGGACTGGTATGTCTGCCTCAGGTTGTTGAAAGGGACTGCTCTTTCATAATGAATGCCGTTGTCGTTAGGCTCTAATGCAGAATTAAAACCTGACAGCAAACCAAAGTGGTTAAGAAAAATGTACGTTCCTCGCACGTAAAAGAACCCTCATGCAGGTATCGGTAAGAGGAGGATCCGTAGGAACCCCATGCAAGAGGCTGCATTTTCCGTCCCTTCCCATAACTCCTATTTTCCAAGAGACAGTCGAAACTCTCCTCCTCAATTGGCCTTCTGTCCCCTTTCAATTTCATGTTCATTGTATCACCCTTTTGATGTTCATCTCTCGGATATAGCCAAAATCGCGCTGCTTTGGAGTAAAGCAATAACTAACTAACTTTTCACTTACTCGAATGAATATTCACCGTCTTCTGTGTCGAAATCTGTAAGATGCCCCATGACAGAAAGCGCTTATTTCTGTAGATAACATCTTTCCAATCAAGTATTTGGAAGGTACGTTTCGTTTTCAACTGTTTTGGATTTTGACCTTCCACTGTTCTGGTTTAAATGCTACTGATGAGAGGTTACTCCTTGAAATATCGATATATAGCATATCTAAATTAACCGTTTATACCCGCGTTTTGGTATTTGTAATTTTGATGTTTTGCTGTGGCTTGTAGTTACGATGGCCGATTACAGGCGGCAAAATTATAGATGCTTTGTAGAAGAAAAATTTCGAATTATACCAATGTTCTTTTTCAGCATGTTTGTTTCAGATTCTTTAATATCGACGCAGTTTAAGCACTTAATCATTTCCAGCCTATACTGTTCCTTATATTCTAATTCTTTAGGATTGTACATTTGTATTGTGCAATTTAATAACAGCATGTCGTTGTTTATATCCATAATCCACATTAAATATACATGTTTCGGCTTCTTCTGTCGATGCAAACTTACAATGCACTCTGATACATTCTGGTACATTCGTATAGAGAAGAATGACACTATTGGTTTTACTGTAATATTCACTGTTCTTTTTGGTGTTCCTCGCTGTTTCTTTTAAGCCATCACAAGACCCCTTACCATGTCCTCATCACTCATATATATAGTACCATTTAGTACACATCAAGTATCGATTGGTCAGATATAACCTGTATGATAAAGAAAGCTGTTTTGTTAACTGCGGTTGTTAGACTAGATCTAAAAACTAGCGTTAGGCATAGCAAAATTTAATGTCTGGAACTTAGTAGTATTTTTTATTTTTAAAATAGATTTTTTATAAACCTTATGCATCTTCTTTTTATTCTTAAATCACGATTTTTTAAAATGACATAATCAAGTAATATAGCGGTATTATAACTATAATGACCCTATGATCATTGGATGCCTTAACATAATTCACGCGCTTAAGTAATTCTTCTTTCCTAAAGTAAACCACTTATCGATAGAGAGTTACTACTCTAATGTTCCAGTAGGCAATTAATCTTTAAACGTACTGGTAAAATTCTCTATATCCATTTCATCGACCTTGTTTGTATTGAATGTCCTATTTGTTCTTTCAAACGTGATTGCTTTGAAAGTTTTTTCCATCTATCCTAACATATACTTTGGCTCAAGGATTAAGTTAAGGAAAAGTGTTTTGACCTCATCATAGGCTATAATATTTGATGATCTTTCTCAGCCATCCATTGATGAAACCTTAAAAGATTATCCTT
Organism: Arcuatula senhousia; assembly: GCA_963971305.1. Classification (NCBI taxonomy): domain Eukaryota; kingdom Metazoa; phylum Mollusca; class Bivalvia; order Mytilida; family Mytilidae; genus Arcuatula; species Arcuatula senhousia. Next base: position 54,189,174 of record OZ020305.1, read on the forward strand.
GTCTTGTATACAGTGAATCCCCAGCATTCTGCTTAACATAAAACAATAGCTGATTCCCATTATTTTAAAGTTTGAAAAAGAAACCTCTCACTTTTTTTCCTGATTTGAGGGCTATTATCTACACCACCATCGAATGTTGCCTATGTACGTAACAGATTATATGCTTGTAGACGGTTTCATTTACTGTTATGGCAGCCGGAACTCCGCAGTTCGAACTATCATACCTTTGGGGGTTTTGATGATCAGGGCTATTGATGTTGTTTTTTGATACAGTGCTGTTGGTGACTCTACCCTGATGCGATTCTCATGATGTGTCAGTAAGACGACATCCAAATAACTTGAATATACATTACAAACGTCTTATAAATCTATTAAAAAATAGAAGATTTCCGTTGTGATTTTTTGAATTGCTGTTTCTTTATGTTTGTTGTGTCGCGTACACTTATTCCACATCTCAATATCGTATATTTCTAGTACACTGTCATGACTATACAAACAATAGATTTTGAAATACTGAAAATTTGATGCCAAGAACATTTGTACTGTTGGTTTTTTGTTTGTTTAATTTTTCATATATATCAATTTTTTTAGCTAACCTGACCCGTCAGGTGAGCTATTGTCATCGTAAGGCGTCCGTCGTCTGTCCGTCGTCCGATAACTTTTCTTAAAAGATCTTCTTCTCTGAAACCACAGAAGGGATTGCTTTGAAACTTTGTACACTTGATCTTTAGGATGTCTTCTACCAAGTTTGTGAAATTTATACATGCCGACCAACCAACATGACCGCCATTGCTAAAAAAAGAATAGGGAGTCAGACCATAGTTTTTGGCCTATATATCAAAAAGTATAAGAGATAGAAAAAACCCGAAACAATTATACTTCTTCAGCATCAAAAGCTCTACGAAAAAACTCCATTGAGTCAAAGTTGTGGGATGACGCCTTATAGGATTATTTCCCCTTAATCGTCAAAATTGACCATTTTCACAGTTTTTGGACTTTTTCTTGAAAGCCATAAGTGCTAGAGAAAAAGTTAGCATCGCACAATTGTACAGCTAATTGTGATCTACAAACTAGATTCAGAGTCAAAACAATCAGATCATTTTTTTAAGAGTTATCCTCCTTTTAACTTGTTTTGGTTTTTCAAATGGAAAGCTTTCTAACTTTGTATTCTTGATCTTGAGGGTGTTATCTAACTTGTTTCTTAATGTTACTTACCAAGTACATGTAGACCAAGTTGCATGAAAGGTAAAAGAGGCTTTAGCCTTCAGGCTCCTCGGAGCCTCTTGTTTCTTATAATGCCAGCTTTCTAGATTCTAGTGGAATGTCTTTTTTTCTCGTTTTGTTAGTGTTTATGTATTGTTATACTGTACTTGTGTGGGCGGTTCGTCACTATAAACGCCTTCGATTCGAGAAAAGTATAAGGTTGAATGAAACGTATGGCGACGGCTTTTTTTAAATGTTTTTTTTAAGTATCTGCATTCTTTTTTATGTTAAGCTAAAGTGTGTCAATATGTTTGAATCCAAATTTATTGGTTGTATTCAATACTTTATTGAAAATTAAATGTTTTGTATATTTTGTATTTAATTGTGTCTTCTCTTCTTTCGGAGAATTGCCACCACCACTAATTTATGAACTATGAATGAACTTTAAAATGTCGTCGACGAATGCAATAGGTGTATGAAGCCGAGATACCAATGGGACATCCGAATGTAAAAAGTCCGAAAGTGCACAGACAGAAACAGACAACACAAAACACAAACATACAAAAATACAAAAAAAACAACTTAATAGCAATCTATGTAACGCGGCGAACCGAGTCGTAACGAGAGTGAACCCAGGTGCTCCACGAAGAAAGAAGCTCCTGATTGCTATAGTACATCCGACGCAGTGCTAATGGTTAATTCAGCGTGTCAAATCGGGTAAAGAAGGACAAATCAAAATTCCATGACAATCCAACATCTGTACTCATCTAAGCGATAAAAAAAACCATGTTTGTCTATGAGTGCATAATGTCTTCCATAATTTTTTTCAGTGAAGTACAATCGAGGAGCTACGTTACCCTGTATTAGACGAGACGCTCTACCAAAGAATCGATGTTAGTCCCACAAGCTCTGGAATAAGGAATCAGTTGTGATACGTTTACTTCATAACAGGAGGGGACTGAATGTTGCTAAACTAGAAAGAAAGTTTACGACTGGAAATTGTAAGTCATCGCATTGGTCATCATACATCTTTGTTAAAAGTCTTCCTTGAAGGTCTATTTCGAGATGTACATTGTATATCTAAATGTGATGAAAACTTGTAGTTTTTTTAATGATATTATTTATTTTATTTCACAAATTTTGAATTTAAGCTTGACGAACATGTTTATTGATTTGCTTAATAAGCAAACTGCTTTTCTGAAATTATACACCCACTTTTATTTTATCTTTATAGCTCTTGTTCTTTTTTCCCATTGCTTGTGAAGAGAGGTTACCTCTTGAAATAAGCATGCATACTAAAATTTATATTAAAAAAATAGACTTTACTATATAATTTTGCTTTCATGGACATCCACTCGGTATTTGGAATTTTGAAAATCATCGACTAAATAATAGTGTACATTAGAATATGTCTTTATAAGATGTAGGTCAATTTTAAAAAGTCATTATTAAGTACCAGTTTTTATAAGAATCATGCAAAGAGCGATTCATGAGTGGAAAGCCTACACCAATTTATTTTTGATATGTTACTCCTTCTAGCACCCTGCTTTGATCTTTTGTGCTCTTTTCAAAAACTAGCCCTGGTCATTAGAGAAAAAAATAGATATAGAATGCATTGGAAAAATGAAAGAAAGGGAGATTAAAATTGTCAATAATTTCAATAGAAAACATTGCAACAAAATGGCAAGATTTCTCCCATTCAGGACCAGGCAGTTTGAGCAAATTGATATCTATTTCTTATTTTTTATACTTTGAACTATCTTTCGTTAAAAATAAACCACTGTAGCTTTTTTATCGATGAATCACTTTTCTTCAATTTTGCATGATTCTTAGGGGCTTGCTAGTTACGTGTTTAATTAATACAAGACTTGTCGCCATTATGTCTAACAAATATTATTTGGACTCACTCAAATGCAGACGGACCAAGAACCCACAACAAATTATCTCTATCTTTCAGAACACATTATTGGATAGTGACCACAGCAAGTATAGTATTCTAGTCTCCTAGAACCAGAGATGGATAAAGCATACGACAACAATGTACCCAGAAAGAACAATACAGCACTCGTTCTTCCAACAATCTACCGCGGAATCTATAACCAGAATCTTTACATTGTACTACCTCAGCTGCAGCTTGAAGATTGCCAATACAATTCCTCAAATCTAAGTATCCAGACATTGCCATGTAAATAGTTTTTACGAGTACTAGTATATTTGATTTTTTTTTCTTTGTTGGACACATGTCATTGGGAAATGTTTCCTATCCTTTCGAGCAAGTCTAATATCACTAAATATGTCGGACTTGCATTCAATATTTAAAAAAATGCATATTTTTAAGCATACACTTTTGAAACAAATGAACGACTGGAAAGTGTAAGTCATCGCATTGGTCATCATACATCTTTGTTAAAAGTCTTCCTTGAAGGTCTATTTCGAGATGTACATTGTATATCTAAATGTGATGAAAACTTGTAGTTTTTTTAATGATATTATTTATTTTATTTCACAAATTTTGAATTTAAGCTTGACGAACATGTTTATTGATTTGCTTAATAAGCAAACTGCTTTTCTGAAATTATACACCCACTTTTATTTTATCTTTATAGCTCTTGTTCTTTTTTCCCATTGCTTGTGAAGAGAGGTTACCTCTTGAAATAAGCATGCATACTAAAATTTATATTAAAAAAATAGACTTTACTATATAATTTTGCTTTCATGGACATCCACTCGGTATTTGGAATTTTGAAAATCATCGACTAAATAATAGTGTACATTAGAATATGTCTTTATAAGATGTAGGTCAATTTTAAAAAGTCATTATTAAGTACCAGTTTTTATAAGAATCATGCAAAGAGCGATTCATGAGTGGAAAGCCTACACCAATTTATTTTTGATATGTACTCCTTCTAGCACCCTGCTTTGATCTTTTGTGCTCTTTTCCAAAACTAGCCCTGGTCATTAGAGAAAAAAATAGATATAGAATGCATTGGAAAAATGAAAGAAAGGGAGATTAAAATTGTCAATAATTTCAATAGAAAACATTGTAACAAAATGGCAAGATTTCTCCCATTCAGGACCAGGCAGTTTGAGCAAATTGATATCTATTTCTTATTTTTTATACTTTGAACTATCTTTCGTTAAAAATAAACCACTGTAGCTTTTTTATCGATGAATCACTTTTCTTCAATTTTGCATGATTCTTAGGGGATTGCTAGTTACGTGTTTAATTAATACAAGACTTGTCGCCATTATGTCTAACAAATATTATTTGGACTCACTCAAATGCAGACGGACCAAGAACCCACAACAAATTATCTCTATCTTTCAGAACACATTATAGGATAGTGACCACAGCAAGTATAGTATTCTAGTCTCCTAGAACCAGAGATGGATAAAGCATACGACAACAATGTACCCAGAAAGAACAATACAGCACTCGTTCTTCCAACAATCTACCGCGGAATCTATAACCAGAATCTTTACATTGTACTACCTCAGCTGCAGCTTGAAGATTGCCAATACAATTCCTCAAATCTAAGTATCCAGACATTGCCATGTAAATAGTTTTTACGAGTACTAGTATATTTGATTTTTTTTTCTTTGTTGGACACATGTCATTGGGAAATGTTTCCTATCCTTTCGAGCAAGTCTAATATCACTAAATATGTCGGACTTGCATTCAATATTTAAAAAAATGCATATTTTTAAGCATACACTTTTGAAACAAATGAAATTAGTTTTTTTGTTACTTGTCAGCATTTCATTACATAGTGTTTGGCTTTTTAGGTAGAGCGCCTCTGATGAGTCTTGAATAGACGAAACGCGCGTCAGGCGTAGCAAAAGATTTTGTCTGGAACTTTGTTGTCATTCTAATTTTCAAACTTAGGGTTAAAATTATGATGCTTTCTTTTTTGGGTAGGTTAGTAAAAAAAACGAGAACAAATTGTGTAATTCACTTTATCGATTGATGGTTTGTCTACATTTGAATAATGTACATAAGTTCAAATGGATAGATTTTATAATGAATATTTGGAATGATATAGGTATGAGCTATGTATTTTTAAATCAGTTTCCTTGCTTTGATATTAAGTATGTACAATGTATTTTACGTGATCAATTCATACAGAAATGGTCCTCACCATCACGCGGAGAACTTTATTCATTATTTAAAAATTCTTTTGTCCTAGAAAATTACCTATTACGTCTTCCAGAGAAGAATAGATATTGGATTTCTAAATTTCGTACTTCAAACTTACATTTACCAATTGAAACGGGACGATGGGCTAATATTCCCAAAGCAAACCGCATCTGCAATTTGTGCCATGAAGAAGAAGGAAATGAATTTCACATTCTCTTTCAATGTAAAAATGATATTGTAAAGGATAATAGAGCAAAATATATTCCTAATTATTATACGATTAATCCAAATTACGACAAATATTCGGGTTAGTCCTTCAAGACTAGAACATTTGCCAAGACCATCTTTATTCAAATCATTATCCTAAGATTAATCATTAACACGTCTACAGTATCTATCTTCCATGGTCATAAAATAACTTCAGTTTAGATTTTTCTACATCTCAAGGTTCGCCTATACAATTCTGTTAAACAAGTTTTAGATTTTAACCTATTTTGCATTCATATATTAAAAGCTGCAAACAGTTTAGCTGGGCCTAGATATTATAAATAGTTACTCGATTTTTATGAATTCTAAGTGTTCACCTCCGTTATTTTAAAGATATCCTTTTTTTTTCTTTCCGCTTCTGAGAACAGCAGATTTAAGGCTTATATCACTTTCTCCCTTTCATGGGCATGTTTCTTTCAATCCGAATTCAACAACTGTTTACGTTGTTGCGATATGGATAGTTTGTCCTTTTTCGATTTACAATCTGAACGAAAAAAAAGAGATCTTAATTTTCAAGGAAATGAGGAATTGCTAGAATTTACATCAGAAATGACTATATCCATGTTCAGCTATGCTTTAATATTTTTTTTATTTTATATGCAGTTCCGACTCTGCATAAACTAAAATATAGTAGAAAATTACGCCATTTTAAACAAGAGGTGCTGATGGACATTCATCTCCTAAAATAAAGAAAATAAATAGAAAAGTTTTTAAGTCAAAAACTTTCACTTTCAATTGTTTTATATGCAAAACATAGTATGTGTCACGAGGACGTTTCAATTCTTTTAAAATCAAGAAATATTACAGGTGTAGAATTCATTTTAACAAAACAATACAGACATTTATACATGTATACATAATAACAATAAATTAAACCATTAAGAAAGAAATAAAAATATATGTACGTATGAAATCGTTATGTTCTTCGTGCTTTCTTGAATATGAGGTCTGCTGCTGAGGGTTTTTGGTTTCGAATCTTTATTGTTTAAAGGTCTTCAAAATTCCTATTTAGCACTTGAGGTACATAGGGCGGCAATGTATATCAATGGAGGAATGTCGTTGAAGGGAGACAGTTGACCTTGAAAGGTAACTAATGTATCAACCAAATCACACAATTACATGTACCAAAGTGCAAGAACGAATTGATTATCTTAATACTTGTCAATATATGCTGTTATAGCATCTTTTTTATAAAATTTGATTTAAAAGAATACCATGTTGTGTAGAACCAATTACATATACTTATTTGGTGTACAAAACAACACACAAGACCTTTTCTCCACGTCATACATTTTAGATAGCATGATTAACGTTACTTTTTTCTAAGATCCAATCCACTGGTTCATACTTCTGGCAAACGATAAATGTAAAAAAAAACGTAAGTAATCGATTCATACAACAACAACAGTTTCATTTATTACACCATTTCCTTTCATTACAGGTATTAGTAATCTACACCAAAAGTTTCTTTTTTGTCTAGCATTTTACTACTTGATACCAAACATGAATCATTTCCTTTTAAACCATTACAATTAAAATAAATAAAAGTGAAATAGTCACATGTATTCGAAAATGTACATTTGTATTTAGGTTGTACGCTGGACAGTTTCTTGATGATAGTATTTAATACTGACAGTGGCACATTTTTGATTGAAGCATCTTGATAGTAGTAATATCACATGCCTACTATAGTGATCACTGCCAATGCTAACAAGAAAATGTTTCTGGTAAAAACACCTGCTTTATTTTCACCTCCTGTGTATCTGTATTCAGGATCTAGAATAAAGTTAAAAATGAAATAAGTAAACTGACATCCGAGGAGGTTCAAAAAAATCTTTTTGCTTTTTAAACATTTTGTTGTTTGCAAAAATGTTCGAAAAGTTTGGTATTTGTGCTGTGCTGTTTGTGCTACTTTCAGTCATTAGTAAAACAATTCACAATTACTTCGAAGTAAACGTTAGTGATGCTTGGCTGATGATTACCTTACTTTCCATATTAGGTCTCACCATCATGTTGTGTTTTGTGCCACTACAATGTCATTAGATTGCAATGAAAGGGTCGACTAACGCCGTTAAAATGGGAGCTACTACAAATTTCCTACAAAACACACTTCAGAACCATTGCAACCTTCAATTTACTAGCGTATGCCGTTGCCTTGTTTATTTTTTTTCCTTTGAAATGTTTTATTGATCATTCCAGACCGGTAATTTTGGAATTCCGTATGTTCCAACGTTTTTCAGTTATTGTCACTATAGATGTTCAAGAGGAGGAAGTGTAAAAGATCTCCCGGACGAACATTTCAGGGAGGTTCTTTCTGAAAAGTGTTATTTTCATGTATGTACATACCTGGAAAATTGTAATGGTTATTTGAATATTCGTGTCCATCTGGTCGTATATGGTGTCCGTTACTATAATGGTTATTTGAGTCTCTATTTATTGTCATTTCTTCTGTCACTTGTCCAATAGGTGTCGTTGTTTCCTGTTTGGACTCTGAAACAGAGTTAGTGTAATATTATGGTCATTTATATCGACTAAAAATAAAATAGACCGCCTTATCTATAATATCTTATAGAGTAGGGGGTCAATTATTTTTAGTCGATATAAATGACCAGAATCACCTTATAGAGTAGTGGTCGATTATGTTTAAGTTGATATAAATGATCAGAATTCAAGCCCCTGTGAGTGTAATCAGTCAGTGTAAGACATTTATATTGAAACACTAATACTACACCATGTAATTTTACATCTAAGGTTGCTGGCAGGTCAGCTTTTGAGTTTATTGACATTTATTCGGACTTTTTGGCATTTATTCGAAATCACCGGGTCTTTCCGTCAAAAAAAGGTAAAAAGTTTGCACGGTGACCACAATTTTTCTTTTGAGCAAACCTTTTCTCGCCAAATTTTGAGCTCTAATTATCTTTAACATGAGTACGGTAACCTTTTATTTTTAATTTTTCAACTTATTTTGTATTTTCAATTAATCTCTCATGATTTAAGGCATTTCAAAATATCATCACTTTTAAAGTCACTCTTGGACATCCTTTAGATAATTGAAACAAGTTGTCATACTGAATACATTACATGTGACATTGGTAATGTCTCTATTGCTTAAGACATTAATCGCAGAAACAAGACAGTGTATCTTTTGAAGATTTGAAATCGTTTAAATTAAAAAAATGTAGACGATTTCACAGCAAAAATATGATTGAATTACCCACTTTTTTCAAATCTTGAGATATCTTACCATAAAAAATCATGCCTTCGCTATCACCACCTAATTCATTTGATGCTTCACACGAGTAATACCCGAAGTCCTCCGGCTGTATATTGATTATTCTCAGATTTATAGTAACCGTATGTGGACTGTCTTCATAAATATCCGTACGCATTCTAGATCGAGGTTCAATTGCTTTACCTCCCTTTAACCACATTCCCATGGCTTGTGGTGATGCTGATATGGTACATGATAAAATTATCTGTAGTCCTATTTCTTGACTTATTTTCTTATTCAGTAGGTGTACTTCTGGTGGAACTACAACAAGAGGTATTTTACTACAAGTTAGAGTATATAATGAAGCAGAGGTACCAATGTGGTCTTCGAATGTCAAAGTCCGAAAGGGCAGAGACTAAACCAGCAAAAACAAACAATGACATGACGAAAACTGAGACAACATATAAAACACGGAAACACAAAGACTTCTGAATATCAATTAACAACGCGAATTCTAGTTAAGAGTGAACTCAGGTGCTCCGGAAGAGTAAGCGGTTCCTGCCTGCTATAGCACACCCGTCGCGCTGCAAATTTCCAGTTCACTGTGTCAATTCGGTCTTCAGTCTTGTGGTTTTAAGATGAATTAAGTAACAGCAACAGTAATATATTGATTAACCTGTTAAAACTGGAACTGTTCCGTTGAGAGTTCTCAAACAATTTACGACATTTTAACTCTCGAACAGTTTAACTCCATGACATTAGACCATGACTGTTTGTGACATTTCTATCTCCAGAACTTTAAATACCATTGTATTTCTTCAACAGTATATATGTCTTATGAGCCTCTGATGAGTCTTGAATAGACGAAACGCGCGTCAGGCGTAGCAAAATTTATTGTCTGGAACTTTGTTGTCATTTGTATTTCGAACACACGTGAAGGTTAGCACTGCTGGTGGAGTTTAAATTCCCCGAGGTTAGCCCGCTCCGGCACCAACACTTTTGAGTTGGAGAATACTTCAAAGCTTTAAATTATCCGTCTAAATTTCAAAATTGTCTAAACCCTAAGGTTCTTCCTACCCCAGACATAGGTTGAATATCTTAGCAATAATTTGGTTTCCCAGTTTGGTATTTTTGGTTATACTGTTCTATGCTCTTCATATTCATACAGTGTTTGGCATTTTCAATATTTTTGGTAGAGCGCCTCTGATGAGTCTTGAATAGACGAAACGCGCGTCAGGCGTAGCAAAATTTATTGTCTGGAACTTTGTTGTCATTTGTATTTCCTTATCAATCATAGAACTTTCAGTCGAAGTCAACGCAACATGGTTTGTCTGAATACAACACGACAGTAACTATTTTAGTCCACCTTTTCAAGCTAGTGCGAATGCAAAGTTTGGTGTTTTTGGTAGAGAAAATTACACTATATATATTTGGATATATATTAACCGAATATTTCCTATAACATCATTTTTACATGCATTCACAAAAACCAAACAACATATGGAAAATGTGCAATCGATTTAATACATCCAGTTTAAGTGCTTTTCGTATGTTACCCGTTTTGAAACCACTGGGTGGATAATCGCTACTGTTGGGCCACGAGGGTAATCACAGGCCTTGTCGGCAGATTTGTCTGACACGAATTTACCATAAAATTTCTAATATTTTTGTCAGAGGTCCCCGAGATAATCTTAGACCTGGTTGTCAGATTTTACCACGAAATTTCTAATATTTTTGTCGTTTAAATTTCCAATTGATCAATTCAAAATTCAAAATTTATTAAATACAGCAGGTTTCTTTACTTGTACTGCAACTTGAAATAGTTGGAAATCATGATCGATTTTCTCGGTGATGGATTCGGCTTTCCTGTTCTTACCTTTTAGCTTTGAGTGCTTTTCATTTAATACTTTTTGGTTTTTGGTCTTTCAGTGTTTTGATTCGGATGCTACTGGTGAGAGGTCTCTCCTTGTGGCTGTCGATGTGCAGCGTTGCCAAATTAGCCGTTTTTATACTCGTTTTTGGTATTTGTGTTGGTTTTTTTTACTAGTTTTCGATAAAAGTTAGTGAAGCTGTGCTCTATATTATATGCTAATTTATTTGGCCTTTCAAATTTTGGTTTTAAATCCTTTGAAGAGTCTTTAATAGATGACCAATATCAATTGCAGTTTTAGATTATTAGCATTCAGTGAACTTTGTTGTAACTTGACATGAAATGATAATTTTGCTTCGTTTTTTATTTACTTACATTGCACATCAATATGAATTTCTTTGGAGACATCATCACCGACTCCATTAGATGCTACACATTCGTAGATGCCATCACAGTACCGTGTAATGTTGTGAATGAGTAAAATTTCACCTGGTGTTCCTATTACTGAAATGTTAAAATTTTAACCACTTTGAAATAAAATTTGCCTAAAGTTAATTGGGTATCTTGCACAATTTTGTTGCATTGAAATAGTTGGATATCTTGCAAAGTTTTGTTGCATTGCCTTAGTTTGGTACCTTGCACAGTTTTAAAGCATTGCCTTAACTGATTATCGTGCAATATTGTGAAAATAGCTAAAACATGGGTAAAGGCAGTTGCTTGCAGATATTGTTTTTGATGCAAGGTTATGGTGCTATGTGGTAAGAATAGTTTTAAAACATTTCAACGTTCTTTTTTTTCTTTTGAAATACTGCTTTGGTAAATACAATACCTAAATAACCTACCTTAGGCTTTTATAATGTATTTTAAAACAAGAATTAAAAAAAAAACAAATAAAAACTGGTAATGAGAAATAGGAGGTGGTGTCGTCTTTTATAATCATGTTTCGGATAAAATGTTAAATTAAATGCGACAGGTATATTTCATATTCTAAAATAAAAATAATCAACATAACTTAAAATATGAAAACATGATATATTTATGTTACCCTCCTTGGTCTCTGTGTCACTGTAGACTGTTTTACGGTACCAGGATATATCTGGCTGTGGAATTCCTGTGGCATTGCATGTCAATCGTACTGTGGAACCTTCCCTGATTATCTGGTTAGGACTAGACCAGTATTCCTTTATGTCAGGCGGTACTGAAAAAAGATGAAGAAACAACATGCAGGCAAAATCAATCTCAAAACGTCCAAATGTAGGCATTTCATGTAGCGACAATAAAAATCAAAATATTCATGACTTTGCACCAGGATTTAGAAAGATATAGGTGGTTGAGTCAAGTTTATAATCTAACCTTGTTTTAATGATTATGTGGTTAAAGGCTTGGCAGAACTATAATGCTGTCTTTTTTTTGTTCTACTGGACCCTAACGTCGACAGGTTTTGCGTGCCATTAAACATAGCTGGTTTAACTCACCATTTTTTTTAAATGCCTGAACCAAGTCAGGACCATTGCGATTTTTTTCCCGTGAGTCTTCTTTGATTTGCTTTTCTTTTTGGACACATAGGTTGATCTTCTTAGTTCGGTTATTTTATTGTAACCTTGACTAAAATGTTTTATTTTCAGTGTTTACAGCAATTTTTCGGCGTTTTTCAAATAAACCCCCATACTCACAAATACAAGTAATTTATAGAGAGTAACAAATTGCAAATATTCAATTGTGTGTTTGTACTCATGTGATGGTGTTTCACTGGATTACTTTTTGTACTTTTATGTTATTTTGTCACTTTTTGTATATTTAGTCATGTATTTTATGATTATCATTTCTATTTGTTAATCAAACTATTTTTTTAATTATATTGTCTATTGAGCTTATTCTATTCATTGGCAGTGATACTGTTGTAGTCAAGCCTCAGTGCACACATGTATTACATGTATTTGGAATTCTCTAGATTCTTTGTTTCTTTTGAGGATAAAGTCTTGATCTTGTATTTTATTGGTTCTTTAAGTCATGTGTACTTTTTAGAGGGAAATTCTATTGTCTTATCATATCTTCTTCTGTTGACAGCCATTTTTCATGATTTGATTTCAATTTTGGATATTTCACTATTTTTTTAGTCTAGATGATTTATGGGAATTCCTATCTTTACTGGTCTTTACTTTCTAGGTTTGTTTATACTAATATTACACATTATGCATGATTTTGAGAGATGTGGTATAAATGTTCAGAGTAAATGATTTCTGTGTGAATGATTTCTTTATAAAATGATAGAATACAGTAAAAACTCCTTCTTGCTCATAAATGCAATTCTTGAATCTTGCAAATCTTGTACCGCCATTTTTTACGGTAATCATGTTGAGTAAATAACCAAAATGTGGGGAAACTAAAATCATAATAACAATAAGATTTCTTAAGAACTTTTTTGAAAGTCTAAATTCAAAATTCATAGGAATTTTAATTTCCCATGTTGAAAATGAAAAAAACATGGGAAGGTGTCATTTTCCCATGGGATTTCACGAAAATCCCATGGTAATTATAATTATCCCATGGGAATATTTTGTCCCATGGTAATTAAAAAATCCCAAGGAAAAGTTGTAATTCCCATGGGCGAAAATTAAATCCCATGGAAGAAATTCAATCCCATGGGAGCAAATTAAATCCAATGGTTTGAATATAAATCCCATGGGAGATTAAAAAAATCCCATAGGAGAAATAGATATCCACGGTAGATTAAAATTCCATTACCATGGGACAAATAAAACGCCATCGTATAAATGTTCATGTTATTTTATTGTGTAACAGAATATATATACATGTATAATGTCTTGTTGCATCCATAGCATTTTAAAGACTTCTATGACGCTGGCATAAACATACTTTATTTTACAGCTACAAAGTTCTTAACTTGCACGAAATAGCAATGGTTATGCAGTGTTTGAAAATCTTGCACGTGTTACTGCAATCTATAAAACTGTTGGTTTGACAAAAATAGGTATATAGTATGATTAAAAAAAACATCTATGTAAAGTTTAACTCAAAATTTAGAAAAGGAAATCTTGACAGAGGAATGGAAGAAGCAAATAATTCATTAATGAAGCATGCATTCGAATGTCGAAATCCGTCACATTGCTTTCTTTATATCACATGCCCATGATGCCGGCAGAATAGTTGCGGTTTGGTTGTTGTGTGTGTATATTTTTTGTGATTGTTTTGTTGTGATGAGTTTATGTCTACCGATTTTGACTGTTTTTTTACGGATTAACGATATTTGATAGCCCCCTTTGTACACATTTATTTCTTAAAATTGTTACATTAATCATTTTCAGTTTTTTTTGTAGTAAATAAATGGAGAGGTTCTTATCGATTTCTGAACACTCTATGTGCCAATGATACTATGCTTATAAATCCAAAGGGGGGGGGGGGGTAAAAGATGCTAAAAAATAACAAAACCAAGGTGTTGTCACATGCATGCGACATGTAAATTCTGTGTAACGGGCACTGTGGTGAGATGTCTATTCACCGATAAAGTAATGAAAATCGAGTGTTAATTGTCAGACCCTCGGGCCTGACATATACGGTTGTAACCATGCTTTTAATCTGGGCACCTCTCAAAAATCTATGAATTACTAGCTGACTGTTATCAATATTGTATTTAGAAAGAAAGTAAAATGTTGAGATCTTCCCTACCAGATTAATAATTTGTATGTTTCAAAACCATAAAGGTTTTTCGCTACACTAAAACTTACTGATAAATATTTTCAAAGATAAACCAAAATTAGAATAACAAAATTGAATAATGTTTTCTATAAACATGTCACATAATCTCAAAAAATTCTTTGGGTAAAGAAAAGTCTTTTCAGAAAAACTAAACATTTTGAGATGACCGCGCTTGAAAACACTGATTTACAAGAAGTACAATTAATATGAACAAGATGTCTTTGAAAATGGACATGGTGGAATGACCTAGTTATAGAAATCGATGAAAGCAAAAAGTATCATATCTACCATGTCAACGGTTGGAGCTCAAAATTCGTTAACATAGCTTTAAAAATCATTTGAAATATTTAAACAAAGTCAATTTCAGCTAATAAATGTGGATTATAAACAAACGTATCGAGGCGACTGCATCGGTTATCTTACATGTCTTACAGCTATTCCCATTACTGAAGACTCACAGCTATTTATAAAACTGATATAACACTTATTTATAACTTTTGATTGTTAGAGTATGTAATGTTTATCCCGGGCCCATTCAACAGTTGTTTTGCTTTCCCCATATATAAAACACAAATAAAAAAATAAACAACAATATTTAAACGTGAACTGTGCAACCTACCTTAAGAGTTTATAGTACAGTTCAAATGTTTTAAATTGAGAGAAATAAGCGATTTAAGTTCTGAAGGAAAAAAAAAAACATTATGTCATATGTAACTTTTTTTCATGTTTTGTTGCTTAATTGTTGTGTTCTTGTCTAAAGTCTCCGTAGAGTGATCGCTTGTTTTATTGTTGAAGGTTTTTATTACAAACTATTAACGCTTTAAAAAATCTCAGCAATAAAATTTTCTTGCCGTGGACCAACAGAAAAGAATTTTCTTACAGCATCCTTCTTAAAAGATTGTAGCGTTTTTTCTATGAAAAATGTGTTTCACTATATATTTATATTTCATTGTATCAAAAATGCGACGGACCATCTAAAAACAAATTAAAAGGTCGGATCAACTAGAGGACGGAAATACTACGGACGGAAGAACTGAGAACGAATCAACCTGGGGAGGGACCAACCTTCAATCTTTCTTTTGAATAAATATTTTGTAATATGAACATATCGTTTTAAATGGAATATTTGAAATGATTGTTTTACAGCGTTTATTAAAAATTTAACTGGAAAACGGTCCTTTAAATTAAAATATGAAACTAACATAAAATCGCCATGGCCTGACACTAGCTCTTTTGAAAAGCTAATCTTGTACTAATTAATCTAAGATTATCGATGACTGGCCTTATCAGTGATGTAATAATTATGAGCAATTACCTGTAACCTGTCGATGATAAGGTTAGCGAATGTGAGTTACCAAACACAGCATGAGAAAACCTATCTGCTTTAGTTTATTTGATAGTAGAGTGACGGAATGTCAATTTTGAAAAACTTAAATGACCCGTCTGTCACATGGATTTTGAAAAGCTGTTTGATAAGCAAAATCATTCTTCTTTCTGGAAATGAATGTCGTCGCCATAATATCTGGTACCATCATGTCATAAATCAAGGTCAAAGGTCATGAGTTGAAATAGTTCAATGAAGTACAGAATGACAAAATAGTTAAAACGCGATAAAATCTCAAAATATATAAACAAAATGAAAGCAACACCAAAACCGCTTAATATAAAGAACTATAAAGCTATTACAAGAAAAAAATGTTTCGAAAGACACGCACAGACACCACATCCGGTCTTCTAAAACTGTATGTTAAAAATATAGTTTTTTAATACAAATAGTTTTTTATTTATATTTCATTGACATTTTGATTTTGTTTTTGCTCACACGATTAGCCATGTTACCCATCTTCACTATAACTAAAGGTTTTACGGAAATTTATTCACGTATTTGGAAATCTGGTCGAGTTTCCGTCACAGGTCAAGCTACATTAAACAATAAAAAATCGAATATAATGGGATATTTTTTTGAAATATTCCATCAGGATAGCAAAACAAAATAGAATAGCATAAAATTAAGTATAATTAGCGTTTATTTCACTATTTATGAGTCATACAAATGTTTTACACTCCTCCCCATCTAAGAAATTTGAACATGCAGCACACATCAATCTTTGCTATTTTTCTCGTATACATGTATGTATATCTGACTAGATTAGTGTGTCAAGTAAGGCGATTATCCCTAAAATGGTTTCTAATAACAACACTTTATAACATATTCCATATTCTTTCGTTTTTGATAATAACTTTATAAATCTGATTCTTCCGGCACCTCAACTTAATTAGTTGTAAAAATCAGTTTGGTGGTAGCGACAGTTTGCTCATTTTAACAAAGACACAAACTTGTACACTTTACAGACACATTGAATTGCACATCATTTTTACAAATGCATAAACAAATGAAGTATCGTAAAGGTCTGCAGTAATTATTATATCAAAAATTACAGATTCAAAGTTGTATATTGGAAACTCTGGTGATATAAAACAGGCAAAAATCCGTTCTTTTTCAATACCGTCATCATGGTCATCGTTTGCTAAGACAGCTAGATTTGCAAAACGATCCGGATTCGTTTTCATTGCGTTATACAAGGTCTTTATGCCACTTCTCTTTTGAAAACAAAGAGTCATGACGTCGAGTCAAGACCACCTAGAGCATGTGCAAAAGGCAAAATCTGAACAACAGTTGATACAAGATACACCAGAGTGAATGAGTGAATAAACCTTCTGCTATCTATAGAATAACTCTGTTTGCAACCAGTCAGTTAGTATGCTACTAGTATAGCTTCACTTCAAAGCACCACGATTTTGGCTATATCAGGGAGATGAACATAAAATGAACATGAAATGAAAATGAAATACATATTACAACAAAATTCCAGACAATAAATTTTGCTATGCCTGACGCGCGTTTCGTCTATTCAAGCCTCATCAGAGGCGCTCTACCAAAAATATTGAAAATGCCAAACACTATATGAATATGAAGAGCATAGAACAGTAAAACCAAAAATACCAAACTGGGGAACCAAATTATTACTAAGATAATCAACCTATGTCTGGGTTAAAATGAAGTTAAAGAAACTGGGACACAAAGCTAATTGGTTTGGAAAGTTGACTGCCCTTTTCTTTTAAAGTTAAAAGCATTTTTCAAAAATCTAAATCGGCTATTTTTTCACTTGTACTTAATACTAAATAGCTTTATAATGTTTTGATTAACATTGTAAATTGTAATATAGATGAAAGCTAGGGTTTGATCGGACACTTAAGCTTTGTGCACGAGGATCCTACGGGTCCTACTTATCGAGACCTGCATCTGGGTTCTTTAACGTGCTAGAAGCTAAACACCTTTCCCCATTCATTTTGACAGAACAGCCCTTATTCAATCACATGGAACACACATCCAAGTCGCTTTGTGGTCAAAGCAGCCTGACTCGATTTAAGTTTTCTGAGCGCTCTGTAATGTCCCTCTTTACCTCTTTACCGAGAAACTTAGCAGCGCTATGGGCGTATTCCCAACCTGAACGGGACTTGTTTGAAGCCAAACTTCACATGTGTTTTCCAACCAAATGAAGGAAATTCACACCTAAACAAACTTATTCATGTTGTCAGATTTAAAATATACCTTCCTTTTACACCTCTACTAATTTAAAATAAATTTCGTTGACTTTTACAAGATGAAAGCTGCCTTTTCAAGATTACAAGACAAACAAAGACATATGTGACATATGATCACATACTGTAAACTTGGAAATTTTCGCGTTGTTTGTAAATGTTACCTTTCGCTTGGTGGGGGGGGGGGTAAAATAGCGTTCCATCTGATTAAGTATACTCTATACGCTTAAAATAAAAAGGCATTTGCGAGGAGGGTATTTTTGCGGATACAAGTACTTTGAGTTTGCGAATATAGGGAAAATAATCCCCATGCAAAAATTTCCATGTTTGCGATATTTTCTTCGCTTTTACCGGATTTTGGAAGTAACCAGCTAAATACCAAGCATTTGGAAACTATGATTATGTTTTTTTCAATATTATGAAATGTTGTTGGCAGCCTTACTGAGAATTGTTTTTTGGTAAGAAACTACACTTCTCTCCAGCAACGGAATCGTCAGAAAATGGTTTTAATTTTCTTTCACTGGGTGTCTTTTAAAGCATGATATACTCTTTGAACCAGAAGACACAACTTCAACATAGCTACATTCCTTATTCATATTGTTTTATAATAAAAGTCAAACACACCAACTATTCAAACGCACCCACAGGTTATTGTTTGTAAACTTAAAAAACAGACTACATTTTTCAATTTGGTATTCCGACTTATAATATTAGATAAATTAGCAAAAAACAATTATAAACTTCGAAAAATTAAATAACAAAAGAAATAAAGTTAATATTGTAACACAGAATGAAAACACAAATGACCTTGGAGTTAAAATTAAATCGATTTCGTTAAAGTGCTGTATATATTCCGATTTATACATGTCATCTGCTCGAAAAAATAATCTTGAACTATTCATTATAACTTAAAGTGCTGTAAACGTTTTTTACTTTTTTCTTTTAAAGTTAAAAGCATTTTTCAAAAATCTAAATCGGCTATTTTTTCACTTGTACTTAATACTTCATAGCTTTATAATGTTTTGAATGAAATGGTGGAAGTTTGCTGTAGGAGTAGAGAAAAACTTCAATTTTTTAGGTATTTTTTGGCTCTTATTGGGATACAAATTACATCAAAAATAACTAAAATTTATTTTGTTAACTGCATATAAAACCTTAATTTATCCTTTTATTTTTGTTTTCTGATAATTAACTCTATAGATAATAAGCGGAAATATTTTATTTTTAAGGCTAGATGGGATGTAGGTACCTTCGAAAAACGTCATTTTAACGTCAGATGGCACCACATTTTTATGCGACGACAAACATTTTTTGGAAGCTCAACAATCAATCTATCATTTTTGACAATCAAATTCCGTGTGACGGGTGGGTCATTTAAACTCGATAACTAAACGACTTTTTCTCGTTTTGTCACTCTACTATGAATGACTACTCACAAAATTATAACCATATGCATTTTTTAGAAAAAAAACCTGCATGATTTACAAACATAAATAAATAAGAAACTACAGTATATACATTAATTATTATCGCATATTGAGTCACAAGAATTTTTTACAGAGAAATATTGGATTTTAGACCCCTCAGTTTTTATATCAGAAAACTACTACATCATAAGCCTATATTTCAAGATTTAAAGAAGAAAGGGAATAGAAATGGAGCATTATGATTAATAGGATTGCAAAAGTCTAAGACTAAAACAGGTTTTATATCAGATAACAACGCGAAAAAGATGAATAAATGCGTTGTAAACAAGAGCTATAGACAAAACGGGACAAACATATCACAGGTAGTAATGTGTCATATCGTATAATGTTTGGTAAAGGGATTTTGTCATGGTATGGTAAAGGAAGGTCATGGTTTGTAAAAGGGATTTTTTCTAAAATATGCAAAAAATACCTTTATTTTAGTATCAAATCGTGTGGAGAGCTGACAGGAATTGAACATGACGATAAAGGTTTACTGTGTTAACTTTAAATCTGCTTTGTTGTGCTTATTAACCAAATTTAAATTTTGTCATGGTTTGGTAAAGGGAACAGAATATTGTCATGGTTTATGCCATTATGTCATGGTTTATCACATTTTCTAAAGTTAGGAGATCGGGCAAAATATTAGTTTTTTCTGCTGTTTTAATGTATTTGACGACATACTGTGTTTCTGTGATTTTAATACGCTTCTTTAACCCCCGAAAAAATCATTGGCTCGTTTCTTGGAATTTATAAATCGTTACCTTCAGTAATTATTACTACCTTTTATAAAACAAGAGGCTCCCAAGAGCCTGAATCGCTCACCTGAACTACACAGATACATATATTTGTAGATACTATTGTGCTTAACCATATGCGATTTAAATTTATGAAATATCTTGGTTAGTTTTCAAGATATTGGGCTTAATAAGTGAAAAATTTTGAAAAAAAAATTCAGAAAAAGGGCAATAACTCCTATGTCGTTTGTTGGATCTTCTTGAAAGAGCAGGTAGATCTTGAGACGCTAATCACTTTTGTCTCCCATCAGAATTTTGATATCTGTTACCGTTTTTGAGTTATTTGCAAAAAAAAATGTAATTTGACCCCTATGTTCTATTTTAAGCCATTGAGGCCATATTTTTTGACGAATCAAAAATCTGAACGATCGAATTGTAGCATTAATGCTATTAAACAACTGTGCCAAGTTTGGTTGAAGTTGGATGTATGGTGTCAGACAAGTTAATCTTTGAAATTCAGGGTAAAAGTAATGAAAAATGGTAAAATTTGACACTTTAAGGGCCATAACTCCTAAAAGAAATAGTTCTACAGCTTTGACCTAATTACATGAAATGTAGATCTTGATGTGCTTAATCACATGCAATTTGAATTTTTAAAATATCTTGTATAGTTTTCAACATATAGGGCTAAATAAGTGCAAAATTTAAAAAAAAAACAGAAAAAGGGCAATAACTCCTACATCAGTTGTTGCATCTTCTTGAAAATTTCTGGGCAGGTAGATCTTGAGGTGCTGATCACTTTTACCCTTGCCAGAATTTTGATATCTGTTACCGTTTTTGAGTTATTTGCAAAAAACTGCAATTTACCCCTATGTTCTATTTTTAGCCATGGCGGCCACGTCAACGAATCAAAAATCCCCACGCTAGTTTTATACTACCTATGCTAATTAACAACTGTGCCAAATTTAAAAGCCATTGGACTTATGGTGTTTTGAAAAATGTTAACGACGACGGACGACGGACGACTGACGACGACGGACGCCAAGTGATGGCAATAGCTCACATGGACCTTCGGTCCAAGTGAGCTAAAAATTATCAGCGATACTGAAATTAGGTCGTTTGTTTCCGTCGTTTTATATTTACAAAAGCTCTTTGCAATGTTCATACTTTCACTTTTCACTCGGTGGCTATATTCGGATTCTCAATCTTCGGATTTCCATCCAGACAATATGGCCGCGACCAGTAGATTATGTGTTCCGCTTCGGATTATATTTTAGTCAGTGTAGCATATCTTGCGTAACTTTAGCGTAATGGATATTTGATTTTGGATTGCGGAAATTTACTTAATTGAATAAAGTTTTAAAGGACAAAAATACTATTCGGACACCAAAAATAAGTTATATCATGCAAAAAGTTGTACACAGCATCTTCGTTTTTCATGCTTTTATGTGGCGGTGTCGTAAAGCAACAATGCGATTCAACTAGATCATGTAGCGTACATGGTGCAGTCACTTTATCAGGTTGTGTACATGTTTAAGCATACTTTTTATAAACTTTTGACTGCAAAATGTTAATTCATTGAAGATAGTTTATTATCACAGACAGAAATATAGGTCAATCAGACACACGCAATGCAAGCATTTTATTGATTTTTAGAACATGACAAAATAGCCACATTGGGTCATTCGTCTGTCTTGATCTAGGTCATTTTAATAAGGATAAATAATTTTATCTATTTCTCACAAAGCTATTGCGGGATCCGGAAAATAAACTTATTTGTCACAAGTTATTGGTAATTCGAAAATGTTATCATTGCTTGACCAAAGTCGCCACACTTATAAACATGTCAGAAAATAATTTTAACTGTGCGGAACCACAGGGGCTTGGATAATAGAGTAGGGGGTCGATTTTCTTTAAGTCAGTATGAATGACGAGGATCCAAGCCCCTGTGTGCGAAACATGGATTGCAACGTTCCTGTATAAGTTTGCTTTAGTCTCTATCATAAAGGGTGGGACAATCTTTGAATAGGTGACAATCAAAAATTTTTGAGCAGTGGCGGACGCGGGGGGGGGGGGCGGGGGGGTCCGAGGTAGGAATTTTCCTCCTTTTCGCCAAAAATTTCGCAAGTAACGTGTAGGTTTTCTGCAAAATATTTATTGCTATTAGACGTAAAAAATTTAAAGGCAGACATGTACATTGCAAATTTTCATTAAGAGATCTACAGTGGGTTTAAACTTATTTCATATAATATAATATACTTCAAAATCATAGGCTGATCTGACAAATGATAATTATTAAAGTAGACGATGATTAGATGTGGAATAATTGTACGTGACACAACCAACATAAAGAAACGCGAATTTAAAAAATCACAATGGAAAACAGCCAGCAGTCTTCAGCATGACCATAAGTCGCTGATCGCTGTCTTCCAATGGCCCAGGACTAAAAATACAAAAAAAAAGGATGAGTCCAGTTTGCCTTTTGGTCACACTTAGAAAAAAGTCAAAATACCAATGTACGATTTTTTTTTTACATCTTCGCATGCTTGGAATGCAGCTGATTGTTGAAAATAATCATATTATAAAACGAAAATTGTAAAAATTCTAGGCAAAAAATATATGTTTGATTTTCGTCTTCGGTATTCCCAGAATCCCGTTAGTAGTTTTTGTTCTCAGAATAATTTGAAGATTGAAACTTTTTTTAACTTAAGCATTAAGCTGATTTATAAGTATAAATAAACAACAGACTGTGACATCTTCGATCCAATGTAGACTTTTGTAGAGCTTGATGAGCTGAAGGTTTAAGCAAGCAACAGCTTTTCTCTATCTGCAATAGTTTCCTATTTCCTCCACTAACATAACCAAACTTTGATGCAGTTATTTTAAACTAAATAGGAGACAATAAACCTACATGTACAATGTACTGGATCTAAAAACAAATAATGTTTAAGATAAACGCTTACATGACTTAGATTCATCAACATGTCTATCTTAAAATAGCTTAATTTTCGATGGATTTTATAGTATGTGTACAACAATTAAAGGCTACTTATAGAATTCAACAATAAACCTTAGCAGGACCTAGAAATAATAAAGTCTTTTTTATGTTACTAATTTTGTGTCCATAGCGGCTTGCTAGGCAATATGCATTAGAGTCCACACTTGTAGCATAAGAAAGATATATATTTTTAATTTTATATATCATTTTAACTTCTGCTCCAGACCGTCACTAAGCCAACAACATATACTAATCATACCATTGAACAATGAAATATTAATATGGTTAATGTATATAAGCTTTTAAAATGAATGAGTGAGTGAGCTGGTGTTTTATGCCCGTGCTACGCTAAATAGGTTATTAACAGATGATGAACATGAAAGGATGTTAAAATGAACGTGAAATGATGATGATAAATGAAAAATGGGAGTGGGAACGGTAATTTTGAAGAACCAAATGAAAAAGGGAGATGTGGTTAGGGACGGAAAATTAAGCCTATGTGGTGCACTACTTGGCGGTCCACAAAGGGGTCTTTTACTTGCATGAAGTGTGGCAATCTCCACACCTGTTGGCCCACGATGGTTATCAAGCGGTCAGGGTTTCCGTATTATAAACCTGACAACCCCCGCGGACGAGGGACACCCTATGCAGCCACCTAGGGTACACACTTGGTCGCTCTGTGGGCTGAGCACTGACATGCTAGGCTCTGTTGCAGGCCTATTCACCATCCGTGCCCCGCACGGGACAAAAAACAGTACAAGCTACTCCTGTATGATAATATACAAAAATATGGATGAGGCAAACGTTTCTGTATTTGTTGCACTGAATAATATTATTATGGATGAAGCAACATATTTCCTGAGATTTGTCCTTTGCAATAGTTCAGTTGGTAGTGAATATCATTTAATATATGGAATGTATTCTTATGAATACTGAAAGGAAAAGCTAAATAGTGAGTTAATTGGAGTTTTTAGTATATATATTAGCGGCAATAAGCAAGATCATGCATTAAACCTAATGTCTAGTCAGTGTTTTCCTGTAACCTTTGTATCAATTTTGACAATGAGTTTCCATATCCCATATCATTTTTCGAGCGATGTTATTGTCTCAGCTTATGCCTCCACCTACTATGGGAGTCTCGAAATGATATGGAACCTGATATGGAAATTTCTGTATAATAATCTTTATCTCATGATTACTAGATAACATGTCTTATGAATGGCATACAAACATTGAAATTATAATGAAATTAATTTCCCCCAGGAGCGGTTGATATGTATATTTGTAGTATGCATTATTTTGGTATGACCGGTTTAAAGTATAAAACATTACTGTTAGCTCATATGATTGAATATGATTGAATAAAATTTAAAATATCATTTTTTAATATTCCTTGACCAAACCATGTCCACCCTTGACTAAACCACGACGTCCCTTGTACAAACCATGACCAGCAAAAATTTGTATTTTTGCGATGTATGCTTCGTAAGCGTTTAATTACGCTGTAAAATGTGTCAAAACGTTGTATGCACAGTGAATATTTATTTTTGGGCTACATCTGGCCTTTACTTATATGCTTGAATCATAAAATTATGTTATTTTATCAATTGAACATAACTATTTTTCCTGAATGATTCAGCCAATATATTCCATCATTTACATATGCCATGTTTTATATAGATATATCTTACCCTTAACAATGCCCGAAAACGCCTTATTTTGCGTCCGGAAAAATTATGATTTTATTTTTGAAGATGACATTATGCACATTTCCCTTGTACAAACCATGACGCCCTTGGCTAAACCATGACATAATCCCTCTACCAAACGTTTTACGATATGACACATTACTATCTGTGCATATAACCTATCATAAACGTATATCTTGTAATTTATGTATGGTTTTATTGCCAATGTAGACGTATTAGGTAATATGTTTTGTGTTAAAAGATAACTACATGTAGATTTACATTACCTTTAACAATTAAATTAACTTGTTTCGTTCTGACAGCTTGTGTGTTAATCTGACAAACATAACGCCCTGCGTCATTGGCTGTGACATCACGAATGACTAAGTTCCATTCTCCTAAATAGTGATTCTCTACGTCGATTCTGACATTGTCAATAATTCGAAGGCTTTGATAAGTTAATAGTGTCGAAAACCGATCCAACCACACCACCTTATGCTAAAATGAGATACATCTATACATGTACAAGTAATTAAACAGTTGCCATTCTTTACAAGCTATTAGGGTCCCCACACGGCCTTTTTGTACCATAAATATACTAAAATGGAACTCAACTCTATGCATCGTGTGTCTTGTGTTTGCCGTGATATCGCTAATTAATGCACATAGTCATTTTTTCCATTGAAAAAATGGGCGTGTACAGATGTCCATTATGCCGAGACGCTTTTAAAACTTCAAAAAAGAGACAAATATCTCCCTTTAAATTTCCTTTCAAATAGAAAATTCGGTATTTGTTGACGGTCCGCAGCCACCCAAGTAATAACAGTGCTTTATGTTACTTTTTACTTCTATGTGGTCGGACATGAACCGATGATTTCAACGTGACATTGTAGTTTATTATAAAGCCAATATAAACCATCAACGGAAATTTTGGGAACCGGTTAAAAACTTCTGTTGTGAAACCTCAAATAATTATCTTTAGGTGCAGAACCCCCTCCTAAAAAAAGGGATGAAAAAGCTAATTTAATTTAAGTTTTGTAGCTGAAACAAAGTGTCCGAGATCTATGAAAGATTTCTAAACGCTAGTCAGCACTCTACCCTGGTGGCTTGTTGTTTTACCCCCCAATCGTTAGAATGCGGCTATATTGCAATCTTTTTGTCCGTCTGTCTGTCTGTTTGTCAATCCTTCATCTTTCTGTCTGTCTGCCCGTCCGGTACAAACTTTCGTAACAATCTTTTTGACTTCTACTGAAAGGATTGATTTGTCACAAAGCCTGAGCATGAGCATCATGAGTTGTGTCGTGCCTCCCCATTCCACTTCAGTCGGGCATCTACATCCTGTTACACAAGTGATTGAGTGGGTTTTTTTTTTAGCATGATGAGAAATCCAGTGTACATAGTAGAAGCCAGCTATCTTTGACAGGCCACTATAAATTCCTATAATATTACATGTACATACAATTTGACAAACCACTTGAATTTTTCGCCGTTTCTCGTAAATAACAAAGCAGAAACTGGACACACGCTACGTTCGTGTAATTGGTACCGTAAATGACCAGTTATGTGTGATGTTGAAACGTTCGACTTTATTGACCCATTGGGTTTAGAGATATCCTATTATTTATTTTTTATTTATTTTTTATGATTTAAAACAAATCGGTATGATTTTGTTAAAGAAAAGACCTTTGTATGATTCAATTTTCATATTTTTACTATATATGTTTTTTTTTTCTGATTGTGATCTATTGCTTCTATGCTTTTACGAGATGTTTTTGTTGTTTTTGCTTGTGAACAAAACAAAAACAAAGTAGCGGGAGAACTTATTTTAACAAAGGTCCGCCAGATATCCTCTATAGCAATTAGTTGCAGACTTGAAAGACAGATTTATGTATTCAGTGGGTGCCTAATTCAAGCTAGGGGTAAGCTATGTATGTAAGTTAAGTGGCTTTCGTCCTTTTATTAATTAACAGACCATTTTGGTAAATCCGAACTGTATGTATTAAGCTGCCGCGGTAATTAATGCATATCTTAAACCGTATTGACTTACATGTAGTCCACTCGTTCTTCGAATTCCTAACAAGCAAAGAAATTAATTTTAAAACATATACATTCGTGTATATATAACGCACGTGGTACCTTTCCGAAATTTGGTTAAAAAAAGAGAAAAAAATGATTTAGATTGGAAACTTACGTTTTGTCCATTGATAATGGCACATTTGAGAATAGCTGTATCTCCTTCTGTTACTGTAACGTTTTCGGGCATTGGTCTACGGAATCTTGTTCCTTCACATTGGTTATTAAAGCACAGACATACTACAAATTTAAGATTTTCCAAATACAGAATAAGATATATTTATTTCTCACAACCATAAACATTGCTACAGAAACGTGCTATCATATTATTAATAATTAAGTTCCCCAGTTTGGTATTTTGGGTTTTATTGTTCTATGCTCTTCATAATCATATAGTGTTTGGCATCAATTTTTGGTAGAGCACCTCTGGTGAGTCTTGAATAGACGAAATGCGAGTCAGGGGTAGCAAAATTTATTGTCTGGATCTTTGTTGTCATTTTTATTGCAAAAATGTTTACATCTCCGCCAATGCTTAAAAATATTACATGCACATATGTTTCGCCTTCTGTGTCTTTTGCAAACAACACTGTCCAAATAGTCATCAATCGATCATTTTTTTTTTATAATATTTTTATACCGAACAACTTGCTAAACTCAAACGTAGTCATAAGATAAACTTGTGTGCTCTAGAAGATAAAGCAGTTCCTGGGTGTTATAACACGGCCATTGAATTGATTGTTTGCAACTGTAGGGAAATAAAGATACTCCTTATCTTTTCGGAGCACACGGGCCAATTCTCATTACAACATGATCATGAGTTCATGTTGCTGATTGCAGTATGTTTGTTTCAAGTGGGATTTGCATGCCTATTATCTGTTGTTTCTTCGTTTGCTTTTGAATCTATATATATATATTTCTTTGTCTTTGTCCATCTGGCAATTATTTGCTTCTTTGATAACCAAAAGAAAAGAATTAATATATATGTATAAAATCAAAATATAACTAAACAAAACAAACAAAATCCTTCCTCTTGAAAGTTTAAGGTATCTTTAATCTTCGGTTGAGTTTGGCATGTGTGTTAATAGATACTTTTTACTTACATGTATTTATACAGAAAAATAATCAAAATACATGAAAGCAGAATATACATCAGCCGATCAATGTTTAAGTCGTTCGATTAAAACATTGAATTCCAACTTACATGTAATTAGAATCCATACTTTTAAGGTTGTCTGTAGCGCTTCCATTCCACTTAAACTCTTTGAAACAGTTCCTTGAAAATTTTTGTAAAAAAAATATTCAAGTAAAAAAAAGCTAAAAACAATAAGGTTTAAAAGTACAATATACATGCAATTGATCTCGCTTCTTTAACATCCAAGTGAATTCTAACAGATATAAGTTTACACAATTCATTGCCGCGGATTCTGTTGTTGCGTTACAGTATCAGATTTATTATGATTACTTGGAAGTCAAGGACTTCCAAGGTATAGTAATGATTTCGGAGAAACCCCTTATTATTATTTGATTTGTTTATTTATTTCGTTTTAAATGATGATATAGTATTTGCTATATTTTTATAACCTTTTTAAAACTACATTTTGTGTAATATGCGAGCGTAGCGAGCTCTTTAATGTAGAAAGTATGCCAAATTGCACGAGACTCAAAATACTATGGAAGAAAATTCGTTCTGTCACCGGAAACATTCGATTTTCGGAAGTTTTGGAAAATGTCTGCGCGTGCTGAAAAATTGAGGGAAATAGTAATACATCGTCCCAAATTATCTCGTCCTAGGCATTATTCGAAATTATCAATGGAATAGATTCTATTTTTTGTATCTACGCGAGCTTTTAAGGCAATGTCTTTCTCATATTATTAATATGATTAAGGCCCTGCCTTTTTAGCGAGCATCGAAAATCTATTTACCTTTTAAAAATAAATCCATGTGCTCGACCGGCTAAGTTTAACGTAAAGAGGGAACTTTAAAAAAAAAAGGAATTTAAAATAGTAGCAAAGTCTGACCCCACCCAACCCAAATCATATGCACTTGAGAAAGTTGTTGCTAAAATATCAGGGATCAATAACTACTTATCAAAAATTCAATTAATGCATTGTGCAAATAATAAATCCTGTAACATTCTGGGACGACATTAAGCGGGGACGAAACTATCCAATTTATGGATTACGTGACGTCATTTCCTTGTCAGAGTATTTCGTGCTTCTTCAGCAGACCAAAACAACATTCAGATTCTGTCAGGTTTTGTGAGATTTTCTGAGTATCAGTGTTTTATTTGAAGCATTGGTAACAGAAGGTACATCAAGAAACCTTGCGGAAAAAACGGTAAAGTAAAAATATCATGCAGGATTGAGGAAAGTGAGTGACACCCCACAGGATGGGACTCTTCTTTCATTTTCAGGTAAGGACCTTTTATTTATTATTATGAGTAGGTTTTATTTAGTAAATTTATGTATTTCCAGTGGCGGATCCAGAACTTCTGAAAAGAGGGGGCCCACTGACTGGCCTAAGAGGGGGCCCGCTTTGGTCACGCTTCAATGATTTCCTATATATTCAACCAAATTTTTCCACCAAAGGGGGACCCGGGCCACCCAGCCCCCCCCCTGGATCCGCCTATGATTTCTTTATCTTATTTTATCTTACTTAGAATTTAACAAAGCTTGGTCAGTATCGTGCATTTGGTATGACTAGTCAAAAGCTAGCTCGGTAATTTCTGGAAAATCGTTTTTCAGTGGAAAAGACCGAATGCCCGGTGTTTAAATAAAAATATGTGTGTAAAATAAAACAAGTGGATGAATGAGGGTTTTATCACTGTTTTTAAATTTCAATTTTTATATTTTTGGATAACAGATGATGATGTATTTTTATAAGCCCAGAAGGTTGATTGTTTTACTTGCTCCGTGCCTATTATTTTTTTTTACTCCGTAAAAGTAAACCTGTTCCGGTTTTATCGTCAGTATATTTCTGGCACATCTCAAAACATGCACAATGCCGTAGGGCTCGCATCTGCGATGCTCGCTATCACGTGACTTTTGTCACCTGTGCGATTGGGAGATATATTTGAGCGGAAATATACAAATTATAGAAATTAAAACTACTAATGCTTTATATAAAAGCTGAGATAATTAAGGCTAATGATTTTCTCAGTTAAAAGTTACCGGAAAATACATGTAGTTATATCGATTTCATATCGTTGAAAGAGAGCGTGGTTCATACATAAATAAAGATATATTCAAATTCAGTAATTGCCTTCTGTCGAAAAAGTTATAAACCACAACACAAATCGCTTGCCATCGTTCAAATGTGACTTAATCCAATTACACTGTACCAACGGTACTTTGATTTTACATGCAGTCATTTCCAACTAAGTCATGATGTACAGCATAAGTGAGGATGGTTTTTGAAGTTAGGCATACCCAGTTGTCAAAAACCAACCACATCAAATACTTTTGGATAGTCAGCTTATAAAACGGAAGACTACCATCAATAAAAAAAACTGTATTTATTTGCTCATATGTTACTCCATTGTTGTTGTCTTCACTCAAACATTTTTACGGTAAACACCATGCACTTATAGGCAAATATGGGATTTCTATCTCTCAAATGAGTGCAGATGTTGGTTTGTCTTCCTTTACCAGATTTGACACACTTGACGATTGTGCTATGGCAAGCAGGAACCGCTTACTCTTCCGAGCATCTGAGTTCACTTAACTTAGCTACGACTTAAGTTCGCGTTGTTGATTTCCGCCCGGTTGATTTGGTGTTTTGTGTTGCTGTTCTTTTTCGTGTTTACCGGTTTTGTCGTTGCCCTTTCGGACTTTTGACACTCGAATGCCCCATTGGTGCCTCTTTGCTTCTACTGTATTACGTCTAACTATATTTACCTTATTAGAGGCGTTTGTCGTTCTCAGTCTATTCCTGATGAATCAATGTAAACTCTGTTCTTAGTATCTTTATATAGGTCCGCTAAGTATGAATTTCCTCTGCTTCAAATGTCAGTCGAACACAGGATAAATAAGATCC
This sequence comes from Arcuatula senhousia, assembly GCA_963971305.1. Taxonomy (NCBI): domain Eukaryota; kingdom Metazoa; phylum Mollusca; class Bivalvia; order Mytilida; family Mytilidae; genus Arcuatula; species Arcuatula senhousia. Next base: position 54,220,181 of record OZ020305.1, read on the forward strand.
TTTATTTCTTTTAATTTATATGTCAAAGTCCAAAGATGAAAAGTACAAATGGTAATAAAAGTCTGAAGTGGATGCTTCAAAACGACCTTTTATCACACCATTTCCACATAATAGAAGGCCTTCAACGTACGCTGCATTTACTTAAATAATTTTAACCTTTTAACAATATCTATGTATGTTAAAGTTTGCAATCATCCATTATTACATGTAGTTTCAATTGTAGTTAAAACTAGCATACTTTGAACATAATTTCATGATAACATTGTAAGTAAAGGAGGGTTTTAATGAAGTAACACGCGTGTCATTCGAGACTAAATCCTCGTTCAAGCAAGCACTGTTTTTTTTTCCCTTGGAAGTTACATTGGTATTTCTTTTTCGATTGTTTGTCTGTCGTCGATGTTGCTATCGAAATGTGAATATAATGCTACATAGCATGTGTTACTCTTTGCAGTATCGATATACAGCATATCCAATTTAACCGTTTATACCCGTTTTTGTATTTGTATTCCAAATTATCTGTTTTATCGACAGCCGTTGGGTAACATAACGTTTGTATATGTTACAGTCATTTTCTAAATTTAGGCATTTTATTAAATGACTGAAAATTTTAGGCATTTTATAAAATGCCGACCGATTTTAGGCATTTTGTAAAATGACTAAAATCTTCAGTCATTTTACAAAATGCCTGGGAAAATATTGAAAATTTTAATAAAATGTCTGAAATAAGCAAACAACTTCTTAGTACCAAGAAAATGTTTTAAATATGAATTAAGGCGGAATGTTGAATAAAAAGACATTATGCAAATAATAAAAAAAATTATTGTTAATATAAAGTTTAAAAATGCATGGCCATAGCAACCCCCATTCTGTAAATATCAAATGGTTGCTTCCTAAAACAAACAAGAGTCTCCAATTCAAGGACCCTGAATCGCTCATCTGTTCCTTTTAAGGGTCTCTTGTATGAGATATTATCTCCGTAAAAAGGTAATTTGACAACTTTGACCCAATGAAGACTTTTTGTAGAGCATAATGAGATGAACATGATGAAGGCTTACGCAAACAACAGCTTTTCTCTATCCTTCATTCCATAGGGCAAAAACAAGAATAAAGCTACTTTTTACCTTAAAAGACTCATAACTCCTATAAAGGGTCCTCTGACAACTTTTATCCAATGCAGATAAGCAACTTAGCAAGTTGGTCATGTATTTTGAAGGATCAAAAATTGAAACAAACATTTTGTGCTGGACACTCTAAAGATAAACCAAGGTTCACTAAATTCTGTTCAGTAGTTTCGGATGAGATGATTTTTGAAAAAAAAACAGACGACTGACGACGACAATAGACACCTATAACTATAATAATATAAATAACTATAAACATAACTCCAGTTATGAACATGTTCTTAATGATGAAAACAAGTTTAAAAGTAAGATATGTGTATAGGACTAACAATACCCATAGGACAATTTCTTTTTTAACCAGTTTAGGCATTTTCTTTAATTTTGTTAAAAAATTCCAGGCATTTTGTAAATATTTTTTAATATTTTCAGGCATTTTATATATTGCCGATAGGATTTAGTCATTTTATAAAATGCCTAAAATATCAGGCATTTTACAAAATGCCTGATTTAAGAAAATGACTGTAACATATATATTACAAATCACCAATTGTTTGGTAATAGAAAACAACCGAATTGTAAACATGTCTTCCTATCGAGCAAAATAAGCTAGCCTAATAAAATATATAAAAAAAAGAATTGATAAGAAGGTAAAACCACGTTTAAAATGGACATTTATGAAAATTTAAAACAAGCAGATTGACCCCCCCACCCCAAAATAAAAAAGTTTCAATTTTTCATGTTGACATGTTATGCCGCTACTATTGTTTTTAAATGTTCATGTTTTTATATCATTTCTTGTAGCCTTGTGATATGCCGGCATATCTCATAATTTTCTTAACTTTCAGCGATGTGTGAATGAATGAAATAGTCAAGGCCGTAAATTACATAGAGTCAGAGGAGGCAGCTGCCTCCTCAGTTTTCCAAAAAAAAAAAAAAAAAAAAAAAAAAAAAAAAAAAAAAAAAAAAAAAAAAAAACACTACAAAAAAAGGAAAATGGAAGATGGCTTCATGTATCTACTTCATGTTTGAATCAGTCTTTCAATAAAATCGGGTTGATTGATCTAATCTAATATTAATAAATTAATATTGAAAAAGCTTTCATACCTAAATATGAGGGTAATCTAATAGCAGAAAGCTGTAGATGATTGTAGGCTGGTACCCCGCTGTTCTGAACAGTAGGGAGTCGGTTGCCAGCTTATAGATGATTGTTGGTGAAAATGTTGGTTCAAACGTTAAGGAGGTTTTACCGTGAAACCGTTAATAAGTGATAAGATTTTGGGCTCTGTTTTTTCCCTAGTTAATAATTCTGGTCAAATTTGTAATTTCTCTCCTAGTCTACCAGCATGACCTCCCTCTCAAGTTAATAAATGAATGACCATATAGTTTAAGTGTCAAAGTGGCGACTGTTAGATAAAAATCTTTTTTCTACATCTTCATACAATATGATATCGCAGTTTCGGATGCTGTAATAAACTGTCAGATTGTCACTGCCGCACTCCTTTGTCAGTCTATTTCTTTTACTGACTGTTGGTAGATTCAGTTTCTGTTTTATTCTAATGTCATGACGTGTCTGCGAATTTTTGCTATGTTGTTGTCGGTCTTATTATTAAGATGGTCGATTTTAAATCACAACAGGTCTTCTTTCATGTTTGTCATTCTAATCATTTCAGATGTTTAAAAGGGCAATGAAAAACTGTCCATAGTCCAATATGTAAACAAGCCATAGATGAATAACCTTAGCACCACCGGATAGTGGGTCTTGTTTTGAACAGCTTAGTTTCTAGTTTCTTTCTCGTTTGTATGTTTAAAATAATAAAAGCTCGATGTTGATGATCTTTGCAATTAAGACTTAGGAAAAGAGTTTAAAGTGGATAGCATTTAGCGCCTTTTCGTTTATCTTTTTTATAACTATACTATCTTAATTAATATTGAAAATGGTATCAGGATTTGCAAGAAAACTGGATTTGTTTTATTGAAAAGTCTATAGCTTCTGGGGAGGCCCCCAGACCCCTGCCTTCTGTATTGCCTCCTCTTTCATCGGAGGCAATTTACGGCCTTGATAGTGATGTTTTGACGTTATGAAGGCAAGTTTTAAATATGCAATATTTTGCATTCACAAGAATACTGTTACGTGGTATTAAATCTATCTGTTTGTTTACAGGATGTATTCGTTAATAAAAAAAAAATGTGCCAAGGCTTAATAGATAACCGCATTTGAACTTTAATTTTATTAATTTAAAAATAATTTAAAATCGTCTAAAATCGTGGACAAAATGGATTCACTACGGATTTCAGGCATGCAGATCATCAAGTATAAGTTTTACATTGTTAAGTACATATTTAAAACAAATTTAACAATTTTTTTTACATTGCAATCATTTTAGGGTGCTATTTAAGATGTAGGTTTAAAACATTCGCCTTTGGACTCGGTGTGAATTCAGTTTTGCGGCGATGACCTGTGACCTCAAATTGCACAATGTTCTGACCATATGAAAGGCCCGGTAGAGGTGTTAAACATAAATTTTCTAAGAGCCCAAACTTGCATATTAAGATTAACAAAATATCTTTTTTTTAAGGTTTTGACTGAGTGAATTATAGTTTTTAGGAAGATATATCCGCCGTCCTCCTATTGTGAGTTTTTGTTTTATTTCCGATGATTATCCTTATTTTCTTCTTTGCAAAGTTGTTCTGCTGAACTTAATGTGATGGTTATCGAGGTAGTTTGATACTTATTCCCTTTTAAAATTAGGTGTAAACCTATTTTAATCCAAGATTCTGGTATACATGGTATAGTTAAAAATGTGGTATTTAAATAAAAAAAAAATCAATAACCGCAACGAGTGTACATAATTTTTAGCTACAAATAGAGACTACTCTATTTCTCTTTCTCACTATTTAACTAAAATCGTACGATTTTGACCTATTTCTAAAAACGAAAATATAGAAAATATGACGTCATAGATTTCTTCAAAGAGTCCGGAAGTGAATGTTTTACGTGCATTACATGGTAGTATATGTTAGAAATATTAACTTTTTCATTTTAAAATATCAGCTTCGACCTTGAAAATCTCCATGTTCTGAAGGAACCTTAGGGTTCTAAAATTTGACATAGGATCTTTTTCAAACTTTAAATTTATAGTTAATTGACATTGGTATGAACATTGAAAATATATAATAAAAGCAATAGGTCACGGTGCTTATTTTAATAATTGGGTTATTTGTATAGATTGTTTAGGAAATATCCTCAAAATGCATATATATTTTAAAACCTGACATATATAGAAATTTGTACAAATTTGTTTAAAATAACAAAAAATGGGATATACTTTTGATTTCTGTAATTAAAACAGGGGGTCACGGTACTTGTTTTGGAGATATATAATAAAAGGAAAACCAAATTTTACATTACTTTGTAAAAATTCGTCACAAATTTTCCCGCCAATTATCTCCCCTGAAATACGATTTTTAAAGAAAAGCTTAATATCTTTTGAAGTGATTAGCTTGTAATGTTTTTATTAATTCAATATAGTAAAGAAATACATTTCCATCATTTACGCTGTAACAAGTCTTTTAAACTAAAATCTAGGCTAAAAATTTGCAAGATGACTGAAAAAGATGCTCCGTTTTAGAACCCCCCCCCCCCCCAGCCTCATTAAACATTTAATGAGATTTTTGGGTAATTTAATTATCTATCATGGCCCTTCATGCCACCCGCCTATGAAATTTATGATCATAAATCGATCACTTCCTCTTGCATTGATTGCCTACGACACAAAGGGCGTGGTGCAACAAACAGGAATTGCTTGTCCTTCCGGAGCACTCAAATTACTTGTATTACCCGAAACTTCAGTTCGCGTTGCTAATTGCAGTTTTTGGTTGTTTCCTGTAATTTTTTATATGCATGTTATCTGTTTCTTCGTCTAGTTTTCTTTCATGATTCGATTGACTATGTCGTTGCCATTTTGTAATTTTCGATATTCGAATACCCTATTGATAGCCTTTTCATGAGGCCGATTTTGGACTGAAATCCATAGAAATCTCCATACAACGTATATTCAACGTTGCATGTATACTATGCATAACAGGGTTATAAATGAAGTTTCAATAGAAAGAGCAATCCTTGCCCGACATTTTGATAGTATTTTGACTGCTCTAGGACTTTTGAGTCGGGGGTTATGGTGCCACAAAGTAAGGTACAGTTGACCAAAATTCCCAGACGAAATCCTGAAAATTTAGTGCATTTTAACCGGCAATGTCAATTTCAATGGCATTTCCGGTAGCTATTGCTTATGACCTAGGTATAAACTGTATATATCTTTAAAGTTGAAGTTCCAGAGGACCTTAAATCACATGATTCAGTGATGTGCATGTATTCGATCCTATTTCTATGCAATGGTGAAAAAAAAGTTCACGAAAAAAAATGTGAAAAATGGGCAAAATGCGGTGCCGTGGGTGCCACAACCACTGGGAAGTGTGAATTCAGAGTAACAACTTGCTTTATCAAAAGTCCAGTGTCCATATAATACAAATATAAAAAAATAATGGAGTTTCTTTTCGGTAGGAAGCACTTTTCGGTATTTTATGAATAAATGTGAAAAAATCATTACGATTAGTAAATTTTTCTGAAAATTCGACTTTTTACGTTAGGAGAATTTCTGGACAACAGACAAACCCTAAGTGCAGAACTGTTTAATGTGTCAAAAGATACATATGTGCAAAGAACACAGACCAAAAATCAGATCTTCATAGCGATTCAATCGGCCGTACTAGCCTTTCAAAGTTCGGTGCCACCCGGTGCCGTGTAAAATTTATCTGATTTTTTTTAAATTTCGACCGCACCTGCTTTAGCTCAACACCCCTAGCGTCTGTTTGAGTGACCCTACTGCCTAAATATTACATGGGTGCACAGAAGCAATACACATGCATGATATTTTATACAGAAATTCTTTAATTCTTTTAGCATGATATCTTATACCTTTCTTTTTCTTTTTTTATCTCAGAAGACCGATATTCACATAATGGCCGCGGTTATCGTGCAAATTTTTGAATAATATTGAAATTAGAGATTGAAATTGGTATTGTCTGCACTAGAATAAATTACTGAAAATTATAACAAAAAAACATTGAATCTAGGGCGGTGTCAAAGTATAGGATCGCAAAGTTGGCCGACGCTGATTACGGAAAAAACTATTTTTTTTTCGTTTTCAGAGCCTGCCCCTGCAGAAACCATACGTAGTAGGGCAGATTTTGTTTGGTTTTTTTTTCCTGAAAAGGGCACCACATGGACTAGAAACATGTAACAAATCAAAGTCTGGCTACTTTTATTAAAATTCATGTGAAAGCCCTACTATTGGTACTTATTTGATAAGCCAAAAGAAACCCCACCCAAACTAACTAGACTTTCATCTCACTTTTATGGAGTATTTCTTTTTAAATAAGGGCTTTTTGGGGATAATTAAGGAATAAGGGTTCTTTTCCACCTTTTTCACCAAAAACCTATAAGGCTAGGACCATTTGATTTTCTGGGGGGGGCTGGGATTTTACCTTGAGCCGGGAAATTTTTTTCGCCCGCTTTGCGGGCCAGATTATTTTTTTCACACACATAATAAGGAAGGAAATTTTGTTGGCAAGATTATTTTTTTTCAATTGGCAAGATTGAAACCCGATTATTTTTTTCAACCTAGGTGCTGGCCAGATTTTTTTTTACAAAAATCAGGGCCGGGAATTTTCTTTTTTTTAAATCCCAGCCCCCCCTAAAATCAAATGGTCCGTGCCTAAATTTAAAATAGAATAAATTTAAATCACACTTAGTACTGAATATCTAAAGATAAATCTTGGATGCTTGTTGATGAAAGTTTTAATTTCAATTTTGAAATATGAGACCAAACGCCAAGCGAAGCAGGACACATTTTTGGTTACATTTTCGGGCGTTATAGTTTGTTTAAAAACTTATAACGTTCTGTTTTTGACAGTTTGGGCAAAAATTAGTAATTTTTTTAATAAAAATAAGGGCTTTTTCTAGAAATTCACCTCAAATTTATAAACTTTTTTTAAAGAGAAAAAAACAACATGGCCGTAGCTAGGGTCCCAAAAATAGTGAGGCAAAGTGTATCGCCGAGCGAAGCGAGGCGAACATTTTTTCGGCAGGGGGTCTGGGGGTGCGAAATCCTGCACTCTGGGCGTTTCCAGAAGGATAATTGACTCCAAAGCAAGCTTTATGATATGCTGTTTTTTTGGACAATTTAAAGAAAAATATGTTATTAGGCATACTTTCATGAACCCATTTGTTCGCAACATAGCTTGTAACTACTTTAAAATAATGGAAAACGAAAAATATAGGTCGCCTATTGCATTTTTTTCTATCAGTTATATGATTTTATAATTCTTTGTGCAAACTATGTATATGGAAAAAACATGAACTGCTGACCCTAAAATGAAGATATATTTGCTTGCCGTTTACATCGTTCACATACATTTATATGCCTACCTTAAAAATTAAAAGATTATTTTATTCAATATCAGGATAATATCAGGGTTGTATTGCAGAATCCTAAAATAATTTAAAATATTTGAAAACAACTGAAAAATACCTACCTATGGCCACAACTCCATAGAGTGGAACAGAAAACAAAAAAAAATGTTATGAATTAATTTATATCTTTCTGTCTTTTTCGTTAAAAAAATAAGGGAACAAAAAAAAATACTGAACTGGGGTTATTATAATTAATCTCACATATCCAAGGAGAAAAGACAAAACAAGGCAAAGTCATAACAAAGCAATTGAAAATCGTAATGGTCCTGACTCTCAAAAGAATAGGTTAAACAAGGTTTTATGGTGCCTAGCTTTTCTCTTCAATTGCGGCAACACAAAACAAGACGGTTGTGAGACAACATGGTTGTAAAACATAATAGGGGTAAAAAGGTGATCATCTCAGTACAAAAAAAAAACTGCCACAAACTTATTGAAACAGTCACTAATCATTTTAACTGATATATATTTTTATCAAAGGCATTTAAACAAAAACTTCTGAAATAATCAAGAAATTATGACTTCAATAGTATTAAGACAATAGACAACATTGTCCTGTAAAAGTCAGACAGAGCACAAAATAAGATTATTACAGTCAACAGTTGACACAAACAAAAAGTTATTCAAACAAAAGTCTGCTAATACAATATTTTAAACACGAAGTACTGCAAGGCCGCAAAGTCTTTTACCACTCATAAATGACATTCCTAAAGGTTCGATCATCTACGTGAGGCATCACAAAATACATTCGAATTGGAAATATTAACACAAGAGGAAGATCTAATCTCATATTTGGAAAACAATTAATCTTCAAGTGCAGTATCTACCAAAGTTGCTAAGATGGCATTGGCCAAGCCTGTTATCGGTAAATCTAGATTTTAGGTTTAACTTATTTATCACATTTATTACTGCAAATTAAAAAGTTATTAAATTAATTGTAGCATGTAAATCAATGATAAATGAAACTAACTATATTTTTTTAGTACCTGTATACATTAAAAAAAAAAAAAAAAAAAAATTGCGAAATTTTTTAGTGAGGCAACTGCCTCACTTGCCTCAATGGTAGCTACGGCCATGAACAAGTTTATTCAACAATTACTCATTACAATTTACCCTAGTGGACCGAGTAGTATCCGACTAGGGGTTCCTGTGTTTAAAACATCCCTCTGACCAAGGAATAATCATAGGGATAACAGTGCATTACTATATAGTTGATCGATAACAACAAAAAACACATATATTTTTATGTAAAACAAGGATGGGTTACTTTAACTGTCAAATTTATAGCGAGCACAACTCGTAGCGGAGAGCTCTACAGCAAGTTCCCGCGAAAATTGCCTAATGCTGATATTGATTTTTTTTTTCGTCCGGATATGCTTCTCACAATTCACGTGCACAATTTATACAGGTTCGATGTGAATTTGAAATAATTACCAATTTTGCTACTCGCCTTCCACAAATTTTCTATGTGAATATAGAACAAGGAGTAAAATATTCTGATGACGATGAGTGCCAAAAAGACACGATGCACATATTGAAATGATTTTAATAAATATACAAAAGCAAAATTTGAGAAGTAAACAAATTTTATTCATTTTTTTACATTTTATTTTTTACGCTCACTCGCCACAAGTACCTCGTCACAAACTGAACGTTCGTAGAAAATGAACTGATTAATATAAAAATAACTACGATCAGTTGCATCAAAAGTGTCCACGTCTTTTCGGGAATGGGGTCCTCTAGATCTTATATTCTGAACTCTAAACGATTTTATTCCTCAATTGAGGCGTTGAACTCCGTCATATGAGGGCTTAAAAGAGGATCCATCTGTGATGTTTCATGGTATAGGGGGAGCCTTCTTTAAGTTCAACTCAAAAAGTATGTAAAAAATACAATTATAGCTGTTCATTGACATCTTATATTTTTGCTGTGCTCGCATTTAGGCAATGACTACCTCATATTAAATTAATTATGAATATTAAAGCTGCTCCAAAAAAGGAGAATTAGGACAAACAAGCTAAAAAACAAATTTGCATTTTTATTGAAATCTTCACTTTTGATGTTGCCTGTAGCACTTCCGTTGCATTAGAATCTTTAAAAGTAAGTCCAACAATATTTCATACGTTTAATTACAAGTTAAAAATTAATATTTAAAAAAATCCAGGGGGTATAAAAGTACATTTCTCTGACGATGAATTAACTCTACATAGATGTAGATATTTGTATTCCTTGTCTCGGATTCCTTTGTCATATTATCTAATCTTGGATAGTTATTGTTTTTAAATGAGCATGCTGAGACCCCCCCTCGCAACGCAAGTGTTATTTCCAACCCAGTCGACACGTACATCATTAGAGATCGAGGATGGTCTTTAAAGTCAATAGACCTACCCGGGCTCCCCATTGCAAACACTTTTATAGTGAATCGAAAAAAAAGAGTTTAAAAACGAAAGCGAATATTGACGATCTTATTACGAACCGATATATATATTCTAGGCAAAAAAAGATACGTTACACTTAGTTTTTATTATACCCCCCACTTCAAAAGTGGGGGGGGTATATAGTGATAGGGGTGTCCGTCCGTCCTTCCGTTACACTTCAGGGTACCCAAATCTTATCCGCAACTCCTCCTAAACCCCTTGATGGATTTTCATGAAACTAACACACAATCTTTGTGACATAGTGTAGATGTGCACCTATTATTTTAAAATTTGATCAGAATGATTTTTGGGGTTTCCCATAGCAAAACATGGACTTAGCCATTCGACTACATGGGGGTACCCATCTTTTATCCGCAACTCCTCCTAAACCCCTCGATGGATTTTCATGAAACTTACACACAATCTTTGTGACATAATTTAGATGTGCACCTACTTTTTTAAAATTTGATCAGAATGATTTTTGGGGTTTCCCATAGCAAAACATGGACTTAGCCATTTGACTACATGGGGGTACCCATCTCTTATCCGAAACTCCTCCTAAACCCATTGATGAATTTTCATGAAACTTACACACAATCTTTGTGACAAAGTGTAGATGTGCACCTACAGTTTTAAAATTTGATCAGAAGGATTTTTGGGGTTTCCCATAGCAAAACATGGACTTAGCCATTTGACTACATGGGGGTACCCATCTCTTATCCGCAACTCCACCTAAACCCATTGATGGATTTTCATGAAACTTACACACAATCTTTGTGACATAGTGTAGATGTGCACCTGCTATTTTAAAATTTGATTTGAATGATTTTTTGGGGTTTCCCAGAGCAAAACATGGACTTAGCCATACGACTACATAGGGGTACCCATCTCTTATCCACAACTCATCCTAAACCCCTTGATGGATTTTCATGAAACTTACACACAATCTTTGTGACATAATGAAGATGTGCACCTATTATTTTAAAATTTGATCAGAATGATTTTGGGGTTTCCCATAGCAATACATGGACTCAGCCATTCGACTACATGGGGGTGACCATCTCTTATTTGCAAATCCTCCTAAGCCCCTTGATGGATTTTCATGAAACTTACACACAATCTTTGTGACATAATGTAGATGTGCATCTCCTATTCTAAAATTTTATCTGATTAATTTTTTTTTTTTTGGGGGGGGGGGGGGGGGGTGGGGGTATTTATTTGTGAGCTGCGGCTCACAGTTTTTCTAGTTTGATAAAATTTTTATAGCAAACGAAAAGTTGTAGTATAGTCTAAAATCCAGTATAACTGATTTTGATTCGAATTTAACATCCCCATAAGGTTTTACCTAGATATTGTAGAAAATCAAGTTTGCAAAGAATTATCGTTTCTGAGGCTAACCATTCATTTTGAATATCTGACAGCATTTCGATGAATATAAAGTTGAAGTCAGAATTTAGGGACATTTAACCATCTGTAAAACCACAGGGATGGGATGGGATATTTTGCAACGTTTTCCGGTGGGATTTGGTTATTTCTAAAAACCAAATTCAGTAAAATAAGAAATGACAAAATGTTGAAAGTTACATAATTTCTGTTAAATTTTGATTTTCGGTTTAAAAAGGGTGCTTCTTACTTATCTATGACAATTTTAGGCATGATATAACTCATTTATGTCATTACGCGAAAGAAACGTAATTCAGAGGACGTCTTTTTTTAAAAGAATGACGTCAGCTTGGCGTGACCGCGTACGTTCAGTGTTTATGAAAATTAGATTGGAATTTTATCCATTTACTCGAGTTAAGGTTTTGCACCGTTAACGAAGCGATTACGAAGAAAAATAAAGCGGCAACGCCTTATCTAACCTCGCGTTGGTTTTGGTATTCTGCTACTTCCGGTCTCACCGATTGTTGTTCTGCTACCTCTGACACGAGTCTCTGGTCTATGGATAGTTGTTCTAAAGTCTTTTTTAAAATGATTGATCACCTGTATTTTTGTCATTCCTGTACCCAACACGAAAGAAAAGAGTTGCTTCAACTTTTGACGTTTACGTAACGTGTCTGACTTACATTTTCTCAATATTGAAGTGCGACCTTTTGTTAACCGTAATATTTGTTACATTTAACGACCATAATCACTAGCTTTATTGAATTTTCGACGCGTGAAATCAAGGCCGTAAATTGCCTCCGATGAAAGAGGAGGCAATACAGAAGGCAGGGGTCTGGGGGCCTCCCCAGAAGCTATAGACTTTTCAATAAAACAAATCCAGTTTTCTTGCAAATCCTGATACCATTTTCAATATTAATTAAGATAGTATAGTTATAAAAAAGATAAACGAAAAGGCGCTAAATGCTATCCACTTTAAACTCTTTTCCTAAGTCTTAATTGCAAAGATCATCAACATCGAGCTTTTATTATTTTAAACATACAAACGAGAAAGAAACTAGAAACTAAGCTGTTCAAAACAAGACCCACTATCCGGTGGTGCTAAGGTTATTCATCTATGGCTTGTTTACATATTGGACTATGGACAGTTTTTCATTGCCCTTTTAAACATCTGAAATGATTAGAATGACAAACATGAAAGAAGACCTGTTGTGATTTAAAATCGACCATCTTAATAATAAGACCGACAACAACATAGCAAAAATTCGCAGACACGTCATGACATTAGAATAAAACAGAAACTGAATCTACCAACAGTCAGTAAAAGAAATAGACTGACAAAGGAGTGCGGCAGTGACAATCTGACAGTTTATTACAGCATCCGAAACTGCGATATCATATTGTATGAAGATGTAGAAAAAAGATTTTTATCTAACAGTCGCCACTTTGACACTTAAACTATATGGTCATTCATTTATTAACTTGAGAGGGAGGTCATGCTGGTAGACTAGGAGAGAAATTACAAATTTGACCAGAATTATTAACTAGGGAAAAAACAGAGCCCAAAATCTTATCACTTATTAACGGTTTCACGGTAAAACCTCCTTAACGTTTGAACCAACATTTTCACCAACAATCATCTATAAGCTGGCAACCGACTCCCTACTGTTCAGAACAGCGGGGTACCAGCCTACAATCATCTACAGCTTTCTGCTATTAGATTACCCTCATATTTAGGTATGAAAGCTTTTTCAATATTAATTTATTAATATTAGATTAGATCAATCAACCCGATTTTATTGAAAGACTGATTCAAACATGAAGTAGATACATGAAGCCATCTTCCATTTTCCTTTTTTTGTAGTGTGTTTTTTTTTTTTTTTTTTTTTTTTTTTTTTTTTTTTTTTTTTTTTTTTTTGGAAAACTGAGGAGGCAGCTGCCTCCTCTGACTCTATGTAATTTACGGCCTTGAAAATTTTAAAAGTTCCAATTTTGGTAAAAATTGAAAAGTGACGTAACGTCATTTTCTCATCCGCCTTCAATACGCAAATTTGACAGAAAAACCTGTTTATTGCCTAATCTTTATATTAAAAATTCGAAACAAAATATTTTTCGAAAAAATCTTAAAAGAAGACCAATGTAACGTTTCTTTTTTTTGCCTAGTATATGAACGCTATAAGTACAAGTACTTACATTCTTTGTTTGTCATAAATATGATTATGTAATTGTAGTAGCAATTGAAGATAAAACGGTTTAGTTCTGGTTTGCCAAGTTTTAATTAGGGGTATAAAAACATAAGTGTTTTGTTGTTTTGGCATTTATAGTTTATTTCTTGAAAATTATTTTCACTTTAAAGTACATTGTAACAAAAGTTTAGCCTATAGTGTACAATAGAATTCATTGAATATTATACATGTATAAAAATAAAGATATCAAAATAAAAAAAAAGAAAAATGTTTCATATAAAAAAAAATATTTTTATTAGATTTTATCTGAAAAAGAAAACTGAATAAGTTGTATACATAACACTGACGCAAATGATAACCTTAATAATGTTCAGGAGCCTTATTTCTGAAGCTTCATAAGGACTAAGAGACATCTAAGCAGCCTCCTTAACCAGATTTTAGTCCTGTCAAACATTTGTACATTTTCTCATGATAAACATTTGCATATCTGCGTATGTCACATGCTGTTCATCTTTGATCTTAGATTTATCTCCTTGAATAAGAATACCTGTATTGAAAACGTCTTATTTTTTTTTAATCTTGCTTAGTCTAAGTCTTAAATAGAAGTGGTTTGTGATAAAATGACCATGAAATGATGATGAAGTGTAGGGAATGTGGATAAGGGGATAAGGCCGATCGGGGATGAGAGTTTTGAATGCCACCTGAAAAGACAGAGATGGGTAGCACCGGACAATTTAGCCTCCTACAATGCATATAGGGAACACAAATCCCAGCCCATCCATTGTTGAAAATCGTTTCTTTTAAAAGTCAAAGTCCAAGTATTAGAAGTACACTAAAAACACTTGAAAACAATTGAAACATTAACTTGCGGTCATTTGTGCACGTATAAAGCGGATGTTTCTAAACGCTTGCAATACTTTGTGCATTTATCAAAGCTATGATTAAGTTGTCAAACCTAAGAGCCACTTGAAAGCGACACATGTATATCGTTTACATAACTTTTGCTCAGCATTTTTTTTTTCATATAAGTTTTCTTTTTATGTTGCTTCAAACAACTACCAAAAACAAAATAATGAGTGCAATTTTGGGGTCCCATTGTACGTTTATAAAAATAAAGATTATACCCACATTTCACGTGCCACATTTATAGCGAAAAAAATGTGATTATTTTATCATTGTTAAGCTAATATCAATACTGCTCGTTAGAGATATACGATATTGAGATGTGGAATAAGTGTACGCGACACAACAAACATTAACAAACAGCAATTCAAAAAATCACAACGGAAAACAGCAAGCAGTCTTCAACATGACCATAGGTCACTGCTTACCGTCTTGCATTGGCCCAAGACTTATAATACAATACAAAAGTATCAAAACCAATCCCCAAATCATCAACGAAAGACTCAATTCTTGACATAAAACAGTAAACATAGAATGAAAAGGACAAACAAAGGATTTGGCAAAGTTTCCTGGCTAAGGACAGGCACATATAAAATGTGGCAGGGTTAAACTAGTTTTTTTGGATCCAACCTTCCCCCTATTGATAAGCTTGCACAAAGCTACATATAAAACACACTGTTAAACTCAATCGACAAAAGTTCAATTCAACAAGAGAGAACCTAAGACAAAATACTGTACGAAAACAACAAGACAAGGAGAAAATCTCTTGAGAACACCCGAAGTTACTGACAACTAGAAACATTTATCGATTGATGTAAATGAATCAAATACATCAGTTCTAAATCCGACACCCCACGTCATATAATATCCATGGAGTTTGAAGCTCGGTCATTTCGATTTTCACTAGAATGTTGGCTACATGAAATACAGTTTCTAAAGGGATAAGTGTGAACAGATTTGAAACCCTATGAAATCATGATCAAACAAACATGGAAAATTATGTTAGTAAAAATTGGACAACAACAATGACCTATGTTCAGTATTTAAATAAGATTTCAGGTAATTATTTAAGAGAAAAAAAGTCCCGGTATACAAGTAGTTTGGTGATCAACCAATTATTAGCTATTGAACGTAACTATAAGTACTACTGACCTCTACATGTACCTACTATCAACTCACTACTATATCAGTGTTTTACACTATTTCTGTGATATTATACATTAAAAAAAAACGAACTATCAAATTGAAGCATGGGAATTCGCGGTAAAAAAGATACACACCTTAAAGCTGCAAATGAGATTAAAAAAATATTTATGACGTTGTTAATTTTGACCAAAGAAAACAAAGATAAGTTTATATTACAATTTAATTCCTCTAAATCATAACTAGTCTCTCCAAATCACAACTTACTTCTCCAAGTCATAGCATAGTCATTTTTTCTATCTACGCTAGTTTTTGCAACACAATGGTGATAAAAGAGTAAATTATATCTTTTTCCCACCCTACGTGAATATTTCAATCAACAAATAATACCTCTGGCTCGAGCAAAATCGTTTTTCCAAAGGTATAAATCCTTCCGAATAATCGCTGGCCCTTACCCCTACCAACTGCCAAAAACTCTAGAGCCGTCATTGCTTAACATACGAGAAAGAGCTTTTAATAAGTGACAGGGGAATAATCAAAGAATATGATGACGTTCTAAGATTTTTCATTTTTGGCCGGATTTCACCGAGTGAAAAATCCGGGTTATAAAATGGTGAATGTCGGGCGGGCGGGGAAGAAATTTTCGTAACAGTTTTCTCAGCAACTACTAATCCCAGCCACTTGATATTTGGTATACAGCATCAGGGTGAGGTCCCATAACGTGGGATGTGATGTCAGGTCTTTTGCTCACCTACATCCTGTTTACCGACTTAGTTAATTTTTGACAATAATATCCAATAGTAGAAAATTTTCGTAATAGTTTTCTCAGCAACTATTTATCATAGTCACTTGATATTTGGTATACAGCATCAAGGTGAGGTCCCATAACGTGGGATGCAATTTCAGGTCTGTCCCTCATCTACTTCCTGTTTACTGACTTAGTTAATTTTTGACAATAATGTCCAATAGTAGAAAATTTTCGTAACAGTTTTCTCAGCAACTATTTATCATAGCCACTTGGTATTTGGTATACAGCATCAGGGTGATGTCCCATAACGTGGGATGCAATTTCAGGTCTGTCCCTATCTACTTCCTGTTTACCGACTTAGTTAATTTTTGACAATAATGTCCATTAGTAAAAAATTTTCGTAACAGTTTTCTTACCAATTACTAATCACAGCCTCTTGATATTTGGTATGCAGCATCAACATGGGCTCCCATAACGTGGGATGTGATTTCAGGTCTGTCGCTCACCTACTTCTTGTTAAACGAAATTCGGTCATTTCTGTCTTTGACCCATTTTTTGCTTTAAAGCAACACAAGGGGACAAGATCAGTAGACACACCTTGTGAAAATAACGATTTTAGTTCCTCTGAATCACATCCGGAAGTTCCTCTAAGGATTTTCTCGTCACAGCATTCGGATGTGATTGGGATCGAATGGTAGCCGTGAATATAGTACCTTTCAATATCCAATTACTACTCCACTTTTAAACCAATCAAAAACAATCTTCAAAATTTGTAGATTATTCGGCTACCAGTACTTTCAGTACTTTGATTTTTCATATGCGCCATATTACATCATGATTTACAATGCGTGTTTTTAAGTTTATACCAGGTATTGTAACCAACAATTGAATCAAGTCTCCATTTAGAGAGATTGACTAAATGTAAATTGCCCATTATATGTGTAAAAATATCACTGGTTTATGAATGAGAGTTCGTTTATTTTTCCTACCTTCTTTAGCCTTTCTATAAAATTAATCAGAATAAATTACCGATTAAACAGACTAAAGATTAAGAAATATCTTTGTAAACATTTCATTTAATTTGGTTGAGAAATAAAAATTTGTGACAATTGAAATTTTTTTTATAAAAATCTGAATTTTTGTGTAAAAAGGGTCAGTTTGAACCCTTTTGAAACTTTTTATAGCGTCAAATGTTACATTAATAATTGTAACACAGTCAAACTCAAAATATTTAAGAATTGGACGCCAAAAAGAATAATGTAAAATATGTTGTGGTATTCCAGATAGTATATATATAGTTTAAAGTTCAAAATTTTTTTTGTTGTTTTTTTTTTTCACGAAATCTCGTTTATTAACATAACACATTGTGATATTTCACCAATTTCCAAATCCGTTCTAATATACAGGTCTATGATAAATAGTACTTATTATTTCCAAGCAAGTTTTGTTTTTGTTTAGAAGACAATAAAAAATGAATTTCGCTCAAATTAGATAAAGGTTCATACTTATAATTGTGGCAGAGTGATATTTCAGTGTTTTGTATTTTATTATATTATTTGTATTTTATTTTATATCTGATGTACTTGTATTCATTTTCATACTATTCCTGTATTTAGTATTTTCTTTGTAACTGTACTTATTAGACGTATTCTTATTCTATTGGTTATATTCAAGGTTCATTGGTTTTGAGCGGGAATTCTTTAGTTTGACCTCTTTGTTCATTCTCTTTTCATTTTGATTTCAAACCTGTCGGAAGACATATTTGTTCTCTTTGGATATTACTTTCTTAGTATTTACATGTGATTTGACGTTGCATGGTATATGTGTATATGTTTTATGTTTTGTCTTTGATTGTGCATTGACTGTGATTGTTTGTATTTGTACTTTTGTGCTGTACTGTGATTGGGCGCCAATGTAACCGGAGAGCATGAATTACTTCACAAAGATTTGCTACTCATATCCAAGTTTAGATTTTGTATCCTGTAGGTAAGTTATTTGTATATCACTAATTTTTTTTTCTTCTAGTTAATTTTCAGATTTTGACTTACTTTATCTTTAGCTTATTAGCATTTACATTTTGATACTTTAGTTGATCTTTACATTTACTTTAGATACTTTATTTTTTATTTTTTATTTACATTTAGTTTAGTTTACAGATTTATTTATTTATTTACAGTTTGATACTTACTACTTTATATTTATTTTACTTTTCTAGATTTTGACTTAGATTTACTTAGATTATTTACTTTGTTTCTAGCTCCAGACTTATATTTCATATTTACTTGATTTTTAGTCCAGACTTATTTGCAGTTATCACTTACATAGTTTCTATTTATTGGTACTTAGATACTTTTGACTTACTTTTACTTATTCACCTCTTAGTTTCACTTAGAGATTACATCTTTACTTAGTTAGATCAATTACTTTAGCTATTATTTTTGAGAATTTATCACCATGGCAACTGGAGGAAAACCATCAGAAGAAGAGTTAAAGCTACTTGAACTTATTATGAATACCATGAAAGAAGAGACCAAGTCCGATTCCACAGAAGGTGCTGCTGATTGGATCAAACAGCGTTTAACCACTGTGAAGGAAGAGAGGCAAGATAGACCAATTGATGTAAGACCCAAGTACACGTCACCTCAGGGTAAGAGAGAACCTCCAAAGATATCATGTTTTTCCGCTGCCAACCTAAAGAATGAGACGACATATGAACTGTGGAGATATGAGGTTACATCATTGATGAACGACAGTCTATACGACCATGAGGGCATAAACTACGCAGTAAGAAGATCACTAAAGGGAGAAGCTGGGAAAGTAGCCATGCATCTTGGACCTCAAGCATCACTTCCAGAGATACTAGAGAAGTTGGAGAGTATTTATGGTGCAGTTGAGAGCAAAGAAGAACTACTTGCTGAATTTTACCGAGCCAGACAGAAGGATGATGAAAGCGTAACAACATGGAGCTGCAGACTTGAAGACCTTTTAGGAAAGGCAGTTACCAAGAGACTTGTTAAGAACTCAGAGAAGGATGGTATGCTCAGATCTATGCTTTGGACTGGATTGAAGTCACCACTGAAAGACATATCTGGATATAAGTATGATACCCTGAAGACCTTTGATGAGTTGAGAGTAGCACTGAGGCACATTGGGAAGGACTATGAAGAAAGAACAGCAACAACCAAGAAACCACATATTGCCAAGTCAGCAACAACAGAACAAGATGAGCCTAAGCCAGACACCAGTAAGCTTGACGAATTAACCGGCCTTGTTCTACAGTTAGCCACCAGGATGGATAGCTATGAGACGAACAGTTATGGTAACAGAGGTAGAGGAGGAAACAGATACAGAGGAAACAAGAATTATCAGAGCAGACCTAATTGGCAGAATAGACAAGACAACCGAGACCAAGCATCATCAGCTAACCACACCAAAGAATGTAGATGTACAGATGACCAACGTATCGACCAGAACCATCGTCATACCACCAAGAGTTGTACTGTGTGAACTTCAAACTGTCACCATTCAACCACCAGAGACAGAGTCATCACCATCATCGACTTCAGTCCTTGACCTGGTTGAGATTACACAGAGCGACTTGAGTGACAACCAGCTACAGAGAGGGAAGAATCTTATATTGGAGTATGACGACATCTTTGCCAAGAATGACACAGACATTGGGAACACAGAAGTAAAGCACAGAATAGACCTGTTTGATGATAGACCCTTTAAGCAGAGATACAGGCGAATTCCACCAGCAATGTACGATGAAGTGAAGGAACACCTACGCCAGCTTCTGTCCAATGGAACCATCAGACCATCAAGAAGCCCTTGGACATCGAATGTAGTCTTAGTGAGGAAGAAGAATGGGAAACTTAGGATGTGTGTAGACTACAGAGAGCTCAATACGAAGACCAAGAAGGACAGCTATGCTTTGCCCCGCATCGAAGAACTCTTGGACTCACTAGCTGGAAGTACCTTCTTCTCAACAGTCGACATGAAGAGTGGCTACCATCAGGTCGAAATCCTCGAAGAACACAAGGAACGGACAGCATTCACCGTTGGACCACTTGGTTTCTACGAGTATAACCGCATGCCATTTGGATTGACGAACTCGCCTGCAACGTACCAGAGAATAATGGAACAGTGTCTTTCGGATCTTCATCTCCGGATATGCTGTATCTTCATAGACGACGTGATCATCTTTGGTAGGACATATGAAGAGCACCTCGAGAATCTACAACTTGTCTTCGAGAGGATTTGTCAACACCACATGAAGCTCGCACCAGACAAATGCTCGTTCTTCAAGAGGAAGGTTAAGTATGTCGGCCACATCGTGTCAGAGGAAGGAGTAGAGATTGACCCGGAGAAGACAGAGAAGGTAGTCAACTGGCCCAAACCATCGAGCCCAGAAGAGGTCAGACGATTCCTTGGATTTGTTGGCTACTACAGGCGGTTCATCAAGAGCTTCAGTACCATCAGCAAGCCACTGACAGATCTTATGCCTGCTCCAGCATCCAAGAAGTCGAAGAAGCATCAGCAGAAGCCATGGACTTGGGGACCTGAACAGGAAGAGGCGTTTGCCACTCTGAAGAGGTTACTCATTTCAGCACCCATCCTTGGTTATGCAGACAGCAAGCTACCCTTTGAGCTCCACACAGATGCTTCAGGATCAGCTTTAGGAGCAGTGTTGTACCAGAACCAGCCACAAGGAAAGAAAGTGATTGCCTATGCCAGTAGAGGTTTAACCAAGGCGGAACAGAGATACCCAACACACAAGAGAGAGTTTTTGGCATTGAAGTGGGCAGTGTGTGAGAAGTTCCGAGATTACCTCTACAGTAACAGCTTTACAGTGATCACCGATAACAACCCCGTGACCTATGTGCTTACTACAGCGAAGCTTGATGCCACAGGACACCGTTGGTTAGCGAGTCTTGCAGCGTTTGATTTTGACATCAACTATCGACCTGGAAGACAGATGCAGATGCAGATGCTTTGAGCCGATTACCCTATGATGCAGACGGAACAGCGACCATCTCAGGGGAAGCAGTACAGGCCATCTGCAACTCAGTTTTACCATCAGCTTTAGTTGAAAGTCTAGCTGTAGATCCATCATCAGTACCATCAGATGAAGAAGACGAAGAAGTCCCACACGACATCGTGGATTGGAAGAAAGCACAGGACATGGATACCACTATTAGAGAGATGATCAAGTTTGTCAAGGAAGGAAGGAAACCAACCGTAGCAGAGGTAGGACCCACACCACTTTTGCGACAGTTACACCGTCTTTACCTTGACAACGGGATATTATACAGATCAGTTGAGAGTGAGGATGACAGAACCATGCAGCTTGTGTTACCACCAGCACACGTAGACGATGTCCTTAGAGCACTCCATGATGATTTTGGTCACCCCGGAAAGGATAGGACTCTGTCACTACTTAGAGATAGATTCTACTGGCCCGGTATGGATAGATCAGTGGAACAGTGGATTGCACAGTGTGGAAGATGTCTACGACGTAAGACGCCAGTGAACAGCCAGCGAGCGCCCATGGTCAGCATCAGTACCAGTTACCCACTGGAGGTAGTGTGTTTGGATTTCCTGTCCCTGGAACAGTCCAAAGGAGGATACCAGAACATTCTGGTCATCACCGACCACTTTACCAGATACTGCCAGGCCATTCCAACTAGAAACCAAACAGCTAGAACAACTGGACAGGCGATATTCGACCATTTCATCGTCCACTATGGAATTCCACATAGGATCCATTCCGATCAGGGAGCCAACTTTATGAGCAACGTTATAAAGGAACTCTGTACCTTGATGGGAATGAAACAGTCTAGGACTACAACCTACCATCCTATGGGAAACGGCATGGTGGAAAGGTTTAACAGGACGCTCCTTGGTAT
Organism: Arcuatula senhousia; assembly: GCA_963971305.1. Classification (NCBI taxonomy): domain Eukaryota; kingdom Metazoa; phylum Mollusca; class Bivalvia; order Mytilida; family Mytilidae; genus Arcuatula; species Arcuatula senhousia. The sequence goes on from OZ020305.1 coordinate 54,242,520, forward strand.
GCTTGGAACCTTGACACAGGAACAGAAGTCGAACTGGAGAGCGTTTGTTGCCCCGTTGGTACATGCTTACAACTGCACTCGCCATGAGTCCACGGGAGTTGCACCGTATTTCCTCATGTTTGGACGGCACCCTCGACTTCCCATTGACCTGGTCTTTGGATTGAGGAAAGAGGAAAAGACAACTACTTCCCAGTACGTCAAGGACTTGCGAACCAGACTATCACAGGCTTACAGACGTGCAACCGAAGCGTCTCAGAGTTCACAGACCAAGCAGAAGGAGACATACGACATTAGAGTTCGTGGTGCTGATGTGGAAAAAGGAGATCGAGTGCAAGTCAAGATCGTTGCACACGAAGGAAAGCACAAGCTAGCGGATACCTGGGAGGAGATACCGTACGTGGTAATAGAGCAGAAGAACCCCGAGATTCCCGTCTACACAGTGATTAGGGAAGACGGTGAGGGAAGACCACGAACACTGCACAGAAATTTGCTCCTGCCTATTGGTTTTATAAGAGATGACCCAAAACCTACACCGAGACCAAGGCCAGTACCACGACCAAGGACGAGATTGACTACTGGAATTCGGAATAACCGGTCTACAGTTGATCAATCAGATGATGACTCCTCGGACGAGTCAGACGATGAATCTTCTGTGGGTGTATTGGAGAGACTTGACAGCGGAGCTGAACCCGTAGAAGACTCAGTTGAACCAGAACACGAGGTGCCAGATCTTACTGGGGACGCCCAGCTCGAGGAGGATCTGGAAGGAAGCGCTTCCGACGAACCAGATGCCGGAGTTGAAGATCAACAGGAGGAACCACCTGTAGAAGAACAGCCCCGAGCAGAACCATCACCGGTTGTACTAAGACGATCAGGACGTGAGAGGAGAAAACCTGCTTGGCTTGCGTCAGATCAGTACGTCACCAGTATGTCAGTTGTCAACCAACCACCTAGAACAGATTGGCTTCAAAAGATTGACTGCATTACTGCTCTAGCACAGACACCTTTGTTTGCTGGAATGGAGAAGGATGCAGCCCGTACCATCTTAGACATTGTGAGCCACCACTCCTAGAAATGACGGGACGTCATTTTACGGCCGGGGGGAGTGTGTGGTAGAGTGATATTTCAGTGTTTTGTATTTTATTATATTATTTGTATTTTATTTTATATCTGATGTACTTGTATTCATTTTCATACTATTCCTGTATTTAGTATTTTCTTTGTAACTGTACTTATTAGACGTATTTTTATTCTATTGGTTATATTCAAGGTTCATTGGTTTTGAGCGGGAATTCTTTAGTTTGACCTCTTTGTTCATTCTCTTTTCATTTTGATTTCAAACCTGTCGGAAGACATATTTGTTCTCTTTGGACATTACTTTCTTAGTTCTTGCATGTTTGCATGATATATACTAAAGGTCAGTAAAATTACCTTAGCTAATATATATTTCCTTTAATAGTCATTTGAATAACCTCAGGTATGAAAATGACTAGTTTGACCGGTTTTACATGTTCGATTGGTGTATGTAAACTTGTATGATTACGTGTATGAATGCCTTTTAAACTTTCTTAAATTTGATTAAATGCATAGAGTAATTATAACTTTGCAATGATATTAAAGTTAAGGTTATTATTCTATTTTTCTGTAAATAGGAGATCTAAAATGGATAAAGTATAAATTTGAACATTTTAAAGTAATTTGTAATTAAAGTATGAGAGCGCTTAAACTATTTTAGCTTCAGTATAAATTGCCATTTATTTAGCCTCATAAATAAATGGAAGACAATAACTTTTCATATTTTAAACATATCCTTATTATTTTAATCTTGATCCTTCAGGTGGATATATTTTGGTACTAAGCAGTCTAGCTGTTAGTTCATGAGGATAGACCTCTTACACCTCATGTGAGGTATGTTTTTACGTAATTTTGTGTTTATTTGTCTATGGACGTATTGTCCGTAATTTTCGTATTATGTTGTTTTCGTTTTGACATAACTGCACTGGTTTATGTTGGTTAATTGTAATGCCCGTTTTTTATGTTTTAAAGTCATTTATTTTCTATATGTGATGTGCAGTAAATTTACTATTTATTGTTACAAAGTCTTCAATTAATAGTGCAGCGTAATTTACTATTTTTATAAGAAATGAAGACAGTATTTGATAAAGTAATGTTCGAGTATTTTCTATTTTTAACGTTTCGACGATAGTAAGAATTTATACTATATTCTTATATAAAGTCACATTTCAATAAGTTGTTCATTTTATTGTTATTATTGTTATTTCAGGGTCTTTTATTATCCTGTATTTATGTTGATACCTTCCACTATGATGACGGAATAAACCCTAGTAACCCTGAAGATTGTGTTTGTTTTATTTATTGAAACTTGCCCAAAACAGACCAATTCTACATAATCCTGTTTAGATATAGTAGAAATATATCGCAGGTGATATAATGATTGGGTAATGATTTTCTAACTAATTTGCATATACATGTACCGATATATCCTAAATCTTGCTTGGCATACTTAAACATTGGTTTGTTTTTTTTTAAAGAACAAAATGGCTCGGACATCACATGTCACAGATTTTGATGGTTTTTATTTGACAATATATTTTAGATATACTGATAACTATTTTAACCTCCGATCATCTTTATTGACTTCCGTTTCCAAGGTAATCACGGCGGCCATTTTGAACTCTCTGGAATACCTTAAAATAGGATATATTTCATTAATTTTTTTTTATAAAAATATAACCACGTGGTCATCTGACAGCTTTGAGCCAATGGAGATTTTTGTAGAGATTAATCAGCTGAGGGTTAAAGCAAGCAATCAACAACTATTTCTGTCTCATCACTGGAAATCTGAGAACCTAACCTGCTTGAAATACCACCACTGTCACCGTTTGTGCTTTCAGATTTTGTTATTACTGAAAGTGAGAGGTCAATGAACATTTTAAGATATCAAATACTGATAAGCCTTTTGGACCAGACAACTTACCAACTATATTTATAGAATCTATCTTTCTGTTGTTAGTCAACCCCATTTCTATTCTCTATAATAAAAATTGATGTTGTTGAGTAGTTCCTAACAGTCGGAAGATGGCAAATGTTTCTGCTATATATAAAGGAAAAGGCTGTAAGAATGTTTCTAATAATAAACCAATATCTATCACTGTCTATTGGAAAAGATTATTTGCAAGCATCTGTTTTGTCCAAAAATGACCAATAAAGGTTTTCGTCGCAAGGACTCCACTGTCAACCAACCATTAATTATTCATGATGTCATTATGAAAAATTTAAACATGGATAAAGATGTTAGATTTATAATTTGTGATGTATTCAAGGCTTTTGTTAGGGTGTTGTACAAAGAACTCTTATAGGAATTACAAAAATATGGAGTCAAAGGCAATCTACTTAAGTGGTTTGAAAACTATTTGCATGATCGGAAACATCGAGGATAAAAATGCATTCAACATGGAAAACTATTCACACTGGAGTACCTTAAGATTCAGTCTTAAGTTATTAATAGAAATAAATGAGATGTGGAATAAGTGTACGCGACACAACCTACATTATAAACGTATATTTTAAATATCCACAATGGAAAACAGCCAGCAGCCTTCAATGTGACCAGTGGTCGCTGCTCACTGTTTTTCAATTGGCCCCTGGATTGAAAATAAAATACATATGATTCAAGCCCAATCCCAAAGTGCATTGAAAGACCCTCTTCTTGACAAAAAACAATTAACATAAATTCGACTAAATACAAACATAAGCTTTGATGAAGATTCCTGGCTTAGGACAGGCACATTAAAATGTGGCGGGGTTAAACTAGTTTTTTTGGCACCAACCTTCCCCCTAATGATAATCAATAACAAAGCACAAACTAACACACAGTAAAAATCAAATCGATAGAAGTTCAATTCAACAAGAGAGTATCTGAGACGAAAGGACAACAAGTAATTAACGGTACGTAAAGATACTCTCTTGAGAACACTCGAAGTTACTGACAGCTAGCTAAGAAGCATCCATCGACTGATGTAAAAAAATCAAGTATGTCGATTCTAAATCCGACACAACACGTCAAACACTTGATTTGATGATGCATCATCACACAAAACCGACACACTTTACCGCTGTAATGCTAAAAAATGACATAAGTATACAAAGGCAATTAACATTTTAAAGTAAGTATCAAATCATCAATATTTTTACCAAAGAAGACTAAATTCAAAGATTTTACTAAAATATCTATTTCATAACCTGTATTTAATAAAGTTTTAAGCCAATTATGCATTCCCAAGGGATTGTTTTTGAATTTATTTGCTCTATAAACAACATTACCGTAGAAATCTGGATGGGATATTCCCTTTACAATCAAAAGTCGTCGTGTACAGTTAAATTTTCCAATAAGGTATAGATATTTATGATAAAACTTAGTAAACGACTTCACTAAGTCTATTTTGACTATATGTTAATGATATTGTAGGAGTTGTATCTAACAATATTAAACTTTTTGCAGATAATAATTGTTAATGCGTAGAGGATGACCTTGATATAGCCACATAATCATTAAACAATGACCTAGAAGAAATTTCAATCTGGGTCAACGAGTGGGACTTGTCCTTTAATGCTGCCAAGACTAAATATATGCTTTTTATGAATGATGTTACTAGAATTACTGATAACCATAGATACCTGGGGTTGGATTTTCACTATCATGGCCGTCTCAGAACTTCCCGATTGAAACTCTACAATTATAAATTACAACAAAGTTTCAGACAAATAAATTTTGCTACGCCTGACTTGGTTGGGATTCACTGCAAAATAGAAGGAAAAAAATCAGAAATTAGTTTCATTATAAAGGGCTTTGCATGGATGCCTTCCTAGTTATATATCTGAACATAATCTCCTATTTCAGCTTAGGACATTATTGCTTGCTTATTTCAGCAAGACAGCGGACAGTGACCTCTGGTCATGTTGAAGATTGCTGGCTATTTTCCATTGTGATTTTTTTAATTGCCGTTTCTTTAATGTTGGTTGTGTCGCGTACACTTATTCCACATCTCTTTATCGTCTATTAGACGAACAATATCATCTTCGAAATTCCTGATTTTTAATGTTCCAAGAGGACGGACTCAGACCTACAAATCCAGGTCTTTCCTCCATCTGCTCTTGATGCCTGGAAATAAATGGATGATGATGTATAAAACCTGCCATCTATCGATATATTCAGGAACGTAATTGAATTCTGATCGTATGAGTCCACATGTGCACTACTTGATTGGTCCAAGGCATATTAAGGGTACACGATCCTCCGTTGACAATTCTGAAAATTTGCAATTAAGCTAATTTTATTATGTATACGTACATTTTAGATATGAAAAGAAAAGCATGTCTTAACGGATCCGTTTTTTTTTTACATTTAAAGTTGAGTATTAGATGCCTTCCTCAAAAATTGGAAAACGTTTAATATTTTGAAAATTATTAAAAATGGCACAACTTTTTAACCATTGGTCATTTTCTCTACTCTGTTTTTGGTTTTACAATAAAGAGAATATATGTACTTGCATTGGTCATTTTTCTACCCTGTCTTTTGTTTTACAATGAACTTCGGAGAATATGTACTTGTTTATTATGTCACCATTTGTTTAATGCAATACTCTGATTCATGCAAATTTCCTATTTTGCATATTTTCATGTCATGTTTGCCTAGTATCAACATATTTCATTTTTCATATAGAACTTTGATTTAATATTCAGTTTACACGAGTTAACTTTATTTTTATCATCAACCGTCAAGCTTCATATAGTTTTACTTCATTTGTTTTCATAAGTTTTCATACATTTTTCCTGTATTTTATAAGATTAAGATTAAAGCAAGAACGATCGAGTCAATTAGAAAAACATGTCAAAACTTAAAAATTCTTATTATTTTTAATCCGTCTAAATTCTTTCCACCCTTTTGATCTTTCATTTTGTATCTCAATTTCTTAATCCATCGCTAGGGCTTTTTAGTAAAAGGTGCTAACATAATTTTTGGAAAGGAGTTTTAAAAATAGAGAGAATTAAGAGTCAGTGACCAGCGGTTAAGATGTACATTTGTAGGCTTAAGGTTTTTACCGTCTGTGAGCAGCTACAAATTTGTAAATATGTTTATTGTGTTTTAAATATATGTTTGCTGGACTTCATCAAAATAATAAAATATGTGAATGTTTATGTATCATGGACTTTCATTTCAACAGTTAATCAGTTGCATCCAGAACTTTTATTTCAACAGTTTATCAGTTTATGTATCCAGAATCTTATTTCATCATTTTATCAATTTCGACTTTCCTTTTATACATGTACATATGCAGTCTTCTTAGACTACAAGTTTAACATTTTACATTCGTACAGGTTCATGAAACGAACAACTTTACAATAGAATCTACAACATGAACTATGATACATCAAAAACTAACTAAAATAATGGCATTAAAAAATTAAGGGGTCAACGTACTTATTTTTTAGAAATTCGTAAAAAACAGTCATTTTTCAATCATTTCTTGATAGTCACAATATGCATCCATGCAACCGGCCTCCCTCTGTTACTTTATTATGCCCTAAATATTAAAATCATTTATTTAGTTACTTCTGTCTTCGTATTGCAGTCAATAACCTAAACCATCATTTATTCTCGCTTATCTAAAAGCTCATAATTATCGGATTGAGGATTTCTGTAGAAATAGAAATACCTTTTTACGGACCGACAATGACAAAACTATTTTTTTCCACTTCCGGTTTGTTACTTCCGGACACGCATTCGAGCTGTGGCAACCAACAAAACTTCTTGACTTGCTTCCTTTTATTCGCCTATACAGCCTAAAAGATGTCAGGAAATGGAAGAGGAGCTACAAGACCACAGGGGCGATCGCCTCCTTTTCTTGTAATAGGTCTATTGGTAGCTTTGGGCATATTAGCGTTTAATTACTGGAGCTTGTCGGCATCCAATGGCCAACTTAGTTTAGAAAAAACGGATCTACAGGACCAAATCCGGATACTGACTTCGAGGAAACTAAGTGAAGAGCAGGGTAAAAGAGATGTTGAAAGAAAGTACCAACTGCTTGAACAACGTATAGCCCTTAAAGATTCAGAAATTAAGCATTTGCAAGAAGAGGGTGATAAGAAACAGGCTGATGTGGAAAGTGCTGACAATGCCAAGAAAGAGTGTACTGTTAATTTGGTAAATGTTTTATGCCTTGCAAATAAACATTATTGTAACTTTTAAGGCACACTTTAGCAATCGGTCTAAAAACTCAGGTAGAAACAAAATACACGGGTTGCACATTTGCGGGATCGGTCACTAATTAAGCAAAACAAGGAGGAACTGATAAAAAAACTGGTTTAACACACTAATGGATGAAGAAAGTATTTTTTTATTTTCCTTCAAGATTGATTTTTAATGGCATGTATGGGTTGGGAATGTTGTCTGTGGATTCATTTGTCATTTGCCTATGATTTTTACCAATATATGTTGAAAAATTACAGAAGAATCGTTGATAGAAATGCTGTTCCCTTTGTCCCATATGAATGACGTTGTTTTTCCTCCTAGTGATCCCTGATGACCACGTCTAAATGACGCCAAGTCCGGAATGAAAACAGTGTGCAACCCATGTATTAAATCCCTTCCAATTAAATTTACTGTGCAATTGGAAAACTTACATTTGTACCTGTAATTGAAATTGATGAATCAAAATAGATACTTTAATTAAATGACTAGAGAACACATGTTTATTTAATTTGTTAATTGGCTTGGGGTTGTAAATATGCCATTCAATTATCCCAAATGGCTTCATTCTCAATACACAAACTATGTTTGATTGACTGAAAAAGGCAAATGTACAATCAAAAAGGGCAGGGCGGAGATGAAAACTGGCAGGTATCCTGAAAAGGGCAATCAGGGGGAGGCAAAGGCAGGCGGGCGGACCGCCCTCTGAAAACAGCCTAGCTGGAACACTGATTTTTATTGATGGGATGAGAAAATTAGGGACAATGTGATGATATTCCCACTACAATGTATATTGCTGGGCAAGCAGACTTTTTGGAACATGTTGATAACTTCAGAAAAATTCTGAATGTGTGACAGTAAGGTTTTTCTTATGGTTTTCCATATTATGAGATTCATTGAAACTTGAATATATATGGCAGACTTTCCACAATAGGTAACTCTTTATGCTTGGATTTTAAAGAATGCTATTTAGGATGTTTTTACAAATGTAGCTAATATAAGCATGCATGTACAGATACAAAATTTAATCCATTGGCTCCAAAGGGATGAGTTACATTTTGTAACAAGAGACAATGTAATAGTCATAGTACATGTAATTAATGTGTTTAAAAAATTTTGAATGAGTGACAAAACAATCTTACTTCATATTTTGAGTCTTGTGAAGACATTCTAATCTACATTAGCATGATACACAGGGATTGGGAATGAATTTTTAGCAAAGGGCCTAGACTTGCTACAAGTCCCTTTCTAACTTTTTTAATACAATTATTGTTAAGGGGGCATAAAGAAATTATGCTATTAGAGACAACATATGTTTAGTGATTATATGCGGGAGAAAGCCATTTACCACTTTTTTCATGGAAATACTAAATTTCAAAGGGCCATTTCTTAATAGTCTACATAAATTTTTGAGATGAAAGGGGCCATTTTCATTTTTGATGTGCCAATGGCCCATGGCCCCCTGCCTTCCCAATCCCTGGATACAGTAATAGAGCTTGCTAGGCTTGCATATTAAATTATTTGATAATCATGTTTAACAGGTAAAAAAATCAACCTTTGACCGTGTTTATGATGTTGAAGACATTACATCATGTTCAGACTTTTAACCAAGGGTTTGTGAGAGATATACATGTAAATATCTACCACTATCATTAACAAAAAGGTTTTAATGAATGATTGAACAAAATATGACTCACCAAACAAATGTTTAAAAGGAGCTGTGAAAAAATTATTATACCCCCCGCAAACAAAGTTGGGGGGGGGGGTATATAGGAAACACCCTGTCTGTCTGTCTGTCCATCTGTCTGTCCGTCCGTCTGTCCACATAACTTGTAAGTGCTTCTCCTCCTAAACCGCTTGAAGGATTTTGCTGAAACTTAAAATGGAGGAAGTACATCATATGTAGATGTGCATGGAGAATTTTCATTGCACCCTGACATCATTCAGGGGAGATAATTGGACTTAGACTTTTTAAATACATTATTCAAAGGAAGACACCGTAAGTGCAACTCCTCCTAAACGGCTTAATGGATTTTGATGAAACTTTACATGAATGAAGTACATCATATGTAGATGTGCATGAAGAATTTTCATTGCACTCTGACATCATTCAGGGGAGATAATTGGACTTAGACTTTTTAAATACATTATTCAATGGGAGACCCCGTAAGCGCAACTCCTCCTAAACCGCTTGATGGATTTTGATGAAACTTTACATGAATGTAGTACATCATATGTAGATGTGCATGAAGAATTTTCATTGCACTCTGACATCATTCAGGGGAGATAATTGGACTTGAGATTTGTGTCCAATATGAAGCCGGGGGTATCCTTTTGTGAGCTCGCTCACAGTATTACTTGTTTGTTCTATTTTGCATCAATATCAGATCAAAAAAAAAGATATTACATGTACAATGTATATATACATGTAGGGACACCGATTCTCTTACAATATATATGTAGCTTAGACAAAAAGAAATCAAGTTGACAGATTTTAGTCTTACATTGTACATGTATGTTAACCTTTTATACCCCACGCAACGAAGTTCCGAAGGGTATAATGTTTTTGACTGGTCCGTCCTTCCGTCCGTCCGTCCGTCAGTCTGTGATCAAAGTTTGTAATCGCAACTCCTTTTAAACTACTGAACAGAATTTAACGAAACTTGGTATGCAAGAAGAACACCATATGTAGTTGTGCATATTACTGGGAATTTTTGATTCGCAAATTTTTGTGGGAGTTATGGCCCTTTGGACTTAGAAATTTGCAGAAAATCATGATTACAGTTTGTAATCGCAACTCCTCTTAAACTACTTAACAGAATTTAACGAAACTTGGTATGCAAGAAGAACACCATATGTAGTTGTGCATATTACCGGGAATTTTTTATTTGCAAATTTTTGTGGGAGTTATGGCCCTTTGGACTTAGAAATTTGCAGAAAATCATGAGTACAGTTTGTAATCGCAACTCCTCTTAAACTACTGAACAGAATTTAACCAAACTTGGTATGCAAGAAGAACACCATATGTAGTTGTGCATATTACCGGTAATTTTTTATTCACAAATTTTTGTGGGAGTTATGGCCCTTTGGACTTAGAAATTTGCAGAAAATGATGAGTACAGTTTGTAATCGCAACTCCTCTTAAACTACAGAACAGAATTTAACGAAACTTGGTATGCAAGAAGTACACCATATGTAGTTGTGCATATCACCAGGAATTTTTGATCCGCAAATTTTTGTGGGAGTTGTGGCCCTTTGGACTTAGAAATTTGACATAACTTTGTTATGATACATGTATTCAAATACTTGCACATTCACTTTTACAATCATTCAATATTATTGATTGCTGTAGGTTGATACTAATTCCTCAAGGATAACATTGATAGTCCAATAGCCGAACGCGTGGGGTATGTGAGCGTGCTCACTAAGGTTCTTTCATTATGAATGAAATGGAAGCCAAGGCCAAAACAAAATATATGTTTGTTTCCTGCTTCCTACTCTTGAAAATTAGGGTAGGTACATGTAGGTAGGATTTTTTTTCTCAAAATTATTTTAAATTGAGTGAATGGGGAAGCAATCCCAACTTTAATGGTTTTGCTTGTTCCAAAATGCCAGTAAAAACATTAGGATAGGGTAAAAAAGGGTAGGTAGGGAAACAGGACACAGACATACATGTATATTCTTTTGGCCCAATATATACAGAATGGCACAATAATTTTTCAGGAGAATGTAACCCTTGCTAAATAGTTTTTATTTTGTTTTGTAGCAAACTTGTGAAACAAACAACTTGGGAATCCAACAACAGTTAACAGATGTTAATCGTAAGATAAAAATTTTCTTTCATAATAAGTATAGATTTAAATGTACCTACATCATGTACATGTGTATATATATATATATTTTAAACATTTTTAAATCTGTGTAAATATTAAACACTGCTGAAAAATCAAGATTGCTACATAAATATCTGAAAATAATCACATAAACCCATGTAGCATATATGATCTACATGTAAATGTATCTAAGATTTGTCTATGGTTAATAAAAACTATTACCAATAATTAATTACAAAACTTGGATTCAGTCAGTCTGTGATTGGAAAACAAAATAATTTCATCCAATCAGGATAAGAAACATTACATTCATTGACATTGTACATTTACAGAAAAATGACATGCATTCATATTAGATGCATACATGTACATGTGACTTAATAATAATATAAATAGAGTAACAGACTCAAAGTCTGAATATTTATATTATGTTTAACTGCATGTACATCTCTAATTTTTTTCAAAAGTATTTAAAAAACTTGTAAAATACATTGTATCATTTGTATGTTTATTATTTTTCACTCAAATTCATTTTAGAGCAATTAGAAGAGCTTAAGAAGCAAACACCTGCACCAACACAGAACTGTGACAGGTATTGTAAATGTAGCTAAATGAACATGATGAACTTACATTTGTTTTGTAGGACTCTTCAAATACAATATTACATCGAAATAACAGCAAACTTCCAGACAATTAATTTTGCTACGTCTGACACGCTTTTTGTCTAAGACCTCTCAGAGGCACTCTACCCAAAGAATAAAAATGCCAAACACCATATGAATATGAAATAATCAGAGTTGAAAATAACAGCCTGCCCGCCAGCCCAAGACTTGTAACTTTTGGGCAGGGCTGGCTAAAATTCATGAAAATTTGACTGGCTCTATAACAAAAACAGGTAGAATTGCAGCTCAGGGCTGGTTACTTTTTCAGCGAATTTCCTACCCTGAAATAATACATGTACATGATGTACCTATAACATTTTAAAAAGTCTTTTCTATATTCTCAATGAATGCAATGGTGACAAAATATTAATTTTTTTCAGTACTTGTAAAGAAGCAATAAAAAGTGCCTATTCTGATATCCTGAAGAAGGCAGGGGCATCCGTGATGACCCAGATAGTCAATTCTGGAATAGAAATAGGAGAAGAACTGAAAGTAGAAATGCAGTAAGTGATGAGAAGTCCCTCGCACTTTGAATTCTTTGATTGACTTTTTTCTGTCATTGCACATGTACAGTCAAGGTCCACTGGGTGTGACTGTTTTTCTGTTATTACTCAGTCAAGATCAACTAGGTGTGACTGTTTTATGTCATTACACAATCAATATCCACTGGGTGTGACTGTTTTTCTGTCATAACACAGTCAAGACCCACTGGGTGACCAACATCTACAATACTGTTTATTACAAGTTTTTCTACAATACAATGCAAGCTCACTTGTAGGTTCATCAAATTATCTGACAAATTAACAACTGAAAATAGGTACCATACATGTTAAACAATCAACAATTTGTCTCTATGTTTTAAAGTAATGAAAACAAAGTCTGTGGTATCTATATTCAGATTGGAACCAAGTTTGCAAACTCTTGCCTGTGTAAGTCTCCCATACATGTAGCTGAACACAATATGTTGAATCGCCATTTTATCATGATAACAGTACTGTATTGAAAAAATCCATTAGATTATTGAGGAGGAATACCAAAAAAGGCATTCATTCAAGTAGAGAATTCATCAAAAATCTAAAACTCCCATACATAGATGACTGGTCTACATGTTGAAAAAAGCAAAATATTTTTGTAGTGTCATGTACAATTTACATGTATTACATTGTCATCTTTTATAGACAAAAAGACAAATAGATATATCTAATGTTCTTTAAGTCTTATAAAAAACACATCCCCTACATGTAAGATAAAGGCCAAAAGGTAAAGAGGTCATTTTTGTGATAATTTATTTCAAATGAACATATTACTTTACAAAGACAAGCAGTTCAAGGTCAAAACCAAATTGCTCCACCTGACCCGAATAAACAAGCTCAGGAATCTGTACAGAAAGAACAGTCTCAAAATCCTGCCCAGCAACAAGCACAGGCACCTGGTCAGCCACTTCAACCAGATCCAAAAGGTATATTTATTCAGAGCTTGGTGTAATCAAATTCTGGAAGAAAATCAAGATAATTTATGCACTCTGTTTGGTGGGTTCAGATGCACCAATTTTCTAAATTTTATTTTTTTTAATGTTAGAGTGTTTCATCTTAGAATGCTCTTTAAAAGATTTATGTAGTAAATTTTAGCTAGTGGTCTAGTTTCATAATGCATAATCCATGGAAAACTAATATTGATTGATTGATTGACTTATAAGTTCAAAACAGATGCTATCATCATATTTGTAACAGATATGTAATGATTTATGTATCACCATATGTAGGATGATGGTCATTATCAATGATAAATTGATTTTTCTGTCTTTTTAATACAACACTATACATTATGCTACATTTATAAAAAAGAAATGGTTTTTAGTGTGAGTTTATATTGTCATTGTCTAGATTATAGACTTTAATATTGGGCGCTAATTTATAATGATAACTAGGGTGTAAATATTTCCTTCAAGAAAGTGGTTTGAGACCAGGCCAAGTGTTTTGCCACTGACAATTGTTAAAAAGTCAATACAGGAACCCCTTCCATTTCCATTGAAAATTTGTATGTAAAGATACATCAAAAAGTACACAGTGATGGAAGTAACTGTGGTACCATCCTTTTTGGCAGAGATCCAATAGTATAGACATAAACATTTTTTTAGATGAATTTCATACCTTGGAAACTTCATCACCTTACATCATGTACATATACAAAATAAATGCTCATTCAACATTCATGACATTCTGAATGTCCATTAATTAGACTTAATACAACATCAAAAATATTTGAATAACATTTATTATAAATATTAATGTCTGAGATATTTTTTCTATTTTGTAAGATTCACCCGCTGGAGCTGAAGGTAAGAAACCAAAGACAGAGGGATTAATAAACAGCCCCTTAGGGAGCTTGAGGGATAAACTGCAAAATATCCATTCCTTATCTCAGCAGAAAATAAACATGGGACTTCAATCTCTCTCTTCTGGTGCTAATGTGCATGGTATCCTTAACCAAACCCAAGAGGGTATAAAAGAGGGAATTAAAGAGGGTCTTAAAAAGTCTAAGCAATTAGTTGACCTTATATATGGTGAGGGAAACTTGCATGCTTCTAATGAAACTGCACATGACACGAAAAATACCACACTTGTAGGGGATGATAAAGGCGAAAAGCCAGCTGAGAATAAAGCAGAAGAACCAAAACAAGACAAAGAAACCAATGATATTCAAAAACCTGGAGATGATAACACAAAGCCTGAGGATGTTAAGAAGGCCCAGACTACACCAAAGGAAACAAATAACATTGCAGATGAAAAAGACGATGGGAACGCAGATGATGACAATGATGCTGGATATGAGGATGATGATGATCAGGTCGAGGTACATATATGAATAATGGTCTCTCCTCAATCAAGGGTACAAAGTTATAGGTAACTGTCTTTCTGTCCCGCCCTTTCAAGAAAGCAGGGAAGTATAAAAGTCAGCTTTTTGTCTGTCATTCTGTAGGAATGTTAATCAATGCAAGTTTCAATAGTAACTGAGAGTTAGGGGATTTTTAACAACTCTTCAGTAATTAAGATAGTGTTGATTGAAATACAGCTCTTCAGATTCATCTGTTATTGATCATATATAATTAAACATTTTAGGATAATGAAGGTAATTAACTTGACCTTGTGATGACCTTTGGTAATAAATCCCAATGTGGAACTATGATTTGTTAGCTTCAGCTCTTTATAATGCTATCAGTGTGAACCAAGCTTGCTTGTTATACATGTACATACACAGGGTCATTTGTTTCTCATGGGCACATTCCATCTTTATTTGTATTTTAGATCCAAAAAATTTATTAGGCCCCCATCTACAAAAATAGAGGTGGCATATAGTGTTCAGGTGCCTTCGTCCGTTCCAAATGTTGCGAGATGGGGCATTTTGTCTTTTGGACATATTTGTTTTGGTTTTTTTATAAATCAAATTTTATATATTCATTTGCATATTTTGTTTTTTTCCTCAAAATATTATTGTATCATGGCATGTCATCTTATAAAGTTGTCTCATTTGTATATATGCTTGGAATGTGCATGGTTTCAAAATAAGAAACAGATTGGTGATAAGATATATTGGTATGCATGTATATAGGGGGTAAAGGATTTAGTTAGAAATACATGTAAAAAATACATGTCAAAGCAAAGGTATTAAAATCACCAGTAATGTTCAAGATAATCAGATATATTCAACCAACTAGAGTTTTAAAAGGTAATTATTTTTCCTAACTTTTACTTTTTCATAATAAAAATCGGCCCTATCTATAAAACATAATTTATACACAATACAAAAATATAATTTTTATTTAATGTCAGTATATTGATTTTTTCCCTTTAAGGCAAATCATATACAATATGTTTATTTTAATTACTAGAACATATGGTATTATAATTAATACAACAAGTCATCAGATTTGATTCAATTGAGTTTGCAAGTAATTTAGTTCTCAATCTTATTATTATTTTGGGGTTGAAATTTTATTGTTGATTTAAAGATTTAAAAGTTTTTTGTTTTTTTTGTAGAATTACCATCTTTGTATGGCATAAAACAATTTAAATTGCTAAGTGTGAACTTGGTGACAGTATGATACATAATGTTTCAAACAAATTGTTCTGTAGAAAAAAATAAAATTACAACAAAGTTCCAGTGCATGATTTATTTTTAAATCTTTTAAAGGCAGGCACAATTCATTTGAGTGAATGTAAAAATGACCCCTGTTTTCATTTCTTCCTTTTTCACGTTATTATTTTTTGGAATGAATGATGAATATTTCACCTTTTATGACTTACTTGTTTTAGTGTCAAATTTAAAGTAATTAGGGAAATTACCTCTGAAAAGTAATTGCTCAATTGAAAAAAAAAATATTTGCTCAAATGAAAGATTTTTTTGCTCAATTGAAATGCAAATTTGCTCAAATGAAGTGTACTGATTTTAACTCAGCTTGATGGATAATGTAGAATTGCATTCTTTCTTCATTATTACTAAACACAAAAAATCATTCTTGTACAATGACAGAACAGTATTTGTAACCCCCTCCAATATTGCCTGTGTTGAATGGGGTTGTGTTCAAATAGATTCAAGTTGTTCACCTGTTAATTATTTTTCAGGACAATAAAGGAACTACAGATTTGAAGGTATGTAACATTTCCTGTAATTGAGACAAGATTTGAATTATGACTATGTCTTTACAATTATAGAGAACTTTGTCATATCTCATTCATGTCTATGGTGAGACCAGGTGTCACATACTCCAGATGTTGAATTACATCCTTGAGATATCAAGGTCACACAATAGTAAAGAGTCACTTATTATATTTTTGCCTTGCTGTAAAGGTGGGCTTTTGATACAGATACATAGAAAAACTCTGAATTCAAAAAGATGTAATAGAAAATAATATGTGGAATAAGTGAACATGACACACCCTACATATATTAACTGCATTTGAAAAAATCTGCAATGGAAAGCAGCCAGCATTCTCATGTGGTTGCTGCTGGCTGTTTTGCTATTGGCCCTTGACTAAAAACATAATGTGTGTTAAACAAATTCTCTTGAACCAAAAGACACAAAAGATTGAAATTATACCTCCACTCGTAAGAGAGGGGGCTATATTGCAATCACTTTGTTTGTCTGTCTGTCCGTCTGGTTCAACTTCTCTGCTTTTACTGGATGGATTGGTTTCAAATTTGGTACACAGCTTCAGCATGATGAGTTATACCATGCCTCCCCTTTCCAGGTCAGTCCATCATCTAGCTCCTGTTTTCCGAGCTAACTTAGACTTTTTTAGGGTAAAAAACTTGAAATGTGAAATTTTTCGTAAAAGATTTCTTAGCTTCTACAGGATGGATTGGTTTCAAATTTGGTACACAGTTTCAGCATGATGAGTTATACTGTGCCTTCCCTTTCCAGGTCAGTCCATCATCCTCTTCCTGTTTTTTCCAAGCCGACTTAGGGGTTCAAAAATAGACAATTTTTCGTAACAGATTTCTCGGCTTCTAATGAAGGGATTGATTTGAAATTTGATATACAGCTTTAGCATGATGAGTTGTTTTGTGGCTCCCCTTTCCAGGTCAGTCATTCATCTTCTTTATGTTTTCTGAATGGTAGAGTGGGGGTATGCTTAGCAGACTTAGTGCAACCCCTTGTTTCACTTTGTACTCCATTAGCTTCCAGAAACATATAACATTGCTTCTCTGGTATGAAATTTCCATGTCAATGATGCACAGTACAGATACAATGTACCTGTTCTTGTACCTTGGTTTAACAATCTTGATATTTACAGCTTGTCCCTGCTTTAATCTTTTCAGAAAAAGGGAGACAGTATAGATGATCTGCAGAAAAACTTAAACAAGGGTTCACAGTAGTGGGGATATCATCATCATAGAGAAACAGCATAATGCCAGACTTCCAGTCAAATGATGTCACTGATCTCATACTTCATTGGTCATATTCATGTCACATGATTTAAAACACTTTGTGTTTGTCTCTTGTTTTTCTATTGGTTTATAACATGGTTGATATGAAGGAAATTAGAAGTTCATGCAAGAATCTTAAAATTCCATTATGTTCTATATACATCACAAGCCTTTATCGTGTTTTTTTTTTTAATGTAGAATTTTTTAGTCATTCAGAAAGTTTTTGTGTTCAATTCAAATGAAAATTCAGAAGTTTTTATCATTTACAGATATCATTTGTATCTATAATAAGATGATGTCTTTCATTTATCATTAATATGATCATGTGGCCTTAATTATCATTAGAGGGGTGTATTTCAATTGGGCAAATTCACATTTCAGCGCATGGAAGTTTTTATTAAATTTGGGACAATGAACCCTTCTGACAGTTTCTCATAAGATGGCTAATTTTTACCATGTTTACTTACTCTTGGTTGCATTTGTTTGCATACCCCGATACACATATACTCTTTTCTTATTAGAATATAACTTATTAATAATTCATATGAGGAAATATTCAAGGTGTGACCAAATAACCCAGCAACCCAGGAAAGGGTGTAGCTGAGAAAATGTTTCTTGGAATTTGCCCATTTGGAATATACTGATTTATATGTACTGTATATACTGTAAAGTATATGTCTGCTTATAGAAGTTGGCTTCTAGATTTGATGGTACTCTTAATGTGTTCTTTATAAGATCAAGTTGTACTGAATTATATGAACAAAAGCTATGCATTTTCTGTCATTTTATATATTTATGAGGATTTTGTTTTTAACATTTTTTTACTAATGTTAGTGGATGTTTTTGTGATAATTGTTGATTCTTAGAGGATAAATACTTACATGTTGTTTTGAATATTGATGTGTATTTGCTTAATAACTGCTTTTTTGTAGGGAAGACCTATATTTTATGTACATCTTAGGACATTTATCAATCATTGTAATTGAAAGGGTTGATTTATAAAATATTTATTAAGTAAAGTTTCAAAGCTTTAAAGTTATGCTAGTAATTAAAGAGTCTCTAAGGTTTAGACTTTTAAAAAATCAAGCTAGTAACTCATGTACCTTTATTCTTAATATTGTGCCATAAATAGTCATTTGATATATGTTTGAATTATACTAGAAAAATAGCCTAATTTGAAATAAGACTAGAAATAAATAGCCTAATTTACTTGTGAATTATTTTAAATTGGTTCTCATAATTCTCTAGTAGTGTAATGATATGTTACTTTCCCTCTCATGTCTTCAAGATCAAATATGCATAAGTAAAATTTTATAGGGCGCTCAACATAACTTAAATATTTTTTGTGGTATTGAATTTATTTGCTTTTTATTGACCCTTGTATTGCATGTAAAAATAAAGTGTGGATAAGACTATTTATTATGTTTTGTTACTTTATTGTATTATTTTTGTTTGTTTATATTTATGTATTAGATGTATATTATGTGAAGTCATATTGATCAACATTCCAATGGAACTTTTCACACATTTCCAAGATATAAGATTATTTAGTTAATAGTATTTATACACCTAGAGATTATTTATTTTTCATATAATTTGTGTTCTTTTTAACTTTGTCAAATGTACAGGGCCGTAGTGCTTGGTTTTTGTCTTATTTGTTTGCCACACTCAGTTTAACCTTTGTCTTTGGCATATTAAAATTGGTTTCTTTCATTGCCCAAAGTGTGATGTGAATTTATTAATTGTTTTAATAAAGCATGGATATAAAGTTTGTGGTTTATCATATGTTCTTTGTGCCAAGGACATATTTTAAAAACATTTGTGTTTCTATAATTTCATTTTGAACACTTTTTAGATGAACATTTATATGTTGTATTGTACATCAAGTTATGTGAAGTTATTTATTGATGGAAACAAGTTTCAGCAAAATTGTGAATTTATGTAAATTTAGTCCCATTTTTATAAAAATACATGCCTATATTTTTTTTGCATCAAAATTTCCAAAAAAATTGAAAAAGGGGAATTTATTTTGGCCCTGATTATTTTTCCAATACCACATATAATCAAAATCTTCTAAAAATTTGTGAAAAATTATAAAATTTCTCCATAAATTCATTTAAACTGTTAGAAGTAATATTTAATCAACTCAATTTGGATGACTATGTCTATGCTTGATTATATTATAAAACATATCATATTGTATGTTCTGTCCTTGTCATCTGTTGCATTCTGTTATCAAATTCTACACAGTTTAGTAAAATCAAGTTCCATGTTCAATTATCAGCAAAAGTGAAAATATTATTGTTTTGAAGTTTGTTTTTTTTTGAAAATGGTTATTGTACAATGCCCATTTTTACACAATCAAATGTTTGGTAAATTATCATAATTTTATTTATTCCTATAAAATTTTCATAGAGATTTTCCATATTTACAAGCAAAACAAAGATGCTCTTATACTTGATCACTTTATTTGTGATATCAACTATGCAGCATGCAATAAATGACAAACAGTGATTTTTACAATCATGAGGGAAATCCATTTACATTGAAATGTGGGTTGACAAATTATTGTTTATATTTTTAAAACAATAAAAGTTGGTATAAAATTGTCTTTTTGCTTTATTTATAAGTGATAAGTTCACCTGACTCGCCCTAATCTGAACTTTTGCCATCTTTTTGTGTCTATGTTAGTCTTTCCTGGTTGTCTCATCTGAGAAGCAAGACATGGGGGAGGATTCATTGAAGGTTGTCAGTGTTTAATATTTATGAACACAGACCTACTTTTTCTGCATGGATGACCTATTACAGAAGAAGGGTTTATTTGCCAACTGACAAGGTAGCAATTACAAGTAGAAGGTGTACATTTGTACTTAAAGATGCTAAGCATGATTCATGTCTTAAATGCTGGCTGTACATGTATCTACTTTTCCCACATGAATGACAACTTAATTTTTTTAATTCAAGTTTAGTATGGATTAATAGACGATAAAGAGATGTGGAATAAGTGTACGAGACACAACCAACATTAAAGAAATGGCAATTTAAAAAATGACAATGGAAAACAGCCAGCAGTCTTCAACATGACCCGAGGTCACTGCTCACCGTCTTGCATTGGCCCAAGACTAAAAATACAATACATAAGATTTAAACAAATCCCTAGAATATCAAAGAAAGACCCATTTCTGGACATAAAACAAAAAACAGATAGTAGACAAGGACAAACAAAAGCTTTGACAAGGATTCCTGGCTTAGGACAGGCACATATAAAATATAACCACAAATGACATTGAAATAATTTTTTAGAACTCTATCATGAAGGATCAATTAAAGGATTTTTTGGGATAAATGACTTGAAACAAATCCTTGATATTTTTGTGCATGGTATTTTGGGGTATTATACTGTGTAAACTTTCTGCAATGTAATTGGTTTTATATCCCTGCTTCGAAGAAAGGGTTCACCTCTGTCCGTCCGTCTGCAAGGTAGCTTTTGAAACAGTTTTCTCAGCAACAACAAATCATAGTGACTTGAAACTTGGTACATAACTTCCTTATGAGGTCCTTAATCGAAAGTATTGAAAATATGGTTTGTCTGATATCTACTTCCTGTTTTACAGACTTCGCCAATATCCAACATTACTGGTCAATTGTTGATAATTTATGTTACACTCTGCCACTATTCATCACAGGAACTTGATATTTGGTATATGAGTTCAATGTGATGTCCTTTATTGCGAGTATCGAAATTATGTCTGTCAGATTTCTACTTCCTGTTTACCGACATAGTTAATTTTGGGGTTAGTGGGCATATACTGAGTTAGCAGTAGCTCACAGATTCCTTGTTTTTAGTATTTAGTGGCAAGTCTAGAAAGCGAGTTATGCATATATGGAGTTAAGCTGGCTAAGCCTTAAAACTACTTTTATTAGAGTAGGAGTCTATGATCAATATCATAGGAATTTCTCGTTCTGTGTGTATTTTGCAAGCGACGTTCCTGAAGTGACGTATAGGCGCCGCTTTGACACTTATCAGTACTGTCCTGTAATATCACACAAATGTTTTCCTCGCACAAACATGACACAGTATTAAAAACGAAAGAATATGGAATATGTGTCAAAAAGACACGATCCACATATTAAAATGATTTTAATAAAATGTACAAAAGCAAAATTTCACTGCGTGTGAAGCGCTTTTCTGGATTAACCTTCATCAGACACGCTAGGAGTAGTCTAGTTATTTTCAAATTGTCAAAAGTATTTCAATCAGCCGATAATCGGATAAATAAGCAGCTCTCTGTACCAAAAAGCAAAGATAGTTGGGATCTCACGTGTGCATGCGCATGCTTATTGGAATCGGTCACATCTGCTTTATTCACCCTAGTAGGTGATATATACAAATGCCAAAACGGGTATAAACACGGTTATTTGGTTGTGCTGTTTATGCATATTTTAAGGAGTAACTTACCATTAGCAGCATTTGAATCAAACATTGGAAGGTCAAAACTCAAAAGTATTGAATCGAAAAGTACTCAAAACCAAAAATAAGATCGAACAGGAAAGCCAAACACAGCATCGAGGATATCGACCATATGCAGTATAAGGAAAGAAACCTGGTGTTCTAAACAATTTGGGATTTTACAATCGGAAATTTCAATGAAAAAAGAATTATTTATTGGTAAATTCGTGTCAGACAAGTCTGAGGACCAGGCTTGTGATCACCCTCGGGACCTCTAGTCAACCAGCAGCGGTTATCGACTTTGTGGTTTCAAAATACAAATACCAAAACGGGTATAAACACGGTAATTTGGTTTTGCTGTATATGCATATTTCAAGGAGTAACCTCTCATCAGCAGCATTAATATTTGAATCAAAACATTGGAAGGTCAAAATCCAAACGTATTGAATGAAAAGTACTCAACCCCCCCCCCCCCCCCCCCCCAAAAAAAAAAAGATTGAACAGGGAAGCCAAATCCAGCACCGAGGATATCGACCATGTGCAGTACAAGGAAAAAAACCTGGTGTTTAAAACAATTTGAATTTTCCAATCGGAAATTTTCAACGACAAAAAGTATTAAGATTTACTGGTAAATTCCTGTCAGACAGACCAGGCTTGTGATTACCCTCGGGGGTCCTCTGGAAGTTGGAAAACATTCCAGTACTTAGATACCAAACAGAGACCAACCTGTCTTCTCTGAATCCTATTCTAATAAGTATAAAACGCTTTTTGACTTAATTATTTTAGACAAATTTTAAACAACACAACCAAAATTTTAACAACGATAGACCAGGGGCCTGGTTTTCGAAGGCGTCTTCAATCTGTCCATTATAGGTCATGTAGGTTATGATGACTTATAATGATTGTTAAGAAATGTTCAAAAATGGTCCCAGTAATTTTTTTAACATATATTTTACTTAGATCTTTACATTCCTGTCAATCTATAAGTGACCGTTCGTGTTAAATGTAATGATGGCTTTATCTAGATACTTTCTATCGTACTTTTATAAACTATTACTGAACAGAAATACTGAGTAGATGCTTTTTGCAGACGTATTTAAATGATTTTGATATTTGATGTAGATATTTTGCAACTTGTAAATTCTTCTCATCGAAAGAATCTAAATATTTGATGGTAGATTGCAGACGCGTATAGGTATATGCATTGTCAGCTTTGATGGTTTGCAACTTTAAGGTAACGGAACAATTTTCAGAAATATCTATGAGGGTTTAGATGCGGCCGGGTTTCCTCAATATTTTATACCTTTATTTTTTGCCCTTATTCTTTATTCTTCTAGAGTTTTTGTTTTGCCACTTTTCATTTTCGAGTTACTAGTACTATTTTTGGGGCAATTATTCTTTAATTGTTAATTATTTGGTTGCTATTCTCTATAATTTGAACCCTATTCACATCCTCGTCTGGAGTTATCAAAAAAGTGAATTTTCAAAATAGCTACAATCGAAACAGCGATTTTTTTAATTGGATTAAAATCACACGTAACATCAAAACAGCAACAAAACAGAAATATCCAAAGAGAACTAAAAAAGGGCTTTTATTTGTGTTGGTTTGACTATATTATGCCTTTATAAACATGAATATGAATTCAATTAAATGAAAGTTTGTAAGGTTTTGTTTCATCTGTACACCTTTGTTTATGTAATTCCTAATATCAAAATATGGTTTACAGATTACCAATATAATAAATTCAACCTTTATGGTCTTTGTAAGTCAGTTTTGCCCATGCATATAAAAACTCAATACTAACTAGACTGACCAACAGATATATGTATTAAATTTGTTGTCTCTTTGACATTTATAGCTGCTTTAAATCACTTTTAATTTCATTTCTTACTTTATTTAAAACATACTGGTAATTGTCGCTGTTTTGGTGCACGTTTTGTTGCTGTTTCGATTTATTGCTTTTTTTAAAATGTTAAAATGTCGCTGTTTTGTCCGCCTCATGGACCTTCATCTATGTGCTACAAACAACATATAAACCTGCATTGTGTGGGTAAAACGACTTTCATGTTCCGTTTGCAGATGTGTTTGACTTTTTGAAAAACAAATCGCAATCATATTAAACCTATGATTTGAAACTGTAGCTCACTAATAATAGTATAGATAAAAAGAAGTTTAAATTCCTAACTAAAATTCTCAGTGTTGATAATTGGAATAACTTCTAAGCTACAAAACATAATTTTTACTATTGAAACGAAAGTTACTTGGTGTCATGTAGAACACTTTTATCCTTGCACATACACAAGTCACAAATGTCTTGTTTTCTCTGGAAAGTATTGAGATACTAGTCAGTACCTTTGACATTTCTCACTCTAGTATCTAGATCAAAGTAGTTGCATATTGTCTAGTTGATTATTTAAAACGCTTTCGGGGCTGATTTTAAAAATGGTCTCGAACGACAGAGAGAGAAAAATTAACAAAATCCGAATGAATGATCGGTTCATTAAGAATGTGGCTTTAGTAGATCTATCTAAAGAATATATCTTTATAACTTGGATTTTTCCCCCATCATTTTACAGACGCAGTATATGGACTTGCACCACAAAACCAACTTTTAAAATTTAGACAATATCATAATGAGACGAGAAAGTCAACGTAGTAGGTATGCATGTAACTAATTTTGAGAATAAATGGATATATATATATTTTACTTTAAATGTTTCATAACCTAGACTGCGTCCAGGCATGTGCCTTGAAAACATCGGTCGCCTTGTTACTATCGTACATCCTATCTTTTACTTCAAACGATGTTTTCCATAGATATTCAAAATAAGGATCGACAACTTTCGAAGCTTCGATTCCCCCAAATTTATCATCAAGGATTTCACGAATTTCGGAGTCTCTCTCTTCTTTGTGTGGATCTGGCGTTTCATCACATTCGACATAATAGTAGCATTCGTCATCGCTATCATACTCAACTTCTTTCTTTACTTTTGGAACATATTGCCCCCGTCCTCCAAAACCACTTGTTGATGGATATTCTCTGCGGCTTTCTTCCGGCCTTGAGGATAAAGTTACTACTTTTTGTCTTCTTAATTTATCGGCATTAATTTCGTCTAATTTTCTATTTTTGTATTTCGGGTGAACACCGCTAACTTCAACCCAATAAGACTTACTCTTCTCTGTTTCATCTTCCCCTTCTTCGTCTTCCATTTCATCCACTGTTACTCTTGTTCTAACTTGAGCCACGCTTGTTGATACGCCCTCCTCCTCTGTATCCATAGTTTGGATGATTTTCAAGGATTCGTGATCTATTTGTGTGTCGGAAGATATTCTTTTTGGAGTAGCCAACCTTGGAACATTTCGTTCAGCCTCTCCTTCGTAAAGTTGCATCAGATTTTTTGTCATTAAATTTTCCATTTCTGAAATTTTTAAGATAACTAGTTTTTCTTCTTCATCTTCGGATACTGGTGTTGCTTTCGCTTCTTGTGGTATCATGGCATCAGGCGTTGCCCTTCTCTGTTCAGTTATGCCTGATGAAGTAGATGGCATCGATAACAGATCTTTCAGGGTTACGGTACTTTCATCTTTTTGCTGTACTGCTTTGCCTTTCTCTGTTTCCATTGGCATTACCCCAGTTAGAAGCTGTTCTAAACATGCCTTTCCTTCTAACTTTTGTTGATCTGTTACCCTTTGTGTGCCATAGAAATGATTCTTCAATATTTCAGCATAGTTTTTCCTTTTAGCCACAATCTTTTCCATCTTGTCTGATTCAGACTCTTCTATTTCACTCTTTTCTAATTCCATGCTCTCGTGCTCTGCTGGTGATTCTGGTTTTGTAATCCTTGATTCCAAATCTATGGGTTCTTGTTTTGTTAGTCCAGACAGCAATTCCTCTACGTGGAATTTCTTAATATGGTCGTACATCTGATCAAAATTCATGTAAGCTATTTTGCATTTTACGCAGTGAAAGTTAGATCCTCTTCTATCCATTGCTTATATAAGAGTTCTATTCCCGACCTTCTCAAAGCATGGTTTTACTCACAAACGCGCGGCTGTGCTATACGTTACCAATAGTAATTGTTAGAAACGTCAGTGACGTTATTCATCAACTGCACGTACAAATGCAGAAAATGATAGAAGAAACAACCCATATACACCAGCGGCAATTCAAAAATCTACAATGAAAAACAGCAAGCAGCCCAAAGTAAATTAAGCAAATAGGACATTGCTTATTATCTAAACACGGAGTCGTTTAAATAGCGGTTCTCTGAATCTGCACTAACCAGCTGGGTACCTTATAAACAGATATGTACATGAATACTGATTCATTAATTGCTGATGATTTAACTATTCAAAAGCCGCACTGAGTAAATTTCGTATGAAATCGTCTACCAAATATTCCGACCAGAACAACCACGCGGTGGGAGACGATCCTGTCTCCAGTTCTTCAGTCATTGGAGCAGCTAACTCTGGCAATGGTGGGTCTGGCTGGATGGTCATGACACACAGTTATAGTGGTTCAAAAGTCGCTGCAGATGATAGCCTATATCCAAGACTATAAACTTTCTATTGATTTGTATAAATTTTCGAGCGGACCGACCTAGGATTTAAAAATAATCTATACAAGTCAGGAACACTGTGGTTGATGTCATACATTCCTGAGTACACAGACATCTCTTGTCAATGATAAAGTAAGTCATACATTTCGTGTGCAATTGCAGCATTGTCTGTTCTGTTTTGACTTATAAGACTGCGTGACCATACCCGTTCGCTATGTTTCTTCATTACAAACAAACAAACCGTGATTGATGATGATATATTGGTGTTTATAGTCATGACTATAGGGGAATTATAAGCCCCCTCTGCAGCGACTATTAACAGTTAAAAATTGTTAAAGACTCGCTATGTGTCATGGGTCGTCCAGCCCATGGCACACTACCACCAGTGTTAGCTGCTCCGGAGTATCCTTTGTTGTCGCTGGAACAGTGCCCGTCTTGCACCACGGGGAGCTAGAAACTTGTCGGAATTTGCAAGACTCAAATCGTCATTGTACCCTTAATATCTATTGATGAAATTGTTTGGCAAGTCTTCGTGTGTACTGGGCCATGGAGACCGTCAAAGACATGTATATAAATTGGAACCTATAGTACAATAATGAGTTTCAAAATTAAGACATCATATATGTCACCCCTTCACAAAGATTTTCGCAATATTTCGATAAAAATCTTTCAATAAAAATGTATTTCTCAACCATAATTATAATGAAGCAAAAGAATGTTAAATAGAAAAAAAATCTAAGTGTATTCGATCAAACTTGAAACATGCATATTCTGTACTTAGTTAGGAAAACATGAAAATATTTCCGATTACATGCAAAGAAAACCATATATGAAGCAACGAAGTTGTTTAAGATGTAAACCATATAGTAAACATAGTGGCAGATCCAGAGGGGGTGCCAGGGAGCCAGGCCCCTCTCCCTTTTGGCGGAAAATATATAGGAAATCATTGAAGCATGACCAGAGTGCCCCCTCCCCTTTAGCCCGTCGGTGGTCCGCTTATTATGCCACTAATCCTGTCAATCTATTTTTGTTCATATATATATAAAAGAAAAAAGGGGTTTATTTATTTATTAAGTATAATGATAATACTCGACTACAACTTACTAGAATCATAGACCTGTATATTTATGTACAGGTCTATGCTAGAATAAGTACCGCGCGCTCGAGAATTATTTTATTCTTTCAAAAGACAGGTACCTTTTTGCCAAACCAGGATTGACAAATATTTTAAAATTACCAGCAAAGGGAGATAATCTAAAATGTCACCGAAAGAGAAAGTAGGTTATTTGAAAAAAAAATATCACACAAAAGGATTTAAATCCACCTGTACTTAAAACATTTAAGAGTTTAGGTTCTTTTAAAGATATATAAGAAAACAATTGAAATAATATCAAGCCCAAGGCCGAAAATCAGAGAACTTATCAGTTGCTTACTTGTTCACTTGTCAAACATGTCAAAGGACAAGGTACAGTAAGGGCCATATTTGGCCCCCCTATTTAAAGAAAATCAAATCCAAAGTAAATGATTTAAATATCATAAAGGTTTCAAGTAAGATGATTAAACTTTTTGACAATGGTAAACATTTTCCATCATCTTCTCTAATTTCAATTTTATAGAGG
The DNA here is from genome assembly GCA_963971305.1 of Arcuatula senhousia. NCBI lineage: Eukaryota > Metazoa > Mollusca > Bivalvia > Mytilida > Mytilidae > Arcuatula > Arcuatula senhousia. The sequence goes on from OZ020305.1 coordinate 54,270,842, forward strand.
CTTAAAGTGGTCCAAAAGTATCAAAATTGTCGAAATATGTCATTTTTCATGCTTATTTTGTTATTTTTAATGACCAGCGACAACGTAGACCATGGACTTCTCAACTGATTTATAACCATTTAATAGTGCAAATTAAAGTTCATAAACAATAACTGCCCACTAAACGCACTAACGTTTCAATAAGGTACCCATAACGTTCATTCATGGTTTCTAGAACGTTCCGAAATAACATTGCAGGAACGTTAAAGTGTAGACTCCATTTTCGGTTCTTATAACGTTCCGTCGGAACTATATTGGATCGTTCCCTGAACGTTTTCTGGTGGTTTTGTTTTACCTCTTGAGGTTCATGTATAGTTTTTAAGAACGTTTTATTTATGTTCTGTTAATGTTTTAACAGCACCCTCTCACAACTGATGGGATGATTCTAGTTATATGTGATTAATGAAATTGGTTGTTTTTCATAAATCTTCGTTTTTGATAGTTTTTAAAAGTCTTTTAACATTTTTTGAATGTCTTTCTGGTTTTGAATTTACATGGTGTCACTGCTTAATCTTAATTAAGTATCTATAACATAATGAACACTCTTTGCAATGGCATTTAGATCTTCCAGATAGATCGTCTCTGACAAGTCTTAAATACACTATAAACGGGCGTTCATTTAGCTGAAACTATCTTGCAAAAAGAAAAAGAAAAACAAAAATATATTTAGATAGAATATTTTATAAGAAAAAACTCCACAAACACAGTTAAAAGTTTCAAGTGCAGTCAATAATTATAGTCCATTTCCTCTTTATCCTACATATTCTCACTAATAGTTCCGTGTAAATCTCAATTTTAGTTTCATTTCTATTCCATCTCAGTTGAAATTTTCAAGAATTACATTCATATTTGTCACTATATTAGAATGATATGGTTTCTTTTATCATCGTACTTAAAGATGCTTTATTCTTCATGCATTTGTTTTCCTGAAACGTAAAAGAAATCTATTTTATCCAATAAGAAAAAAATGACACCAAAATATACACAAGCTGCAGTGAGATTATTATTTCTTTTAATAAGGCATGTTGAACCTAACTAATACATTTAAGCATAAATATAAACTTCTTATACTTTATTAGGAATAGTACATGTAAGTTAGGCTCTCAACAAGTTGTTGTCTATTATGATAAAATAATTTAATAATTACACAATTTAATGTCTTAATCAAGTACCAAAATAGCTCCTATTAAATGGGTAAAGATCCATGAATATATTGTTTCTTTGAATATGATGAAAAATAAGTAATCTCATATCCTACCTCAACCACCTATAAAATTCAACCCTTTAACATCACCAACACACTTTGAAGTTTCTAATTGAGTTAAGCCGGCATTATTTTTTCTATCCTTCATTTATGCATATTATTGTGAGTGGACCTGAAAAGATGAAGAAAACACATTTTAATGGTAAAACCGCTCGTTATGTATTTCTAATTTTTAACATTCAATGATAAAATCATTACACTTAATTGCACTGTCTTGTGGCAAATTATTACGATTAGTGTATCAAGTTTCTTCTTATCTTGGGTCAGCATGACCGGTGTGGTAGCAGATGCAATTTGATATCTGTGTGTAGAGATAAAGCACTCGTTTTTAAATACACAAACTCTCAGCTTAATTATTTTGATTTATTATCTTCTATATATCGTGCATGTATATATCAACAAAGGAAATCAAAATAAACACAAATTTATAGAATTTTCGTTAACAAATTTATTATTCCTTACATAAATGTGCATGAACACGAGAAGTTGATTGTCTGATTATTCATTTGTTATTTAAGAATATTTTGTCTAAATAGTATGATAGTTTATACATATTAATCAAATCCGTTAGAATGACAAAAATAATTTGTTCTTTTCTAACATTTTTTCAAAATAAAAATAGTTTCTTACCGGTATATCCGAGACATTGAAATGTGTCTATCCTGTCAGCAGTCATAATTTTTCAAACGCGGGCGATACTGTTGTGCGCATGTCTATTTTCAAGTGCAAGATACTTCACATGTTTATTACCAAATTTGAAATTGAAATTATCTTTATGTAAATTTGTATTTTTATAAGAATATACATAAACAATTGCGATAATTCATATCTTAGAAATGTAAATTAGACCATGATATATTGATAAATACCATTGAATGTATATATAAAAATATTAAAGAATCCTTTTTAAAATGCTGAAATACATATCGCTTGACGCATTTAAAACAATTCCTTTTCTCAAATAATTGTTAAGGAATTATGCATGCTACATGTATAACAATAATGTTTTAATAAGTATCTTACATGTATTAAAGAAGAAATTCTTTATTTTTTCGAAGGACCTTTAAAACCGTCTTAAAACGTTTTAATTACAGTCCGTTTTCTTGCGTTTTGTACTAATGGTCTCAGATCGATCCATGAAATATTTAACCTTGATAGAACGATATAATAACGTTCGTACGGAACGTTTTAGAAAGGTTACAGCGGAACGTTACGAAGGGACCTTGATAGAACGATATAATAACGTTCGTACGGAACGTTTTAAAAAGATTACAGCGGAACGTTCCGAACGGACGTTTTTAAAACGTTCTGAGAACTATATAGTTTTAAAAAAACCCGAGAGAACTATAAACTAACGTTCCGATACCGTTCTGTGTTCAGTGGGTGTGGTCTAAGTAGTCGCTGGCATCTAAAAATTGAAAATATTACCCAAATATTGTCCATTTTCCGCGAATTTGAAAGAAATCATACATATTCACCATGTTTTGACAAGCAATTTCAAATAATAAACATGAAAAATTCTGATAAATTTAGTTGTTTTATCTTCTTCATTCATTTGACTTCCCTTGTCAAAATGAAATCCATTTAAACCCCATTGAAACATAATTTAATTTCTGGCCATTCATTCCCCATTTCTTTAATAACAATAAAAAATGTTTAGAATTATGAGTGCATTTTGTATTCCATTTATTGCCCATTTATATTTAAAACCCATTTAAATTACATTGAAAACACATTGAAACCACATTGTTTTTCACGAAATATGTAAATTAGCTGGACCATTTACATGATGTCATGAAATAAATGGTGTTTAAATGAATTATAAATATACCATTATTTAACCATTAATTCACATTTAATGTACCTTCATAAAATAAATCATGCATTTCTACACATGAAATATGCATGTTGGTTATGAACAGGAAAGCTGATTTTTTAAAGGGCAAATTTTAAGTCCATATGTACTATTTGTGAATCTTATTTTCTATATGCAAATAAATGTATTCTTTTCCTGTATTTTATACATGTAGCACTAACATACATGTTTTGTTGCTTATACTATATACTTGACAACCCCACAAAAAGCCTTAAAGTATTAAAGTTTTAAATAGCAATTGATCAGGGTTTTTTAATGCATGTACATGTATTTCATCTTAAAATTATTAATGACATGTTGCCAGATACATAATGAGAAGAAATTAACATAATCAATTATTAGTCCTACAAAAAAGTCTTAGATATTATATACATAATTTGTTTTAATAAAATGATAAATGTAAGCTTTAGCTTCACAAATTAAGATAAAATAGTTTCTACTTACTTAGTTTGAAACAAAACAAAATTGAATCCTCAACAAATAAGGTGTATATATTTCCAGATTGTTTTATGAAGCTGCATTGTTAGAAACAACATGTAAATACACATCTTTATTCTTCAAAGTTTACATTTGAATTGAAAGTTGGAGCCAAATATTTCAGAATTAGAGGTCTTGTGATTGGAAGGTTTTTATGAAAGCTTCAATTTCATTGGAAGATTGTTTGAACACTGCAAGAAAACATTTTTTTATAAATGGACAAAAAATAAATTTAAATGATTCTATTAGTCAGCTCAATAGTAATTTATCCATTTTATTTCTTCTGAAAAGCAATGGTTGAAAAATGGAAAAATTCTCTCACATAGCCAATAATAAAGACATTTAAATTCCATTTCTTTTAAAAATGCAAAATAAATTGCTGCAAATTTCCAATTTTTTAACCATTTAAAAAAAAAATTGAAAATAAATGGTCAATTTTTAAATTGTTCTGTGAGATAATAGAAAATTAAAATGGAGAAAAAATTGGGCTTTAATGAAAAATTGAATAAAAATGCAAAGTAAATGGGATTTCAATGCTTTAAAACCATTTTATTTTGCTAAGGGTTAATGAATAACAAAAGGACTTTTCTCTAGATCAGTTTTCTATTTTACAGTTTTAGAGGGGGCCAAATACGGGCCTTACCGTACCTTGTCCTTTTGGCTAAGAGTGTGAAAATTGTTCTTTTTTTTGGTGTGTCTTTACGTCCTCATATGCTGGACATGTACAGATAAAGTTTCTAAGGCTAACCTTCCCATCAATCAATTAATGTTATAGATTAAGTTTAAGCATACTGTAGGGTCATTGCAAGAATATACTCGGTTCTCATATCGTGGGTTCCATTTTATCATGGTATTTACGTTCATTTCAACCAAATATTCAACTGTGACATGATGGTTTCTACGTAGCTACATACACACGATATTACTGGATACCAGTTAGGCAGTATACCTTCCCCCTTTTTTTTTGTAATACTGCCTTCCCCATTCTATTTTTGTAACAATCAACAGTTTAACCAATTACAATGCAGGTGAGATATTTTTTTATTGAATGTCACGTCATAACACACCTGTTGCTTGTTATGATCTAAAATTGTTCAATCACAAACTTGATTTAATCAGAAAGTCACTACTAGTTGACATGCTGGATGATACCGAAGTTCCTTCAAAGGTAGCGTGTGTAAAATTATTTTGATTATGATTGGTTCGTAGTAAGCTACTTGGCTTACATGGGGAAGGAATTATTAAAAAGACTCTATTTATCTATCTTGGATTGGAAACAAGCGTTACTGTTTTGCTTATTTAAGTGAATCCCTCTCCAAAGAGATCTTGGCTTTTGTAGTGGCCCCTGTTGAGCCTACTCTTATCAAACTCTTCATCAGGGGATTTCTCTTTCCAGTACTCTGGTCATGAGGTTAAATAATCATAAACACACACACACTAACACACACCAATTTTAGAATGTTACATTTAAGCATCATCTGCAGAAATTAAAGTCATGAAAGTTGCAAAATATATAAAATACATGTACATGTAGAAGTTGAGTCAAGTTTCTGTGATTATCCAGTTTTATTATTTCTGGCTATTTATCATGTTTATTGTTAACATTTTTTTGCTATTTTAAAACAAATGATTATTTGTTCTATTGTATCAAAGCATGTACATGTACATGATATAACTGAATATGTTGCTTGCATGCTTGAATTATAGCCATGCTTGCAGAGAGGCATTGTCTTAGTCATACATTTGTACATGTATATCGATAAAAATATTAAATAAATATACATTAGACTTTGGGGAGGGGGGTTGGGAGTGGATAGGTTTCTGTTTTTTCCCTGTCCTTTTCATGTTTTTTTTTAGAACTTTCTTTTTTTTTTTTTTTTTTTTTATTTGTTTTTGATATAGCCAGGCTTTTACAATCTCCTTACATCACCACCTGGCTAGGGTGTAAAGGAGTATCTAGCAATACATATTACGGCTATATTTTATTGTTTAAAGATAAGCCAAAATCAATACATAGTAAAAATAACAACACAAGGTAAAGAAAAAGAAACTTACATACATCATTCAAATAAGTACACATGCAATTCAAAATCTACTCAAATTACACAAATAGTACATAATTATCCTATCATGCACAGATTTGCTCGCTTAGAGGGAGAGGAAATGAAAAAAAAATAAAAGAATTAATAAAGACTTTGAGTTTAGACAGTTAGAGTATTTGTTTGCTAAAAATAGAAGGAAATGATAATAACTTTTTTTTCAAAATAAAGGACCGAAAAAAAACTACTGTGAGAAAATCTCTTGAACTTTTTTAGAACTTTCTATTATCCATCCATTATTGTTCACGCATGTTTTATTTTTTCCTTCATAATTTAATTTTACATCTAGAGCATGCATATTTTTTGAGCAACTTCATAAACATGATAAAGCTTTCAAATGTTCAAGCCTACATGTGCAAGTTAATAATATACCTATTGATTTTGGGATCATTGGGTACATGTATATAATGTCATGGTCACATACAATTGTAATAGAGAAGGTTTAGACCATGTCCATAACCAACATTGTTCTGTCATTTCTACATCATTTTTAGTGGTTCTTTGGGCTACTGAATCCTGGTCATTTTTCTCCCAAACTGAAGAAGACGGCATCAGAATTAAAAGAAAATTGACTTAATTAATGTAGTTTAAATGTTGTGAATTATTTTATAGCAGAAGATAGAGACCCTACCTGAAATGAAACTATTTTATTTGTTCAATGTTGAAAATAAATCATAAGTACAAAACTGCCCCTTGCTCACTGTTGAACATTATTGGTTTTTGCTCCAATTTCATGATGTGACATCATTTTTAATGACATACATGTAAATTTTGGTTCCCCACAGGTCAGAACAATTTCTAGACTTAATCTGAATCTTTGGTATTCTGTAATGCTTTTAGAACAAATAAGACCTATTATTGTTATTGTGTGCTGGAAATTTTCAAACAAGTATAGAATTATTAGAATTATTTTTAAGATATAAAGATAGGTTTTAAGAAAATTACACTTACACATATTTTTTTAGGCAGAAGAATTAAAAGAGCTGGGGAACAAGTATTTCAAAGAGGTTTTAAGAAAATTACACTTACACATATTTTTTTAGGCAGAAGAATTAAAAGAGCTGGGGAACAAGTATTTCAAAGAAGGGAATCATGCAGAAGCTGTAGTTCATTACACACATGCCATAAACCAGGATGGTAGAAACCCAGCCCTGTATAGCAATAGGTCTCTATGCTTCCTTAAGCTTCATCAGTATTATTATGCCATGGAAGATGCCAAAGAGACTATCAGACTCAAACCAGGCTGGCCAAAGGTATTTTCTCTAACAGGTGATTTATTATACATGTATGTGTTGTCTTTTCTAATTACCACGTTGGTATAGGCATGTATAAAAATAAACATTGATATTGAATATAGGGGACCAGTTCCCGGTTTCAGAAAACATCTCTATTGTAAGAACTTCCTCATCTTCAAAATTCTTAAGTAAAATTCCTATATAATACTGACATCACTGAGATTGTCAATAATTTATGAAATTCTCGAATCTGAGGAAATACTCAATTTTAGATGTACATGTATTATGAATCCCAGGCCTATACTGAATGCATCAATAACCATTAATTTTCCAACAATTAAAAAAAAATCCTCAGGTACATTTTGTTTCACACAGTTCCTAACCAAGTTTTCCTGTGAAATGGGAGAGCGTGTGTGGACACACCAGTTCTAAATTCATAATAATATTTAATTGAAATCTAGAAAATGTTAATGCTTTACCACATCATAAGGGTAAAAATGGTAATGGATTAACATTTTCAAAACAAGATATTGTTTATGAAAAACAAAGGTTTTATAAAATTTAATGCAAGAGAAGTGCTCAAATTTGGCTCAAAATACTGTTCATTCATACTCAGCATTAAAGATTAAACATATGGCATGACTCTGGTCTGTTGCAGGACAAAGTCTTAAAGTTCTTGTATGAATTGTTAGCCAGTATGACTGTCTTTTGTACAATTCCCATGACCATTATACAATTGTATTTATACATGTTATATCTGAACTAATTTCAAAGGTCTCAAATTAAGTTGCCTGAGACATCATGTAATGTTGTGCAATGTCATTCTTTCCATATGGAATTATTATCTCTCAACAGGGTAGAAAATAAAGGTCCTGTATGACACAATTCTTTGTTGATTGATAAACTTCTAGGTCTCACAGCTGTATGTTTCTCAAATTTTGGCAAGTGACATTGCAATGTTTATCATGTATTTATTATTTACTTTCAGGGATATTTTAGAAAGGGTGAAGTTGAGTTTACAGTAGGAAACTACACACTGGCAATGATGGCATACAAGGTATTTCTTTTACAAGATGTCTACATGTCTAATAATTTGTGAATGGCTCTGAGACCACTTATCCGTTGTGAAAAGTGGTATATAAGAGCATCAAATTATTATTATTTATTATTATTTTACACTTTGATCGACACACTTTTTATCATACCAACCTCATGGCATCTACTCTTTAACACCCTACTATTTGTAAACCTCTTTCTTTATTGATCAGTTTATGTTCAGAGTCTAGTGGCGGATCAAGAGGGGGGCGTCTTTTGGGGGTTGGAAGATTTTGTTATTTTTGTGTAGCATTTTGGGCAAAAAGGTGGAAACCCCCCCCTTTTCGTCCACAGTGGACTGTGTGTGGCACACCCTAACCCCCCCTTTTTTAGCTCACCTGGACAGAAGGTCCATGTGAGCTATTGCCATCACTTGGCGTCCGTCGTCGTCGTCTGTTGTCGTCCGTCGTCATTAACTTTTCTTTGAAAATCTTTACCTCTGAAACGACTGAAGGGATTGCTTTGAAACTTTGCACACTTCATCTATGGGATGTCCTCTACCAAGATTGCACAAATGGTGACCGCCGTCCAAACAACATGGCCGCCGTTACTAAAAATAGACCAGGGGGGTCAGACTACTGTTTTTGGCTTGTAAATCAAAAAGTATAAGAGATAGATGAAATCTGATGCCACGCTACTGCTTCAGGATCAAAAGTTCTACAAAGGTCTTCATAGAGTCAAAGTTGTCAGATGACCCCTTATAGGAATTACGGCCCCTTAAAGGTGAAAAATAGCATTTTTTCATGTTTTTGGCTTATAGAATGAAAACTATGACAGATAGAGAAAAGTTGTTGCTTGCTTAAATGTTCAGCTCATTTAGCTCTACAAAAGTCTCCATAGGGTCAAAGTTGTCAGATGACCCCTTATAGGGGTTACAGCCCCTAAAATAACGTTTTTTCATGTTTTTGGCCTATAGAATGAAAACTACGACAGATAGAGAAAAGTTGTTGCTTGCTTAAATGTTCAGCTCATTTAGCTCTACAAAAGTCTCCGTAGGGTCAAAGTTGTCAGATGACCCCTTATAGGGGTTACAGCCCCTAAAATAACGTTTTTTCATGTTTTTGACCTATGGAATGAAAACTATTGCAGATAGAGAGAAGCTATTGCTTGCTTAAATGTTCAGCTTATTTAGCTCTACCAAAGTCTCCATGGGGTCAAAGTTGTCAGATGTCCCCTTATAGGGGTTACGGCCTCTAATATAACGTTCTTTCATGTTTTGGCCTATAAAATGAAAACTATAGCAGATAGAGAGAAGCAGTTGCTTGCTTAAATGTTCAGTTCATTTAGCTCTACAAAAGTTTTCATAGGGTCAGAGTTGTCAGATGACGCCTTATACATGTTATAGGGGTAATGGCCCTTAAAATAACGTTTTTTTCATGATTTGGGCCTACGGCTACAGAATGGAAACTATAGTAGATAGAGAAAATATGTTACTTGCTTAAATGTTCAGCTCATTTAGCTTTAGAAAAGTCTTTTTAGGGTCGACATCGAGACCAGGTGAGCGATTCAGGCTCCTGGGAGCCTCTTGTTTTAAATTGTGGATGCAGCTCTGGAGTCTCTCAGACCAGTGGACTATAAACTCTTGTTGGAATATATGATGTATAGATCATTACATAGAATTTTCTATATCAAGTCCCATATGATTTCACGAACTCCATATTAGGTTGAGTTAACTTACTGCAGTGACTTCAAGCTTTTTTTATTGCCATAAATACCAATTAAGTTAATATTTATGAAATTGTGTATGATAAATTAGCAGTTGAGCTGGGAAAAAATCATGTTACAGTTTTCTCAGCAATTTTTATGCAGTATGCATCGTCAGCATGGGGTTCCATATGGTGGATTTGATTTCAGGTCTGTTGCTCTAGTACTGACAAAAGAAAGCGAACCAAATTTTATCATTGACCTTTATTTACATTTTAGCAAGCACAAAATCTTGACCCAACAGATGAAGGTATTAAAAATGCAATATCAAAAACAACAAAAGAAGTTAACAGAATAAGAAAAGGTAAATGCATTTTTGTAATCATGGTTATTTCTGATGATTTTTTTGGCTGGATTTTACAGATTCAAAATCTTAGTTATAAAATGGTAAATGTCAAGAGGTGGAAGGATGGAGAAATAATTTTTTGTGACAGTGTCCTTACCAAACAACATTGCATGGCTGCTGGCGGTTGTCCATTGTGGTTTTTTTCTAAATTACTGTTTAATTGTGGGCTGTGTCGTGTACACTTATTCCACATCTCATTGTTTTCTATTTAAACTTATTACAGCCTCTTGATATCCCTCTTCAGATTCAGTATGGAGAATCAGCATCTGGGCCTGAATTCTAGGACTCAATTTTAGGTCTGTCATCAACTACTTCATGCTAAACAAAGTCTGGCAATATGTGTCTTCACTAAATGTTATCAATTTCAATACTGAACTTTTTGCATATTCTACAGATAAATGATACATTTTGCCACTGTTTTTTTTTTAAATTAAATGTGGAATTTTATTACAGTAGTCAGTTCCCGTTCAAAATGTTTCCTTTGTAAATGTATATCACCTATAGAATGGCTAGTCTTTCCTTCACAGACCTATTCCTTAAGTCTGTCCAAATTATTACTTCATAAATTACAAGTGTTAACAGAATTTAAAAAATAAGGTTTTAAGTAGTAAAAACTATTTCTGAATTTCCATTTTGCAAGTGAGTAGGTTAAGAATGTTTTCTGGAGTTCTGATGCAAGATGTTTGCCTGTTTGTTTTAGAGGAGAGGAGACAGCCTTGGTTTTATGGAGGTACTGGTTTACTGTTTGGTTTAATAATTGTGTTAGCTGATCAATTTTTAACAGAAAAGCCATCTATACAGGTATATATCTTTCTAGGGCTGCTGCAATAATACCTTCCCCATTCAATTTTGTAACAATCTAAAGTTTATCTAAGCATGTGAGAAATTTTGTTGCTTAGTTTTGATCTAAAATTGTTCAATCACCAACTAGATTTAAAATCAGAAAGTCACTACTATTGGTTGATACTGTAGCTCATTCAAAGGAAGAGCATGTAAAAATTATTTTGAATATGATTGGTTCGTAGTGAGTGACTCGGCTTACATGGCGAAGGAATTATTCAAACGACTCTTAATATTTGTCTTAAGGATAGTAAAATTTATCTACTTGAATATGTAAAACTTTTTTTTTTTTGGTTTACATATGTGTTTTATCATAAATTCAAAAATTTTAATGCAGTGCTTTCTAAGCAAAGTGCAATTTGATGATCATTTAGTAATATGAAATGCACATCAAATTAAAGACCTTTCTTAAAACTATCAGTTTGCTATAGGACTTTCCAAATTCAATATTTCTTTCTTTATAAATTGGTGTTTTCTTTCTCAGAATATAATACTACAGATATTACTAATAGCTGTATTTGGAGGTCTTGGTTTGGCTATACTTAAAACATACAGGTAATTATTTGCCTTTAATAGCAATAGTAGTGTTATAATTTCTGCATTTTTGTTTATTGTTTTCTTGGGTTTTTTTAAATGGAGGAGAGCACTGATTGTAAATTTGTAATAAAAGTTAATTAAAGAACATCTGTGCTACTTGAAAACCATATTCTCTACAATTGATCAACAAAATTTCTTTTTTTAAGGTTTTAATATGCACCCTTTCTGTTATTATTTTAAAAAAAATTGAATAACTGAAAAAAAGGTTGTGCATAAATCTTTTAGATTTGTCCTGAAAAATCAGCAAAATTCACTATTAGAGGAACCTGTAGATCTACTTAAAGGTATTTTATATGTCACGATCATAGCTGAAATATTGCTGCCAGACCAAACACTAAGCAAACAACAATCAATCAATCAATCAATCAGTCATTTAAAAGTTATACTTGGCAAGTGAACAAGTAAATGAAAAGACCAAAATAAAAACAGTTATAGAAACACCTGCAACTATAAACAAACAACAAACATAATATTACTGTATAACTATACATGTTTGTTATATTTATGAGATTCTAAGTTAAAATTAAAATAATACAAAAACAAAAGATAGTCTTTGAATAAGATGTTTGCTTCTATTTTTGTATCGTTGCATAAGTTAAGTTACTTTCATTATGTTACTGAAGTTCAGTTTAGAACACCATGAGATATTTACACATTTTAGAATTTGTTGTCTGAAACTTTGTTATTATTTTAAATTGTTCATTATTATATGTGTAAAGAATAACAGACAGTTATATTTCGCCTGATTTTTTTATATTCAAATTTCAGCAATGAACATTGATGAGAGTAAAGAGGAAAAAACTGAAACAGAATCAAAACAAAATGATAAAAAATCCCATAGAAAAGGTGGTATAGGGTCGGCTAGACAGAGATATAAGATGGGAAAGACATGACCTAGGACCATTCTGAATAACTGTGATATGTTTTACTGTGAGTTGTTTCAAAGTGACCTTGAAAGGAGGATCAAAGAATTCTTAAATCAGACTCAAAGTCCCTCATTTTGATGTTCATGAATACTTATTGTGTATACAATTGTCATATCTTCAAACTGTTATCATGCCACCTGCAATGTGTTGCAATAACATAAACAGACTGTTTGGTACTATCCATCTTCTTGTGTCCTGTGACATCTTGTAGCATCACAAAAAAAAACTATTTGCAGTTTTCAAGGGCATGTGCCAGCCTCTTTATATATGTGAAGCTTCATCTTATAGCACTGTGTAAAAGGAATTTTAAGCCCGAAAATTATCTATTTCCTATTAACTGAATAGTTGAAATGAAGGTGAGGGAATACTACAATTTTTTTTTGATTATTTATTGTATAACATGACCATTTTAGGTTTCTATTATTAAATCATGATGAATTGGTTTACTCAAGCTTCAAGGTTTCAAGTAATATTCCACTAGACCTTCAGTAAAGAAGTTTAATATCCAGAATGAGCTATTTGATGATAATGAGTTGTTAATTATCAGAAAAATTTAAGAATTTTTGTATGCACTGTTAACCGCGAAATTTTCGAGCTGTCTGTATTTTGCGGTAGGAGGACTGAATATTAGTTCGTGCAGTTTTAAGTTCTTGCCTGAATGTTATTGTCTATTGAATACAATAGATGACAGGTATATTCAGGATGTTTAATTTTTGTGCTGGCAATGTCAAAGGGAAAATCTCGAAAATTTAACTAGCCCAAAATTTCTCGATTTACAGTATTCTTGTCTTAAGAACATAACTGAAATTAACTTGTTTGACTGTGTAACTAGTCGTGTACTGTAACAAATTTGATGATTGCCATTGCAATAAACTAAAAGTTTGTTATCTGAAATACATGTATATTTATCAAGAAAACAAATTAAGTAATACCATAACAAAGCTAGTAATAATTTTTCTGACAAATGTAAAGGTGATAACAAAATTACTGAACTCTGAGGATCAGTCTCAAATGTCCAAGAGAAAAGTCAAAACAAGAAGGCGTTGTTTTACTGTAAACTACAATTTGGTCATGTAAAACAGAAAGTTATTGTTTTTAAAATCATGAGAAAACATATCTTGCCAGCAGTTTATTAAACAACATTAAAAAATACATGACAATTGACATGGTAAACAATAACAGATAGTCATGGGTTTACATGAAATAGTTTAAAAACAAAAGTAATATTACTAAGAAAAAAGATTTAAACATTTATATACATGTAGAGAAATAGAATTACAAACTTATCAAAATAGACTCTTGCATTGAGATTAATCAACTCACATTAAATTTTCCAACAAGACCTTGATTACAACAAAGAGATTTTGAGTGCAATACCAAATCACAACAACATAAAAATCACAACTTCATATGTCAATTTAGCCAAGGCGAAATCAAAATCCAATCATCTGTCTCAGAGCTTGGAATAGTCCAATGAGGAAAATAACTGTAAACGTAGTTCTCATGCCTAAAAATAGAAGAATTTTTTCTAAGAGTTTATTTCAAATCTTTTGGTATGGTACATGCACCTAGTGATGCTAAGCACAATACATGCTTCGAATGCTGGCTGTGAACTATATTTGCCACATGAATGACCGCTTACAGAAGAATGGTTCAAGTCCATTTCCACTTTACTGATAAGAGCCACATCAACCATATTGGTATGGTAGGTGCTTTTTATGATGCTTACTTAGCACAATACCTGCTTTGAATGCTGGCATGTCATTGACCTATATTTTCCACATTTTGGCTACTTACAGAAGATCCCCGCTTACTGACAATTGCTAAATCAACCATATTGGTATGGTATGTGCACTTAGTGATGCTTAACACAATGCATGCTTTGGATGCTTGCTGACACCTATATTTTTTGCATGGATAACCAATTGCAGAAGAATGTTTAAAGTCTGTTCCTGCTTACAGGCATGTAAATTGGGATATTTTGGGTGAAGTTTTATTTTGGTTTATTTTGCGCCTCATCTGAATAAGTTTAGAAGGCATATAGAATTAAATGTGCCCAGACAAAAAGGTATGGCATGTGTTCAAAAATTGTTTACCAAAGTGATATGATAGGTATATCTAGAGATAATAAGCAAGATGCTTGGTTCAAATGCTGGCTGTGACCTTTTTTTTTTGCATGGATGAGCACTAAAATGCTAAATATATAACATTTTAGTGCAACGCTTTTTTTACCGTAATCAGACGGCACTTACTTGGTGCACCACTTGGACATTGAGCCAAGATCAAAGGGTCACAACTTGCATATCCGGTTGTTTCATCACTTCCGTCATCACAATCATTTGCACAATCACACTGGAAAGCTTTGTCAATGCAAGACACAGCACCAGACTGACAGGAAAACCAACCTGCTGGACATCTCTGAAAAGGGAAGAGTGCATAATATATCACTGGAAAGCTCTGTCAATACAGGACATAGCACCACACTCACAGGAGAACCAACCTACTGGTGACCTCTGAAAAAAGAGGAAATGCATAATGTATCATTTGAAAGGTCTTAAAATAAGATACAGCATCGGACTGACAAGAGAACCATCCTGCTGGGCATCTCTGAAAAAGGGTAGAATGCATAATATATCGCTGGAAAGGTCTGTCAAAACAAGATACAGCACCGGACTGGCAGGAGAACTATCCTGCTGGGCATCTCTGAAAGAGGGTAGAATGCATATTACTGTATCATTGGAAAGGTCTGTCAAAACAAGAAACTGACTGGACTGAAAAAGGTAGAATGCATAATGTATCATACATTCATAGTTCATTGGAAAGCTCTGTCAGTACAGGAAACGGACAACTTTCCTACTGGGCATCTCTGAATAAGGTAGAATACATGATTTCTCTAACTGTTGTGCAATATTATCTACCCTGGGATTATCTAGTTCTCGCGAGATGATACTATTTTGGGTATCACACTCCACACGATGTGATATTCAATTTCAAGAAATTTGATTAGCTGTTCACGCGAGACACCATGGAATGACATCACTGGAAAGCCTTGTTATAGTATACATGGACACGGAATGACTGGAAAACTAATCTAGAAAATCTCTGAAAAGGTACAATACACAATGTTTCACTGGACAAAAGTTACATCCTAAAGCTTACAGGATAACATGCTGGATGTCACTTTTAAGAAATACAAATGACAACAAAGTTCCAATCAATAAATTAGTTCGAATATGGAATAATTATATTACTAGAAAGCCTTATCAATGTAAGTGACTAGACAGACCAAATTGCTGGGTATCTTTAATCTTTGTATATGCAATAAAACTACCTGTACATAGGCTCCAGGAGCTGCAGTAGGACAGGCCTGTGTGTTACAGTCACCAGAATCTGATGAAGTTCCAGAACATGGAAGACCGCCATTTTGTGGTCGTGGGTCATCACAAACTCTTGATCTCATGTGTCTACCTCCACCACACGTGACAGAACAAGCTCCCCACGCCGTCCAGGATCCCCAAGCTCCATCAACTAAAGAAAAACAAGGTACACTTATATTGCAAACTACTAGTAATCAATGATATTTTAAAATTGTTTAATAGCTAAACATTTAACAAGTGTTTTGAGGAAAAACTTATTTCACATACTAGTATTCCACACAGTACAAGCTTTTCCACTTTTCCTATTATTTTATTCATTTCAGAATACATGTATCGCCTTTATAAAGTCTTTTGTTTTTGTTTTAAACCTTCGTAGTTTGGAATTGGACTGGTGTGCTATAGATTAACTGACACTGTTGTGTCTCCGACGTATTCTAAGACAACATATCCTACTAAATAATGGTTTGACTTTAAGGAGGATATGTAAAAACATACTGATACATGTCTGTGTGTTACAAGCCTGAGTCTCTGCTCCAACACTTGGACAGTTTGCTCCATTGTATTGTGGAGCAGGGTTGTTACATTGTCTTGTTCGTTGTTGGGTTCCTCCACCACATGTCACAGTGCATGTGCCCCATGATGTCCAGGTACCCCAGTTACCATCGACTGCAAGAGGAACATTCAACAAGCTTTTATTTCTAATGAAAGTATTTTCATACTTAACAATATACTTTAGTGGATTATAGTACCGGTTTAAGTTAAATGAGTGCATTTTAATTCGTAACAGTTATAACTACATTTACCCATGCATGCCATATGTACGTACGTCCGAACGAATTTCCATTTTTACGAAACTGTACATAGAAATGATTTGAATTTTATCAGGGTGGTTTGATATGAAAAAAGTTAAATTTGCGCAATTTTCAGGTTAAGAGGACTCCTATTTTCTGTTTAGGAGCCTTTCCTTTTGTGCGGGCATTCTGATCCCATAAGCACCTTCCTGGACCTTTTATTGTAATTTTTATAAAATATTTAAAAAAAACTTATACACGTTGTTTTATTAACATACTGCTAACTTTTCTTTTTTAAAAGATATTGTGAATATATTAGAAAATTAATAGACAAATTTTTAAATTTGTTCTGAAACCAAAACTTTTTAAGGTTATTGATGGGTTACCCTCTATTATGTATTCTTTAAATCTTTGGCCATTTGTTCTCTATTCTTTAAATGTTTTTTTTTCTCACTTTTCTCACTATTCTTTATATATTTTAAGGGTCATCATTCTCTGTTCTTCAGTTATTTTGGGGGAGGCATTATTCTTTATCTGTAAATTATTTTGGTCATTATTCTCTACTCTTTCAACCCCATTCACACCCTCAAATTTTATTACATCAACTCACTTGGACATGGGCTAAGGGTACATGTTTGAGTTGATGTAAGAGCTCCATTGCAAGCCGCCCCGTTATATTGGGGTGCTGGATTGGTACATGTTCTAGCTCTTTCTTGGATACCACTGGCACATGTCACAGAACAACTTCCCCAGGAGCCCCATGCTGCCCAGCTGCCATCGACTATGAACAAAGCAAAAAAACTTAAAACGTGGAAAAAATCTTAATTTCAAAAATAGAAAGTTGAAAAAATGGTAAAAGACAGACAATCTTTTGTGATTTTTTGGTCTTACAAGAATATCTTGTGTTCCATACTGAAATAAATGGTATATTAGTTTAAAAAGATTTGAAATTCTAATAAATTAAATGTAACTAATGTGAACCCTATATATTTATTTCTATATTTTTGACGTGATTAGGTATAAAGTTTGTGAATGTTACATCCTTTTAATATTTCTGACTACTTTCATAAATAAGACCTGTACGTTATAATTTGCAGGAACTTACTGGGACAAGGACTTAGTGTACATGTTTGTGTTGATGTTGTAGAACCACCACAGCTAGCACCATTGTGTTGAGGAGCAGGATTGGTACAACTCCTACTCCTTGTCTGTATACCACCAGCACATGTCACAGAACAAGAACCCCAGGCACCCCATGATGTCCAACCTCCGTCAACTGCAGGTTAGAAATTTATCATAGTAATATGATTTTTAATATGTACTTAGATTCAAAGTAACGAGATTCAACTGGCACAATTTAACTTTTATTCATGAAGATTTACGGTACTACATACTTTGTTGAAGTAACAAATTATAGGTTACAGTGCCTATACATTCAAAAATTTGTAAACAAATTAAAATTATGTTATTACAATCAAATATTTATACAAGATGATAAAATATACCATACTTGGACAAGGCACTTGAGTACATGACTGAGTTGATGTTGTACTTCCGACACAGTTAGCTCCGTTATGAGCTGGAGCAGGATTACTACAGGTTCTAGATCTTGTTGAGATACCAGTAGCACATGTCACTGAACATCCTCCCCAAGATCCCCATGTCGCCCAGTTACCATCAACTAGAACGATTAACATGATAATTCTATTTAAAATCTAAACTAAATAAATTAACATTGATGGTAGTCTTTAACAAGTAAAAAAAAACTTTTTTCGTTTCCCAAAACTCCCTTGTTCAGTTGGAAAGAGGTAAGAAATTGAAATTCTTGGATAAAATATTTTAACTAACTCCATGAAAGTGAGGGACTATTAGCCTAATGTGATATCCCTAGCATCACCGTCCGCATCCACACACAAAATAATGGTTAAGGCCCATTAACAATTTCTGACATGTGTCACATCAACCATAATGGTTGGGAGTTACACCTATTGACGCTAAGCACAATGTATGCTTCGGATGCTGGTTGTGACCTACATTTTCCGCATGAATGGTCAATTCATGCTTACAGACAAGAACCACATCAACCTAATTAGACATGTAGGTGCTAAGAACAATGCATGCTTCGAATGCTGACTATGACCTTTATCTTTTGCATGGATGACCACTTACAGAGGAATGGTTCAAGTCCATTCCCGCATACTGACAAGTGCCATATTAATCATATTGGTATGGTATGTTCACATAGTGTTGCTTAGCACAATGCATGCTTTGGATGTTGGCTGTTACGGGTCCTCGAATGGGACGCTTGTGTTTTTATCGACAGAACTCAATTTTGAACGGACAAAAGTGAGATTTGTTCAACAAAAATGAGTTAAGTTTGTAAAATACTACAAATTTAAATGTCATACAAAATTATCTTTCGGCGGTCAAAAGTAAGTTCTGTCATGACAAAATTAATTTTTGTATCACATACTTTGTTTATGTTACCTAATTTGAATATTTGACGACAAAAGTCAATTTTGTATGCAAAATAGGTTTGGTTCGGATTCTGTGAACTAATTTGCATACAAATTTTAGATTTTGTCACTAAATTCAGTTTCGTGCTTATTTTTGTAAAGACAAAATTGAGCTTTGTTAAACAGAAGTAAAAATTTCACACAAAAGTAATTCTTTTTCCACAAGAGTCAGTTTGTGTTACAAAAGTCATTTTGTCACAAAAGTCAACTCATAAAATTGTTTTAGACAAATTGAATTTCGTTTAAAAAAACTTGAGAAAAAAAATTTTGTCTCGCACAATTGACTTTTGTGTTTTAATTTTCACATTATCAGGTAATAAAAGTCAATTTAGTCTAACACAATTGACTTTTGTGATTTAATTTCAATATCAGGTAACAAAAGTCAATTTGTATGCAAATGAGTTTATTTTTGCATACCTTTTTAACAAAATTGACTTTTGTCATAACAAAATGAATTTTGTCTACAAAAACGATTTTGTCATCACAAAATTGAAAGTTCCCACCAAAAAAGTCGATATCACATAGAATTGTAATACAAAAATGATTTTGTCATGACAAAATTGAATTTTGTACAAAACCCCAAGATTCCCATTCTGCGCCCCTCAACTGAGACCCGTTTTTTCTGAAGGATGAGCACTTCCAATTTTGAAAAGCAAAAGTCAATTCTCGCTTATGACGATAATGCGCAATGAGCTGAGCTTCCTATGAGATAGTTACCTATATGTTTGTAATTCAAGGTCGTAAATACATTGTTATCCGTGATTTGGGAACTCCATTTTTAAACTAAAAATGAATCTTAATATTGCTATTGCAAAATCCTCCTCTAGATATATTTTCAAAATTACACTTAAATAATGGTATTAACATAAATATACATGTAACCAATGTGCTTACTTGGACAAGGCACTTGAGTACATGACTGAGTTGATGTTGTACTTCCAACACAGTTGGCCCCGTTGTGAGCTGGAGCAGGATTACTACAGGTTCTAGATCTTGTTGAGATACCAGTAGCACATGTCACAGAACATCCTCCCCAAGATCCCCATGCAGCCCAGTTACCATCAACTGAAAGTATTAAAATTTTGTATTATTCATAGATGTAGCTAATTGACTGAAATTCAAAAATAGAATTGAAACTATAAGTTTTTTTGTTAATAAAGGTAATAACAAAATTACCGAACTGGGAAGTTTAATCTAAAATGAATGTAAAGGAAAGACAAAAGAAAACGAAGACACGACGGAGAAATTTCGCAATGGTTCTAACTTGGTTTGAACATTTCAAAAGAACCGGTGTGTTAAACCAGATAAACGGAAAAAAACTGTTCTTCTTTTCTTTTGAAACTCTCATATTTTTTTCTGAATTTACTACAGACAATTTGTTATTTATACAGAGTTAAATAGAAACAAAAACATCAGACACAGAAAGACAATAAAATTAATCTATCTTTATTTCTAATAAATCCATTTCCTTAAATAACATATTACCTGGACATGCAACTTGAGTACATGTCATTGTGTCCGTCCCAGATCCGCTACAGGTGGCTCCACCATGTTGTGGGGTGGGGCTGTCACACTGTCTAGATCTACGTTGTGTTCCACTGGCACAGGTAACAGAACAAGTGCCCCATGATGCCCAAGATCCCCAGCCACCATCAACTGAATAATACGCATGAAAAGTTTTAAACTACTAATAGTTATATAATAATGGTATTAAGCTTAATCACCGTTCAACAATTATTTTTCACTATTTCTTTTAAATATGTAAAACAAATATTGTTCCCTAGTCATGGTTCCTGTCTATGATTCTTTTTCTTGATGAACAATATTTCATAGGTCATTGTTTTGCTTTAAAGATTCAGGTGTTGCATGTTGTCCTGTTTAGATTGTGGTATAAATCTGATTGTCCCGGGCTGATTGTATAAAATATGGTCACAAGAAGTTTAACACATAATGTTTTTAACCATGCAATAAAATTGTTGGCAATGCACATTCTTATGATAAACATTCCGTTACTATATAAAAAACGATTTACATACTTGGGCAGGCGCTTAGAGTGCACACTTGGTTATCTGTTCCCACTCCCCCACAATTTGCTCCACCGTGTGCCGGGGCAGGGTTGTTACACGCCCTCGTTCTTATCTGGGATCCACTTGCACATGTTACAGAACATCTGCCCCATGAAGTCCATGCAGCCCAATTACCATCAACTTTGTTTAAAAATATAGATTTGAAATCAAATGTTTAGTATATGGAGTCTTATCATTACAAAACAAATAGAACACATACGATCTGTTGATTTAATACAGGTTTTGTAGAATCTTAGAAGGTATTGTTAAGAAAAGGCAGTAAAAAGAAGAATTTGAAAGTAATACTAGGACATGATTAATCATATCAGTTTATTATTAGTTAGAATTCAAAAATAAACCATGACAGGACCTTGATATAATCAATTCGTATTGATTTTTTATATTTTCATCTTTTTTTTCTATTATTTTTTAGTTCTGTTTTCCCCCCGTTTTTTGAGCACAGTCGATTTTAGGTTAATATTTTAACATCCTTGATTTAAACATATTTATTCAAAAGAAAAGGATTGCATTGCAGTCCAAGGCCTATACATATCCTCTCTTTGTACGTGGCCTCAAATCTCATGCGACATTCAATTATAATTTTCAGTTGAGAGGTGCAATCGGGGTATTATACAATTTGAGCACAAAACAATTGTACCAAAAAAAAACTGTACTATCTTCAACTAAATAGATGTGTCAATGCAATAAGGTATGTCCATATCTAGGTCATACTCTACTTTATTAGTCTAGATAATATGTCGTTTGAGCTGTACGTATACTAAGATTTTCTTCAAAAAAGTTCAAACTGTTCTGATGACCCTTAACCTGAATTTCTATTCCATCTGAATTAAATGATTAATGATTTCGAATTCTTGACTTCCCGCACATTATCGGAGCATAACATAATCGAATGACGCCAAATCGGACCATTACAAAATCAGACTACAGTCTTTAATCATTTCTTAGACCTTAAAACATAAATTTTTAATTGTATAAATTAAAGTAACATACCTGGACACGCAACTTTAGTACAAGTTTGTTCTTCGGTGGCTGAACCACTACACGAAGCACCTCCATTTGCAGGAGCTGGGTTGTTACATGATCTAGATCTTGATTGTCTTCCGCTTGCACATGTTACGGAGCAAGATCCCCATGAATTCCAATTTCCCCAGTTTCCGTCAACTAAAAAAAAACATACACAGTTTACACAATTTTAACTCTTGAAAGACACTTTTTATTTGATTTAACAATATTATTTGTTTGGTAAAAGAACCAGAGCTACGATTTCTTGTAATTTAACTTATTCAATTGGGATTTTCTTATCACACACTGTAAACGCTGGACCCAGTTGGTAAAGTTTTTATCCTGATGTATGCCTGCTCCGGCACCATCACTTGTGTAGAAAATACATAAAAGGTAATCAACTTTCAATTGAAACAACATCTACATGTAATAGTTTTAAATTCTTAAATCTACTTCGATACTTCGCTAGTAAGTGTTTTATTTTGCACCCTGTTTGATATTGTCCCCTGTGTTCGTCCTATTCTGGTTTACTTTCATCGGCTACAGCGTCTTTGATTAGTCTTAGTTACATGAAACATGCCTCGTACACGGTATTTACTTATGAAACTTGGAGCTTTGTTTTTTTGTCACATTCAATTTGTACAAGTGTCTTTAAACACATTCGAAATTATCTATACTTACTTGGACAGGCAGACAAAGTACAGCCTTGTGAAGAAGTACTTGATCCGACACATGAAGCGCCGTTGTATTGAGGTGTTGGATTACTACATGACCGGCTTCTTGTTTGTATCCCAGAGCCACAGGTCACAGAACATCTGCCATAAGATCCCCAACTTGCCCAGTTACCATTAACTAAAGGGTAAGTTATGTATATTTATTAGGACTAGGATGTGAAATGTTTAAAGCAAATACTAGTAATTAACAGCAACAATTGCAACAAGGAAAGATTCAGCATACATTAAAAGAAAACCACTTACTAGTACATTGTTGCTTAATTCGAAAATCCGATGTTTTTGATCTTAAGGAGAGTGAACTCAGGTGTTCCGAAAAAAGTAAGCAGTTCTTGCAGCTTGCTTTTAGCAAATTATATCGTAAAATAGTACATTTTGTAAAATAAATAAACGTAAACCAATAAACATATTATCCAAACAAAACATTGAAATGTTGGAAGGCGTTGAGATAACATACTTGGACATTTGACCGTTGGTGTACATGACTGTCTTTGTGTTTCTGTGGAACCAGCAGAAGAGCATTGTTTTCCGTCATATTTTGGTGCTGGGTTGGTACATGATCTTGTCCTGGTTGTAGTTCCAGATCCTACACTAGAACTTATACAAGAGACAGAACACGTTGCCCATGACGTCCAGGCAGCCCAGTTACCATCGACTTAAATTTAAAAGGCATTGTCAGTTTATAAATATTTGTCTAAGTTTAATAATTTGTTACATATCTTATTTTCATGATCAACCTTTATTAAGCTTGATTGTGGACTTTGTCGCGAACACTTATTCCACATCTCATTATTTTCAATTTTATATTAGAATTATGAAACAAATTTGCAACACGTATGAAATCTCTGAGAATGTCAAAGGCGGATCTAGGACCAGCGTACTGGGCGCCCCCCCCCCCGTTTGACAAAAAAAATTGGTTAGGATCCATATGAAACAAGAGGTCCAAGAAGGCTTTTTTTATAATTACGCGCCCCCTCGTTTGAAAATCTCTGGATCCGCCATTGAATGTGTGCTTTAAAAATAACCTTCTACTTTTTGCAGTAAATGTCAAGATTCATTATTTTGTGTCATTGTTCTTCTAAGAAAGTTGTTCAGATTTTGAACTTTGTCCTGATGGTTTCATATAATTTTTGCCATTCTCTTAATCCCGTACAGATAAAAAATGCCGGTCAAGTAATTTTATTCCGACTTTTGATGTTGATCTTCGTGCTGAAGCGAGTGCCATTTTGTTCAGTAATACATATTTCTCTAGTAACAATAGTTAACCATCATGGTATTTAAAGGTTCAACTTACTTGGTGGAGGTCGGGCACAATCTTCTTCAGCAACTCCATCGCCATCATCATCTATAATATTGTTATTTACAAACTGAGAAAATTTTCACCATCATATCATGGCTTATTCAAAACACTAGTACTATATATTGTTTTGTCTTATATCTGTAATATTTTCTGCATGAAATATATACTTCTGAATTCTTAATATTTATAAATTCTTAAACACTGTTGAATAACAAAAACATAAAATTTTAGTTCAAGTTATTAAATTATATTCTTTTTTCAAATAAACTCTTATGAGTAGTTAAGATTTCAATTTCAATTTAACTATTATATACGAAACGCTTAAGTATAGATACAGACAAAGTTTTCAAGGAAACGACAAATTTTGGTAATGTTTCGGTATTACCTTTTCCTTTGTTCTCTACCATACACAGCTCTTCATCAATAAGACCGTCGCAATCGTTATCAATACCATCCCCGACAACTGTAGGTGAAGGGACACATACCTGTAAAACGAAAGTCACAATTGTTATCAATATCATGCCCGAAATGCAGGCGAAGGAACACATACCTATTAAACGAGTCACAACCGTTATCAATATGCAGGCAAGGGGCCACACACATGTAAAACGAGTCACAACCGTTATCAATATGCAGGCAAGGGGCCACACACACGTAAAACGAGTCGCAATCGTTATCATCACAAACCCTGACTACGGCGGGGAATTCGGCGGGTACGTTAGCGCTAATGTTCCGCACCTCACGTTTGTACGTATTGTGACGTTCTATTGGTAGTAGCTTGATTACGATTCGAAATACAAAGTGAAACTGAACGCACGTCTTTTTCTTCTTTCTACATCGTCCCTACATTTTGGTGCCGTGACCATTGGGGGAGCTACGCGCAATACGACATGGCCATAGACGTTTTGCTGAAAAAAAAAACCCAGGAGGTGGAAAATCTTCGAGGAAGTAAAGACATCGACACAGACATGTTACCTCGTCTGCTGGAGAGTTTGGTACAGACCAAATTAGTTCTGCAAGAAATAGATGAAGAGATTTTGGAAGCTACAGATATTCCTGACATCGAGGACGAAATAGTGAGCACAATAATGTTTTCTTTGAATCTAGATATAAATATTTGTAAACTACGTTCGTTTGTTAGTAACCCAAAGGAGAAACCGAAAAGAAAATTTGCTTTAGACATATACCAGACATAAAAACAACGTATACACAGGAAGATTCTACAGAGATTGAATGTATATCAACAGAGGACCACCGCATGTTTTATTCTACTTCAGGACACAGAGAAAACCACAAAGAAGGTCAATGTTAAGAGCCACAGTAAAGCCACGTTTACAGCTCGTCGAGTTCAATATTCGAAAACTAAAGGATGTAAGCAGAAACAGGAAACAGAAGACACAACGCGGAGTGAGTTTTCGAAGAACATTGAAACGTAGATTGAAAATAACGTCAACATCACAGAAAATCAACCGGGAAAGAATGTCAAAGAATGTGCGATCCAGTAACATGATATACAAGTACAACAGAGCAGTAGACGATTTAATCTATCGTTAGACATTTGGAATATTAATAGTAACTAAATGTGCAAAAAGTACCTTAAAAAGAAGCAGAGGTACCAATGGGGTATCCGAATGTCAAAAGTCCGAAAGGGCAGAGACAAAACCAGTAAACACCAACAAGAACGGGACAAAAACAGACAACATGTAAAACACGGAAACACAAAATAACTGAATTCAATCAACAACGCGAACTCCAGTCGAAACAAGAGTGAACTCAGGTGCTCCGGAAGAGTAAGCAGTTCCTGCTTGCTATAGCACACCCGTCGCGTTGCCAATAGTCCATTCAGTGTTTCAAATCCGGTAAAGGAAGACAAAACAAAACCCTATGACAAACCAACATCTGCACTCATATGAGAGATCGAAATCCCATATTTGTCTATAAGCGCATGATGTCTTCTGTAAATATCTTGAGTGAAGACAGCAACCGAGAAGCAACATGACTCTGTGTGAGCAATTTTTGCGTCAGACGTGTTGCTCTGCTAAGGAAATCGATGTAAGTCCCGCACGCTCTGGAGTAACGAATCAATTGAGATACGCAAACTCCATAAGCTGGAGCGGACGGAATGTTGCTACACAAGAAATACAAATGACAACAAAGTTCCAGACAATAAATTTTGCTACGCCTGACGCGCGTTTCGTCTATTCAACACTCATCAGAGGCGCTCTACCAAAAATATTGAAAATGCCAAACACTGTATGAATATGAAGAGCATAGAACAGTATAACCAAAAATACCAAACTGGGGAACCAAATTATTACTAAGATATTCAACCTATGTCTGGGGTAGGAAGAACCTTAGGGTTTAGACAATTTTGAAATTTAGACGGATAATTTAAAGCTTTGATGTATTCTCCAACTCAAAAGTGTTGGTGCCGGAGCGGGCTAACCTCGGGGAATTTAAACTCCACCAGCAGTGCTAACTTTCACGTGTGTTCGAAATACAAATGACAACAAAGTTCCAGACAATAAATTTTGCTACGCCTGACGCGCGTTTCGCCTATTCAAGACTCATCAGAGGCGCTCTATCAAAAATATTGAAAATGCCAAACACTGTATGAATATGAAGAGCATAGAACAGTATAACCAAAAATACCAAACTGGGGAACCAAATTATTACAAATTATTAGGAGGGAAAGTTGACGATTGGAAAGTTAGAAGTCATCACGTTAAATTGTTTTCGATGGAGGATAGTTCATTCATAGATGAAAGCTCAGACGACTTAACCCCTTACAGACACAGATACTGATTATGGACTTTGAATTTGGATAACGCTTACTGTAATAAGCAGAGGCACCAAAGGGGCATTCGAGTGTCAAAAGTCCGAAAAGGCAACGACAAAACCGGTAAACATGAACAAGAACAGCACAAGGAAACACAAAACATAAAAACAACCGAACAGAAATCAACAACGCGAACTCAAGTCGTAACAAGAGTGAACTCGGGTGCTCCGGAAGAGTAAGCGGTTCCTGCCTGCTATAGCACACCCGCCGCGCTGCCAATTTCCAATTCAGTGTGTCAAATCCGGTAAAGGAAGACAAAACAAAACCCTATGACAAACCGACATCTGCACTCATCTGAGAGATAGAAATCCCATATTTATCTATGAGTACATGTAAAAGGGGATAATTTCGCGTGGTTTAAATTTCGCGTTTTCAGTACCAAAATGCATCCGCCAGATTTTAATTTTGCGTTTTATTAGATCATGGAATATAGGGGTCCTTCTAAATGTAATTTATGCGAGGGGATATTTTCGCGAATTTGTTATGGTCGAGAAATTAGCGAAAATTAACCCATCGCTAAATTTCCCCTTTTACAGTATGTATCATGATGGCGTAGGAAAGGACTACCGGACAACGATTTTGGAATCGCATATGGACTTGATTTTGTTAACATCCTTATACTTGATAGCAACTTTTTGAGATAAACCGCAATTCTTATGAATTCATTGATGTGAACGTTTTACGTATTCTTTAGCAGGCTTCGAAAGCCTATTCTTGCACTCTTGTGGCCCGGAGTATGTCGGGAATTCGGCGGGTACGTTAGTGCTAACGTTCTATTGGTAGTAGCTTGATTACGATTCGAAATACAACGTAGAACTGAACGCATGTCTTTTTCTTCTTTTCACATCGTCCCCACATGAGGAGACACACACCTGTAAAACAGGAGTCACAGTCGCAATCAACACCATAACCAACAAATGTAGGTGCGGGGACACGCACCTGTATAAAAGAGTCACAATTGTTATCAATACCATCCCCAACAACTGTAGGTGAGGGTACATACACCTGTCCAACGAGAATTAATTACAATCGTTATCGATACCAACCCCATGAACTGTGTAAAATGAGTTACAATCGTTATCAATACCATTCCCGACAACTGTAAGCGAGGGGACACACGCCTGTAAAACGAGTCACAATCGTTATAAATACCATTCCCGACAACTGTAAGCGAGGGGACACACGCCTGTAAAACGAGTCACAATCGTTATCAATACCATTCCCGACAATTGTAGGTGAAGGAACAAACACCTGTAAAACGAGTCACAATCGTTTTCAACACCATCACCAACAAATGTAGGTGACGGAAAACTCACATGTGAAACAAGTCACAATCGTTATCAATACCACCCCCGACAACTGCAGGTGAGGGGCCACGCACCTTTACAAGAACGGAATTCCTGAGTCCCCAGCTCAGCGTAAAAAATTCTAAGTCGGTTCCTTTAACAGGAAGTAGGTAAGCAACAGACCTGAAAACGCATCCCACCATATGAGACCCCAACCTGAAGCTGCATACCAAATTTAAAAAGCCTTTGATTAATAGTAGCTGAGAAATCTGTTACGGAAAAAAGCGTGACGGACGCCGGGACGCGCGCACGCACGCACGGACGGACGGACGCCCGGCATTTCTATGTCCCCGCTCCGCGTTGCGGTGGGGGACAAAAACGAAAGTCTCAAATGATACCAATACCATCTGTTTACGTATATTAAATGCACTGCATGAATGTATCTTTAACTTAACAGAAGATTGCATTCGGCAATCTTTTAAATTTATCTATGAGTTTAAGGGGCTTTAAAGTTTTAAACTTACAGCATTAATTGGTGCCAATCTCAGGCCAGTCGTAAAGCCATATGTTTCTAGAGGTGCCTTGCCATAAAGGAATCCACCGAAAATGGAAATAGGTGATGTATGTCGAACAGAATGAGACCCATCGGAAACAAACGTGAAACCTCCTACCAGATCTGTATCAGGAATGTCGTTATACACCGTGTTTGAAGGGAATGTTTTTCCATCCAGCAACAATCCGCTTTTCTCGTTTTTGTTGACTATGAACATAAAGTAGTTTGTGTAACTACCTCCAGAATACTTGGGCGTGGTAAAGGTATAATCAGCCGCGTACTGTTCAATGGGAGGGATGATAATCATGGAGGGATCTGCTGGCTCGGAACTGGATATTTGACTTTTGACAATCATGACTAACATTATAGCCTTGTCTGCGGTAAAATAACAGTAATACTTTGAACTTATGCTAATTTGCTTGTTATCACCGGCTCTGCTTAGAGTGAAGCTTCCCGACGTTATTCTTCCAGATTTGTCGCATTTGTATTTTACTGCTGTGCTGTCTTCGCTGGATACAATTTTGAAATAGTCACCGGTTGTTCGTGAAGGCGTAGGGACTGTTGCAAATCTCTTCCCCCATGTATCAACAGGTGTCAGTTGTTCGACCAAGTGATCCTGACTTCCTCCAGACCCAGTTTTTGTTTTTCTGTTTCCACTGAAAGCTGATACAGGTTTATCACTGCTGATGTAAGTTCCCGTCAGATCTCCGGTACTTTGTAGCTGGATAGCATCATACTTGTTGAGGGTAAGCGACAGAGTATTCCCTTTTGTATACGTCCTGCCTCCATACGAGACACTGCCACAACTAGAGCAGGAACCAAATTTAATGTCAACTCTTGTAGAATCTTCCACTCCCACGACGCAAAGTTGAGCTCTTCTGTAGGGAGGATAGTATGTTACGACATAGTATTCTTTTCCAAGGACGTCAACTGGCAAACCCAGAAAAGCATCGTTGGAGTTCTGTTGCTTGTTTGTTCCATAAATAACAACTTCATCGCTAGCCTGAACAAGTATTCCCTTTGACTCTTTAACCGATCCTTCTAATCGCAACTTAACATCAAAAAACAATTGTTTAACTGTACCAGCTGTTACGGAAAATCGTTCACTTATTCTTGGGTTTGACCACTTAGGGGAGGTAACTTCCACACTGACAGATGTCGTCCTTGAAGTGGTTACAAATAATTCGAGTTTGTAGGAAGTTAAGTAATTGTCCATAAAGGCTATTATGAACTGTGTTCCTCTGTTGTCCGGTGCATTCTGACCTACAGGATAAGTTATTTATTACTACAAAATATATGAATATTCTTTTTTATCAGAAACTACCTTTTAAAGCGTTTAGCATTACACAAATATGATCTAGTTAGTTTACGCTTTCAAGCTGTAAAATTGTTTAAAGGTGAAAGTTTGCATGTATGAAAAATACTTCTTTTTTTACTTTGATCACTTGATGGTCCTTAATGTGCTTTCCACTTTCAAAAAATAAATACATGTGGATTCTTTTAATCGCTATACTCATCTTATCCAAGGTGGTGTTCAGTTTTATGTAATTTTAAAACGTGCATGGTAGACATATGTGGCTTGCAATAGTATCTAAACTGTTAAGTCGATAAACTAGGTTGATCGATTCGCAGATTGACAGAGAGCCATATATGTGAAGAAATTTTAAGTAGTTTTTTTTTTGCTCACGGTTCTGCAATTGGCCCATGGTCTAAATAAACTGCATATCATTCAAATTCAGATCTGAAATAGTCACAGATAGACCCCCTTCTTAAACAAGGAAAAGAAAACATAAAAAATACAAGCACAACAAGTACAAACTAAAGCTTTGTCATATATTTCTGGCTTAGAACAGGCACATATAATATGTGGCGGGGTAAAAACTAGTTTTTTCCCAACCTCCCCCTATCACTTTTCCTAGACAAAGCACAAAAACTAAGAATACAATAATTTTTTCTCGAAACAATGCCTTCAGTGCAATAAAAATGGAAACGCGAAGCATCCCATTTTTGAAATTGCTTTATTGTTTCATTTTACACTTTTCGTCAACATGATTTTAAAAATGAAATTTTGTTTAACACAACATACTATTGCCAGAAGACAGAATTCCGAGCAAAAGTATATTGCTGAAGATTGAGATTATTTTTGTGTTCATTTTAAACGTTTTTGTGGAAAAAAAATCCTAAACATTAAATTAGTTATCTTACCTACCTACCATTGGTCCCGATATGGCTACATTAGGAAGTTGGGTTTTTTTTACAAAATTTATACAATTACATCGAAATCTAATTTATTTTACATACACTAACGTACCATTTGTACAGGACAGAAGTCCGAGCAGAGCTACCAGAAGCAACATCCTGCTCTTGATCTTTCTGTCGTTGATACTGAAAATAAAGATATTTAGTATGTAGTATGATATACGTCTTGTAAATGTGTTTTGTCACACCACCTTCAGAAATGTTAACATGTCTATCTCAATTATAAGTTTAGCATGATCTTTATAGACCTCTTTAACGATGTAAAACGTCCTTATTTTGGTCTATGTTTTCTGAATTTGAATTTTTTTGAAAAACAATATCTATTTGTTTTGAAGCATTTTGTCATCAAAATATAATTAAACATTGTCTTCCATAAATGATTAATGCGGATATTAAAAAAAGATGTATTTTAACTGATTGCTGTTTTTGTCAGCAAAACAATATTATGATTGAACGACTCTCACCACCTTTGAAAAAGACGAGCCTTTATTTTCCAAAAATATCAATTTTTGTTTAAAATTACAAATACCAAAACGCGGGAATAAACTGTTAATTTGGACATGCTATATATCGATATTTCAATAATGCTTTGAATGCTGAAATTATAAGTCATTAATATAAATCTAGATTTTGAATAAAGCATACAATATGATTTGCTCTTTTTCAACAAATTCGCCTTATGAATTTTAATGGGTGCATGTATTCTGCCTCAACATTAATCTTTATTGGTATTTTTAATAGATAAATAAATAAATAAATACCATGAAAAATAAAGTGGAATTTCTAGGTAATACGTGAAATATTAGAGCTTTTCTCGTTTTGGTTGATGTCTGTAATTTTTGTTTGATTTGTTTAGACGATTTCGGATTTAAGATATTTTATGGTCCCTTTGGTATACCTTTTTTTAATATTCAACAAAACACGAATATGATTTAAGCCTCTTATAAGTTCAATTACAATTGGAAAAGAAAAATGTTAAATTATTATTAAAATCCTTGTAATATACATAATCGTGTACTTAAATTAAGTTCAAGCTCAAAGAAAATCTATTTGACCTCCATTCCAACGTTTTACAGTGTTCTGCAAAAGGGACAAATGTTAAATAAGCTTAAATACATTTACGATATCATTTGACTGCAAGATTGTATCAAAACAATAACATGAATTAGCTACGTATAGAAATTGTAGTAGCTGATAGTTTGATAGTACCAGTAAGATATAATTTTTTGTTGTATTTTAATTTTAACAATTCGAACGTGTAATATATTGATTAGAAGTTTACTCTTCCGGAGCATCCAAGTTCACTCTCGTTTCTACTAGAAATCACGTTGCTGATTGCGAGTTGGTTGTTACATGTGGTTGTTTGTTTGTTTTGTGGTTTGTTTTGTTGTGATGATTTTATGTCTACCATTTTTAGCTCACCTGGACCTTCGGTCCAGGTGAGCTATTGCCATCACTTGGCGTCCGTCGTCGTCGTCTGTCGTCGTCCTTCGTCGTCGTCCGTCCTAGTCGTCGTTAACTTTTCTTTGAAAATCTTCTCCTCTGAAACGACTGAAGGGATTGCTTTGAAACTTTGCACACTACATCTATGGGATGTCCTCTACCAAGATTGCACAAATGGTGACCGCCCTCCAAACAACATGGCCGCCGTTACTAAAAATAGACTAGGGGGGTCAGACTACTGTTTTTGGCTTGTAAATCCAAAAGTATAAGAGATAGGTTAAATCTGATGCCACGCTGCTGCTTCAGCATCAAAAGCTCTACAAAAGTTTCCATTGAGTCGAAGTTGTCAGATGACCCCTTATAGGAGTAACGGCCCCTTAAAGGTGAAAAATAGCATTTTTTCATGCTTTTGGCCCATAGAATGAAAACTATTACAGATAGAGAAATGTTGTTGCTTGCTTAAATGTTCAGCTCATTTAGTTCTACAAAAGTCTCCATAGGGTCGAAGTTGTCAGATGAACCCTTATAGGGGTTACAGCCCTTAAAATAACGTTTTTTTCATGTTTTTGGCTCAGTGAATGAAAACTATAGCAGATAGAGAGAAGCTGTTGCATGCTTAAATGTTCAGCTCATAAAGCTCTACAAAAGTCTCAATAGGATCGAAGTTGTCAGATGACCCCTTATAGGGGTAACGGCCCCTTAAATGACGTTTTTTCATGTTTTTGGCTTAGGGAATGAAAACTATTACAGATAGAGAAAAGCTGCTGCTTGCTTAAATGTTCAGTTCATTTAGCTCAACAAAAGTTATCATTGGGTCAAAGTTGTCAGATGACCCCTTGTAGGGGTTACGGCCCCCATAATAACGTTTTTTCATGTTTTTGGCCTATAGAATGAAACAATAGTAGATACAGAAAAGCTGTTGCTTGCTTAAATGTTCAGCTCACTTAGCTCTAGAAAAGTGTTTACATGTTTAGGGTTGACTCAAGACCAGGTGAGCGATTCAGGCTCCTGGGAGCCTCTTGTTTTCTTTGTCTTTTCGGGTTAGCGAGATTTGATCGTTCCTTTGGTACACCTTTGCTTTTTTCGGTATTCCAGTAATGCTTTTCGAGGTATAATCTAGTTTTTTGGTAGTTAGGACTAGTTTATTGGTCATCAAAATGTTGGTTTATTGTACGTAATAATGATATTAATGTACGTATATTCTTATATGATAAGGCTCCGATGTAAAAGTAGTATATTTTTGTACGTTTTAGTTGCTGTACTTTGTGGATTCAATACATGTAGTCCGGTTATACTGCAAGAAGCAGTGGGGTATCCGAATGTCAAAAGTCTGGGCAGAGACAAAACCAGTAAACACTAACAAGAACGGGACAAAAACAGACAACATGTAAAACATTGAAACACAAAATAGCTGAATATCAATCAACAACGCAAACTCCAGTCGAAACAAGAGTGAACTCATGTGCTCCGGAAGAGTAAGCAGTTCCTGCTTGCTATAGCACACCCGTCGCGTTGCCAATAGTCCATTCAGGAAGACAAAACAAAACCCTATGACAAACCAACATTTGCACTCATCTGCGAGATCGAAATCCCATATTTGTCTAAAAGTGCATGATGTCTTCCGTAAAATTTCTTGAGTGAAGACAGCAACCGAGGAGCAACATAAACCTGTGCGAGCAATTTTTGCGTCAGACGTGTCGCTCTGCTAAGGAAATCGATGTAAGTCCCGCACGCTCTGGGGTAACGAATCAATTGAGATACGTAAACTCCATAAGCTGGAGCGGACGGAATGTTGCTACACAAGAAGGGAAAGTTGACGATTGGAAAATTGAAGTCATCACGTTTGTCATAGAGCCTGGTTGAAAGTCTTCCTTGAGAGTCAATTTCGAGATGTAGATCTAAACATGAAGCAGATTTCCTAGAATCCGTTGTGTCCTTTATCTCAAGTTGCAAAGTTGCAAAGTTGTCTTAATATAATTCTGAATGTTTTTATGTTAATACTTTATTAGTTTCAAAACATACTTGTACCAGCCGATGATAAGTTTATGTTTGCAACGTTTTTGTTTCACTATTTCATGTTTTGGGTGTGCACTGTGTATTTATGAGATTTCAAGGGGGAATTTTATTTCAAAGGCCAGTACATCAATTATACTATAACGGATTTCTTGTGTTTATTTTAACAAGCTTGTCTTGTCATTTTGCGATAATCAAAGCTATTTTATGCTGCACTTAAGAAAGTAAAGGGGTACATGTATATTGTATTCGGGTCCGTTCGTCCGTCAGTCCAAAACCAGGTTTCTTTTCCGGTTGAGGTTACCGTGTTGCGAGGTTAAGTATTATTTCTTTAAAACATATTCTTTTTTTAAGTCGGACTTTAGGTTTGCGCTCCGTCTGTCTATCCGTCAATCCTTCCGAAAAAAAACCCATGAAACTAAGAAACAAATAAAGCGAATCTATGATATTTAGACTGTTTACCTAACCATATGATTAAAACTGAGGATTAAAAAGTCTCAAAAGGGAAATTCAATTCTCTATAAAAGATTTGTTTCAAATCATTTATCATTTATGGAACACATAATTTTATTTGATACAGAGTTGTATGTCTCATATTTTAATATGATTTTTTTTTCAAAATATCTATGTTATTTTATTAATATAACTGCATATTTTTTTTATGTGATCGGATTTTTTTTCAAAATTAAACTTCAAAATTTCCCATAAAGTTATAATACTTACGATCCACGATAATTACCTGCAGTCTGATTGGATAAAAACAGTTTGTACGAATAGCCGCACGGCTAATGAGTACAAACTGTTTGTACTAGTTTGTACTAGGAACCACTGCCTTTTCTAAACGCTTAAAGAACCGTTGCTTAGGTATGTAAACCTACCATGATAAATTACAGATCAGGTTATAAGGAAGTAATTGTTTCCATTGCATGTAATGTCAACCTATTGGCCTATCACTCAGAGGGCCAAAACATTGTACTCTTTTCTGGAAAGTTTAATTCCTCTGGGTGTAAATATGAACCCGGAATTCATAGGTTACCGCAGCATTACTTAAATGACTTAAAATTGGCCCTTTAGATTACCACCTTAATTTGTAAAACTCCAAATTTGGCACATGCCCCATTTTTAGTTTGTTATGTGATGTCCCTAGAGTTTATATGCATCTAATATTTTTTTGTAATTTATTTGGTCATTTTATCAAGTTTGTTTCATTATATCCTATAGAAAATAAAGCAATATTCACTTCCACCCATCATCATGGGGTGTGAAATCCAGATGGCGACACGGGTCTTTATTTTCTTCATTATAACATATTATAGATAACGTCTCGTGCCGGTCTGCAAATTCTAACGGAAACTGTGGCCGTTTGAACTCGCTTTTTTTAACGCTTGTAGATAATGAACCGATGAAGTTTATGTTTTGTTTTGATACAATAAGTTTTTGCCAGCATATTATTTGAACACTAAAATATAAGGCCGGTAGGGGACTATGTATTGTTTTGCAACACTCTCAAATTGCTTGTTGTCTTGGTTATTTGGTAAACAATTTTGTTTTAAAGTATAGCAAGCAAAGGGTGTTGTTTTTCCGTTGTAAACAGAAATTTGAGTGCCACAAGTTGGATTCTCAAGTGGAATCGTCCCCACCATATGCAGGCTTTGTTAGGAATTTTGAAGACAATTTAAATGAAAATTGCAAAAATGAATTACGTGTGAAGATCAATAGATGTCTCGACCTTTGAATAAGTTCTTCAAGTTTATATTCAGTAATCATACCATCTTAAATGCTTCTTTACTCTTACTGTGAACATTTCAGGAAGTATGAAGTTTCTCAGGTTGCAGGTTACGAGTACAAATACAGCCATGTCGAACTTTTCGCGAATATCAAATAAGTATCCCTAGGAGGAGAATAGAAAGACTCCGAGTCCCGGTGTTGCAGGTAAATGAACTAGTGTAGAATAGTTTAATAATATGATTAAGGCCCTGCCTTTTTAGCGTGCATCGAAACCATATACCTTTTAAAAATAAATTCATGTGCTCGACCGTGACCGGGTAAGTTTAACGTAAAGAGTGAACTTTAAAAAAAAAGGAGATTAATTGTAGCAAAGTCTGACCCCACCCAACCCGAATCATATGCACTTGAGAAAGTTGTTGTTAAAATATCTGGGATCAATAACTACTTATTAAAAATTCAATTATTTGTGCAAATAATAAATCCTGTAACATTCTGGGACGACATTTAGCGGGGACGAAATTATTCATTTTATGGATCACGTGACGTCATTTCCTTGTCAGAGTATTTCGTGCTTCTTCAGCAGACTAAAAAATCATTCAGATTCTGTCAGGTTTTGTGAGATTTTCTGAGTATCAGTGTTTTATTTGAAGCATTGGTAATATCGGACGAATTCCGAATAAGTGTAGAATATACATGTAGGTCACATGACAAGTTAATTAATGTTGCAAACCGGAAGTAGCATTGTGTTAATCAATCCCAGAATCCCCCGAAGGCCAGCTTTAGCTATGATTTCGCATAAAAAAACTGAAAAGAAATTAAATTTTGAAACGATTTTTTTCAAGTTTTTGTGCAAAATTGAAACTTTATTCGAAACGTTGGTCAGTGACCTACAAAAAGCACCCTTACAACGGATTCCAATATAGCAACGTGTTTACATGACGACAAATTAAAACATTACTAAATGACGTCACCTATAACAACATGACACAATGTCAACGTAAGCAATATATGGGAATGTTTACATACGAACAATAATGCACCATGATCAAAAATAAGTCTTGGACTTGATTTAGCTAAGCTCAGCCTATGACAAAACAAAATTTTAAAATGGAAAGAAAGGGTCCTACCTCAGATGCTGAGGTGTATCCTTGGAAGTTCCTCAAACCCTTATGCCGTTATTTTCCGCCAGGTTTCTTAATCGATCTCCTGACGTCAGTACGGAGAATTAACTACTGACACCGAAAATCTTCAAAACCTGGCTGAATGAATGTTGACATTTCTTTTCCAATACCGGTATACTGCCTACATTCATCTTGCTGAATATACTGACATTTTGTTTGTTGTCTACAAAAGCGCATAATTCTCTGACAGGGAAATGACGTCACGAAGAAGTTAAATCGTCTCCGCTTAGTGTTGTCCACAAATATTTGGACAGTATTTGCACAAATTAATTTTAAGCATAACAAGTATTAACTGTGATTGCAAGCAAGTCACAAAGTCCCCCAAACGACCCGTATTTGCCACTATTCTCTTCAGCATGTCAAAAAAACCCTAAATATAAATTTTCATGTAAATCGGAGCACTTTGAAAATTTCGACCCAATTATCTCCCTTGAGAAATCACATTTTTATTTATATCTCGAAAACCGTAAATATCGCTTCAAAATTTTTTTTTATATTATGAAAGAGAATGCTTTACTCTATCAACCTACAAAATTTCAGAACCCTGCGCACCTAGGTTACCGAGATATTGCAATGTCCAATATTTAGTCCATTTTCCTGTTTCCATGGAAACGGCGGCCATTTTGAAAAGTCCGATTGTCAACGAAGCTTCCTTTCTTTACTATCTATTATCCTGCCAAGTTTCATATTGATATGTGGAGTCGTTTTCTCTGGGATCTTCGGACAAGTTCACGACTAAGTGGAAGAATCGGAAGAAGAAGAAGAAGAAGAATAATAACAAGTATTAACTGTGATTGCAAGCAAGTCACAAAGTCCCCCAAACGACCCGTATTTGCCACTATTCTCTTCAGCATGTCAGAAAACCCCTAAATATAAATTTTCATGTAAATCGGAGAACTTTGAAAATTTCGACCCGATTATCTCCCTTGAGAAATCACATTTTTATTTATATCTCGAAAACCGTAAATATCGCTTCAAAATTTTTTTTAATATTATTAAAGAGAATGTTTTGCTCTATCAACCTACAAAATTTCAGAACCCTGTGCACCTAGGTTACCGAGATATTGCAATGTCCAATATTTAGTTCATTTTCCTGTTTCCATGGAAACGGCGGCCATTTTGAAAATTCCGATTGTCAACTAAGCTTCCTTTCTTCACAATCTATTATCCTGCCAAGTTTCATATTAATATGTGAAGTCGTTTTCTCTGGGATCTCCGGACAAGTTCACGACTAAGTGGAAGAATAAGAAGAAGAAGAAGAATAATAATAACAAGTATTAACTGTGATTGCAAGCAAGTCACAAAGTCCCCCAAACGACCCGTATTTGCCACTATTCTCTTCAGCATGTCAAAAAAAACCTACATATCAATTTTCATGTAAATCGGAGCACTTTGAAAATTTCAACCCGATTATCTCCCTTGAGAAATCACATTTTTATTTATATCTCGAAAACCGTAAATATCGCTTCAAAATTTTTTTTCATATTATTAAAGAGAATGTTTTGCTCTATCATCCTACAAAATTTTAGAACCCTGCGCACCTAGGTTACCGAGATATTGCAATGTCCAATATTTAGTCCATTTTCCTGTTTCCATGGAAACGGCGGCCATTTTGAAAATTCCGATTATCGACAAGGCTTCCTTTCATGCCAATCTTTCATCCTGCCAAGTTTCATTTTGATATGTTGAGTCGTTTTTTCTAGGATCTCCGGACAAGTTCACGACTAAGCGGAAGAATCGGAAGAAGAAGAATAATAATAATAAGAAACGGTGCAAAAACAATAAGTCCCCAAACTTTGTTTGGGGGACTTAATTAAATTACAATCGTTCAAAGAACGATCGCGAGGTCTTTCCCTATTTGTGTCCTCCAATAGAAATAGATTCCTAACTGAATGTTACCATTTTTGGATACATCAACCTGATAGGTACTCCAGATTAGAAATATTTGGATGCTATGGACTTTCAGGTCGGTTGCTATGAACAAAACATCACTTTTGGTCATAAAATATTGAAATTTAAACTCAGCAGGTAGTCAGGAGTCATAAAATATATGGTTGCTATGGACTTTCAGGTCGGTTGCTATGAACAAAACATCACTTCTGGTCATAAAATATTGAAATTTCAACTCAGCAGGTAATCAGGAGTCATAAAATATATGGTTGCTATGGACTTTTAGGTCGGTTGTTATAAACAAAACATCACTCCCGGTCATAAAATATTGAAATATAAACTCAGCAGGTAGTCAGGAGTCATAAAATATATGGTTGCTAAGAACTTTTAGGTCGGTTGCTATGAACAAAACATCACTTTCGGTCATAAAATATTGAAATTTAAACTCAGAAGGTAGTCAGGAGTCATCAAATATATGGTTGCTATGGACTTTTAGGTCGGTTGCTATGAACAAAACATCACTTCCGGTCATAAAATATTGAAATTTAAACTCAGCAGGTAGTCAGGAGTCATAAAATACATGGTTGCTATGGACCCTTAGGTCGGTTGCTATGGACAAAATGTCACTTCCGGTCACAAAAAGATAAAATTTAAACTCAGCAGGTAGTCAGGAGTCATAAAATACATGGTTGCTATGGACTTTTAGGTCGGTTGCTATGAACAAAACATTACCTCCGGTCATAAAATATTGAGATTTAAACTCAGCAGGTAGTCAGGAGTCATAAAATATATGGTTGCTATGGACTTTTAGGTCGGTTGCTATGGACAAAAGGTCACTTCCGGTCACAAAAAGATAAAATTTAAACTCAGCAAGTAGTCTGGATTCATAAAATATATGGTTGCTATGGACTTTTCCTTAAGATTACATTGTTGCTAAGGACTGACCTTGACCTATGACCTTTGACCTAAATTACAGCCCATTCCTATCTGATTGTGAAAATATATGGTTGCTATGGATTTTTCCTTAAGGTTACCTTGTTGCTAAGGACTGACCTTGACCTTTGACCTTTGACCTTGGGCCCAAATTATAGCCCCTTCCTAACTGATTATGAATATATATGGTTGCTATGGACTTTTCTTTAACATTACATTGTAAAATATGGATTACTATACATTGCGCAATACATTCCTATATTTAGACATGACGCAAAAATTAAAACTTGACATTTGACCTATGACATATATATTTTCAGATGCAACTTATGTCACCTAAGACGATTGGTGAAGGTCCCAAGTCTGTAGGACTAACTGTTTTGAAATAAATTTTGTCTGCACATCGCAACACTTTTCGGGTCAGAAACGCGTAACCAGGAAGTAGTTCGAAAAAAAAAATTTTGCATGACGAATCATGGCCAGGAGTCAGGTAACAAATTCCACACTTCAGATTTTGGATAACAGTTATGATTTCTGAGTTAATCTGCAGACAAGGTTTTTGGGTTACGGGCAGATAACTCTGTTACTAAAAATAGATTGGTTTCAAAGCATGAGTCATGTCGAGTCCTGGTAGTGATGATTAAGTGTGTCAACTTTCGTTAAGATCGGTTAAGACACTTTTCGTTTTTTGAGGGAAGAAAAGAAGAATAATAATAAAAATAGATTCCTTACTGAATGATACCATTTTTGGATACATCAACCTGGTAGGTACTCCAGATTGGAAATATTTGGTTGCTATGGAATTTCAGGTCGGTTGCTATGAACAAAACATCACTTCCGGTCATAAAATATTGAAATTAAACTTAGCAGGTAGTCAGGAGTCATAAAATATATGGTTGCTATGGACTTTAGGTCGGTTGCTATGAACAAAATATCACTTTCGGTCATAAAATATTGAAATTTAAACTCAGCAGGTAGTCAGGAGTCATAATATATATGGTTGCTATGGACTTTAAGGTCGGTTGCTATGAACAAAACATCACTTCCGGTCATAAAATATTGAAATTTAAACTCAGCAGGTAGTCAGGAGTCAAAAAATATATGGTTGCTATGGACTTTTAGGTCGGTTGCTATGAACAAAATATCACTTCCGGTCATAAAATATTGAAATTTAAACTCAGCAGGTAGTCAGGAGTCATAAAATATATGGTTGCTATGGACTTTTAGGTCGGTTGCTATGGACAAAAGGTCACTTCCGGTCACAAAAAATAAAATTTAAACTCAGCAAGTAGTCTGGATTCATAAAATATATGGTTGCTATGGACTTTTCCTTAAGGTTACCTTGTTGCTAAGGACTTACCTTGACCTATGACCTTTGACCTTGGACCTAAATTACAGCCCCTTCCTAACTGATTGTGAAAATATATGGTTGCTATGGATTTTTCCTTAAGGTAACCTTGTTGCTATGGACTGACCTTGACCTTTGACCTTTGACCTTGGGCCCAAATTATAGCCCCTTCCTAACTGATTGTGAAAATGTATGGTTGCTATGGACTTTTCCTTAACATTACATTGTTACATATGGATTACCATACATTGCGCAATACATTCCTATATTTAGTCATGACGCAATAATTAAAACTTGAGATTTGACCTATGACATATATATTTTCGGATGCAACTTATGTCACCTAAGACGATTGGTGAAGGTCCCAAGTCTGTAGGACTAACTGTTTTGAAAAAAATTTTGTTGGCGCATCGCGACACTTTTCGGGTCAAAAACGCGTAACCAGGAAGTTGTTAGAAAAATTTTTTTTTGCATGACAAATCATGGCCAGAAGTCAGGTAACAAATTCCACACTTCAGATTTTTGATAACAGTTATGGTTTCTGAGTTAATCTGCAGACAAGGTTTTTGGGTTACGGGCAGATAACTCTGTTACTAAAAATAGATTCGTTTCAAAGCATGAGTCACGTCGAGTCCTGGTATTGATGATTAAGTGTGCCAACTTTCGTTAAGATCGGTTAAGACACTTTTCGTTTTTTGAGGGAAGAAAAGAAGAATAATAATAATAATAATCATAAGAAATACAGTAAGGTCTTTCCTTCTGTAAAGGGAAAGACCTTAATAAGAAACGGTGCAAAAACAATAAGTCCCCAAACGTT
Organism: Arcuatula senhousia; assembly: GCA_963971305.1. NCBI lineage: Eukaryota > Metazoa > Mollusca > Bivalvia > Mytilida > Mytilidae > Arcuatula > Arcuatula senhousia. The sequence goes on from OZ020305.1 coordinate 54,313,434, forward strand.
GTTTGGGGGACTTAACAAGTATTAACTGTGATTGCAAGCAAGTCACAAAGTCCCCCAAACGACCCGTATTTGCCACTATTCTCTTCAGCATGTCATAAAAAACCTAAATATCAATTTTCATGTAAATCGGTGCACTTTGAAAATTTTGACCCGATTATCTCCCTTTGAAATCACATTTTTATTTATATCTCGAAAACCGTAAATATCGCTTCAAATTTTTTTTTCATATTATTAAAGAGAATGTTTTGCTCTATCAACTTACAAAATTTCAGAACCCTGCGCACCTAGGTTACCGAGATATTGCAATGTCCAATATTTAGTCCATTTTCCTGTTTCCATGGAAACGGCAGCCATTTTGAAAATTCCGATTGTCAACGAAGCTTCCTTTCTTTACAATCTATCATCCTGCCAAGTTTCATATTGATATGTGGAGTCGTTTTCTCTGGGATCTCCGGACAAGTTCACGACTAAGTGGAAGAATCGGAAGAATAATAATAATAAGAAACGGTGCAAAAACAATAAGTCCCCAAACGTTGTTTGGGGGACTTAATAAGAAACGGTGCAAAAAAAAATAAGTCCCCAAACGTTGTTTGGGGGACTTAATTATTGATCCAAGGTATTTTTTTAACAAGAATGCAAATGCCATGGTTGTCCGAGATTATTAAAATGTTAGAATAAAAGAAGGGGATTTCAATCATTGACATTATTCAAATTTTTATTTTATTTTTTTTTCTTATGACTTCGTCCGATTTTAGGCTTAAACCTACGCCATATTAGAAGGTACATTTAGAAACCTTTCGGAAAAAACGGTAAAGTAAAAATATCATGCAGGATTGAGGAAAGTGAGTGAAACCCCACAGGATGGGATTCTTCTTTCATTTTCAGGTAAGAACCTTTTATTTATTATTATGGGTAGGTTTTATTCAGTAAATTTATATATTTCTTTATCTTGTTTTATCTTACTTAGAATTTAACAAAGCTTGGTCAGTATCGTGCATTTGGTATGACTAGTCAATGGGACGATTTTGCCAAAAGCTAGCTCGGTAATTTCCGGAAAATCGTGTGTAAAAATATACAAGTGGATGAATGAGGGTTTTATCACTGTTTTTCAATTTCAGTTTTTATATTTTTGCATAACAGACAATTTTTTATAAGCCCAGAGGGTTGATTGTGTTACTTGCTCCGTACCTATTATTTTTTTCACTCCGTAAAAGTAAACCTGTTCCGGTTTTATCGTCAGTTTATTTCTGGCACACCTCAAAACATGCACAATGCCGTAGGGCTCGCATCTGCGAAGCTCGCTTTAATCTAATAAGTTTTAAAATGTGCTGCATTTTAGGCAAATTTAAGCCAAATCATATCTTGTCCTTTTGTGATTCGTGTTATAAAAGCCTTAAATAGAATAAGATAAGAAAAACTATCAGGTGTTCTTTCTCGAAGAAAAACCATGAAACTTTCGATATAGTGGCCTACTCTGATGTTTTGTGAGTTTCCTTTAAACTTCTATGATTTTAATTTTTTATGCTGAAAATAGTGTACCCCTGTGTATTATACATGAACCTACCTTGAGGACTAGGCCGCTTCTGACCATCTACTTCATAATCGTCGTTAATATGCAGATTATATTTTATGGTCATATTACTAAGTTAATCCTTATTGTTTCTTACATATACCAAGTGTATACTGGTCAGCATTAAAAACACAACAGTACTTTTAGGTCTGGAAATTTAGCTTTATGACCATGATTTTTTTAATTATGTTAACATTTTACGAGTTTTGATATTGGTTTTATTTTTTTATTTTTTACAACCAAATTAAGAAAAAAGAATTATTTTAAAACTACATCTGACGCACGACTTGTCTGTTAAAAACATGATTAAAACTCAGCAGTGACGATCACGTCAACGGAAGACCAAATATAAAGTAGAGTATTAAGGGAGAAAGAGCCGAAGATTTTTTTTGTATTTGAAAGTTCTTGAAAATAATAAAATTGGAAAGAATAACTCAAAATAACTAGACTATATTAAAGAAGTTTTTAAAAAAACATGAAGGAGTTTTAAAGATATAAGCACCTAAAAATATAGCGGGAAATAAAACCCCTCTTGTTTTTTTCATAGGAAATGTACTTAAAAAACTATCTTTCTGTTTTAACATTGATATAGTAATTAGAATTGTTTAAAAAAAAATTAAAAGGCGTTAATAAGGACCGGACCCTCTCTTACTCATATCCTGAACACATTTCAGAAAACATATTGGAAATTTTTAAATGCATTTGAATGGGTAAAGGCAACAATTTGTTCAATTTCTCAGCTTCGTACTCCCTTTAGAGCAAGCACAGTATAAATCCCAAGGTCAAACAGGGTGCCAGATATAATGTATAGCATTATAATCAAGCATAGTATAAATCCCAAGGTCGAACAGGGTGCCAAATATAATGTATAGCAATAGAATCAAGCATAGAATAAATCCCAAGGTCAAACAGGGTGCCAAATATAAAGTAGAATATTATGAGCAAGTGCTGTATAAATCCCAAGGTCGAACAGGGTGACTAACATCGCCTTGAATTAGAATAATCCTAGTATTTTTATTATTTACTAAGTCGATAATCGCTGCTAGTAGACCAGAGGTCCTCGAAGTTAATCACAAGCCTGGTAATCAGAATTGTCTGACACGAATTTACCATGGTCGCTGAAATTTCCGATTGCAAATTAAATTTCAAAATTGTTTAAAACACCAGTTTTCTTTCCTTGTATGGCACATGGTCGATATCTTTGGTGCTGGATTTAGCTTTTCTGTTAGAACTTCTTTTCGTTGAATACTTTTGGTTTTTGACATTTAATGCGGCAGCGGGGGGCATTGGTAGCAATCTTGGTTTTTTATTATTTGTTTCTTTCATATGTTTTACTAATTACTTCAAGTCAAGAAAATAATTTATATATTTAAATTCCTTATGTGAATTTTGAGACTCCACAAAACCTGTTTGTGATAATTAAAGTAATAACACTGTCAATCGCCGCCAATCCAGGCAATAACAAAGAGGCAGTCAGATCTCTGTCTTAAAAACAACCTAGGCAAAACATCTGTAAATCTTGAAAACGCCAGTTCTTATTATAAGTATTGAACTTTTTATCATTGATATTAATACGAAGACATCAAAAGTCCGAAAGGATAACGACAAAACCAGTAAACACGAACGAAATCAGCACGAAAAAAAACACACAACATAAAAAAACCAACAGAAATCAACAATGGGAACTCAAGTCGTAACGAGGATGAACTCAGGTGATCCGGAAGAGTAAACATATCCTGCTTGATAAAGCACATCCGTCGCGCTGCCAATTGTCAATTAAGTGTGTCAAATCCGGTAAAAGACAGAACAAAACCCTAAGATAAAGCAACATCGGCACTCATCTTCAATTCCGGATGTGCTTGTTTTTAAATGGACTTTGAAATTCGCGTTAAGCAAGTTATTCAGATGATCAGTGGACAGATTACTCTTACATATTAGAGATCTAAAATGCTGTGCTGTGATTGGCTGAGAAGTAAAACATGACTTCAAAATGCATGGACTTTGAAATACGAATGCCCTTTTGTCATGTCCCTGTTTTCCTCAACTGCGGCTACGTCTCCACCTGGTTTTCCCCGGCATGGTATACAGCCAATAAATTATGTACAAAGATTTGGCTCTTTGTTCAAGCTGCTATTAGAAATATTTAGACGCTACCGCTTTTACATGTAATTTTGTCAATGATTTTTTCAAAGAATCAAATATCTGATTGCTACAACAAAATACTAAGCAAAATTTGGAATGTTAGATTAAAGAGTTAAAGTTCATGGATACAGCTTTGATATTATTCCGAAACCGTGAATAAATTATGAATTATACATGTTATACACGAACATGCTTGTATTTTTTTCATTTTTTGTGATTCTCGTCAACAAAGTCCATATCTATAAAAAAAAAGTAAACATGTAAAAACATGAAAATAGTACCCGAAATAAAAATATAAAGGCAGCAGGAAATTGGTTTATAAATATCAAAAACCCATACATTCAAAGAACTTTGAAACATTTTATTTTTGGCATGTAATGTGTTTTACATGTAGAATAGTTTTTACAAAATAAATATTTCAAGATTATGCACACCAATACTGAAATAGAAAATAATAGTATTAAGACCTATTAAGGATTAACCTCAGATAGATAACGGTTAGGGAATAAGGACAAACTTAGCAAATTATCTTTGAACTGAATGAGAATAAAAAACTGGTTTTCTTAATTTTTGACAATTTTCTATACTATTTTTTTTTAACAGTCTTGTTATATTTCTATATACTTACTCCCCAAAATAGAGAAACATATTTTATCTGTATACAAAGTACTAAAGTGTCAATGAAACTTTATCTTTAAAAAAAAACATGTTATTATAGAAACAATCGTGTCAGACAAGTTTGACGACCGGGATTTTGATTACCCCAATTTATTGTTTGGTTCCCCAGTTTGGTATTTATAGTTTTACTGTTCCATGCTCTTCATAATCATAAAGTGTTTGGCATTTTCAATATTTTTGGTAGAGCGCCTCTGATGAGTCTTGATAGACGAAACGGGCGTCAGGCGTAGCAAAATTTATTGTCTGGAACATTGTTGTCATTTTTATTTCGAACACCCGTGAATGTTGGCACTGCTGGTGGATGTTTAATTCCCCGAGGTTAGCCCGCTCCGACCCCAACACTTTTGTGTTGGAGAGCGCATCAAAGCTTTAAATTATCCGTTCAAATTTCAAAATTGTCTAATCCCTAAGGTTCTTCCTACCCCAGACATCGGTTGATCATCTTTGTAATAATTTGGTTCCCCAGTTTAGTATTTATGGTTTTACTGTTCTATGCTCTTCATAATCATAAAGTGTTTGGCATTTTCAATATGTTTGGTATAGCGCCTCTGATGAGTCTTAAATAGACGAAACGCACGTCAGGCGTAGCAAAATTTATTGTCTGGATCTTTGTTTCATTCTTATATCTTCTCCACCAAGATATCATATCCTCCCAGTGGTTTCACAATACACTTACCAACACGTTACGATTGAGATAATTGTGATATATCAAGGAGTAACCTATTCACAGCAAAACAGAAACCAAAAGTATTGAAAGAAAAATACTCACTGTTGAAATAAGAAAAAGAAAACTTCAATGAATTTTTAAACACGTTATTGGTAAAATTTGTGTCTGAATAGTATTAGAATTTTATATAAAAAAAATGTTTTAGATTTTTTTGATTTTCTAAACTGCTAGAAAGAAGGGTTCGGAAACTATCAAGGGATAAAGTATACTATTTCATCACACTCGTTAGGTTTATAGCAAATGCTTCACCGCCTTCATCGCAAGTTAGAAAAGAAATATTCATCTCTGTGCGAGTTGTTATTAATCCAGTGTAATCCCTGTATTTCCCTATGAATACATCTTCATTTATCACTCCAAATACCAGTGTATGTTATTTTCATTATATTAGGACAAAGTTGTTGTGATTTTAAATGAAAACTGTAAAAATAAACTGATGACTTTTATTTTGAGCATTCAAAATTATAAACCTTTTGGTGGTAAATAAAGGTAATAACAAAATTACCGAACTAAGAGAATCTTTTTTTTTATATAAGAAGTATTTTCTTATTACATTGGCCTAATAGTCGGAGAAAACAGTGTCGGATAAAAAAAATCTGAAAAATGTGTACAAGCCCTGGCATATCGAATAAGTTGTGAAATATAGACACCGTATGCAGGTGACGTTGGTATGTTACTTTCCAGGTAAGGAAAATTAATATTTTTTTAAATAAAATCGTCTCTTTTATCGTAAACTTTTGTACTGAGATGACCATCCGGGTCAATTTCGAGATGTAGATCCAAGAATGGTGTAAAGCAAGTGGATTCGGTGGTTTCTTTAATCTCCTGCTCTGGAGGATATATTGAAGGAATCCATCTACCAAACGAAGAGTTGTTGACAGAGAGGACGTCATCAATATAGCTGAAAGTGAGATTAAAGGACCTTGCCTATTTCATCTTCTTGATCTTTACGAGTTCCTGAAGAAATTCAGTCTCATAAAAGTATAAAAACAATTGGGCGAGGACAGGAGCACAATTTGTGCCCATTGGAATGCCGATTTGTTGTTGAAAAATCTCCCCTCCAAACGTGACAAATATGTTGTCAATAAGGAAATCAAGCATACTGCAAACTTGATCCAAAGTGTAACTAATCTTATCTTTATAAGATGCTTTGGAAAAAAATGTAAAATTATTATCCTTGAAATCGAAAAAGCCCTTTCAATTATTTTTTTTTTTTCAGGCGACACTTAAGTTTTTCGTGTGGCAATGTGGTGTACAAAGCTGAAAAATCGAAAGTTTCCAAAGAATGAACCTCAGAGAATGACCGAGATTTAAAATTATCTAACAAATCTTTTGAGTTCTTTTAAATCCACATATGACTATTATAAATATAAATAGTGTCACAGTATGCTTGTTGTCCTTCTTTGACAGCAGACAAGATCTTATTGTGAGTTGAACGGACAGTTCTGTAGTTGAACACGATGAAGGTCCAGCTATATACCATTCTTTGTACGGATTTTTGTGAAGTTAAGGTATCCAATACAAATATGGTAACTCTTCATGTTCCTTTTTCAATTGAATATTTAAAGAGGACATGAAAGAAATATGGTTGGATATGATCTTATTTTTGTCAAATGAAGTCCGAGTGTATGTAGCACTAGCAGATGAATTACCATCAATGCCTAATTCTTGAATCAAACATTTGTAGTGATGTGGTACAAAAACTATTTTGTTTGAAGCCTTGTCTGCAGATGTGACAACATATTTGTCATGTAAGGAAGAGAGAGCTTCTCGATCTCTGAATACGGAACATGGGCGAGGATTAAGACATTTTCGAAGTTTATCTATTCGGCTGTGTACAAGAGATCGGATAGTCCTTATCCAGTCTGACAGTGACTCAAGCTCTGGCTGTTGGTCCACCTCCCGCTTTATCCAGGCTCTGGCATAGTCCTCCACAGCGTCAATGATGATTTTAAAATAACGGTCCCAATTAATACGTTGTGGCTCCTTGAATTTAGGTCCACATTTCGTAATAAAAGATCGTTTTCAATTATCTTTAGATCACCCGTGATAACTTGACCAGATGGACCATAGACAAAAAGGTTATTTATAAACCTTTTGAGAATATATGGAGGATAACTATCTCCACAAAGGTTATCATCTAATTTTATGAAACTCGAGAACACCGCCCAATGTTCTGATAAAGTTACTGAGGTTTCATTTCGGTTCGGCAGTATACACTACAAGAAACAATTGAAACCAATGGATTAACCCGGGGGATTAACCTTTGCCATGTATTATGCTTATGACCATAAAGTGATCAACATATTAACTGTGTTACGAGAGTGTGGGTCAGAAGCGGCCTAACTGTCGACGTAATATAACTATCCATTTCTATATATGCTATGCACCGTATGGGTATACCGTAAAGCATATTCATGATTGTCTCATCCTTGGCAAATACAGATTTTGTAATAAAATAAACATTGTAGGTAAATTCGCTTTATTTGTATTCAAGATATAGTTGAATAGTGAAATATTTTTACATCTCTGATCATTTTGGCGCATGTTGCAAATAATTGAAAGTTGTCACAGATATTCCACCTGCAATAAATGCATTCTGAAATAATTATTAGTGTGTAGCCTATCAGTAATCAACCCCTATTCAGAAAATGTGGGTTTATTAAAGTACTTGCGAATTTTTTTGCTAAAAAACAACATTTTTGCTAAATAACAACATTTGTCTAATAGAAAAGGGCAGTTTAAAGCAAAATGTACTTACGACTGTACACATATATTTCCAACATCCTAACATACGTTTACCACCAATGATATAACTAGTTATGAAAACAAATACAATAACTTTTTTCTTGTAGCTAGTCTTTATGTCTCAGGTTCTTTTTTGTTGAATTGATCTTTAACAATTGATTTTTACATTGTGTTATCCATTGAGTGAGTGAGTGAGTGAGTGAGTGAGTTGGTGTTACAACGCTATATAGGTTTTTAAAAGCGATGAACATGAAAAGGATGAAAAAATGAACATGAAATGATGAAGAGAAATGAAATATGTTGGAAGGGTGGGAATCAATTTAGAAACAGTAAATTTTGAAGACCACAGGAAAAGGGGAGAGGTGGGTAGGGGTGGAAAATTTATCCCATGTGGTGCACTACTTAACGATCCACAAAGAGGTCTTTTGTCTGCATGAAACGTGGAACTCTTCACACACGTTGGCCCACAATGGTTTGTGGTCAGGTTTTCCGCATTATCGCCTGACGACCCTAGCATTCATTATGTTGTTCAAGATTATCAATAGGGGGCAGTTCGGCTAAAGATATAGTTGTACCGCGCAAAACTTTTTATATGGGAAATGTTAAGATGATTTGATTGACAAATGCATCTATGTTGTTTCCTCTTTGGAAATCTTTGGAAATACTATCATTCAAAGACACCTATATCACCCACTACTACAATGATAACTTGTACATGGTCAGCTAAGTTTTATATAAAAAAAAATATTGCTTTCGAATGGCCTCCGCTGTCGTATGGCCAGAGACAATTCAGTTAACTTTTTAAAAAGTTAACATGATAGACGCTCGGAGCTAGACATTTAAAAAAGTACAATAATACTAGTCTTAAACAACGAAAGACAATCTCTCCGTGGGCATATTCCTAGATGAGAAACGAGGATTTTCAGTTAAAAGGAATGTAACTCGCACAATAATCAAGAATAAAAAAATCCTTGTAATATGCACAAAGCATATGATGACCATCCTACATAATAAGTTTCGTCGAATTTTGTTCATTAGTTTCAGGAGAGTTGCAATGACAAGATGATAAATGAGGATTTTTAGCAAATATCTTAGTTTAAAGGATAGACGACAAAGAAATGTGGAATAAGTGTACGCAACACAACCAACATAAAGAAACGACAATTAAAAAAAAATCACAATGGAAAACAGCCTGCAGTCTTCAACATGCTCGCCGTCTTGCATTGGCCCAAGACAAAACATACAACACATAAGATTGAAAACCAATTCCTTAATCATCAACGAAAGACCCATTTCTGGATATAGAACAAAAAAAAAACAAATAGATGACAGGGACAAATAAAAGCTTTGACAAGGATTTCTGACTAGGAACAGGCACATATAAATTGTGGCGGGGTAAAACTAGTTTGGTGGGCCCAACCTTCCCCCTTAATTGCTCATCTTGTACAAAGCACAAAAAAAAACACGCTCTAAAATTCAAATCGATAAAAGTTCTATTCACAAAGAGAGAACCTGAGGCAAGAGCACTATATATACGAGAACAACACGACAAAGAGAAAAGTAGTATAGTATATGGGCTAGTCAAGCGCACCCCTGAATTTTTTTTTTTAAATTCACTCCTCCAAAAAAAAATCACCAAAACTTAAATACAAATTACTTTCCTATACAAATGGTGAGTCCAACGCACCCCCCCCCCCCCAAAAAAAACCACGTTTCCCAACACCCCTATTTTGAATGCTTAAAATAGTGAATTTTTGAATTCTGGAATTTTCGCAAGCTGGTACTAGCAATGTCAAAGCAACACTTTAACAAAAACAATATGTCTCCCAACCAAATTGTGCGAGACAAAATAAACTGAGGTATTTTAAAGAATTCAGAAATTTACAAATAAGCCTTTTAAGCCTTTTTTATAAACTGTTTGTGTCTTTGTTTGTAAAATGTGGCTATTAAAAGATGTATTAGATTTTTTATTGCAAAAACCATAACGTAATAAATGAAATAAATGTCTGAATATTAAATTTTAAGGTTTCATAATACTGACACAATTAGTTATGCTTAGGCTGTAATAGATTATTAGATTAATAAGATTTGCTCACATTATAGTTAGATTAAATCTTAAATCTCAAGATTAAAGCTAATAGTGTATTTCATAACGTTAGGCCACACCAAATAAATAGTTTTCATATTTAAATAAATAAATTTGATTAGAATACTGCAATTTGATTGGACGAAATATTTTTTTCATATCCCAATGAAAAAAAAATCATGGGGAAACGCCCACTTTTTACAGGAAGTTCCACCATTTTAGGTCTTTTATAAGTAAGATTTTCATGTTTTTTAATTGTTTTTGGAAATTTATTTAGAAGGAATGACTGTGATATTTTTTTTTACATTGGGGATATGAAAAAAAAGTTTTGCACATTAAGTATAATCCGCGTCGCGGATTATACAATGTGCAAATTTGTTTTCATACCCCAATGAAAAAAAAAATTATGACAGTCATTCCTTAAGGAAAATTAGGCCTTATAATATTTTGTATAGGCCTACTAACTTATTAACGGAATATTAACAGATCTTTTTCAGCTGTATTGAATTTGGGATTAACCTGAAAGCTGTACAGAAAGCCTGAAAATTGTAATATATTGTACATTTGTCACACCATTGAAAAAATCTGTTTTTACCAGTGTATACACTTTCATTCAATCTAAGTACCGTTTGTACCGTGCACTTGGAAGTCACATTTGAACGAAGGCAAGCGATTTGTGTTGTGGTTTATAACTTTTTCGACAGAAAAAGGCAATAAATGAATTTAATAAATCTTTATTTATGTATGAACCACACTATCTTACAATGATATGATATCTATATAACTATTTTTCGGTAACTTTTATATTAAGCATTAATGGTTTTAATTTCTATAATTTGTATATTCCCGCTAAAATATATTTATTCATCGCACAGTGATACACAAAATGAAGTTTTTAAAATATAGAAAATACTATATCATCATTTAAAAATGAAATTCGAAAACACATCAGACAATTTGTAGGGGTTTGTAAAGCTCATTCATGTCATTTAACCCCATAAAATAAAATAAAAAACTTGTACCGGAAGACGAATGCGCATAAAATTAGATGGTATATGTCTCGGAAGCGGAGGAAATTTCGACCAATTGCGTGACTTCCAAGTAAAAATTGAAATTCTTCTAACCTCATCCATTTTCGTAATTTTTTTTATGTGTTTTTTTATTTCAGAAAATTGCGACGGAAAGATCAAGAGTATGATGTTGCTTTTAGTAGCTCTACTCGGACTTCTGTCCTGTGTCAATGGTACGTTTTGTTTGTATCGCATGTTAATTCTTTAGATCAAAAACTGCAACAGGCCTAAGTTACAAACCTATAAACAAAAAAAGTACTTTCACCATTTTGAAATATCGTGTTGTCTTATGGTCATTACTATAACTTGCAAAATAAAAATATCAATTAGAAATTCGAAGAAATACGGCTATTTCCCGTAAAACTTAAAAAAAATGTTAATAATTTCTTCTATACAATATGGCAATATCAAGGATGAATGTCAAATATCAAAGAAAAGCAAGACTAAACAGTAAAAATGTGCCATAGTCCCGAACATTCCCTTGAAGAAAAAGATCGGTTTGAGAAGAACCTTTTTTTCTTTCATAACGATTCTTAGGTACAGATAGTAACTCTAATAGGTTGATTGTGTTCTTAAATAATGTTTATTGAATTAAACTGTGAACATGCAGCGCTAACATATTATCTAACTCAAGATCTACTTAACGAAAAATTAAGGACCAAAAGAAGGATTTATTTACTAAAATAATAATCATATTATTCTAATATCGTTATTTGTAAATTTTTACACCAGGTCAGAATGCGCCGGACAACAGAGGAACACAGTTCGTCATAGCCTTTATGGACAATTATCTAAGCTCCTTCAAACTCGAATTATTTGTAACCACGTCAAGGACTACATGTATCTGTCAGTGTCGAGGTTACCTCCCCTAAGTGGACAAGCCCTAGAATAAGCGAAACATTTTCTGTAACGAGTGGAACAGTGAAGCAACTGTTTTTCGATGTTAAACTACGATTGGAAGGATCGGTTAAACAATCTAAAGGTATACTGGTGCAAGCGAGTGATGAAATTGTCATCTATGGCATTAACAAACAGAGTCATTCCAACGATGCTTTTCTGGGTTTGCCAGTTGACGTCCTTGGAAAGGAATACTATGTCGTAACATACTATCCTCCCTACAGAAGAGCTCAACTTTGCGTCGTGGGAGTGGAAGATTCTACAAGAGTTGACATTAAATTTGGTTCCTGTTCTAGTTGTGGCAGTGTCTCGTATGGAGGCAGGACGTATAAAAAAGGGAATACTCTGTCGCTGACCCTCAACAAGTATGATGCTATCCAGCTACAAAGTACCGGAGATCTGACGGGAACTTACATCAGCAGTGATAAACCTGTATCAGCTTTCAGTGGAAACAGAAAAACAAAAACTGGATCTGGAGGAAGTCAGGATCACTTGGTCGAACAACTGACACCTGTTGATACATGGGGGAAGAGATTTGCAACAGTTCCTACGCCTTCGCGTACAATCGGGGATTATTACAAAATTATAGCCAGCGAAGACAGCACAGCAGTAAAATACAAATGCGACAAATCTGGAAGAATTACGTCAGGAAGCTTCACTTTAAGCAGAGCAGGTGACAACAAGCAGGTCGATATTGGGTCACAATATTATTGTTATTTTACCGCAGATAAAGCCATAATGTTAGTCATGATTGTTAAGAGTCAAACATCCTCCCGCGAGCCAGCAGATCCTTCAATGATTATCATCCCTCCCATTGAACAGTACGCGGCTGATTATACCTTTACCACGCCCAAGTATTCTGGAGGTAGTTACACAAACTACTTTATGTTCATAATCAACAAAAACGAGAAAAGCGGACTGTTGCTGGACGGGAGATCATTTCCTTCAAACACGATGTATAATGACATTCCTGATACAGATCTGGTAGGAGGTTTCACGTTTGTTTCCGATGGGTCTCATTCTGTCCGACATACATCACCTATTTCCATTTTTGGTGGATTCCTTTACGGCACGGCACATTATGAAACGTACGGTTTTACCACTGGGATGAGAATGGCACCAGTGAATGCAGTAAGTTTATACTTTAAACGTTTAAAATGTACAGAAATGTGCATTCTTGCATTAGATACTCGAAGGATCTCATAATTGTTTTGTTTTGTTTTTGGAAATTCCACATTTATTTTTACCAAATCAGGATTTTTACTATCATCTGTTGCTTTGTCTTTTAATGAATCCTCTCTTTTAAGTTCTAATACTCTGCTTTACATATCTAAATTTCAAATCTCTCTCATTTCACAGATATCTGTCCTTTTATTTTCAGTTGTTCATTTCCTTGTCTTCAAGATTTGAAATACAACCCCTCTCTTCTGACCTCTTTAATTTCAAAAGACTTAAAATTTCTGAACTACCGGCTAAAACCAAATTTTATAGTTTTTGCTTCAGAGTGTGTGCGTTTTTGTTTTTGTTTTTTGTTTTTGACTTAATTTGGCTTTATTTAAATTATGTCAAATCATCTTTCATTGTGCATGCGTGTGTGTGGGTGTGTGTGTGTGTGTGTGTGTGTGCCTGTATATGGTATAGGGAAATGGAATTACAGTCAAAATGCCCCATTGCCGAAACGACCCCGACCAAAACACCCTCAATTCTATAACGCCCCCTACCAAAACTCCCCCATCATCAAAACGCATCCACCAAAATGCACCCGTTTAAGTTTTATAATGATGAGCATTTATGTCTTTACTTTCTTTTCTCATGCTGATAGTGGTGCACGAATTGTCAAATTAAAAGCAACAGATGTATATATGCCAGAGATAATTTCCAAAAAGCAGATGATAAATAGAAAAAAAATATTGTAACCAATAAATCAGCTAAATAAAAAGTGTGCACTAACAAATTAAGAACAACTTTTAAAATATTGATAGGTAGCTTATTGAGCAAGGCGGAAATATTTAACTAATATACTTGTTCAATTTCTAATACAATGAAGCTTTATTTGGACATATTCTATGTCCCCGCCCGTTGAGTAGGAAAATTCAAAGTCGACTTGTTAAAAAGGGATATGAGCGACAGATTTGAAAACGCATCAATCCATATGGGACCCCTACCTGATGCCGCATACTAAATATCGAAAGTATATGGTTAATAGTTGCCGAGAAAACTGTTACGAAAAAAAAGTGTGACGGACGGACGGACACCGGCATTTATATTCCCCGCTCCGCGTTGCGGCGGGGAACAAGTACAAAAAGTTCCACTTGGGCAATAATGAATTTTGCTACGCCTGGTGCGCATTTCGGCTATTCATGACTCACCATAGGCGCTCTAGAAAATGCAAACTACTTTAATATGAATATATTATGTACAGAACAAGACCGATGCAATACAATACAAGTAAGTCATTTTCCACAAAAGTTAAAAAAAAAACTCCAAAAAAACAGGCTTACTCCACCACACCAGAAAGTAATACCTGTGTCTCGTCTTTCGCGACTTTTCGTTGCAGGTGAAACAAAAACCAAAATATTCCAGCATGGAACCCACATTATGATTAAGATTGAATAAACTTTTATTTAACTCTTTAACAGTGAAAGTTTAAGTGACCAAATGGTCCATGTCTCTGTGAAATGGGTCCTTCAATTTCATCGTTTTACAATTTGGAAAAATTCTATCATATCGTTTCATTCGTTTTTTTTTTCACATAAACAGCCACTGTTTATGCGAAAATGTCTGTTTTATGAAAATAAAATGTGATCTACAATGTATAGATTTCATGAAGTGTCCTCTCCAGAATTTCAAAGTATCTGGACAACATCCAAATTAACTATTTGAATGACCAGATTAACATTATTGATATCATAAGTTAAAAGTCAAAAAATAATTAAGCGACCACTCAGGGAGAAATAAGATGATTAATTAGAGGTGGAAATTTTCGAAACACCGACAATTTATAATTTAGTTTGACTGTTTTGAAAAATCTGATTAATTTAAATATCTTCTCATAAGAAATCGGCTACAAAAAAATACTATTAAAAACATTAAAATGATTTCTTCGTTATGCTATGAATTGTTTTAACGTTAGTTCTAATCAAGATCCGAAAAAAAAAACTTACAAAAAATGTTACGGAAAACTGATAACCTGACTATCGTATTTTTTACATGTACCAAACAGAAAACGTTAAACTGGGATGACAATGCTTTTTCAAGTGTCTATGTTTTGCTTACAAAATTTGTAAACTGATCCAACTATGCAAGTCTACAAAATGATGTGTTTTTTATCAGTGTTTTGTTTAAGGAAATATGTCTTCTTGCGTGTCTTTTTTCCATGCCGATTCTTAGAATTATTTTTGATTAAATCCTTAAAAAATAAATTAATGAAAAAATTAATCCCTGTTCGTTTCTTAAAGTATATATTAAAAGAACATTTACCAGAAAAGGGCAAACTTCATGCAAATCTGGATTCATTTGCTGCTTTCATTTATTGCAATTCGTACATATCTAGAAGGATAAGAAAAAGAAATATTACTGGAAGTTAAAATCTTTCTCAAACTGAAACGAAGGCGTTTTTTGATTATGAGGCGTTTTAATAGGGGGGCGTTATGGAAATGGGGATGTTTTTGTCGGGGGCATTTTGGCAATGTGGCGTTTTGATTTTATACCAGGGAAATGATTTTAACAATTGTGACTCCCCTTTCACATGTTTGTGTCCCTTTACCTACAATTCTTGGACATTAAGATTGATCCTCCAAGTTCGGTAATTTTGTAATTAACCCGGTACGTCCCTCATGTTTAGTTGCCGGTTTGGTCTTGGTAACGATGTCGACTTTTCGTTTTACAGGTGTGTATCTCTTCACATACAGTTCATTGGGTTGGTATCGAAAATCACTGTGACTCTCGTTGCATAGGTCTCTATTCCCTAACCTACAGTCGTCGGAAAATTTTGTTCCCTCACCTACAGTTGTCGGAAAATTTTGTTCCCTCACCTACAGTTGTCGGAAATGGTATTGAAAACGATTGTGACTCCTGTGTCCCCTCATCTACAGTTGTCGGAAATGTGTGTCCCCTCACCTACAGTTGTCAGAAATGGTATTGATAACGATTGTGACTCGTTTTACAGGCGTGTGTCCCCTCGCTTACAGTTGTCGGAAATTTGTGTCCCCTCACCTACAGTTGTCGGAAATGGTATTGATAACGATTGTGACTCGTTTTACAGACGTGTGTCCCCTCAACTACAGTTGTCGGAAATATGTGTCCACTCACCTACAGTTGTCGGAAATGGTATTGATAACGATTGTGGCCTTGTTTTTACAGGCGTGTGTCCCCTCAACTACAGTTGTCGGAAATGTGTGTCCACTCACCTACAGTTGTCGGAAATGGTATTGATAACGATTGTGACTCGTTTTACAGGCGTGTGTCCCCTCGCTTATAGTTGTCCGAAATGGTATTGATAACACGATTGTGACTCGTTTAACAGGTGTTTGTCCCCTCAACTACAGTTGTCGGAAATGTGTGTCCCCTCACCTACAGTTGTCGGAAATGGTATTGATAACGATTGTGACTCGTTTTACAGACGTGTGTCCCCTCAACTACAGTTGTCGGAAATATGTGTCCACTCACCTACAGTTGTCGGAAATGGTATTGATAACGATTGTGGCCTTGTTTTTACAGGCGTGTGTCCCCTCAACTACAGTTGTCGGAAATGTGTGTCCACTCACCTACAGTTGTCGGAAATGGTATTGATAACGATTGTGACTCGTTTTACAGGCGTGTGTCCCCTCAACTACAGTTGTCGGAAATATGTGTCCACTCACCTACAGTTGTCGGAAATGGTATTGATAACGATTGTGGCTCTCGTTTTTACAGGCGTGTGTCCCCTCAACTACAGTTGTCGGAAATGTGTGTCCACTCACCTACAGTTGTTGGAAATGGTATTAAAAACGATTGTGACTCGTATTACAGGCGTATGTACCCTCGCTTACAGTTGTCGGAAATGGTATTAATAACGATTGTTACTCGTTTAACAGGTGATTGTTCCCTCACCTACAGTTGTCGGAAATGTGTGTCCCCTCACCTACAGTTGTCGGAAATGTGTGTCCCCTCGCCTACAGTTGTCGGAAATGGTATTAATAACGATTGTTACTCGTTTAACAGGTGTTTGTCCCCTCACCTACAGTTCATGGGGTTTGTATCGATAACGAATGTGACTCTTAATTTTCAGGTCTCTGTTTCCTCACCTATGGTTGTCCGAAATTTTATCGATAACGAGTGTGACTCCTTTTTTTGTAGGTGTGTGTCCCTTCACCTACAGTTGTCGGGGATGGTATTGATAACGATTGTGACGGTCTTATTGATGAAGAATTGTGTATGGTAGAAAACAAAGGCAAAGGTAAAACTAAAATATTTCATGCAGTTGGTTACAAGCTGTCGTTTACTCAAAAATTTTCTTGTATCTAACATGAAGCTTTTCATCATAAAATTTTAAACATACTTCTTTAAGTATATTAAAACAATATTCTTCAGATGTTAGTATACCACGCAAATGATAATTATCCCAAATATAAAACTGAGAAATGTATATGTTTTGCTTACCAATAAGAAATTCTCTTAATATGACAATTTATTTTTAGATGATGATGGTGATGGAGTAGCTAAAGAAGATTGTGCCCGCCCTCCACCAAGTAAGTTGTGCCTAAAATTAACAATATATCATTACAAATGTTGCTAACCGTTGTTAGTAAAGAAATGGCGATAAAGCTAATAAAACGAAAAGTGCTCGATCCGACAAGAAGAGTTACATTAAATTTTGAGACAAAATTGTTCGCATTTGATGTACTTAGCGAAAACTTTGTTTCTATATGGGTTTAGAGAATGGCAAGAATTATATAAAACATCAGGACAAAGGTTTACAGTATACACAAAACAGTTAAGCAGAAAAATGACCTGACATACACGGTAATAACATAACTCCTAAACTTGGATGATCAATTTCAAATGTCCATGAGAAAAGACCAAACAAGGAAGACATACCGGAGAAATTAAAGATCGAAGTAGGGACTTGGTACATGCATTTCAAAAGAAATGATGGGTAAGAATAAATAACTTGTTTTGTTACAGAAAAAAGTTGATCATTATAAACTTGCAATCAGGGCATGACAAACAATTCTAAACTGACAATGCCTTTTTAAATTCAAGTCGATGGTAACTGGGCTGCCTGGACGTCTTGGGCAACGTGTTCTGTCTCTTGTATAAGTTCTAGTGTAGGATCTGGAACTACAACCAGAACGAGATCATGTACCAACCCAGCACCAAAATATGACGGAAAACAATGCTCTTCTGCTGGTTCCACAGAGACACAAAGACAGTTATGTACACCAACCATCAATTGTCCAAGTACGTTAAAATTTAAATCTATCTAAAAATTCTTCAAATACCTAAGAAGCAGAGGTACCAATGGGGTATCCGAACGTCAATAGTCCGAAATGTTTTTTAATCTTGATACTATTTTTGTGGGTTTTGTTTTGTTTTTTTTTTTTTTGTTAATGGTGTTTATGTTGTTCTGCACAAAATACGTTGTCTGAATATTATAATTTTTACTAAAAAAGTATACAGTAGATTTTGTCTATGGTTCGTTTTAAGGCAAGCGCCAGCGAAGCCTGATGGAGTCTATAGAGTAGTGGTTATTTTCGCGGTTTTTTTTTCAGTCTAGACGTAGTGATCTTCCTGCATCCAGTCTGGAATAAAATGCTTTATTATCTATATTACTTTTCAATATTTGTTAACATGATATACACTTCTATAAGTCTCCATTTTTATAGGCATTTTGTATGACCGGCACAAGTTTTATTTATTCCTTTGCATCTTATAGAGGAACTATTTAGTTAAAGGCGATAGAATATACATTATGTATTCATCTATTACTTGATTTGTTCGCATAAATATTTCTGTTATTTGATTGGTTAATGTTCTCCATTCATAAATTCAGTATACAATACACATCATTAGGACGAGTGCATTTTAATCGAAGGGGTGTTTCAATCGATACCGTTTTTACACGATACCTGTCTTGTGTGTGCAATTGTGTTCATTAACTTTAAGATTGAGGGCATCCGGCTGCATGACGAACCTTTCGTCGCTCACCAAAATTAATATTTCGCAAACATTTTGAACAATTTACTTTAACAGAGAATAAATCTATTATAGTTCTAATATTTTTCGCTTGCCTTTAAACACTTTAGCGCTTTGATTGTTTTAGTTGACTCTTCATACATGTATTATTATACAAACTACTTTTCTTTTTAAGTTAATGGTAACTGGGCAAGTTGGGGATCTTATGGTAGATGTTCTGTGACCTGTGGTTCTGGGATACAAACAAGAAGCCGGTCATGTAGTAACCCAGCACCTCAATACAATGGTGCTTCATGTGTCGGATCTAGTACTTCTTCACAAGGCTGTACTTTGTCTGCCTGTCCAAGTAAGTAGTAGATGTGTTGAAGTATAAATAAAAACGTATCAAATAAGAAAAAAACACGTCGTATTTCAAACGCCTTGTAAATGCTTAATTGTCAATTACTAGGATCCTTACCCCAAAACATGCTTTTGGAAAATTACAATTATCGTATTAGACACCTCATTTCATATACTACGCATGCTTTTTATAGTTGACGGAAACTGGGGAAATTGGAATTCATGGGGATCTTGCTCTGTAACATGTGCAAGCGGAAGACAATCAAGATCTAGATCATGTAACAACCCAGCTCCTGCAAATGGAGGTGCTACGTGTAGTGATTCAGCCACCGAAGAACAAACTTGTACTAAAGTTGCGTGTCCAGGTATGTTTTAATTAACATAAACGGTGATTAACATTTTTTAGTCCCTTACTGGCGAAAGCCGAAGGGGACTATAGGTTTGCGCTCTGTCCGTTTATCTGTCTGTCCGTCTGTCACGCCTCAGTTTTCCACACTTTTTTCTAAACGCTTTTAGATAATGAGCTGATTTTTGATATGTGAGTTTACCATGATGAGTTACAGAACTTTGAGTTTCTTGCCGGTCCACAAATTTTTACGAGAGTTATGGCCCTTTGAACATTGAAAATTCACTAAAATTTGTTTTCCGCCCTTTTTTCTAAGCGCTTACAGATAATGAACTGATTTTTTTTTAACCATGATAAGTTACAGATAAAGTTTGAGTTTCGTGCTGGTCCTCAAATTTTTACGGGAGTTATGGCCCTTTTGAACATCGAAAATTCACTGAAATTTGTTCAAAATAAGCATTTAAAGTATGATTGTTATTACATGGAAGTCACATATAAGTATCCCTCCGTCTCCAAAATTGCAGGTGGTAGAACAATTTGGTTGGTTCCATGATGTGTTTCATAAACATTTTATCAATTTCAATAATTTTCATGCAGATCGGTTGAATTTAAAGTTTGGCGAATTCGGCGGAATATTGCTAAAAAGTGACAAATTAGAAAAAATAATCGTTTGCATCCTGATGTTGGCATACCCACTTTTAACATTTTTTTAAGAGGCTCCTACAAAAAAAATCGGCCCCGAAGGCAGCCATATTGAAAACTTCAAAAGTGGATTGCACACTTCTGAGTGGCCCCTAAAAAGCATCTAAATTGGTTTTATTTTCATGTGTCAAAGTGTTTTCCCTCGAACAAACATTCAATATCATGTTAGACGAAATGGTTAGTCCTTGCTTTGATTAGTGTTTGGCTGGTTGATGTACTGAGATTATCACCTTAGCATCCCTAATATGTCATCACAAACCTGTTGTGTTTTGTGTAACTACCGGACCCAAAGATCGCAATGGAAGAGTGAGGTTTGGTCCATCATTTCTTTTGAAATGCCTGTACCAAGTCAGGACCATTGCGGTCTTCAATTTTTCCGGTATGTATTCCTTGTTTTGTCTCGTCTTATGGACATTTGATATTGATTCTCCAAGTTCGGTAATTTTGTTATTACCATTATTTAGATCTATAACTAAAAAAATGAAATAAAAAGAATAATGATACTAGTAAAACAAGAAGAAAATGAGCAAAATCACTAGAAAGGCAAAAAGATGTTCCAATTTTCACTGCCCAATTCTCGATTTGGCGACATTCTACTTCTCATATATCCACAGGAACTTGAGATAAGGGAAACAACGGATTCTGGGAAGTCTGCTTCATATTTAGATTTTCATCTCGAAAAAGACTCCCAGGGAAAATTTCAACAAAGATCTATGACAAACGTGATGACTTCAACTTTCCACTTCTTGTGAAGCAACGTTCCGTCCACTCCAGCTTATGGAGTTAACTATCACAATTGATTCGTTACTCCAGCGCTTTCGGGAATTACATCGATTTTCTTGACAGAGCGTCATGATTGACACAAAATTTGTTAATAAAAGGTTATGTTGTTCCACGGTTGCTGTCTTCACTCAAGATATTGTATGGTAGACATCATTCACTCATAGACAAATTTGGGATTTCTATCTCTAAGATGGGTACAGATGTTGGGTGTTTCATAGGGCTTTGTTTTGTGTTCACTGGTTTTGTCTCTGCCTATTAGGACTTTGACATTCGGATGCCCAATGGTACCTCTGCTTTTTGAAATGTTTTGGGCCTTTAAGTTTTAAAGAATACTAAAGTTTGTTTTTTTCAGTTGATGGCAATTGGGGTTCATGGGCCTCATGGGGAAGATGTTCGGTAACATGTGCAAGCGGATCCCAGACAAGAACGAGGGCATGTAACAACCCAGCCCCGGCACATGGTGGAGCAAATTGCGGGGGAGCTGGAACACAGAACCAAGTGTGCACTCTAAGTGCATGCCCAAGTAAGTGGTTTTTTTTTACTATTTTTGATTGGTATTGTCATTCACATTTTTTTTTATTAAAACAATATAATTCAAGTATTTACTTGATCAAAAAAAATTGTAATACGTTTACTTCTTTTTGATGAGACCTTTTAAGTGAGACTGATTGAAAGCAATATTAAACTTCAATATTCAAATATTTCAAGATTCGATAAATAATTTCTAATTCATTCCAAGATCCACAATGAATATTCAACTTTCTATAATAAATTGTTAACACCGAGATATACATCCCTGTCGTAGCTGGACACACTATGACATGAAGTTAAAAATGACAATTTGACTGTGAAAGCATACGAATAAATAGCTTTCAAAACTGATCTGTACTGATGCTAATGAAACTTCATACCAAATATCAATGATCTACCGTTAGTGCGTCGTGGTCAACAGACTTCAGAAAATGAATGTCAACATATGCCAAATTAGGGAAAAAAATACCAAAGTCAGTAGACCATGACTGCAGGAACATGCATTTAAAATTGAACTGTTCTGACGCTAATGCAACTGCATACCAAGTATCAAAGATGCGCTTTATCTTATTCACAGAAAACCGACTTAAGAAGAAAGTAAAACAATTGTGGACGCTTCCATCACAATCACCATACATAAATCTCGCCTATCCCAACATTCGTCACAGCACAGGCGAAAAAAAAACCCCAATTTTTAAGAGTATATTGTTAGATCAATTGATATAATCAGTAGCCAAATGATCCATTTTTATTTGTAACATTTAGATTTTAACCTACAATAGGTTAAAGTATGACATGGCTTTTTACAAAACTTTGTTAAATGGATGTTTATTGTCATTCTAGCTCCTCAAACAAAATAATTTAAGGGAATTTGTTGGCTAATTGTGTTTTTTCTGACAAACATGTTTGTAAAAGAAAATTAAATCATGATATTTTCTACTGTTGACATGACTTATTATGACTATTCATGCGTATTTAGTTGACGGTGGCTGGGGATCTTGGGCATCATGGGGCACTTGTTCTGTAACCTGTGCCAGTGGAACACAACGTAGATCTAGAAAGTGTGACAGCCCCACCCCACAACATGGTGGAGCCACCTGTAGTGGATCCGGATCGGACGCAATGGCATGTACACAAGTTCCATGTCCAGGTAAAATAATTTTCAAGAATATTGATTAAACTAGAAAATGTGTCTATGAGCCACAGGATGGCCCTCCCGTTCTTGAAATATCATTGACCCTAAATGTGTATTACCTGGGATATGCACCTTTTCCAAGAAATTGATCAAAAGTGTTAACTTCATGTGTAAAATATAGGTCGCTGTGACCTTATTTCTGGTGGGTGGTGCCATGTTACCAAGACTCATTGAGTAGTGAAATATTATTGACCCTGAACATGTAGTATTCAAAATATGGATCTTAACCAAAGTCATTCATGCGTAAAATATAGGTCACAGTGACCTAATTTTTATTGGGTGGTGTCATGTTACCCAAGATACATCTAGTGGTGAAATACCATTGACCATCAACATGTAGTATCTGAGATATGGACCTTAACCAAGAACTTAACCAAAGTCATTCATGCGTAAAATATAAGCCAAAGTGACCCAATTTCTAGTGGGTGGTGTCATCTTACCTAAGACACATCTAGTAGTGAAATATCATTGACCCCCAACATCTAGTATCCAAGTTATGGACCTTAACCAAGAACTTAACTGAAGTCGTTCATGCATAAAATATAGGTCACAATGATCTAATTTCTGGTGGGTGGTGTAGCCCTACCCAAGACCCATCTGGTGGTGAAATATCATTGACCCCCAACATCTAGTATCTGAGTAATGGACCTTAACCAAGAACTTAACCAAAGTGTTACGGACGTTCGTTCGTACGGACGGGCGGACAAGGGTAAAACTATATGCCCGATCCACATACTTGGTCGGGCCATAAAAAGTGGATCAAGATCAAATAAATTTGTGATATTTGCTGCTTAAGACTAAGGTATGCGTATACCGGATGGCTGTATTTCTCAGAATTCAATATAATGCTCTTACTGTTGTACTGTTTTAATGGTCAACTTATTACTGCTATATCGGTTAGAAGAAAGATAAATAAAATGTTTCTATATAAATAAAGATTAATATATTTTGTCTCATTGTTGGCTTTTAGTGGATGGTAACTGGGCGACATGGGGATCTTGGGGAGGTTGTTCAGTTACATGTGCCACTGGGATCGCAACAAGATCTAGAACTTGTAGTAATCCTGCTCCAGCTCACAACGGGGCAACTGTGTCGGAAGTACAACATCAACTCAGACATGTACTCAAGTTCCTTGTCCAAGTAAGAAAATTGTTACATTGTTAACATTATATTTTACGACAATATATATGATAGATGAAATTAGTGAACACAATCAGAACTATTTCAGTGCACTTTTCTTTTACTTGAGATAAGTAGAATCCATATTGTTTCAGATTAAAGTAATATGTTGGAACCCCTTAAAACCGTATGCATTAATGAAATAAAAACATTTGTTGATATATTAGATATTGCAAAAGTACTAAAGCACTAATCGTTTAATGAAATTAATGAAGTTTTGCCACGAAATTTGGCATTACATTTCCAATAGCTAACACTAGTTCAAAAACATGTTTCAAAATACAATTATCATATATTCTGTTTTAGTTGATGGTAACTGGGCGTCATGGGGATCTTGGGGAGGTTGTTCAGTCACATGTGCTACTGGTGTCTCAACAAGATCTAGAACCTGTAGTAATCCTGCTCCAGCTCACAACGGAGCCAACTGTGTCGGAAGTACAACATCAACTCAGTCATGTACTCAAGTGCCTTGTCCAAGTATGTTATATTTTGTAGATATTTAATCGCGAAGTGAAACCATTTAAAAATATGCAATTTTAAATGTTTATTGTATATAAGTTTGACTTTTGAAAAATATTTTTACTTTTTATCTTAAAAAAATCATATGTTTATTTCTAACCTGCAGTTGACGGAGGTTGGACATCATGGGATGCATGGGGCTCTTGTTCTGTGACATGTGCTGGTGGTATACAGACAAGGAGTAGGAGTTGTACCAATCCTGCTCCTCAACACAATGGTGCTAGCTGTGGTGGTTCTACAACATCAACACAAACATGTACACTTAGTCCATGTCCCAGTAAGTCTAAAATTGATAAAACTACATAATTAAGGTATTTTTCCCCTTCCAAAGGAAAGACGCTACTATTTTTCTTCTGATTATTACTTTTGTCAAACACAGATGGCAAACATGTGTCATTGCGTATCATTTTGAAACTTGGGACCATTATTTGGTCTCTGCGAAAGCGATCTTTTTTTAGTAACATATTATCTTCCCCGCTGCCAAAAACTTTGTGTTCAGATAACTCAAACTCCAAGATGGATATCAAAATTCTGAAGTGGGGAAAATGTTGTAAGAGTCTTGGCCATGATTTTCCATGCCAAATAAATTTGCCCCGCTTCCTCGTAACGTATTTTGGTATCGATAAGTGTCGTGGCGTGTCATTTTTCTTCTTTAAAATGGCTAGTCTTATGAACTTGGGACCTTCACTAATGATCCTAGATGGCATAGGTTGCATCCAAAATGTCAAGGCCAAAGGTCAAAGGTCATGTTGTACATTATTTGCATTATATCTCATGAACCATACAAGATAGAAGCAGACTTAAAATGGCGAATATTTCTCTCATAAAGTCTTTTATTTGTGTAAAGGGTCTAAAACTGGTTGAAAAACCGTTTTCGAGAAATGGCCTTTGACACGTCATAATGAGTCCTTCAATTTAAGACCAAAGTCGAATAGTAACGGGCAGCCATTTTCAAAATGGCCGACATCATAAACAGTTTTTTTGCAATAACACTAAAACCGTACATTTCAAGTGGACAATACATGAAAAAATGTTCGTCATGTCAAAATCAACAAAAAAATGCTCAGATGTGAAAGCATAAAACAAATTGATTTTGAGTTATTGCCCTTTATTCGTTTTTGAAACTTTTTTTTTGTGTTATAACTTTATAACCATAAAAGATTATGATTAAAATATAGGGTTCATTAGAAAGAGAATAACAAGACTTAAAATTTGAGCCCAAACAGTTAAGTATTTTTAAAATGAGGACCAAAACACATTGTAAACTGAATTATTTACCAGCAACTTGAAACAGTTATAGATTAAAAAGTAAACATGTATACTTTTGGTGTACAATGACTTAAGACTAAGATCAAAATTCAAAACTCAAGGTCACACCTTAGCAACAAGAATACCTTACCTGAAACTTCCTAGCAATCATTGTTTTTTTTTTAGAATAGAGCTTCAACTTAAGACCAAGATCAAAGGTCATAACTCAAGGTCACACCTTAGCAACAAGAATACCTTACCTGAAACTCCCTAGCAACCATTGTTTTTTTTTTTTTAATTTTTATGTTTTAAATCATTTTTTCAATGGAAGAGGAAGCTTGATTTCGTTAGCAACACATGCATTCCAAGTCAGGGAAAGACCTCACTCTGTTCTCTGAACAAATGACTTTTTAATTGTTCTTGATATAGAATTTTTAAAACATTTTTTTTTTATTTAAAAAAAAATAGTTGATAACTCATTTCAGAAGTGCCCGAGAAAATCTAATTAAACAATAAAGACAAGGTCTTTCACTCCAATTAAACTTACATGTACAAGGTGCACAAATTGAATTCTAGATACAAATTGAAAATTACAGTTTGTTTTTATCTAAAAATCTAACATGTATAATAAATGCATTTAAAAATTTATTTCGCTTTTCAACTGCATATTTCTCATAAACAATCAGTTTAACATGTAAACGTTAGAACCTTGGCATTGTTCGATTTGTACAGCTCGGTTTGATCTTGAAATTCGATTTGAACCAAACTACCCGAGTTGGAACTTTAAACCCCACCCGAATCAACTCGATCTTGCCCCCACCCCTTTTCAGCAGGTGTTATTGAGGTGCAAGATTGCGTCAAAAGAGTTGTGGGTGTTTTTTGCAGATGATTTATTTTTACTTTTTTTAAGAAGTTACAAGTAATTAAAGTATCAAAAATACTAAAAGTCACAAATTGTATAATAAGAGTTGATTAAAATCTATACTAGTACACCTATCATTATAGAGATTAATAAATACATTTGCATAAATTGCTATGATCTTGATGTCATGATATGTAGCGGAGTACGTCAATTTTTTTGTTGGTAAACGTGGTGCAAAATTGTACCCCAAAAAATTAGATATATCTGTAGTTAGTAAAGTCTATTTCGGCACAAATGTTTCAGTAGACATAGACTTGTATATTAGAATATCTAATATACAGGTCTGTACCGTAGATTAACACTTGATTTGTAAATTTTATATGCATTTTTGACACTGAAAATGCCAAATGGATTTTTCCTCAAACAACTTGCTTTTTGTATTGCTTTAAAAATTGGCACACATTAGAAAAATATCTATTGAAACTAATACCCCAAAATATAGGGGGTCGTTTCTGCTTTGGTTCTGAAAAAAAACCGACACATGCGTAAAATTGATCATAAAATTACCCTCAGTTTCCCGAGCTGGACGAATCGAAGTAGGCCTTGTTCTTACAAAAAACCGCATAAAGTGCATGACCTTTTTTTTACGAAGTCATTTAATTATTTGATGTTTCTATAGTTGACGGCAACTGGGCAGCATGGGGTTCCTGGGGAAGTTGCTCCGTAACGTGTGCCAGTGGTACACAGGATAGATCAAGAACATGCACCAATCCAGCCCCTCAGTATAATGGAGCCGCTTGCAGTGGAGCTCTGACATCAACTCAAACCTGTACTCTTAGTCCATGTCCAAGTAAGTCGATAGAAGCTAATTAATAAAGGTAATAACAATACTACCGAATTTGGATGATCAATCTCATATGTCCAAGAAAAACAGACAAATCAAAACAGAAGTACCAATGAAATTAATATCGCCATTGAAAAACAGGTTAAGAATATGCAGACAATGACGTTTCCACAAATAGACGCTCACCAAAGATTCGCTTTAAGAGAGTTTGAGATGATACAAATTACTTACACCCTTTAACATTAGAAAGCTATACAGCTAAATATTAGCAAATATTCGCTTATATTAAAAAAATAAAGATATACTCTTCAAAAAAAGTTACGCATAGATAGAAAATTCCCCGTACGTTTAATGCAAATCGAAACAATTTCAAAACATTGTTGCCGAGCTGTTCTGCAACCGATTTTCACTAAATAAAATCCAGTAGAAAGAAAACAAAATAAAGATTGTTTGATTAATTTAGACCAAAATCCTAACTTCAATGGTTTTTAAGACATTGTGAGTAGAACACGACTAATGTTTTTCACGGAACAATTTGCATTGGTTTAAACGGGAAATTGAATCGTAAAATGTACACTTGAGTTCTACTTGCAATTTTACGATTTTCTCAAAATTAAACAAACAATCTCTATTTTGTTTTCTTTTTACTGGATTTTATTTCGTGAAAATCGGTTGCAGAACAGCTCGGCAATAATGTTTTGAAATTGTTTCGATTTGCATTAAAGGTACGGGGAATTTTCTATCTATGCGTAACTTTTTGTGAAGAGTATATATGCATTATTTTGAAATTACTTCTGTTGAAAATGTTTTAAAATAAAATTCTTGAAACGGTAAGTATTAGAAATGAAATACAGTGTTACTTTATTATTAAAAAAAAAAACATATTACATGTCTGTTTTGCAGTCGATGGAAACTGGGGTACCTGGACATCATGGGATACATGTACTGTGACATGTGGTGGAGGAACCCAACAAAGAACAAGACAATGTAACAATCCTGCTCCACAATACAATGGAGCAAACTGTCCAAGTGTTGGATCAGAGACTAAGGCTTGTAACACACAGACATGTATCAGTAAGTTTTAAAATGTCTCCTTAAAATCAAACCAATACTTAGACGGAAATACTTTTAAGAATGCATATTAAACATAACAGTATCAGTCAAGCAATTCTACACAAGCCAAGGTTTTTTGCATCTTTCGAAACAAATAATAAAAAATTACACTTTTTGAGTGACTTTTCATGTGTACTTTTTCTTTGTTCAGTTGATGGGGCTTGGGGATCATGGACGGCCTGGGGAGCTTGTTCTGTCACGTGTGGTGGAGGAAGACACATGAGATCCAGAGTTTGTGATGACCCACGACCACAGAATGGCGGTCTTCCATGTTCTGGAACATCCTCAGATTCTGGTGACTGTAACACACAGGCCTGTCCTACTGCGGCTCCTGGAGCTTATGTGCAGGTATTATATCTATTTCGAAACAGGAAATCTTGTGCACATATAAAACATTCATTAATAAGAGATCCTTATAATGCATTGTTATTTCTGAAGTTTCATAGTTTAAAAATGTACATTTCTAATGAAATGACTATTATTTAACTTTTTATATGTATTTGTTTGGTTTTGTTTTTGTTTTATTTTTGCTTATTTATAGCAGTTAACTACAAGTTGCGAACTAAAGAAGGTAAAGCATCGATAATTATTATTATCTTAAATATTTCTCAGTATTTTACAAATGTTGTAGTAACATAAAATTAAAAATTCTGACTCTTTTATCCCAATTCATTAAATGTGGTATTGGCCATACTATCATAGCTACATGTACCACTGTGCTGCCTAAACATAAATTAACTATCTATGGGATTCCTAAATTACACAAAATCCATGTTAATCTTTGTTTTATAATTCACAGATCGGAGTGTCTTAAATATTGAATTCTTAAAAGGATCATTAAGGGATTCTGCGACAAAATTATTTGACAATAACGGATAAAAAACATTCTGGTGTACTGCAAAAAGTTTTGATATAATTTGAATGAAATGTGACCATTTAAAAATACTTTCCAATGCGTATATTAAACTATCCCCAAATTTTCATTAAACATAAATCTTAATATAAATGATATAATTGTGATTTGATCCATCTTTAAAATCTTTAACTGTCAGATTTATATTTGTTTAAAAGGTTGTTTCTTGTAGAGTTGGTGTAGGTTTATCCTAACTTTATTAAGTTAGACACGTCATTTAGTTGATATATGTATATGCATTCTGACAAGATTCTTAGGATGAAAACACTTTTCTGTCGACACTCTTCGGGCTTAAAAATCTCGTTATCTATTTTAAAATTGCTCCTTCTAACCTTATCTTCTACATCTACATTTAGTACTTTTCATTCAATACTTGTGGTTTTTTACTTTCCAATGTTTTGATTCAAATGCTGCAGAGAGGTCACTCCTTGAGATAGTGATATATATTATAATCAAATTAATCGTTTTTATACCAGTTTTGGTATTTGTATTAATTAAATATTATGAAAAGTACACTACGTTATGTTTTGTAGACATGTACAGGCTCTTGTTTATTCGGGTCTATTGTCGGTATAGGTCAGACATTTATTCAGAAATGGCATCAAGTTATGTATCATTAGTTATTTGTTTTCTTAAATTTTAACCCATTCCTGGTTAGGTTTCCATGATATTTTATTCATAATTTTAAAGAGATGTCACAAACCATAATGGCTCTTTATACCTGATTTTCTTTTTTTATATTGAAGGCAGTGGCTTTATATATATTATATATTTTCTTCATGGTTTTGAGGTGTCCAACAGGTTGATTCTCCTGTCAGTCCAGTGCCGTGTATTGACAAAGCTTTCCAGAGATACATAGTGCATTTTACTTTTTTTTTAGATATGACCAGATATGTCCATCAGCAGTTAAGATCTGAATAAGGACTTTCCTGTGACACATCATGTATTCTACTTTTTTCAGACATATCCAGCCGGATGATTCTCCTCCCAGAATGGTGCTGTGTCATGAATTGACAAAGCTTTCCAGCAATACATTATGTAATCTACCTTTTCAGAGGTCTCCAGTAGGTTGATTCTCCTGTCACGTCACATGTGTCAGTCAGGTGCTGTGTCCTGTATTGATAGAGCTTCCCAGCAATACATTATGTAGTCTACCTTTTCAGAGGTCTCCAGTAGTTTGATTCTCCTGTCAGTCAGGTGCTGTGTCCTGTAATGACAGAGCTTCCCAGCAATACATTATGTAGTCTACCTCTTCCACAAAGACGTCCAGCAGGTTGGTTCTCCTGTCAGTCTGGCTACGTTTCATGATTGACAGTAAAACATTATATATTTTCCGAGATTTCCAAAAAGGGTTCTCCTGTCTGGTGGCATTTCTTATATTCACATAGCTTTCCAGTGATATATTATGCACTCTTCCTTTTTCAGAGATGTCCAGCAGGTTGGTTTTCCTGTCAGTCTGGTGCTGTGTCCTGTATTGACAGAGCTTTCGTGTGTGATTGTGACAATGATTGTGATGACGGAAGTGACGAAACAACCGGATATGCAAGTTGTGATCCTTTGATCTTGGCTCAATGTCCAAGTGGTGCAGCAAGTAAGTATCTAATGATTACTTTGAAAAAAACTAACGCAAACGTAGATGTTTAAAACATTCGATTTGTGAGGAAGAAAAATGCTAATTATGATTTATAAAAATTATGCAATAGAAACAACAAAATAACCGAAAAGAAACCATAAGTGTCGGGTGTTCAAGAAGAGTAGACTAAATAGGATATAACAAACCGCCAACCGGAATGATCAATGAAATGGTCTTGACTTGGATAAGGCAATAAAAACATGGTGGGTTAATAAATTGTTGGTCATAACAGAGCGTCACGTCTGACATAAAAATTGCTCACACAGGGTTATTTTGCTCCTCGGATGCCGTTTCCACTCAAGAAACTTTACGGAAGACATCATAAGCCTAAAGACAAATATTTAATTTCGATCTCCCAGATGAGTGCAGATGTTGGTTTGTCAGTATTTAATTTTGTCTTCCTATACCCGAATTGACATACTTAATTGACTCTTGGCAACGTGACTGGTGTGTTTTAGCAACGCCAAGGCGGAATCGTTTATTCTTCCGGAGCACCTGAGTTCTCTTTCGTTACGACAGTTTGTGTTGTTAATTTTCAGTAGTTTGTGTGTTTCGGTGTTCCAATGTTGTCTGTGGTTTTTTTTGTGTCCTGTTTTCGTTTTGTCTCTTTACTTTCAGGCTTTTGATATTCGGATGCGATTTTGGTACCTCTGCTTCTGGTGAACTTTCCTCTTTTTAATTGCGAACCCAGAAAACAAAACAAAACAAAAACAAAAAAAAGCAGTTGTGTCACACATTTCGGAAAGGGAGGTTATCGCCTCGTACAATAGTTCGCAACCATTTTCTCGGATTCATGTAAAATTCAATGAATTGAAAGCAATTAAGAATCACAAGTAAATAGGCTACATATACAGTTTTGATTTATCCAGGATACTTTCATCAACTGGTAGTATTCGTTTGTGAAATTTCCACCATGAATTCGTTCTAAATCAAATGTTAGCTAACGTAAAGTCATTTACTCACCCAGGCCTCAAATAGGTGTAACTTGAAGAAATTTCACTGTACTGTTCAAAGGATGTTCACATTTTGTTTCTTAAATATGATGTACATTGAGACAAGAGACCCAAATTAGTGTAATTGATGATTTATAAAAATAATTCTTTTTCAGCCATGAGATCTACCTTTGCCGTTGTTTTCCTTATTGGACTTTTCCAAGCATTGCGACAGATGACCAGTTTTTAACTACTTGTTTAATCCTTAATCCTTCTTCCATGTGATTTTATAGAAATTTTATTTGTCAAATGTTTATGTTTAACTAACATTGTTTTCCTAATTGTCACCTTCTTAGTTTTTTTGTATTTAATTTGTTTAATCTTTCCTTTGTAATTATTGTTTTATATTAACTCTATGTTACTCTATCGTTTTGTTGATATTCAAGAGTTGTAAATTGCTAGATATTCTTTATGGTTTGAAAATAAACTGAAATATCAACTGCATTTTTTTATACTTTCATAGGAATGAAAAGGTGTAATTAAAACATGTTTTTTTTTATGACGATATATCATGATTATCCTTTTAAAACAAATACTATTATAAAAAATAATAGTTTTAGCTTGAAAAAATCCTCTGTGAAAACATTGTAGCCAAGAGGCTCCCAGGAGCCTGAATGCGCACCTGGTATTGATGTCAACCCTATGAAGACTTTTGTACAGCTTAATGAGCTGAATGTTGACGCAAGAAAAAGCTTTTCTCTATCTGCAATAGTTTTCATTCTAAATAAGCAAAAAAAAAACACTAATATTCAACTTTAAAGGAGCTGTTACCACTGTAAGGGGTCATCTGACAACTTCAACCCTATGGAGACTTTTGTAGAGCTAAATGAGCTGAACATTAAAAGCAAGCAACAGGTTTTCTCTATCTACAACAGTTTTCTATCTATAGGCCAAAAACACGAAAAAAACGCTATTTTTTCCCTTTAAGGGGCTGTAACCCTATAAGGGGTCATGTGACAACTTCGACTCTATGGAGACTTTTGTAGAGCTAAATGAGCTGAACATTTACTAGTAAGCAATAAAGGTAATAACAAAACTACCGAACTTGAATGATCAATCTCATAGTCCATAGAAAACAAGCATTCTGAGAGTATTGCAAAACAATACATAGTCCCCTACCGGCCTCACATTTCAGTCACTGGTAACAATTTGTCAAACAAATGAATACCTAAACTTGATCAGTTTATTATCTACAAGGAACAATAAAAAAGTGTAGAAAATAAAATTGCAATGGATTTTCTAACTTCAAAGTGCCATAACTCCCATAAAAATTTGTGGACCGGGCGGAAACTCGAATTTAATCTGTAACTCATCATGGTTAACTCACATGCCAAAAATCAGTTCATTATCTATAAGTGTTTAGAAAAAAAGTGCGGAAAACTGATATTTTATTGAATTTTCAAAGTTCAAAGGGCCATAACTCCCATAAAAAATTGTGGACCGGCATTAAACTCAAACTTGATCTGTAACTCATCAAGGTTATCTCACATACCAAAAATCAGTTCATTATCTATAAGCGTTTAGAAAAAAAGTGCGGAAAACTGAAATTTTAGCGAATTTTCAAAGTTCAAAGGGCCATAACTCCCATAAAAATTTGTGGACCGGCACGAAACTCAAACTTGATCTGTAACTCATCAAGGTGAACTCACATACCAAAAATCAGTTCATTATCTATAAGCGTTTAGAAAAAGTGTGGAAAACTGAAATTTTAGTGAATATTCAAAGTTCAAAGGGCCATAACTCCCATAAAAATTTGCAGACCGGCACAAAACTCAAACTTAATCTGTAACTCATCAAGGTAAACTCACATACCAAAAATCAGTTCATTATCTATAAGCGTTTAGAAAAAAAGTGTGGAAAACTGAGGCGTGACAGACAGACAGACGGACAGAGCGCAAACCTATAGTCCCTTTCGGCTTTCGCCGGTAGGGGACTAATAACAAAAATGAATCAGTCATACCGGAGAATTGGTGGATCACAATGGTCCTGACTTGGTACAGGCATTTCAAACGAAATGGTGAGTTGAACCAGGTTTTATGGCGCAAACCTCCCTCTTCCATTGCGATCTTAGGATCAGGTAATGACCATAGAACACAACATTGTTGTGAGACACAATAGGGATATTGAAGTGATCATCTCAGTACAGCAGACCAGTCAAACACTAATTAAAACAATTAATCACCATATCTTTTAACTCAATTTTGAACTTTTCTACTAGTGGCTGATAACGAAGAAAGATTTTTTTAGGGATCGTATGAGACGTATTTTCTTATAGCCCTGCTCCAAAAGTCGGTCACGATGTAATCGGTGTCTGATCAAAAAATCTGTGAAATGTGTGCAAGCTCTGGCATTTCGAATAAGTTGTGAAATATAAACACCGTATGCAAGGGAAGTAGGTATATTGCTCTGTAGATTAGGAAAATTAATAATTTGAAAATTAAAATCCTCTCTTTTATCGTAAATTTTTGTACTGAGATGACCACCTGGGTCAAATGCGAGGTGCAAATCCAAGAAAGACGTGAAGCAATTTGATTCGGTGGTATCTTTAATCTCCAATTCTGGAGGATATATTGAAGGAATCCATCTACCAGATGAAGTGTTATTGACAGAGAGGACATCATCAATATATCTGAATGTAAGATTAAATGACCTTGCCTCTTTCATCTTCTTGTTCTTTACGAGCCACTGAAGAAATTCAGTCTCGTAAGAGTATAAAAAGAAATCGGCGAGGAGAGGAGCACAGTTTGTGCCCATTGGAATGCCGATTTGTTGTTGAAAAATCTCTCCTCCGAAGGTGACAAATATGTTGTCAATGAGGAAATCAAGCATACTGCAAACTTGTTCCAGTGTGTAACAAATTTTATCATTGAAAGATGTTTTGGAAAAGAATGTAGAGTTATAACCCAAAACAACAGCTTCTCTCTATCTGCAATACTTTTCGTTCTATAGGCCAACAAAAGCATTATTTTTTGCCTTTAAGGGGCTGTAACCCCTATAAGGGGTCATCTGACAACTTCAACCGTATGGAGACTTTTCAAGAGCTAAATGAGCCAAAAACACTATGTTCTGCCTTTAAGGGGCTGTAACCCTTATAAGGGGTCATCTGACAACTTCAAACTAAGGCTTATGGAGACTTTTGTAGATCTAATTTAAGCAAGCAACAGCTTTTCTCTATCTGCAATGGCTTTCATTCTATTGGCCAAAAACACTATTTTTTGCCTTTAAGGGACTGTAACCCTTATAATGGGTCATCTAACAACTTCGACCCAATGAAGACTTTTGTAGAGCTTTTCAATGAGCTGAACATTTAAGCAAGCAACAGTTTTTCTCTATCTGCCTTTAAGGGGCTGTAACCCCTATAAGGGGTCATCTGACAACTTCAACCTTATGGAGACTTTTCAAGAGCTAAATGAGCCAAAAACACTATGTTCTGCCTTTAAGGGGCTTTAACACTTATAAGGGGTCATCTGACAACTTCAACCTTATAGAGACTTTTGTAGAGCTAAATGAGCTGAACATTTAAGCTATCAACAGCTTTGCTCTATCTGCAATGGTTTTCATTCCATTGGCAAAAAACAATATTTTTTACCTTTAAGGGACTGTAACCCCTAAAAGGGGTCATCTGACAACTTCGACCCTATGGTGACATTTGTAGAGTGAAATGAGCTGGATATTTAAGCAAGCAACAGCTTTTCTCTATCTGCAATAGTTTTCATTCTATGGACGAAAAAACATGAAAAATAAACGCTATTTTTGACCTCAAAAGTGCCATAACCCCTATCAAAGGTCATCTGACAACTTTGACCCGATGGAGACTTTAGAAGAGCTAAATGAGCTGAACATTTAAGCAATCAACAGCTTTTTCTCTATTTGCAATAGTTTTCATTCTATGGGCGAAAAACATGAAAAATAAACGCTAATTTTGACCTTAAAAGTGCCATAACCCCTATCAAAGGTCATCTGACAACTTTGACCCGATGGAGACTTTAGAAGAGCTAAATGAGCTGAACATTTAAGTAATCAACAGCTTTTCTCTATCTGCAATAGTTTTCATTCTATAGGCCAAAACACTATTTTTTGCCTTTAAGGGGCTGTAACCCCTTTAATGGGTAATCTAACAACTTCGACCCAATGAAGACTTTTGTAGAGCTTAATGAGCTGACCATTTAAGCAAGCAACAGCTTTTCTCTATCTGCAATAGTTTTCATTCTGTAGGCCAAAAACACTATTTTTCGCTTTGAAGGGGCTGTAACCCCTAAAAGGTGTCATCTGACAACTTCGACCCTATGGTGACATTTGTAGAGTTAAATGAGCTGTACCTTTAAGCAAGCAACAGATTTTCTCTATCTGCAATACTTTTTATCCTATTGGCCAAACACACTATGTTCTGCCTTTAAGGGGCTGTAACCCTTATAAGGGGTCATCTGACAACTTCAACCTAAGGCTTATGGAGACTTTTGAGATCTAATTTAAGCAAGCAACAGCTTTTCTCTATCTGCAATGGCTTTCATTTTATTGGCCAAAAACACTATTTTTTGCCTTTAAGGGACTGTTACCCCTAAAATGGGTCATCCAACAACTTCGACCCAATCAAGACTTTTGTAGAGCTTTTTAATGAGCTGAACATTTAAGCAAGCAACAGTTTTTCTCTATCTGCCTTTAAGGGGCTGTAACCCCTATAAGGGGTCATCTGACAACTTCAACCTTATGGAGACTTTTCAAGAGCTAAATGAGCCAAAAACACTATGTTCTGCCTTTAAGGGGCTTTAACACTTATAAGGGGTCATCTGACAACTTCAACCTTATAGAGACTTTTGTAGAGCTAAATGAGCTGAACATTTAAGCTATCAACAGCTTTGCTCTATCTGCAATGGTTTTCATTCCATTGGCAAAAAACAATATTTTTTACCTTTAAGGGACTGTAACCCCTATAATGGGTCATCTAACAACTTCGACCCAATGAAGACTTTAATAGAGCTTAATGAGCTGAACATTTAAGCAAGCATCAGTTTTTCTCTATCTGCAATAGTTTTCATTCTGTAGGCCAAAAACACTATTTTTCGCCTTGAAGGGGCTGTAACCCCTAAAAGGGGTCATCTGACAACTTCGACCCTATGGTGACATTTGTAGAGTGAAATGAGCTGGATATTTAAGCAAGCAACAGCTTTTCTCTATCTGCAATAGTTTTCATTCTATGGACGAAAAAACATGAAAAATAAACGCTATTTTTGACCTTAAAAGTGCCATAACCCCTATCAAAGGTCATCTGACAACTTTGACCCGATGGAGACTTTAGAAGAGCTAAATGAGCTGAACATTTAAGCAATCAACAGCTTTTTCTCTATTTGCAATAGTTTTCATTCTATGGGCGAAAAACATGAAAAATAAACGCTATTTTTGACCTTAAAAGTGCCATAACCCCTATCAAAGGTCATCTGACAACTTTGACCCGATGGAGACTTTAGAAGAGCTAAATGAGCTGAACATTTAAGCAATCAACAGCTTTTCTCTATCTGCAATAGTTTTCATTCTATAGGCCAAAACACTATTTTTTGCCTTTAAGGGGCTGTAACCCCTTTAATGGGTAATCTAACAACTTCGACCCAATGAAGACTTTTGTAGAGCTTAATGAGCTGACCATTTAAGCAAGCAACAGCTTTTCTCTATCTGCAATAGTTTTCATTCTGTAGGCCAAAAACACTATTTTTCGCTTTGAAGGGGCTGTAACCCCTAAAAGGTGTCATCTGACAACTTCGACCCTATGGTGACATTTGTAGAGTTAAATGAGCTGTACCTTTAAGCAAGCAACAGATTTTCTCTATCTGCAATACTTTTTATCCTATTGGCCAAACACACTATGTTCTGCCTTTAAGGGGCTGTAACCCTTATAAGGGGTCATCTGACAACTTCAACCTAAGGCTTATGGAGACTTTTGAGATCTAATTTAAGCAAGCAACAGCTTTTCTCTATCTGCAATGGCTTTCATTTTATTGGCCAAAAACACTATTTTTTGCCTTTAAGGGACTGTTACCCCTAAAATGGGTCATCCAACAACTTCGACCCAATCAAGACTTTCGTAGAGCTTTTTAATGAGCTGAACATTTAAGCAACCAACAGTTTTTCTCTATCTGCAATAGTTTTCATTCTGTAGGCCAAAACACTATTTTTTGCCTTAAAGGGGCTGTAACCCTTATAAGGGGTCATCTGACAACTCCGACCCTATGGTGACATTTGTAGAGTTAAATGAGCTGAACCTTTAAGCAAGCAACAGATTTTCTCTATCTGCAATACTTTTTATTCTATAGGCCAAAACACTATTTTTTGCCTTTAAGGGGCTGTAACCCCTATAATGGGTCATCTAACAACTTCGACCCAATGAAGACTTTAATAGAGCTTAATGAGCTGAACATTTAAGCAAGCATCAGTTTTTCTCTATCTGCAATAGTTTTCATTCTGTAGGCCAAAAACACTATTTTTCGCCTTGAAGGGGCTGTAACCCCTAAAAGGGGTCATCTGACAACTTCGACCCTATGGTGACATTTGTAGAGTGAAATGAGCTGGATATTTAAGCAAGCAACAGCTTTTCTCTATCTGCAATAGTTTTCATTCTATGGACGAAAAAACATGAAAAATAAACGCTATTTTTGACCTTAAAAGTGCCATAACCCCTATCAAAGGTCATCTGACAACTTTGACCCGATGGAGACTTTAGAAGAGCTAAATGAGCTGAACATTTAAGCAATCAACAGCTTTTTCTCTATTTGCAATAGTTTTCATTCTATGGGCGAAAAACATGAAAAATAAACGCTATTTTTGACCTTAAAAGTGCCATAACCCCTATCAAAGGTCATCTGACAACTTTGACCCGATGGAGACTTTAGAAGAGCTAAATGAGCTGAACATTTAAGCAATCAACAGCTTTTCTCTATCTGCAATAGTTTTCATTCTATAGGCCAAAACACTATTTTTTGCCTTTAAGGGGCTGTAACCCCTTTAATGGGTAATCTAACAACTTCGACCCAATGAAGACTTTTGTAGAGCTTAATGAGCTGACCATTTAAGCAAGCAACAGCTTTTCTCTATCTGCAATAGTTTTCATTCTGTAGGCCAAAAACACTATTTTTCGCTTTGAAGGGGCTGTAACCCCTAAAAGGTGTCATCTGACAACTTCGACCCTATGGTGACATTTGTAGAGTTAAATGAGCTGTACCTTTAAGCAAGCAACAGGTTTTCTCTATCTGCAATACTTTTTATCCTATTGGCCAAACACACTATGTTCTGCCTTTAAGGGGCTGTAACCCTTATAAGGGGTCATCTGACAACTTCAACCTAAGGCTTATGGAGACTTTTGAGATCTAATTTAAGCAAGCAACAGCTTTTCTCTATCTGCAATGGCTTTCATTTTATTGGCCAAAAACACTATTTTTTGCCTTTAAGGGACTGTTACCCCTAAAATGGGTCATCCAACAACTTCGACCCAATCAAGACTTTCGTAGAGCTTTTTAATGAGCTGAACATTTAAGCAAGCAACAGTTTTTCTCTATCTGCAATAGTTTTCATTCTGTAGGCCAAAACACTATTTTTTGCCTTAAAGGGGCTGTAACCCTTATAAGGGGTCATCTGACAACTTCGACCCTATGGTGACATTTGTAGAGTTAAATGAGCTGAACCTTTAAGCAAGCAACAGATTTTCTCTATCTGCAATACTTTTTATCCTATTGGCCAAACACACTATGTTCTGCCTTTAAGGGGCTGTAACCCTTATAAGGGGTCATCTGACAACTTCAACCTAAGGCTTATGGAGACTTTTGTAGATCTAATTTAAGCAAGCAACAGCTTTTCCCTATCTGCAATGGCTTTCATTTTATTGGCCAAAAACACTATTTTTTGCCTTTAAGGGACTGTTACCCCTAAAATGGGTCATCTAACAACTTCGACCCAATGAAGACTTTTGTAGAGCTATTTAATGAGCTGAACATTTAAGCAAGCAACAGTTTTTCTCTATCTGCAATAGTTTTCATTCTGTAGGCCAAAACACTATTTTTTGCCTTAAAGGGGCTGTAACCCTTATAAGGGGTCATCTGACAACTTCAACCTTAGAGGGACTTTTGTAGAGCTAAATGAGCTGAACATTTAAGCAATCAACAGCTTTTCTCTATCTGCAATAGTTTTCATTCTATAGGCCAAAAACATGAAAAATAAACGCTATTGTTGACCTAAAAAGTGCCATAACCCCTATCAAAGGTCATCTGACAACTTTGACCCAATGGAGACTTTAGTAGATCTTTTGATTCTGAAGAGCCTGATATCCTTCGGATTTTTTCTATCTGTTATGGTTGCTGAGTTATAAGCAATTTCAAGTGATTTTACCCTATGTTCTATATTTAGTAACAGCGGCCATGTTTTTTATCGAATCATTTTAAAATAAGGATTTTGTTGCTAACATGTCATATATCATTCCTGAAGAGCTTCAGTCAAATTGGTTCAGTGGTTTCAGAGAAGAAGATTTTTGAAATTGTTAACGGACGACAGACGACGGACGCATGGTGATGACATAAGCTCACATGGCCTTCGGCCAGGTGAGCTAAAAAGTATTTTAATAACTTGATAGATGTACATGTAACAACTTCACCTATTCAGCTAAAACTGATACCTTCCAACTTTAGAAGTATGCAACAACTTTTACCATAATTCTTCAACACATTAGTTTATGGCTTTTATAGTGAACATACAAGCCTGCTTCAATTGCTTATATTAGTTTATACATGTCTTGTATCGAACATGTTTTCCACACTGCAAAAAAAACCTGATGGATGGTTGAATTCAGGATTGGTATTAATGTTATTCATAGGAAAACAACAATCACATCTGCTTCTCGTTTGTTTTTATTTTCCAATACAAAAATCTTTAAAAATGACATCTAAAATATCCTCTGATGTAATTTTCCCTGTTAGTTTCCCGATCTCTCTTGTGGCTTTCCTCAAACATTCAGCAGCTAATACGACATCATTTTTGTCTATATATTGTTGATATTTTTCTAGATGAGACAAACAGTTCGTAAGGTGATTTCTATGTCTTGCCTGTGTCAAACTTGGGTTTCCTTCCAAAGGATTCCCACATCTAAAAAAATATATCAAATCCGTTATTAACATTATTTAAAACAACAAATACTTCTTCTACTAAAAGACATAAGTAATGAAGTAATGACACATTTGAAATTTGATGTAAGAAATCTTAAACAATTTTGCAAACGAAAAACGTTTTCTTACATTTAAGAGAAAACTCTTCACCTTTTAGAAAGGTAATAAAATATTTAAATCATCTAACACTCATTATAAAATGCAAAATGAATAAAAAATGCTAACCTTTTATGCCATGCACTATTAGATATATTAAGTACCTCTCTTAAAGTTGGACAACAATATAACGCCATAGAAATATCTAAATTTAACTTAATAAAAACATAATAGACTTACAGCACATCTAATCTTTGCTTTAAGGTTTCCAAAAATTCAGTAATTCCTGATTCATCAACACAGGAAGTTATACAAAATTGGAACTCATCGTTTTCTTTACTGATGTCATTCATCCAATCAGAGTTAACCAGATCACTTTTGTTGATGACAACTATGACATCTTTTCCGGTGACGTCATTGTCAACACTATCACTAACTCCTAGTCGCTCCAGTGTTTTACTGACATGTACAGATAGCAAGTCACGACTTTTGGCTGGATTCAGTGTTTCATCTATTTCTATATCATCTGCGGATATCATGATTACTTGTATGTCCGACTGTCTAGCTCTGCAATTTTTTTATTATTCTCATTATTTTCTATTATTCAATGTGCAATAATTAAATATATTAAGAATAACAAAGTTTCCAAAAAAATAAAGCATTTAAGAAATCTTATCTGACAAAACTGGACCCTTGTAAACTCAATAAATTTTTCAAAGGGCTAAAATGCTTTAACAAGGTATGTGACACTTTCCATGATGGCATTTCAGCGTTTGTGTTAGTTCACTAGTGAAAATGTTTTGAAAAGGATCAAGGTCATCACTGGACCATTTTTGTTGCATCACTGCGTTGGGTATAATATTTTTTTCATAATGCTATGGTTTCTTTGTTAAGCTTTGGGCATGGTATAATATTTACACCGTGACTTTTAAATTTTCTTTATGGTTAATAAATGACAAACAAGAGGTTCCCAGAAGCCTGAAACCCTCACCTGTCTGACTTCAATGACTAACAGAATGAAAATATTTTGGGGCATCTGAGGCGAAAAACTTTAATCACCTTTGAAGGATTATCTACACATTCAGCATATGAATGCTTTTGTAGAGCACATATAGCCAAACATTTATGCAAACAAAGGTTATTATTATTCTTTTAAAGCTTTATTCTGCAAGGCAACAGCTTTTTTATTCAACAGTTTTCATTCTATATCCTAAAAACACATATAAACCTAATTAAATTAAAAATAATTCGTCACCTTTAAAGGGCCATACCTCCTCTAGGGGGTCATCTGACAACTTTTATCCAATGGACACTGTTGTAGAGCTCAATGAGCTGATGGTTTGAGCAGAGAACAGCTGTTCTCTATCTGTTATTGTTTTAATTCCATAGGCCAATAGAACGAAAAAAAAAGAGGCTATTTTAGACCTTTTAAGGGCCATAACCGCTAGAAGAGGTCATATGACAACTTTGACCCAATGGGAACTTTTGTAGAGCTCAATGAGCTAAAGGTTTAAGAAAGCAACAGCTTTTTTCTATCTGTAATAGTTTCCATTCTTTAGGTCAAAAACAAAAACAAAATTTTTGACCTTTAAAAGGCTATAACTCTTTAAGGGGT
This sequence comes from Arcuatula senhousia, assembly GCA_963971305.1. Lineage (NCBI taxonomy): Eukaryota > Metazoa > Mollusca > Bivalvia > Mytilida > Mytilidae > Arcuatula > Arcuatula senhousia. The sequence goes on from OZ020305.1 coordinate 54,356,575, forward strand.
CACCTTACAACTTCGACCCAATGGAGATTTTTGTAGAGCTCAATGAGCTGAAGTTTTATGCAAGCAACAGCTTTCCTTTATCTACAATAGTTTTCCTTCTATAACCCATAAACATGAAAAAATGCTATTTTTTTACCTTGAAAGGGCCATCACCCCAAGAAGAGGTCATCTCACAACTTCGACCCAATGAAGACTTTTGTAGAGCTCATTGAGCTGAAGGTTTGAGCAAGCAACAACTTTTATCTTCCTTCAGTAGTTTTCATTCTATAGGCCATAAACATGAAAAATTGCTATCTATGACCTTCAAAGGGCCATAACCGCTATAAGGGAGCATCTGACAACTTATACTTATAAAAGACAGTAGTAGAGTTTTTCATGCTGAAGAAAGAAGGTTGCATCAGAATTCCCCTACCTGTATACTTCTAAATTCATAAGCCAAAAGCTGGAATCTGACACCCCCTGTTCTAATTTAAGCAAAGCCGGCCATGTTGTTTGGTCGACAGTCACAATTTTTGCAATCTTATAGAGGACATCTCATAGATGAAGTTTGCCGAGACGAAAATTGTTGAATAAAAGTTATCGATGACGGACACCAAGTCATGGCTTTGCTAATATGACCCTTTTAGGTCAGGTGAGCTAAAGTGGCAGTTAAAAATGACATAAATTAAACGCATAATGCATAAATTAACCTTTCCAGTGCTCTACGAACACCCTCTTTTTCAATAACATCACAAGATTCCCTTAGTCCAGCAGTGTCACTCAACAAAACCGGATATCCGGAAATATTCATGGAAGACTCCACTATGTCTCGAGTTGTTCCTGCTATATCTGAGACTATTGCAGCCGGTCGTTGTGCTTTTAATCCATAGAATAACAGAAAAAGAAAATATATCAACATAGAATAAAAAGCTACGCCGAGCGAAGCATGATACGACCGCAACATGTTGAGCCCTGTACGTTGGAGGCCAAATATGGATAGTCTTTTGCTTTGGTCACATGCAGCCCATGGTGGACTTATAAAGATTTTTGACACATGCACCCTGTGGTGGACTTTAAAATGCATATTTGACACATATATGTTCACATCAACATCTAATAGAAAAGGTCTTATATTAATTGACATATCCCTATTTTTTCAAAAACAGTAAGAATTATTGCAAATCTGATTGTAAACTACGTGCAGGGATTTTCACAAGGATTCAAATGAAAAAAAAATTTGAAAATCAGACCAAAAATAAAAAGTTGATTTTATGGGCGTGGCATGTCTATGGTCCCCTGTAGCAATGTTAAGGTGCAATATATTTTAAAACCATTGACACACTAAGATGACAGAATTCAATGAGCAATTCAACAAACAAAGAATTTTCAAAATTGAATGAATAATAAAATTTCTACAACAGTTTTGTCAATGCACCCATTTTAGCCCCTTTTTTCCTTTTTTTCTAAAACAGTAGGGGCCACAAACCCCAAATACAGTACCGACCTTCCTTCAGTGGATAAAACCTTCATATTAAAACTTCACAACAATTGTCTGGTCAACTACAGCTTTATTTATTTACATGGACAAACTTTAAATAAAAATGGCGATTTTTGCCCCTTCGACCCCAAATTTCTCAAAAATGGTTAGAGATATTGCAAATCTGATTGTAAAACACAGGCATGGATTTTCACAAGGATTCCAATGAAAAAAAGATTTTCAAAATCGGACCACAAATAAAAAAGTTGAATTTTTGGGTGTGGCCCCTTTTAGACCCCCTGTAGCAATGTAACAGTTGAATATATATCAAAACAAATGACACATTTAGTTGACAGAATTTCATGAGATATTCAATAAAAAAAGAATGATCAAAATCAGATAAAACATAACATTCTACAGAAGTTATGTCACAACAACCATTTTTGCCCCTTTTGGCCCTTTTTTCTAAAACCGTAGGGACCAGAAACCCTAAATCATGCAATACCAACCCTTCTTTAGTGAATAGAAACATCATATCAAAATTTCATAACAATCAGTCAATATCTACTCAAGTTATCGCATGGAAACCAAATGTCCCAAGACGACGCAGACGACACGGACAGACACAGACGACGACATCGCCATAACATTATACGACAACAAATTTTTTGCGGTCGTATAAAAAACTCTTACTTAAACAATAGATATAATAATTCTTAATCTTTTTTATTTAAGCATTTGATATCGACAAACTATTAGAAAACATAACATCTTGAGCATTGTTATAAAGTCAGGGGCACTCATCACTCCTTTTCTATATAAACCGTTGGCCAAGCCAGTGATGATTACTTCAATGTAGAAAATAAGTTTATATTAACTACATCAACATTTGGCTGGCATTACTTTACAATTTTTATCAAGTAGATATGATAATGTTTATGTCATATGTAATGTTCAGATTTTAATTAAAATTGAGAAACTGTCAACAAAAACACAACAAACCCTACCTAATAAATTGAGAAGACTGCTTTTACCAACATTTGGTTCTCCTAAAATAGTAACCCGCACTCCTGATCTCAGCATCTCTCCACGTCTATTATCGTTGAGATGTTCTTCTATATTCTTCTTTATATTTTTCACTCCAGTATTAACTAAAACATTTTATCATAGATAGTTTACCTTATCTGTCTCTTTATGGTTTATGGTTACACGCTCAAAGGTATATGGGTATTTTGTTTATTTCAATTGTAAACCTTCTTATGTAAAGGGGAAATTTCGTTCTGAGGGTAACAATTTAACAAAAGAAAATAAATGAGACAAAAACAAACATCTTCAAGGCTATGTTGCTCCTGTGTTTGCTATCTTTACTTAAGAGGCTTGTTTAGGGTATATTGGGATATGGGATATCCACACATTTTCTTAGTGGGATACAGGATATTTGAAGCAAAACTTATTGGGATATGGGATATTTTTGTCAATTTTATTTACAGGGATATGGGATACTGGAAAAACATTTTTTTGGGGATACAGGATCTTTGATGAAAAATTTATGGGGGTATGGGATATTGGTACCCCCCCCTAAACAAGCCCCACTTTAGGTACATTTGAGGCTTCATATAATCTTAACAACATTTTTTCTTTAATGCATTTACAAATAACTATAATTGCACTTCTATACCAGTTAAAATCACTACCAAATTGCCAGTGAAAATCAATGGTTTGCGATTGTATGCTCTAGTCTATAGCCCTTGATTGGCATAACGCTATGTTATATCTATACCATGATCTAATACGTCTTCTTCGATGTTGTCATCTTCACTGAAGTCAATAAACGCTTCTACATTGGCCATCATCTGAAAAGCAAACTGACAAAATGTAGTGTATCTGTTTTCAAATTCACTTTCATTTGTGAAGTCAGGTCATTGTTATTTCTTTTAATTGATAAGTTTTTACATTGTTTGTTAAAATATACAAGTTGAGCTCCCAACATAGATTACATGAAGAATACATGAGCTTCAGGCAAATTTCCAAAGAAGAAGAACAAAGGAGTATCATTTATTAGAATACAATAAGATAAACAAACGAGATTATCTGATTAATTTTAAAATCAAAGCAAAAGCATAAGTTCATGTTAGTGGTATCACCTGCATTAAAATAATTCAAAATAAACCTACTTTGATAATTTCTGAACGCCATTTGTTATATAGATTTCCTAAATTCCCCTCCATTTGTCGTAGAGCCTGTCGTCTTTGAGCCTCTGTCTCTGCATGAATTAGATCTCCTAACCCCTCTATTTCAGTTAGATCCAGTTTATTGTTAAAAAATGCACTAAAACAAATCAAACAAGAAGCTCATAGGAGCCTGAATCGCTCATCTAGTCCTTAGGTTCATAAGGGTCTCTTCTATATGCGGTAATCTGACAACTTAATTTAAACCACATAGAGACTTTTGTAGAGCTGAATGTCTATGAGCTGAAGGATTAAGCTAGCTAAAGTTTTTTATCTATCTTTTATGGTTTCCATTCTATTGCCAAAACCACGAAAAAATGCTATTTCTGACCTTTAAAGGACCATAACCCCTATAAGGGATCATCTGACATCGTTGGCTTAATGACGACTTTTGTAGACCTTAATCAATAATTGAACGTTTGAGCAAGCTACAGTTTTTTCTCTATCTAAAAAGCAAAAACATCAAAGAAGTTGTTTTTACCTTTAAAGGGTCATTACCCCTTAAAGGAGTCATCAGACAACTTCGACCTAATGGAGACTTTTGTAGAGTTTAATGAACTGAAGGTTCTCTATATTCAAAATTTTCATTCTATAAGGTAAAAAAAACAACGCTATTTTAAACTGATAAAGGACCATAATCCCTATAAGGGATCATCTGACAGCTTCAAACAAAGGATACTTTTGTTGAGCTTTATGTATTTAACGTTAATGCAAGCAGCAGCTTTTCTCTCGTTTTAATACTTTCATTTTATAGAACAAAAACATGAAAAAAAACACTCTTTTTACCTTTAAAGGGCCATAACCCCTGTAAGTGGTCATCTGACAGCAAAGGAGACTTTTGCAGAGCTTAATGAAATGAAGATTTATGCAAGCAACAGCTTTCCTCTATTTATAATAGTTTCATTCTATAGGACAAAATCATGAAAAAACACCTTTTTTATCTTTAAAGGACCATAACCCCTATAAGGGGTCATCTGACAAATTCGGCCCAAGGAGACCTATTAAAGCTTAACAAGTAAAATATGTGGGTTCATGCTCATCAGTGATACCCTGCTCCAAAAACTATGCATTGAATTAAAATCTTAGTTTTTCGGTAAACAGGAAAAAGACATAAGATGGCATAAAAAAGATGAACTAAGAGGATACAATTGGTATACCCCATATGGTACTTTAGGATAAAGCTGCATATAAAATATCAGACCTCTACGTCATGTAGTTGGACTTGCTTAGAAAACTGTGACGGATATTTTGCATCTATATCCACTGTGTGAAAAAATATAGGTATTCGGTAAACAGGATGTAGATGACCTAGCAGCATTAAACCCTCATACACCATATGGCAATATAGGGTAAAGCTATGTGCAAATTCAGACCTCTATGTCGAGTAGTTGCTTAGAAAACTGTTACTGCAACGGAAATTTATTACAGACAAACAAACGAACGAACTAACTAAGTAAATGGGTGTAATAGACAAAAGTAAAACAGTATACCCCCTCTTCTTCAAAGCGGGGGTATAATTAGTTAAAGATTTAAGCAAGCAACAGCTTTTCTATACCGTCAATTGTTTCGTTCATCGTTCTATAAGGCAACAACATGAAAAAAAAAAACCACTATATCTTAGACCTTAAAAAAGCAAAAACTATAAGAGGCACGGGGGTAACTTCCCTTATGAAGGTATGTACATCCTGTGCGGCCCAAAAAGGTCTACTTTTTTGGGTGTCCGATATATGAAATTGGTGAAAATTCATATATGATAAGGTGAACTTATCACAAATGCCATTTATCAATGGAAAAAGAGTGGTGACCGACTATCCATGTTTTGCCTCATTGTGACCCTAATTATACTTGCATTTGGTAACTTTTACCATTCAAAACTTGGTTTTAATAGAATATCTATAAAATATGCAAAGTTCAAGCATACTTTATATAATTTTAGATGCATTAAAATATATGAATTTGTGTCTTTTTTAAGCAGCCTTACGTGTATGTATATGATTGGGGTGGGTACAAAATACCTGGGCCGCAAACCTGTACCCAAAAATACTTGGAGTTACCCATCCTCCCAACCCCCTCCCCCGTGATAAGGGGTCATCTGACAACTTCGACCCAATTGAGACTTTTGTAATGTTTTTAATTCAGTAGGACGTAGGCTTGTGGACCTTCAGTATTTTTCTATCTGATATAGTTGATGAGTTATTAGCAATTAAAAGTGAAAACTTTTTTGGGTGTCCAATATATGAAATTGGTGTAAATTCATATATGATAAGGTGTACTTTTCACAAAAGGTGTACTTTTTAGTAACAGTGGTGATGTGTTTTATTGAATCATTTCAAAATGATGATCACCTGTTGTCAACATGTCATATATCATGCGAGGTTTCAATTAAATTTCTTCAGTGGTTTCAGAGGAGAAGGATTTTGAAATTGTTTACGGACGACGATGGACGACGAGGGACGCATAATGATATAATAAGCTTACATGGCATTTGTGAGCTTAGAATGAAATACATATGGTAAATCAGAATGATAAATGCACAAGAAATTTTGTCCTATTCTAACTTTATGGTCAGTCTTGAATTAAGTCCACCAAATGGTGACCAAAACCTAAATAAATTTTCTTATTGGCTACCATAATTTTTGACTTATGAGTCTGTTTTTAAAGACACATACTTTGTAAATGATAATAATTTTTATGATGTTCAAAATCAGTATTATATGGACATATTTGCTGATGTGATTATATAAAATAATTTATTTCAGTTATTCAACTTACCGTTTTGAGAACTCTCCAGCTTCGGCTTGTCGGAATCCAGGTATTTCGCTAAGAGCTGTTACCATGGCAGTGACAACTGCCGGTCCTCCGTGAACTTGGAACTCAACACAATCTTCGCCAGTAAAACTAGCAGGACCTCAAATGAAATCAGCATATTGCAATCAAGTAACAGTTAGGAAACACAACATTTTTTCTATGTTATTTAAAGAAGGAAAATAACCTTTACCATGAATTGAATATATTATAGGAAGGCAGTCTCGTAAGATGACATTTTCCACTTAAATACTTTCATTTAATATTCAAATTTTTCTGATTTATTTTCGAAATTTCCAACCGGGTTATTCTTTTTTATCAATTTAACGCTACAAACTGATTACCCATACAAACCTGGAAACCATAAAACTAGACCATGATCAATTGGGATACTTCTTTGTTGGTCATATAACGTCCTTAAAACTGCGAGTCTTGGCGGAGGAGGATCCTTAAAACGACCCAGGGACGTCATCGCTTGGCGGGCACCACTTCCCGATATCCTGATGACAGAAACACCACATTTACCGTGCCCAGATGACAATGAAAATATCGTTTCTTTGGATGTGTAAATGGAATATCTTGCCTCGCCTATTCTGCCATTTCTTTTGGAGAGTGGATAATAACAATTGCTAGCACTTTTCAGACGAGACCAGCTCAACTGTGAACAGTCCATGGATAGACGCAAGTGGTGTAAAAATTTCATCTGAATATAACAATAAAGTTGATGGGTACATGTACATGTACATTGTGTAACCAGACACTTTTGTCACAAAAACTCTGCCTTTTAATTGTACTTGACATCTTCTGACAGTAAACAAAAGTGTCGTTAGATAAGATAAGAACTAAACAGATGCAAGCGTTAGGCAAAAGGAGTGATAATATGTCAGGAGGACAATATTTTTGAAAAAAAAGTTGCTATTTCCTTCCATTTACTAACATGACTAAGTAGATATAGGTATTGTATGGATTATATTGCTCCATACAATTTTTATTGTTACATCATAAGGAATAATGAAGAATATATGGCCTAAGAAGGAATTTGGAAACAATAGCACGATTTAATACTCAATTATTGGGTCATTATTTGAATCTACAGGAACGTATGAAGAGATCTTTATACGTTCCTGGAATCTATCTCTGCATTTATTATGATATGCAATGTTTCTTTGAAACATGTATGGACATCAGTTTAATAATAGATTTAAAGTGTTCAGGACATTTTTTATATCCAAATTATGTCCATGGACAACATATGCCATTCTAAATTGTCTGGAGTACAAATTTAAATGGGCGACACAATTAATTCTTACAATAGACGGCTTTCTTAACTAAAAATGAGATGCCGTAAGCTATGCTCCATGCCAACTGAGGAATTAGCATCGGACGATATTAAAGATGAAAAATATTTTTCGTTTCATTTGACAAAATTTTCAAACAAAGTTTAAAATACTGATGCATGTTAATAAATCACAAACAGTTAACATCTTCACGTACACATGCATACTGATCAAGAATCGTGATAAACAATACACAAGTAGAATCTTCGATATGATCCTATTTGCTCTTTAATCAGTTTAAAAAAAAAAGAAACGATAACAAGCGATATTGGTGTGAACACGATCTACGTCCAACGTGTCATTTTATGTCGCCTCAGGCATTTAGGAGTCATGTTGACACTATCCGTTGTCTTGTGTCCTGGTGCTTTAAGGTGTAAAGCAGTTGCCTGTAGTTCATCTACTTCCTGTTCATCGAATATTTTAAGACTCAGGCGACATACTTCTTCCATGGAAGACCGCCATTCTAGTACTAACATCACTTTGTTTTCCTTTGTTTGGGTTCTAGTGCTGCTGATGAGGAATAATTTTCCGAAATGGCCATACATCTCATAAAATTAATTGCAGTTGGAGTTAACATATGTGTTGTGCTCTCATGTTCATTTACTCCATGTCCTTTCATAAATTATCAACCATTTCCGGCTGTAACATTCTGTTAGAATTTATAATTAACCGTTTTATACTACTTTGTTATTTTGTATTTCAAAGTGCTCATATACATGTACAGATATATAAACTTAAACAGATGCTTTAAAAGTTACTTAAGATTATTTTTTTAAGACAATTGGTGTAATTATAGACTTTCTAAACTATGTTCTTATTTCAATTTTTTTTTAATTGAAAATCCACGATTCAGACCAATCGTTTTCTGCAGATTCCCTAAACAAATTGAAATAGGACCTTTCTTATACAACACCTAGGTCAGAAAGAATTTGTACAAACTGTTCTCCTGACCATGGGAAGGTTAAAGATGATATACATGTTTAATGTATTTGTTCAAAATTTTAAACGAAAAGTATCTTGTTGCCAAAGCAAAAAAGTATCCCCTAATCATATTTACCTTGACATTCATGCAGCCAGTGCTGTAAGATTTACACTTGATGGATATGTTAAAATGAAAAAAACGTACACTGGCCGTTTCCATTTTTCAATATCGTTTTAACACGGTCACCAGACGGTCAAACGAGCGAAAGTCTGTTAATTTACCTGTAGCATGGAGATAAATGCGCCAGAAGTCTATTACTCGAGTTGGTCAAAGACTGTTAATAAAATGTAATCGAGAAAATTCACACAGGTATGCTGCATTTTTTATTATTATCATTTTCATAGAATCTTATTTGTAAAACAAAACATGTCTGACAAAATGGTTGCTCGTTTTGCATTGATATACAAAATTGCGTTTCGATTGGATTTAAACGAAAGGAGATATTTAAGAAGGCGTCTGACTCAATTGAATTTATATATGTGTACACAATATTCCGACATAACAATTTCATCATTTTCTGTTGTTTTTTCAGCAATTTTACACTAAATGATTGTGTTATCGTTTGTGATGTGTAAAATGATCTCATAAGATTCTAACCTCAAAATATTGTATGTTTTCGTGTCTCATAAATGAAGATATTGATTGTTATTGAAAATTCGGTCGGTTAATGAGTCATGTCAATTGAATTTTGGTCTGTTATCAGGTCGGTTAAGAGTAAATCAATATAGATTATCGTAGCTAGCGATCTGATCTTGAAGGTCCACAAAAATCTTAGCGTTGCTTTCAGATTGTTTCTTCATGTTTACCAGAAATTAATATTTTTATGCAAACCAAACTTTTGAAAGGTGCGTAAACATGGTAAACATAGTACATTGTAAGCTCACAAATATATTTTTTCTCATTGAGCTTTTTCGAAATTTCAGCGGAGTTTCTACTTTTTCTTAGGCATTGCGTGGTGTCCTCGATTACTTAATCAATGTCTTATAATTGAACAGGTCCGGATTGGATGTATACACCAAAAGCTGTGAGTTTTTGAAAGAGAATGGGCTATAAGTCTAAACATGTATAAAACGGATTGTGAATCTGTAACGAAAAAGTATTGAAAACGAAATTGTCTTATAGACACAAGGTTATAGATATCCGAAAACAGACATAACAAACAGGGTAATGGCCCTTTCACACTATAACGTTTTAGCCAACGTGTGCCGACGTTTTAGAATATATTTTCAACACGCTGGTGTGCGTTGCGTAAGTTTTGTACACGTTATGAACACGCTACAAACACGTTAGCGAACGCCAGCGTGCGTTGGTGAACGCCGAGTGCGTCGCAATTTTTTCAACATGCTTAAAATTTCCGACGTTCGCCAACGTGTTAGAAATAAATTATTCGAACGCTAGGCATTAGTTAGAAGGACGTTATACACACGCTGATGTACGCTATGTGGTCGTTGTGCGCAAGTTGAAATGCGTTTGACGAACGCTAAACTAAATGGAAACGAACGTGTCTAGCGATAATGCAGCGCACGTCTAGCGTCAGTCTAACGACCAAGAAACCTATTCAACGTGTCTAAAACGTGTACAGAGCGCACAGAGCGTCGTTGTAACGAACGAGTAGCGTATCAGCCCAAGAATGTTATAAGTTAGATTGAATTACAAGGGGGGAAGTCAATTTCAAAAGCTTCAAATACTAATTCAAACCTTATATGAAAAAAAAATCTTTTTACAAAAAAAACAATGAACAAAGCCAAAAAGATCTTGAATATAACAAAGACAACTTAGATGGTCTGGTTTGAAAGTAATTCTTGCAAATTGTAATACACCTGTCGTGTTTTTGGTGGACATGTCTTTGGTAGAAAAATACTCAAATACAACGAGTAACAACAGTCTAACTTCAATACTCATTTGAAATAATGTGTATTTTCAATATTCAATAAGCAGGCGTTTTTCTCTATTAAGGACATCATTAGTCAAGTGCTATAAAAAGGATGCTAGGAAAACTCTATATACCGGTATTTCTTACATTTATATACTAATTTGAGATTTTGAGAGTTTGTGAACAAGCGCATGCATTACACTCTGTATATTTTTGACATATCAAAATATAAAATCTACACTATATTTTATTCTTTTAGAGTGCAAAAATATTCTTTTAGAGTGCAAAAATCATCACTATAGGTTAAAAACGGCTTTAGAATAATTATTCATTCATATTACCGGAACGCTGAAAACCAATATTTTTATAACGAAACAAAATTCATATGATGTATCTATAATTATTAATTAATCCAGCAATACATTAAAGCCAGATAATAGATCTATTTGGGTTACTGGAAATAATACTAAAGAAAAGAACAGAAATCCTATGTCTCCCCATCGAGAGAAAAAAATTATAAGTTAGACCAACATTATGAATGCGTTCTGCAGTCGTCACACATGCGCTAGGCAAACGTCAAGTACGCCAGACAAACGCTATAGATAAGTTTTGAATAAGTTTGTCGTGCGTTGCATGTAGTTAGTCTGACGCTTTGTGGTCGTTCAACAAAATATTTTTTGAAACTTTTTACAGCGACTGCCAACGTGTTCCAACGTTTTAGAAAATTATTCGAACGTTCGGCACACGTTGGCTAAAACGTCATAGTGTGACAGGGCCATAAGGAATAAACTGACTGTTTAAAAATTCCACTTATTTTGCTTTACACGTATAATTGAAAAAAATACTCATACCTTATTACAGAATATAATTTACAATCCTCAAAGTAAAAATATTTTTTGCTTCCAATGTATGGTGAATACATGTACTTTTACAAGTCAAGATTTAAGCAGTGACACTATTGTCATGTAAGGCCAAACATAAAAAAAACTCCGTGTTTCTTGTTACATGTGTGAAAACAATAGAGAAGGTAGGTAGACATTTTTTTTTTACATTTTTGTTTTTACCTTTTTTTTTACTATAAACATGATAAAGAGTATAATAAAAGTTAAACGGTGCTTAAGCAAAATATGACAATGAAAATGTTGGTTTAGGCATGAAAAAATAGGGTAGGTAGGGAAACAGGAAACACATGTTTTTGTTTGGCCTAATACATTGGCATCCAATTACAAACGCTCTAAGGTACAAGGAAAACAAGTCACATTTTCGTTCTAAGATAATGAAGAAATCTGATAAATTACTCGCATATATAAAGCACTGTATGCATAGATACATACGCATTATATTGTATACGAATTGGGATAATAAAACTCTTAACAGACAGTATTTACTTTGACTTACTCTTTAACCGACATTATCTTTAGAGTTTACTGAAAATCCTGTTTTAAAAAAGACAGAATGGTACAAATATCTTCAAATGTATCCAGTATTATCATTATTATGTGGTGCAAGATTAACAATTATGATACTTATATTTTCATTTTTCTGACTAAATAAATTTGAAAAACTCATAAATTTTGTCTTTAAACATGTATTTTTCTTCTACCTCTCATATCGCCTTTTCATTTAATTTATAACTCCGTTGACAACATTTTTACTTTTTGCGTCCATTCAATCCGCTAATAATAATCATTTTGTCAGACAGTTTTTGTTTTGACCAAAAACAAATCATTATTTCAAAAAAGTAATGATTTTGTACATAAATGATTTTTAAAACGAATTTTTACTCTTAACAGTCATAGAACCGACTCGAGTAACAGACTTCTGGTGCATTTATCTCCATGCTACAGGTAAATTAACAGACTTTCGCTCGTTTGACAGTCTGGTGGCAGTGTTTAAGATGATATGAACTGTCTGATCATGTTGTCTTATGTTTAGTTATGCGTATCTAACTAGGTAGACGCATTGGACTTGCGAGACTAGTTATATTATAGTATCAAAATGGACAGTACGTAATATTCTATATTTCTTTCTTACTCGACAAAGGCATATAACAACTATTCATAATTAATCAATTCATTTAGAATAATACTAAATTATTATGCTTACTACATCTCCGAGATTTTAAGAAGAGACCGGGATTTTCAATGAATAATATAGGGTTATTTTAGTGAAATCGAAACTGGTACCCAATTCTGTAATCATATCAAAACAGTGATTAATTAATCATTTAAACATCCAACCTTAATAACAATCGATTTAAAAGAGAGTTCTAGCCTTTGAAAACAATCAGTCTATTCTAAACAACTATTCATATTCAAAATTGTGATGTCTTTAACCGATTAATCTAAGTGACTACGAGACCTTACCATAACGTCCAAAAAGTAAACCAGACTTTCCTTATGAGAAAGATAAATTAAAGAATAATTTTCCGATAAAGTAATTTAACAAGGAATTCCATCTGTTCAAGTATTTTTTACTATTTAAAATCAATTATGTTTTGCATCGTTATTTCTATTATTTAAACCATGATTTAACTTCTACTACCCCGATTTTAATTCCTATGCACAAAGAAATGAATGCATCGTCCCTCGAATGGTCTCTAGTAGCCTTTTCTTGAGACCGATTTTGGACTGAAATCCATAGACATCTCCATACAACATATATTCAACGTTGCATGTATACTATGCATAGCAGGGTTTATAAATGGAGTGAATGGAAAGAGCAATCCTTGTCCGACATTTTGATAGTATTTTGACTACTCTGGGACTTTTGAGTCGGAGGTTATGGTGCCACAAAGTTAGGTACAGTTGGCCGAAATTCCCAGACGAAATCCTGAAATTTAGTGCATTTAAACTGGCAATGTCAATTTCAATGGCATTTCCGGGAGCTATTACTTATGATCTAGGTATAAACTGTATATATCTTTGAAGTAGAAGTTCCAGAGGACCTAAAATCACTTGATTCAGTGAGGTGCATGTATTCGATCCTATTTTTATTCAATGGTAAAAAAAAGTTCACGAAAAAAAAGGTGAAAAATAAGCAAAATTCGGTGCCGTGGGTGCCACAACCACTGGGAAGTGTGAATTCAGAGTAACAACTTGCTGTATCAAAAGTCCAAGGTACATATAATACAAAAAAATGGAGTTTCGTGCAATAGTTTTCTTTTCGGGGGGAAGCACTTTTAGGTATTTCATGAATTTAAGTAAAAAAATCAAGTAAATTTTGCTGAAAATTCGACTTTTACGTAAGAATAATTTCTGGACAACAGAAAAACCCTTAGTGCAGAACTGTTAAATGTGTAAAAAGATACATGTGTGCCAAGAACACAGACCAAAAATCAGATGTTTATAGCGATTCAATCGGCCGTACTAGCCTTTTAAAGTTCGGTGCCATTCGGTGCCGTCTAAAATTTTGCTGATTTTTTGAAATTACGACCGCACCTGCTTTAGCCCAACACCCCTAGTGTCACAAACTTTCAAGTATACAAAGTTGAAAAACAATCCTTTCAGTGGTTTCAGAGAAGATTATTGGAAATCAATTTAAATTGATAGAAAAAAACAGTTAAAGGGCAATAACTCCTGTAATGAACTTTTGATGCTGAACATGAAAAGTTGCTTCTGATTTTCTCTATCTCTTATACTTTTCGAGTTATAAGCCAAAAACAATGGTCTGACCCCCCCTGTTCTATTTTTAGCAACAGCGGCCATGTTGGTTGGTCGACATGTACATAATTCACAAACTTGGTAGACGACACAGGCCTGTACACAGCTTTTTGAAAAAGGGGGTGCGTTAATATAGGATATTTAAATTTAGGGGGGTGCGAATTGTGTTTTAAAGAAAAATCCTTAGGAAATTTAAATATTTTTCTCCAAAAACAAAAAGGGGGTGCAAACGCACCCACCGCACCCCCCCCCCCCCCTGTGTACGGGCCTGCGACATCCTAAAGATCAAGTATACCAAGTATCAATGCAATCCCTTCAGTGGTTTCAGATAAGAAGATTTTTGAAAAATCAGTTAAAATTAATGGAAAAAAACAGTTAAAGGGGAATAACTCTTAAATGGCTGGTCTGACAATATTGACCCTGCAATCATTTTTGTAGATCTGAATGAGCTTTACAATATTGCAATGCAAACTTTTCCTCTATCACTAACAGTTTTCAAGATATTGTCCAAAAACTGCAAAAATGGTCAATTTTGACAATTAAAGGGCAATAACTCCTATAAGGAGTCGTCTCACACCTTCGACTCAATGGAGAGATTTGTAGAGCTTTTGATGCTGAACATGAAGGGTTGCTTCGGATTTTCTCTATATCTCTTATACTTTTTGAGTTATAAGCCAAAAACAATGGTCTGACCCCCCTGTTTTATTTTTAGCAACGGCGGCCATGTTGGTTGGTCGACGTGTATATAATTCAAAAACTTGGTAGAGGACATCCTAAAGATCATGTATACCAAGTATCAATGCAATCCCTTCAGGGGTTTCAGAGAAGAAGATTTTTGAAAATCAGTGTTAATTAAAAAGTCATTTGTTCAGAGAACAAATGTGAGGTCTTTCCCTGTCTTATGTTTTTGTTATGGTATTTTATACAAGTACTAAAGACATTTGAGTCACTTTGTTTATGACAAGATGTTGCCAATTATTGTGATATAGGCTCCAGAATGAAGATAAGGGGGCCTACAGTCAGAAAAAGTATGGTTGCTAAGGACTTTTATGTTGGTTGCTATGGACTAAATGTCACTTCCGGTTGCAAAAACTTACATCTAAACTCAGAAAGTAGTCTTGTTTAAGAATATGTATGGTTGCTATGGACTTTTCATTAAGGTTACCTTGTTGCTAGGGAATGACCTTGACCCATGACCTTTGACCTCTGACTCAAATCGTAGCTCTTTGCATTCTGATTCATTTAAGTATACATGTTTACTATACTATTTGTTATGGTTTTCAAGTTATGGGCAAAAAACGTGCTTCGCGAAACTTGTTTTGGCCGCCATTTTGAAACCGTTCAACCGAATCATGTACTGTTTGGGTTCAAATTGTAGGTAATTCAATTCTCTTTCAAATAAACCCTATGTTTCATTCACCATCTTTTATGGTTAAAAAGTTATAAACAAAAATCATTTTAAAAATACGAATCAAGGGCGATAACTCAAAAACAACAAGTTTTACGCTTTCGCACCTGAAACACTTTTTGTAGATCTCGACATGGCGAACACATTTCCCATGTATTGTCCGCTTCAATTTTGTACGGTTTAGGTGTTATTTCTTAAAAACTGTTTACGGTGTCGGCCATTTTGAAAATGGCTGCCTATAACCATTCGACTTTGGTCTTAAATTGAAGGACTCTTAATGACGGTCACAAAAAGCCCATATGTTTACTATATTATCTTTGATGGTTTAAAAGTTATAAGCCAAAAACGAATAAGCCGAAACGCGTCAAGGGCAATAACTCGAAAACCGTTTGTCGTACAGTGTTCGACCCTTTATATCAAATAAAGGTCTAAATGAGACGAGTATTTTCCTCATTACATGTCTGCTTCCATTTTGTATGGTTTTTGAGCTATACTGCAGACAAGGTGTACCATGACCTCTGACCTTGAGATTTGACCTTTGACCTTGACATTTTCAGATGTAACATATGTCACCTAGGATGATTGGTGAAGGTCCCAAGTCTCTAGGACAAACCGTTTTGAAGAAAAAAAAATTGACGAGTCGTGACACTTTTCGGGTCAAAAACGCGTAACCAGGAAGTTGATTGAAAAATTTTTTTTTGCGTGACGAATGATGACCAGGAGTCTAGCAACATTTTCCCTGCTTCAGATTTTTGATAACGGTTACGGTTTCTGACTTTATCTGCAGACAAGGTTTTTGGGTTCCGGGCAGATAACTCCGTTACTAAAAATAGATCGGTTTCGCAGGCCAACTCAAGTCGAGCCCTGGTAGTGTCGATTAATAGTACTAAGTTTCGTAATGATAAGTCGCGACACTTTTTTGACATCTGCGGCAGAAAAAAAAAATAATAATAATCATAAGAAATACAGTAAGGTCTTTCCTTCTGTGGAAGGGAAAGACCTTAATTAATGGAAAAAAACAGTTAAAGGGGAATAACTCTTAAACGGCTGATCTGACAATTTAGACCCTGAATCATTTTTGTAGATCTCAATGAGCTTAACAATTCTGCAATGCTAACTTTTCCTCTAGCTCTAACAGTTTTCTTGATATTGTCCAAAAACTGCAAAAATGGTCAATTTTGATGATTAAAGGGCAATAACTCCTATAAGGAGTCGTTTCACAACTTCGACTCAATGGAGAGATTTGTAGAGCTTTTGATGCTGAACATGAAGGGTTGCTTCGGATTTTCTCTATCTCTTATATACTTTTTGAGTTATAAGCCAAAAACAATGGTCTGACCCCCCCTGTTCTATTTTTAGCAACGGCGGCTATGTTGGTTGGTCGACGTGTATATAATTCACAAACTTGGTAGAGGACATCCTAAAGATCATGTATACCAAGTATCAATGCAATCCCTTTAGTGGTTTCAGAGAAGAAGATCTTTGAAGAAAAGTAAACGGACGGACGACGGACGACAGACGACGGACGACGGACGACGGACGGACGGACGACGGACGCTTAACGATGACAATAGCTCACATGACCCTTTGTGTCAGGTGAGCTAAAAACGTATTTTTTGCGTTTTCAGAGCCTGCCCCTGCAGAAACCATACATAGTAGGACAGATTTTTTGCTTTTTTCTGCAAAGGGCCGTGACCACATAGACTTGAAACATGTAACAAATCAAAGTCTGGCTACTTTTATTAAAATTCATGTGAAAGCCCTACTCTATGGAAGACTGTGTTTGCAGGTGCTTTTGAACAGTAAAAAAAACGACGAGTGTAAGTGGAAGCTGAAAAACCTGATAAATTAAATTTAAAAATTAAACTTATGATGATTTCTTATTTAATTCATTTATTCATTTATTCATTTATTCATTTATTCATTTATTTAAATATTCATTTATTCATTTATATCTCATTTATTACTTTATTCATTTATATGTCATTTATTCATTTATTCATTTATTCATTTATATGTCATTTATTCATTTATTCATTTATTCATTTATTCATTTATTCATTCATTTGTCATTCACTCAATTATTAATTTTATTTTATTTATGCATTCTATTTTTTATCATATTTATTGCCATATTTGCCAAAAATCTTAATATTTTTTTTCTATCACAGTGAGTCATCCAATATTTTTGCTTTCATATTTCCATTACTGGTTAAATAGAATGTTTTAATTAAAAAGAAATAGCCACGATCGAGTCACCAACAATTATGGTAAAAAACCAAAATATCCTAGCTCTTTTGAATTTGTATAGGTATAACCGAACATCGTTTCACTTTGGTCTTTTACTTATATTGTGAAGATCAGTCAATATCCTATGTAATATAATAGTTTAAATGTCGTTTGTGGTTGAAAAAACCTTTTTAATTATTATTTCCTTTAAAATATGCATCATTTTAGATAACGAACAGCTAGACCACAAAGCATAACCTATTTGATTTTCATCGTTTAAAGGGGTTGGAATTACCATTGACTGAAGCAGACATACAATGCTTGATGTAATTTTGTTTTGCTTTTTATATTCAATTTTTCATATGGTCATGATACAACCTAGATCTATTTTCTTCGTTGCTAAAACTTATTTAAGTGGCAAGTACTGCATCTTTTTGGATAGACCTGATAAACGGAAGCAATCGAAAAATCAGAACGAAGTTCGGTTTATTTATATATCAATTAGTTAATCGTACAGCTTTGAGGCAGTGTATTTATATACGAATCAGTCCAACGACTGCGTTTCCGTCTTTCAGTTCCCGAAGCATGCACAAATGATCAATGACCACACATGCGAGCATTTGGCTTACTTTAGTCTCACGAATAAAGATCAATGCACGCAAAATATCTTCTAGCCCGTAAATAAGGTTATTTGGTGTGCAATTTATATCAACCTAAAAATTAATGCCGATTGATTGATTTATTCATCCCTTCATTTTTGTAAATGCTTTTCTTAAAGTGAAATCGACCTCTCCTACAAGAATCCTCACGATTCTGCCAGGGGAATGGTATATTACAGCAATACGAACTACTAACCCTTTTTGAACTCCAGACTTAATTTTTATTTTTAAGGCGAGTTCTTGTTGCTGGTTTGGGGTTTAGAGGTGAACTTTTTGTTCAGTGTCCTCTTGTTAACGTTTTTATATACAACTCAGGTACTTCGGGTAAACAGTTAAAGCTTTGTGCGTATTTCTAAGAGCGGTAAGAAAGGAACAACTATCATTTCAGTATATTTACTAGTAGCCCTACAAACTCGATCACACCAAGTTAGAAGTTATTCAAGGCACCTAAGTTCATCACTTTTGTAGAGTTTGGTGCTCATCATATGAATCTGCTTGTCTATTTTTATTACCATTTCTTTAAAATCTTTCTTTAAAACCCACAATTGTCCATTCCTTTTTTTGTAAGATGAATCCTTCCAAGATTTTACAATTATATTTCAAGCTTATCAGACAGACAGTCGATTTGTTTTTCAATTTTGTTTATTTTGTGTCATGGCTTTATCTTTGGCAAATAAATGAATTTACAACAACAAAGATATAAAAACTAATAACATTTGTTAAAAAATCAAATTTAGTCACATCAAAACAACCTTATTTGAATGTCTTGTATATAATCAAACAATGTTATTGTAATTTCAACCCCCAAAATCATCTGACAAACAGATTTTTTTGAAAGTTCCGTTAGCTAGGCGCATACGCCGTAGATGTCCCAAATATGAGTTCGATCCTCGCTAAGGGCACTCAAAAAATCAAAATCTGTTTGTCAGATGATTTTCAGGGTTGATATTACAGTAACATTGTTTGATTATATACAAGACATTCATGTATATTATAAAATTCGAATAATCTTGCATTCTGCAGTTTCTGTGGAATCCAATGGAGCATGAACGTAAACACGTTAGAGATAGCTATAAATGGACCATGCAAAACAAACTTATTTGATACATAAAATAATCACATGATTTAAAACAAGAGGCTCCCAGGAGCCTGAATCGCTCACCTGGTCTTGATGAAAACCCTATAAAGACTTTTCTAGAGCTAAATGAGCTGAACATTTAAGCAAGTAACAGCTTATCACTATCTACGATAGTTTTCGTTCTGTAGCCGTAGGCCCAAATCATGAAAAAACGTTATTTTAAGGGCAATAACCCCTATAAGGGGTCATCTGACAACTTTGACCCTATGAAAACTTTTGTAGAGCTAAATGAACTGAACATTTAAGCAAGCAACAGCTTCTCTCTATCTGCTTTAGTTTTCATTCTATAGGCCAAAAACATGAAAGAACGTTATTTTAGGGGCCGTAACCCCTATAAGGGGTCATCTGACAACTTTGACTCTATGAAAACTTTTGTAGAGCTAAATGAACTGAACATTTAAGCAAGCAACAGCTTCTCTCTATTTGCTATAGTTTTCTTTCTATAGGCCAAAAACATGAAAAAACATCATTTTAGGGGCCGTAACTCCTATAAGGGGTCATCTGACAACTTCGACCCTATGGAGACTTTTGTAGAGCTAAATGAGCTGAACATTTAAGCAAGCAAAAGCTTCTCTCTATCTGCTATAGTTTTCATTCCATAGGCCAAAAACATGAAAAAACGTTATTTTAGGGGCCGTAACCCCTATAAGGGGACATCTGACAACTTCAACCCTATGGAGACTTTTGTAGAGCTAAATGAGCTGAACATTTAAGCAAGCAACAACTTTTCTCTATCTGTAATAGTTTTCATTCTATAATCCAAAAACATGAAAAAATGCTATTTTTCACCTTTAAGGGGCCGTAACTCCTATAAGTGGTCATCTGACAACTTGGACTCAATGAAGACTTTTGTAGAGCTTTTGATGCTGAAGCAGTAGCGTGACATCAGATTTCATCTATCTCTTATACTTTTTGATTTACAAGCCAAAAACAGTAGTCTGACCCCCCTGGTCTATTTTTAGTAACGGCGGCCATGTTGTTTGGACGGCGGCCACCATTTGTGCAATCTTGGTAGAGGACATCCCACAGATGAAGTGTGCAAAGTTTCAAAGCAATCCCTTCAGTCGTTTCGGAGGAGAAGATTTTCAAAGAAAAGTTAACGACGACGACGGACGACGACGACGGACGACGACGACGACGGACGCCAAGTGATGGCAATAGCTCACATGGACCTTCGGTCCAGGTGAGCTAAAAATGACTTTTAAGAGAGCTCATCCATGTATCTATGATTTGGTCGGTTTAAAGTTCGAGTCGTTTGAATTCCAGTTGTAGTATGGATATTGAGGAGCAAACGTTTGCTGGTCATCACCACCGGGATGTACTCGATTGTCGGTGTAGGTTTGTTCTTGTTGAAATGCTGGATTTGGAGTGAACGAGGAAAACGATGGTTGAACTGAAATATCAAAGCAACATAAATGGTACAGTTTAAGGAAGCAACAATAGTTACATGTTTATACTTTTTATCATTCACGATTCAGCAATAAATAAGATCTACAGTAATAGCCCCTATTAATTTCTGATTTTGTACATTTAATGAGATGGTGATTTCAGAAAATCGCAGGCATAAGGGAAGAAACCATGCATCAAATGAATTTATTCAAACTTTTGTTTCTAATAAAGACCTATTTAATTCAGAAAATAAGCGGTGTACGTGCACAAAGATGTAAGTTTTTTTTTCGAAATTCTAAAAAGTAAACATTAAAATCGTCAAAAAAGAAAAATCTCAACTTTATTGTTATTACTATGTTTATAAAGAAAACCTGGTTTTTCGACCCGTTTAAATGTTTAAAACATTTAAAAATCCATTATTTAACAGATCTTAAAGGAAAATAAGACTTACACAAATTTTCAGGAGGAGCACTCGGGCCACCACCAAAATTTCCAGGGGCCCCGTACTGCTGAGTACTTGATACATGGGGTATACCTCCTATAATAATATTGATTGGTACCCGCAATGCTAAAGCAGGACCAGACGGGTCATAAACCAGCTGAAAGACATGGAATTAAAAATCATGTTGATAAAAATAGATGAACACTATGAAACGAAACAAGTTTGGTTCTTTCTTAACATGTGTTGATTTGATATTCAAGAGTCTCAACTGCTGGTGAATCAGTCAACGCATATATTTTAGCAATGTGGATTTTAGTTGTATGTTTTCACCTTTGATTTTATGGTAAAAAAACTTCTAGATGTACATAGGGTCGTTTCACAGTTTGCCAAAATGTAACATTTATGCACTGATTAGAGTCGAGCTTTTCACTTTTAAAGAATAAAAATTAAAATATCTTACATTCAAAGTGCTTTACCCGTCGTTTGACAAATTCGAATCATTGAGGACGTTTGTTAAATGTTTTACTTAAAACCCGGAAAAATCGTAATTAAGTATCCCGAACAAATTTCGGAATTTAAAGACAATTACTGTAACATTCAACTGTAGATTTTTTCATATCTCGAAAAAAGATCAGCAGAATTGGATGAAAATTTGTATATAAATGGTGATATAATTTACTAACAATTCTGATAAAAAATAATCTTGAAAGAACATCGTTTTTTTTTAAACACCAATTTCTGTATAAATTTCGAAGCGCTCGATTACAATGATAATTGGTATACGAGGGTTAATGATATTGACAATCAAATGGTGATGCTTGATTTAATTTGTGACAGGTATGTTGAACCTTTTGGGGTTCGTTCGGGATACCTTCGTGCTGAGCACAAACACAACCTTTATACATGTTATATATATATATTATTATTATTTTAGTATATATTAAATGAGCAAATATCTGTTCACCTTTGAGCAAACATGTTTTTTTAAAGTGTGGTGAGCTGCAAAGTTAGAAGGGGTGTCCGTGTGCCAACAGTGATGAAAATCATCTTTTTAAAGCCGTTGACACCGGAAAATCCAGCATGGGGTTGGGCTGGACACAGTGCAGGCGAAGTTGCCATAGATGACAGAGTATGGGTTCGATTCCAGCCCAACCCCATGCTGGATTTTCCGGTGTCAACGGCTTTAAAAAGATGATTTTCATCACTGTTGGCACACGGACACCCCTTCTAACTTTGCAGCTCACCACATCCATTCTATATTATATCAAATACTTTACAGAGCTGTACGCAACACCATTTATCATATATATGCTTACATTTTTTTAAGTGGTTTTACTTTAAGAAAACATGTGTTAAATAAAGGTAATAACAAAACTACCGAACTTGAATGATCAATCTCATAGTCCAGAGAAAATGACAAAAACGAATCAGTCATACCGGATAATTGGGAACAAAGTAGCTCTGGTTAAACGCTAACACCCATGAATTTTTGGTATGATGTTCGTTAGCATTTACATAGCATATATATTTTATCTACAGCTGTATTAGAAATAATAGAGTAAAGTACCTGCCAAAAGTAACTGATATTTATGATACCACACCCGTCAAGCCTGGACCCGGGGAGTGGGGGTACAGTTATGTGTTCCCCACTCCAGTATTCTGAATCACCTTTGCCCACGTTTCTTCTAGCTGTCCTATCACTTTTGCTATTGTGTTAGTTTTTCTTCTAGCTATATAGAGAACACTCTGCAAAGAGATCGTCAGGTCAATTTAGAAATGCTACCGAATATAGAATGTATATGAATACGAAAACAATTTATACTTCACTTGCCATGGTTTGAATAGAAAATAATGAAATGTGGAATAAGTGTACGCGACACAGCTCACATAACAAGCGGTAATTTAGAAAAACCACAATTGACAACGGCAAGCAGCCTTCAACAAAGCCAGTAGGCACTGATCGCCGTTCTTCAATTGGCCCGCGGTCTTAATAAAATTGTCAAAAGGGGGGAATTGAAACATAAATTTTTTGTCTGAATTATTGTGTGTTTTTTATATCCTTGTTCTTAAATATTTTGAATTTGGTTGCATGTGACAAATATGCATTTTCAGTCCACCATAGGATGCAAGTGTCAAAAAATATTGACTGTCACTATTTGGCCTAAAACGTACAGGGTTCAACGTTTTGCCGTACGACGCAGTGCCAGACATCGATTTGTCTTGTTATTAGTGAATTTAGAATAACTCTTAATGAATTCCGTTATATAAATTATTTGATTGATGACAATAAACAAAATACGTTGCTACATATAATCTTGGTCAACAAGAATAAAGACCCTCACAGCGAAATTAGGTGAAAGAAACATCTTATTATATATATCCTTGTTTCTTTTATTCGTTTTGATTAACAAAGACGCAGCAGTGATGCTAATAAATATACACCATTGGATGAATTACTTGTATGAATAATGGTTACCTGAACACGTTAAAATAAAAAAAAATCTACATTTGTACCTGAACAAGTTGCATGAAAAATTGACCGTCCCTGTTGCTATGGTTTAATATTTCAGCTTTTATAGGTATAGTCTCTCCCGGAACAAAACCAAGTTTTGGTAAGTAGTTTTTGACAGATATTGGTCCCGAAGCACAACATAAACAGCACAAAGTCTTGTGGTCTTCAGCATTTGCCGCATTCTGAAAACAAGAAGTCATTAACATGTATCTTCAACCGTTCTATAATATTCATTACATTCTATAGTAATCTTTTGCTAGTTACTTGAAATCATGCTACTTAGTGTAAACTACATTAAGTTTGAATAAATGAAATTAAGTAACAAAATCATTTTATACCACTAAATTATATAAATTATTTCAAACTCGTGTTATCACATAATTCCGAAATGCATATTCTTGCTTCAAGTAGCAGTCGGAATTCCATGTTTGTCAAAAACCTGACATGCTCTTTCAATTATACAAATTTATTTACTTACCAAACATTTTGTAATTTGATTCACGACAATCTTACATTTAAAAAAAATTGATATATTCTTATACTGAATAAGCAAAATCACCAACGTCACCAGTTAAAAAGAATGAGGATATATTGTCAAAAATAATTTAGGTTTATACGGCTGTTTGGCTCTTATCCTCGAATTGACTTTATTTAAACTAGAAACTTTCCTCTTATCCATGAAATGATTTTGCTCCTCGAATAAATTTTATTTTCTATTTTTTTATTTTTCAATATCTCGAAGTTAGCATGGGAAATGGGGCTGAAAATGTAATGTACACATAATGTCACATAATAAACACAATTTGCCTCAGGGGCAGATCCAGAAATTTACGAAAGTGGGGTTCCACATACTGGGTTCTGTGTGCCAAAAGGGGGGGGGGGGTTCCAGACCAATTTCGCTAAAAATCTACACAAAAATTTGAAAATTTCGGAGGATCCGCCACTGTTGCCTTAGTTTTATTGAATGAACCTTTGTTTAATCCGTCGGTATTGTATTGCCGGAGCTTTCATGTGACGATTGAATTGAACGAACATATAACCGTCAAATACATTCTTTCCATAACTAAGTTATTTTATAATTTCACATATTTTTACGCATAATACATTCGTTTTTAATTAAACAACGAACTCACCATTGCCTCAGGTTCTCTGTTTAAATCAATCAGATTTGCCACAGAAAAGATAGCAGTGGCCGTTTCGTCAAATGCCCAGGGCCTGTCCATGTTTGCCTTAACATAGTATCGAACTTGGCCAATACTTCCCTCAAACGAAGATGGGCAACCCATGGGTATCTGGAAGGTGAAGGGATAACGATATGATCCTGGCTGTATTATCATGCTCTCAATTCCGGGTGCTGTAAAAACATGAATCAATGTATTTTGTGGTCCAACAACTTATACTTTTTACATACACGAAAAAAAAATTAATGACACTCTAGAGAGATCATTATCCAACATAAAAAGAAATATGGTATTATTAATTGCTGAAAAAATATGCAAACAAGTACTAGTAAGGCAATCGAATGTCGAAAGTCTTAAACAAAAAGACCAAATCAAAAAACAGAGAATACGAAGAAACAGAAAATAATACACAAAACAACCTCATCCTATCCAATATCGAGAACGCACGTCGTAATGAATATGGACTGGAGTGATCAGGAAGGGTACTGGTATAGCAACTCATGTTAGATGCAACACTTTTGTCCCGTTGCCAATGATCAATTCAGTAGTACATGTCCAATAAGGTTGAATAAAAGTAGCATTTTTTATTTTGCAGTATTAATATATCACTATCCATCAAAAGTCTCTATGGGTCCAGGGGGCTTGCGTGGCCGAGTGGTTTAAATACCACACTATTTATCACTAACCGATCACCTCTCAGCTAGTGTTCGAATTAGCAAAAAGGGACTTACCCACTTGTATGTGATTAGGTTTGTCAGTTACCTGCGCACGATCGGTGGTTTTCTCCAGGTTCTCCGGTCTCCTCCACCATTAAAACTGACCGCCCTATATGGCCAAGGTGCGTCGATAAAGGGCGTAAAACACCAATAAACACACAAAAATACTCTATGTGGTGTTATAACATTATATTTTGCATGCATGGTTGAAAAATATTCATTTTTATGCTTAGGTTTGTGGAATTATAAATTTTCAATTGCTTCTGCTAGACATTCACTACCGGTGTCTACGAAATTTTTAAAATCGATATTGAGCACAAACCCCCACCATTTTTTTACTGGGGGCAGCGCTATAATTATACTATGATGTTAGTTATTATCATGATATAATAAAGTTGTTACTTTCTTATTTCAAAATTAACTTAAATCTGATTTGCTATAAAAACCTGTCTTATAAAATGATTGTACCAAGTCAGGACCGTTGTGGTGTTTCCGGTACCCGTCTTGGACATTTTAGATTGGTCGCCGCCGTTCGGATGGTAGTTCCGCGTTGTGCTCTAGGTAAGACAACCCGCAAAAACAAAATTCTCATTTACTTGCGTAGGTTGTGCATAGCAAAAAAAAAGTAGCAAAATTTTAACTGTTTTTGTTTTACACCATGAAAACATCTTACGTGGAGACAAACATGGCCATGCCATACTGAAGTATTGTTCATGCGAGCTGTAATGCTCAGTATAGCTGGTGCCATCTCCACTATCATGGGATTCTGTCCAGTGTACATTTGCTTCACCACAAAAGGTTAGTACTAATCCTTAAAAACGAAAAAAAAATGAAATTTATGAAATTAATGAGACACATATTTTGAATAAATGTCCATTATGTGTTAACTCCTAATTGTAAGATAAACTTGAAATAGATGGTCTAAATGCATAAACTCACTATACAATATAATATTGTACTTTGGGATAAAAACAATTTGCAACGTAAGAGGATTCTTCAGCATGTAGTTGCTTAGAAAACATACGGTGTATGTATGTCAACACAGTAAAAACCAAAGTATTTGACAAAGAGAAAGAAGATGAAATCTGGACATAGGAGCAAATAAATCGATTAATATTTGTGGCCACGGTGGGGATATGGGATAAAGCAATATGCAAAGTATCGAGCATTTCTAATGCCCTTATCTTTAATAATGTGACATTCAACAAAACGGTAAAAAACTGTTAGCCTAGTTATGCTGTATGTTCATGATTTTACAAAGAATAATCTTTCATCAGCGGCTTTTTAATCACATTATTGGTAGAAAGAAACAGCTGGAAAGTAACGGCTCCAAAAAGGAAAGCAAAAATCAGCATCGAGAATATCGACTATATGCCGTCCAAGAAAAAGAAACATTGGGAAAATTTCGAGGAAATTGTATTGGTAAATTTTGTATCGGAAAAGTCCAAAGTAAGGGGTTTTGCTAGGTATATGTTGGATTTTCTTCCCGGCGATGTGAGAACATGAAGGGCAAGTTCAGCTATTGATTCGTGTGCAGTTTTTAGCTTAATGCATTGACTAGTTTCTGTGTATATTTAATTTTGTCATTGTAATATCAGACACCTGTTCGTTAATGATAATACAACTAACATAGAAAAATATAAGTGGCTACCACCAATTTAATTAACCGAGTCTTACCTCTGATTTTAACCTCCTGCTGGACATCAACAATGACCTCTCCTTGTACGGTTTGGCCTGGGTAATAAATTCCTCCATTTGAAAATGCGAAACTAAAGTGTACATTTTTTCCCATATTTCAGATATGCATACATGTATCCTCGATTTTTATGTAGTTGGCATTTTTGCATTAAATCTCAAATTATATAACCACATGGGTATTGTCATTTTGCAATCGCTAATATATGTGATCATTGCACATGGGTTTTACGGTTTTACAATAATACTTGATTTATGAAACAACCATATGCATAATGATGTCAACTTAGATATCGGTGCTGAACTGTTGTTGGTAACAGTCAAAGCATGCATTTATTTCTCAATTGTATTCTAATTTCCAAAGATCAAATAAAACAGATAACCGAGTTTTTTTTTACACTGAAGACCTTGTGACCAGTGCTTGTGACTAATAAAAATATAATGGATTTAAAAACCAATTAGAAGACAACCTATAAATAACCATATCTATAAGCAAATACAATATTAACGTGTGCTTTAAATGTGGTATTGGGTCGTTTTAATAATCCTCGCTAACATAAGTAGAGAGAAAGTCTGGCCGCTGAACAGTCAGAGTAGGCTAACCATGCTAACGTGTGTTGAAAGTTGACTTCATGCGCGTCAAAGCTCTTTTGGGAGAAGTGCACTACAAAATCTTAATTTTTCTGTTGAGCGAAATTCCATCCGCTCCAGCTTATTGAGTTTACCATCGCAATCGCTTCTTAACTCCAGAGCTGGCGGATATTACATCGATTTCCTTGGCAGTGCGTCTAAGGGATTTCTATCTATCAAATGAGTGCAGATGTTGGTTTTGTCGTAGGCTTTTGTTTGTCTTCCTTTACCGGATTAGACACAGTGAATTGGAAATGTACAAACTCATAAGAAAATCTCGTTAATTTTATGTCTTACTAGCTTTTAGTTAAGAAACAACACATAAAAGACGTTGCAATTTGGACAAGCATGCTTTTGGACATATTTTCTTTTTTACTTTTTACTGCTAAGTTTATACTACTCTAGTAGTGTACCATCTTTATATTATCTTAACTGGAGCTGAAAAATGTAGCTATACAAAAATGAAAATTAGTCAACACGATTGTAAGAGAGTTTTGTCCAAAGTCTTCATTGGGTGTCAATAAGGAGATAGACATCGATATATAATTTATCAAGAAGATTTATTTTTCAAACTGTATTCTGCAGCATGTACAATAATGTAAATTATATTTATTTTTGCATTTTTAACTTCAAGATATGTTTGCCATTCCCTAAACACTGCACTTATTCAACTTTGCAAAATCTAATAATATTAAACGTGAGGAATTGAAGCGTACGTTGTGGAGAAATAAGATATTATGATTATCAAAATATTAGTTTATTTGAGATTGAAATTGTTTCTCGTAAAAATGCGCAGAATTACAAAATTTTAATTAATATTTTTCGTTGTCTTGGAAAAGGCAAAAAAAAAATAATAAAAATGTTTGACAACGTTTTTATTTTTGTATTATATTATTATACTAGTCAATGCATGTATAGTAATTTGTGACGAATCTGTTGTTTTCTCCATTCCCTTTTTACCATTGAGGTTGTTCATGTAAAAGTGAAGACGGTTACAGAGTATAGAATTGTTGTGTACTTTTCAGTTATTTGCAATGAAAGTTGAAAAAATAATAAAACAAAATAAAAGCTTATGAATATGTAAACTTCTTCGGAGCACTGCTGTGTAGTTTAAAAAAATCTTAACCATATTGATAAAGTTCTTTTACTTATTTTGATGACATTTTCACTCTGTTATATCCTTAGGAACACTTAAAGATACAACAGATTCTAGGAAGTTTGCTTCATACTTAGATATACATCTCGAAATTGAAACTGTCAAACAAAGCACCAAGCAAGATCAGAATCTTATAAACACTCGTTTTTCGTTAAAACAGCTATAGAGTGGAACAACCTAGCCAACGAAATCGTAAACTCGAATACAGTGGCAGCCTTCAAGACAGCAATCCACACCTGCTGTCAGTGCGACTAATTCATGCGTCCTAGCACCCGTCGTATAAGAGACCATCAATTGGTAGCCTACGACGTACCCAAACAGATACAGATACAGACAACATTTCATCTGCTCCAGCTTATGGAGTTTTCGTATCACAATTGATTTGTAACTTCAGAGGTTGTTGAAATTACATTGATTTCCTTGTTAGATCGTCACGTTTGACACAGAAATTGCTAACACAGGGTTATGTTACGCATAGGTTGCTGTCTTCACTTAAGAAATTTTATGGCAGACACTATGCACTCGTTAATACATGTGTAAGTTCAGATGTTGGTTTCTCATAGAATTTTGTTTTGCCTTCTTTTACCGGATTTGACACACTGAATCGGAAATCAGTAGCGCCACAGGCGTGCTATAGCAGGCAGGAACTGCTTACTCTCCAGGGGCACCTGGGTCCACTCTTGTTACGACTTGAGTTCGCGTTGATGATCTCTGTTTAGTTGATTTTGAGTTTCCTCGTGCTGTTCTTGTTCGTGTTTTTAATTTCTACAGTTAACACGCTGAATTGACAATTGACAGTGCGGCAGTTGTGCTATTGCAAACAGAATCTGCTTAATCTCCCAGAACAAACGATTTTCACTCTCGTCACGACTTGAGTTCGCTTTTATGATTGACATTCTGATTTTTGTATTTTTTTGTGTTTTATCCTGTCCTGGCCGTTTCTTCGTGCTGTCATTTGTTTTGTCTTTGCCTTTTAGGAATTATTACATTCGGAAGCCCCGGCCATTGCTAAATTTGTACCTCCTCCTCTCACATAAACTGCTCACAGACTTCTGATTAAGGTACTTGTATACGTTTACCTCCAAAAGGCTAAAATCTAGATCGATTTTTAAGTATGTCTTCATTCATTGCATTTCGGCCAAGCGATTGCCAAATATTACTAAATTGCCAGAACAAAGTCCGATTTTGAGTCCAAAATGCAATGAATGAAGACATATTTGGGGGTTTTGGAAAGGAAAATCATCCGTGAAATAAATCATATAGGAATAGGTATGAGATCAATGATTCATTAAAAGAAAATCGAATTGAAGAAAAGGGTGGCGGTAAAAGTAGTATCTCCCTTGTGTTGTTTTTTTTTCGTACCGCACATTGACTCTAACAAAATATTGATAGAGGGGAGCAAGTCCCTGTGTTGCAACTTATATGTGTCTTCGTTAACAGTTAAAACATCTGTAAAAAATAAATGCCGGGCCCGAGCGGGCTTTTTTGGAAAGCTTATACTTGTTATATGTCCGGAATTAAGTCGTTCGTTGATAATTCTATAATATATTTTATCGCCTACGAAGGGAGCAAGACGTAGGTGCTACTTTGATAGCGGAGGCGTTAGCTTTCAATATTTAAATTTTATGAGCACCTACATATCTCCAGAAGTTTAAGTCATAGGTTGATGAAACCTGGTATGCATATGCCCCAGTATTAGATTTATCATATCTGCACCAATCCCAATCTTATACCTGACCTTTATATTCCGGTTGAGTGACTTAAAAAATTCGAATGCATTTAATAGCAATATTAAAGATTAAAGTGTTGCAAGCACCTCCATATTTAAAGAACTTGAAGTCATAGGTTGATGACATTTGGTATGCATATGCTCTAGCAGTAGCTTAGCATAGTTGCATTACCATCTTTTGACCTTGATTTTCCTGTTGAATGGCTGAAGATTTTCAATACATATAATAGCAATGTTATCTAATTTTAGCTAGGACATTGTTTTACCAAACTTAATATGCCTATCACTAACAAATTCATCCTAACTTTTTTACCTTGACCTTTGTTTCCAGTTACTTTTATAGTTTTTATGGGTATTTGAAGGTTAGATTTGTTTTTCGTTCTCAGCAATAAATATAATTTAATGTTCAATAGAATACATGTAACTAGATATTCTGATGGTGCCGACAGGCGAGACATCCTTTAGTGTCAAATATTTTTAATGATATGTTGAATATTGTTAGTTAAAGGCTACTACAAGACCACTCGCCAAATTATAGGCTGTTGACTTTTTCCATGAAAGATTTTAAAACTGGTTAACGTAGATCTCATTTTATACTTATTGACTGGGAAATAGGTAGATTATTTTCCCTGAGGTGCAACTATTGCCTGCCGCGTAGCCGAATCCAATAGTTGTCTCCGAGGGAAAATAATCTATCTTATTCCGAATACTCAGTCAGTAAGTGTTTTATTATACCGAAAGAAACAAGACAAAAACTTTAAAATAATTTAGCTAATTTAAAATTCATTATTAAATATGAATAAAAAAAATAATCAACATAAAAGTTGCATGGAAAGTACTTTCGAAAGCTCGTGCAATTTATTATCTGCAGTATGATGGAACATGAATAAAATATATATCAATCAAAATGAAACAATACAAACGATTTGCTTAAGGTGGGGCTTAATGACAGTAGCGTAGCTTGCATTGAGGCAGCCGAGGCAGTTGCCTCAGTTAAGAAATGTATAAATAATACTTGCTGTTTTAATACAATGAAACGACGATGTTGATTTTATCAAAGTCAAATAAACTAGATATATATATTGTACATGCAAAAGAGATGTATTAAGTACTTCGGAAACCGTTACTTCACATGACCGTATATGATTTGGCTATTACAAGTTTTGAAAATATCGAAAAAGAAAAAATTGAAACGCGGGGAGACACAAAGTGGTCAGCTTAAGGATGTATTCTTCTGAGGGGTCAAAATTTTCCTTAATCAAGTTTTTTCCCAAACCTACATTTTTGAAATGCTAAGACCCTGAGAAAATCATTTGCCCCGTAGCATCGTGTTCAGGCTGCCGTGGTCTTTCATCATCGGATTCATTATCTTCGTGATCCGTTACGTTCTCTATCAACCTATTGTACCGCGGAAAATATTCTCTCTCTATATCTTCTAAATCCTAAAACAAACACGAATTTGTTGTAAAGTGAAGGAGGTAATAAGTATTTTTTTTTAAAGATTAACAGTAAGGTATCGTTATGCAAATTGGTAGACATTATTTATTTTAGAAAAGCAAACAAAATTTTGAATATAGTTGATTATTAATCTTATTTCCTGTTAGTTTATTCTTACAAGCTTTAAAGAGACACAATTCGCGTTTAATAATAATAAAATATTACCTCAAGGTCCATAATTGCGTTGAAGGCAACTAAAATGTACCCACTGGGATAAATTCATTTTACTGGTTTGGCTTTTGGATTTTGATTTTGGAATACTGAAACGCTCTCGTGCACTTTTAGCATGCATTATTTCCCGCCAAAAACGGCAAAAAATCAGAAAATGAAATGGAAAACCTTTACAAATTGAAATTTTTAGAAAATGCAGAGTTGCGATTTTTATTTTTTTTTTATTCGTCAATACCAAGAACTAAAAGAAAAAGAAAGAAAAGAGGAAAGAGTGTAAAAAAGATATTGACCATTTAAATTAACATGTATACCACGAGGTATAGCCACTTTATAAATCTAGTTCTCGTCATTTCTTGTTCTAAAAAAATGAAACCTTCAAATATTTTCTCGAAGCCGATTACCGAGGCCATACTTCAAAACAAATAAACTTAAGCATTATATTTAAGTGGCGACATTTAAGTGAAATAAATTTGTATAGCATATTTTACCGATTTCGAGTCATTCATTGATAATTTGAAAACAATTGCTACCGAACTTCAAAGAAAGTTCAAGATGATAAAGACGTTGCGTTTTTACACCCTTTTTACGACTTTTTTCCTTGAAATTTTACATTACAATTTTGAACGTCGATTCCCGATAACGACGTCAAATGCGATAAGGGACCTTTTTGCTTGACGGACGTCATATGTCCGTGATGATATAAGAAAGTTTAGTCCCGTTGCCCGAAAATGTGCTTTTTAGGCAATTTTCAAGACACCATAAAACCGGTAAAAATCAAGATTTTTCAAATTTTCTATCATACTAAAACCTCAAAACTCTCCATTTTCGTTTGAAATAATTGGACAAATATATCTTTTTGAATTTAGAAAAGAAATTATATGAACTGCGTGGATATTTTGTTGAAAAAATGAATTTTACTACCCCTACCCTGAAATTGGCTAAATTCAGACTGAGATCGATGGTCAAATTTGGTCAAAAATTAAAATGTTGCATATCTCAAAAACTATTTATCATATCTTCATAATTTTTTTGACAAAATTTAGATGGATCATCATTTGATATACATTCACCAAAAGTTTTCAATTATAAGGCAAGGTTTAAAAATTATTCACAAACGAGATTTCAACGAGACTGAAACCTCAGAAGAATACCCCCTTAAGTTGACTGACATGTTCAGTAAACCTAAGAAAGTTTGCCAAGTTGAGGAACCGACTCAACCCATTTTAACAGATCAGAGTGATTCAAGTCCAACTTCAAATGCAGGTACACTTAGGGCTCATAAAAAGTTATATTCACGTGGTTATATTAGATCACATATTTACTATGACCATAAGTAAACATCCAATGTAAATAAGACTAGTTATTACATATAGTTCATATTCCAAGGGCTAAAAATCATGGGTCTTCAAAGACTCGTCTATGACATCCGTATAACCAGGTCCTTTCTTAATGGCCAATAAAAATAATACCGATTAATACAGATAATAATAATCATCTTAGATGACTATATT
Organism: Arcuatula senhousia; assembly: GCA_963971305.1. Classification (NCBI taxonomy): domain Eukaryota; kingdom Metazoa; phylum Mollusca; class Bivalvia; order Mytilida; family Mytilidae; genus Arcuatula; species Arcuatula senhousia. Next base: position 54,390,981 of record OZ020305.1, read on the forward strand.
TTAAGTTTGTTTGTTTTTTCTTTGTATGCCTTTCTGATCTTAACAACCACGCGCGATGTTTGGCTGGATTTCACGGATTGAAAAATCCGGGCTAAAAAATGGTGAATGTTGAGCGGCGGGGAAAATCATAGTTTCAAAACTGTTTTCTCAGCAACTACTAATCACAGCCGCCTGATATTTTATTTATAACATTTCATTTGCATATATAATGGCTTTGAGGTCTGTCGCTCACCTACTTCCTGTTTGACAAATCCGACCATTTATTCCTTTGCCAATTCTAAAATGTACCGCGTGTATCACGTATACCTGACCCATCGCTTTTCATTTAACAATTGCTAGTTGGCTATATTTATGATTTTTTTTCTCGGGAAATAATATGAAAGACATGTAATGATATACGAGAATTCCATTTTTGATTATATGAAATTTCAGATGTAGCAGAAGAAGGCGTTTCTAACCCAGATGTCACTAGTGTATCTAGTGCTTGTATGAGTCTTGAAGAGAGTGATCCTTTTTATTACGTTGATAAGTCTGTAACAAATTTGTCTGAGAATGATAAGGTCAAGCTTCTTACTGATGATTTCTCACAGCCCGGGTCGTTTGTTTACCCATCAACTGATGGACGCAGGTTTTCCTCTAAATTGACAGAAAATTTTCCTTGGCTGCGCTATTCTAAAAGTAAAGATGCAGTATTTTGTGCTCCGTGTGTGGCTTTCAGCTTAGGTTCAACAACTGATGATCCTTTTGTGAAAAGGGGGGTTAGAGACTGGAAAAACGCTACATGCATTAAAAGAGGTATGCTCCTCTCCCATCATGACTCAAAACAACATAGGGATTCTTCTGAAAAAGCTGCCAACTTTGTAAGTGTTGCTAAACAGAAAACGAAAAACATACGAAGCTCCATTTCTAAAAGCTATGAAGATAAAGTTATTGCAAATAGAGACATATTAACCCAAATCATAGATGTAATCATAATTCTATCTCAGCAGAACATTCCATTACGGGGGCACACTTGGGACAGAGAGCGCAAACAAGAGGACAGTAACTTTAATACATTTTTAAATTGGAAAGCCATTGATGTGCCTTCACTGCAGAATCATCTTGACCATGCTGCGTTTAATGCCCGGTACACTAGTCCTGACATACAAAACGAAATCATAGCGCTAAGTGGACAAGAAGTTAAAGACCACATTTTAGATATAGTGAAAAGTGCAAAATGGTTTTCAATTATGGCGGATGAATGCGCCGATGTAAATGTCAATATGCTTAAGATACGGGAAAGTTAACGAAGATTTCATTGGCTTTATCGAGTTGGAAAGGTTGACGCCGCATCCATAGCGGATGCCATTTTAACCGAGCTTTGCGAATGTGGCCTAAATTTGTCCAACTTACGTGGTCAGGGATATGATGGGGCCTCTGTGATGTCGGGGAAGGTATCTGGCGTTAAAAGTCGTATTGAGCGGGAACAGCCTAGGGCCCTTTATCACCACTGTAGAGGACATTTGCTAAACCTTGTAGTGACATCATCGTGTAAGAAAACCAAGGAAATCCGTAACCTCTGATTCAGTAGGTAAGCTTACGTGGTTTTTAGGTGGAAGTCCTAAGCGCAAAGAGATTGTAGGGCGGCATTTGGGCAACGATGATATAGCAAAACTCGTTGTATCAAATAACGACGGAGAGATGTCCCTTAGTGAGAGTCTAATAGATAAGTCGTCAAGAAAACAGATTATTCCCAAGCTTTGCGAAACAAGATGGACAGCTCGTGTTGATACTCTTTCTGCTCTTATCGCAAAGTATAAGTCAGTACTCCAGTCTCTCAAAGATATTGTTAGTGAAAGTTCAACCACAGATGCCAGGATACAGGCCGGGTCATTCATAAAGCAATTAGAATCAAGTCAGTTATCATAGCACAACACGTTTTAAGCTTTTCGCGTCCCCTATCTCAATATCTTCAGAAAACGGACTGTGACATAGTGAAAGCACATAAAGATGCACAACTTTGTATAAAGGTACTTAATGACCAAAGAACCGAGGAAGCCTTTAACGTTGTTTGGAAGCGTGTTGATGCACTAGGTGAATGTGCAGGGGTTAACATAGAAAGCCCAAGAACAAATCAACGCAAGATGACACACAGAGCCAATGCAGGTGCCACCAGTGACCCCCCGATAACGTATTACCGTATACATACTTATTATGTTTTTTAGACCATTGCATTGCAGAGCTTGGTGAAAGGTTTCCTGACAACACAGCAGGCGTATTTTTAGCTTCACGGTTAATCCCTGCCAGTGCTAACCTAGTAGATGAACAACAGCTTGCTGAAATTTATGAGTGGTATGCGCCTGACTTGCCAGATCCTGATACATTCTATCAAGAAGTCCAGAGATGGAAGAAATACTGCGCTACATTGTCAAAACCTGATGCAGAGTTAACTTCAGCATTTGTTCTAGCTGATTCCAATTATCATCCAAATATCCATGAGATGTTTAAACTGTTGCTTACTATGCCCGTTGGATCCGTGCCATGCGAGAGATCGTTCTCAGCTTTGCGGAGGCTAAAACAGTGGAACAGGTGAACTATGTCTGAGAATAGGCTGAATGGTCTTGCCCTCATGTATGTGCACAGGGATAAAACAGTTAAGCGTGTAAACGTTTTTAATAGGTTCGATGCAACAGGCCATCGCAGAATTGGATAGCTTCATCTTTAGAAGTCTCATCTATAGTATTAAACTAGTAAAAATAAAACTAAAATAAACCAAATTTTGTTTTGCATTAAAAGATCTTCAAAGCAATGATATATCCTATCACTTAATATTTTTGTACCACTGTATGCTTAGCCTTTAGTCTTATCGTCCTTGTGTCCAACTGCCCTTTAGCATTATAATTTCTTGTATGTGTGTCAGTACCGTCCAGCTGCATGTCGTATTCACGTACTTCATTAGATATCGGTTAAAGAAACTACTTAACCCTTCGGGGGCAATAAAAATAATGAGCTCACTTTCGTTGGTCAGACAGGATTTTGCGTTGCTAATTGCAGTCTTTGTTTCGTGTTTTGATAGGCTATGCGTTTTTCGTGCTGTTATAATTTGTGTAATGTTGTTTAGTCTTGTCTTTTTTTACTTCTGACCAAGACTACTCCATTGTTACTTTTTGTTTGGTAACAGAGTGTAAAAATGATTTAAGTATAAAAAGGATAATTTTGAAATGTCCAGTTTATGATGCAACTGTTTGTTTATCAAATAGATTAATTTGACATCAAGAAACAGGTTAATTTTATGCCCAAATTCATGAAATTTTCGTCGGCCGGGGGTCTTCGCCGGCAGCCCCCTGGACCCCTGGACCCCTGCCTACTGTGTATATGCATTTATTAAAGAAAAACACTACTAAGGTATAAAAATATATACTGAATAATACATGGCAAAATCTGTATCATATGCTGTATTTACCCGAGACACCTATATCATACCGAGGGCCAACGGTCGAGGGTTAATACAGCATGTGATGCAGATTTTGCCATGTAATGTTTATTATATCATAGCGAGCATAGCGGAGAGCTCTACGGTATTTGTTTCCGCGAGAAATTTGCTAATGCTGATTTAGATTTTTTATGGTCCGGAAAGGGTTATTATTTTTACAGGACCGGAGTGAATGTTAAAATAATTTATAAGAAAAGAAATAATGCTTAAAAAATAATAAATTGCGCTTTTTACAAGAACATAATATTCTTAAAATAATAAATACACATAAGCTTCTCGTTTCGTCTTGGTTATACATGTATGCACGTACGAAACTAACGTGTCTCGAAGCTTAATCGCCCCATACCATCTCGCCCCAAAATAAGCAAATGGAAATATTGGAAATTAAATGATAGCGATAGCCCTGAATGTCAACATTTAGAACAAAATATGAATAAAAAATATATATGAAAAAGATTGTTAGAAATGGAAAAACTTGTTTACCAAATAAACTTATGAATTTTGTGTAATTGCAGCCTTCAAGACAGCAATCCACGCCTGCTGTCAATGCGACTAATTCATGCGTCCTAGCACCCGTCGTATAAGAGACCACCAATTGGTAGCCTACGACGTACCCAAACAGATACAGATACAGACAACATTTCATCTGCTCCAGCTTATGGAGTTTTCGTATCACAATTGATTTGTAACTTCAGAGGTTGTTGAAATTACATTGATTTCCTTGTTAGATCGTCACGTTTGACACAGAAATTGCTAACACAGGGTTATGTTACGCATAGGTTGCTGTCTTCACTTAAGAAATTTTATGGCAGACACTATGCACTCGTTAATACATGTGTAAGTTCAGATGTTGGTTTCTCATAGAATTTTGTTTTGTCTTCCTTTACCGGATTTGACACACTGAATCGGAAATCAGTAGCGCCACAGGCGTGCTATAGCAGGCAGGAACTGCTTACTCTCCAGGGGCACCTGGGTCCACTCTTGTTACGACTTGAGTTCGCGTTGATGATCTCTGTTTAGTTGATTTTGAGTTTCCTTGTGCTGTTCTTGTTCGTGTTTATAATTACTACAGTTGACACGCTGAATTGACAATTGACAGTGCGGCAGTTGTGCTATTGCAAACAGAAACGGCTTAATCTCCCGGAACACATGATTTTCACTCTCGTCACGACTTGAGTTCGCTTTTATGATTGACATTCTGATTTTTTGTATTTTTTGTGTTTTATCCTGTCCTGGTCGTTTCTTCGTGCTGTCATTTGTTTTGTATTTGCCTTTTAGGAATTTTAACATTCGGATGCCCCGGCCAATGCTAAATTTGTACCTCCTCCTCTCACATAAACTGCTCACAGACTTCTGATTAAGGTACTTGTATACGTTTACCTCCAAAAAGGCTAAAATCTAGATCGATTTTTAAGTATGTCTTAAATTCATTCATTGCATTTCGGCCAAGCGATTGCCAAATTTTACTAAATTGCCCGAACAAAACCCGATTTTGAGTCCAAAATGCAATGAATGAAGACATATTTGGGGGTTTTGGAAAGGAAAATCATCCGTGAAATGAATTAAATAGGAAAAGGTATGAGATCAATGATTTATTAAAAGAAAATCGAATTGAAGAAAAGGGTGGCGGTGAAAGTAGTATCTCCCTTGTGTTTTTTTTTTCGTACCGCACATTGCCTCTAACAAAATATTGATAGAGGGGAGCAAGTCCCTGTGTTGCAACTTATATGCGTCTTCGTTAACAGTTAAAACATCTGTAAAAAATAAATGCCGGGCCCGAGCAAGCTTTTTTGGAAAGCTTATACTTGTAATATGTCCAGAATGAAGTCGTTCGTTGATAATTAAGGTCTTTCCCTTCCACAGAAGGAAAGACCTTACTGTATTTCTTATGATTAAGGTCTTTCCCTTCCACAGAAGGAAAGACCTTACTGTATTTCTTATGATTATTATTATTATTTTTTTTTTTCTGCCGCAGATGTCAAAAAAGTGTCGCGACCTATCATTACGAAACTTAGTACTATTAATCGACACTACCAGGGCTCGACTTGAGTCGGCCTGCGAAACCGATCTATTTTTAGTAACGGAGTTATCTGCCCGGAACCCCAAAACCTTGTCTGCAGATAAAGTCAGAAACCGTAACCGTTATCAAAAATCTGAAGCAGGGAAAATGTTGCTAGACTCCTGGTCATGATTTGTCACGCAAAAAATTGTTTTTCGATCAACTTCCTGGTTACGCGTTTTTGACCCGAAAAGTGTCACGACTCGTCAATTTTTTTTTTCTTCAAAACGGTTTGTCCTAGAGACTTGGGACCTTCACCAATCACCCTAGGTGACATATGTTACATCTAAAAATGTCAAGGTCAAAGGTCAAATCTCAAGGTCAGAGGTCATGGTACACCTTGTCTGCAGTATAGCTCAAAAACCATACAAAATTGAAGCAGACATGAAATGAGGAAAATACTCGTCTCATTTAGACCTTTATTTGATACAAAGGGTCGAACACTGTACGACAAACCGTTTTCAAGTTATGGCCCTTGACGCGTTTCGGCTTATTCGTTTTTGGCTTATAACTTTTAAACCATCAAAGATAATATAGTAAACATATGGGTTTTTTGTGACCGTCATAATGAGTCCTTCAATTTAAGGCCAAAGTCGAATGGTTAAAGGCAGCCATTTTCAAAATGGCCGACACCGTAAACAGTTTTTAAGAAATAACACCTAAACCGTACAAAATTGAAGCGGACAATACATGGGAAAAATGTTCGCCATGTCAAGTTCTACTAAAAGTGTTTCAGGTGCGAAAGCGTAAAACTTGTCGTTTTTCAAATTATCGCCCTTGATTCGTATTTTAAAATGATTTTTGTTTATAACTTTTTAACCATAAAAGATGGTGAATGAAACATATGGTTTATTTGAAAGAGAATTGAATTACCTACAATTTGAACCCAAACATTACATGATTCGGTTGAACGGTTTCAAAATGGCCGCCAAAACAAGTTTCGCGAAACACGTTTTTTGCCCCTAACTTGAAAACCATAACAGATAGTATAGTAAACATGTATACTTAAATGAATCAGAATGCAAAGAGCTACAATTTGGGTCCAAGGTCAAAGGTCATGGGTCAAGGTCATTCCCTAGCAACAAGGTAACCTTAATGAAAAGTCCATAGCAACCAAACATATTCTTAAACAAGACTACTTTCTGAGTTTAGATGTAAGTTTTTGCAACCGGAAGTGACATTTAGTCCATAGCGACCAACATAAAAGTCCTTAGCAACCATACTTTTTCTGACTGTAGGCCCCCTTATCTTCATTCTGGAGCCTATATCACAATAATTGGCAACATCTTGTCATAAACAAAGTGACTCAAATGTCTTTAGTACTTGTATAAAATACCATAACAAAAACATAAGACAGGGAAAGACCTCACATTTGTTCTCTGAACAAATGACTTTTTAATTAAGGTCTTTCCCTTCCACAGAAGGAAAGACCTTACTGTATTTCTTATGATTATTATTATTATTATTTTTTTTTTTTTCTGCCGCAGATGTCAAAAAAGTGTCGCGACCTATCATTACGAAACTTAGTACTAATAATCGACACTACCAGGGCTCGACTTGAGTCGGCCTGCGAAACCGATCTATTTTTAGTAACGGAGTTATCTGCCCGGAACCCAAAAACCTTGTCTGCAGATAAAGTCAGAAACCGTAACCGTTATCAAAAATCTGAAGCAAGGAAAATGTTGCTAGACTCCTGGTCATCATTCGTCACGCAAAAAAAAAATTTTCGATCAACTTCCTGGTTACGCGTTTTTGATCCAAAAAGTGTCACGACTCGTCAATTTTTTTTTCTTCAAAACGGTTTGTCCTAGAGACTTGGGACCTTCACCAATCATCCTAGGTGACATATGTTACATCTAAAAATGTCAAGGTCAAAGGTCAAATCTCAAGGTCAGAGGTCATGGTACACCTTGTCTGCAGTATAGCTCAAAAACCATACAAAATTGAAGCAGACATGTAATGAGGAAAATACTCGTCTCATTTAGACCTTTATTTGATATAAAAGGTCGAACACTGTACGACAAACGGTTTTCGAGTTATGGCCCTTGACGTGTTTCGGCTTATTCGTTTTTGGCTTATAACTTTTAAACCATCAAAGATAATATAGTAAACATATGGGTTTTTTGTGACCGTCATTAAGAGTCCTTCAATTTAAGACCAAAGTCGAATGGTTATAGGCAGCCATTTTCAAAATGGCCGACACCGTAAACAGTTTTTAAGAAATAACATCTAAACCGTACAAAATTGAAGCAAACAATACATGGGAAAAAAGTTCGCCATGTCGAGATCTACAAAAAGTGTTTCAGGTGCGAAAGCGTAAAACTTGTTGTTTTTGAGTTATCGCCCTTGATTCGTATTTTTAAAATGATTTTTTGTTTATAACTTTTTAACCATAAAAGATGGTGAATGAAACATAGGGTTCATTTGATAGAGAATTAAAATACCTACAATTTGAACCCAAACAGTACATGATTCGGTTGAACGGTTTCAAAATGGCGGCCAAAACAAGTTTCGCGAAACACGTTTTTTGCCCATAACTTAAAAACCATGACAGATAGTATAGTAAACATGTATACTTAAATGAATCAGAATGCAAAGAGCTACAATTTGGGTCCAAGGTCAAAGGTCATGGGTCAAGGTCATTCCCTAGCAACAAGGTAACCTTAATGAAAAGTCCATAGCAACCATACATATTCTTAAACCAGACTACTTTCTGAGTTAAGATGTTAGTTTTTTCAACCGGAAGTGACATTTAGTCCATAGCAACCGACATAAAAGTCCTTAGCAATCATACTTTTTCTGACTCTAGGCCCCCTGATCTTCATTCTGGAGCCTATATCACAATAATTGGCAACATCTTGTCATAAACAAAGTGACTCAAATGTCTTTAGTACTTGTATAAAATAACATAACAAAAACATAAGACAGGGAAAGACCTCACATTTGTTCTCTGAACAAATGACTTTTTAATTATTATTATTTTTTTTTTCTGCCGCAGATGTCAAAAACGTGTCGTGACCTATCATTACGAAACTTAGTACTATTAATCGACACTACCAGGGCTCGACTTGAGTCGGCCTGCGAAACCGATCTATTTTTAGTAACGGAGTTATCTGCCCTGAACCCAAAAACCTTGTCTGCAGATAAAGTCAGAAACCGTAACCGTTATCAAAAATCTGAAGCAGGGAAAATGATGCTAGACTCCTGGTCATGATTCGTCACACAGAAAATTGTTTTTCGATCAACTTCCTGGTTACGCGTTTTTGACCCAAAAAGTGTCACGACTCGTCAATTTTTTTTCTTCAAAACGGTTTGTCCTAGAGACTTGGGACCTTCACCAATCATCCTAGGTGACATATGTTACATCTAAAAATGTCAAGGTCAAAGGTCAAATCTCAAGGTCAGAGGTCATGGTACACCTTGTCTGCAGTATAGCTCAAAAACCATACAAAATTGAAGCAGACATGTAATGAGGAAAATACTCGTCTCATTTAGACCTTTATTTGATATAAAGGGTCGAACACTGTACGACAAACCGTTTTCGAGTTATGGCCCTTGACGCGTTTAGGCTAAACAGTTTTTGGCTTATAACTTTTAAACCATCAAAGTTAATATAGTAAACATATGGGTTTTTTGTGACCGTCATTATGAGTCCTTCAATTTAAGACCAAAGTCCAATGGTTACGGGCAGCCATTTTCAAAATGGCCGACACCCTTAACAGTTTTTATGAAATAACACTTAAACGGTACAAAATGGAAGCGGACAATACATGGGAAAAATATTCGCCATGTCGAAATCTACAAAAAATGTTTCAGGTGCGAAAGCGTAAAACTTGTCGTTTTTGAGTTATCGCCCTTGATTCGTATTTTTAAAATTATTTTTTGTTAGTAACTTTTTAACCATAAAAGATGGTGAATGAAACATATGGTTCATTTGATAGAGAATTAAAATACCTACAATTTGAACCCAAACAGTACATGATTCGGTTGAATGGTTTCAAAATGGCGGCCAAAACAAGTTTCGCAAAGCACGTTTTTTGCCCATAACTTGAAAACCATAACAGATAGTATAGTAAACATGTATACTTAAATGAATCAGAATGCAAAGAGCTACAATTTGGGTCCAAGGTCAAAGGTCATGGGTCAAGGTCATTCCCTAGCAACAAGGTAACCTTAATGAAAAGTCCATAGCAACCATACCTATTCTTAAACCAGACTACTTTCTGAGTTAACATGTTAGTTTTTTCAACCGGAAGTGACATTTAGTCCATAGCAACCGACATAAAAGTCCTTAGCAACCATACTTTTTCTGACTCAAGGCCCCCTGATCTTCATTCTGTGGCCTATATCACAATAATTGGCAACATCTTGTCAAAACAAAGTGACTCAAATGTCTTTAGTACTTGTATAAAATAACATAACAAAAATATAAGACAGGGAAAGACCTCACATTTGTTCTCTGAACAAATGACTTTTTAATTATTATTATTTTTTTTTTCTGCCGCAGATGTCAAAAAAGTGTCGCGACTTATCATTACGAAACTTAGTACTATTAATCGACACTACCAGGGCTCGACTTGAGTCGGCCTGCGAAACCGTTCTATTTTTAGTAACGGAGTTATCTGCCCGGAACCCAAAAACCTTGTCTGCAGATAAAGTCAGAAACCGTAACCGTTATCAAAAATCTGAAGCAGGGAAAATGTTGCTAGACTCCTGGTCATCATTCGTCACGCAAAAAAATTTTTTTCGATCAACTTCCTGGTTACGCGTTTTTGACCCGAAAAGTGTCACGACTCGTCAATTTTTTTTTCTTCAAAACGGTTTGTCCTAGAGACTTGGGACCTTCACCAATCATCCTAGGTGACATATGTTACATCTAAAAATATCAAGGTCAAAGGTCAAATCTCAAGGTCAGAGGTCAGGGTACACCTTGTCTGCAGTATAGCTCAAAAACCATACAAAATTGAAGCAGACATGTAATGAGGAAAATACTCGTCTCATTTAGACCTTTATTTGATATAAAGGGTCGAACACTGTACGACAAACCGTTTTCGAGTTATGGCCCTTGACGCGTTTCGGCTTATTTGTTTTTTGGCTTATAACTTTTAAACCATCAAAGATAATATAGTAAACATATGGGTGTTTTGTGACCGTCATTGTGAGTCCTTCAATTTAAGACCAAAGTCGAATGGTTAAAGGCAGCCATTTTCAAAATGGCCGACACCGTAAACAGTTTTCAAGAAATAACACCTAAACCGTACATAATTGAAGCGAACAATACATGGGAAAAATGTTCGCCATGTCGAGATCTACAAAAAGTGTTTCAGGTGCGAAAGCGTAAAACTTGTCGTTTTTGAGTTATCACCCTTGATTCATATTTTTAAAATGATTTTTGTTTATAACTTTTTAACCATAAAAGATGGTGAATGAAACATATGGTTTATTTGAAAGAGAATTGAATTACCTACAATTTGAACCCAAACAGTACATGATTCGGTTGAACGGTTTTAAAATGGCCCCCAAAACAAGTTTCGCGAAACACGTTTTTTGCCCATAACTTGAAAACCATAACAGATAGTATAGTAAACATGTATACTTAAATGAATCAGAATGCAAATAGCTACAATTTGAGTCAGAGGTCAAAGGTCATGGGTCAAGGTCATTCCCTAGCAACAAGGTAACCTTAATAAAAAGTCCATAGCAACCATACATATTCTTAAACAAGACTACTTTCTGAGTTTAGATGTAAGTTTTTGCAACCGGAAGTGACATTTAATCCATAGCAACCGACATTAAAATCCTTAGCAACCATACTTTTTCTGACTCTAGGCCCCCTGATCGTCATTCTGGAGCCTATATCACAATAATTTGCAACATCTGGTCATAAACAAAGTGACTCAAATGTCTTTAGTACTTGTATAAAATACCATAACAAAAACATAAGACAGGGAAAGACCTCACATTTGTTCTCTGAACAAATGACTTTTTAATTCTATAATATATTTTATCGCCTACGAAGGGAGCAAGACGTAGGTGTTACTTTACTAGCGGCAGCGGAGGCGTTAACTTTCAATATTTAAATTTTATGAGCACCTAAATATCTCCAGAAGTTTAAGTCCTAGGTTGATGAAACCTGGTATACATATGCCCCAGTAGTAGATTTATCATATCTGCACCCATCCCAATCTTATTACCTGAACTTTATATTCCGGTTGAGTGACTTATAAAATTCGAATGCATTTAATAGCAATATTAAAGATTAAAGTGTTGCAAGCACCTCCATATTTAAAGAACTTGAAGTCATAGATTGATGACACTTGGTATGCATATGTCCTAGTAGTAGCTAAGCATAGTTGCATTACCATCTTTTGACCTTGATTTTCCTGTTGAATGACTGAAGATTTTCAATACATATAATAGCAATGTTATCTTATTTTAGCTAGGACATTGTTTTACCAAACTTGATATGCCTATCACTATGTGTTTAACTGTAACAAATTCATCCTATTTTTTTTACCTTGACCTTTGTTTCCAGTTACTTTTATAGTTTTTATGGGTATTTGAGGGAAGGAGAGGTTAGATTTGTTTTTCGTTCTCAACAATAAATATAATTTATGGAAGAGGGAGGTTTGGCGCCATAAAACCTGGTTAACCCACCATTTCGTTTGAAATGCCTGTACCAAGTCAGGACCATTGCGATCCACCAGTTCTCCGGTATGACTGATTCGTTTTTGTCATTTTCTCTGGACTATGAGATTGATCATTCAAGTTCGGTAGTTTTGTTATTACCTTTATTTAATGTTCAATAGAATACATGTAACTAGATATTCTGATGGTGCCGATAGGCGAGACATCCTTTAGTGTCAAATATTTTTAATGATATGTTGAATATTGTTAGTTAATGGCTACTATAAGACCACTCGCCAAATTAGAGGCTGTTGACTTTTTCCATGAAAGATTTTAGGACTGGGTAACGTAGATCTCATTTTATACTTATTGACTGGGAAATAGGTAGATTATTTTCCCTGAGGTGCAACTATTGCCTGCCGCGTAGCCGAATCCAATAGTTGTCTCCGAAGGAAAATAATTTATTCTATGATATAAATAATTTTTTAACATATTTTATTATAATCAACTAAGTGAATAAAAAAGGATATTCACCTTGCAAAGTGATATTCACCTAAAAAATTGCGGAAAAGGTGATGACGTTGCTACAGTATTTTTCTGTTTGGTTTAATTTTTTTTAACACTTTGTCAGATATTGGATAATAGAATAAAACAATTACTGTCTTTTGTTTCGATAAATGTGAGTGTTATTGACTTTAGAAAAAAACTTAAGATATTCACCTCGCCCTTCGGGCTCAGTGAATATCTTTTTTTTTCAAAAGTCAACAACACTGAACATTTACCTCAACAAAAGACAGTAATTGTATACTATCTACTTTTGAAAGTTTAACACGGTAAATTCTTGCAATTCATTATCTGCAGTATGATGGAACATGAATAAAATAAGTCAATCAAAATTAAACAATAAAAATAATTGGCTTAAGGCGGGCCTTAATGACGTCAGAGGGCAAATAGTTGTGGCGAGGGCAATAGTTCGGAAACTATTGACCGCGCAATAGTTCAAAGAAAATATAGTGAAAATATTGTATATGCATTTATTAAAGAAAAACACTACACAATATATGATAAACGTGACGACTTTACCTTCCCTATTATAAATTTCCCTTTTGTTGAAGGAGATGTTCCACTAGCGCCGTCATACGGGGTTTACATTTCAAAAGTTAGTTAGATATGCTAGGATCTGCAGTGGTGTTTCTGATTTTAATTATAAAAACCTGTTTATTACTGAAAAATTATTAAAACAAGGTTATCGATATACCACAAATTAGAAAAATCTTTTTCTAAATTCTTTCACAAGTATCGATCTCTTATTGAAAAAATTAATTGTACACGTCGTTTTCTTATAGTGAAAGGAATATCACATCCTGAATTTTATGGTAATGTATTTTATAAAGCTCACAAATTTAAAAGAAATCCATTAGAAATGAAAAATTGCCTTCAAAATTTATTACGGAAAGGATATTAATTGAATATCTTGATTAAATCTTTGAATTTAGTGTTTTTTTGACAGAAATATTGATAACTTGATACTTGCTTTAAAACTTCAAAAAACGTTTTTACTATTGTCATTTTTAAGCATTATAGCGATCAAGCGTGTCGGTTTCGTGTGATGACACTTCACTAAATCATTATTGTTTGAAGTGTTGTGTCGGATTTAAAATCGATACGTTTGATTTTTTTACATCAGTCGATTGATGATTTTCAGCTAGCTGTCAGTAACAGCGAGTGTTCTATAGAGAGTTCCTTTACCGTCCTTTTGTTTGTTCTTGTTTTTTGTCTTAGGTTCTCTCTATTGGAATTGGACTTTGATCGATTTGATTTTTATTGTGTGTTTAGTTTTTTTGTGCTTTGTCTTGGAATATTGATAGGGGGACCGTTGGGCCCAAAAACTAGTTTAACCCCGCCACATATTACATGTGCCTGTCCTAAGCCAGGACTCTTTGACAAAGCTTTTGTTTGTACTTGTCTTTTTGATGTTTTCTGTTCCTTGTTTAAGAAGGGGTCTATCTGTGACTATTTCAGGGCTGGATTTGAATTATATGCATTTTATTTAGACCATGGGCCAATTGTAGAACCGCAAGCAGTGCCAAATTGCCTCGTTGAAGGCTGCTGGTGGTTGTCCATTGTGGTTTTTCTAAATTACCGTTTAATTGTGGGTTGTGTCGCGTACACTTATTCCACATCTCATTATTTTCTAAGGTATAATAATACCTACTATATATAACAAGTTACACTATTGTCAATTGTGCAATGAACATCAATTTCTTTAGCTATGTAGTAACATTTCGTTATTCACAAATCTTTGGTGTTTAATTGTTTCTTTCAATATGAGTACATTTAAATTTCTGAACTTACATAGAGTTTGTAAATGGCTTCCTTTACTAGAATCAATATTTCCTCAACGAATCATGGTATGTTACTTACGTTACTGATGCGTGAAGAGAACAGGAACATCTGACCGTCTTTTATAACCAACCGTCTTTTAACTATTCATAACGTTCAGCTTGTTGCTAATTTGGATTAAGAAGTGAGTTTTTGTACTTCAGTCGTTTTCATCGGTGTTTTCAGATGTTATATAAATTTTATATTTCTGTTCAAGTCCCGTGCGGGGCCCAGGTGGCGTATAGGCCCGCAGCAGAGCCTAGCTTGTCGTAAGAGGCGACTAAGGGCCTTGGGATTCTGACATCGGGTCTGAGTGCTTAGCCCAAAGAGCGACCAAGTGTGTACCCTGGGTGGCTGAATAGGGTGGCCTTCGTCCGCGGGGGTTGTCAGGTCTATAATACGGAAACCCTGACCGCTGATCACAGTGGGCCAACTTGTGTGGAGAGTGCCACGCTTCATGCACCTTAAAGACCCCTTTGTGGACCGCCAAGTAGTACACCACATAGGCTAAAACACTCACTCACTCACTCTGTTCTGTTCTGTTCAAGCTTTGTGTTGTGTGTAATTTCTAGAAGTGCTTAGCAAAGAACAACTGTATAACAAATGGATCATATCAATATATTTCCTAGAAGCCCCTACACACCATGGACTTTTTATTTAAAGCTTCAGAGTTTATCAATTTTATGGAGTTTGGTGCTCGTAATACTAGCCAGTTTGTCTATTTTGATGACCGTTTTTTTAAAACATCAAATAGTATTTGAAGCACTCATTCCTGTATGCTTTATGAATGCAATCTTTCTAAGATTTTACAATTATATCTTTTTTTAGACAGATAGTTGTTTAGTTTTGATTTCAAAATTTGCAGATTCTGTGTAATCGCTTCTTTGGTAAACTAAATTAGCAACTTATAACATTTGTTGAGATAAAATACAGTAACATCGATACAAACTTGATTTGTCTGATTATTCAAACTAAATTTACAAAATTTGAAAATAACGTTTAAGAGCAAATCCAACCCATGCATCTACGATTTGGTCGGTCTTAAGTTCGAGTCATTTGAGTTCCAGTTGAAGTATGGATATTGAGGAGCAAACGTAAGCAGGTCATCACCAGTAGGATGCACTTCATTGTCGAAGGGGTATAGTGGTTGTTCATGCGCTTGATTGGTTGTGAACGAAGCAAAAGATGGTTGAACTGAAATGTTAAAGCAACATAGATATTTGATAGTTCAAGGTAGGAACATGTTAAATTTTTACATCATTCACGATTCAGCAATAACTGCTAATAAATTACGGTAAATTTTATTTCTGTACATTTAATACAGTGACGACTTCAGAAAACAGCAGGCCTCTGGGAAAAAACCATCGAATGAATTAATCAAAACTTTTCTTACCAATCAACGCCTATTTTGATCAAGTAAAAAGTATTTTGTGCAGAATTACGTCAGGGTTTTTTCGAAATTTTTAAAGTTAAAATTAATATTAAAAAATCTTTTCACTATATTCCTAATGCTTAATTTGTAAAGAAAGGAAATTCTACCCGTGAAAATGTGGAACACTTTTAACATTTCCTTTTTAACCAATTTACACAAATAAAAACTTACGCAAATTTTCAGGAGGAGCACTCGAGCCACCACCAAGATTTTCAGGAGCCCCGTACTGCTGAGTACTTGATACATGTGGTATACCTCCTACGATAATATTGATTGGTACCCGCAACGCTGAAGCAGGACCAGACGGGGCAAAAACTAGCTAAAAAAATGAATAATTGTTAGACATCCTTTTATCACAAACAATCAAACCAAGTATAGTTCTTTCCTTACATGTGTTGATTCGATGTTCAAGAGTATTATCTGCTGGTGAATCATTTAACGCATAATATTTAAGGAATAAGTGTAGATAATAGTTGTTTATTAAAAAAATTCCATCATCTGATTTAGTGAAACGAACACACTTTTTTTAATAATACGGCCAAAGAGCCCTGAAAAGCCATTATCTGGTAAGATACGACAGAAATGCAGATTGTATTTACATTATTTGACAAAACTGTGCCCCATTGGTTTCAATGGAGGCTCAAGTCCCTCCCGGTTTGATCTGAGAGGGGACGATATAAAAGTGAGGCACATAACGGAGATACAAAAAGGGGGATTTCAGTTTTATTAAATTCATGTATCATAAAATCGATAAACGTTAAGAAACATTTACACGGTAGGTCCCTTGTCCGGCGAGATACATGTTTTTTTCGAGAGGCATATCCCATTGTCCCGGTTTTTTCAAGTCAGAGAATAATCAATAAAAAGGTAAAAATAATGATATTTCGTATTTTTTTTATAACGAAAGCGAAAAACTAGAGCTACTAACGAGGCGAGTAGACTTCTGTAATTATGATATTGTATAACCTCACTTATTCCTATTTAAAAATGTGATAGCTAAATTGAAATATTAGCTATTTAAGGATTTTTTTTCTTATTGCATTTTTCACCCCATGAAAGACAGATATATTGTATGAAATAGCAGAGAATTATTAATGAACACCGACATGATATAAAATTCATGAATTTTGATGATAATGTGTCACATCTGACATTTTTTTAATTTAAAAAGGTGTAGCCGTCCAGACTTTTTCGAGAGGCGTCCGGGTTTTTTCAAGAGAGGTCCAGGTTTTTTCATACATTACATAGACAGTTCGTGTGTGTTGCATAGCTCCCAAACGTTTGAAATACATTAAATGTTGCTAAAGAGCAAAAATACTTTCATTTTTAAAGGAAATTGTTAGAGATTTATATTCATCGCTCTCTTATTTTATCAATAACACAAACAATCCATCCATATGTGCGCTTGAGGCACTAAGGTAGTACTCCACAACTAATTTATTTAGCTCATTTTTGCATGTGCTTGACGTTGACTATTTAGTCCCGGGTTCTTGTAATCGCTTAAACTGCTATTTGCACTTTAAATTAGGTGGTGTTCCAAACTCCAGGCATGTTTAGTCGTGTTTAGTGCCGTATTTTGTTTCTTTGTTGTACTCGTTGCCCCTAGCAACTCTTAACATTTGTCAAAAATTTGGGACAAAAATATGCAAAAATCGGGGTTTTGTCCTTTTTTTGAACGTTGCCAGTAGTCGAGCTTTCGGTTCAGGTGAAACGTAACATGCATGAAATGTAAGCCCGAAAACAGTCCTTTCTTTTAAGACCAAATAAACCTATCCGACTTCGGCTCTTTTTTCCGCTAAAATTGTTCAAACTTAAAAATCTAAAAATAGCACATTTAAATTTAAGCCCATCCGCTGGTCACCATGCACAGCCGGAAGCGACGCTTTATGATCATTGGTATTGATTTTTTCGAAATTATTCTTTAAAACAATAACCGTGGATCGTAATTTTTATATAACGGGTCCAGATTTTTTATTTTTCTTGTTTTAAGACCAAAATGAATCAATATTTTCATTTAACAAAAAAGTTCAAAGGGGCCACAAACGAAAACAATACTGTGAAAAAATCCTAATTGTGGAGTACTACCTTATCATCAACATGTGGAGGTAGAGCCAAATATATTAACATACAGATGAGACAAAACCTAACCTGTACAAAAGTGAACTTACAGCGGACCTGTGGTTCACTTTTCTAGTCTGGTTTAGTTCTCTTGACCATACCAAGTAGCAGACCTAGGTCCACTTTTCTGGTTTGGTTGGGTTGGAAAGCAGATCACAAGTCTGGTTCAGTCAAAATTCTGGTCTGTTCTGCTTTCAATAGTGATCCTAGAGTGGTCTGCTTTTAATAGTGAACCAAGAGTGGACCAGACCTAGAGCAGACCAGACCTAAGTTTGGTCTGCTCTAAGTCTGGTCTGGTCTGCTTTAAATAGTGAACCAAGAGTGGATCAGACCTAGAGCAGACCAGACCTAAGTTTGGTCTGGTCTGCTTTAAATAGTGAACCAAGAGTGGCCCAGACCTAGAGCGGACCAGGCCTAAGTTTGGTCTGCTCTAAGTCTGGTCTGGTCTGATTTGAATAGTGAACCAAGAGTGGACCAGACCTAAGTTTGGTCTGCTCTAAGTCTGGTCCACTCAAGGAATGGTCAGGTCTGCAAAGGTCAGAGTGAACCAGACCTAGGGCAAAGTTTGCATTTGGAGTGAACTTGAGAGCAGACCTAGGTTCAATCAAACCAAACCAGACCTAAAAAAAAACAGACCTGGACCAGACTTCTGGTCCGCTTTATAAGTCTGGGTCGCATACAGGTTAGGTTTGGACTATAAAAATTCGAATGCAATGGTTGTATTGGGACAAGCAGAACATCTAGCCCTAACAAGTTCTTCGGCTTCTTTTTTATGCTGTGTGTGTGCATGGAGCCATGATATGACAATAACTTCATGGTGCGTTTAATATGGTGGTGCAGCAGCAACATAGTAGTTTCACAACCTGCGTCTTGCTATGTCACAAAAACTTTCATAATACTTTGCATGCAGCTTCATTCTATAGTACTATTTAGTGTAAAACGAAATCGCTACTATTTGTTTGCGAAATATTAATATAAATACATACATGTAGCATGTGGAATGTCATCTTCGCTAGCCAAGGGTTACTATCCGCCATATCTTATCTTCTGAAAATAAGCAATAGCAGATCGAAACCCTTGGCTATAGCGAAGATGGTGTAACGTATAGAAAACTTGCATACGAATATCCGTCGCACTTTTCCATGCACCAGCCTTTTGAAACTTTGCATGCAGTTTCAATCTATGCTATTATAGGCTTTTTAAAGTGTTTAAACGAATAATATCATGTTTTACTAATTCTGAAAATTTTGTAAACAATGGATTTGTATTCTAATTTTCATATTTCTTTCAGGGTTGGGTTTGGGAGGGGGGTTACAATTATGCATACTTTAAATGCAGCTTCATCATGTTGAACTAAATTGTGTAAAATAAGTTTTAGCCCATTTCTTATCTCTTATTCACTTCCTGCCTACTAAAGACATATATACGCGGGCGATATTTCGCTTTCGGGGAATGCGGTCATCTATTTTATTTCCTAGTGTTATGATAATTGTCTTCTGTTTTATACTTCAGATTAAAACAAAAACATAATTGTCACGACTGAGGGTGTTTCGTATACTCAAGACACATCGGCGGCCCTCTAACAAAAATATTAAAATACCAAACAAAACTCAAAATATGCTTTACTGAAATTCAATTTATAATTGAGATCAACATATGCCTTATGTAGAGAGAAGCTCAGAGTTTTGAAATTTACACGGATAGATCATAAGCTTTTATGTGTTTTTCAACGACAAATTTGTTGAACGGCCTAACTGCGGGATATTAAAACCTTACCAGCAGCGAAACATAAAAAATACAACAAACTGGCGTATGCTTCGTCTACAAATGTCCTGCTTTATGCATTTTTTAACTTCTTGCACATTTTTGATACATACGTGAAAAAATTCACAAGAATATGAAATTCATATAGATATCTATATCGATCTTAGCACACATGAAATCTAAAAGACTTGAATTGCCATAAAAATTATAAATTGGTCAAATGGTTTGAATGCACCGGTCGATTCCTCTTGTTCATGTTGTTTACGCATTTCTTTTTTTCCCTCCATACATGTATAATTGATAGTTTCATCGAAATTGAACTACAAACATGTAGATGTAATTTACCTTTCAAAATATTGCACCCTAACAGACACAATTTTTCTTTTGGGGGACAAGTCATTTATTCAGCATAAAATTTTTGAGAAAGTAACAAATGTTTTTATAATAAAACCATTTTCGTCAAAATACTACATGTAGTTTTTGATGTTTTGCATTTAACATGTTAGAATGTATGTTAGGTCAATGGGAGGGATGATAGTTTCTATCGAAAAAGCATAGTTTCTTGAAATTCAGTGCCTCTCTGCATTCAAAATTTTGAAAAAACCAGGACGCCTCTCGAAAAAACCGGACAAGTTGTTGTGCCTCTCAAAAAAAAAAATTATTTTTTTAAAAATCATCAACCTATGCTAGTTAATGGATTCTTTGGTAGAATTGTAATGTATCGAACTTTATGAGTACTTTAAAACCTCTTTTTTATTTGTTTCAACTTCAGCTAATAATTTACGTGATTTTTTGTAAAACAGGTGAAAAAACCTGGACCTCTTTCGAAAAAACTGGACAATTCCTCTCGAAAAAACAATCCTGTCGCCGGACACGGGACCTACCGTGATTTATATGCTGATAAGAGTATAATTCTATTTGAAATAGTTTTCACTCTTAATTTGAAAGCAATGATCTAAACTATCTTACTTTCAAATTGAATTTGATAATTTCGAGTACAATGTAAGTGGGCACGTTTCCTAAGCGTTTAAATTAGAAAAATAGACAAATCGTATATTAATATTAAAAACGAAAGAATATGTAATATGTGCCAGAAAGACACGATCCACATATTGTAATGATGAATTTAAGTCTCCCATGCAACCAAAATTCGGAATTTTCAAGACGACCGCCGTTACCTCTAACTGTACATTTTCAGATCTCTAAGAAGATAGACCGAATTGAGTAAAAAATTGTTATGGTGATAGAAAACTGACAACTCTGATAATCTTGAAAGTATACTCAAAAGGGCTTTTCAAAACCGCTTTAGCGCTGCAAATTACAATGAAAATTGGTATATGGGAGTTGATTATGTTGAAAATCAAATAATAATTAAATATTAATTAATTAATCTAAGGAAATATACATTAATGGCAGCTCTGGCTAAACGTTGACATCCATAAATTTTGGGTATGATATTGGGTAGCCTTTACATAGCATGTGTGTGCATTGTATCTACAACTGTTTTAGAAGCATTTAATCAAACTACCTGCCAAAAGTAACTGATCTTTATGATTCCACATCCGTCAAGCCTGGACCCAGGAAGTGGTGGTAAAATTATGTTTTCCCCACTCCAGTATTCTGAATCGCCTTTGCCAACATTTCTTCGAGCTGTCTCCCCAATCACTGTTGTTATTTTATTAGTTCTTCTTCTAGTTATATACTGAACAATCTAAAAACATATCGTCAGATTTCAATTCTGATTTTAGAATAATACGATTACGAAAACGATTTAAACTAAATATATATTTGTTTTGGCTAAAAAATAGTTGTCAGTAATAAATTGGTTTTGGTTCTTTAGAAATACTATAAATCGTTATATGAATATATATCTTATTAATCTACTATCTTTTTTTGGGGGGGGGAAGGGGTATAAAGGCGTAGCATCAGTGCTTATAGATACACGATAGAAAACAAGAGGCTCCCGGGAGCCTGAATCGCACAGATACACATATTTTATAGATATTATTGTGCTTAACCATATATAATTTAAATTTCTGAAATATCTTGTATGGTTTTCAAGAAACACGGCTAGTTAAGTGAAAAAATTTGAAAAAAAATCAAGAAAAGGGGCAAAAACTCCTACATCGATTGTTGGATGTTCTTGAAAATTTCAAAGCAGGTATATCATGATGTGCTAATTACTTTTGATTCTTGCAAATTTTCATATTTGAGTTATAAGTAAAAAACTGCAATATTTACCCCTATGTTCAATTTTAGCCACGGCGGGCATGTTTTTTGACAAATAAAAAATCCGAACCATAAAATTATAAAGGACATACTATAGAACATTTTGTAACATTTTTGAAAAAAAATGTCAACAGACGACTACGGACGCCAAATGATGCTGATAGCTTCGGTCCAGGTGAGCTAAAAGTACTTGTAAAAATTTTACTATTTTACCTGAACAACTTGCATAAAAAATTGACCGTCCCTGTTGCTATGGTTTAATATTTCAGCTTTTATAGGTATAGCCTCTCCAGGAACAAAACCAAGTTTTGGTAGGTAATTTTTAGCAGATATTGGCCCTGAAGCACAACATAAACAGCACAAAGTCTTGTGGTCTTCAGCATTAGCCGCATTCTGGAAATAAGAAAATATTAACATGATTATTTAATCGTTCTGTCACGCGATCACGTAAGCCATTCATGTGGTAGCAAGATTTGGTGGCTAAAAAAAAATCCTATAGCATGAGCAAGATGCACTCTGTCCATCATAGGAGGTTACACACCATAATTACAATATTTCCAATAACATACTAAAATTAATGAAGACTACTGCGTCATAGCGTCTGCAGAATTTGACGTTGTTACACTGATAATAGATTTGGACTTCCAACATCATTTAACCTACTTTCACTGAATCCCTAAAGCTAAATTTCTGTAGCTGCTGGCATTTACTTTGCTTTGCCTTCGACTAAACTTTTATATTTTATAATATTTTTTTCTCACTATATGATCATGACCACTTTAATAAAAATACGAATACGAATCTTTATTGTCATTAAACTTTTATGCAGTTTGTGACACATAAACATACACAGACATAAAACTAACTAAAGCACACAATAATACATAGTTACAAGTAAAGAAAAATTAAGGGTCCCCTGTCCTCAGTTCAAAAGACTTTTTTATAAAGGATCCTAGTTTATTTACTTGCAATGTTCATTTCGTCCACAGGCGTTTGGGTCCAGGATTTTATTTTTTTATAAATAACGTGTATATAAAAATTTTCATCTCGTCTCTATACTATAGTTTTATAGTGAGGGTCAGATTTTTTTGTTTAAACACAATTAATAAAAAAATAAAATCCTGGACCCAAACGCATGCGATTTCGTCAAGGCGATCATCTCAGCCTTACCTATTTTTCATTTTATGTGTTTCAATGGTATACGCCCTCCCAAATGCTTTAAACTTCCCTTGGAAAGATCCTTCCAATGTTCCACCCCTCATTGCCTGACTCTTGTGTTATTCTTTTAGACTTTGTTGTGTGATTCTTTATTTAATAACTTTGCATCTTTTTAGATCCAGTCTGCTTCTCGACCGTCTTGTAAGAGTTTTCTGGATTATTTTTTTTATTATTAAAAATCGGTCTATTATATACACCTTCGCTTGTCCATTACATTTATATACATTTATATATAAGTGCAAACTATAACTATTTTGAATCAACAAATAAATTATTTATTTGTACCATTAAATATTCAATCTATCTTCAAAATTGTATGTTATTATCATATGACAAAATTGATTCATGCTTCACAGTAGCAGTCTTAATTTTTCTAATACCTGCAACGTCCTTTCCGTTACAAAAGTTATACAAGTAATTATCGAACACGTTTAGTGGTTCGAGTCTCGACTACTTGCATTTGTACTTATGCTTTTAATAAAACAAGCCCACCGTCGTCCACAGTTTAAAAGGTCAAACTAATTCTGTAGTATACCATTTAGATTACGTCAATATCTCAAAGTACTCATTGGGGAAAATGGCACTGCAGATATACACATAGGGTTATCGTGGTTATGAGGAACGTAAGTTCCAACACTTAAAGCACTTCACATATCGAGCGCTCATACGATCAAACGGGACAAATATGAAGAAATGAAGGACTCGGGGAAAAAATAAAATGTTATTTGATGTGTCCAAAGTTAATATAATCATTTTTAGACAAAACATATCAACATAAGTCAAAGTGATGTAGAAGACTGGGGATGTAAACAAAGTACTACAACATGGAAATCCGCTTGGACACAACTTCAGTCAGCACTTTTCTTTCCATTTTGGTAAATCAATCAAGAGTAGAACAACAGACCCTGAACCTACTAGGCCTGACAGTCACATATAAAACGTGGTGGCCTAATAGAACTTATATTCAAACCAAGCCAACATGTTTAATATACAATTTGAAAAAAAAACAATGGACCCAGGACGTTCGTCTCTTTTTGTTTTCAATCAGTAATTCATTCCGTAAGGGGCGGCCTCTTTCTAAATTTGTCACTGAAAAAAATATCAGTGACTTGCATCCCTCATACAATTCGTGCATGTTTTTCATTGATTACAACGTTGGTCATCATTCCATGTTTTTTTCACATATTACAGATTTGGTATTTTTCACTCAATGAAGCAATGAAATTATTTTTTTCTTCGGTACTTGCCATCCCAGACATATATAGGTGGATCTTAATCTAAATTTGGGTTCCAGTACGGCATGGGTTTTTTGTATAATTCTATGCTATTTACATTCATATATGTTTTGGATTTTTAGTGTTTGAATAAGAGTACCTCTAATAAGTCTTAAATAGACCAAACGCGCGTCAGGCGTAGCAAACTTAGTTGTGATTTGAATTTCTATTTTTTTAAACTCCGAACTCACCATAGCTTCAGGTTCTCTATTCAAATCAATCAGATTGAGCACAGTAAACATAGCAGTGGCTGTTTCATCATGGGCCCAGGGCCTGTACATATTTGCCCTAACATAGTATCGAACTTTACCAATACTTCCTTCAAACGAAGATGGACAACCCATGGGTATCTGAAAGTTGAAGGGATACCGGTATGTTCCTGGTTGTACTATCACACTGTCATGTCCAGGTGCTGTAAAAATTGTCATGAATCAATAAATATAGTGGTTCAACACCAACTTTTTTCACATACTTATGTTATCACGAAAATCATATCTAAAGAGGTTATTTGTAAAATGAATGCGTATGTTGATCCCGCTTGAAACCTTTACACAACAGAGATCATTACCCACCATAAAAAGACATTAGGTCTTACTAGTATTTATTGATGAAAAATGCCGAGCATTCGAATGTCATAATTCCTAAAAATAAAGACTAATTCATCGAAACAGCACAAAGAAAAATCAAATCGAGTTCAGTATCGAGAGTGCACGTCCTAATGCTGGCGTCACACTGTCCCGATTTTGACACACGAATGTGAAAATTTCAACTTCGTGCGAAGTTAGTCCCGAACTTGCTAAAAATCAAAATCAAAACCGAAGGGTATACGATTAGAACCGATGGCTAAGCGATCGGAAAAGTAGCACATACGAATAGCTGCGAACCGATTACGAAGTTGTTACGATTTTATCAAGATTAGTCGAGAATTAGATCCGAAGGAGACACGAATTTATACGACGACTGTACGACGTCGTGTTTAGCATACGATTGGTCTACGAAGCATCACGATGGGTATACGAAGTATGAAATATAATAACGCGATTTGCAATAAGATTATATAATTTAGTCTATAAAAATTGTCCTTTGCAGCCTCTAATTAGTATTTATGGATGACAAGTTAAAACGATGGCTCTCCAAGCGTACCCCTGCTGTCCTTGATGTCGATCAGTAAGAGTAGATAAGACATTTGATCTAAAGCTAATATGTAGAGCCTGTTAAGAAAGAACAAAAAAGATGACGCTACTTTATCTTGTTTTGTTCGTGTGAGTTGACCGAAGCACACATAATCTGAAAACAAGAAGAATATGTTGTAACTATGTAGAAAGTTCAACAATTTTAGTTGTTGCGAACGATTCTTGAACAAAGCGTGTCCACCTTGTAATACATAACTTCGTTACCGGTCCTATACCGGTATCCAAGTCCAAAGGTCCCGTAAATATTTGCGGACCGAAACGGAATGTAAACTTGATCTCAGTAACCCTTAATGGTGGACTGGCATACAGTACATACCAAAAAGCAGTTAAGGGTTAAGAAAAAAGTGTGGGAAACTGATATTTCAGTGAAATTCTAAAGTTCAAAGGGTCCTAACTCTGTAAAAAATTGAGGACCGGAATAACGCGTTAACTTGATCTTTAACTCATCATGGTAAGACTCACATACCAAAAAATCAGTTTAAAGTTTAATATCTATATATAAGGTTTTAAAAAAAGTGCGAAAAAGTTATTGTGACAGCGAGACGGCCGGGCCGGACAGACACACAAACGGGCAGACGGAGTGCAAACCTAACGTCCCCTTCGGCTTTTGTCGGTAGGGGACTGATAAAAACTAAAGTAAGTTAAAATGTTTAAACCTTTATTTCTGATATTGAATTTCAAGTATTAAAAGATGCCACAAAAGCTTGGACGAGGACGCGAAAGAGGGAAGCGCCTGGCTGGAAAGAACAGGACGAAAAGAAAAGCGTCAGAAGATTCTAGATCCAGACTGTCTTCGCTTTGTTTTGTCTTTTCTTCTTGTACTTTTGAGACTGTTCTAGTTTCAAATTTTTTTTTAAATTTCCTTTATCAATTTTTCGAAACTAAAAAAAAAATTATGAATAAAGAATTAATGAGGATACTTGTATCATAAGCTGCTGTCTTCTGTCTTGTAAGTCTTCCTCCTGCTGCATTTTAATTATGAGGGGGGAAAACAGAGCTATATACATGTACTAACTTTTCTTTTTCTAAACGATTTATTGAAAAACTGAAATAGATTAATAAATGTCCCTAAAAGGCACTTTTGACACGTTTGATATTTTTTTTACTTCAGAAATCGTACTGCTTTGACCAGTGCCGTGTTTTCATCTCCATGCCATTACATTATGCCATTACATTAGTTACGACGGATATACGAATACAAAGCGAGTTCTTTGCGACGCCGTGTTTCCTTCGCACCACCTTCGGAGAGCTTCTTGTTTTATTCGTGCCTCCATCGTACGATAAATTAATTCGACGACACTAAGAAGGCAACACGAAATCAGAAGATGCTTTCACGGAGGCATTACGACAGAAAGGATGGATTAACGAACACAACACGAACAAGGACCTTCGCACGAACCTTCGGGAGTTTTTCAACATGTTAAAAAATTAGGAAGGCATTACGAAGTTGCTCCCGAAGTTTGAATATTTCAGCCGATGGTGCTACGATGGTAAAAGATGGCAACACGAATAGCGCGATTTGAATACGATCACTCCCGATTTTGAAAATATCCATAATCGTGTTTCCATCGGGGTCAAAATCGGGATAGTGTGACGCCAGCATAACCGGAATGAACTCGAGTGCTCTTGAAGAAAAAATATCAATTCACTGCTTTTCCAATCTGATACAGTAAAATGTGATAATTGTTGTATTTTGCAGTCTCTCTTAGATTGTCCAGATACCAATACACTCTTTGAACATAGTATATATTTTACCTGGCTGAAAGTGATCTTTTTTTTAATACTTAATCATGGAAATATTAAAATTTTATCGTTTTTGCTAGACGGGCATTATTCTTTAAAATCTTAATTATCTTACGGTGACCTTTTGATCTTATCATAATTCATGGTCATCGAACTGTAAGATAACAGAAGACAGTGAGACGTTCTTGAAAACATCTAAAATACATAATGACGCATGCGTTGTCTGCCAATTAATTTATCAAGGTGGACTTATTTTCAGATTTCATTCCCCGTAACCGGTTGCCTATTTTAGATAAGAAATGACTTAAAATGTAGGTCAAGTTAAAGCATTAAAGTAATCTGTCCTCATCTGATCACAACCATGTGCTGCTCTTCTGATAATCTTCCAACGGTTATAACAGGCAGCAGTCAAACTGGATGATCCACACATTTTATCGCTATTCTAGTATTGGACGGACTTCATCATTTCATTTTTTTTATGTTATTCTATTTAACTTATGTATAAATCAGACAATCATGCAGATGATGTAAGAAGCAAAGATGCACCAACGGGGCATTCGAGTGTAAAAAGTCCGTAAGGGCAACGACGAAACCGGTAAACACGAACAAGAACAGCACGAAGAAACACAAAATCAACCAAACGGAAATCAACAACGCAAACCCAAGTCGTAACCGTAAAATTTCTTGAGTGAAGACAGCAACCGTGGAGCAACATAGCCCTGTGTCAGCAATTTCTGTGTCAAACGGGACGCTCTGCCAAGGAAATAGATGTAATTCCCACAAGCTCTGGGGTAACGAATCAACTGTGAAATGAAGACTCCATAGGTAGGAGTGGACGGACTGTTGCTAAAAAGGGAAAGTCACCAAATCGAAAATTGTTCAGTGAAAGGACATCTTCAATATAAAGAAACTTGAGGTTAAAAGAGAGAGCCAGTCTTCAATATATTTGGTCTAGAATAGATTGTAAGAATTCTGCTTCATATGAATGTAGATACAAATCAGCAAGCAAATGTGCTCAATTAGTGCCCATTCGAATCTCCATTGTTTGCTGAAAAACACGTCCATCAAATTGAACGAATATGTTGTCGATAAGAAAATTAAGCATGTCGACTATTTTGTATTCTGTGTATTTGTTCTGTTTCTTAAACTCATAGATGACAAAGTAAGTCTTACTATAATCGACTACCTTATATTTGTACCTGCGTTTTCCTTTCTTTTTGAAAAAGTTGCATTTAATCAGCTGTGCCAAACGTGAGTTGTTCATGAGGAATAGAAGTGTAAAGAGTGGAGAATTTTTTTTTAAGAGTTTTGATGCTGCTGCAAGATGAAATCGATTTGTAGCTAAGAATCTCCAATAGTTCTTTCGAATTCCTTGGGATCCACATTTGATCGACATCTTTTCTAGAATAACAACAATCGTTATATTTCAGGAGGCCGGATTTTTTTGCTGTTAGTATTGAAGTCAACATAACTGAAATAAGCAGAGGAACCAATGGGGTATCCGTATTTCAAAAGTCCGAAAGAGCAGAGACATAACCGGTAAACAACAGCAAGAAAGTGACAAAAACAGACAGCATTTAAAACATGGAAATACAAAAATAACTGAAAGATGTCTAGTGGTACATTTTGATGACTCTTCAATGAAACACTGTTTGTATGCGTTTTTATGTAATTTAGGAATCCAATACAGGGATGGAATATCATTGTCAGATATGTCAGATATGTAGAAAGATGCCTTTCTAAACAACTTTTTTTTATAGTTTCATCTTTTGAACATCTTCAACATGTAAAAGAATGCAAATGAAAGAGTCAGCTTTTTTAAAAAGCTTATACGTGTATTCGATAAAGGTACACATGAATTAATTAAATTACCAAACTTGGAGGATCAATTTCAATGTCCAACAGAAAAGACAACACATGGAAGAAATATCGGAAAAATTATACATTGTAGATCGACACTGTCCTGACTTGGTGCACGCATTTCAAATAAAACTAATCACAATGTCCAGCATGATTTTTTTTCAAGATTTTGGTTTATCATAATGCATGAAAATTTCTTACTGCCTTCCTCGAAAAATCAGTCAGAAACATTGGGGTCTTATATTTCTAAAATTTCTCAGGTGTGTAATTGTCTTATTTCCTCAGAAGAGGTACTAATGGAGCACCCTAAAATCATAAGTACGGAAGACCCAAGACAAAACCCTTAAACACCAACAAGAACAGCATGAAGAAACGGACAGCACACACAAACAAAAATTGAAAAGCAATCAACAATCATAATGAGAGTGAACTCAGGTGGACATGAATTGATCATCCCCGTTCGGTAGTTTAGAGTCTCCTTAGCAGAGCGTCACGCCTGACACAAAAATTGCACACACAAGGTTATGTTGCTCTTCGGTTGCTGTCTTCACTCAAGAAATTTTACGGAAGACATCATGCACTTTTAGACAAATATGGGATTTCGATCTCTCAGATGAGTGCAGATGTGGGTTTGTCATAGAATTTGTTTTGATTTCCTTTACCGGACTGCTGGCAACGCGACGAGTGTGCTATAGCAAGCAGGAACTGCTTACTCTTCCGGAGCACCTGAGTTCACTCTTGTTTCGACTGGAGTTCGCGTTGTTGATTGATATTCAGTTATTTTGTGTTTCCATGTTTTACATGTTGTCTGTTTTTGTCCCGTTCTTGTTGATGTTAACTGGTTTTGTATCTGCCCTTTCGGACTTTTGACATTTGGATGCACCATTGGTACCCCTGCTTCTCTCAATAAAAAATAGGTAGTGATACTCTAAATCTATATTAAAATCTTAAGCGTATAATGCCACGAAAACGACTTACGTGGAGACAAGCATGGCCATATCATACTAAAGTATTGTTCATTTGAGTTGTAGTGCGTAGTTGGACTTTCCGAACTACTCTCTGACCAGTGTACCTTTGCTTCACCAGAGAAGGTTAATCTTAATTCTTAAAAAAAAAAACAAGATCAATTAATAAGTAATTAAATTATGTAACGAAAAGTTGAATAACTGTCCATTATGTGTAAAAACCTTAATGTGATATTTGATAAGCAGGAGGTAGGGGAATAAATCCAACAATTGACTATTGGACAAAGCAATTTGCAAAGTATATGGCCCTGGTTTCATAAAATATCTCAAATTGAATTGAGTATTTCCGCAAATCCTTCCTCAACTCAAAATCTGACCAATCAAAAATGTTGAAACTTGAGGAGAGATATGTGAAATACTCAATTTAGAGATGTATTACGAAACCGGGGCCAGGCCTCGGCATCATGTAATTGCTAAGAAAACTAACGGAAGTAAATGACCTATGAGCATGAATCGCTAAATACCATAAAGCAAAATATCAGGCCTCAGCATCATGTAATTGCTTAGAAACTGTGATGAAAATTCTGCAATTCAACTGTGTTATGGCCCTGTCACACTATAACGTTTTAGCCAACGTGTGCCGAACGTTCAAATAATTTTCTAAAACGTTGGAACACGTTGGCAGTAGCTGTAAAAAGTTTAAAAAAATATTTCGGCGAACGACCACAAAGCGTTAGACTAACTACCTGCAACGCACGACAAACTTATTCAAAACTTATCTATAGCGTTTGTCGGCGTACTTGACGTTTGCCTAGCGCATGTGTGACGACTGCAGAACGCATTCATAGCATTAGTCTAACTTAATTTTTTTTCTCTCGATGGGGAGACCTAGGATTTCTGTTATTTCCTTTAGTATTATTTCACAATAGCCCAAATAGATCTATTATCGGGTTTAAATGTATTGCTGGATTAATTAATAATTATAGAAATTTAGTTTCGATATAAAAATATTTGTTTTCAGCGTTCTGGTAATATGAATGTATGATTATTCTAAAGCCGTTTTTAACCAATAATGATAATTTTTGCACTCAGTCTAAAAGAATAAATTACAGTGTAGATTTTATATTTGATATGTCAAGAATGTATGCGCTTGTTAACAAACTCTCAAAATCTCAAATGAGTATATACATGTAAGAAATACCGGTCTGTAGATTTGGCCTACTGAGCATCCTTTATATCCTAAATGATTGCAGACAGCATGACGGATGTCCTTAATAGTTAAAAACGCGTGTGCTTATTGAATATTTAAAATACACATTATTTTAAATGAGTATTGAAGTTAGACTGTCGTTACTCGTTGTATTTGAGTATTTTTCTTCCAAAAAATGTCCACCGAAAACACGACAGGTGTATTACAATTTGCAAGAATTACTTTAAATTCCAGACCATCTAAGTTATCTTTGTCATGTTCAAGATTTTTTTGGCTTTGTTCATTGGTTTTTGTAAAAAGATTTTTTTTAGGTTTGAATTAGTATTTGAAGCTTTTAAAATTGACTTTCCCCCTTGTAATTCAATCTAACGTATAAAATTCTGGGGTTGATACGCTACTCGTTCGTTACAATGACGCTCTGTGCGCTTTGTACACGTTTTAAACACGTCGAATAGGTTTCTTGGTCGTTAGACTGACGCTAGACATGCGCTGCATTATCGCTAGACACGTTCGTTTCCTTTTAGCTTAGCGTTCGTCAAACGCATTTCAACGTGCACACAACGACCACATAGTGTATATCAGCGTGTGTATATAAAGAATATATGACTTTTTTATTTTGAGATCGATTTTATCACTTGTTTTGGTGAACCCGAAGGGTGAAATAAAAAAACAAGTGATAAAGTCGATCTCAAAATCAAAAAGTCATATATTCTCTTTATCGGTAATTTATTGTGACGTAACGTACTGACACAATAATTTCGGTGATGGATACACACCTGTTCGTGAGACAGACTTTATCAGCCAGTACACATCAAGGGAAAAATGTACTAATTACCGATAAAACGTCCTTCTAACTTATGCCTAGCGTTCGAATAATTTATTTCTAACACGTTGGCGAACGTCGGAAATTTTAAGCATGTTGAAAAATTTGCGACGCACTCGGCGATCACCAACGCACGCTGACGTTCGATTACGTGTTTGTAGCGTGTTCATAACGTGTACAAAACTTACGCAACGCACACCAGCGTGTTGAAAATATATTCTAAAACGTCGGCACACGTTGGCTTAAACATTATAGTGTGACAGGGCCATAAAAACCTATAAAGCATATCTTGCATGCCAAAAATGTGCCGTTTCAAGAATTCTTTAATTTATTAAATCATAATCTTTTTCATATTTATATTATTCTAATCTTTACCTAGTAATTGACATAAACAGAAATCGGGATGCAATATATAATTATATAGAATTTATGTTTTGATTAAAACTGTTTTGATAGTTTAATATTTATAGATCAGTTATTTAAAATGTAATATACATTTACGCATAGATTTTTTTAAAGTTCTAATTTCATTTATTTAACTATTGAATTTATTGTCAATAACGGTAAAAAAAAAAAAAAAAAAAAAAAAAAAATTATAAGAATATGTATTAAGTTTTCAATTGTTTATTTTTGTTTTAATTTAGTTTATTATGCATGTTATTCTTATAAGTGTTTAAGGGAAAAAAGAAAATTATCTTCGCTTGCAGCTGTATGTATGTAAATATGCACATTGACACACACACTCACACACACACACACACACACACTGATTATTCGACTTGTGTTTTTACAAAGTCGAGTGTACATAACCTTGATCAATATGTCCAAAAACACAAACATCAAACTGACTGACATTTCAGCTTGAATAACCATCTAACAATCTTTACACTGCTGGGTTGATTAAGAAGTCTTATCATATAATAACGCATAAACACATTGTGCATTTTATCATGTAACGAATACATTTTGCTGATCTTGTACTACATGAAGTAACATTATGTGTCCATTTACAAACCCTCAATCCCAACACAAAACTTTTGTACGATGAGTGCTTTGTTGTTACTGCATATAAAATTACATCTTAGAAATATCTTTAAAAAACATACATAACATGATCATGATGATAACCAAACAGAATTTGTTAGACATACTCATAGACAAAATTTATTTTTAGTTTTCAGTAAAAGAATAATAAATACAGCCTGTAAGCCACTATTTGTATGAAATATACTCACATTCTTGATATATATATATATTGACGCTACTGCACAATGTCTAATTTATATACACTAGTGTCTACAGTTTTGATCTTACATAGATCTACATTCATACATGGGTTTGCACCAGAACACTAGCTTAAGCACATCCACTCATGAGTTTTACACACACATACACACGTGACACGCACACACTATTGATCTAGCAACACACACGCACACACCTTATATGCAAACATATGTTATATATTTAATGCACATTTATATTTCACAGCAGACGACACATGTTTTAACTATATCCCTGAAATGCGATATTTAATGGATATAGCAACCGAATGCGAATATTTACATATATAAGCTATATTGCAAAGCATCTTGCACACAGCACACATATATTTACGTTCACACCCTTGCACTATATTTTCATTAGATTAAGTTTCCTTTCCTTTTAATAATTATCACATGTCAGCCCATCATGAGCACTGGGAGTATAAATACAAGGAGTGTGGTAACTGAACAAGTTCAAATTTGTTAAATTTCAATATTTTTATTTTTATTGTTTATGATTTTGCAAATATGTTGTAATTTAAAAATAAAGATTTTTTAAATTTTTTATTTATTATATTATAATATTTGGATTGAATTTAAATTTCAGTTTCCTCATTTATTTATTAAGTATTTATTTATTTATTTATTTATCTTTTTGGATAGGCCTACTATAATTGTTTAAAGTTTTTGGTATCTCGCTTTTTTACATCCTGCTGTGTTTCTCATGGTGACCATACGCAATCTTGAGTAACTCACATTTCTCGACTGACCATTTTGCTGCATTCTGCAGATCACTCATCATTTTTTTAGCATTGACATCTTTTTGATTGATTTTTCTTTTGTTTTTATTCCTTTATTTTATTACTTTATATTAAATCTTAAATATTGTATTGTTTAAGGGTTTTGGTATCTCACTTGTGTAACAGCCAGCTGTGTTTCCCACGGTGATCAATATTATTGACACAACATCTATTGATATTTAATGATTCAGTTATGGGTGGCCATATGCAATCTGCGGTAACCCACATTTCTGAATATATTTCTGCATTCTGCAAATCATTTATCATTTACTGAACATCAGCATCTTATTTGATTGATTTTTATTTCTTTCTTTTATTTTATTTCTTATTAAATATTAGATATTATATTGCTTAAGGGTTTTGGTATCTCACTTGTGTCACAGCCAGCTGTGTTTCCCACGGTGATCAAAATTATTTACCAAACATCTATTATTGTATAGAATTATTCAGTTATGGGTGGCCATATGCAATCTGCGGTAACCCACATTTCTGAATATTTTTCTGCATTTTGCAGATCATTTTTCATTTATTAAACATTGGTATCTTATTTGATTGAATTTTATTTTAGTTTCTTTCTTTTGTTTAATTCCTTTACTATATTGCTTATTAAATCTTAGATATCATATTGTTTAAGGGTTTTGGTATCTCACTTGTGTCACAGCCAGCTGTGTTTTCAACGGTGATCAAAATTATTTACCTAACATCTATTATTGTATAGAATGATTCAGTTATGGGTGGCCATATATGCAATCTGCGGTAACCCATTTATCATTCATTGAGCATTGATATCTTATTTGATTTCAGTTTCCTTCTTTCTTTTGTTTATTTATTTTTTTTTTTATATATATCCTTTATTATATATTTTTGAAATGTTTGATATATTGTTTAAGAGTTTTTATGTCTCACATGTGTCACAGCTTGCTGTGTTTCCCACAGTGATCAAAATTATTTACGAAAATACTTTAAACATATTGTATGAGTGATTTGAATTGGTTGCGAGATCAGCAATTTGCGGTAGCCACATTTGACAGATTTATCATATTTCTTTCATTTAAAAATATCATTTCATTTATTAAATATTTATTTCGTTCATTTCGCAGATCATCATTTACTGAGCATGGACATTTCATTTGATTGATCTTATATTTCAGCTTCGGTTCTTAATTATTCTTTTTACTTTGTTTTAATTAATAATTTTTTTTTACTATCGGGGGTTTATCCACATTCATCATTGGTATTTTCTATCTTTTGCAAATCATGTATCATGCATTAAACAATTATTTCCCGCATTTCGCAGATCTTTTATCGTGCATTCACATTTCATTTGATTGAATTAATTTTTACTGGGGTAAGGACCAACCAATAGTTCATGCAGCCATCCCCCATTGCTTATGGCGGTTGCCAGTTCTCCACTCGTGTTTTGAACTGTCAATTTGGCATATTTGCTGCATGTTATAGACTTCGTGCTGTGCTAACAGCTTGTTTAAGGGATTTGGGATCTCACCTGTGTCACAGTCTGCTGTGTTTCCCACGGTGATCAAAATTATTTTCCAATAATATTTATTTTTGTTCAATTCATTGGGTTGCCACATACGCAATGTGCGCTAACCATATTTACATTTATATTTTTTATTTGATAATTGATTTGTATTTATTGTAAAATTAAACTGTGGTCCTTACCGCCATACCAATGTTTGTTTTCTTCAAGGCATCTTAGATAATTTATTGTGACGTAACGTACTGACACAATAATTTCGGTGATGGATACACACCTGTTCGTGAGACAGACTTTATCAGCCAGTACACATCAAGGGAAAAATGTACTAATTACCGATAAAACGTCCTTCTAACTTATGCCTAGCGTTCGAATAATTTATTTCTAACACGTTGGCGAACGTCGGAAATTTTAAGCATGTTGAAAAATTTGCGACGCACTCGGCGATCACCAACGCACGCTGACGTTCGATTACGTGTTTGTAGCGTGTTCATAACGTGTACAAAACTTACGCAACGCACACCAGCGTGTTGAAAATATATTCTAAAACGTCGGCACACGTTGGCTTAAACGTTATAGTGTGGCAGGGCCATAAAAACCTATGTATTTGGTACAATAGGATAAAACAATATTCAAAATATCAAGCATTTGCGTCAAGAAATTTTGTAACGGGCGGGTGGACAATGGTAATACAGTGTACATACCATTTTTTCTTCGAAGCTTGAATAAAGACATTCAAATATTTCTTGTGGTAGCTGCATTAACCGATATCATCGGAACTGTCTTGATTTCGAATGTTTACTACGATTTTTTTATGCTTTCTGTTTAAGTATAGTGCCTTTCAAGCTGGTCAAGAAACCGGTTACCATTTTTTTTTCACATTTTAAGGAATAGTTTCTCGATAGCGGCATTTGAGTCATGTAATTGTAGGTAGAAACAAAAAGTATCAAAGGGAAAGTACGAGTACCAAATTAGTCGACTTTATGTCTTACAAGAAAAACAACCTGATTTTTTTAACAATCTGGAAATTTTAAAGGCATAGTATTGGTACATTTTGAGTCAGTTAAGTACGACGAAAGGGCGTGTGATAAGTTTATGTTGTTGTTCATTCTGTTGATGTGAGAACATAAAGATTGAAAAGTATGCGTTTTGAACTTAATACATTTATATATATTGACTCGAATCTTGGTATTTTGAATTTGCTCATTCTAAATATCATGCATTTGTTTCTTTAAAAATGGTTAATATCATTAACAAATAAGAAATTGCAACTACAAAACTTAGTAGATATAGTCTTACCTCTGACTTTAATCTCCTGCTTGACATCAACAATAACCTCTCCCTGTACGGTTTGGCCTGAGTAATAAATTCCTCCATTTGAAAAAGCAAAACTAAAGCATACATCTATTCCCATGTCGGAAATCTATTCTCGACTGATATTTTGGCATTAAATCTCAAATTATATAACCACATGAGTATTGTCATTTTGTAATCGCACATTCATGTGACCATTGCACATGGACATTCCACAGTTTTACAATAATACTATATTTAGGAAACCACCGTAATGAAGTCAACTTAAAAGTCGGTGCTGCTTTGTTGTTGGTTACAGTCAATATTGTATATATTACAATTGTATTTCAAGGTCCATCGATCAAACAGATAGCTGAGTTTTTTTACACTAATAAAGACCTTGTGACATATTTAAAATGTAATGAATTTAAAAACCAATTAGCAGACAACCTATAAATAAATAAATATGTATTTTAACAAAGTAAATCTAATAACTGGGTCGTATATGCGGTGGGGATGAACAAATTTTCTTACGAGGCATAAAGATTTTAAAACTGTGGAAATATACTAGTGTTTTACGAGCTTTTAAATGATTCATATATTTCTTCACACCAACATCGAGCTGGAGATAAACGCTTAAGGTAAATGAGGACACCTGACTCTGAAAATAGTTGGTGTTTTGTAGACAATGAGGGTGACCAAATTCCAGCAATGAACATGAGATGGAAAATATAAAATGACCATGTATAAAATACCCAGTTGGGTCAAGTTGTGCTCTTAAGGCTCAATTTCTGCGCTTTTTTTCTGTGGACTGCAAACTCCGCTGTTTCGTTGGTCCTCATTTCACTTCAATATTTCCAACATCATTATCCGTCCTATCTGTGAAGAACTCGTCTTGATCATGAACTAATACGGGACGGTGTGGGTTCTTGTATTAAATAATATATCATGAAGAGCTTGCATATGACTTTTGCAAGTTTTTAGCGATTGAGTTACGGTCCCTATACATAAACATTATAATGTTTTTTTGTCATATTTACAATGTAAAAGGGGTCAAATCAAAATTACAAAAAACTGTCCAGGCAATAAAGTTTGCTGCATCTGACGAGTGTTTCATTTATTTAAGACTCATCAGAGGCGTTCTACCCCAAATATCAGTTAAACAAAAATGCCAAACAATTAATGACAAACAATCACCCATTGTTCTAACCCAGGCTTAAATGATATTAGACATAAACTATAACAGTTAAGATTAAGTTTTATATAACAGTATTAGAATAATTATCCCACTTCATACAAATTTATCGTTATGAGTAGAATTTTCTTTAGAGAATTTACAAGATTTCTAGAAACAAGTCTTAATTTACTTCGGCTTATAGTTTGGGTCGAGTAGTAGAAGCAGAGGTACCAATGGGGTATCCGAATGTCAAAAGTCCGAAAGGGCAGAGACTAAACCAGTAAACAAAAACAAGAACGGGACAAAAACAGACAACACGTAAAACATGGAAACACAAAACAACTGAATATCAATCAACAACGCGAACTCCAGTCGAAACAAGAGTGAACTCAGGTGCTCCGGAAGAGTAAGCAGTTCCTGCTTGCTATAGCACACCCGTCGCGTTGCCAACAGTCCATTCAGCGTGTCAAATCCAGTAAAGGAAGACAAAACAACACCCTATGACAAACCAACATCTGCACTCATCTGAGAGATCGAAATCCCATATTTGTCTATAAGTGCATGATGTCTTCCGTAAATTTTCTTGAGTGAAGACAGCAACCGAGGAGCAACATAACCCTGTGTGAGCAATTTTTGCGTCAGACGTGTCGCTCTGCTAAGGAAATCGATGTAAGTCCCGCACGCTCTGGAGTAACGAATCAATTGAGATACGTAAACTCCATAAGCTGGAGCTGACGGAATATTGCTACACAAGAAGGGGAAGTTGACGATTGGAAAGTTGAAGTCATCACGTTTGTCATAGAGCCTTGTTGAAAGTCTTCCTTGAGAGTCAATTTCGAGATGTAGATCTAAATATGAAGCAGATATAGTATATAGGATTGGAACGGTTATTATTTCAGGCCGAGCAAGGCCGAGCAGCCCTCTGTGACGTCATATCCACTTTCGGTCGGCCATCTTGCTTCCGGTTCCGCCATTTTGCTTCCGGTCGGCCATCTTGAATCTCGGTGGCCAGTTTGGATCTCGTCGGCCATCTTGCTTCCGGTGACGCATCATTCGGTAATTAAGGGGAGGTATTTCCGCAAAGTCACCGTACGGTAAAAGGCTTGTAAGTAAGTTATTCCTTGACCTATTCCTTTCAAATTTGTTGCATTGTCTTTCGTATGACAATGTCTCTTTGATGATTTTCTTTGTGGTCTTCAGTGGTCATTAGAAGCTTGACCAGTAGATGACCATTTCCTATTTCTTATCAAAGGTGGGGTTGTCGTATAACGTTGGAAAGATAGCAAGGTGTAGTTGCCAATTCTGAGTTGTTTGAGTCGGTAGTGGTCAGTGGTCAGTCAGGTCTTGACCATTAGGTGATCCCTTTTTTTCTTCTTGTTGTATAATATTGAGGTAGGTTTTTAACCTGTGACGCTCTCGAAATTAAAAGTTTTATTAATTTTACAAGCAAAAATAACTTTAGAAAAAATATGATGCGACATGAATTCAAACAAGATACATTCGAAAATAAAAACAAACCAGCCTTTCTTGATGGTCACATGTGCGCTTGGTGACGTTCAAAATTTGCAAGCAAAAAGCGTTAAAAAGACGCTGAAAGTTCGGGAAAACAAGCGTGCTATACCGGACGTTGAAGGAAAATTCAGCCCATAGTACAACTTAAATATTGACATTTCTACCATTATCGCTCCCTTCAAAAGCGTACTAAGCGTGTAATATGTCATTGTAAAGCTTGTGAGGTCTAGTTTTATAAGCTCCCGCACAGCGGGAGCTAAATTGACTGAGTATGATGCCTTAAACCGGAAGACGTATAAGCTAGTCAGAAATCCGCACCCAATAACACGGAATGCAAAATTAAATTCCTTTTTTTGAATTTTCAATTAATAAAATAATAAACATATTTATTGTATTAATATAAATTATTTCAAGTATTTCCAGCTATGAAATGTTTTAAATGTAAAGAATTCGAATAAAAAATTAGAGGTGGCATGTATTCTATCACTAGAGGTCGCGTCCATCAAAACAAAAATGACAGAAGCGCGGGAACCTGTCATTCTAATTTTCGCGAAACAAGACCCCAAAAAAGGCTTTAAGCGGTGCACTGTCAACCAAACAAATAACTTGAATACTTCAGCAAACATATTTCATTCCCAGTACATGCAGAAGCCATTATATTTACTTTGTCCTCAGTGAACAAATTTGTTTTTGTTATTTCTCTCTAACCCGCTTTGCATTCGAAAACGAAAGTAGAAATATTCTTTAAAGGATGCTTTCTTCGAGGTCCACGTCCGACGCAATTCACTTCCTTGTTCTGTTTGCAGGTTCGTTCTTTTTTCAAAATTATGGGTATGAGGCACCTATATATATAAGACAGTTACTTTATCTGCGGGAGCTTATCAGGTTAAACCTGTATCATATTATTCTTTCTTTCGTGTCAATCTAAGGGAAGTACATGTAACTCTTGGTTTCTACTGTGTTTTAAGTCTTGCATTTGATACCGTTTTGTAAGGAATTTGCCGGGCTTTGTGGGGTAGGCTTTAAGTACTAGTTTGATCTTTTTTATAGGGCGTTAGGGATAACAAATCGATTTTAAGTTTCGATACTTTATTTTGAACACAGTAATAGGTTTCAGTCTTCATCCTCGTCAGGCCTGAACTGTTTTATTTTCTCAACCAGCAAGTACTTTCTCTTCTCAGTAGCGTATTTCCAAGACTTTTCATACTCATAATCTTCATCGTCCCTCAGTCGTTTTGACGTTTGTTTGATCTTCTTGAGGAGTGGATCTCGTGTCATTTCTATTTGCCTGATAATGTTATTGACGTAGCGATTTTTAGAGCTTCTCTATAGAGCGGGAGCAAATCCAAGTCAGCCTTTGATATTGCCTCTTTTTCGTGGTGACCCTTTTCCGTGTATTCATCCACTTTCTTTTTGTGTTCGTCTTTGTAGCTGATCATCACTTGTCAAATAAAGCCACCCCACTGATCAAACTTTTCTCCGGGGTAAGTTTCTTCGTCTTCAGACAAGTCGTCACTCTTTTCTGATTCCGTATCCTCCTCTTCCTCTTCCTCAGTTTCCCATTCCGGGTCCTCCTTCAACCATTCCGGTATCTCCATTTTTCTTTGATGCTTCTGTTCTTTGTGTCTCTGTAAATTGAACAACTTTTGGCTTGTGTATCCGCATTCGTCGCAATGGTACATCTTTCCTTCTCGACGGCCGGGTTCTATCTGATGATTTTTTGTTCAGTCCTTGTAAATTTATCTATTACTTCTGAATAGTATAACATGTTGTTACCAGAACCCTCATTGCCGGTGCGGTTTTGACCGGTTCTTGTTAAATTGTCTTTCTTTTTTTTCATACATAGGCAAAGAATGCATTCCTAAATTTTGCTAAGCTCTTTCTCTTGTATGCAAGCTTTGATGCTTTGAATCTACGCCATTCTTTAAATATTTGCTGGCAGTCTATGCATGGCACAATTAAATTTTGTTTCGATTTATAAAACTGATCTTTTGGCTTTCTCTCGCCGCATTTACGACAAACACGTCCCCCGTTCTCACTTTCAATGTTCTTTTCTATGAGTTTTAGAATATAATCCATTACATTTACCTGCGTCTTGTTCGAATACTTTCGAGCCATTGACAACATTGTTCATTTATTTTGCCTTTTCAAAATTGTATCGTCCTATCATCTCTCAGTATTTTATCACGTGACTTACTCTTTGCTCTTCTTGCTCTTTTGTTTGCTCATTTTGTTCTTTTGCAGCTCATCTTGCTCTTTTCTTTCCTCATCTTGCTCCTTTCCTAGCTCATCTTGATCCTTTCCTAGCTCATCTTGCTCCTTTCCTAGCTCATCTTGCTCCTTTCCTAGCTCATCTTGATCCTTTCCTAGCTCATCTTGCTCCTTTCCTTGCTCATCTTGCTCCTTTCCTTGCTCATCTTGCTCCTTTTCTTGCTCATCTTGCTCTTTTGCAGCTCATTTTGCTTTTTTGCCTTGCTCGTTTTGCTCTTTTGCTTGCTCATCTTGCTATTTTGCAGCTCATTTTGCTCTTTTGCCTTGCTCATCTTGCTCTTTTGCTGCTTTTAGGGGTTCTTTTAACTATTTAAGTCACTCCAGCAGCAGCAGCAGTTTTAACACCTTCTTAATTCCCCTTCCACTTAAACAGCATCAGCAACAACCGTTTTACTCCCTTCTCCCCACCCTTTCTACTCGAGCAGCAGCAGCCGTTTCCTTACCTTCTTCCCTTTTCTTCTAGTTGTATTTTTCTTTTCCTGTGTTAACTTGTACACCCCCTTCCTTTTTTGTCAAGCAGGGATTCCAGACCACTTTATACTTTTAATTTTCCATAGGACCTGTGTTAAATCTGTTTGCGACTCTTGTCACTCCCAGATCTCAACAGTAAAGTCGTGTGTAATCATGCGAAACTAAAAATTCCATTGAGATCATTTTGTACTTGATGACCAAATAGCTTCTAACCAGTTCAAACTGTTTTTTTTTTTGGTTCCCATACTGTTTTTCTGTTTTTAGCCCTTAACCCAATTTTAACTCTAACTCTCTTTGATAATGTTGTCATTTTATTTCTAACGCTTACCCCAACTCTCTCTTCTCTAACCCTAACTCTTTCCCTTTTCAGTTCTATTTCTAACCCTTACCCTAATTCTAACTCCAAGTCTCTTTGATAGTGTTGTCTTTGTATTTTTAACTAAAACCATAATTCTCTCTTCTCGAACCCTAACTCTCTTCTCTCTAACCCTATCCCTAAGCTCTCTTCACTAACCCTAACCCTAATCTCTAACCCTAACCCTTTCTATTTCTATTTCTATTGTTTAACCCTTACCCTAATTCTAACTCTAAGTCTCTTTGTCTTTGTTGTCATTGTATTTTTAACCCTAACTCTTCTAACCCTAACCCGTTCTCTTTTCAGTTCTATTTTTAGCCCTTATCCCCATTCTAACTCTTATTCTATTTGCCTTTGTTGTCATTGTATTTCTAACTCAAACCCTAATTCTCTTTTCTCTAACCCTTACTTTGTCTTCTCTTACCCTAACTCTTTCTCTTTCCATTTCTATTTCTTAACCATTTACTCTAACCCTAACCTAAATTTTCCTCTGTTGTGTATAGTATTTTTATTTATGTTTGTACCCTAACCCTAACTCTTCTGCTATGTAGCCTTAACCCTAACTCTTAATCTCTCCTTTGTTTGCACGTAGTGCTCCTTTTGTTGTTGCTCTGCTTTTCTTGTGCATGAGCGGTTTGTAATATCACGTTTGTGCCAATTTCTGATTCTTTGTTAAGTAAAACAAAAACAATGCAAACAATAATGCATTTACAAAACAACAACAAAAGGCTAGTGATGTTGCAAAGCCTTCCTTCACTTAAACCTTCTAAGTTAATTGTAAACGTATTGATTCTTCTGTTTTAAGAAAGATTAGCTTAAACCCAATAAAGAAAGAAAGACCAAAAAAGATTCGATACACCGGATCGAGAAATTGCAGATCACAATGACTTGGTAAAGCAAAGAATCATGGCGCCAAACTATCATTTTCCATCCTTGAGATCTTAGGTTGAGGTATTAACACAAACCATCACGGCTGATAGACCCAATAGGGATGTGGTCACCCCAGTACAACAAACAGCCCTAAAACAAGAAAAGATATGGGTATAAACCCATATCCAAAGATACTCGGTTAAACTTATGTCCATTTGCGTTTGATTTAAAAAGCAAAGAATTACCAGACAGAAATGGCCGAATTTCGTTAAACAGGATGTAGATGAGCGACAGATCTTAAATCAAATCTCACGGTATAAGACTCCATCCTGATGCTGTACACTAAATATCAAGTGGCTGGGATCAGTAGTTTCTGAGAAAACTGTTACGAAAATTTCTTTAGCCACCACAGGGGCGGATCCAGAAATTTTCGAAAGGGGGGGGGGGGGTCCCACATACTGGGTTCTGTGGGCCAAAAGAGGGGGGGTCCAGACCAATTTTGCTGAAAATCTACACAAAAATTAAAAAATTTCGGAG
Source organism: Arcuatula senhousia (assembly GCA_963971305.1). Taxonomy (NCBI): domain Eukaryota; kingdom Metazoa; phylum Mollusca; class Bivalvia; order Mytilida; family Mytilidae; genus Arcuatula; species Arcuatula senhousia. The sequence continues at coordinate 54,435,396 of OZ020305.1, forward strand.
GAAAGGGGGGGGTTCCGACCCCCGGAACCCCCCCCCCCTTCTGGATCCGACACTGCACCCGACATTTACCATTAATCACCGTACAAAATACTAAATATTAATGAGCATTTTGAAGTCAGTGTTCCCTATAAAATATTATCAGTTCTTTTTTATAAACATTACTAGGAAAAACCCGCGAATTCGCGGCAAAATCAATCGTTGCATTGCTTTAAAAAATACATGTAGACCCCCACAATAAAAGCATTGCATTTGCATGACCATACATGGTTGTGCTAATCTCAAATTAATGGTTCTACGGCTGACTGATCCTTTGTAATCGATGGATGCAGGGCCCGTCTTCCACCACGGGGAGGTACTTGTCGGAATTATGGAGATTCTACGGTATTATTTTAACATACAATAAGTTTTAGTTTATAATCTCTTATTGTTTTTTTTTATCCCACATGTAGATTTTTTTTCAAACAAAAGTTCAGTGGCTGGATAAATTTCATTTCTTCGCTTCGCATTTTTATCGTTGACCCTAGATTTACACATTTTAAAATTTCAATATGGTTTTCATTTTTCTATCAAGTTTCAATTTTTGATAATATAACATTTTTTGCATACATTTTTATAGTAAACATACCAATATAATCTATTATGTAAAATCTTTAAATATAAAGCATAATTAATGGAATGTTTTGTGGGTTTTTTTTTGTGTAGTTGTCTGAAAACAGGGGAAATAATTTCAAACATTATAAAAAAGGAGGGCATATTAAATTCCGGAACGATGACGGCTATAGCGTTTCCGGATCAATTAATTAGGTTAATTAGCAAACTGCAGACATAATTGCATATGTGCTTATTAAATTTTAAAAGGGCACAACCATCCCCTATTTTTGATATATAAAGCTTAGTCGTGGCATTTGTTGTTTAGACTGCAACCCGGCTAACAAAAAACGCTTCGTTATTTTAGTAGTATAGATTATATCATTTGTTTGTTTGTTTTAAAGTAGTTATACGTATGTACCGAATATTTTACCCATGCGGGTCATGGGAGGCGAATAGGCCCGCAGCAACGCTAAGCTTGCCGGAAAGAGTGCATCGAGCAGCGCTCAAAACCCTGACATCAGGTCAGGCAGCCTTATCCACAAATCGACTAGGATGTGTGCCCTAGGTGGTTGAATGGGTGCAGCAATGTCATAATGAATGCCGTGGTCGTCAGGCTATAATACGGAAAACCTGACGCAAACTATTTTGGTGCACCCTGTTGGGAAAATTGTCACGTTCCTTGCACGTTAAAAAACCTTGTAACAGGTGTCCGTGAGAGCGTATATAGGACCCGTAGGATCCCCCTGTAGTAGGCAAAATTGCGAGTCCCTTCCCATCACTCCTTTTTCTAGTGATACAAAACTCTCCTTGCCCATTGGCCTTTTGTCTCTACTTCCTCCACTTCATCATCATTTCATGTTTATTGTATCGCCCCTTACATGTTAATCTCCCGGATATGTATATAGAGAAAAGCAATAACTATAGCTACCGGGCTGAAGTTAGCTTATTATTCATTTTTCATTATTCATTTTTCAATAATGAATAATGACTTGGTTCATTATTCATTATTCATATTTTTATTTGAATAATGAAAAATGAAATAAGTTAAAGTTCATTTTTCATATGAATAATGAAAAATGAAAAATCAAAGATGAGTTACCTCATGGAAAATATTTTTTTTCTTAAAATCAAGACAACTCATAAAACTTTTTTGTACGATTTCACTATCAAGGCGCGTGCCATGATGTACAAATAATGAATAAAATGTTATCATTCCTTTATCATACACTGTTCGAAAGTAACAAAAAAATTATTTATTTAAATGAAGAGCGAAAAGATTGAAACAATTAAAAAAAAACCTCACTATTCTGTTTTGCACCGGGACTTGCCTCCCGACTGGTACGTACGCTGGAAACCTCGAGCTATACCCTTAAGTGGATTTTGTTATATTCATGTATATATTCTCATCAAAAAATTTAGCTTGATACAGGAAATCACATTTTCATACTTGTTTGACAAGTAAAGATAATATATTTGCAAAACAACAAATTTACGGTAACCGATGTCATTTTAGCAAAAGACGTTATCGATCTTCTGAGTTAAAAAAAAAAAAAAAAAAAAAAAAAAAGTTCTCAACTTCCCCCTGCATAGGTATATAAGAAATGGTTCTCAACTTCCCCCCTTTCTTTCAATCCGTTGGGGACTAGGGGGATCTAGAAGGGGGATGGGTGGCCTACAATCCCCACCCGGTGGGATATCTGGCAACTCTCCGGATCGGATTTGGTAATCGTCCGAAAATGTCATTATATACAATAAACGGGCCTGCATAGGTATATAAGAAATGGTTCTCAACTTCCCCCCTTTCTTTCAATCCGTTGGGGACTAGGGGGATCTAGAAGGGGGATGGGTGGCCTACAATCCCCACCCGGTGGGATATCTGGCAACTCTCCGGATCGGATTTGGTAATCGTCCGAAAATGTCATTATATACAATAAACGGGCCTGCATAGGTATATAAGAAATGGTTCTCAACTTCCCCCCTTTCTTTCAATCCGTTGGGGACTAGGGGGATCTAGAAGGGGGATGGGTGGCCTACAATCCCCACCCGGTGGGATATCTGGCAACTCTCCGGATCGGATTTGGTAATCGTCCGAAAATGTCATTATATACAATAAACGGGCCTGCATAGGTATATAAGAAATGGTTCTCAACTTCCCCCCTTTCTTTCAATCCGTTGGGGACTAGGGGGATCTAGAAGGGGGATGGGTGGCCTACAATCCCCACCCGGTGGGATATCTGGCAACTCTCCGGATCGGATTTGGTAATCGTCCGAAAATGTCATTATATACAATAAACGGGCCTGCATAGGTATATAAGAAATGGTTCTCAACTTCCCCCCTTTCTTTCAATCCGTTGGGGACTAGGGGGATCTAGAAGGGGGATGGGTGGCCTACAATCCCCACCCGGTGGGATATCTGGCAACTCTCCGGATCGGATTTGGTAATCGTCCGAAAATGTCATTATATACAATAAACGGGCCTGCATAGGTATATAAGAAATGGTTCTCAACTTCCCCCCTTTCTTTCAATCCGTTGGGGACTAGGGGGATCTAGAAGGGGGATGGGTGGCCTACAATCCCCACCCGGTGGGATATCTGGCAACTCTCCGGATCGGATTTGGTAATCGTCCGAAAATGTCATTATATACAATAAACGGGCCTGCATAGGTATATAAGAAATGGTTCTCAACTTCCCCCCTTTCTTTCAATCCGTTGGGGACTAGGGGGATCTAGAAGGGGGATGGGTGGCCTACAATCCCCACCCGGTGGGATATCTGGCAACTCTCCGGATCGGATTTGGTAATCGTCCGAAAATGTCATTATATACAATAAACGGGCCTGCATAGGTATATAAGAAATGGTTCTCAACTTCCCCCCTTTCTTTCAATCCGTTGGGGACTAGGGGGATCTAGAAGGGGGATGGGTGGCCTACAATCCCCACCCGGTGGGATATCTGGCAACTCTCCGGATCGGATTTGGTAATCGTCCGAAAATGTCATTATATACAATAAACGGGCCTGCATAGGTATATAAGAAATGGTTCTCAACTTCCCCCCTTTCTTTCAATCCGTTGGGGACTAGGGGGATCTAGAAGGGGGATGGGTGGCCTACAATCCCCACCCGGTGGGATATCTGGCAACTCTCCGGATCGGATTTGGTAATCGTCCGAAAATGTCATTATATACAATAAACGGGCCTGCATAGGTATATAAGAAATGGTTCTCAACTTCCCCCCTTTCTTTCAATCCGTTGGGGACTAGGGGGATCTAGAAGGGGGATGGGTGGCCTACAATCCCCACCCGGTGGGATATCTGGCAACTCTCCGGATCGGATTTGGTAATCGTCCGAAAATGTCATTATATACAATAAACGGGCCTGCATAGGTATATAAGAAATGGTTCTCAACTTCCCCCCTTTCTTTCAATCCGTTGGGGACTAGGGGGATCTAGAAGGGGGATGGGTGGCCTACAATCCCCACCCGGTGGGATATCTGGCAACTCTCCGGATCGGATTTGGTAATCGTCCGAAAATGTCATTATATACAATAAACGGGCCTGCATAGGTATATAAGAAATGGTTCTCAACTTCCCCCCTTTCTTTCAATCCGTTGGGGACTAGGGGGATCTAGAAGGGGGATGGGTGGCCTACAATCCCCACCCGGTGGGATATCTGGCAACTCTCCGGATCGGATTTGGTAATCGTCCGAAAATGTCATTATATACAATAAACGGGCCTGCATAGGTATATAAGAAATGGTTCTCAACTTCCCCCCTTTCTTTCAATCCGTTGGGGACTAGGGGGATCTAGAAGGGGGATGGGTGGCCTACAATCCCCACCCGGTGGGATATCTGGCAACTCTCCGGATCGGATTTGGTAATCGTCCGAAAATGTCATTATATACAATAAACGGGCCTGCATAGGTATATAAGAAATGGTTCTCAACTTCCCCCCTTTCTTTCAATCCGTTGGGGACTAGGGGGATCTAGAAGGGGGATGGGTGGCCTACAATCCCCACCCGGTGGGATATCTGGCAACTCTCCGGATCGGATTTGGTAATCGTCCGAAAATGTCATTATATACAATAAACGGGCCTGCATAGGTATATAAGAAATGGTTCTCAACTTCCCCCCTTTCTTTCAATCCGTTGGGGACTAGGGGGATCTAGAAGGGGGATGGGTGGCCTACAATCCCCACCCGGTGGGATATCTGGCAACTCTCCGGATCGGATTTGGTAATCGTCCGAAAATGTCATTATATACAATAAACGGGCCTGCATAGGTATATAAGAAATGGTTCTCAACTTCCCCCCTTTCTTTCAATCCGTTGGGGACTAGGGGGATCTAGAAGGGGGATGGGTGGCCTACAATCCCCACCCGGTGGGATATCTGGCAACTCTCCGGATCGGATTTGGTAATCGTCCGAAAATGTCATTATATACAATAAACGGGCCTGCATAGGTATATAAGAAATGGTTCTCAACTTCCCCCCTTTCTTTCAATCCGTTGGGGACTAGGGGGATCTAGAAGGGGGATGGGTGGCCTACAATCCCCACCCGGTGGGATATCTGGCAACTCTCCGGATCGGATTTGGTAATCGTCCGAAAATGTCATTATATACAATAAACGGGCCTGCATAGGTATATAAGAAATGGTTCTCAACTTCCCCCCTTTCTTTCAATCCGTTGGGGACTAGGGGGATCTAGAAGGGGGATGGGTGGCCTACAATCCCCACCCGGTGGGATATCTGGCAACTCTCCGGATCGGATTTGGTAATCGTCCGAAAATGTCATTATATACAATAAACGGGCCTGCATAGGTATATAAGAAATGGTTCTCAACTTCCCCCCTTTCTTTCAATCCGTTGGGGACTAGGGGGATCTAGAAGGGGGATGGGTGGCCTACAATCCCCACCCGGTGGGATATCTGGCAACTCTCCGGATCGGATTTGGTAATCGTCCGAAAATGTCATTATATACAATAAACGGGCCTGCATAGGTATATAAGAAATGGTTCTCAACTTCCCCCCTTTCTTTCAATCCGTTGGGGACTAGGGGGATCTAGAAGGGGGATGGGTGGCCTACAATCCCCACCCGGTGGGATATCTGGCAACTCTCCGGATCGGATTTGGTAATCGTCCGAAAATGTCATTATATACAATAAACGGGCCTGCATAGGTATATAAGAAATGGTTCTCAACTTCCCCCCTTTCTTTCAATCCGTTGGGGACTAGGGGGATCTAGAAGGGGGATGGGTGGCCTACAATCCCCACCCGGTGGGATATCTGGCAACTCTCCGGATCGGATTTGGTAATCGTCCGAAAATGTCATTATATACAATAAACGGGCCTGCATAGGTATATAAGAAATGGTTCTCAACTTCCCCCCTTTCTTTCAATCCGTTGGGGACTAGGGGGATCTAGAAGGGGGATGGGTGGCCTACAATCCCCACCCGGTGGGATATCTGGCAACTCTCCGGATCGGATTTGGTAATCGTCCGAAAATGTCATTATATACAATAAACGGGCCTGCATAGGTATATAAGAAATGGTTCTCAACTTCCCCCCTTTCTTTCAATCCGTTGGGGACTAGGGGGATCTAGAAGGGGGATGGGTGGCCTACAATCCCCACCCGGTGGGATATCTGGCAACTCTCCGGATCGGATTTGGTAATCGTCCGAAAATGTCATTATATACAATAAACGGGCCTGCATAGGTATATAAGAAATGGTTCTCAACTTCCCCCCTTTCTTTCAATCCGTTGGGGACTAGGGGGATCTAGAAGGGGGATGGGTGGCCTACAATCCCCACCCGGTGGGATATCTGGCAACTCTCCGGATCGGATTTGGTAATCGTCCGAAAATGTCATTATATACAATAAACGGGCCTGCATAGGTATATAAGAAATGGTTCTCAACTTCCCCCCTTTCTTTCAATCCGTTGGGGACTAGGGGGATCTAGAAGGGGGATGGGTGGCCTACAATCCCCACCCGGTGGGATATCTGGCAACTCTCCGGATCGGATTTGGTAATCGTCCGAAAATGTCATTATATACAATAAACGGGCCTGCATAGGTATATAAGAAATGGTTCTCAACTTCCCCCCTTTCTTTCAATCCGTTGGGGACTAGGGGGATCTAGAAGGGGGATGGGTGGCCTACAATCCCCACCCGGTGGGATATCTGGCAACTCTCCGGATCGGATTTGGTAATCGTCCGAAAATGTCATTATATACAATAAACGGGCCTGCATAGGTATATAAGAAATGGTTCTCAACTTCCCCCCTTTCTTTCAATCCGTTGGGGACTAGGGGGATCTAGAAGGGGGATGGGTGGCCTACAATCCCCACCCGGTGGGATATCTGGCAACTCTCCGGATCGGATTTGGTAATCGTCCGAAAATGTCATTATATACAATAAACGGGCCTGCATAGGTATATAAGAAATGGTTCTCAACTTCCCCCCTTTCTTTCAATCCGTTGGGGACTAGGGGGATCTAGAAGGGGGATGGGTGGCCTACAATCCCCACCCGGTGGGATATCTGGCAACTCTCCGGATCGGATTTGGTAATCGTCCGAAAATGTCATTATATACAATAAACGGGCCTGCATAGGTATATAAGAAATGGTTCTCAACTTCCCCCCTTTCTTTCAATCCGTTGGGGACTAGGGGGATCTAGAAGGGGGATGGGTGGCCTACAATCCCCACCCGGTGGGATATCTGGCAACTCTCCGGATCGGATTTGGTAATCGTCCGAAAATGTCATTATATACAATAAACGGGCCTGCATAGGTATATAAGAAATGGTTCTCAACTTCCCCCCTTTCTTTCAATCCGTTGGGGACTAGGGGGATCTAGAAGGGGGATGGGTGGCCTACAATCCCCACCCGGTGGGATATCTGGCAACTCTCCGGATCGGATTTGGTAATCGTCCGAAAATGTCATTATATACAATAAACGGGCCTGCATAGGTATATAAGAAATGGTTCTCAACTTCCCCCCTTTCTTTCAATCCGTTGGGGACTAGGGGGATCTAGAAGGGGGATGGGTGGCCTACAATCCCCACCCGGTGGGATATCTGGCAACTCTCCGGATCGGATTTGGTAATCGTCCGAAAATGTCATTATATACAATAAACGGGCCTGCATAGGTATATAAGAAATGGTTCTCAACTTCCCCCCTTTCTTTCAATCCGTTGGGGACTAGGGGGATCTAGAAGGGGGATGGGTGGCCTACAATCCCCACCCGGTGGGATATCTGGCAACTCTCCGGATCGGATTTGGTAATCGTCCGAAAATGTCATTATATACAATAAACGGGCCTGCATAGGTATATAAGAAATGGTTCTCAACTTCCCCCCTTTCTTTCAATCCGTTGGGGACTAGGGGGATCTAGAAGGGGGATGGGTGGCCTACAATCCCCACCCGGTGGGATATCTGGCAACTCTCCGGATCGGATTTGGTAATCGTCCGAAAATGTCATTATATACAATAAACGGGCCTGCATAGGTATATAAGAAATGGTTCTCAACTTCCCCCCTTTCTTTCAATCCGTTGGGGACTAGGGGGATCTAGAAGGGGGATGGGTGGCCTACAATCCCCACCCGGTGGGATATCTGGCAACTCTCCGGATCGGATTTGGTAATCGTCCGAAAATGTCATTATATACAATAAACGGGCCTGCATAGGTATATAAGAAATGGTTCTCAACTTCCCCCCTTTCTTTCAATCCGTTGGGGACTAGGGGGATCTAGAAGGGGGATGGGTGGCCTACAATCCCCACCCGGTGGGATATCTGGCAACTCTCCGGATCGGATTTGGTAATCGTCCGAAAATGTCATTATATACAATAAACGGGCCTGCATAGGTATATAAGAAATGGTTCTCAACTTCCCCCCTTTCTTTCAATCCGTTGGGGACTAGGGGGATCTAGAAGGGGGATGGGTGGCCTACAATCCCCACCCGGTGGGATATCTGGCAACTCTCCGGATCGGATTTGGTAATCGTCCGAAAATGTCATTATATACAATAAACGGGCCTGCATAGGTATATAAGAAATGGTTCTCAACTTCCCCCCTTTCTTTCAATCCGTTGGGGACTAGGGGGATCTAGAAGGGGGATGGGTGGCCTACAATCCCCACCCGGTGGGATATCTGGCAACTCTCCGGATCGGATTTGGTAATCGTCCGAAAATGTCATTATATACAATAAACGGGCCTGCATAGGTATATAAGAAATGGTTCTCAACTTCCCCCCTTTCTTTCAATCCGTTGGGGACTAGGGGGATCTAGAAGGGGGATGGGTGGCCTACAATCCCCACCCGGTGGGATATCTGGCAACTCTCCGGATCGGATTTGGTAATCGTCCGAAAATGTCATTATATACAATAAACGGGCCTGCATAGGTATATAAGAAATGGTTCTCAACTTCCCCCCTTTCTTTCAATCCGTTGGGGACTAGGGGGATCTAGAAGGGGGATGGGTGGCCTACAATCCCCACCCGGTGGGATATCTGGCAACTCTCCGGATCGGATTTGGTAATCGTCCGAAAATGTCATTATATACAATAAACGGGCCTGCATAGGTATATAAGAAATGGTTCTCAACTTCCCCCCTTTCTTTCAATCCGTTGGGGACTAGGGGGATCTAGAAGGGGGATGGGTGGCCTACAATCCCCACCCGGTGGGATATCTGGCAACTCTCCGGATCGGATTTGGTAATCGTCCGAAAATGTCATTATATACAATAAACGGGCCTGCATAGGTATATAAGAAATGGTTCTCAACTTCCCCCCTTTCTTTCAATCCGTTGGGGACTAGGGGGATCTAGAAGGGGGATGGGTGGCCTACAATCCCCACCCGGTGGGATATCTGGCAACTCTCCGGATCGGATTTGGTAATCGTCCGAAAATGTCATTATATACAATAAACGGGCCTGCATAGGTATATAAGAAATGGTTCTCAACTTCCCCCCTTTCTTTCAATCCGTTGGGGACTAGGGGGATCTAGAAGGGGGATGGGTGGCCTACAATCCCCACCCGGTGGGATATCTGGCAACTCTCCGGATCGGATTTGGTAATCGTCCGAAAATGTCATTATATACAATAAACGGGCCTGCATAGGTATATAAGAAATGGTTCTCAACTTCCCCCCTTTCTTTCAATCCGTTGGGGACTAGGGGGATCTAGAAGGGGGATGGGTGGCCTACAATCCCCACCCGGTGGGATATCTGGCAACTCTCCGGATCGGATTTGGTAATCGTCCGAAAATGTCATTATATACAATAAACGGGCCTGCATAGGTATATAAGAAATGGTTCTCAACTTCCCCCCTTTCTTTCAATCCGTTGGGGACTAGGGGGATCTAGAAGGGGGATGGGTGGCCTACAATCCCCACCCGGTGGGATATCTGGCAACTCTCCGGATCGGATTTGGTAATCGTCCGAAAATGTCATTATATACAATAAACGGGCCTGCATAGGTATATAAGAAATGGTTCTCAACTTCCCCCCTTTCTTTCAATCCGTTGGGGACTAGGGGGATCTAGAAGGGGGATGGGTGGCCTACAATCCCCACCCGGTGGGATATCTGGCAACTCTCCGGATCGGATTTGGTAATCGTCCGAAAATGTCATTATATACAATAAACGGGCCTGCATAGGTATATAAGAAATGGTTCTCAACTTCCCCCCTTTCTTTCAATCCGTTGGGGACTAGGGGGATCTAGAAGGGGGATGGGTGGCCTACAATCCCCACCCGGTGGGATATCTGGCAACTCTCCGGATCGGATTTGGTAATCGTCCGAAAATGTCATTATATACAATAAACGGGCCTGCATAGGTATATAAGAAATGGTTCTCAACTTCCCCCCTTTCTTTCAATCCGTTGGGGACTAGGGGGATCTAGAAGGGGGATGGGTGGCCTACAATCCCCACCCGGTGGGATATCTGGCAACTCTCCGGATCGGATTTGGTAATCGTCCGAAAATGTCATTATATACAATAAACGGGCCTGCATAGGTATATAAGAAATGGTTCTCAACTTCCCCCCTTTCTTTCAATCCGTTGGGGACTAGGGGGATCTAGAAGGGGGATGGGTGGCCTACAATCCCCACCCGGTGGGATATCTGGCAACTCTCCGGATCGGATTTGGTAATCGTCCGAAAATGTCATTATATACAATAAACGGGCCTGCATAGGTATATAAGAAATGGTTCTCAACTTCCCCCCTTTCTTTCAATCCGTTGGGGACTAGGGGGATCTAGAAGGGGGATGGGTGGCCTACAATCCCCACCCGGTGGGATATCTGGCAACTCTCCGGATCGGATTTGGTAATCGTCCGAAAATGTCATTATATACAATAAACGGGCCTGCATAGGTATATAAGAAATGGTTCTCAACTTCCCCCCTTTCTTTCAATCCGTTGGGGACTAGGGGGATCTAGAAGGGGGATGGGTGGCCTACAATCCCCACCCGGTGGGATATCTGGCAACTCTCCGGATCGGATTTGGTAATCGTCCGAAAATGTCATTATATACAATAAACGGGCCTGCATAGGTATATAAGAAATGGTTCTCAACTTCCCCCCTTTCTTTCAATCCGTTGGGGACTAGGGGGATCTAGAAGGGGGATGGGTGGCCTACAATCCCCACCCGGTGGGATATCTGGCAACTCTCCGGATCGGATTTGGTAATCGTCCGAAAATGTCATTATATACAATAAACGGGCCTGCATAGGTATATAAGAAATGGTTCTCAACTTCCCCCCTTTCTTTCAATCCGTTGGGGACTAGGGGGATCTAGAAGGGGGATGGGTGGCCTACAATCCCCACCCGGTGGGATATCTGGCAACTCTCCGGATCGGATTTGGTAATCGTCCGAAAATGTCATTATATACAATAAACGGGCCTGCATAGGTATATAAGAAATGGTTCTCAACTTCCCCCCTTTCTTTCAATCCGTTGGGGACTAGGGGGATCTAGAAGGGGGATGGGTGGCCTACAATCCCCACCCGGTGGGATATCTGGCAACTCTCCGGATCGGATTTGGTAATCGTCCGAAAATGTCATTATATACAATAAACGGGCCTGCATAGGTATATAAGAAATGGTTCTCAACTTCCCCCCTTTCTTTCAATCCGTTGGGGACTAGGGGGATCTAGAAGGGGGATGGGTGGCCTACAATCCCCACCCGGTGGGATATCTGGCAACTCTCCGGATCGGATTTGGTAATCGTCCGAAAATGTCATTATATACAATAAACGGGCCTGCATAGGTATATAAGAAATGGTTCTCAACTTCCCCCCTTTCTTTCAATCCGTTGGGGACTAGGGGGATCTAGAAGGGGGATGGGTGGCCTACAATCCCCACCCGGTGGGATATCTGGCAACTCTCCGGATCGGATTTGGTAATCGTCCGAAAATGTCATTATATACAATAAACGGGCCTGCATAGGTATATAAGAAATGGTTCTCAACTTCCCCCCTTTCTTTCAATCCGTTGGGGACTAGGGGGATCTAGAAGGGGGATGGGTGGCCTACAATCCCCACCCGGTGGGATATCTGGCAACTCTCCGGATCGGATTTGGTAATCGTCCGAAAATGTCATTATATACAATAAACGGGCCTGCATAGGTATATAAGAAATGGTTCTCAACTTCCCCCCTTTCTTTCAATCCGTTGGGGACTAGGGGGATCTAGAAGGGGGATGGGTGGCCTACAATCCCCACCCGGTGGGATATCTGGCAACTCTCCGGATCGGATTTGGTAATCGTCCGAAAATGTCATTATATACAATAAACGGGCCTGCATAGGTATATAAGAAATGGTTCTCAACTTCCCCCCTTTCTTTCAATCCGTTGGGGACTAGGGGGATCTAGAAGGGGGATGGGTGGCCTACAATCCCCACCCGGTGGGATATCTGGCAACTCTCCGGATCGGATTTGGTAATCGTCCGAAAATGTCATTATATACAATAAACGGGCCTGCATAGGTATATAAGAAATGGTTCTCAACTTCCCCCCTTTCTTTCAATCCGTTGGGGACTAGGGGGATCTAGAAGGGGGATGGGTGGCCTACAATCCCCACCCGGTGGGATATCTGGCAACTCTCCGGATCGGATTTGGTAATCGTCCGAAAATGTCATTATATACAATAAACGGGCCTGCATAGGTATATAAGAAATGGTTCTCAACTTCCCCCCTTTCTTTCAATCCGTTGGGGACTAGGGGGATCTAGAAGGGGGATGGGTGGCCTACAATCCCCACCCGGTGGGATATCTGGCAACTCTCCGGATCGGATTTGGTAATCGTCCGAAAATGTCATTATATACAATAAACGGGCCTGCATAGGTATATAAGAAATGGTTCTCAACTTCCCCCCTTTCTTTCAATCCGTTGGGGACTAGGGGGATCTAGAAGGGGGATGGGTGGCCTACAATCCCCACCCGGTGGGATATCTGGCAACTCTCCGGATCGGATTTGGTAATCGTCCGAAAATGTCATTATATACAATAAACGGGCCTGCATAGGTATATAAGAAATGGTTCTCAACTTCCCCCCTTTCTTTCAATCCGTTGGGGACTAGGGGGATCTAGAAGGGGGATGGGTGGCCTACAATCCCCACCCGGTGGGATATCTGGCAACTCTCCGGATCGGATTTGGTAATCGTCCGAAAATGTCATTATATACAATAAACGGGCCTGCATAGGTATATAAGAAATGGTTCTCAACTTCCCCCCTTTCTTTCAATCCGTTGGGGACTAGGGGGATCTAGAAGGGGGATGGGTGGCCTACAATCCCCACCCGGTGGGATATCTGGCAACTCTCCGGATCGGATTTGGTAATCGTCCGAAAATGTCATTATATACAATAAACGGGCCTGCATAGGTATATAAGAAATGGTTCTCAACTTCCCCCCTTTCTTTCAATCCGTTGGGGACTAGGGGGATCTAGAAGGGGGATGGGTGGCCTACAATCCCCACCCGGTGGGATATCTGGCAACTCTCCGGATCGGATTTGGTAATCGTCCGAAAATGTCATTATATACAATAAACGGGCCTGCATAGGTATATAAGAAATGGTTCTCAACTTCCCCCCTTTCTTTCAATCCGTTGGGGACTAGGGGGATCTAGAAGGGGGATGGGTGGCCTACAATCCCCACCCGGTGGGATATCTGGCAACTCTCCGGATCGGATTTGGTAATCGTCCGAAAATGTCATTATATACAATAAACGGGCCTGCATAGGTATATAAGAAATGGTTCTCAACTTCCCCCCTTTCTTTCAATCCGTTGGGGACTAGGGGGATCTAGAAGGGGGATGGGTGGCCTACAATCCCCACCCGGTGGGATATCTGGCAACTCTCCGGATCGGATTTGGTAATCGTCCGAAAATGTCATTATATACAATAAACGGGCCTGCATAGGTATATAAGAAATGGTTCTCAACTTCCCCCCTTTCTTTCAATCCGTTGGGGACTAGGGGGATCTAGAAGGGGGATGGGTGGCCTACAATCCCCACCCGGTGGGATATCTGGCAACTCTCCGGATCGGATTTGGTAATCGTCCGAAAATGTCATTATATACAATAAACGGGCCTGCATAGGTATATAAGAAATGGTTCTCAACTTCCCCCCTTTCTTTCAATCCGTTGGGGACTAGGGGGATCTAGAAGGGGGATGGGTGGCCTACAATCCCCACCCGGTGGGATATCTGGCAACTCTCCGGATCGGATTTGGTAATCGTCCGAAAATGTCATTATATACAATAAACGGGCCTGCATAGGTATATAAGAAATGGTTCTCAACTTCCCCCCTTTCTTTCAATCCGTTGGGGACTAGGGGGATCTAGAAGGGGGATGGGTGGCCTACAATCCCCACCCGGTGGGATATCTGGCAACTCTCCGGATCGGATTTGGTAATCGTCCGAAAATGTCATTATATACAATAAACGGGCCTGCATAGGTATATAAGAAATGGTTCTCAACTTCCCCCCTTTCTTTCAATCCGTTGGGGACTAGGGGGATCTAGAAGGGGGATGGGTGGCCTACAATCCCCACCCGGTGGGATATCTGGCAACTCTCCGGATCGGATTTGGTAATCGTCCGAAAATGTCATTATATACAATAAACGGGCCTGCATAGGTATATAAGAAATGGTTCTCAACTTCCCCCCTTTCTTTCAATCCGTTGGGGACTAGGGGGATCTAGAAGGGGGATGGGTGGCCTACAATCCCCACCCGGTGGGATATCTGGCAACTCTCCGGATCGGATTTGGTAATCGTCCGAAAATGTCATTATATACAATAAACGGGCCTGCATAGGTATATAAGAAATGGTTCTCAACTTCCCCCCTTTCTTTCAATCCGTTGGGGACTAGGGGGATCTAGAAGGGGGATGGGTGGCCTACAATCCCCACCCGGTGGGATATCTGGCAACTCTCCGGATCGGATTTGGTAATCGTCCGAAAATGTCATTATATACAATAAACGGGCCTGCATAGGTATATAAGAAATGGTTCTCAACTTCCCCCCTTTCTTTCAATCCGTTGGGGACTAGGGGGATCTAGAAGGGGGATGGGTGGCCTACAATCCCCACCCGGTGGGATATCTGGCAACTCTCCGGATCGGATTTGGTAATCGTCCGAAAATGTCATTATATACAATAAACGGGCCTGCATAGGTATATAAGAAATGGTTCTCAACTTCCCCCCTTTCTTTCAATCCGTTGGGGACTAGGGGGATCTAGAAGGGGGATGGGTGGCCTACAATCCCCACCCGGTGGGATATCTGGCAACTCTCCGGATCGGATTTGGTAATCGTCCGAAAATGTCATTATATACAATAAACGGGCCTGCATAGGTATATAAGAAATGGTTCTCAACTTCCCCCCTTTCTTTCAATCCGTTGGGGACTAGGGGGATCTAGAAGGGGGATGGGTGGCCTACAATCCCCACCCGGTGGGATATCTGGCAACTCTCCGGATCGGATTTGGTAATCGTCCGAAAATGTCATTATATACAATAAACGGGCCTGCATAGGTATATAAGAAATGGTTCTCAACTTCCCCCCTTTCTTTCAATCCGTTGGGGACTAGGGGGATCTAGAAGGGGGATGGGTGGCCTACAATCCCCACCCGGTGGGATATCTGGCAACTCTCCGGATCGGATTTGGTAATCGTCCGAAAATGTCATTATATACAATAAACGGGCCTGCATAGGTATATAAGAAATGGTTCTCAACTTCCCCCCTTTCTTTCAATCCGTTGGGGACTAGGGGGATCTAGAAGGGGGATGGGTGGCCTACAATCCCCACCCGGTGGGATATCTGGCAACTCTCCGGATCGGATTTGGTAATCGTCCGAAAATGTCATTATATACAATAAACGGGCCTGCATAGGTATATAAGAAATGGTTCTCAACTTCCCCCCTTTCTTTCAATCCGTTGGGGACTAGGGGGATCTAGAAGGGGGATGGGTGGCCTACAATCCCCACCCGGTGGGATATCTGGCAACTCTCCGGATCGGATTTGGTAATCGTCCGAAAATGTCATTATATACAATAAACGGGCCTGCATAGGTATATAAGAAATGGTTCTCAACTTCCCCCCTTTCTTTCAATCCGTTGGGGACTAGGGGGATCTAGAAGGGGGATGGGTGGCCTACAATCCCCACCCGGTGGGATATCTGGCAACTCTCCGGATCGGATTTGGTAATCGTCCGAAAATGTCATTATATACAATAAACGGGCCTGCATAGGTATATAAGAAATGGTTCTCAACTTCCCCCCTTTCTTTCAATCCGTTGGGGACTAGGGGGATCTAGAAGGGGGATGGGTGGCCTACAATCCCCACCCGGTGGGATATCTGGCAACTCTCCGGATCGGATTTGGTAATCGTCCGAAAATGTCATTATATACAATAAACGGGCCTGCATAGGTATATAAGAAATGGTTCTCAACTTCCCCCCTTTCTTTCAATCCGTTGGGGACTAGGGGGATCTAGAAGGGGGATGGGTGGCCTACAATCCCCACCCGGTGGGATATCTGGCAACTCTCCGGATCGGATTTGGTAATCGTCCGAAAATGTCATTATATACAATAAACGGGCCTGCATAGGTATATAAGAAATGGTTCTCAACTTCCCCCCTTTCTTTCAATCCGTTGGGGACTAGGGGGATCTAGAAGGGGGATGGGTGGCCTACAATCCCCACCCGGTGGGATATCTGGCAACTCTCCGGATCGGATTTGGTAATCGTCCGAAAATGTCATTATATACAATAAACGGGATGCAATTTTTTAAACCAAAAAAAAAACCATTGCAAAATTGCAAATCATTTTTGTCTCGCCTGCGACGAATAGTCGCGAAAGGCGAGACATAGGTATTACTTTTCGGCGGCGGCGGCGTTAACTTTTTTGTAAGACTTTTGTGGACAATGAATTGCTTATAAAGTATAATAGCTATGCATCTGATATTGGGTATACAGACAGTTGAGGTTATGGTCTACGCAACTGTCACCATGCCATGTGACCATGACACAATTTTTACGCTCCAGTGACTCTGTGAACTTAGGTCTTTTTTTTCAGGCAGAAAACTTTTTGTAATACTTGTGTTGACAATGAATTCCTTGGAAAGTATAATAGCTAGGCATCTGATATTGGGTATACAGACACTTTTTTGTGTTTATATCAAGAAATGAAAGTTTAGATACACGTAGTTGATTATAGTGATGGTGCCGGCAGGCGAGACATACTTTTAGTGGCCACACTTGTTTATGCTAACAACCATAATAAGAAAAGGCAAGAATTTCTTGTATTGTCACGGTCAATACTAAGATTTGTATGAATATTGAGGAATTCAAATTTATGCTCTAGTAATCTGTTTCCATTTGCGTTGGGTTTTTAGCTCACCTGACCCGTGAGCTATTGTCATCGTTAAGCGTCCGTCGTCCGTCGTCCGTTAACTTTTCTTCAAACATCTTCTTCTCTGAAACCACCAATGGGATTACTTTGAAACTTTGTACAATTGATCTTTAGGATATCCTCTACCAAGTTTGTGAAATTTGTGAACGTTGACCAACCAACATGGCTGTCGTTACTAAAAATAGATCAGGGGGATCAGACCATAGGTTTTAGCTTATAGCTAAAACAGTATAAGAGATAGAGAAAATCCGAAGCAACTCTTCTTCTTCAGCACCAAAAGCTCTACAAAACTCTCCATTGAGTCAAAGTTGTCGGACGAGTCCTTATAGGAGTTATTTCCCCTTAATCGTCAAAATTGACCATTTTCACAGTTTTTGGACTTTATCTTAAAAGCCATAAGAGTTAGAGGAATAGTAAGCATTGCAAAATTGTTCAGCTTATTAAGATCTACAAAAATGATTTCAGGGTCATAATTCTCAGATCATCCTTTCAATCAATTTTAACCTAATATGTTTTTTTTCAAATGGAAAGCTTTGTAACTTTGTATTCTTGGTCTTAAAAGTGTTTTCTATCATAACTAGTTTCTTTAATGTTACTTACCAAGTACATGTAGACCATGTTGCACACTAGGTAAGAGGCTTTAGCATAAGAGATCAGGTGAGCGATTCAGGCTCCTGGGAGCCTCTAGTTTTTCTAGAATGGACTCTATAATTCTACAAAATCATTCTTCCGAGAAATATTGACAAATCAAGAGAGCATGACTACTGAGAACATGAAATAATTTTCTCGGATGACTGTAAAGCCGCCGACGCAGGGCGGGTCAAGAAATTCTTTGAAGAAGGTTGGGGTTCCGCATACAATCCACTGAGGATAAAAAGAACGAATCCAGACTATATTTTTCGAAAATATAGATGAAAAAAACGAAATTTTCAGAGAAAGGCGGAGGGTCCTTTACAACCACGGAGCATCCCCTTTGGACCCAGCACTGAAAAATTACCAGGTCTCGTCAAGTGTTTATCAAAATCCCCGGAAAAAAGACAAATCTTGCCTTTCATAAAAAAATATTAATATTCGTACAATTCCTCATATAAACAGGTGCTTGTTTACGAATAGAAAGTAATTTTAAAATGAAGCAATAAATTCATAGTATATTCCACAAGGTTATTGTTGACATGATAGAAGGGTTGCATCTTTTGATGTCAAATGCTTTTGTTTTACATGCATAATCAATCTTTTATTGAACTTTTTTCATAGGTAAATAGTACATATATTTCTCTACTTCTTCTGTTTGAAAAAATTCGGGAAACGTCATTGACGTTTTCCCGCCAAAAAGACGGAAAAAAGAATATTGTATTTTTTTCTGAGTTTTTTGTCGTTCCTGTAAAAACAAGCACGTTACCCCCCCCCCCCCCCCCCCCCCGCCCCTTATTTTTTTATAATTGGTTTACTGGTAAATAGTTCTTTTAAATATCCAAATTGTAGCGTATTTTCAATGGGAGAACCATTTTACATAAAGGGAAAACTAAGTCATAATTGATACCTTTTCGGCAATGATGTTGGTTAATTGTTAAAATAAACTGGAAATGAGTTTCAAATTTAATAATTCTTTACATTAAGATAAAAGAAGAATTAGTAGACTTTCCTAAGCAAAAAAAGATGTGTAAATACCCCAAAAGGTAAACAAAATACAATAAGTTAGCTACTCCAACAATACATTTCATTCAGAGATTTGTTTCACATCTAAAATTAATCGTGACCCTAACGTAGATGAAATGAGAAGTGGTATTCTTCATATTTATCTGTGCAATTACTGTCAAAATACCAAGTTTCAAATTATTTGATGAATGCATGGAGATGCACGCAAAATTTAAATTTTGTGTGTTTTGCTATTTTCTCTACTTTTTAAAGATTTTTTTTGCAATTTTATTGCTTATGGCCCTGTCACACTATAACGTTTTAGCCAACGTGTGCCGACGTTTTAGAATATATTTTCAACACGCTGGTGTGCGTTGCGTAAGTTTTGTACACGTTATGAACACGCTACAAGCACGTTAGCGAACGTCAGCGTGCGTTGGTGAACGCCGAGTGCGTCGCAAATTTTTCAACATGCTTAAAATTTCCGACGTTCGCCAACGTGTTAGAAATAAATTATTCGAACGCTAGGCATAAGTTAGAAGGACGTTATACACACGCTGATGTACGCTATGTGGTCGTTGTGCGCACGTTGAAATGCGTTTGACGAACGCTGAGCTAAATGGTAACGAACGTGTCTAGCGATAATGCAGCGCACGTCTAGCGTCAGTCTAACGACCAAGAAACCTATTCAACGTGTCTAAAACGTGTACAGAGCGCACAGAGCGTCATTGTAACGAACGAGTAGCGTATCAGCCCAAGAATGTTATAAGTTAGATTGAATTACAAGGGGGAAAGTCAATTTCAAAAGCTTCAAATACTAATTCAAACCTTAAAAAAAATCTTTTTACAAAAAAAAAAAAAATGAACACAGCCAAAAAGATCTTGAATATAACAAAGACAACTTAGATGGTCTGGAATTGAAAGTAATTCTTGCAAATTGTAATACACCTGTCGTGTTTTCGGTGGACATGTCTTTGGTAGAAAAATACTCAAATACAACGAGTAACGACAGTCTAACTTTAATACTCATTTGAAATAATGTGTATTTTTAATATTCAATAAGCACACGCGTTTTTCTCTATTAAGGACATCATTAGTCAAGTGCTATAAAAAAGATGCTAGGCAAACTCTACATACTGGTATTTCTTACATGTATATACTAATTTGAGATTTTGAGAGTTTGTTAACAAGCGCATGCATTACTCTCTGTATATTTTTGACATATCAAAATATAAAATCTACACTATATTTTATTCTTTTAGAGTGCAAAAATCATCACTATCGGTTAAAAAACGGCTTTAGAATAATTATACATTCATATTACCGGAACGCTGAAAACCAATATTTTTATAACGAAACAAAATTCACATGATGTATCTATAATTATTAATTAATCCAGCAAAACATTTAAGCCAGATAATAGATCTATTTGGGCTACTGGAAATAATACTAAAGAAAAGAACAGAAATCCTAGGTCTCCCCACCGAGAGAAAAAATTATAAGTTAGACTAACGCTATGAATGCGTTCTGCAGTCGTCACACATGCGCTAGGCAAACGTCAAGTACGCCGGACAAACGCTATAGATAAGTTTTGAATAAGTTTGTCGTGCTTTGCAGGTAGCTAGTCTGACGCTTTGTGGTCGTTCACCAATATATTTTTTGAAATTTTTTACAGCGACTGCCAACGTGTTCCAACGTTTTCGAAAATTATTCGCACGTTCGGCACACGTTGGCTAAAACGTTATAGTGTGACAGGGCCATTACAACGGCCAAAGCGCCGTAACTCTATGCCATTTAATTTCGGGATACAGTTTAAATCCATTATGAGGAAAGGGAGAAAAAAATCGACTGACCGGAAATGAAAACAAGAGGCTCCCAGGAGCCTGAATCGCTCACCTGGTCTTGATGTCAACCCTATAAAAAATTTTGTATAGCTAAATAAGCTGAACATTTAAGCAAGCAACAGTTTTTCTCTTTCAGCAATAGTTGCAATTCTGTAGGCCAAAAACGTGCAAAATGTTATTTAAAGGGCCATCTGAACACTTTGACTCTATTTTTTGCCTTTAAGGGGCTGTAACCCCTATAAGGGGTCATCTGACAACTTCAACCCTATGAAGACTTTTGTAGAGCTATATGAGCTGAACATTTAAGCAAGCAACTGCTTTTCTCTATCTGCAATAGTTTTCATTCTATAGGCCAAAAACATTATTTTTTGCCTTTATGGGGATGTAACCCCTATAAGAGGTCACTTGAGAACTTCGACCCTATGACGACTTTTGTAAAGCTAAATGAGCTGAACATTTAAGCAAGCAACAGCTTTTCCCTATCTGCAATAGTTTTCATTCTATAGGCCAAAAACACTATTTTCCACCTTTAAGGGGCTGTAACCCCTATAAGGGGTAATGTGACAACTTTGACCCTATGATGACTTTTGTAGAGCTTAAAGAGCTGAACATTTAAGCAAGCAACAGCTTTTCTCTATCTGCAAAAGTTTTCATTCTACAGGCCAAAAACACTATTTTTGCCTTTAAGGGGCTGTAACCCCTATAAGGGGTCATCTGACAACTTCGACTCTATGGACACTTTTGTAGAGCTAATTGAGCTGAACATTTAAGTAAGCAACAGCTTTTCTCTATCTGTAATAGTTTTCAATTAAGAAGCCAAAAACATGAAAAAATGATATTTTTCACCTTTAAGGGGCCGTAACTCCTATAAAGGGTCATCTGAGAACTTCGACTCAAAGAAGACTTTTATAGAGCTTTTGATGCTGAAGCAGTAGCGTGGCATCAGATTTCATCTATCTCTCATACTTTTTGATTTACAAGCCAAAAACAGTAGTCTGACCCCCCTGGTCTATTTTTAGTAATGGTGGCCATGTTATTTGACGGATCAAAAATCGAAACACAAGTTTGGTGCAGGACACCCTAAGGATCAATCATACCAAGTTTCATTGAATTCTGTTCCGTAGTTTCAGAGGAGAAGATTTTTGAAAAATTGTTAACGGACGACGACGACGACGACGACGGAGGCAATAGCTCACCTGGACCAAGGTCCAGGTGAGCTAAAAAAGCACAGGAAGTGAAAATTTTCATTTTTTTTAACAATTCTTTACTCCGTGCAATTTTAATTTTTTGAAAATAAAAATTATATTTTCATGTTTCTGAAGCAGATACCTTTCGTTTTAAGTTGCTTTCATGAGTGAATTTGACATTTAATTTTTTTTAGTTGGAGTAGTTAAATAAGTGAGTTAAAAGCAAGTTAAAAAGATACTAGAAAAACTATCAAGATCCTAAAATATGTTATTTTATGTAAATTCAAGTCTTTATACATGTATCTCGAAAATTAGTTCGATAAGGTGAACGTTTTTTTTGCATATTCTGAAAGTGCATAAAAAAATGAGTCTATCATAAAATTTCTATCAGTTTTTCAATGGAAGTTCAAAACTGTATCGTATGCCCTTAAAGGTATCCTAATGCAAGTTTTTTTCTTCGGAGAAAACACAAATTGTACGTGTTTAATCGGTATTACTGGCAAATGGTCTCAAGAGGGTCGGCAAATTATTTAGGAACCATCAAGTAGAACCAAACTACGAACGTTAGTGTTATTCGACGTTAGCTCGAGACGTTTACTATCGGCTCTTTACTTAATTTACGAAAAAATAGTTTGAATTTTTCAAAGATCATGAAGATGCTTTCTTATTTCCTTCTCGGTGATTTTTGTGACAACTATATGTACTTATAGAGGAATATCGTGAAATAAAGAACCAATGTGTCCATGAAACATGGATGCCCCCGTTAGACCACAAACAGGAAGTGGAAGCCTTACAGGTCTGAAAGTTACTTAGGACATATAGATTGTCATACTGAAACCATCCTACCAAGTTTAAAATCATTCCCATGAACGGTTTCTGAGAACTTACAAGTTGATTTTCATAGATTTCACATTGGCCAAACCCCAAACAAGAAGTAGGGGTCCGACAGGTCTGAAAGAGGTTTAAAGGGAAAATTCGCAAAAAAATAATTTTTACATATGTTTTTCATCACATTTTACTAATCATAAATATACATGTAAAACTTTTCAATCTTCACTAATAAGCGAGTATGAGAGCGTTTTGTATCGATAAATTAGAACAATTGCCATACCGAACCATCCTGCTAAGTTTCAAATCATTCCCATGTACGGTTTCTAAGAAAAGCTTGGCGGATATTCTATCGGACGGACGGACGTACGTACGGACATGAGTAAAACTTAATGCCCATACCCGACATGTCATCGCATAGGCACAAAATATAAAATATCATATGGCTGTTTTCATATCATATCCTATATCTTCCCAAGACGCCAATATCATCCTGAGAGCTTTAGCTCGAGGGTATGATATTGGTCGAGGGAGCAATATCATATTTTGTTTATCATATATTTTAATAATATAACAAGAGGCTCCCAGGAGCCTGAATCGCTCACCTGGTCTAGATGTTGACCCTATACTTTTGTAGAGTTAAATGAGCTGAACATTTAAGCAAGCAACAGCTTTCTCTACCTGCAATAGTTTTCATTCTATAGGCCAAAAACACCATTTTTCACCTATAACCCCTATAAGGAGTCATCTGACAACTTCGACCCTATGAAGACTTTTGTAGAGCTAAATGAGCTGAACATTTAAGCAAGCAACAGCTAATCTCTATCTGCAATAGTTTTCATTCTGTAGGCCAAAAACATGAAAAATGGCTATTTTTCAGGGGCCGTAACCCTTATAAGGGGTCATCTGACAACTTCAACCCTATGGAGAATTTTGTAAAGCTAAATGAGCTGAACATTTAAGCAAGCAACAGCTAATCTCTATCTGCAATAGTTTTCATTCTGTAGGACAAAAACATGAAAAATTGCTATTTTTCAGGGGCCGTAACCCCTATAAGGGGTCATCTGACAACTTCGACTCTATGGAGAATTTTGTAGAGCTAAATGAGCTGAACATTTAAGCAAGCAACAGCTAATCTCTATCTGCAAAAGTTTTCATTCTGTAGGACAAAAACATGAAAAATCGCTATTTTTCAGGGGCCGTAACCCCTATAAGGGGTCATCTGACAACTTCGACCCTATGGAGAATTTTGTAGAGCTCAATGAGCTGAACATTTAAGCAAGCAACAGCTAATCTCTATGTGCAATACTTTTCATTCTGTAGGCCAAAAACATGAAAAAATGCCATTTTTGAGGGGCCGTAACCCCTATAAGGGGTTATCTGACAACTTCGATCCTATGGAGACTTTCGTAGAGCTAAATGAGCTAAACATTTAAGCAAGCAACAGCTAATCTCTATCTGCAATAGTTTTCATTCTGTAGGCCAAAAACATGAAAAATGACTATTTTTCACCTTTAAGGGGCTGTAACCCCTATAAGGGGTCATCTGACAACTTCGACCCTATGGAGACTTTTGTAGAGTTAAATGAGCTGAACATTTAAGCAAGCAACAGCTAATCTCTATCTGCAATAGTTTTCATTCTGTAGGCCGAAAACATGAAAAATTGCTATTTTTTAGGGGCCGTCACCCCTGTAAGAAGTCATCTGACAACTTCGACTCTATGGAAAATTTTGTAGAGCTAAATGAGCTGAACATTCAAGCAAGCAACAGCTAATCTCTATCTGCAAAAGTTTTCATTCTGTAGGACAAAAACAGAAAAATGGCTATTTTTCAGGGGCCGTTACCCCTATAAGGGGTCATCTGACAACTTCGACCCTATGGAGAATTTTGTAGAGCTAAATGAGCTAAACATTTAAGCAAGCAACAGCTAATCTCTATCTGCAATAGTTTTCATTCTGTAGGCCAAAAACATGAAAAATGGCTATTTTTCACCTTTAAGGGGCTGTAACCCCTATAAGGGGTCATCTGACAACTTCAACCCTATGGAGAATTTTGTAAAGCTAAATGAGCTGATCATTTAAGCAAGCAACAGCTAATCTCTATCTGCAATAGTTTTCATTCTGTAGGCCAAAAACATGAAAAATTGCTATTTTTCAGGGGCCGTAACCCCTATAAGGAGTCATCTGACAACTTCGACTCTATGGAAAATTTTGTAGAGCTAAATGAGCTGAACATTTAAGCAAGCAACAGCTAATCTCTATCTGCAATAGTTTCATTCTGTAGGACAAAAACATGAAAAATGGCTATTTTTCAGGGGCCGTAACCCCTATAAGGGGTCATCTGACAACTTCGACCCTATGGAGAATTTTGTAGAGCTCAATGAGCTGAACATTTAAGCAAGCAACAGCTAATCTCTATGTGCAATAGTTTTCATTCTGTAGGCCAAAAACATTAATAAATGCCATTTTTCAGGGGCCGTAACTCTTATAAGGGGTTATCTGACAACTTCGATCCTATGGAGACTTTCGTAGAGCTAAATGAGCTAAACATTAAAGCAAGCAACAGCTAATCTCTATCTGCAATAGTTTTCATTCTGTAGGCCAAAAACATGAAAAATGGCTATTTTTCACCTTTAAGGGGCTATAACCCCTATAAGGGGTCATCTGACAACTTCGACCCTATGGAGACTTTTGTAGAGTTAAATGAGCTGAACATTTAAGCAAGCAACAGCTAATCTCTATCTGCAATAGTTTTCATTCTGTAGGCCAAAAACATGAAAAAATGCTATTTTTCACCTTTAAGGGGCCGTAACCCCTATAAGGGGTCATCTGACAACTTTGACCAAATGGAGACTTTTGTAGAGCTTTTGATGCTGAATCAGTAGCGTGGCCTCAGATTTCCTCTATCTCTTATACTTTTTGATTTATAAGCCAAAAACAGTAGTCTGACCCCCCTAGTCTATTTTTAGTAACCGCGGCCATGTTTTTTAACGGATTAAAAATCAAAACACAAGTTTGGTGCAGGACACCCTAAGGATCATTCATACCAAGTTTCATTAAATTCTGTTTGGTAGTTTCAGAGGAGAAGATTTTTGAAAAATTGTTAACAGACGACGACGACAGACGACGACGACAGACGACGACAGACGACGACGACGGACGCCAAGTGATGGTAATAGCTCACCTGGACCTTCGGTCCAGGTGAGCTAAAAAGTACATATTCAATATTCAATATGACTAAATTATGAAATGATATGTTGTTTATCATTAATGCGCACACAATTTATAAAAATCCTGAATTATACGTTAGAAAAACTCATAAGATATAACATTGCAATAGCCTTCATTTAAATCTCGCCAATCAGCTGTTCAAAACCAATCAAGTGGAAAAAAACACTCACTTGTTGGTATATAAACCTAAAGCACGTTTAAATACCTGCTTTCAATTTTAGCTCGCCATTTGTGTTGTTCTATTTGGATTTATATTTTTATGGCTGAAGTTCAATTAAATACGCCAGATTCGAGGGGGAAGCGTACCCCATCTCGTGACCTTGCTGACGATTTAGTTTTGTCAGATGTAATGTCAGATAAGGAGCAGTTTTCCACCGATAACGGTGACTCAGACGCCAGTCAGGGCGATATTAAAGATGCCACTCAGGGCAAAACAGATGCCAATAAGGGCAGAAAACGAGCCTATTCAGGCGACTATAGTAATACAGATGCCAAAAAGGGCAAGCGTAATGAGCATGATGTATCTCCTTCCGATATAGATTCGGATTCAGACGGTCCTTCGAGAGGCTGGAGAAAGTCTCGTATTTCGTCTAAACACCCAGAGGTCGTTAACAAGGACGTTGATAATGAAGGTGTCTTGACCGATTCAGGTAGTTCCAACGAGTCTGATTCTATTAATTCTGATTCAGAAACAGATTCTGATGGTAAAGATTTATTTAATCCTTCAGATTTGCTTAAGAAAGGGACGAAAGTTCCTGATAAAATCACTAAATATATTGAAAAATACGCAAACAAAGGTGTAAATAAAAATGTCAGAAATGAAGTAACCAAGAACTGTAAAGTTCCTAGCAGTAAAAACCTTGTTCCTAAATCCACAGATAGATATATGAAGAAACTTTTTCGTACTAAGTTCAATCAACAATTTTCTGAGAAGAAGGAACGGTCTATCATAAATGCACAGAGTAGAATCTTAGATTCCACTGGGCCATTGGCCATTCTTTGGAGTGAGGCAGAGAAAGCTAAAAAACGAGGGAAGAGTCTGGACCCTCAAGATGTTATCGATATTGTTCAACGAGCATTAGTTTTGATTGGTAATGCCCATTTTGTCTATATGACGGATCGACGTAAATCTATTTTAGGTCGTGTTCTTCCTAATTGTTTAGATTTGTTATTCGACCATGATGGTAAGAAAGCTCTACTGAAATCCTCAGGTGACCTGTTTGGTAAAAAGTTTAGGAAATTACTCACTGAAGAAAGTAAAGACAACAAAGAACTGTTCGGTTTACTTCAAACTGTTAAACGTTCTCAGTATAAATCTGTTAGTCATTTCAGAGGCAGCATGAAGAGGTCTGTAAGTGGTGGTCGTAATCGAAACCAGTATGATGGCAGAAATCCAGCAGCCAGTGGTACTAGTGGTGGCAGTAACCAGTTTTTTCGGTCAGAGCCCCCAAACAAGGCTCAGTTTGGGGGCAGGGGAAGAGGTCGAGGACAAAACCCCAACTCAAGGAGGAGCCAAACCATCTAGTAAGTTTAAAAGATCAGATAAATTTTCCTATAAAATTAGAAAATTTCATTCAAATCCCTGTGGGAGGCAGAATAAAATATTTTGTAGGAAATTGGAGGGTTCTAACATCAGACCCATGGGTACTGAATTGTGTTCAGGGAGTAAAACTAGACTTTTTTCAGGTTCCTCCAAAACAAATTCAACCCCCTCATCTGTTTTTCAGTCAAGAGAAATCAAAAATGATTACAGAGGAAGTTCACGCTCTGTTAAACAAAGAAGCAATTATAGAAATTCCAAAACAAAAAGAATTTTTTCTGAGTCATTTATTTCTAGTAGAGAAAAAAGGGGGAGGTCAGCGTCCTGTAATAAACCTACAACCGCTAAACAGTTACCTGACTTATACTCATTTCAAAATGGAGGGAATTCATTGTGTAAAAGATCTGATTCAAGAAGCAGACTTTATGATCAAACTGGACTTGACAGATGCCTACTTGACAGTTCCAATACACGAGGACTTTCAAAAATATCTTCAGTTTCAGTGGGACGGAAAGTCATATCAATTCCAAACTCTCCCATTCGGGGTTTCGGTAGCTCCCTTAATCTTCACAAAGCTGATGAAGGTTTCAATAAGTTATCTACGACGTTTGGGCATCCGACTTGTAATATATCTCGACGACATTCTGATTCTAAATCAGTCAGCCCAAAATTGTCTGTTAGATGCACAAATGTGCATGGCAGTATTAGAAGGGTTAGGATTTTTGATAAACAAGATCAAATCTGTTCTAGTCCCATCCCATCAGATGATATTTTTAGGCTATCTGATAGATTCAATAAGCATGACACTTTCATTACCAAATCAAAAGATTCAGAAAATACAGAAACTTTGCATATCGG
The DNA here is from genome assembly GCA_963971305.1 of Arcuatula senhousia. NCBI lineage: Eukaryota > Metazoa > Mollusca > Bivalvia > Mytilida > Mytilidae > Arcuatula > Arcuatula senhousia. Next base: position 54,464,002 of record OZ020305.1, read on the forward strand.
TAAAAGAAGCAAAGAAAGTTTCAGTAAGAAAGTTGTCGGAGCTGATAGGAAATCTAACTGCATCTATTCAAGCGGTTTTCCCAGCCCCTCTACACTACAGACATTTACAAATAGCAAAAAACATGAGCCTCCGCAAGACATTAAGCTACAATTCAGAAATTTCTCTTACGACCGAAGCCCTCACAGAATTAGATTGGTGGATTCACCAATTAAGTCACTGGAATGGTCGGGCCATCCTATCTTGTCAACCCACCATCTTTATTCAAACAGATGCAAGTCGTTGGGGATGGGGCGCAGTCAACAAGGACATCCGAATAGGGGGGCCATGGTTAGAGGAAGAGAAAAACTTTCACATAAATGCTCTAGAACTCATGGCAGTTTCCCATGCGGTGAAGTCATTTCTAAAAAATACATCCAATGTTCATGTACTAATTCAGACAGACAATCAGACAACTTTGACGTATGTGAACAAAATGGGGGGAACAGTTTCCCAAACTTGCAATCAATTAGCTCTAGATCTTTGGGGTTGGTGTCTTCAGAGGTGCATAACTCTGTCAGCAGATTTCATCCCAGGGCACCAAAATCTGATAGCAGATTATCAGTCGAGACATCTAACAGATTCCAGCAGTTGGAAGTTAGATCAAAGGGTCTTCAGTCTTTTGATGAAAAAGACAATGAACTGCGATATAGACCTATTTGCCGACCGATCAAATACACAAATTCAAAGATACATGAGTTGGCTTCCAGATCCAGGAGCATTAGCATTCAATGCCCTGATTCACCCTTGGAGGGGGTACAAACCATATGCATTTCCCCCGTTTTGCCTAATAGGTCAGTGCTTGAAGAAAGTCAAAGCGGAGAAAGTAACAATAGTCCTTGTAACTCCCATTTGGACAACCCAACCATGGTATGCAATGCTGTTAGAATTGACAATTCAAGACCCAATACTGTTGCCGTCATTCCCTCAACTTCTGACGTCGTCACAAGGACAGGTTCACCCATTGCTTCAGAATCAGTCGCTTCAATTAGTAGGGTGGCTTGTCTCAGGAGATCAATTTCTCCAATGTCAGTATCAGAAAACGTTAAGAAATTATTGCTTAGTTCATGGGGAAAAGGGACCCAAAAGTCTTATGACTCGGCCTTCAATAAGTGGGTTAGCTGGTGTATTAAAAGGGAAGTTGATCCCTTTGAAGCACCTTTAACATCAGTACTTGAATTTCTGTCTTGGTTATTTCAAGAAGGATTTCAATATCGATCGATAAATTTACACCGTTCAGCTTTGTCCTCTGTATTACCACATATAAATGGGGAACCTATAGGCCAATGTTTAATGGTAAAACGGTTAATGAAAGGTATATTGAGAGAAAACCCACCTCAACCTAGATATAGAGAGTTATGGGACTTAGACATTGTATTGAAATTTTTAAAATCTTTAGCAGAAAACACAGAGTTAAGTCTAAAAATTTTATCAAAGAAATTGACTATGTTGTTAGCTTTAACAGCTCCTAAAAGGTCATCAGAAATAGCTAGGTTAGATGTTAGATTTATGCAGATAAATGATGAAGGTGTTGTTTTTCAATTACATGGACTCTCAAAAACTCAGACAGATTGTAATATTAGAGAGGTTTTTTACCCCAGATTTCCTGATAACTTGAAGTTGTGTGTTGTTGAATGTTTAATATGTTATTTAAACAAAACAAAATCTTTCAGACCGTTAAGTAACTCAGAGCCAGACCCTTTATTAAGAACTATCAATAGACCCCATAGGGGCATTACAGCTAACACAGTAGCTAACTGGATAAAACAGGTTATGGAACTTTCTGGCATTGATATTAAGAAATTTAAAGCTCACTCTACTAGAGGTGCTTCAACAAGTAAAGCAAAAAATTGTGGTGTGTCTATTTCTGAAATACTCAAGATGGGTGATTGGTCAAATATTACAACTTTCAAAAAATTCTATTTCAGAAGCTCTCAGAAGGATGAATATGGTAAAAAGATTTTGGCTATAGGTAAGTTTTTATTTCTTTTTTAAGTTTTAAGTTTTATCTTCTATTAAGTTTCGCTTTGAACTTGCAATGTTATATCTTATGAGTTTTTCTAACGTATAATTGAAGATTTCTAGAGGACGCGAAGCGTCCGAAATGAAATCTAGATTATACGAAGAAAATGATTAAGATATAACATTGCAATTTCCCACCCTCCCATCCTCTACAAACACCAATATAGATTTTTTATTAGTGGGAAGTTATTAAACTCATTAAAAAAAAAAAAAAAAAAAAAAAAATTATCACAACATTTATTACAACAAATTTATTAAATATTTAGTTTTCAACATATTCATTGGTTTAAACAAGTTATAGGATCATCTCAATTTATTTTACAGATGAGGACTGATCGTACGTTGAGATAACCAGAGGGTCTTCAAGTTTACGGACATTGCTTGTTATATTGATGGAAAATCTAGTGCAGTTGTTGAGAAACAGTTTAGTGCGGTTTACTCATAAGAAATAAGGATAGACAATTAATGTGAATGTCAATTTATATTGTACGAGCGCGTATTTTGTATCAAATTATATTATTCAATATTTTTTGTCTTTTACTCATGATAATCTTACAAACTGATCAAGATGATGCATATGTTGAGAAAATGCAATCGATGGTACATTTAAAACAAGATTTACAACAAAGTTCATGACTCATCAGAGATACTCCAGCAAATCGTTTCAGACTCATCAGTGATGATTAAGCAAATCATTTCAGACTCTTCAGAGAAGCTCAAGCAAATCGTTTTCAATTCCACTGATAAAGTATAAAAGTCAAATCATCATCCCTTCAGTGTGATGTTATGCTGGATATTCTATTCAGTTTGATGCAGGTTTTCATACAGACTCATTTTATCTTGGTAGTTAAAAAAAAAAAAAAAAAAAAAAAGGTTCCAACAAATTGAAAGCAGGTATTTAAACGTGCTTTAGGTTTATATACCAACAAGTGAGTGTTTTTTTCCACTTGATTGGTTTTGAACAGCTGATTGGCGAGATTTAAATGAAGGCTATTGCAATGTTATATCTTAATCATTTTCTTCGTATAATCTAGATTTCATTTCGGACGCTTCGCGTCCTCTAGAAATCTTCAAGTTTACAAAATACTGTTGGATAAACCGTTTAATATTTTTTTAGTTTATAATGTTGCATTGAGGCAATAAAGGTCATGTTTTATTAACTTACGACGATGCATACAGTGTTTACTTATGACATTTCCATAACATAACCAAAATTTAAAATTTCTAAAATGCCTCGCTAACGCTCGTGTGACATGCAAATGCAACTTGGAAAGCCTATTTTGAGAACAAATTTAGATTTTTTTAGGGGTATGTTATGGAGTTTTGGGGTGTATTATGGATTTTCAATGGGTATATGATACATGTATGTATAGACAATGATATGGCTAGAATCGTCAATTTGGTATAAAATATCTAAAAAGGCTGTACATTTGTATTATTGTGAAAATATATGATAAAAAGTCATTTGAACCACGGAAAGAGATCCTTTATGTGAACTTGTAACGATTTTTACAGTTATGCAAAGTTGGGCATAAAACGACTAGATATATTTTACGTTTTCCATTCCGTTTCATGTTTCCGCGTTCCTTTTCCGCGTTTTAGATACACCTTTTATAAACCTTAACACCTAAAGTGACTTATTCTTTTTTCATGAATCTTAAACTTTTATGAATTTGTAAAACTGTTTAGTGTTTGGCCTCTGTTTGAATACACAACTGTTTAATTCCGTCTCCGTTTACGTTTTCGCAAGAATCATGAAGTCATTATTTTGTTATTTGTAATAGATTTAAGAAAGTATTTTAAAGCTGCTGAACCAAATCCTGTTTAAAACTGTTGGTTAAAAAATATGAGAAAACGTTTTGAAAGGATTTTACTGAAAATATTGTCCTCTTAGCATATCGAGTTGATAAAAAATTCAACCTTTTTTCATTCTATACTGTTCTTTTATATGTCATTTTTTTATAATTCGTATAAAAACTTTTTATTAACTTATTGAAATTTTCATTTGAATAATGAACTTTAACTTATTTCATTTTTCGTTATTCATATGAATAATGAACTTTGACTTATTTCATTATTCATTATTCAAATAAAAAAAATGAATAATGAATAATGTACCAAGTCATTATTCATTATTGAAAAATGAATAATGAAAAATGAATAATGAGCTAACTTCAGCCCGGTTAAATGATTTTGTTTGTAAAAAAATCCTTTATAGAGAATTGAATTTCCCTTTTTGAAAATTTAAAGACATAGAACCTATCAATTTCGTAATTTTTTACATTGAATAAAAAGTACATATATTAAAAATATACTATCTAAAACTTACCTTTACCAACATAAAAACTGAGTGTTTTGCAGTTTTCTATAAAATAATCTTATTTTAATTATTCGCTTTGATTAGGTATTGTCCAGCATAAATATTTACATTTGGTAAACTGGGTACTGTTAAACTGAGAAACGAAATGTAACCAAACGAGGCGAAGAGAAAACGAAATGGGTACATTAAGAAAAACGACTGGTGTCGGCTTAAATCGATTCAATTTTCCTTTTTAACAGTTTCGCTTGATTTCGTTTCCTTTCTTAATACAGATTTCGGTGGCTAATTTTACTGTTTACGTCTCCTTCTTTACCGATATCGTTTTTGTGCAGCTCCGTTTCGTTTGGTCACTTCTTGTTTCTCAGTTTACCAGTACCCGCAAGTGTTTATGTTCCAGACCGTACAGGTATTCAGACCGTACGCGTACGGTCCGACCGTGCAAGTATACCCGTAAGGTCTTAAACGAGCTGGACCATACAAGTATTCAGACCATATAGGTATTCTCTAAATTTGCATTTATTCATATAGTATTAGGAAATAAAGAGATGTGGAATAAGTGTACGCGACACAGCCCACAATTAAACGGCAATTTAGAAAAACCACAATGGACAACCGCCAGCAGCCTTAGGAAATAATATTTTATTTTCAACCTAAAAAGTGTTATTACTAACTCCCAGATTCTTACGGAAAAATAGGGAAACTCAAGAAAATAAAAAAAAACGAAAAGAGGAAAGAAAACTTTAAATAATAAGCCAAACAAAATTAAACAAAAGTCAGAATTTGTGAATAGGTAAAATATAGAGAGGCGGTAGGTGAGGGAATTGGGTACAATATGGTGTTTAATATCCATTTGGTAGAATTTGTTAGGTTTTATTCTCTGTTTTGTTGTTGTATTTCACCTGTATATAGGGTCCACAAAATTGTCAGTCTTTGTGATGATGATTAAAAAATCATTCTAAAATTATATTCAGTAAAGAAAAGTTTGAGGATGACGACAATACATATAACTTATATCTGTAGAAAGTAAACTTGGCTGCACATTATTTAAAAAGCAAGAGCTCTATGGAACTTTTTTGCTAAAAAGTAGGTAAATATGTGGGGAAACTGACAGACGAATTGCTGAAACATAAATGATAAAATTAATGCATTTTTACAGGATCAATATATTTTATTGAATATTGATCTAGAAAAGGCAAGTCAGACCGTACGCGTACGGTCCGACCGTACAGGTATTTTGAAAATATACTCGTACGGTCCGGACCGTACGCGTACGGTCTGAATACGCATACGGTCTGGAACATTTACATTCTATAATTAGTTTGTCCTCTTTTTTGACACTGCGTTTTTTTCATCAGTTTTCCATCAAAAAGAATACTTTCTGGCAGGTTTTTTGAAAATTTAACAGTTTCTTGAAAGGTTTTACAATTGTATACTTCAAATAGTGTGAATTTTAGTATTTTTTTAAAAATTGCCAAAATGATAGGTTCTATGTCTTTAATCCTTAGTTTTAATCATAGACATGATAGACGATAAAGAGATGTGGAATAAGTGAACGCGACACAACCAACATTAAAGAAACGACAATTTAAAAAATCACAATGGAAAACAGCCAGCAGTCTTCAACATGACCAGAGGTCACTGCTCGCTGTCTTGCATTAGCCAAAGACTTAAAAAAAAACGATACATAAGATTCAAACAAATCCTTAGATAATCAACGAAAGACCCATTTCTGGACAAAAAACAAAAAAAACCCAGATAGTTGACAGGGACAAACAAAAGCTTTGACAAGGATTCCTGGCTTAAGACAGGCACATATAAAATGTGGCAGGGTTAAACTAGTTTTTTTGGCCCAACCTTCCCTCTATTGTTAATCTTGTACAAATCACAAAAAATAACACACTTTAAAAATCAAATCGATAAAAGTTCAATTCACCAAGAGAGAACCTGAGATAAGAGTACTATACGAGAACAACGAAACGTAAAGGGAATCTCTTGAGAACACTCGCAGTTACTGACAAAACACTGACAACACGAAGAAGTTTACATGTATCAGTGGGTAACGAGACACATTTCTAAGACTTTAAATAACATGAGATAACTTTTATAGGGTTCCTAATTTATAAATACCAAAACGCAGGTCCTCGTTGAGATTTAATGGTTGTGTCCATCACACATAGTAATACGAAAGGATATAAAAATCCTAGTAACCAGGCAACAAAATCAAGAAGACACACAGTAAAATACAGTAGAGACGAAAATACGTGAATTTCTCAACAAAGAGAAATACTTAAATTGAACTCTTGCAATCGGACGTATGTTTATGCAGTAATAGCTTCTTCAATATACACAAACTGCATGATTACTTTCTGTTTGTGACAACTTTTAAAGCCTGTAAAAGACCAGTTCGCATAGCCAAATATTACAAATAATTGTTGACAAAAACTCATGGTACTGTTCACATTCAAAAGGCGTTATTAAGAACAAGTTTTTGTAAAAATCACAGAAATTTCTTTCTCACAAATCAAAATCATAGATTCGCTGTCTTTGGTTTTGTTTTAAAATTATGTGATATCTAAAACTTTATTTACATACTATTTTGAAATAATAATTGACAGACCATTTAGAAAAATGTATTTAATCATAAACAATAATAAATGTACAATTATTAACCTGGTAAAAAGCTGAATTTTCAAATAAATCAACAAAATACATAAGCAAGTAATCGAGTTTTGGGTGCACTCGACATGTTTTTTTATTGAGAATCTGATTAGTATCTAAAACATATCGGATTAACGGAAATTTCCGTGAAATAGACATATCTTTTCTATCCATGTCATGTTTTAAAATGAATGAATACTTTATAAATACAAGAGAATTTTGAAATTTTACACCTTGATTTTAAGGCTCTTGCCTTAAATACTGTTTTCGGCATACATAATTTCAAAAATATCGTAGCATCTTTGATATATGAAATACGGAAGTAGGTGTTTGCTGATTTTTATGCAGAATTTATGAGTTTTGAATCCAAAATTTCTTTTGTCAGGGAGTTTATACTCCATAGGTTTATGTTTTTATGTTAAACAATGAAGGTTTTTGTAACAGACAATTTTTGACATTTTCAATCGGAAATAGACATTGTAAGCGACTTTTGTAGAACTATCTTTCTTTTTTTCCTAAAAAAAACTTACTTTTGCAAAAAAAATGCACCGTACGACTTTTTGACGACCAAGCTAAATTCAAAGAATAATCATTTTTCTACAAATGTGCCAAACTTCAGCTGTATGTTATGAAGTGAAATTAAACTCTCTTAATAATCGACTTTATTGAAGTTGGTCACCGCACTATAAAGCTTTAATCTAAAATCTGAGACACGGTTTTGTTGATGATAAACCTTTGAATAACATTTCCAACAAGAGGCTCCTAGGAGCCTGAATCGCTCACCTGGTCTTGATGTCAACCCTATGTAGAACTTTGTAGAGCTAAATAAGCTGAACATTTAAGCAAGCAACAGCTTTTCTCTTTCAGCAATAATTTTCATTGTGTAGGCCAAAAACATGCAAAATGTTATTTTAAGGGCCATCTGAACACTTTGAATCTATAGAGACTTTTCTAAGAGCTTAATCGATGAACTGAACATTTAAGCAAGCAACCACTTTTCTATATCTGCTATAATGTTCATTATATAAGCCAAAAAACACCAAAACATGTTAATATAGGGGCTGTAATACCTATCAGGGGTCATCAGACAAGTTCAACCATATGAATGCTTTTGAAGTGCTAAATGAGCTGTAAATTTAAGCAAGCAATGGCTTTCTCTATCTGCAATAGACCAAAAGCATTATTTTTCGCCTTTAAACGGCTGTAACCCCCATAAATGGTCATCTGACAACTTCGACCCTGTGTTGACTTTTGTAGAGCTAAATGAGTCGAACATTTTAGCAAGCAACAACTTTTCTCTATCTGCAATAATTTTAATTCTATAGGCCAAAACACTATTTATCGCCTTTAAGGGGCTGTCACCCCTGTAAGGGGTCATCTGACAACTTCGACTCTATGAAGACTTTTGGAGAGCTAAATGAACTTAACATTTAAGCAAGCAACAGCTTTTCTCTATCTGCAATAGTTTTCATTCTGTAGGCCAAAACACTATTTTTCGCCTTTAAGGGGCTGTTACTCCTATAAGGGGTCATCTGACAACTTCGACCTTATGAAGACTTTTGGAGAGCTAAATGAGCTGAACATTTAAGCAAGCAACAGCTTTTTTCTATCTGCAATAGTTTTCATTCTATAGGCCAAAAACACTATTTTTCGCCTTTAAGGGGCTGTAACCCCTATTAGGGGTTATCTGACAACTTTGGGCAAACGACGACTTTTGTAGAGCTAAATGAGCTGAACATTTAAGCAAGCAACAGCTTTTCTCTATCTGCAATAGTTTTCATTCTATAAGCCAAAAACATGAAAAAAACGTTATTTTTTACCTTTAAGGGGCTGAAACCCCTATAAGGGATCGGCTGACAACTTCAACCAAATGGAGACTTTGGTAGAACTGTTGATGCTGAAACAGTATGGTGGCATCAGATTTCATCTATCTCTTATACCTTTTAATTTACAAGCCAAAAACAGTAGTCTGACACCCTGGTCTATTTATAGTAACGGTGGCCACGTTTTTTGACGGATCAAAAATCGAAACACAAGTTAGGTGCAAGACACCCTAGGGATCATTCATACCAAGTTTCATTAAATTTTGTTCATTAGTTTCAGAGGAGAAGATTTTTGAAAATTGTTAACAGACGACGAAAGACGACGACGGACGCCAAGTGATGGCAATATCTCACCTGGACCCACCTTCGGTCCAGGTGAGCTAATAAAAAGCTACGACGAGCGCAGCATGATACGACTGCAATAAGTCTGCACATTGGAGGCCCAATATGGATAGACTATTACTTTGGTCACATGTAGCCCACGGTGGACTTACAAAGTTTTTTGACATATGCATCCTGTGGTGGACTTTAAAATGCATATTCGACACATATATATTTACATTAACATTTAATAAAAAAAATCTCATTTCTATATTCATTGACATTTTTGACACGTTTTAGCCCCTTTTGGCCCTTTTTTCTAAAATGGTAAGGACCACAAACCCCCAATGCAATTAAAAGCTTCCTTTAGTGGATATATTCATCATATTTAAACTTCATAACAATTGGCTGGCCCACTACAGCTAAATTCTTTGTGTAAAAGCATTTGCCCTGACCAACTTTTAAAAATGGCGTTTTTTGCCCCTTCGACCCCTAATATCTCAATAAAAAGCTAAGCCGAGCGCAGCATGATGCGACCGCAACATGTTGAACACTGTACGTTGGAGGCCCAATATGGTTTGTCAAATGGTTTGGACACGTGAAGCCCATGGTGGACTCACAAAGCGTTTTGACACATGCATTCTGCGGTGGACTATCAATGAATATTTGAATTTTTTTATCTATACCTACTTTTAAGGAACTCGTTTTGGTCCCTTTGACCCCTTATTTCTCAAAAACCGGTAAGAGATATTGCAAATCTGAATGAAAAACCCAGGTAGGGCTTTTCAAAAAGGTTTCCAATGAAACAAAGATTTTGAGAATCGGACCACAAATAAAAAAAGTTGATTTTGGGCTTCGGTCCAAATTCTACCCCCCCCCCTTTAGCACGGTTAAGACGCAGGATATATCTAACAAGAGGCTCCCTATCGCTCACCTGGTCCTTAAGCCATAAGGGTGTTCTTTTTGAGGGGTCATCTGACAAATGAGACACAAAGCAGACTTTTGTGAATCTGTTGTAAAGAGCTGCATATTCAAGCAAGCAACATCTTTTCTCTATCTGCAATAGTTTTCATTCTATAGGGAAAAAACACTATTTTTTACCTGTAAAGGGTCATAACCCCTATAAGGGGTCATCTGACAACTTCCACCCAAAAGAGACTTTTGTGGAGCTTAATGAGCTGAACATTTAAGCAAGCAACAGCTTTTCTCTATCTGCAATAGTTTTCATTCCATAGGGCAAAAATATGAAAAAAGCTATTTTTGACCTGTAAAGGGCCATTACCCTGTTAGGGATCATCTGACAACTAGGACCAAATGTAGAGCTTTTGATTCTGAAGAGCCTAAGATCCTTCCAATTTTTTCTATCTGTTATGGTTGCTGAGTTATAAGCCATTTTAAGTGATTTTACCCTATGTTCTTTTTTTAGAAACAGCCGACATGTTTTTTATCGAATTATTTTAAAATGACGATCATTAGTTGTAAACATGTCATATATCATTCCTGCAAAGTTTCAGTTAAATTGGCTCAGTGGTTTCAGAGAAGAAGATTTTTGACATTGTAAACGGACAACGAACGACAGACGACGGACGGCAGACTATGACGGACGCATAGTGATGGCATACTAGTTCACATGACCTTTGGCCAGGTGAGCTAAAAATTAATTAGTCTGCATGCAGATTTTCACATTTGTATTTTTCTTAATTCATAATTAAATAATAAAACAAGACTTCGGTCCAATTCAATTTTTCCCTTAAAACTGATTCCTTGGTGATTTGCCACAAATTCTCTGTTTTCTATACATCTGCTGATTAGGTTTTCACTCTTGGACAGATATGGTTATATATCTTAATTTGTTGGTTTTATTTCTTCTGTCTCTACAGGTTGCAAATAATATATCAACAGAAAAAAATGCATATAAATCCTTGAACAATTTTTCATTTGAGTTTCATGCAGATAATTAATTTAATAAAGGGGAATTGATGAGTTCGCAGGATTTTTTTTACCTAAAGGTTATAATATCAGAAAATCACTATGTACATGTAATTTAAATCTTGTCTCAGAAATCAGTTTCAATTTTATAGAAAGATTAATAGAAAAAGATAACAGGCCTTCAGATTAAATTTATAAGAAAATCTGTCAAAGTCAATTATGGCGGGATTTTGTTAAACATGAAGTTAGAAAGCAGCAGACCTGAAATGGAATCCCACTTTTTGGGACCCCTTGTTGATACTGTAAACCAAAGAAGGAGCTGTGAAAATTAGTTGCTGAGAAATCTGTTACATAATTATAAATATTTTACGGTCTCACACCATCCTTATGACCATTTTATATTCCAGATTTTAAACTCTGTGAAATCTGGCCAAAAATGGTGAATCTGAATCTCTGATATTTTAATTACTCCTTCATTAGTATTCCACATAGTCCTTAGTTTATTTAATTTATAAATGTTAACATGAAACCAGTGCAATGCTGAGAGGTAAAGCAATATTATGAACAAAAGGACTATCTTTCACAGCTACTTGCTGAATCTTTATATGCTCATCCTTCAAGTTCAAGGTCAAATGCTACCTGAAAGTAAGATTATATAAGACACTATTACAAGGTCGGTCACATGTACATCTTCAAACTTTCACTCCAAGGTTCATACCAGAAGATAAGGCAATAAATAGGATACTCATAAAATGTAAGTCACATGACAAAACATGTTGCATCATTTTTTGCTGCCAATCAAAACTGCCATCCTAAAAGTTGGATGAGACAATATAGGTCACTATCAAAAAGGTTGGTCACATGGTGGTCACGTGACAATGAATTTTATGTCCTCCTCCAGCACTACGTGGCATGTCAGACAGAATTGACAGAAAAAAGACAAGGAATCTATTAAAAAGACAAAAAACAAGGCAATTATCAGAAACAATTTTACAATCTTCCTGTAAAATTCATAGTGATTCTTAAGGACAATTACTTTGCAATCATCAATTAGGAAAGACGCAATTTTCAAACTCATGATTTTGATTTGATTTTTATTATAATACAACTCTGAAGGCCATTGTTCTTTAGATTTAGTATCATAAATCGGACTGCTTCTATGCAATAAGATACATTTTACCTGTGGCCTTGTGAGCTAGCAATTCAATTACAAAAGACGCAAATTTTTTACTCACGATTTTGATATGATTCTAATATTAATAAACCTCTGAGGGTCTTTTTTGAAAAGGCTGAAAAATTAATTGTAGGGAATATCAAAATTCGACTTCTTGTATGCATTTCGAATAAAAAGCTTCGCCGAGCGCAGCATGATACGACCACAACACGTTGAACCCTGTACCTTGTAGGCCCAATATGGATAATCAGTTGCTCTGGACACATGCAGCCCATGGTGGACTGACAAAAGTTTTTGACACATGCCTTCTTTGGTGGACTTTCTACCCACATTTTACAAGAAATTCATTATATTTTAACTATTTTAAAAGCAAATGGAAAAAAATAAATTTTTAAAATCAGACCACAAATAGAAGTTTTGATTTTTGCCCCTTTTGGCCCCTAATTATGTAATAGGGAAAAAAATGGAGAATTGAAAAATCAATTCTCAATTTTGTATCCGATATTTAACAAGAACAAACATACAAAATACATTTTCACAATCGGATCACAAGTAAAAACGTTTCGATTTTGGTCCCTTTTGGTCCCTAATTACATGATAGGGGGGAAAGGGGGGTCGCAAAAATGAATTCTAAATTTTGCATCTGCTATTTGACAAGAACTAACATGCAAAAAAAAATTATCAAAATCGTACCACAAATAAAGAAGTATCAATTTTGGCCCCTTTTGGTCCCTAATTACGTAAAAGGGAAACAAGAGGCTCCCAGGAGCCTGAATCGCTCACCTGGTCTTGATGTCAACCCTTTGAAGACTTTTGTATAGCTAAATGAGCTGAATGTTTAAGCAATAAAAAGCTTTTCTCTATCTGCATTAGTTTTCATTCCAAAGCAAAAAACACAATTTTTCACCTTTAAAGGGCCATAACCCCTTAAAGGGGTCATCTGACAACTTCGACCCTAAGAAGACTTTTGTAGTGCTAATTAAGCTGAACTTTTAAGCAAGCAACATCTTTTCTCTATCTGCAATAGTTTTCTTTCTATAGGCCAAAAACACTATTTTTTGCCTTTAAGGGGCTGTAACCCCTATAAGGGGTCATCTGACAACTTCGACCCTAAGAAGACTTTTGTAGTGCTAATTAAGCTGAACTTTTAAGCAAGCAACATCTTTTCTCTATCTGCAATAGTTTTCTTTCTATAGGCCAAAAACACTATTTTTTTGCCTTTAAGGGGCTGTAACCCCTATGAGGGGTCATCTGACAACTTCAACCCTATGAAGACTTTTGTTGAGCTAAATGAGATGAACGTTTCAGCAAGCAACAGCTTTTCTCTATCTGCAATAGTTTTTATACTATAGACCAAAAACACAATTTTTGCCTTTAACGGGCCGTAACCCCTAGTAGGGTTCATCTGATAACTTCTACCCTATGAAGACTTTTGTAGAGCTAAACGAGCTGAACATTTAAGTAAGCAACAGCTTTTCTCTATCTGCAATTGTTTTCATTCTATAGGCCAAAAACTCTATTTTTTGCCTTTACGGGGCTGTAACCCCTATAAGGGGTCATCTGACAACTTCGACCCTAAGAAGACTTTTGTAGTGCTAATTAAGCTGAACTTTTAAGCAAGCAACATCTTTTCTCTATCTGCAATAGTTTTCTTTCTATAGGCCAAAAACACTATTTTTTTTGCCTTTAAGTGGCTGTAACCCCTATGAAGGGTCATATGACAACTTCAACCCTATGAAGACTTTTGTTGAGCTAAATGAGATGAACGTTTCAGCAAGCAACAGCTTTTCTCTATCTGCAATAGTTTTTATACTATAGGCCAAAAACACAATTTTTGCCTTTAACGGGCCGTAACCCCTAGTAGGGTTCATCTGACAACTTCGACCCTATGAAGACTTTTGTAGAGCTAAACGAGCTGAACATTTAAGCAAGCAACAGCTTTTCTCTATCTGCAGATGTTTTCATTCTATAGGCCAAAAACTCTATTTTTTGCCTTTACGGGGCCATAACCCCTAAAAGGGGTCATTTGACAACTTCGACCCTATGGAGACTTTTGTAGAGCTAAATAAGCTGAACATTTAAGCAAGCAACAGCTTTTCTCTATCTACAATAGTTTTTATACTATAGGGCAAAAACATGAAAAAACGCTAGTTTTCACCTCTAAGGGGCTGTAACAACATCAACTGACAACTTGGACCAAATGGAGACTTTGTAGAACTTTTGATGCTGAAGCAGTAAGGTGGCATCAGATTTCATCTATCTCTTATACTTTTTGATTTACAAGCCAAAAACAGTAGTTTGACCCCCCTGGTCTATTTTTAGTAACGGTGGCCATGTTTTTTTACGGATCAAAAATTGAAACACAAGTTTGGTGCAGGACACCTTAAAGATCATTTACACCAAGTTTCATTAAATTCTGTTCAGTAGTTTCAGAGGAGAAGATTTTTGAAAAATTGTTAACAGACGACGACAGACGACGACGACGACGACAGACGACGGACGCCAAGTGATGGTAATAGCTCACATGGACCTTTGGTCCAGGTGAGCTAAAAAGTTGTCACGTTTAGTTGGCAGAATTTATAGAGGAATACCTTAATAAATGAATGATCAAAATCGGATGAGAAATAAACATTCTACAGAAGTTTTGTCAATAAACACATTTTAGCCCCTTTTGGCTTTTTGTTTGAAACGGTAGGGGCAATAGACCCCAAATTCAATACCAACCTTTCTTATGTCGTAACAAATATCATATCAAAATGTAATATCAATTGAATAACTACGTACGTTCAAAGAAACACTTATAATTGGCGCGTTTTACCCTTTGACCCCTAATTTCTCCAAAAAAAAACCAAAAAAAAAACGGAAAGAGATATTGCAAATCTGATTAAAATGCAGCTACGATTTTTTAGGATTCCAATGAAAAACAGATTTTGAAATTCGGACCACAAATAAAAATGTTGATTTTTGGGGCGTAGCCCAACTTTGACCCACATTAGCAATGTCATGGTGCAAGAGACATAAAAACAGTTGTCACATTTAGTTGACAGAATATATTGAGGAATACAATAAAAAACGATTGATCAAAATCAGATAAAAAATAAACATTCTACAGAAGTTTTGTCACAACAACCATTTAAGCCTGGCCATGTTGGTCCTTTTTCTGAAACGGTAGAAACCAGAAACCCCAAATGCAATACCAACCTTCCTTTAGTGATTAGAAACATCATCAAAATTTCATAACAATCGGTGAACATTTACTCGTTATCGCACGGAAACCTAATGTCCCATAACGACACAGACGCAGACGACGACGACGACATCGCCATAACATTATCCGACCACAAATTATTTGCAGTCGTATAAAAACAGTAAGAGATATTGCAAATCTGATTGAAATACGTAGGCAGGAATTTTCATAAGGATTCCAATGAAAAAAAGATTTTGAAAAGGAGCCTGAATCGCTCACCTGGTCTTGATGTCGACCCTATAAAGACTTTTGTAGAGCTAAATGAACTGAACATTTAAGCAAGCAGCAGCTTTTCTCTTTCTACTAAAGTTTTCATTCTGTAGGCCCAAAACATTAAAAACCGTCATTTAGGGACCATAACCCCTATAAGGGGTCATCAGAAAGCTTCAATCCTGTGAATACTTCTGTACTTTTTTGCTGACTGTAGTTTTCATTCTATAGGCCAAAAACATGAATAAACGTTATTTTAAGGGCCGTAACCCCAATAAGGGGTCAAGTTACAACTTCAGCCATTTGGAGATTTTTGTAGAGCTAAATGAACTGAACATTCAAGCAAGCAACAGATTTTCTATCTCTGCTATAGTTTTCATTCTATAGGCCAAAAACATGAAAAAATATCATTTTAGGGGCCATAGCCCCTATAAGAGGTCATCTGACAACTGTGATCCTATGAAGACTTTTGTAGAGCTTAATGAGCTGAACATTAAAGCAAGCAACAGCTTCTCTCTATCTGTTATAGTTTTCATTCTATGGGCCAAAAACATTTAAAAATAGTTATTTTAGGGGCCGTTACCCATATAAGGGACCATCTGACAACTTCGACCCTATGAAGACTTTTGTAGAGCTAAATGAGCTAAATGATCATGCTACAGGGCAAAACATTAAAACAAGTGTGGCCACTAAAAGTATGTCTCGCCTGCCGTCACCATCACTAAAATCAACTACCTAAGCTTTCATTTCTTGATATAAACACAAAAAGTGTCTGTATACCTAAAAACAGATGCCTAGTTATTATACTATTCAAGCAATCCATTGTCTTACAAGTATTACAAAAAGTTTTCTGTCTGAAAAAAAGACCTAAGTTTACAGCGTCACTGGAGCCTAAAAAGGGTGTCATGGTCACATGGCATGGTGACAGTTGCGTTGTCCATAACCACAACTGTCTGTTTACCCAATATCAGATGCCTAGTTATTATAACTTTCCAGCAATTCATCGTCCACAAAAGTCTTACAAAAAAGTTTTTCGGCCTGAAAAAGACCTAAGTTCACAGAGTCACTAGAGCGTGAAAATGGGGCCATGGTAACAGTTGCGTAGACCATGAGCTAAACTGTCTGTATACCTTATATCAGATGCCTAGCTAATATACTTTTCCAGCAATTCATCGTCCACAAAAGTCTTACAAAAAAGTTTTCTGTATGAAAAAAAGACCTAAGTTCACAGAGTCACTGGAGCGTAAAAATGGGGTCATGGTCACATGGCATGGTGACAGTTGTGTTGTCCATAACCACAACTGTCTGTTTACCCAATATCAATATACTTTTCCAGCAATTCATCGTCCACAAAAGTCTTACAAAAAAGTTTTTGGCCTGAAAAAAGACCTAAGTTCCCAGAGTCACCGGAGCGTGAAAATTGGGTCAGGGTCACACGGCATGGTGACAGTTGCGTAGACCATAACCTGAACTGTCTGTATACCAAATATCAGATGCCTAGCAATTATACTTTTCAAGCAATTCATTGTCCACAAAAGTCTTACAAAAAAGTTTACGACGCCGCCGCCGCCACCGGAAAGTAATACCTATGTCTAACCTTCCGCGACTATTCGTCGCAGGCAAGACAACAACGCTATTTGTCACCTTTAAGGGGCTGTAACCCCTATAAGGGATCATCTGACAACTTTGACCTTATGGAGACTTTTGTAGAGCTTTTGATGCTGAAGCAGTTGGGTGGCATTAGACTAAATCTATCTCTTGTACTTTTTGATTTACAAGCCAAGAACAGTAGTCTGTCCCCCTCTGTTCTTGTTTCGGCCATGTTTTTTGGTTGGCAGTGCAATCTTAGTAGAGGACATCTCATAGATGAAGTTTGCAAAGTTTCAAAGCAGTTTCAGAGCAGATTATCAAAGAAAAGTAAACGACGACGGATGCCAAGTGATGGCAATAGCTCACATGGACCATGGTCCAGGTGAGCTAAAAAGTTTATTTTTTTGGGCGTGGCCCGTTTTTGCCCCCTGTAGCAATGTAACGGTACAATATATATTAAAGCCATCTAGTTGACAGAATTAAATGAGGACTTCAATAAAAAAAAAGAATTTTCAAAAGCGAATGAAAAATAATTGTTCTACAACAGTTTTGTCAATACATCCGTTTTAGACTTTTTGGGCTTTTTTTTAAAGACGTTAGACAAAAGAGCATTCTTTTGGATCAATAATCAGAACTTTTGACTGGATTTATCATGGGTCTGCCTTCATCATCTGAAATTGACAATATCTTCAATTTATCAATTATTCTTGAAAAAATACACCAATTTGACTCTTGAATTTCACTTTTTCCGCAACTGGAAGACAGTTACATTAATTTTTATTGTAACAACATATCTTGTCACCTATTAAAAATGCACTTTGTTTGAAATTGAACACAAGCATGTTTTTTTACAAATGTTGTCAAAAAAAAGGAAATTTTCTACCAAAATGTGAGATTGATCCATTTCTCTGACTTGTAGCGATGTCATAAAGCATGAGCCGAGCTCTATTTTTTTTATAAAATTGACATTAAAGCCTTTTGTTAAAGTATATGGGAGTCAATTTGATTTAAAGAGCCTGCCTTAGACATAAAACAATACTAAAAATCAAGTATTTTGATGTTTTTTTTTACAATTTGGAAAATTGTCCATGTCACCCCCTAGGGACGCTGGGTAATGGTTATTAAGATTTTTTAAATTTTCATCTATTATGAAGACATAGGTATTACCCTTTAAATATTTACTGTTCAATTTTTGATAATTTGAAGATAAATGGACCAAAAGAAACTTTGAAATATATGAGGTTTTGTAATTATTCAAGCTGATTTTGTAAAGAAACCCAGGAATACTGATGAACCCTGTAGGTCGGCCATCTTGAATTTCCCGGTAAAAATATTTTGCTTAAATAAGTCTTTCATGAAGGTCTTTTTGTTAAACCATAAAAAAAGATATGAAAATATTGGTTTGGAACAAAATTGCATGGTTTTCTCACAGATTGGCTCTTAAAATAAAATATCAGACTTTTCCCTGGTAATAGGAGTGATAGTAATGTAAAGAATTATGCATGACGATGGAATGTGCCCTTAGGCTACCTTTGCAGCCTAGCGCCCAAGGGCATTATCAAAATTCCAAAACCACCAGCAGAATCTACATCCATAGTGCAACTACTGAGCTAAGTTTCATTTCCGTATTCCAAATAACCTGGGAGGAGTTGCATGACGAAGGAATGTGCCCTTAGGCAATATAATTGCAGCCCAGCTCCTAGGGGCATTATCAAAATTCCAAAACCTTTGTCACACTCTACATCCAAAGTGCAACAATTGAGCCAAGTTTCAGTTGTATATTCCAAACAACCTGGGGAAGGAATAATGTGCCTTCAGACTACCTATGCAGCCCAGCCCCTATATATGGGCATTATCAAAATTCTTAAACCTTCGGCAGAATGTACATCCATATTGCAACTACTGAGCCAAGTTTCAGTTCTCTATTCCAAAGAACCTAGGAGGAGTTGGGTGACGAAGGAATAATAAGCCCTTAGGCTATCTATGCAGCCCAGCCCCTAGAGGCATTATCAAAAATCCGAAACCTTCGGCAGAATCTAAATCCATAGTACAACAACTGAGCCAAGTTTCAGTTCTCTATTCCAAATAACCTAGGAGGAGTGTTGCGTGACGACAGAATGTGCCCTTAGGCTACCTATGCAGCCCGGCCCCTAGGGGCAGTATCCCCACCCACAATGCCATCAATATCCCAAGTTTCATCTTTCTAGTGGTTACAGAGATTATCCTGGACTTTAACGCCATACGTACGTACGTACATCAAACAGCAAAACATTATCTCTGGGCTTTCGCCAGCGCGGGGATAAATAAAGTGGCTGCAAACCATATTTTAATGATTTAGTATAACTTCTTGAAATCGTAACGCGTACAATCTTCAATGACAAGAGCAGTTACATGCTTTAGTTCATGATTGAATCATGATCATGATAATAGTCTCTGTAGCAAAATTTATTGTCTAGAACTTTTTTGTTCCTTTAATTCAAAAGAAATGGTGGGTTTAACCAGGGCGCGCAAATCCTCCATCTGCCATTGCCATTTAAGAATCCGGCAGTAACACAAACTGACACGGTTATGAAGACACAATAATGATCTTGAAGTGAACAAACATTCTGTGAGAGTATTGCAAAACAATACATAGTCCCCTACCGGCCTAATATTTCAGTCACTGGTAACAATTTGTCAAACAAATGAATACCTAAACTTGATCAGTTTATTATCTACAAGGAACAATAAACAAGAGGCTCCCGCGAGCCTGAATCATTTCCCTGGTCTTGAGTCAACCCTTTTCATGTAAAGACTTTTCTAGAGCTCAATGAGCTGAACATTTAAGCAAGTAACAGCTTTTCTCTATCTACTATAGTTTCATTCTGTAGCCGTAGGCCCAAATCATGAAAAAATGTTATTTTAGGGGCCATAACCCTTGTAAGGGGTCATCTGACAACTTCGACCCTATGAAAACTTTTGAAGAGCTAAATGAACTGAACATTTAAGCAAGCAACAGCTTTTCTCTATCTGCTATAGTTTTCATTCTATAGGCCAAAAACATAAAAAAAATGTTATTTTAGGGGCCGTAACCCCTATAAGGGGTCATCTGACAACTTCGACCCTATGGAGACTTTTGTAGAGCTAAATAAGCTGAACATTTAAGCAAGCAACAGCTTCTCTCTATCTGCTATAGTTTTCATTCTATAGGCCAAAAACATGAGAACATTATTTTGAGGGGCCGTAACCCCTATAAGGGGTCATCTGACAACTTCGACCCTATGGAGACTTTTGTACAGCTAAATGAGCTGAACATTTAAGCAAGCAACAGCTTCTCTCTATCTGTAATATTTTTCTTTCTATAATCCAAAAACATGAAAAATTGCTTTTTTTCACCTTTAAGGGGCTGTGTCATCTGACAACTTCGACTCAATGGAGACTTTTGTAGAGCTTTTGATGCTGAAGCAGTATCGTGACATTAGATTTCATCTATCTCTTATACTTTTTGATTTACAAGCCAAAAACAGTAGTCTGACCCCCCCTGGTCTATTTTTAGTAACGGCGGCCATGTTTTTTGGACGGCGGTCACTATTTGTGCAATCTTGGTAGAGGACATCCCATAGATGAAGTGTGCAAAGTTTCAAAGCAATCCCTTCAGTCGTTTCGGAGAAGATTTTCAAAGAAAAGTTAACGACGACGGACGACGACGGACGACGACGACGACGGACGCCAACTGATGGCAATAGCTCACATGGACCTTCGGTCCAGGTGAGCTAAAAATGCTATTTTCACCTTTAAGGGGCTGTAACTCCTATAAGTGGTCAGCTGACAACTTCGACTCAATAGAGACTTTTGTAGAGCTTTTGATGCTGAAGCAGTAGCGTGGCATCAGATTTCATATATCTCTTATACTTTTTGATTTACAAGCAAAAAATAGTAGTCTGACCCCCCTGGTCTATTTTTAGCAACGGCGGCCATGTTTTTAGACGGTGGTCACCATTTGTGCAATCTTGGTAGAGGACATCCCATAGAAGAAGTATGCAAAGTTTCAAAGCAATCCTTTCAGTTGTTTCGGAGGAGAAGATTTTCAAAGAAAACGACGACGACGGACGACGACGACGACGGACGACGACGGACGCCAAGTGATGGCAATAGCTCACCTGGACCTTGTGCTAAAAAGTGTAAAAAATAGAATTGCAATGGATTTTCTAACTTCAAAGTGCCATAACTCCACAAAAATTTGTGGACCGGCAGGAAACTCATACTTAATCTGTAACTCATCATGGTAAACTCACATACAAAAAATCAGTTCATTATCTATTAGCGTTTAGCAAAAAAGTGCGGAAAACAGATATTATATTGAATTTTCAAAGTTCAAAGGGCCATAACCCCCATAAAAAATGGGTCAAAGACAGAAATGGCCGGATTTCGTTTAACAAGAAGTAGGTGAGCGACAGACCTGAAATCGCATCCCACGTTATGGGATGCATCCCACGTTATGGGACCTCACCCTGATACTGTATACCAAATATCAAGTGGCTATGATAAATAGTTGCTGAGAAAACTGTTACGAAAATGTTCTACTATTGGACATTATTGTCAAAAATTAATTAAATCGGTAAACAGGAAGAAGATGAGCGACAGACCTGAAATCACATCCCACGTTATGGGACCTCACCCTGATGCTGTATACCAAATATCAAGTGACTGTGATTTATAGTTGCTGAGAAAACTGTTACGAAAATTTTCTTCTATTAGACATTATTGTCAAAAATTAACTAAGTCGGTAAACAGGAAGTAGGTGAGCGACAGACACGAAATCGCATCCCACGTTATGGGACCCAACTCTGATGTTATATACCAAATATCAAGTGGCTGTGATTAGTAGTTGCTGAGAAAACTGTAACAATTTTTTTTCTACTATTGGACATTATTGTCAAAAATTAACTAAGTCGGTAAACAGGAAGTAGGTGAGCGACAGACATGAAATCGTATCCCACGTTACGGGACCCCACCCTGATGCTGTATACCAAATATCAAGTGACTGTGATTAGTAGTTGCTGAAAAAACTGTTACGAACATATCTTCCCCACCCGCACGACGCCCGCCCGCCGTGAAAATCCGGCCAAAAATTGTGGACCGGCATGAAACTCAAATTTGATCTGTAACACATCAAGGTAGACTCACATACCAAAAATCAGTGCATTATCTATAAGCGTTTTGAAAAAAGTGCGGAAAATTAAAAACTGAAATTTTAGTGAATTTTGAAAGTTCAAAGGGCCTTAACTCCCATAAAATTTTTTGGACCGGCACGAAACTCAAACTTGATCTGTAACTCATCAAAGTTAATTCACATACCAAAAACCAGTGCATTATCTATAAGCGTTTAGAAAAAAAGTGCGGAAAACTGAAATTTTAGTGAATTTTCAAAGTTCAAAGGGCCAAGGGCCATAACTCTCATAAAAATTTATGGACCGGCACGAAACTCAAACTTGATCTGTAACTCACCAAGGTAAACTCACATACCAAAAATCAGTTCATTATCTATAAGCGTTTAGAAAAAAAGTGTGGAAAACTGAAATTTTAGTGAATTTTCAAAGTTCAAAGGGCCTTTACTCCCATAAAAAATCTGGGACCGGCACGAAACTCAAAAGTGATCTGTAACTCATCAAGGTTAACTCACATACCAAAAATCAATTTATTATCTATAAGCATTTAGAACAAGAGGCTCCCAGGAGCCTGAATCGCTCACCTGACATATGTGCCTGAAGTAAAGGTTATAAGGCAAAATCTATTTAACGTTGAAAGGGTCATAAGATTAATAAGGGGGTCATCTGACAATTTGGTGGATCTAAAGGTGCTGATCACTTTTGTTCTCAATCAAAATCTAAAAATCTGTCACCCTTTTTGAGTTATTTGCAAAAAAATGCAGTTTAACCTAATGTTCTATTTTTAGCCACAGCGGCCATGTTTTACAACCAATCCAAAATCCCCACAACAGCTCTATACACCTAATAATAATAAACAATAATACCAAGTTTGGTTTCATTTGGACTTTAAGTGTCAAAGAAGTTAACATTTTCAATATAAGGAAATGCAGTTAAAATGCTCAATTTTGATGTTCCAAGGGCAATAACTCCTCAAAGGAAAGGTCCTACAACGTTGACCCTGTTACAAATTTTGTAGATCTTGATGCGCTTAACAATATGCAATTTAAATTTCTCAAATATCTTGTATAGTTTTCAAGATATTGAGCTAAACAGGTGCAAAATTTGCAAAAAATCCACAAAAAGGGCAATAACTCCTACATGGGTTGTTGGATTTTCCTCAAAATTTCAGAGCTGGTAGATCTTGAGGTGCTGATCACTTTTGTTCCCGATCAAAATTTTGAAATCTGTCACTGTTTTAGAGTTATTTGCAAAAAACTGCCATTTACCTCTATGTTCTATTTTTAGCCACAGCGGCCATGTTTTACGACCAATCAAAAATCCCCACATCAGTTCTATACACCTAATGCTAATAAACAACTATACCAAGTTTGGTTCCATTTGGACTAAAAGTGTCAGAGGAGTTAACGTTTTCAATGTAATGAGGAAATGCTGTTAAAATGCTAAATTTTGACGTTCTAAGGGCAATAACTCCTAAAAGGAAAGGTCCTACAACATTGACCCTGGTACATATTTTGTAGATCTTGATGTGCTTAACAATATGCAATTTAAATTTCTCAAATATCTAGTATAGTTTTCAAGATATTGAGCTAAACAGGTGCAAAATTTGCAAAAAATCCACAAAAAGGGCAATAACTCCTACATGGGTCGTTGGATTTTCTTCAAAATTTCAGGGTAGGTAGATCTTGAGGTGCTGATCACTTTTACCCTATGCCAGAATTTTGATATCTGTAGCCGTTTTTGAGTTATTTGCAAAAAACTGCATTTTACCCCTATGTTCTATTTTTAGCCATGGCGGCCATGTTTTACGACGAATCAAAAAACCCCACATCAGTTCTAAGCACCGAATGCTAATGAACAACCATACCAAGTTTGGTTGCAATTGGACTTATGGTGTCAGAGGAGTTAACGTTTTAAAAAGTTTACGGACGACGGACGACGGACGACGGACGGACGACGGACGACGGACGGACGACGGACGCCAAGTGATGACAATAGCTCACATGACCCTTCGGGTCAGGTGAGCTAAAAAAAAGCGGAAAACTGAAATGTTAGTGAATTTTCAAAGTTCAAAGGGCCATAACTCCCATAAAAATTTGTGGACCGGCACGAAACTCACACTTGATCTGTAACTCATCAAGGTAAACTCACATACCAAAAATCAGTTCATTATCTATAAGCGTTCAGAAAAAAAGTGCGGAAAACTGAGGCGTGACAGACAGACGGACAGAGCGCAAACCTATAGTCCCCTTCGGCTTTCGCCGGTAGGGGTCTAAAAACTATAGTTGCTGAGAAAGAAATGTTACGAGAATTATGTTGCAGATTGAGTGAGAGGTACAGCATGTGATTATGTAACAAGAGGCTCCCAGGAGCCTGAATCGCTCACCTGGTCTTAATGTCAACCCTTTGAAGACTTTTGTATAGCTAAATGAGCTGAATATTTAAGCAATAAAAAGCTTTTCTCTATCTACAATAGTTTTCATTCCAAAGCAAAAAACACTATTTTTCACCTTTAAAGGGCCATAACCCCTCAAAGGGGTCATCTGACAACTTCTACCCTAAAAAGACTTTTGTAGAGCTAATTAAGCTGAACATTTAAGCAAGCAACATCTTTTCTCTATCTGCAAAAGTTTTCTTTCTTTAGGCCAAAAACACTATTTTTTGCCTTTAAGGGGCCGTAACCACTATAAGGGGTCATCTGGCAACTTTGACCCTATGGAAACTTTTGTAGAGCTAAATGAGCTGCACATTTAAGCAAGCAACAACTTTTCTCTATCTGCAATAATTTTCATTCCATAGGCCAAAAACACTATTTTTTTGCCTTGCAGGGGCTGTAACCCCTTTAGGGGGTCATCTGACAACTTCGACCATATGGAGACTTGTGTAGAGCTAAATGAGCTGAACATTTAAGCAAGCAACAGCTTTTCTCTATCTGCAATAGTTTTCATTCTATAGGCCAAAAACTCTATTTTTTGCCTTTAAGGGGCCATAACCCCTATAAGGGGTCATCTGACAACTTTGACCCTATGGAGACTTTTGTAGAGCTGAATGAGCTGAACATTTAAGCAAGCAACAACTTTTCTCTATCTGCAATAGTTTTCATTCTATAGGCCAAAAACACTTATTTTTTGCCTTTAAGGGGCCGTAACCCCTATAAGGGGTCATCTGACAACTTCGACCCTATGGAGGCTTGTGTAGAGCTAAACGAGCTGAACATTTAAGCAAGCAACAGCTTTTCTCTATCTGCAATAGTTTTCATTCTATAGGCCAAAAACTCGATTTTTTGCCTTTAAGGGGCCATAACCCCTATAAGGGGTCATCTGACAACTTTGACCTTATGGAGACTTTTGAAGAGCTAAATGAGCTGAACATTTAAGCAAGCAACAGCTTCTCTCTATCTGCAATAATTTTCATTCTATAGGCCAAAAACATGAAAAAATGCTATTTTTCACCTTTAAGGGGCCGTAACTCCCATAAGGGGTCATCTGACAACTTCGACTCAATGAAGACTTTTGTAGAGCTTTTGATGCTGAAGCAGCAGCGTGGCATCAGATTTCATCTATCTCTTATACTTTTTGATTTACAAGTCAAAAACAGTAGTCTGACCCCCCTGGTCTATTTTTAGCAACGGCGGCCATGTTTTTCGACAAATCAAAAATCCCCACATCAGTTCTGTGGGGGATACCCTAAAGTACCACCAGACCAAATTTGGTTTGAATCTGTGCAGCCGTTTCAGAGGAGAAGAGGTTTGAAGAAAAGTTAACGACGACGACGACGACGGACGACGACGACGGACGCCAAGTGATGGCAATAGCTCACCTGGCCTTTGGCCAGGTGAGGTTAAAAATTGTATAAACTGTTATCATATCTCCTAGGCATGAATCTGGAAAGAAAGTTCAAGAAAACAAAATGTTTTATAACCAGCCGTCTATAAAATTGACTCAAAACCATTAAAAAATAAAACCGCACATTTTTGTACATGTATATATAAACTAAATGTTCATATTGTATATTTTTTCTGCATTCTTCGCCTTTCTTTTCTATCTAAAAATAATTTCTGATTATGTTCTCCTGTGGTTATTGTGACTGAATCTATAAGCGAAGTATTTACCAAATTATAACATTAATCAGGTTTATCCTCTGAATGTGTCATTTGGTGATTTTTTATTTAAAGTGGTCTTTCTGTCTAAACGATCAGCCACACAGATCACATTTAAAAGGTTTATCACTAGGATGTGTCCTTATGTGTATTAGTAGTTCTCCAGTCGAAGTAGAGGGTTCAAGGTTTATCACCTGTATGTATCGTCATGTGTTTATGTAGGACTCCATTCCGACTTAACCCTTTACCACATATATCAAATTCATAAGGTTTTTCCCCCGTATGTATTCTCCAGTGTATCTGTAAGTAAGAATTATTACTAAAACTTTTACCACATTCATTACATTTGTATATTTTATCACCTGTATGTATCCTCATGTGTCTCTGTAATGCACCATTCTCAGTAAAACCTTTACCACATACATTACATTTGTATGGTTTATCACCTGTATGTATCCTCATGTGTCTCTGTAATGCACCATTCTCAGTAAAACCTTTACCACATACATTACATTTGTATGGTTTATCACCTGTATGTATCCTCATGTGTTATGTAGGACTCCATTCCGACTAAACCCTTTACCACATACATCATATTCATAAGGATTTTCCCCCGTATGTATTCTCCAGTGTATCTGTAAGTAAGAATTATTACTAAAACTTTTACCACATTCATTACATTTGTATGGTTTATCACCTGTATGTATCCTCATGTGTCTCTGTAATGTACCATTCTCAGTAAAACCTTTACCACATTCATTACATTTGTATGGTTTATCACCTGTATGTATCCTCATGTGTCTCTGTAAGGCACCATTCTCCGTAAAACCTTTACTGCATTCATCACATTTATGAGGTTGATCACCTGTATGTATCCTCATGTGTCTCTGTAGATATCCCCTTGATCTAAACCCTTTACCACATACATCACATTTATAAGGTTTTTCCCCCGTATGTATTCTCCAGTGTATCTGTAAGTAAGAATTATTACTAAAACTTTTACCACATTCATTACATTTGTATGGTTTATCACCTGTATGTATTATCATGTGTCTCTGTAATGCACCATTCTCAGTAAAACCTTTACCACATTCATTACATTTGTATGGTTTATCACCTGTATGTATCCACATGTGTCTCTGTAATGCACCATTATCAGTAAAACCTTTACCACATTCATTACATTTGTATGGTTTATCACCTGTATGTATCCTCATGTGTCTCTGTAAGGCACCATTCTCCGTAAAACCTTTACCACATTCATCACATTTATAAGGTTTATCACCTGTATGTATCCTCATGTGTCTCTGTAAGGCACCATTCTCCGTAAAACCTTTATCACATACATCACATTTATAAGGTTTTTCACCTTTATGTATTCTCAAGTGTATATGTAGGTTGCTATTATTATTAAAACTTTTACCACATTCATTACATTTATAAGGTTTATCACCTGTATGTATCCTCATGTGTGTCTGTAGTTGATGATTCAATCTAAACTGTTTATCACATTTGTCACATTTATAAGGTTTATCTCCGGTATGTATTCTCATGTGTCTTTGTAGGCTACTACTACCACTAAAATCTTTACCACATTTATCACATTTATATGGTTTATCACCTGTATGTATCCTCCTGTGTATCTGTAGATTCTGATTTGTCTTAAACCCTTTACCACAAATGTCACATTTAGAAGGCTTGTCACCATTATGTATCCTCATGTGTTCCTGTGAGTGCGCTGTCTGACTAACCCCTTTACCATATTTCTCACATTTATAAAATTTATCAGTTGGTAAGTCTGAAAGCTGGTATTTTATATCCTCTGTGAGTTGGCAAGGCGGTTGGTCTTTTATGCAATCCCCCGTACATGAAGGTAAGTCAGTGAATTGGTTTGTTATGCCCTTTATGATTGAGCGAGTAGGTTGGTGTTTTATGCCATTCCCCGTATCTGTGGGTAGGTCAGTGAGTTCGATTTTTACGCCCCCATCCATATGCAGTGTCTTGTGCATTTCTAGGTCACCTCTCTGACAAAAGCATTCACCGCATGCATCACACATAAAACGCTGTTCACCAGAATGAATTGCCCCATCTGTCAGTGTGTTTTGAGAAATATCCTTAAACAAAAAATCTCCATTCCCATATTTTGTCTGCACATTACTCATTTCTTCTAAAGCTCCTATAATGTAAAAGAGAACTCTGATTAGGAGAGGACCATTTGATTCTGAGAGGAGGGGGACTGGCAGTTTTTATAAATAAATATTCTGCAGGGGCGGATCCAGGATTTTGTTAGGGGTTGTCACCAATGACGTAAAACCATAAAGTTCAAGATTAAGAAACTAAATCAAACAATGTTAAAAAAATAGAATGTTACCATGTTAAGTTGAACATGTCTAGTTCTTTTGTTAGTGTATAACTTGACATCTACATCTACATGGTTGAATTGCAAAGAGTGTTAAACCCATCATGCAAATAACTTCATAATAATGAGGTCATGCATTGCAAGTGCAGCCTACACATGAACAATGTTAAACTGCGCTTGTTGGATTGTCAGGACCCAAGCAGACCAAGCTTTAAAACGGGCAATGTGGAAAAAAGCATGAAAAAGCTAAGACGCTTTCAAGAGGTAATTAAATGTCGTATATTGATCGCTTTATAGTGGCAGAATTATCATTGGTCTATAATAGATTTAAGAAGCAGGTTGCGAAGTTCTTTGACAACTAGATTTATTAGCTATTAGTTAATTGCTTTACTCCCAAACAGTACGAGTTGAGCTATATCAGGAAGATCAACATGGAAAGGGTGACAAAATGAACTTGAAATGATGGTGAGGTAAAGAAAATGGGAGCACAAGACCAATCGGGGAGAAAAGTTTCGAATGTTACTGGAAAAATGAGTGATGACTATGAAAGGACAATTAAAACCCCACATAAAGATCTTACAGGTCCTACTTTTATCGGAATCTGAAGCAGGGTTCTTTAACGTGTGAGAAACTTGACATTTTCTTTAAAACAATGCACCACTATAGGTTGTGGTAAGGTTTTCCGTATTTAAGCCTGATGACCACGGTATTCCATATGACACCATATGGTGCACACATGATGTCATCCCAGTCGGGTTTCTGAGCGCTTAGTGGACTTTTACCGACACGATTTATAGCGGGTCACCAACTTGAACCAAAACCTCAATCCCGTTTTTGGCAACCAGAAAGTCGGTCTCTGGCGAGATTTGTAAAAGGGTTATTTTAGATGGTTCCCGGGAGACGGTTATTAGATGATGTTGTACTCACAAAAATATCGACTCTGCGTTTTTGGCAACACATTTAATAAAGAATACAATGTTGGGTGCACGGTTTCGTCTGATATGGAAAAGATTATTTTTCAATCATAGATTTTAGCTCACATGGACCGAAGGTCCAGGTCCATGTGAGCTATTACCATCACTTGGCGTCTGTCGTCCGTTAACAATTTTTCATAATCTTCTCCTCTGAAACTACTAAACATAATTTAATGAAACTTGGTAGGAATGATCCTTAGGGTGTCCTGCACCAAACTTGTGTTTCAATTTTTGATATGCCAAAATACATGGCCACCGTTACTAAAAACAGACCAGGGGGTCAGACTACTGTTTTTGGCTTGTAAATCAAAAAGTGTAAGAGATAGATGAAATAAGATGCTACCCTACTTCTTCAGCATCAAAAGTTCTACGAAAGTCTCCATTTGGTGGAAGTTGCCAGATGATCCCTTCCTGGGGTTACAGCCCCTTAAACATGTTAAAGGTGAAAAATAGCGCTTTTTCATATTTTGGCTTATAGATTGAAAACAATTGCAGATAGAGAAAAGCTGTTGCTTGCTTAAATGTTCAGCTCATTTAGCTCTACAAAAGTCTGTATAGGATCAAAGTTGTCAGGTGACCCCTTACAGGGGTTACAGCCCCTTAAAGGCAAAAAATAGTGTTGTTTGCCTATAAAATGAAAACTATTGCTGATAGAGAAAAGCTGTTGTTTGCCTAAATGTTCAGCTCATATAGCTCTACAAAAGTTGTCATAGTGTCAAAGTTGTCAGATGACCACTTAAAGGGGTTACAGCCCCTAAATTGACATGTTTTCATGTTTTTGGCTCATATAATGAAAACTATAGAAGATAAAGAAAGTAGTTGCTTGCTTAAATGTTCAGTTCATTAAGCTATTAACAAAAGTCTTGATAACATTTTGCATGTTTCTGGCCTACAGAATGAAAACTATTGCTGAAAGTCTTGGAATGAAAGCTTTTTAGTTTTATTGCATAAAAAATGTAATAGATTTGACCCTACCAATTCTAGGGGAATTTCTATTAGCTCAAAGTTAGGAAAATTATTTAACAAAATAATATATAACCGTCTACTAGAATTCATGAATAATAATTCTCTAATAAGTAAGAACCAAATAGGATTCAAAGAAAAGAGCAGAACCGCTGATCACATTTTTACCTTAGAAGCAATCACTGATAACTATAAACTGAAAAATCAAAAAGTGTTTACTGCCTTCATTGACCTTAGGAGGGCATTTGACAAAGTGTGGCGAGTTGGTCTTTTTTTTTTATAAATTACTAAAACAGAATATTCCAAATATTTTTTTTAAAATTATATATTCTATGTATACTGATACTATGTGTTAGATTAAATTTTCAAATGGTCTAAGTCAGCCATTCATATCTGAAAGAGGTGTCAAACAAGGTGATATCTCAAAATAGAGACCTCTCCTTTTTATTTTTTTATAGATGATTTAACTAAAAAACTTGATGACAATTAATACGACCCAGTTGTCCTGGGTGGTGTTTTCAGTAAACATTCTTCTTTATGCTGATGATTTATTATTAATATCTCAGAGTAGGGAAGGGTTGCAAAACTGTTTAAATACCATGCAGGAATACTGTTCAGTATGGAAATTACATGTAAGAAGCAGAGATACCAACGGGGTATCCGAATGTCAAAAGTCCGAAAGGGCAGAGACAAAACCAGTAAACACCAACAAGAACGGGACAAAAACAGACAACATTTTAAACATGGACACAAAATAACTGAATATCAATCAACCACGCGAACCCCAGTCGAAACAAGAGTGAACTCAGGTGCTCCGGAAGAGTAAGCAGTTCCTGCTTGCTATAGCACATCCGTCGCGTTGCCAATGGTCCATTCAGCGTGTCAAATCCGGTAAAGGAAGACAAAAAAAAACCCCATGACAAACCAACATCTACACTCATCTGAGAGATCGAAATCCCATATTTGTCTATAAGTGCATGATGTCTTCCGTAAAATTTCTTGAGTGAAGACAGCAACCGAGGAGCAACATAACCCTGTGTGAGCAATTTTTGCGTCAGACATGTCGCTCTGCTAAGGAAATCGATGTAAGTCCCGCACGCTCTGGAGTAACGAATCAATTGAGATACGTAAGGTCCAAAAGCTGGAGCGGACGGAATGTTGCTACACAAGAAAGGGGTTGAAATCATCACGTTTGTCATAGATCTTCCTTGAGAGTCAATTTCGAGATGTAGATCTAAATATGAAGCAGACTTCCTAGAATCCGTTGTT